>OU342536.1:11156250-12452500 GCA_910589475.2 Bembecia ichneumoniformis | reverse complement strand
ACTCATTACTTGACTCGCTTTCAACGAGTTGAACAACTCCGTCAACATTTCTGGGCAAGATGGAGTAAGGAGTTCGTTGCTGAACTGCAGCAAAGGGTTAAATGGCGTACCCGTAAAGAAGAGTTAAAATTGAATACTGTGGTTGTAGTAAAGGAAGATCATCTGCCACCGCTTAAATGGAGACTGGGTAGAATTGTCGCGGTGCATCCTGGACCTGATGGTGTCGCACGTGTAGCAGACATTCAGACTTCCACAGGAGTCATCCGGCGATCTTTCAGCAGGATTTGCCCACTCCCGATTTCATCTGATTTGTGTTGAAGACGGAGTCTTCAACGCCCGGGGGCATGTTTAAGTTTATTACGCCTGCATAAATTAAAAAGGCAATCACAACAGTTGACGTGATATTGCTGTTAACAAGTAGGAGATGTCGCGTAACGACACTCGGCAACTAACGCTTACTGAATACAGTCTCTTTTTTTTTATAATTTTTAGTTTCATTGAAAACCACATAAGATTTCCAAATTTTAAGTGACTAGCAAACAGTTCAAGGAGATATAACTCCCCAACACTACCGTATAATCAACTTCAATTATTTCTTAGAACAGAACCACGACGAGCTTCCTGTTAATGTAAACATTGCTTGGACAGTAGAGAAAATGTTGCCGCGTAGTACATCATTTAGAAGCCACCATCGCAATGTACACTGTTTTTTTATAACGAGTCTCAGCTTAGCAAACAAACAATTGGTATTTCTTTATTTGCTCTTATCTTTTCTTCGTATTTTGCATTTATTACTATAAGTATCACAAAAAATTTGTATCAACAGTCAACAAGGCACTCACAATCGATTTTACTTTACCTAAATTCCGCATTTGAGAAATACAACCGGAGTTTCTTTCAGAGCATGAGTCATGATGATAAATAAGAGTTCTTTTTTTAATATTAAAGTTATTTCAATTTTTTTAGTTTTAAGTCAATTCTAATACATATAAAAATAAGGCTCATTTCATAACAAAAGCGATAGCGAAACGCTTACTCATTTAATGAGAAAATCGGGCCCGCGAAATGAGCGCCATAAGATGGCAATTTCATCTGCATTACTTGTATAAGGTGAGTCGCCTCAATTTTAATGCCACAATGGCATTAAAATTGTACTTACTGGAAACTTGTGTGCATTTTGTGTTCGTTTACGAATAAAATGTTTTTCTTTCTTTGTTTCTAAAGCACTGTCGGAATAAATTGAGTCTGTTCCCAGTAATCACATTGATTTGACTAGTGAGACAATTTTATTCCCATTATTTAGAAAATAGCTTAAAAGAAGCTACTTATGTTCCGGGGTAAATCGCGCCTAAAAGGAAGTGACAAATGTTGAGGTCCTGCTCCTATCTACTGACCTCCGAGTCAAAGTTGTCGTGCGGCTGAAGTTGCGCCGCCGGCCTGGCGAACTCCCTGCGCGAGTAGAAGACATTGTGCACCCTCGCGTGGCCGGCCACGTCGCGGGCCAGCGCTAGCACCGCCCGCACGCACCGCAGCGGCGTCGTGGTGCCGCAAGTCTTCAGGATCCAACGGCGGCGCGACACGAACATGCTGCTCTCGCTGAAACCAAACACAATCCCATACACTTAGACATCGCGAATCACGTGACTACCACCTGTCATACGACAGTGTAGAATTTGCCAAATAAGAGGTTGTTTCCCTATGCCTTATTCTTGATTTGACTATGATCAAAAGTGTGACCTTTAAGCACAAACAGCGCTCTTCACAGCTTCAGCTTTTTGTGGCGTTGCTTGTGTAATTGCGACGATAGCCACCTAACGTCAAGTGAGCCTATCTGACAACCTTAACATTAAAAAAAACCAGCGGGTGTACAGAGTGCACGCGTCAGAAGTGACACTTATTTGACGATCAAATAATAATAGTTAGATAAGCGGTAGATGTCATGCAAAAACTTTACAAGTGTCACGTGATCGTTACATTAAAGCGTCACACAGTATTCGATCCTTGGAAATATTAATTTCATCGCGCGCAAAATTATTATAATAGAAAAAGTATTACAATTTAATCGAAACTGTTAATAACCAATACTTTCATTATTCAATAATACTTCAGTAATTGAAAAATATGATTGTGTTAAATATATAGAATATTGTAAACATTTTATCATTTAGTCATCAGCGAATTCTTGGGACTTTCTTGAGTATTGATATGAGAATTTGTTTGCATCTTAAACTGAATAAACTATTTATAGCGATATTTTTAATATATTTTTATTTTATTTCCCAGTCCAATCTGCTACCTAGCCATAATCAGATGCGTTCAAAAAAAGATAAAGGAGTGTTGTTAGCGACGTTCCATTAAGAGCGCTTATAATACAGTATTTGTTGCGAGCATTTATAGTGTATTTTTAATAAAATTATCTAAAAGAGGAACTAGTATTTTAAAATATTTATTTATTTTCTTACATAATAAACATTGAAATTTCACGCAAACGTATTGTTTTTTCAACGAATGGGCTGAATTTGTAGAAATAACACAAAATATAAAGCACAATTTCATTATTTTTTAAATCTTATTGGTGGATTAAAATTATAAATATCGATTGTTACAAATAATAGTATTGAATATTTTTTGTAATTTAGTAAATTTTTTTTTTATTAAATCAAGGTAGCGCTTGACCACTATCTCACCTGATGTGAGGTGCAGATGCGGCCAAAGGTTTTTCAAAACACATTTCTAACAATTTTTCTAAGGTTCTAGGTTCTAACAATTTTTCTATGATGATTAATAGTAAAATTTAATAGTAATAAAATTTAATAGTTGTTTAATAGTAAATCAAAAGTAAATTAATAGTAAAATTTAGGAGAATATCATGTTCCATTTTTGTTTTGTTTTTAAAATTCTTATATGAATCATGTCTAGAAAATCGTGTAAAACGACGCGTTCTAAATATCGCTGCGCTAGATCGTTCATTAAGGGGGAGACAAACCCTAAATACTAAAAATATCCATTGTTTAATGAAAATGTTACAAGAAATGGACAAGACAATTGCTTTGAAAAAAATATATATTATACTTAAACATGTGAAGAACCAATTGTATTAATTAGAATTTTCGTTAAAGTAATAGAAACTCCACAAAAAAAGTTAGAACACAAGAAGAATTTGACTTTTATTGAAAATTCTCTCGAAAACGGCTTATTGCGCGCATATGAATCCTGTACCCATTAATAAGTTAATATCAGATTAAAAAATTGTATTAATATTTTTTTTTATTTTTTGTATTGTTCTGATGGTAAAAACAGAAAAACGCCATTTCTAGGCCTGTTGAATTGGATCCGCCGCCAGCGAGTTCTATAGTAAATGTCATTTGCCTCAGTGAAGCCCTTAATGTTAAACCCTCTTAAAGGTCAGCAGGTATTTCAGAAATTTTTATGGTCTGCGATATTTAAAATATAGAAAACGAAGATATAACAGATGCGTGGGGATTCAAAAGTAATACTAAGTTCAAAACACTAACAGGTATAGACCCCTAACGAATTCAAACAGGTGGTTTTAAAGTGGTTATATTAACTCCCACAGATAAGGCAAGGTTAGATCAATCATAGAAACTTTTTAAATTGACCTAGTGTTATGGGTGTGTTGCGTTTCGTCTATGTCTATTATTTAGTGTTATTTGTGCTCAATTTGAGGTCACAACGTCTGGCGATTTTTATAATCAGTTCGTTGCGTATTTAACGCAGTCAAACAGCCTATTGGTGTCACGTATTTTACAGGATTTTAATAGAATTGACCTCTGTCGAACTCTTCAACACTCGGGGCGAAATACCTATTTAGACGCTCCAATGGTTTTTAGGCCGCGTTGTTAGATCGGTGAGTGATTCTCATATTATTCGGCTTCGGTGAAATCACCCATAGCGGAGATGTGTTGTCACATCTTCGCTTTGGTGGAGTACTGGCCTAACTTTTACATGTAGAAAAAAGTCGACCAGTGCAAATAGAACCTCGTCGATAGTTTTGATGTGTGGTTAAATTTTAATAGTGTTGATTGGTGTTTATATACAGGGTGGTAATTTGAGATGGGTCAGTAAGGGCAGCTACCTAAACCATTGTAGCTAGAACACTCTTAGGAGACTATCCATTATTTTAATAGTTATTTCCATCGGCATTCAAAGATTTTGGAAAAATGGTACAGTCAGCGAGAAAAAGGTCAATTTTCACGTTTTGTTTTTATAATGCCAATCGATTCTGTTACTTATAAGGATCAATTGACCCTATGGGACCACCTGAGGTTAGAGTACTAGAAACGTCAAAAAACTCAAAAAACTACTTCCATACATTTCTTACAGAATGAGATTGAAAAATAAGTTCAAACATTGTTTTTAATTAAAAAAGGCGGCAATCACTACAATGGAAACTGGCTAGGCAATGTTTATTTTAAATTAATTTGAATTTGGAAGGAAAACATTGTTTTAGAAACAAATGTTATTTATTATTATTCTTGCATGTCAGCTAAATTGTGAAAATATTGATTCATTTAGATCGCATAGATTTATTAGAAGCTTATTTTATAAATAATATCAACTGCCATGGAATGATATAAGATTAAATACCCTATACCCTATATCAAAAGTTATAAAAAATCTCCTAAATATTCTTGTAGAGTGTAGCTCCTTTAAGAGAAATCCTTACGACAACAATGATCTTGATAAAAAATAGCGGTTGCAATTTTAACACTCGGTCGTTAGAAGCTTTGAAGTCGCTGCCGAAGTAGGCATTTCCCATAACCAAGTTTTAAAGATATGGAAAAAGTACAAATACAAATAGAAAAAGTACAAAGAAAAAGCTGTCGTTGTGGTCGTTGAGACCTCTTGATATTTTTTTTGGGATATCTCAAAAATGGAATTTACAAGAAAAATTAGGTACATTACAGTTCAAGAATTGTCACTACAACGGTGTATGGAGTTAACGCAAACAAAATATCAGCGGTTACACGCTCATTGCAGAAACCGTCCAAACGGCAAACAAATAGAGCAACTACTATCGTAGATTTATTACTTACGATCTTTACTTGTTTTTAAAGATTGGCAATTGTAGTGATTGCCGCCTTTTTTAATTAAAAACAATATTTGAACTTATTTTTCAATCTCATTCCGTAAGAAATGTATGGCAGTAGTTTTTTGAGATTTTTGACGTTTCTAGTACTCTAAGCTCAGGTGGTCCCGTAGGGTCAATTGATCCTTATAAGTAACAGAATCGATTGGCGCTATAAAAACAAAACGTGAAAATTGACCTTTTTCCCGCTGACTGTACCATTTTTTCAAAATCTTTGAATGCCGATGGGAATAACTATTAAAATTATGGATAGTCTCCTAAGAGTGTTTTGTTCTAGCTACAAAGGTTTAGGTAGCTGCCCTTACTGACCCATCTCAAATTACCACCCTGTATATCCATATTTTTGGGAGTTGTCATATAAGGGCCGTATGGAAATTTTATGAGGAGTAAAATTAAATACAAGCATTAACTAAAAAGCGTTATGTTCTTCTAAGCAGTTCTACCCAGATCCGATAGGTGTCGCTGCTTCAATTAATTCTACTAAAGTGTAACTAGATGGCGCGTTTATTTACCCTCTTTTCCTATTGCATAATCAAAACAATCGTACTAGGAGTAAACTCCAGTCGTGCGTCTCGGAGCTGACACACACTTTTCTTGTCATTGAAGAGAGGTGAATAGAAAAAGGAAATTTAATCAAAAATACAATTGATTTTTATGAAACTACTAGACAAGACAAAATTATAGATTGATTTTTTAGACGAGAATTTATACTAGTAAATACATAGGTAACCTTATTACCTCATTTACCAAATATTTTTAAAACGCGAACAAACTTAACGATTCCCATTATCTTAACGACAAACTAAGTCCAATACAATTAAAAACCGGATATTTCAAGTTGAAATATCTTTTCAAATCACCCAATTGTTAAGTGGGATTTTAGTTTAGCATGCGTCGACAGCAAACATCGTCTAACGACTTAAACGTTTAATTGACAATAAATATTTATTTATTCGTCTCGTAATGTTTAAGTCAACAAGTTTTAGTTCAATTTTAATTAACTAAGCAATAAAAATCATCCTCACATATTGTAAAACAAGTTCCCCGCAGCGTCTATGTCTATATTTTATGATCGCTATAATCACAAAAACTACTGAACGAATTTTCATGCGATTTTCATCTATCAACAGAGTGATTCCTGAGAAAAGTTTAGTTGTATAATTCGTTAAAGTTTTAGCTAAATTGGTTGAAATATGACGATGATTGTTGAAGATGTCAAGCCCTCTGGGAGCTTTTATTGAAAACGATGCCTAATCCGTTTGAGATGGTGAGATCCGTTGAGAGATCCGAAAACAATGTATGGTGGGATTGTCTCTCTTTTATAGATCTACAAAAAAGTTCCGTGATGGCATAATTATATCCATCTTACTATACTTACCCATTCTAACTTCTAAAAAAAATGATCGCATATAATGTTATATGGATATGTTAGGAGCAATTTAGACGGATACAGTATCAATTATCAAATAATACGTTAGTTACCTTAAGCAGTCTATGCATTTTATAATGCCTTTTACAGCACACAATTTAAAGGAATATCTAAGGAGTTATCGTAAAAAAACTACGCGCGAGAAAATAAAATCAAGCGGTGTCGTACCAACAACGCGACACGACGACGACGACGACGACGACGACGACGACGACGACGACGACGACGACGACGACGACGACGACGACGACGACGACGACGACGACGACGACGACGACGACGACGACGACGACGACGACGACGACGACGACGACGGGACTCGCTTCATGCAGACGCAATAGTTATAAAGTATTACTCAACACGGACGGACAACAGCTATTTATCTATAAATAACGTTCATAATGTATGTAAGATTTAGCTCCACGTGCATCGGATCGTATTTGAATTGCTTACGTACCCAAGTAATTTGTCACGAGGTCCGATTGAATCATTGGCTGACTTGGCAACGTGTGTGTGCAATATATGTCTGGGAGAGTTTATCATAATGTACAAAAATATTTGAGTATTGGATTCTCAAACTTACATCAACTTCTTCTTTTTAAAGTGTGTTTATGTACAAGCAACTCGACGAACCATTTTTAAGGGAAATAGAAAAAAAATGTAATTTCTATTAAAATGCAAATTTAATAGAGATTAGATTTTTTCGAAGACATAATTAAGATTAACTTGTGGCCGCGACTTCGTCGGCGTTGAAGCCTAAGTCCATCCTGAAATTCTTATTTAACTATTGGCATCGACGTTTGGTGTAGATTGCAATGAGGCAACGCATTTTTCAAATGTATATAAATAAATTTTAATCATTAATTATTAATTTAGTATACAAGTCACATCGCCACAGACACTTTGACCTAAAAAGAGGTGAGTTATCTTTTAAGTAAACGAACATATTCTGTGCGTAGACATATCAGGGGCGTATTAACGCATCATTATGGGTACATACAATTTGGAACGCTGTATGTTAAATTTTCAACACTCACAAGCGATCGACTACTATACGAGTTGAATTAGAAATCAATACACAAATATTTTTATTGTAATCTTTGTTGTACGGTAAAATCTTATATCTTTCTTTAATAACATTCAGTATTAAAATAAAAGAAAAAATATTACACGACAAATTTGTCTCAAAAATATAGAGTTTCATGGTTAACACGCTCCACGTGCGAAACGCTTGTTTGACGTATTTTTTCCTTCTATATGGATTCAATGGTGATGCTTATAGAATTACATGCATTTTTAATGCCTAAAAAAACTGGATATTATTCACAAATATATACAGTAGAACTAAGTAAATGTAAATATTGTACTAGTTTTATCAGGTTTGTCATCATCATCACACGGAAGCCCAGGTGACTTGTGGTCAGCGGTTACAACGACATACCATTAATTCTCACTTGTAACATGACTTATTTACGGAAATACTTTTAGATTTGGATCTTACTTTTAGATCTTAATCTATACATATAATAAAAAAAACAGTTTTTAGAATTTTTGACTGTGCGTTTATGCACGCTAATCTAAGAAACAGCTTAACCGATTTGAATGGGGTTTTCACTGATGTATTGTAGCATGCTTGCCGCAACATGAAAATGAACTTTTCAAATTTGGCTCTGGTCTGGATCTGGAAAGTAGTGGCAGGGCACACTGCGTTTCGCAGTCATTTGGGCAGCCCGTCTGGCGGCAGTAACCACCCCTTTACAGAAGACCACCGTGAAATAACAGCACGTGTGCTGTTGTGTTTCGGTGAGTGAGTAAGGGATGCCAGAGCCCATTTCCCTATCTCCTTCAAATCCCTTATTCTTAATTCTACTACAGCCGGCAGCGCACTCGCAACACCTGTGGCGTTGATTGTGTTATAGGCCTACCATCAAGTGGACCGTCATCAGCCTGTCTGCCGATCTTAATATAAAAAAAAAACATTTAGTACTTGTTTCATTCCAATCGGTTTACAAACAAAAAAGTTACGCACTATACCGAACACCACGCGTACGAAGTTGCGGGATCAGCTAGTCTTAAATATAAAAGATTTTTAGATATAAATTGAACAAAAATAACATTTTTTTTTTAGACTAATACAATGCGAAACTGGAAATTTTTATTTTTTTAACATTTGCTTTGCTCGAGGCTTCACCCGGATTTAGTCAATGTCATAATAGTGACGTTGGAACTACGTTTTAAACAGATACAAGGCGCTATTTAAAGTAATTTATTTCCTACATTACAGTGAGAACTTCGAATCTAGAACGTGGACTATCTGTTTGCTAAGTTTCAACAAATATATAGTATACGTATATAGTGGTTTAGGATTAATTAACAAACTTCCATTCAAGCATATCCACAAGCCACATAGTAAGAATTAACTTTCATTTTTAAGTTCATCAATGACTTCAATATAAACTATAGAGGCATAGGATAGCCAAAACTGTATTTTATTTACTTACTATACATTTTTAGCTAAAAAAAATTAATGTCACACGTGTCGACAATTTATTTAGGTTTAAACAATTCAATATTTATTTATGCAAATTCAGCAACTTCTGTATTGGAGTATTGGCAATGAAATGTAGTCGAAATTTAGCCAGACGGATACAGCCTTGACCTCATCGTGACCATGTCCGCATATAAATTACGATTAATTGGGTTATTAACAACAATCACCAATTATTATTAGTGGTATTTTATTTGAATTAATTAAAGTACCTATATTTTTTTTAATAAAAAAAAAACATAATAAACTAAAAACGTGTCTGTTTGGTAAGGCTTGAACATGTACTACCGCAGGTTAGGGCTGCAGAGAAAGATAGGTCGTTCTAACGGTGTTCTAACGTTACCAAAACATGTTATTCCATTATATTGTAATTTTCATTATATTAAAAAAATTGTATGAAATTGATGCAACGGTTATTGTTATTTTTTTTTATTTCAATAAATCATTTAAGTTATTGGACATTTGAATGCGTAACTATTGGAGTCGAAACGCCAATTAATTATCCTATACTTATCGAGAGTCGATATAATGTTAGGTCAAAGTTGTCTCTCGAGGTTAGAGGAAATAATTAGATCTAAATATAGCGACCTAACCACAGCACTTCTAAAAGGCAAATTCTATGCTGAATCTAATATGTTTCCCCTTTGACAGCGTCTCTAGTGACGGGCGATCTTTGTATAATGTGTGAATGCGTCAAACGTCTGTAAATTGCCAGCCGACAGAGCGCAGACTCCGATCGATACTGTTTCGGGCGAATAGCGGACACACAACCACGACATATGGCACTACCTTCGAAAGTCTACCTACCTCGTTTGCACAACAAAACACTTTTTCTTTCAAATGTTTACCACACCTGCGTCTTAAGATTTTATCTACATACTAACAAACATTGGGAAAGCGTACATTAAGTAGCCAACTAAATTGGAAATATAATATGTGAGGGCTTACAGTAACATTTTATAGTACAACTAGGGACCCTCTTCCGCGGTTGAAATTTTTTATTTTTTATTTTTTTATTTTTTTCAGGAAATTTGGGTTGTTTAATCTATATAACGATATGCACTCGACCCAATTTAAGTTTTTCTGTTAATCTCTTAAGTTGATTTGTGAACAAAGGGAACCATGCAGTTTGGTCATACTTGAAAAAAGGTTATTTATTACGATATTTAAAAGGAACAATGAGTTTAAAGTTAACCTACAATAGACGCAATTACAATAATATACTGTGTTTCTTTGTTGATTCTTATTGGAGGGGAAGCAATGAAGTGGACCGAAAAAGTACAACAGGTTATTTGTTTAAATTATTTGAACAATGCACAATATGCTGGCAAACAGAGAGGCAACTAACAGTGGCGGCATCCACTGAAGCAGAGTATATGACTTTATATGAAGCTGTGAGAGAATCTTTGTGGTTAAAATCGTTAGTTACCAGCATAAATGTCGAAATATCCAGCCCGATTCCCATTTATGAGGATAATAATGGGTGTATAAGCATTGCATATAACCCTACTAGTCACAAGAGATCAAAGCATATCGATATTAAACATCTCTTTTCAAGGGAACAAGTCGAGAAAAAGTTTATTAAAATAATTTATCTTTCCACAGGTGACCAGTTGGCTGATATTAACGAAATCATTACCAAATGTACGTTTTGCTGAAATGAGAGAACAAGCTCGATTTGATAAAATAATTTTAGAGTTAGAAAATAATAATTAAATATTATTACCTTTACTGAAATATTAGAATATTATGTTTCAACTGGTCTGATTAGGTTTTTCTGGGTTTTCCCCATCGATGTGTTTTCCCTAATCCTGCGCAACAAATGTTGGGCCATAAAGTTCAAAAGATTGTAAGGAAGGTGTGATAATTTGTATTGTACAATTTTTGAAAATATTAAGTTTTTGGAGAAAGAGGATTTATTTTAAGGGGTCATGTTGGAATATATCAAAATAAATCTGTCTCACTTTAACAAATAGACTGAGAGTCTTTCTCCTTCACACAAATAAACATTTAAGTTTTTTACAATAACTCTTTGTTTCATACAAGAGCTTTACATATTTGACTTTGTGTTTTAGCGTCAGCCCTGTTGTAATTCTAACTGCGCCCCTTAGTAACTAAATCGTGACTAATTAAATAACATCATTTACTACTAATTAAATCTTTCATTTGATGCCCATTACCCAATAGTTTCTTTGGTGGATAGGAACAGAATTTCTGAAGTTCGCGCGAAGAACCAATGTTGTCGATATAGTCAACAGAATTAGCAAGTTGAAGGGGCAATGGGCCGGTCACATCTGTCGCAGAGCGGATAACCGATGGGATAGAAGAGTTCTCGAATGGGGGCCACCAATTGGAAAGCGCAGCGTGGGGCGCCCTGAGGCCAGATGGAATAGCTTCGTGGGCTGAATGCGAATGACAAAAGACCGTGCGTTGATGCGAGCCTTGGGGGAGGCCTACATCCCAGCAGTGGAGAAACACAGGCCTATCTCTTATTTTGTCGCCATTTGGCCATCGGACAACTGTCTGAAGAAATGTCACAATAGAGCTTCTCCAGTCATGTGCAAGTATGTAAACAAAAGATTCTTCGATGAGCAATTATGTTAAGATCGTCAGACAAGTTAATGTGACGATCACCTATTAACACAAGCATCGCCACGCGTGCTGCAAGATGCGCTGCCGACCAGAGTAGGATTAAGGATAAGGGATTAGGAAGGAACAGGGAAATGGGCTTTCATAGGGTTATGCCTAAAGACACGCTACATTTTTAACCAATTCCTTGGCTTTTAGTATTAGAACTGTGCGAAAACCTGTCTCAGCGGTTTCCACCATAACTTGCAACAATGCCCACCCACGACATTGACCGAACTAGGGCACTGGGTCAACAACCACCGTGTTTACATTATAAGTAAATAATATCGATCTGTATTATAAACTGCTTGTGACGTCACATTTGACGTAATCGTTGTTACAGCCCAATTACTTAACATTCTAAGGTCATATTTAATTTTGAATGAGAGTTCTATTAGCAAAGAGAAACATTACAAATATTGCTAGAATTATTAAAATAAATAATAAGACAAAAGTTTCAATAAACTCATTACTAGAGGATCTTAATCCATACTAATATTATACCTAAATGTGAAAGTAACTCTGTCTGTTACCTTTTCACGCCTAAACCGCTGAACTGATCATCATGAAATTTTGCATACACGTTGTCAGGGATGCAGGAAAGGACCTTTCATCCAGAAAAAAGTACTGTTCCCGAGGGATCATCTAACGCCTGGCTGCAATAAAGATGTTAGGCGTTACATTGCTCATACATATACAGTACTCGCAAAATCTGCACAAAAATTTCGGGCCATTCTATAGAGACTACGAGTCCACAAGCATACAAAAATATAGGGCAAGGTAAATAATGTTTCAGACGCACCGTGGAATATTCTGGTGAGAACATAAAACGAGCACCGTCAGTCACTAACTTTTCTGAGAGCACAGCATTGAGTTCAAAATTCCATGAGCTAAAACAAGTTCAAACTTGTTATGCTTATATGAAAGCTTCCTGTTAAATTATTTCGATTTAATTCCTAATAAAAAAGAAAAATTTAAATTGATTTCTTGTAATTTTTGAACGGCGTAATTTTGAGAGGATAGTTTCATAGTTTTTCTGTTTGTATGATACATAATGTTAACGAAGCCTTTATTTATTTTTTCCACTGCCTAGTATTGTCAGACAATATCCTAATTTATACTAATATAGAAAACATTTAGAAGGCTCAACCGGTCAAACTAAAAAAGAACTTAGTTTGTCAAATTTATTCTATATATTGGAATATAAAATCATAAGAATAGATATGATGGCGGTATCAAAGAATAAATTATATTTGAGAAATATGTAAGTATATAATGTTGAATATTTTCGAAAAATGTACCCAGTTTTCATATAATAAACATTAAGATTAATAGGATTTTAAACCTGCCATTACGTCACGCTTTCCTAAATATCACCGTGTCCTTGAATTGTGCAAACAGTCAAAATCTTCCTGAGTTAAGAAAGCGTGACGTTACAACAAACTCCATTGCTATTCTAACTTTTTAGAGCAAAGTTTAAATTGTATTATTTAAAAGATCATTTTTTTGTTCTAAATTAAAAATATTTAAAAGATCATGTTATACATCTACTGTAACACTTTTCATCAGCAGAAGATGCAAAAAAATATCGATCATCATCAATAAGACCAATAATAATTTCAATCATCATTATTTGTTTTTTCATTAGTAGTCTCAATACATAAGCAGCAACCCTCCTCGTAGTAACGTAGTTATTATACTATGTATTATTAGTATTAATTAACTAGCTGAGCCCGCCACTTCGTATACGCGTGGTTACGGGAAGCTTGCTACAATACATCAGTGAAAACAGCATTCAAATCAGTTAAGCCGTTTCTGAGATTAGCATGTACAAACGCACAAACAGACAAAAGTTCTAAAAACTATTTTTTTGACCTTGGTAACATAAGTACAACATGTAAAATTAGTTTTTTCTTTAAATATTTAATTAATAAAAAAAAAACTGATGTAATATGTAGCTATAATAAGTTAGTATACTTAGTATAGAATAGACAATCAATCAAAGACGGTGTTCAATGTGTTATTTGGTCAATTGGCCAATGAACCATGACGTGACATCATTTTATAGCAATTTTTTTGCAGCACTAACAAGTAATATAATACAAGAATCCTGTTCAGACAAGCGTTCAATTAAATGGCGACCTTCGGACAACAAAAACTGGCAGAGCTGTTACACCTAAATTATTTTTAGAAGGTTTATATTTAAAAAAATCCAATCATGACGAATAATTTTGTTTAATTTCATGTAAAATTTTTATAAAAAAAATTAAGACAGGTAGTCTTAATTCTTAAAAAAAAATTGTTCGTCCAAACTCCAAGTCGGTAAATCGTTCTTAAATATGGGTTAGTTCTAATATTGGTAAATATCTTTATTGCAGGGAAAGTATGTATTGAAATGTAATATAATTTTTAGAATTTCATTTGTAATGTTAATTTCCTTATTTTCAAAGGAAAGCTAAGAAGAATTTCCTAAACAAAAAACCTACAGGAAACTTAGTCATAATATAAAATACATTACAATAATATATAGCCAATCATTAATCATTACGCGCAATATCACTAGAGACAAAAATTCTAAAAACTATTTTTATGATCTCGGTAACATAAGTACTACGTGTACAAATTTTACGATTTTATTATATGTATAGATATGTTATTGATTAACTAGTATAGTAACTTATATTGACTTAACTTGTTTTACTTAAAAGCAATATCTAGTTTCCACTTTAATATTTATTAAATTTTTAAAATTAACTGTACAGAATCACCTATTCTGCCCGAGTTGACCACGAAATAATAGGTAAAATACAAATAGGATAACTCGCGCACTCACAAACAGAATAACTCGTTATTAGTTGACTAACTAATAACTCGACGCGTTTTTCGCCCGACATGAAACGCAAAATGTGCATGCCTTTGTCAATTTAAAATGAAACATCGCGGGACACAACCAATTAGATCATAATATTTCATCGGTGGACAGCCGCGGATAAAAATGGATAAAAACAAGCCCCAACCACAGCGCCTCGTTTCGCCAAAAAAGACGCTAAATATGTTTGGCGTTCGTTCGGCCGCATTTTTTTTTACAAGTCGATTCCACTCCACTAGACAAGTCGATTAAGTAATAAGTGCGACGTCACATTAGCAATAGATTTAGTAATTACGTAACCGTCGCTATGCGGTTGCAAGGCACAGCGCAATTTTGTATGAGGCTTGCATCTTTCGAGTGCACAGCGCATGCGCCAAGTATACAAACCTTGACCTTACCGCCGCCCACTTGAGGACAGGGGGTGGACTGGACGCGGTGTAATTTTATCACTCTCTCCTTACTAAGACGAACTTGTTTTTAAATTGTTACTTCCTTCCTCTACTTAGGTCATCGATGTTTACATAGATTACTTTATTCAAGTGAAGCGAAAGCTTCGAATTAAAAGCTCTCTAACAATTAAGTACTATTGATTGTCTCACAGACAAAGTTCTTATAATTAGCTAGGTATATAAAAATAAAACAGTATAAAACAGTTAATAATAAAACAGTTCCTTTTTCTCAATTTTCTCATTTGCTTATAACCCGATTTTCTTTTTTTCTTTCTTTCGTGGTTATTGACGAAATATCAATAAAACATTTTGGACATATTTCGATCAGTGACGACTACTTAGTGAGTTATACTTATGTTACCGAGGTCAAACCGAGTTTTTAGAATTTTTGTCCCTTTGTCTGTGCGTTTTTGCACGCTAATCTCTAAAACGGCTTAACCGATTTGAATGCGGTTTTCACTGATGAATTGTAGCAAGCTTCCCGTAAAATTTAGTGTTTGTTTCATTCCAATCGGTTTACAAACAAAAAAGTTATGCGCTATATCGAATATCAGGCGTACGAAGTTGCGAGCTCAGCTAGTTTTAAAATAAGACTCGTAATGTGATTTGAAAGAAAAAAAAAACCGACTATAAATTTATCTCCGATACGGTTAGATCGATTTTAAATGTACACATCCATTGGTTAGGTAAACAATGATTTGAAAAGAATCTAGACTACTGTTTCGCGTAATATTTAGGGTTCATTTTGAAAATTGTAAAACTATACTATTTATTATTCGAAATTTTTTGAGAAACATTTGAATACACTGTACGTTAAAATGATTTCTAAATAATATCACAAATACAAAGATTTAAACGTTATCTATGGTTTCCAGTATTAACGATTAAATAAGTCCGAGACGGTAACATCGCGTTATCTCGATGGAAATTTTCAAACATTGCCCGTTCAAGGATTGATCTAACGTAAACGAACGTCATTCGTCAGTGACGATTGCAATAGGGTATTCACCCATTTTTAAAAAGTGTCTCAATTAGATTCTGTAGTGCTAATGAACCACTAAAAAAACCACCAAATTTTTATTCAATCGATAAGTTTAATAATAATGCATTTAAAATTTACATTTTCAAATTTTGCGCGTAATTTAACGAAAACGCTGGAAACCATTTTGCTCTGTGGTCATGACGTCAGTTGGCTTTGTAAACAAATGCGCCGGTAATTGACATGACACTGACTGACACTTTTTTGTTTACACAACCGTATGACCTAAACATGGCGGCTACTATTTCATTGTGTTTAAGAACAGATTCTGAAAACTTCGAATTTAATTTTAAAATTTATTTTGTTATTTTAAAATTTATTTTTTTATTTTACGAAATTCGACGGACAGACATTATTTGGATATTGTTCATACAAAAATACTAAAATTGTGATTAAAAAATGGGGGGTGGGGGTAGGAAGGTGAAAAATACTTTACGACCTATTTTCATACCCACCAAATATACAACAAAAAAAAAATCATAAAAATCGGTCCAGCCGTTTCGGAGGAGTTTTGTTACAAACACTGTGACACGAGAATTTTATATATTAGATAGATTTTTAATTTAATTATTTCTTAACAAACATTTCATGTACTTAACAGTTAATTAGTCATTGACTTCCACATTAGACTGGGCTTATTTATTATGGAATAATTGCGGGAAACGCCGAGGAAGGATATAAGGCTACTTCTTAACTAGTCCCGCAGACAAAATTTGTTTAATTGTATTAAAACAGACCCACAAATCATGTTAAACTGAGTAAGAGTTGGTACGACATACCTACAAGAATGTACTGAGAATTTAGACAATATTCTGTAACATTCTTTTTATATAGTACTTTATCTTCCTTGAAATTGGCCGCACCATAAGCGGTTTCTTTAGAAACATAACAATTATTGGAATTTAATGGACTTATGGAAACATAATTTATCTTTTTACAATTAAAAATTGTAGAGTTTGACAATACACTTGGTAGTGGTAGCTATCATAAAGCATCTACGACAGTAAATTGATAAGCCCGTTTCTTCGAAAAGTCCATTTTAATTTTTACTAAATATAATGTCGGAATTTTGTCTGTATTTCTAATTTGTTTTGCTCATTTTTTTTTTTAATTTGATGTATTTTTTGTCATTCTCTTTGTATGTCTGTCTTCCTAATTAAAGACTAAGATAAATTGATAATTTCTTAATATCCACGTGATATTTAAAGTATTCTGTGATCAAGATTCATCATGTATTGTGGCAAAAGGTTGTAATAAAATAACGATAATTTTGAAAGTAAATAAGGTTAAACAAACAAATGGAACGCTTCCTATAACGAGTCACCAATTAGGTGCAGCAAGTGCATCTAAATAAAAACTGGATGATGCGCGTGCAAAGTGCAGTGTACGACGTACGTACACGTGTTTGGTAAATGGAATGATCGGTGAACAAACATGTACGGGAAGTTCTAGGGTCACACACATTTACTGCCATTAAGTTAATACATTAAAAACGATAAAATATTATGCATAATTTGCAAAAAGACTAAATATATAGAATATATAGAGAGGGCATTGAGAAAATTTTCCTACAAAAATATTGATCCTGATCGCCGAATCAGGATGGCCATGGCGTAGCTAAACAGCCTTGTAAAGTTGGCGATGGACTTAAACGATTTTGTACCACGTGGTTCTAAATGTCGCATTACGGATTCTTTCGTCTTGCTCGATCTTGAAACAGTTGAAAATCTTCGATTATTTGTAACATTTTAAAAGTAACGAAAACACTTGAGACACTACTTCAAATGTAACAATTCAAGTCAATGAATATTGTAATCCACAATTATCTATGTTGGCACTACAAGTGATTTTGATATTTTTTAATATTTTACTAAATAAAATGAAAATTATCGCGAACTGTGCCCTTTAGTTGGATATTTAAAAAAATCCTGCAAATTATATACACAAATCTTTTTCGTCTATCGCTCTTTCTATTGGTGAAAATTGTATCAAAATTCACTGGGTGATTTAGAAGAAGTTAGCGGAGATACAGACAGAGGCGGACACTCGGACAGTGTCTTACAATAGGTATCTATAGATACTTACGTAGATTCTAATTATTTAATGGAATACTATAGGATGTATGTAGGAAGTAAATTTGTATGTAGGAAGTAATATCCGAAACCACTCATCCGATTTCAAAGATTCTTTCGCCCATCATCAGGGTAACATAGGCTATTTTTCAACTATGCCTGCGGGCCAGGCCGTGGACGAAACCTAGTCTCAACAAAATATGAAAGCATGCTACATGTAACCCTTCCTTGGTATGGTTTTAATTTTAAAGTTTCATTTATTCTGGAGTCGGCGACTTTCTCGTTTATAAAATATGTACTAGACTGACGCGCCCCGGCTTCGCCCGGGACCAATTGGAGGGATTACCATACATAATTGTACCTACCCTATGTACCTTCGTATGTACCTTTCGAATAGCGAAAAAAATCTTCAAATAGATGCAGTTGTTCCGGAGATTACCATCCGCATATTAAACAAACATACAAAATTCCCCCTATCTCTTTATTATATTGCTAGCGGCCCGCCCTCGGCTTCGCACGGATTTAAACCTTCCTCGTTGATCGGCTCTTTCCATTATTGAAAAATGCATCAAAATCCATTCAGTAGTTTTTGAGATTATCACAACTTTTATAATATGTAAATAAGGATAGAATAGATGAATTAATTTATTTATTTATATATGAGGAACACCAAACAGGATGTTGTCGTCGAAGATTAATTGTAAAAAGAATCATTCATTGAGATGTACTAGACAGCAACCCAAGACATGTGCACACAGCATGTCCTAATTAAGAGCAGTGTTACAGTTAAAATAACAGGAGAGAGACGCGCTTTCATCCAAAGACAAGCTTAGCTGTATTTTATAAAAAGTTACTTTAAGATGAAAGCACGTCTCTACAAGGCTACAATAAAAATAGACATTGCAACATACATAAGTACAGTCTGTGTACGAAAACCTTCGTCAGTTTTCAAATTAATTCCTTCATCAAGTCGTAGACTCTTAGTACCTTTTGAAACTAAAGCACTAAGCAGACAACTGACAGACGTTTGAAATGAAATTTTGGCATTACTGATAATTGTCCTGGCGCAAGCAAATATTGACTTTCGGGTGACGAACCTTTTCTTACCCTGACTTTACAATGAAATATTATGCATTGAGATTAATGTAATATTGACAATGACGAGCACAGTAACTTAATATGGCTCATCTTGTTTTCCTAATGACACGCTATTGTCACAGCTATTGTGGTTGAACGTCACGCGCAGGGCCTCTGTCACTCCGCGTGTGCCGTGATATAATTGCCTACCGTTGCTCACATTGAATGTGAAAGGAGTGCAATTTCTGTATGCTAGTACTATTATTTATTCTGTGCTATGGCCATGATGTTCTTTTTGAATATATCCACCTTACTGCTGCCCTTAGGGAGGAGATCGTTGTACTGTCGACACATCGTGACTAGGGGGTTATAAAATGAGGTATTATTAATGTGTACTTGTGAGGCAAAGGTGTTACAAATTAAAACTAATTTCGTACAGAATTTTGTCGATATTGACTAACTTTCACTATCGGCAAATGATTGGCTCTTTGCCTACGCGCGACACGTCACAAGCGCGCGCGCAGGACAGGATGGGACGGAATATGTCCGATAGCCGGCCAAGTTGCGTGTCAAACTGAACACACAATATGACGCGAGACGAGAAGTGCCCACGTAAACCGTACGTCGAGACGGCGAAAAACGGGACGAAAATAAACACGTAAACATAATAACAGAGACACTATTTGTGGAATTGGTTTCGTTTGGGGTTATGCCCGCTTTATGTTGTGTTATGGCGTCAAAACGGACTCATTTTACGTAACATTTTGAATTGTAACATCGATTTGCGGAATAATTTTTTTAGTACCTTGGCTACAAGTTTACTCTACGTACCCAAAGCATCAATGACCCAAAGTAATCAAATCCTAGTATTATTATGTCTCAACAAACATTTAATGTCATAGGACCTAAAAATAAATAACAAATTGTTCAAATCTAGATTCAACCGCATGAACCAGAAATCGTTAATCATCTGCATATTATTATATAAGTCAAAATATACATTTATACATATACACATCTCTTCGGTATGGACAAACCGAATACTACTGGTATTATTAAAATAAATAAGAAATTTTAGAAATATGTATATTAACAAGCTGATGGTCGAGACTTCGTCAGTGTCTTAGAATAGATTAGCAATAAACATTTATTCAATATTAATTGCTTTTTTATTTTTCAAATGCGTTGCTCAAATATTTTTCGATTCTCTTAATGCTGCCTCGGAAACAATACTTTGTTTCTAGATGAAAGACCTCAGACAAAGTGTATGCAAAATTTTATTATGTGGATTTTATTATGAAGTTATTAAGGCGCGAAAGCGAAACAAACAAACTCATATATTCACTAGCTGGTGCCCGCGGCTTCGCCCGCGTTAAAAAATATGAAAAAATATCCCTCGGGAACAGTACTTTTTTTCTGAATGAAAGGTACCTTATGTCCTTTGCTGCAGCCCTGACGACGTGTATGCAAAATTTCATCATGATTGGTTCAGCGGTTTAGGCGTGAAAAGGTAACAGACAGACAGACAGAGTTACTTTCGCATTTATAATATTAGTATGGAAGTGTGGATAAAACTATGTATCTCATCATAGGAACTAAAATGTAAGACTCGGCCTAGTTGAGTTGTAAGGATAACTTTTTGATAAGCTGTCTTTTATTTACATATTAAAGTAAATAAAAGACAATTATCGCAATAAAAATAAGTCAACATTCATGCATTAGTAAGTCTCTTTAGAAAATAGTTTATATACTTAGGTTTGTTAATAAATAAATATTATTATTATAAAGTCAGTCAGCGACAAAAGATTTAATAAGAATAGATAATAGTTTTATCTTTAAAACGTTCTGTCTAATTGTCTATAGTTATAAAATTAAACAACATTGATTAAACCTGTTGTATAACACTGCAACTTAAAACAAGACTATACACATTAAAATAACAATGTTATAATGTATATAACGATGTTATAAAACATGTCTACAATTATATAATTTACACTGAGAAAATTTTACTTTAACAAAGTACCTTTTTGGCTCGGTTAAGGGCAGATTATTTAAAATTAACTAAAACTAGTTTAAAAATATATATAAGCAACGTTCGTTATAACCTAACACGTCAACATTGTTATGGATACTTGGTTATTTTTAACATTGCACTTAATAATTTTTAAACAAAATTGTTAGCATTCTGAACCAATTCAGATTTGTTTAAATTTTAATACTTCATATTGTTAAGTCTAACCAAGTTATGTATGTAATTTTAAATATGTTTAAAAAGGGTTAAAATTAACACTTTTTTTGGTTAAAATTAACCAATATATCTCTGTTACCGCCTACAACGTAATCGGTTACAAATAGCCATTGATATTTTGTTGTTATTAAATATGTTCAATTGTAAATTTTACCATTATACATTTGCTAATCTTTACTAACAGCTTAGTATATATTAACCAAGTAAAATCATTTAGCAAAGCAAAATGGGTTACCATTAGACAAGTAAAAACAAGTTTAGACATGTCTGATCCTCTCGCCTTTCCTTGCACTCTTTTTTTCAGGCAGCGAATCATTTCGTCCAAATCTTTTTAACGTGGCAGTCATTTTTGCGTCACGTATTTTAATAAACTCGTATTTAAGTGTTTGTGAATTCAATTAGGTACCTATATAATTTATAATAACAATGGATGACGATGTCAGCAATCTTTTAGTGGCGTGGAAATTGGACGAATAGGTATATAGAAGTATTTAAGGGTGAGTGAAAAACCTACATTTTATATTTATTCATAAACGCAATTTTATATTTTATTCATTTTATAAACAATTGTGATTTTATTGAAACATAAATTTATAAGAAATACTTATATAAAAGAGAATATTAAGAATATATAAAAAACTATAGATACCTAGGGTATAACTAGGTATATTTTTGCGTCATAGTGCCCCGAAGGCTATACTCCAACTCCACCAACCCGCCCCCAAAAGTACCCCCTAACCTTTAAAATCTTGTTTATCGCCATAGCTTGGTAGAGTATCTTTTTAGTCTACAGATCTAAAACAACCGAATTGTATGTAGGTTTGTAGGTTTTTTGTAGACTTTGTTTTATAATATGTAGTAATATGTAATTCAACCGTAACCGGAAAATATATAGTGACAAGTTAATTGTCCTAACTTGTCTCCCTCTAGACCTCGACTAAAAATTTTTATAATTATGATCACCCCTTTATTTTTCAGGATTTAAAGCTGCTTTTAAATAGTAGCCTCGAAGGCAAAGGCCTTTTAAATTTAGATAAGACCAAGCCATTGGACAACAGGGCAAGACAACCGCTAGTGCAAATTATCGGTAAAAACATACTTAGAAAAAACCCCGATGATATAATTAGAGCAACCACTTATGCAAATTGGGCACGTGAAATTTGTGAGGTGTTTCCCCAGGAAAAATCCACTATGTATACTTTTAATTGTTAAATTAAATTGCTTAAAATATATAAAGACTTCACTATTATTATTAATAATTCACAATAACTAAGAGAAAATATGTTTGCTTTATTTTATGTTCAATTTTAAAATTGTTAAATTAAGTTGCTTTAAAATATATAAAGATGTTTCACTCAATAATTAAGAGGTAATATTATGTTTGCTTTATTTTATGTTTTATTTTAAAATTGTTAAGTTAAGTACAAATAATTGGCATGTTGACCTATAATACCACAATAACATTTATACTTTAAATACAAATAAACGGTTTTTTTAATATATATTTTTTATTATTACCTAACCTTTACAACAACCAAACAAGTTCGCTCGGAATACCGAGTAGTTTAGCTAACATTAACCAAGTAAGGTTGTAAAGGTTACCGTCTAAATCGGTTAAAAATAAATATGACAACCAAATAAGTCTGTTCAGAATACCGAGTCGATTAGTTAACATTAACCAAGTAAGGTTGTAAAGGTTACCGTCTAAATCGGTTAAAAATAAATATGACAACCAAATAAGTCTGTTCAGAATACCGAGTCGATTAGTTAACATTAACCAAGTAAGGTTGTAAGGGTTACCGTCTAAGACGGTTAAAAGTAAATGTGTTGTTGCTGTGGCAACCAAACCACTTTGTTCAGAATACAGATTAAATTTGCTATAATTTCAGAGTAACTAAGTTAACAACAACCAACTCAAATGTGTTATTTCGAAATAATCTACTAGGTAAATAATTTAACAGAGTAAATTGGCTGATATTAAATGAGTAATGTTTGCCAATCTGACTTATTTGTTTTTAGCAATACACATTGCAGGCTCCATATTCACAGTGTCGCTTAGTTATTTACAGCAATAACTTATTTATTTTTAACCTTCCCGTTTTCTCAGTGTAGGGGTTGATTGGGAATTTGGGGTAATCAGGAACCACCCACAATGAGTACACGTGATGACGTGACGCACAATCGATGACACATATAAAATATGCTATATTACTATATTTTATAATATATTTTGCTATATAGTCTGGACTCACCGTAAGAATCATATGCGTCTTATGTGGATTATGGGTTGTGTAGACAATCATTTAGTTTTTTGCACTCAGTGCTATACCTACCTATTATCTAAAAAACCCTGTCAAGGGTTTAAAAGACATTACCCACCATCTTATTATAA
Source organism: Bembecia ichneumoniformis (assembly GCA_910589475.2). Classification (NCBI taxonomy): domain Eukaryota; kingdom Metazoa; phylum Arthropoda; class Insecta; order Lepidoptera; family Sesiidae; genus Bembecia; species Bembecia ichneumoniformis. The sequence goes on along the minus strand of OU342536.1, from coordinate 12,428,636 downwards.
TGTAACCCTTTGTATTAATTATCTATACATAATAGCTTGGGGAAAAAGGCCTAATATAATAAAATCGTAAACGAGCCGTGTTTGTACACGTTGTACTTATGTTACCGAGGTCAAAAAAATAATTTTTAATACAGTTGCTCAAAAAGTGGCGTATTGCAGGGACGTATAGCGTTCGGAAAGTGGGCTATTACACACTCGTGCTTTTTTTTTACCTTTCCCGCACTCGTGCGTTCTCTTTCCCAACTGTCAAAATAATGTCTATTAAAAAGAAAAACCAACCATGAAGTTTTTACTAAAAAGTTTTTATGATTCATGCAAATACGTATATTTCTAAAAAGAAGCTACGAATTTGTTTCAATATCAGATTTAATGATTTGATTTAATGAGTTAGGTTAGGTTTCATTTCATTTCATCTCATTAAATTTCATTTTCATTTCAAATCAATAAAAAAATTCTACTGAAGACTTGGCTGTATGGGCACATAGTTTCCTTTGCCTACCGGAATGCGTGAAGAAAAAAAAATGTCTGCTTATATTGTACGGTTGGCGCCATTTTCCAGAAATTCTCTTTGCGAGTTTAGTTGTTTGTTTTATTAAATCGCTTCATTTTTTCACAACTGTATTAAAAATAGTCGTTCAGTACACGTGCGGAACCGTCATTGCAACTTGTTCCGACTGTCAACCCTCGCCTTCGGCTCGGGTAGACATTTGTCGGAACTCTTTGCAATGACAGCCTTTCCGCACTTGTAATGAAATATACTATTTTAGAATTTTTGTGTGTTTGTATATGCGTTTGTGCACGCTAATCTCTAACGGATAAACCGATTTGAATGCGGTTTTCACTGATGTACTATACAACATTTCCCGTAACATTTAGTTACGCGGTATACCGAATACCACGCGTACGAAGTTGCGGGCTCAGCTAGTAAATAAATAAATATTGCTTAGTCAACTAAGCAACTCTAACTAAGAACTAGGCAACTAACAATTCCATCTAAGCTACGATTTGAATTTAGAATCAGAAAAGTTTGTGATATCTCTGCGTATTGCGTAAGTTGTGACTCTCGAGAGTAGATATACGATATGTACACGATTGTAAAACAATCCTTTTGATAACCTATGAATCCGTTATGATGTCAAATCGAGAAGAGTTAATGGAATAATTTTTTACATAATTTCCTAGTATTTTGATAAAATAACATATACCTATTCAACTTATAAATATAAAATTACAATGATAAAAAGAGTGCAAAGTTCGCGGCGAGACCGATTTACATCTTGGACGCGTGAAGTGTTTCATTCTTATTCATTGAACTCGCGTAGCAACAGCGACCAATCATGTGACCTCGGATGGGCTACGTTAAATTCTTACTATACCGATAAAATACGGACAGTGAGTTTAGTTGATAACCCGACAGAACGCTGCGATAACCCTTGTGACGTTTTGAGGCCCGATAGAGGTCATTACTCGATTAAAACTTAGCCACGCGATAAGAATTTTCTATCGCAAATCTAAGTTTTTTTTTGTACATCAGTACCTAGATATTGTACAATTATTAAATTAATTAGTAGTGGCAGGGCACACTGCGTTTCGCAGTCATTTGGGCAGCCCGTCTTGCGGCAGTAACCACCCCCTTACAGAAGACCACCGTGAAATAACAGCACGTGTGGTGAGTGAGTAAGGGATGCCTTTGCCTTTGACAAAGCCTTTGACTGTGTCCAGCACGACACTTTAATAAGGAAATTGTGCCACTATGGAATTAAGAATAAGGCTCTCGATCTTCTGACTTCTTATCTCAGCCATAGAATTCAGAAGGTTGATGTTAATGGTAGGAAATCTCTGGGTTCTCTAGTTAAAATGGGCGTCCCTCAAGGATCGATTCTCGGTCCGTTTTTATTCCTAGTTTATATTAATGATTTACCTCATTCTGTGAGTAAACACAATATTGTATTATTTGCTGATGACACATCATTAATATTTAAGGTTAAAAGGCAACTTGGGTGCTATAATGGGGTAAATTATGTACTTTCTAACGTAGTGCATTGGTTTAGTGTTAATAATCTCCTTTTAAATGCCACGAAAACTAAACTTGTTAAATTCAGCACGCCGAATGTTAAAAATATTGGAACAAATGTGATTTTGGGTAGTGAGAAATTGGAGCCCGTGGAATCGACAGTATTTTTAGGCATTACCGTAGATTCTAAATTACAATGGGCTCCACATATTGAGAAACTAAGCAAAAGACTTAGCTCTGTGGTTTATGCAGTTAAGCAGATTCGACGCCTAACGGATGTCGAAACAGCTAGGATTGTCTATTTTAGTTGCTTTCACAGTGTAATGAGTTATGGGATCCTTCTTTGGGGTGGCGATGCGGACATAAATACTATTTTCATTTTACAAAAAAGGGCCATTAGAGCCATCTATCAACTAGATCCGCAGTCTTCCCTCAGAGAAAATTCAAAGAAATTAAGATTTTAACTGTTACATGTCAGTATATTTATGAAAATTTAATTTACGCGCATAAAAATATTAGTCAATTTAATAAAAAATGTGATGTACACAATATAGGTACTAGGTTTAAAAATAATTTAGATTTACATAAGACGCGACTCCACAAAATAAGTAATTCTTTTATGGGTCAGTGTATACGGTTTTATAATAAACTGCCTGAGATGATCAGAAGTTCAGAGCCTTATCTATAAATAAATTTAAAGTTGTCATTAAAACCAAACTCCTCTCGAAAGGCTATTATAAGGTTACTGATTATTTAAGTGACAATGAAGCCTGGAATTAAAGCCTGGATTCGGAGCTCATACCTCATACTATGCTTAGTATTGTATATTTACTTTAGGTATTAAGTGTATGATTATAATTATTGTAATTTTTTTATATTGTAAAGATGACAAAAAGAATAGTATCCTGAGTTTCTTTCGGGGTTTCTTCTCAGGATCGTCATCTTGGCTTTTTTTCCGAAACCCTGGTAAATTTAAATTTAACTGGTAATTCCAAATGACGATCATAAGAGTTTCTTGGAGAAACCTAATTGATAAATAAATATTTTGATTTTGATTTTTGATGCCAGGGCCCGTTCCCCCTCCTAATCCCTTATCCTTAATCCTACTGTAGTCGGAAGCGCACTTGCAGCAGCTTCGGCGTTGCTTATGTTATAGGCGACGGTAGCCATCTACCATCAAGTGGACCATCAGCCTGTCTGCCGATCTTAAGCCGCCGCTAGCGATAGCCGAACGCTAGCGACTAAGCAGTCGTAAGAAAGCATCGTCCTGGAACGTCGTGCGACTCGCCGCCGATCTTGCCATGCAAGATTTGAATTATTCGTCCGCAAAATCAAAACCATGTAGACTCATCCGCCGATCTCGCCATGCGAGATTTGATTTCTATAACCCGCACTAATCAAGCATTGTGCTTATTGTAATCCACCAAAGTCATCGCGCCAATCCGCGTGTGCAATTGAAGTGTGCAGTGTGCTGAACTACATCTGGATTCGTGTGTGGCGGATCCGTCGCAGTCTTCATCGCTTGGAAGATCAAGGACCTGGTGATTCAAGAGGTAAGTGACAACAGCACCCTGAATTATTGCCTTACCTCGCCCCCTTTGATTGCACGTACCATAAAAAATACAGTCCACTTTTCTTCGAAGATTCTCGATATATTTGGCGTGATCAACATTAAAAAAAGAGTACCTACTAGTCAGTCCTACTTAAACTAAAGATGTCTACTGATAAATAAAAGAGAGAAAAAAACAACTACGAACCGAGCACTCATTACAGAGTAAAAAAAACGTACTAAAGTAAGGCCAACGAGACAACGCAAAGAATGTAAACATATTTTGAAGGGTTCTCAAGATGGCTTTCTACACCATGAAACAGATAGCGCCGGCCGTTTCGTGTGAGAGAAGGACAGAGGGCCAGCTTTGTTTCCATTGTTTGCATTGTCTCTTTGGCTTTACTACAGTCTAAGGTCGTCTACTAAAATTTAAGGTCTTTCAAACCATAAATGTACCACAGTTCATGAACGCAATAAACCACAATTGGCTCGCGAGTATATAATCGATCGAAGATGATTCGGACGACAATTTAGCTGGCGTAATAAATGCACAGTTCGCTATAAATTACCAAGAAACGGTCAGGGTTAAAACATGTTTTATTTTTAAGATAAAAGCGGACGGTGTACGGCTCTATAGATATTCAGATGTTATATGTTCAGATGTATATATGTGTTATATGTTCGTACTTCCGCGTTATAGCAAGCAATTCCAATCTCACGTTTTGAATTATGATTCATGAACTTCTCTGGAAAATTAGCCTATCACGTTGCTCTTTCACTCAAAAACTACTGAACGGATTATAATGAAAGTTTAAATTATAGTCAGTTCTTACTTTTTCATGTCACGCATACTGTTTTCAACTTAAAAAAAAACTGGCATAAAAAAAATAACAATTAAACAAACAAATGTATGAAAAAAATCATCTATTCGAAAAACACAAAAGGAATTATCACTTTTATAATTATTTTATTATTATAATAGGTAAATGTAATAAAAAACATATATTTTAAAAATGTCAAACGCGTGGAATGGAACTTGTGTCAATAGGGATTGACACTAGGGATATTCATTTATATTCGATATATCGAAAGTACTCAACGTTTGCCATGGGATATTCGGAGATTTAACAAATATTTTTTCTATTCTATATATTTATAAAAACATCGTATTTTGATAATAAAACTAAAGCTGACTAATAATAACAATAAAACAAAAGTTCTGTTCTGAGTCTGATACGAGTTTTCAAGTTTCGAGTTCTGACAGTAATGAATAAATAAATTAATATATTAAGGAGACTGCATTGTATTCTATAATTTATTTAACATAACCTGTTTTTTAAGATTAAAGAATTTATTTCTAAATCTGAAAATCTAAAATCGGTAGTTCGATTCCATTTGCTTTGCCAACTGATTCGATATTTTCAAACAATCGATTAAATGTCGTTAGGTTGCATCACTAAAATTGTCAGTTACGAACTGTCAGGCATATCATCATACAGTGAAAATACTATAATATAGTGACTGTGTAGAAAAACACGTCCTTCCTAGCATACTTGTACTATAATTGTATTCTGTGGCATAGTATAAATTGAAGTCGCTGCCCGCGTCTGTCTGTCTGTCTGTATATATATAATTATGTACTCCTAAACAACTCGACGGATTTTGATGCGATTTTCACAATTAGTTAGATAAATTTTTAACGGAAGGTTGATTATAATATCCATACTAATATTATAAATGTGAAAGTAACTCTGTCTGTTACATTTTCACGCCTAAACCGCTGAACCGATCATCATAAAATTTTGCATATATATAAAAAACAAAATGATGCAACTCGTTTCTATAATTGCTCGCAATAGTCACTCTGTCGTTCCAAGTCAAGTAAGCGTTGACTACAGAACAGAATAGATTGTTGCCAATTAAAAAAAAAGATTGTTAAATATATAGTTATTAAACTTAATAATTAATTCATAATATTTGACAAAGCGACTAAAATAATTGGCGCGAGAAATTATTTCATGAAGTAAATAAAATTATTATAATATAATGTTACTTTTCTATAAAACTCAGAACTAGTAACTCCTTCATTTTTATTTCATCTCTCCCTGGGAATAAAAAAAATCTTAAGCATTTATATTTGCAAAACAAAGTCTGTTGGAATTCTCACAGTCAAAATAAGATTTTCTTTTGATTCGTTCATTGTTTTGATACGTCAATATAACATCCGTTAATTTCTATAACTCGATTAGATCCCAGGATTCCAATTGGGTTTCTTTCTCTTGTTCTTTACTAGCTGAACCCAGTCACGCTTCACTGCGATGTAGCTTGGGTTCTTTGACAAAAACAGCGATAACTCGGCAATATAAATAAGATATTCATGAGTATACACACAATTTATGCAGTTTGTACTTACGTTATCGAGATAAAAAAAAATATTTTTTAGAATTTTTGTCTGTTTGTGCGTTTGTGCACGCTAATCTCAGAAACGGTTTAACCGATTTGAATGCGGTTTTCACTGATGTATTGTAGCAAGCTTCTCGTAACATTTAGTGTTTGTTTCATTCCAATCGGTTTACAAACATAGTTTGTACTTACGTTATCGAGATAAAAAAAAATATTTTTTAGAATTTTTGTCTGTTTGTGCGTTTGTGCACGCTAATCTCAGAAACGGCTTAACCGATTTGAATGCGGTTTTCACTGATGTATTGTAGCAAGCTTCTCGTAACATTTAGTTTTTGTTTCATTCCAATCGGTTTACAAACATAAAAGTTACGCGCTATACCGAATACCACGTATACGAAGTTGCGGGCTCAGCTAGTCTTTATAATAAATATTGACTAATAATAATTATTGTAAAACATACAGATCTTGTATTTTTTAACTTATTTAGTGAACCATCTTGACATGTCTTCACAGTTTTTAAAAATTACTAAGGCGATTAGAGTTTAATCAGCGTTAGCCAAGAGTTATTTTTTGATTTTTTTTTTGTTTACCAGACGATAACTTTTCTTTATTATTGATATATTCCGGAAGATATGCCCTAAATAATGAAAACTACATCAAAATTCTTATCCCTTCCTAATCCCTATCCTTAATACTACCTTATGATACTACTATGGTCGGGAGCACACTTGCAGCACCTGTGGTATTGCTTGTGTAATAAGCGATGGGAGCCACAACATCAAGTGGATCGTCAGCCTGTCTGACGAGCTAAACATTATAGACAAACAAATTACAGCTCCTACTTGTATCTGATTGAAGCACAGAACCATACCAATCTCTAGAAGTCACTTATCTTAAACTATTTGATGAAAGTAATAATAAAATATCCATGGGACATTGGTCTTAGTTTTCACATGAGTGACTTAATGTCAGGGGCTGATAAATAGAAGTTCAGTAGATAATGTAATTACTTAATCAATAGATATGTTATAATATTGATTAGATAGGGTATTGATTGCTGACATGTACAAACACTTAATTAATCATATAATAGTTATATTAGATAATGGAATTCTAATTTTGCCCCCCAATTTTAATTTATTAAAAAAATATATTCTTTAAACAAATGTATGTCTTTTGGTATCTGTATGAAAATATGTAATTTATCTTTGGGGTTATCTGTATACCAATTATGCAACACAGTGACCTGATAATCAAGACTGTGTTAATTAATTTAAAGATGATTTATATGAAGATTACAACCCAAGATACATACATACCTACACATAAACCCTTAACATAATTATTGTCAACCACACAATACAATATTTAATTTTATTTATTTTTATTTCAGCAAAGTTACCACTAAAACATATCAACAACTATCTACAGAAGTTAAAGCAGGGAGAAAACATAATAAGTATATAAGAAAAAAAAACTGAAAAAGAAAATTAAAAATCAACATACAAGACAGATTGGACGGTACGAAAAGAGACATCACAACAGCATTTGCAAAAGCTGCATTTATAGGCTCCCATAGGACAACCAAAAATATCCAGTAGGTAAGTGTTTTAAAACTTCAAGAGTCATGCAAAAATTTATTGCTGATATATTCCTTTTTACAAATTGGAGTGTGTACCTAACAATACATTTATGAATTGAATTTATTTGTTATCAACTTAAACCAATATTGCTTAATATGAATGGTGAATCAACATAATTATTCAAGATCGTTTTTTAAACATTACCCATATGCAGGTAAAATATGTTTGTTTATACTTATATGTAATTTCTAAAGGCATTGAACTAATTTTACAGATACTAACACTATCTGTGAGTAATAAAAAATAAATATTATTATTAATATAAGTGTGAGTAACTTTAGTTATTAATGTGATAGGAGTAGGTAAGTTGCAGCTCAAAATCTCAAAGTTTGTAATACATTTTGGAAAATAAAGCGCTGTTTGGTGGAATTACCAATATGTAGTTTGATAAATGCATTAAAAAAATGTAGGCACTACAAATATAACAGCGGTCATAAAGAGGAGTCTCTCATATGACGTATACATATTTATCTCTTATGGATTTTTGTCGACTTGATGACTGCTTTGCACTTGACGGACCTGTTTTGGAAAATTTAAAGAATAAAATTGTCTTGAATGCTTTGGACTTGACTGACTAGTTTCGGGATCTGCTACTTTTGATATTAATTTGAATTCTGAGTTTTTTATATTGCTTTTTTTACCAGTGACACTGGCAAAACATCGGAGAAGATCTAATAGAGCCATAACCAAACTAAGAAGATTTTTGTCCACGAGTATTGATTTTGGATTTTTTTTTTATTATTAAAGATGGGTTTGCTCTTGGCCAAATTGTAAATTATAAAGTCCACAAAGACAATGTTGTCAGAAATTATTAAGAAAATTATACATCAAGAAGGCTGTAATCATTATATATTTAAAAAAAAGCTTTAAAACTTATAATTGAAGAATTGTATGAAAGAAAGGAATATTACCTTATTAAAAAAACTAAACTTACCTCAATACATAAGCATCGACTTGCTCGCTCTGTGTGAAAGAGATGATCTCACAGCGTACAATTTTCAAAACATTCTCCCATTGTTGGCTGCAAAAATACATGCATGTTTAATAAATAATTCAAAAAGTTTAAAGTTTTATAAGACATTGATAGCAACAGTGATACTCCATCACCGAAGTAAGTTTAAGTAGTGGCAGGGCACACTGCATTTTGCAGTTATTTGGGCAGCCTTTCTGGCGGCAGTAACCACCTCTTTACAGATGACCACCGTGAAATAACAGCATATGTGTTGGGTCGGTGAGCAAATAAGGGATGCCAGAGCCTGTCCCTCCCTGATCCTTAATCCCACTATGATTGGCAGCACACTTGCACCACCTGTGACATTGTTTATGTTATAGGCGACAGTAGCCACCTACTATCAAGTGGACTGTCAGCCTGTTTATCAACCTTAACATATAAAAAAAACTTGGCATCAAATATGATCAAATCAACCAATCAAATATGATCGAGTGTGTTGATTTTTAAGAAATCAATTTTTACATTTAAATATTTATTTACTTAAATTTTTAAATATAGCTGACTATCCACAGAGCTGCTGGTCCATTTCAAACCTGCAAACATCTAAATTTTTTCAACTTAATACTATGCATAAATTGATTTATTATATATTTGTAAATTAAAAGTAAGTATAAATAAGTGTTAAAAACACCAAGTTGCGAAAATAAAGATTGTTCATTATATTGGGCTTCGAAAAAAGTCACTGTTTTTGTAGATTTAAGTGTATGTATGTACAATAAGAGGAATATTTTTAAATCGTGCGCCACCCGCGTGGGCCGGTAACAACATCGCCAATCATTGGTAAACTACCAACTACTTTTTTAATGGCTGTTAAAATATTTTAGTGACACTGTTCCCATCTAATGTAATCCCAATTAATCAGCTTACCTAAGAATCAAGTCTAGAACATTCTGATACCTATAAAATAAGAACAATTCAGTTTAGCTCAGTCGAAAAGACGAAGTCTGCAAACTCAACGAGTCTCGAGACCTAAAAATCCCAAATATCTTAAATATTTGTGTAGGCTCTCGATGTAGGTTACAAATAGAACATTTCATTTGTAGGCTAACCTAATCGCAAAGGCGGTATTTTATAATTATTTATTGACAATAAAAATAAAATCAATGAGAAATCATACTATAAGTACTCACCGAGTGATTTTTCTAAGATCCGCGTTTTTTGCCGGCGTGAACCAAATTTCAATTAACTTCTCGACACCCTCGAAGAACTGATCGTTGTTTTCACTACTAGATATAATTTCTGTTTCCGCCATTACGAACGAGTATTATTGTTTACAAATTTAATGAAAATGTAATTTGTAATGAATTTATTTCAACGAGACTTCACAACCACAACCTCATAAAACTGATGTCGGAAAATGACTGAACGAAACGAACACTGACTGAAACAAAATTATTGGCAAAATACAGGTGAAAGAAGAGATGAATTGACGACCTCTCTTTCTAGCAGAGCGAGCGAGTCGGCCGGCGCGCTTGCTCCGTCTTCGGCGAGACTGCGGAGTTGAGTGGAGCCACTATTTTGTAATGTGCGCTTATATTTATCACTAATTGATTAAATTAGTGATGTGTTTACAATAATAATTTAATTTCATTCCCACTTTGTCATTTTCCCACACAGCAGATTTCCAATTCTACTGATTTTTCGAATTTTAAGGTATCACTATAAAGATTAAAATAATCATATAGGTACTTAGATTTTAATTTTTATTACCATTGGCAGTGTAAAATTTTTGATTTGTTCTCAAAAGGTCAGATTCTCAATTATTATTATAGTGCATGACTGGACATGGAAGATTATTTTACATAACTATTGGTTTTTTAAAAACACCCACCATTAATGTTTCAAATTCTGAATTTTTAACTGCTACGACTGTAGGAGGTACTTAAATAAATTAAAACATTTTACATAAAACGTAAAAAAAACTTTATTTTCTTATTTAAATAATACCAAAAAATGTCTTAGTTTTATTAGTCATAACAGTTCAAATGAAGCAATAAGCCTATGCAGTTGTCCATTTTCGATATTTTCTACTGCTTTAAACTTTGGTTTAAATATTGGAATTTTAGGAGGATAATCAGGTTCTTTTTCATCATGATAAAAGTCTTCTATGTTAGGTTCAAGATCCTTTCTGGCTGTGCTGCTACTTGCAGGTCTTTTATCCTTTTTATTTTTCACTTCCTCAATATTTGCATTTAATTCAACCAAGTTTTTGTATATTCGGTTGTCAAATGGAAAGTTTAATTTTTTTGTCACCTGAAAACATCAAATAGTTTGGATTGGATTTATCAAATGTATATTCATTTCCAGTTATTTAATTTGAGTCAGCGTTTGCTACATTAGTTCTGACCTGTGATAAGTGGTAGGTCATGAAGTAATAACAATGATTTTTATTGTCAACTTCCTGTTGTGTTGAAATAAAACAAATCATTGTGAAAATTCATTAGAATTACCATATTAACGTCAAAATATTTTAATGTTAAACTAATACATTGCCCAGGGCCCTTTCTACACTGCTTGTGTTATAGGTGATGGTACCTAGGCACCTACCATCAACTGGACCACTGGCCTATCTGTTAATCTATGTACATAAAAATAAATGGGATAAGACCCTCATTCAGTTTGAGCATTTACCTTTCACCTAAAGTATTGAAAAAAAATATATTGAATTTTTAAGTTGTGTTGAAACTTGGAACACAATTTTATGATTCTATTTTATTTTTCTTAATGATATTGTACAGAACATGTTTATATTTAATCGAAATAAGATTATTTGAATATCTATATATGATCTGATTCGTTATAGGAAAAGCAGCACTACATTATGAGACTTGTGCATGCGTGCACAGGCCTTTCTGTAGGCCTGTTCTTTTTTCTGTAATTTCAGTTGTGGTTTTAAATAAAGTTAATACTAACTTTGGCTGAAAGCTTGCCTTTATCTACGCCTAAATTATCGTCAGAAAAATGGGGTTTCGCATTCCTTAAGTCCCCCATAAAGTTAGCTATTGCTTGACTTGTACATAAAGTAGGCTCCTCAAATTTAACATGGGAGGAACCTTGTATAATAGGAACTTTGGATGTAGAAGCATCGTCGTCAACCAGTTGCATTCGAATTGGTTGCCTTATTTTCTCTTCGTAATTTCTCACTAGATTTTTCTTTACTTTTTGATCGCCACTGTTTTTATACATTTTGGTTGGTGGCTAGTTCAAATTTAATAACAGGAAAAAATGGGATACCCCGTTAAACGAAGTATAAGTTCCAGAGAAAGCATCAAATAACACACAAAACCTAAATGTATCCAAAAGTTATCCACAGAACACTAAGTTATCCAAAATCCAAGAAGAAATGAACAGAAAGAAATATATAAGTAAACAAAATTGCCAGCGTATGAGCGTAACGGAATTTTATAGTACTGTCATTCTATGAATCATAGAAAAATAACATAGAACTAAAGCATAGAAACCCTACTAAAATAGCGACAAAGTTACATCAGTTCATAGTGTATTCACTTATGGCATTGAAAATGTGTTAGAAAGAGATACATATGCAGTAGTAATAGTATATTCGTAATGTAGAAGGTTGTCACTAGACAAATGTCAAACGGATGTAATTGGATGTATTTTAATACAACCAAATTAAATATTTTGTCGTTGTTCAGTTGCTGGTGTCGTTACGTCACTACATAACTTGGTCGTATTATAATGACTGATACTTTTTCTTATGTCTCACTGCTCCCGTCAGTAGGGATGAGCGATACTGATGAAATATCGGAATCGATATTGACATCGATAGCTTAATATCGATATTTCGATATTATCGTCCACAAAATATCGATAATATCAATAAAAAATGTCAAATAACGAATTTGCATGTAGTATTAATTTGCAAATCTAAGTTGAGTCTTTGATTTAAAGTGATCAATCATAACCTTTCTTAACACCATTTAGATGGCACTAGCACAGAATAAATAATATGACTGGCGTACAGAAGTTGCACTCCTTGATCTTCCGTTGATCACGTCGTTTTGTAGCTTTATTCTCTTTTTCGACAGGAGCACAGGTAAAGATATAAGCGGATCTCGTCGACTTAATAAAAGTAAGAGTTGGATTCGTTCAGTATGGATGAGATAAAATTAAAAATCGTCAGCTCGATCGCCTTTCTTATTCCTTTTTTAAAAATCTGAATCTCTTTTATTGTATATATATTCCGTACATCTTCTCTTTAAGGCTCTCTCTCTAGAATGCTCTCTCCCGTGAAAAAACCCTGTCAATCTCCCTTTTCTCTTTACTTCGATTCTGTTGTTCTTATTTTCATTTGAAATCCCGCCGGCCAGTGTATGTATATGTAATATAAGTAGATAAAAAGGTTACGTACATTATAAAAAGGAAACAAAAAGTTTTATAATGAATGGGAAAAGCGAATGATGATGAACTCTACAATTTCCTTAAGAAATCTCTGGAGTAGGCAGTGGCTAAATTTCCCATGGAAAAGTGCGTAAATCCATAAATTCGTGGTCAAACAAATTAAAGGCCTGTATTAAAGCTAATGATGGCCATTTTGAATAGAATTATTTTTTATACTTTTGCTGAGACTTCAATAAATATTATATTTTTAAATAATTTTATTAAGATTACCTTACTTCACATAAAAATAAATCCATTTTCATTTGTAACAGAACTTATGACTGGACTAGACATGTATGCACACCAAAAAATTAGAATTATGAAACGCAGAGCACCGAATGTGGTGGCGCGCATTGAGTAAGGTCTATGTCTATGTCTACAGTGAACTTTGAGATTCATGTAATATGTCGAATTGTATGTATATCGGTAAACAGAAAACAAGACTAGTTACTCGTTTTGAAATCAAACTATCAAGGGTAAGGGTAACACGATTATTTATATCCGTTTTTCTTTCGTCAAAACTATAACACACTTAGGTGGTAGGTAAAGTCAATTTTTTTTAATATTCAAAGATTTACGAATTTAGTCAGCAAAAATTTATTGATTTTATTAGCATTATGCACTCCTGTTCACAAAATAACCCCTTGCAAAACGAAAACGTTGATTTTGAAACGTCTCCCAATATTCCTTCCTGCTAAGCGCCAGTTTATCTCAGAATAAAAAAAACTCTATGTTAACGCGCTTCGTTGTAAGCCTTTTATCAATCGACACAGTTACATCACTAACATTATGAAAACTAGTGACAACCTTCTACATTACGAATATACTGCTGCATATGCATCTCTTTCTAACACCTTTCCATTGCCATAAGAGAATACAGTATGAACTTATGTAACTTTGTCGCTATTTTAGTAGGGTTTCTATGCTTTAGTTATTTTTCTATGCTATGAATGCGTTTTTGACATTTCTTTATGTCCATTGCATAAAGTTCATTTCCGAATAAACGATACAGAAAATCTATGGAATTGACACCTGTCAGAACAGCACTCTTGGCCGGAGTATAACTAAAAACATAAACATCCAACCTCGAAAAAAGTCTGTGTCATTGTCATCTTCATCTTTATTCAGCAACAAAGAGGTGAAAGAGGAACATTTATTTCAAGTACGGCATTGCTGGAAACTGGAAACTAGAGGAAATGCATTTAACTTTTATTGTTATACTAGCGACCGATCTCCGGCTTCGCACGGGTGCGATTTTTTAGCTGCAAATTATATGCACAAACCTATTATATCGCTCTTTTCTTTAGTGAAATCCGTATTAAAAAGAATCTAGTTAGTAAGTAATATAACGCCTGGGTCTGTATCAAGCGAGTTCCGTCGTCGCGTCGCGTTGGGCTTGAATTTATTTTCTCGTACGTAGTTTTTAATTTACCATAACTTCTTAGATATTCATTTAAATTTTATTGTGTAAATCACTCTGTTGATAGATGAAAATCCGTGCAGTAGTTTTTTAAATTATACAAACATACAGACAAACTTTTTAATAATTTACTTTGGTCACTTCACTCGGTTCGGTGTGATTGTGATGTGAGTATAAAATAAAATAGTGTTCTGTGGCTATGGTGAACTGGTGGCAGGTGGCAACTGGTGGACAGTGTTGCCACCAGTGTGAGTATAAAATAAAATAGTGTTCTGTGGCTATGGTGAACTATGGGTGAACTCAAAGATGTTGTATTAGTCTGTACCTAGGTGAACTGGTGGCAACTGGTGGACAGTGTTGCCGTTTTAGTAACTTTGTGGCTAGATCTAGCGGATTTTCAACGGGTTTAGCCAAAAAATTATCTATTTTAGCCATCAAAATGAAACTAGCCACTTCTAGCTACTTCTAATTTCTAGTTTATTCAGACTAGAAATACACAGTGTGTGCATTAACACTCAATTCCACAATTAGGATTAGAAACCAATTAAAAATATTAAAAAAAGATTGCCACACCTTTGTTTTGCCACCTGAAGTTTTAAGTATAATTACGAAAACGGTCAAATCTGTTAGGTATAACATATTTTGTGGTTAATTATGTTAGAGATAAGAATTTGTACTGACACATAAAACTTCATATAATTTAAATAAAAAAAGGAGAAGATTAAAAAAATGTATTGACAGGAGTGTACTTGAGAAGTTCGATAGGGATATGAAAATAGTTTTGGTTAGTGTTTAATTTTATTGTTAGATGATGTATATTAACTAGTTTATAATGTATTAATATATATTTTAATGTGAAAGAAATACTTAGAATAAATGTGCACATATATAACTAAAAGTTTTTATTTGATGAAGATTTCCCCATAAGAAATTAGGTATTGTAAGTTAATGATTAAAAAATATATTTTTGATATTTTGTTATGTCAATGTAATATATATATAATATAAAAGATATAATCTTCCAGTTACTATTAAAATAACTTGTTTTCTTTATTATGACTGGAGTTAAAATACTATAGTCATAACAAAATCAACAAAATAGTACGAAATATCATCACACATTGACGAAAATATTTTCCATGCTTACCAGACGAAGCGTCGTCTGCAGATTGATTTTTAATTTTTTGCTAAAAAATTTAGAGTAATTTTGACGTTTTGCTAGCTAATTTGTAATTTGTAATTTGTGCTTTGTAATTTTAATACATTTTTAACTTATACTAGATACTGTTTTAATTAAAACCCATTTATCCATGGAAACCTAATAATAATAATAGGATATTAAAGTAGGCCTAAAATACTATTACATTTATAATAGTATTATATTATGATTATAATAATAAAATATTTAGCCACTTTTAGTCACATTTCGAAAGCGTTTTTTTTTTACAAAACTGACAACTTTTTTATTTCAAGTAGCCACAAACTAGATTGTCTTAACGGCAACACTGCTAGTGGATGTGTCAAGTGTCAACCAAAGACCTTGTCAACCAAAGATACTAATACAACATCTTTGTCTCTTTGTTGTCAACAGTGTGTACTGTGCAGTCTGTGCATTGCTGTTCTTGTTCTTGTATTGTATTGTATTAAATTTAAAATTGCTGTAGCAATAAAATAACCAGATTTTCATATTAAATTGCCGTTTTATTAGGTATTTAAAGTCAAATAGCTGTTATTTTTTTAAAAACACAATGAATAACAAATCAAATGAATTCTCGGTAAGATGCTTGAATGAAATATTTGTAAAAATAATTAAATATCTTTAGTAAAATATTTATTTATATTTTCTAATAATTTTTCAGAACTCTGACAACCTACCTGTAGAAAAATTGGTATTACCAGTGAAAGATAGTGGCGTTGTTCAGCAAATAAAAGCTTTGGTGTGTACCTACTATGGAAATACCTTTTTTATTAATAATATTTAAAAGCTATAGTTTTATTCTATTAACTTATTATTTTGTGATATAAATTGATAGTAGTATCGGTATTTTGTTAAAACTATGGAATAATACTGGGACGAAAGTTATCTTAAAATATTATAAAACATTATGAAATACTCATTCAATATAGGTATATATATTAGTCAACTGTATACTAACTATAGACGGGACAAGACGAAGGAATCGTTAAATCCAATACTTATTACTGAATGTAATAACATTTCAAATGCATACATGTCGTGTCCATTGTGTGATAATGAAAAATAAAGTTAATATTAAAGAAAATAGTTAGGCCATCCGGTGTCTTGCAGTAAGTACTGCAAATATAATAAAATAAAACGTTTACACTTGATTACAGCTTATACAGTGTAGTACAGTGTAAACTCTTTATAACAAAAAACTTCCATTTATATTTGGTACAATTTGGTTGGTTTACTTCAAAACCCATACATTAGTTAATACACTCCTTATAGTGCAACAGCCATTTTCTAAAAATGTTTATATTTATATGACATCAAATATTTACATGTATTATGTTTTGATGTACAAATGATGTATTTAACAGTGTAAGTTATATTATGGTTTTTATAATCAGCTAACAAAAGGCCGTCATGTAGAAATGACATTATTTCCATCGAGCCTTTCTTTGATGTTTCAGTGTAGCAGAAAAATTAAGATCTACCCATAGCCAAGACATGAATATTGAATGTGTCATTGAAAGTTGGCATCTGTAGTACACATTATTTGTGCATATATATTTGGCAGTGATATGTCTTTTTGATAATACCAACATAACTTTTGTCTTTCTGAGCTCTCATTTTGGGTTTCTATTTTCGATCACTTACTTGATTTTAAAAATTTCTTTTCTATTTTGTCCCACCAAGCAATTTATAAAAGTGGACTGTATTTTTCATTCGTGGTACAGTACATGTAATCAAAGGACGAGGAAATGAGGGAAAATCTGTCACCTATACATTAAATATTTACCAAAAAAAAACCTTTGTACACGATGTACTTATGTTACCGAGGTCAAATAAAATGGTTTTTAGAATTTTTGTCTGTTTGTCTGTGTGGTTGTTTACACTAATTTTTGAAACGGCTTAACTGATTTATTTGCGGTTTTCACTGATGTATTGTAGTAAGATTCCCGTAACATTTAGTGTTTGTTTCATTCCAATCCGTTCAAAAACAAAAAAGTTACGTGCTATACTGAATACTATGCGTACGAAGTTGCGGGCTCAGCTAGTCAATCATATTATATCTATCGCAGTTATAACAGCGTTTAAAAAAAACGTTTCCATTCTACCGTTTTTTCGTAGATTTGCTTTGCAAATTCAATTACCAGGAAAATGCCTTTTCATTTTACGGGATAATACAGAGCCTATACTGAAATTCTATTCTAACTATTGGTGTAGGAATTTTTTAAATCAGATAAGTAGTTTCGAAGAAAAACATCTTCGAAACCGAACCTAACTAACATAAATTTTGTTGGAACACGTGACAACTGAGTATGCAGAATGTAACTAAATAATATAAAGTAATTAGTTGTCTATTGATACAAGGAAAATTTTATATGTTTAATTTTATACGTTTAAAGGAGTTAACTCCACTCGTGCATCAGAGATGACACACACTTTTTTTCAACACAAACCCTACAGCAATACGAAAATAACGACATAATTGAGACAGCATTATACGTACTCGTAGTACGACAGGATCTGTGTAAAGAATTAGGTTTTATGTGTGTGTGTGCGTGCGTGCGCAAGCGCATTCGTGCTTGCGTGCGTGTGTGTGTGTGTGTGTGTGTGTGTGTGTGTATTCAGCACTCTTTAGCTGGAGATACACGACGACACTGACACTCAACACAAATGTCGACACTAGTGTCGATTGCATCCACACGGTAAGCAATTTTTTATGTCGACATTGGTGTAAACATCTAGTGTCCCTGTTCAAATGTGTTGGCTTTCTACACGAATTGCGATATACTACACTGACTGCAATTCAGTGTGGTACATTTCACCGCCATGAATCGACGTGCTGCTGCCGCGATTGTCACTATATGCGTTTCAATTAAAATGTTTCAATTAAATTTTGCACAGGTTTGAAATTCGTGACACTTGTGTCGGACACTACGTACGTCCTGTCTCCACGGCGGCGACACAGACACCTAGCGACACCGCCACTAAATCTGCAACTTTAATGTTGCGCAGTGGACACACATAGACAGTCGATGTATACACTGAGTGTCTAGTGTCGTCGTGTATCCCGAGCATTTTACATAGAAGTTAAAAGAGCATTATGAACCATTACAATCAATATAAAATTAACTCAATATCAATCACAAAACCACATTTTTGCGTATTTTCTCACATGATTATTTTTTTCTTATAGGATTCCTACTGGGTAGATAAAAGGGAGCTCATAGTTTATGAAAGGCCACCTACAGAGACAACAGTTCTCGGTGCTGAGGATGCTTGGATAACCAGGATGGAAGTGTATTTGCAGAATTTGAAATGGTTACTTAGTCTGGAATATCACAGGTAAGTGATATGTTAATTCCTTCCATAGAGGACCATCTCTAAAGAATGAAATTATGAAATGGATAAAATCAGATGACCGGAAATACCGTTACAAACTTTTCAATATTGAAAGTTTTGTAACGGTTTTCACTGTCACCTGACATTACATAACATTTTATTACTTACTCTTAATGTTAATTCAGGTAATAAACTCTGTAATGTACTCTGGTCTGTATGCGAAATTTCATCCAAATCTGTTCAGTAGTTTTTACATGAAAGAGTAACAAACATACGCATTTATATTAGTAGGATTGATAATCCTTTCTATCGAGAACCACATCTCTTCTGTCACTGTCAGATCCAAGAAGGCGTCACAGGAGTATTCTGTTTCGTTTTTTAATATTTTTTTTTAAAATTTTTTTCAATCAATCTAAGTTACCTATTGAAGTAAAGTACATACCCATTTTCAATGTTTGACTCACCCAGTTTTAAAACGCATTCGGAATGTATTCATAGAGATTCGTTTGGGTGAAATTTGGGGACTTGGTATTTATAACTGGAATAATGTACATTGGCTCCAGAGATTATTACCCTACATAATGTTATGTGAGCAATTAAAGTTTTATTACTATCAAATATAGAATTAATAAAATAAAATGTTTATATATTTTCAGGTTTTGGAGTACAATACTTTATCACCCTAACTGCATGGATAGTTTGGTGTCGTTCTTACAAGAGGCAAATCCGCCATACCTCCCACCATATGGAAATGAGTGTATCAACAGGATATATGCTGATATTAGGAAATATGTACTGATCGTTTTCAGTAGACTTATAACTAACAAAGAAAGCAAGGTGGATTATTTTACGTTTTTTTTAATTTTGATTCTGTCACTTGTTTCAAAAAATTTACTATGGCCTTATTAACTTTAGGAGAATTCCACAATAACCTCATTTGATGCTTGTTGTTTCGATGTCATAGCATTTTGAATAATTTCTTATTCTTATTATTGCTATGAAAATTAATAAAAGATTGACCTGTGGCAAGTTGAACAAGATCCACAAAGTGCGCTGTCGACTACAGTAGGATTAAGAACAAGGAATTAGGAAGGCAAATGGGCTCTAGCATCCCTTACTCCTAACTGAAACAATGGCACACAGTTATTTCACGATAGTCTTCAATAGGAGGTTGTTACCGCCGCCAGACGGGCTGCCTGCGAAACTTAGTGTGCCACTACTTTCCAGATCCAGACCAGAGCCAACTTTGTAAAGTTCACTTCCAAAGTGGACTGTGCCGGGAATCGAACCCTAGTCGCGCATTTCCTTTCGTAGCATTTGATCTAATAAGCGTTTCGTCTAAATCGCAGTTGCTCAACGTTCAGTTCGTCTAACATGCGACTTTTATGAGCACTTAGAATAGAATTAGGGAACATAAATACAAGCGTCAGCTGGCTCTTTCACAAATGTCAAAGTGATTGATAACGTATAACGCATTTTAGTTAACGCTTGTATTAATTTACATACAGGGAGCCTTATATGAAAATCGATTCTTAAGGAGTAAACACCAATGAGCTGAATTGGTTCAGCCGTTCTCAAGTTTTACGCTTAGCAACACATTTATCGAATCAATTTTATTTATTATAGATTTGTATTTATTTTTCAGACACAGTGGATGAGTAAAGAGTATATGAGCAGTTTAATATATGAAAAGTTCATATTCACTATACCGATAATGTGGGATATATGTTTAATATACGGAATAGACAACGCTCAACACGTGTCTAGAATACTTTGCAGTGTGTACGGATTACAACCACGATACGAGAATGACACTGCGGCAGCTTTGGGCTTTGTTAAAGAGGTAGGTTATGGGGTTGAGATTACGCTCGAATATGTCTTTTGTAATATGTGTGGAAAAACTTTGTCATGATAAATCATGAAAAATGAAAAATGCACTCCATCCCTAAGTTTTTTTTTTATGTTAAGGTCAGACAGGCTGATGGTCCACTTGATGGTAGGTGACTACCGTCGCCTATATCACAAGCAACGCCACAGCTGCTGCAAGCGCGCTGCCGACTACAGTGGGATTGGATAAGGGATTAGGAGGGGATAAGGAAATGGGCTCTGGCATCCCTTACTCACTCACTGAAACACAACAGCACATGTATGCTGTTATTTCACTGTGGTATTCTATAAGGTAGTGCTTACTGCCGCCAGATGGGCTGCCCAAATGACTGCAGTGTGCCCTACCACTACTGATCAAAGAGTTTTACCTACATTGTCGTTTTTAAGGCTTTAAACTAGTAAAAAATGAAATTAAAATAATAAGCCTTAACTTGAAACCTGAAAAATTGGAACTCTACCTCAGTAATATGATCATTCACAGCGAAACCTATACGGATGATCTATATGTTTATTTAATTAAGAGCAATTATTATTTGACTTTGCATTGTCTGCCTGAAATTTGTCATTTTTTTATGGTAAATCGACAAGGTGATGATCAGCTTGATGGTAGGGTCGTCTAGAACATAGTCGTCTGGCACTCCTTACTCACTCACCGAAACACATAAGCACAATGTCGTTATTTCACGGTAGTCTTCTATGAGGGGGTGGTTACTGCCGCCAGCCCAAACTCCTCAAAATTTCGGTTTTATTAAAAGTACCAGAGTGGAGAATCTCGGTTTCTAAAAATTTTTATTTGTAAAGTACTTATTTAAAACCCTATGTAATACTATTTTTATGTGATATCCTTTTTTTTAACCACGGAGAATAGAGGTAAGGAAGTTGGTCCTATACATGAAAAAGTGTCAGTCAGCCGCCATGAAATAGGAGGCGCTGTAGTAGCATTTTATTTATGGTGATTTCATGGACTACGCAACCAACCAAATCAACAACAATCGAACGCCTATTGCACCGGACACGTTACCGGCACCGTTTGCTGGGATTGGAGGAAAACACCACGTAACTAGATCAATGTATTCAGAGCGGGCTTAGGCTCAGAGTCTCAACGGGAGCGGTCTGTTCGTGCCACTTCGCGTCCTATACCCCGACTGGTTGCCTACTACGCGCACTACACTATTCTTCCCGGTCTCTTCATACGACCGCGTTGTTCAGGCCTCTTCATACGGCCAGGAATTCACACACACCTTTTCTTCAGCCTTTTCGCGGCTATTCTTCGGGCCTCTTCATACGGCCAGGTCGGTGACTCCTTTGCGATCGTGGAAGTGGAAGTCGAAGTGGAAGTGATTTTGGCTAGGAAGTCGGCGCGTTTATATAGGGCGTATCCCCACCAAGATTCTCTCAATTCGCGGAATTATCCCCACTCTTCCTAAGCCCGCTCTGTGTCTTTATTCATTATTTACATCTGTGCGTTTCATTTTTTATCTTATCCTAATGGAATTTCTACAGGATATTTCCCCTATCTTATTCTACATATTTACAAGAAATATCCGTTCTAAGGACGTGTAGCGAGACGGCAAAGGTAAAGTTTAGGGTCCCCCTGTTGTCGTCTCGCTCTAACCTGTTGTCTTCGTCTTTTTATTATTATTATTTACAATTCTATATTTCGTCGCGTACATTCTCCCGCCGTGTTTCGTCTCTTTTACGAAACATAATTTGTAGACGCGACGTCTGTAGGCAGGATCACAAGTTTCTTCGTCGGCCGGCGCAGGACTCCTCCCTTGGTCTGGACGTCAGCTACTCGCACGATGTCATCGGGTCCCGGGAACACTTTCTTGACGATACCACGTGGCCAAACGTTTCGTGGTAGGGTGTTGTCGGCTATCAGCACCAGTTGTCCGACCTTGAGTTGTTCCCCTCGTCCATGTGGCTGGCGTCGATTCTGCAAGTCGGGGAGGTATTCGCGCATCCAACGGCTCCAGAACATGTCCGCCAGACGCTGCGCGGTGCGCCAGTGATTGCGACCGACGAGATCATTGTCGTTGAAGGTCCCTGGCGATAGTATGCGGCCCGAACCACCTATCAGGAAGTGGTTAGGTGTCAGGGCCTCTGGATCTTCTGGGTTCACCGAGACGTGAGTCAGTGGTCGGCTGTTGACTGTATACTCGACTTCTGACAGGAGGGTGCTCAATGTCTCTTCTGTGGGGCAGCGTTCGTTCAGGACAGCCGAGAGTGCTGTCTTTACAGAACGAACGAGACGTTCCCACGCTCCTCCCATGAATGGTGCGCCCGGTGGTATGTAGCGCCAGGAGATCTTTTTCGTTGAGGCTTCGTGTTGCACGGCGCTGTCGATGGCGACACGGAGCTCCTTGTCGGCGCCGTGGAGATTGGTCCCGTTGTCGGACCAAATCTCTGTAGGTTGTCCCCGCCGAGACATCATCCGTCGGAGTGTCATCACTGCGGAGCTGGCGCTGAGCGAACCTGCGACTTCCAGGTGCACAGCGCGCGTCGTGAGGCAGGTGAAGATTGCGACGTATCTCTTCTGCGTGCTCCGTCCCACGGTGATGGTGAGTGGCCCGAAGTAGTCAAGGCCCGTGTATGTGAACGGCCTTTGATGATAGGCGAGGCGCGATGACGGATGGTCGCCCGTAGGGGGCGTCGGCGGGACTGCTTTCTTGATGCGGCAGGGAAGGCAGCGGTGGATCTTCATTCTTACTACGGGGCGCAGGCGTAGCACCCAGTAGTGTTGTCGGCACTCGTTCACTGTCGTCTCTACCCCCGCGTGATGCAGTTGTCTGTGAATATAGTCGATCCACAGCTGGGTTATGTTATTATTTGCGCTCAGTATGGGCGGCGCCATCTGTCGTTGAGGAAGGTCACTCATGGCGTTTATGCGGCTCTTGAGGCATATGACGCCGTCTATGTATGTCACGGCGAGATGGTACAGTGGGCTGCTGGGAGTGACGCTCTTGCCGGTTTTCAGCCCCTCTATTTCATTCGGGAAGGACTGAAGCTGACTGGCACGCATCAACAATGACTCGGCTCTCTCCAGCAGGTCCCCGTTCACTGGCAGGTATTTTTTCTTGCCGTCGATGTTCGTAGTGACTTCTTTCTTCGTTCCTCCCGCTGTGTTCTGTCGCATGTTCTTCCACTGTGGATCACTCTCTTTGTTCTTCTTTGTTCGTTTATAATTCACTCGCTGGCGATTGCGACGACAGAGTTGGATGAACTGCAACACTCTTGCCGTAGTTCTCAGCAACCTTTCCCATTTGGAGAAGCGAGTGTCGTCTGGTAGACAGTCAGTCCATCTAGACGCGGACACTGTGTTGCACAACTCGACTCGGACGACACTCTTCTCCTCGTTCGTTACCAGCGGTGAGTTCTTCATTGTTTCCTGAGGCCACGACTCAGGCTCGTTCAGTAGGAAGTCGGGTCCGGTGAACCATCGGTGCTCTTGACTGAAGTCCGTAGGAACTTCCCGGGTGGCGTCATCGGCGACGTTCTGCTTCGTAGGCACCCATCTCCATTCGCTGACAGCGCTGTTTTCTTCAATGGCGGCGATGCGGTGGGCTACGAAGGCTTTGTATGATCGCGACCCGGTTCTGAGCCACGTGAGGACCGTCTTGCTGTCCGTCCAGTATGTCTTTGACTCGGGCTTGACATCATGTTCTTCGAAGACGACAGCTGCCATGCGACTTCCCATGACGGCGGCTTGTAGTTCAAGTCGCGGGATCGATGTTAGTTTCAATGGCGCGACCCGTGCTTTAGCGACGATCAATGACAGGTGCACGTTTCCGTCCGGAGTCTGTGCGCGCCAATAGAGTGCTGCAGAGTAGGCGGCTTCACTAGCGTCGACGAAGACATGCAGCTGTAGTGAAGTCGCTTCGTCGTAGTGTCTGTAGCACCGTGGAATCCTTACGTTGCGTAGGTCGAGTAGGCGTTCGACCCACGCTCTCCATTGAGTGGCGAGTTCTTCGTCTAACTTCTCGTCCCAGCCTATGCCCTGGCGCCATGTTTCCTGCAGGATCTGTTTCGCACGCGTAGTCACCGGTGATGCGAAACCGAGAGGGTCGTACAGCGACATGACGACTTGCAGGGCTTCCCTCTTCGTCGGCGTGCGGTTTTCAAATATGTCAGGAGGTAGGCGGGCTAGGTCGAGATTGAATGCCATCTCGTCTGTGTTTGGATTCCATATGAGTCCCAGTACTCGTTCAGCCTTCGTTCCGTCGGATAGTTCGCGGTGACTCGTGTTCTCTGCATGTTGATCGAGGCTTCGTAGGACTTCGGGAGAGTTCGTAACCCATTGTCTCAACTCGAAATGTGCTTTTCGATGTATGTTACGAACTTCGTTGGATACTTTGATCGCGTCTTCGATAGTCTTGAAGCTGTGCAGGTAGTCGTCGACGTAGTGGTTGTTCACTATGGCTGAACTGGCTTGCGGGAACTCGTTCTTGAACTTCTCGGCGTTGAAGTCCTTCACATATATCGCCACTGATGGTGAACACGCGGCGCCGAAGATGAGTGACGTCATCCTGTACTCATTCGGAGGGCCTTCTCTTCTGTCACCTCTCCACAGGAACCTGAGCGCGTCTCTGTCTTCACTGCGCACCTTGACTTGCGTGAACATCTCTGCAATGTCCGCAGTGACTGCGACTTCATGCTGGCGGAAACGCATCAGCACCCCAGGTAGTGACTGCAGTAGGTCGGGCCCGGTGAGAAGGTGGTCGTTGAGGGACACCCCTTTTGTCTTTGCGGCGGCGTCGTGTACCACTCTGATCTTGTTCGGCTTCATCGGGTTGAACACGGCAAAGTGGGGAAGGTACCACGTCTTCCCTTCGGTAGTCGATGAAGGCGTTGGCTCTGCGTAGCCCTTCTAGAAAGAAAGAAAGAAAGATTTTTATTCACTGCACGAAGGACACATTATGTACAAGAACAGGGAAAAAAAAAAAAAATAATATAAAAAACGTGTGTGTGTCCTCGCGGCAGCGAAACGGATACTGGCTCAGCATTGTGCTGAGGTGCTGACAAACACCTACAGCGCTGATTTTCAGCCAGCACCGTATGTGACTCATTGGACACCATACAAACTTACTTTATAAATTACTATATACATACATACACACATACATATATACACATATATATACATATACACATACATACACACACATATATATATATATACATATAAAATTACTTATTTATACATAATGCACTGCTTCTATTGAGAGAAAAGGCGCGAAAAAAAAGGAAATTCTACAGTAATCAATAATAAATTTAGTAATTGCTAAATGTTAAAACTTACATACATATTATGTTGGTGTATTAATGCGGTGATAAATGCTGGAATTTTGGAATTTATGAATTTTGGAGCGCCAACAAATAACCCCTAAGCTCACGCCTAAAGGTGTACCTATTAGACGCTCCTTGGACAGGAGGAGGGAGATCATTCCAGCACTTGGACGCCGCAAACCTGAAACTTCCTCGGAAGGCCGCTGTCCTGTGAACGGGCACGATAGCCGTGGACCTTATTCTGCGCACGCGTTTGGGCCATTGGAGTTTCCTGTATAGGTAGGACGGCGTTTCATAACGCACCACCCCAAATAGCAGAGTGGCGAGGTGGAGGCGTCGGCGTGCAGACATATTCAGCAGGCCAGCGGCGCTCAAGTACGGAGTGACATGGGAACGAGGAGGGATGTGAAAGCAAAAACGAGTGCATTCGTTTTGCACTCGTTGTATCAACCTCTTAGAGCGGCCAGTAATGCAGCCACCATACACGACATCACAATAATTTAATCTAGATAATATAAGCGACTCACAAAGCGTGACACGCAAATCGACACTAAGGTAATCACGTATATTATATAGAACTTTAAGGCGATAGAAGCAGTTGCTCACAACTTTAATAATGTGACTCTCAAAGCGTAACTTGCCGTCCATGAGGAGGCCGAGATTGTTTGCTTCCATCACTCGTTCTATTGGTTCGCCCATGATGGCTACATCACTTTCGATCAGAGCTTCCAGACTATTACGAATTTGATGCTCAGACCCAAAAACCACATATCTCGACTTGCCCGGATTAAGAACCAAACAGTTCCTCTCCGACCAAGAAGAGACACGATCAAGGTCCGCATTGATGCTGTCCACTGCAGCAGACATGTCCGACGGCGAGCTGGAGAAGAAGAGCTGTAGATCGTCCGCGTACAGATGGTATCCGCTGCTCTCTATACTGTTAACAATGTCAGCACTATACAATATAAACAGTAGGGGACCCAGGATTGAACCCTGCGGAACCCCCCTCGTCACAGGACGAAAGCAGGACCGCAGAGCAACTCCATCCATTCTACGCAACGCAACCATCTGCGCGCGGCCAGACAAGTAACTGTCGAACCACCTCAACGCAGTGACATCAAACCCGTAATAGGACATCTTGGATAACAGCAAGGGCACGCTAATGCAGTCGAAAGCCCTGGAGAAGTCTAAAAGTACCAGTAAAGTACTCTCACCAGCATCCCGAGCCTGTAAAATGTTATCGACTACATCTAGTAACGCAGTGACTGTCGACCGACCTTTGCGAAAACCCGACTGCATTTCAGGTAGGATGCCGTTTTTCTCCAGGTATTCCGACAGCTGATCACACACTACCCTTTCTAATATCTTTGATGCACAAGGAAGGATACTAATGGGACGAAGATCGGTTAGGTTTATAGGATTTGGTTTTTTAGGTAACGGAATCACTTGAGCTATTTTCCAGTCAGTTGGGAACGTCATAGTCTCTATGCTTGTGTTTATTATGTACGTCAATATATCAGAAATTTTCGGAAGAGTCATAATTATCATGTCAATATCAATCAAGTCCAGCCCCTTTGCGGTTGTTCTAATTGAAGTAATAATCTTTGTAACTGTCTTAACGTTCGTGGGTGAAAGAGTAAATTTATTGTCACCGTATCTGTCAAATTCATAACGCGTCAGGTCAGATATTGTCACGTCCGATTTTCCAGGTGTATTAAGAAAGTGGTGGTTTATTAAATCCGGATCATCGAAATTTGTAGGTAAGTCTGTTTGTGTCTGTGAGTCGGGGAGAATAGTACGCTTCAAGTTTCTCCATAAAGCCCTTGAGTCAGTAACGTCATTAATGTGGTGTTTGAAGAAGGCACGTTTTTCATTATGAATGGCCTCGATCACAACACGTTTTAGGTCCAAGTAGTATTGCTTATGAATCTCACTGTTTGAACGTTTATATTTAGCATAAGCTTTGTTCCTGAGGCGCATCATAAGCTTCACATTGCATGTTAGCCACGGTTTAGGTGCCTCCTTCACCACTATTGTCCTTTCAGGTGCATGTTTATTAAAAAGTGTAAGTAAAAGTAAAAGATTTACTGCACTAGTTAACTCGCAAACAATAAATGTTAGCTATTAGATCACTATAAATATATTAATAAACAATTGGAGCGTAAAATACAGTTTCTTGTTTTTTTAATTGACCAACGATTGTCGCTTGGTAAGTATGCTGTACAACGCGTCACATTTCCGTGGAGTCTAAATTTGTCTAAAGTCTAAAGTCTAAGTCTAAAGTCTAAATTAACTCCTTCTGGAACATGGAGTCTAAATTTGAGCGGCGTATTTGGACTTCAACTCCGGATCTTTGTCCAATTTCTTCTCAATGTTGACCAATCTCTTTAGTGCGTTGTCGTAGTTGTTCGGCATGTCAACTTTGTCTTCTTTCCACAATAAAGAGGCTTCATATTGGTCTTCATTTTCTATCTTCTTTGTACTGTCTTCTAGGATTTTCATGGCTCGCTTCTCCGGATCGTTGCGCGGTCGCTGTGGTGTGATGAGGAGAGAGTCTGCTGCGAAGTACTGACGCAGCTGTTCGTCCATGCTCTCTTCCTCTATTGTCCTCAAATTGTTGACGTAGTGCACAGTCTTCCTTGAAGAACCGTGTGCACCATGGACCACCCAGCCGAGTTTCGTCAGCGACGCGATCGGTTCGTTTCTTCGTCCGGTCTTCGTCTTCGAGGCGAGTAGTAGATGCCAATTGTCTTGGCCGATGAGTATCCTAGGTTCGGCGTTGTCGTACGCGAGGTCCTCGATGATGTCGTGTAAGTGTGTGCACTTCCTCAAATCTTCTCGGCGTACCTCCTGTTTTGCCAGGTGTAAGTCTTGGACTGTGCACGCTCGGATGTCCTCTGTTGTGTTGCCTCGTCGCAGGTTCACGGTGACGCGTCGTGACTGCGGGTACTCCACCATTGTCTTCTTAATCCCTTCTAGGGTAAGGGGTTCGATGTCGCCGGTTGCCCCTACCCTTTGTGCTAACTCTTCATCGATTAAGGTAACCGTCGACCCGTCGTCCAGTAGCGCGAACGTGTCTTCAACTCCCGCCGGTCCCGACACTTGTATAGGCACAATTTTCAAGTAGGTGTGGCTACTCTTCGTCTTGCAGGTGTTGGAGACTGTCTCAGTTCTTCGCACTGGCTCTGGTTCCTTGACGTGATGAAGGAGCTTATGATGTGGGTATTTGCAGTCATCGATTCCGCATTGGTTGTAGCGGCAGTGATGTCCCTTGGTGCGGCGATGCAAACACCTGAAGCAGAGGTGGTGCTTCTTGGCTAAGTCCCACCTGTCTTGTGTGGAGGCTTTGAGGAAGTCGGTACAGTTGTCGACGGCGTGGGTTCGTTTCCCACACACTGTACAGGATGAGTCCTTCTTCGTGTCAGGACTCCGGGCATCGCTGGCAAAGTGTGCTCGTTGTGGTCGGAGAGCCCTTGGTCTGAGCTCGGATGCAGAAGGCGGCAACGCGTCCGGCGCTGCGTAGCTCCCACACTTGTCAGCTTCTTTGTTCAGGAAGTGTGAAAGCATTAGTAAGTCTGGATCCTCGCTCGTGCTCTCGGTCATGAAGTCATACCAGCGATACTTCATAATTGGCGTGAACTTGTCGACGACGATCTTCACTGCGTCCGGATGGTGAAGATAGCGACTTTTGTTCAACGCCCGTGGAGCTGCCACGATGTTTGTTACTTTCGTTGAGAACAGGCATATGTCCGTCGGCGAGTCTGATAGGCGAGGTAGGGCGCGCAGTCTGTCTACTTCGTATCGTGCGATGACGTCAGCACGACCGAAGCGAGTCTCGAGTATCTTCATTACGTCCTCTGGCTCGACGTTGTACATCAGTAGATTCTCGACGGCTTCTTTGGCGGCGCCCCGTAGACATTTTCTCAGCCTCGCTGTGTTCTCCGTTTTGTTCAGGGACAGTGCAGACTCGTAGTAGGCGGCGCGGAAGGACAACCATTCTTGTTGCGCGCCGGAGAAGACTGGCAGCTCGTAGGACATCCGCGGCGGCTGTGAGCTTCGTGCGGCGTAGGCGATGGCGGCGGCGAGCTCGGAGATGTCCACTTGATTCGACGTCTTCTCGGCGATGGTTGTACAGTGTCGTTCTCCCGCCGGTGTCACGTTGTTGTTTTGCACTGGTGGCGGCAGCTGTGCGTGCTGCGATGGTGGTAGCTGTGCCCGTTGCGGCGGCAACAGCTCCGATGGCGGCAGCTGTGTGTGCTGCGGTGGCGGTAGCGGCGGCAACGGCGGCAGCAGCTCCGATGGCGGCAGCTGTGTGTGCTGCGGCGGCGACGGTAGCGACAGCTGATGTTGCGGTGGCGGCAGCTCGGCGTGCTGCGGTGGCAACGGCGGCGGTAGCTGTCGCTCGGCATCCTCCCTCTGGGTTGGCGGCGGTTGTTGTAGTGGCAGCAATCGTCGCTCGACATTTTCCCGGCTCAGAGGGGGTTCTCGCTCGTCCGTGGCGAGATGCTCTTCACTTCGACGGATCCATGTGTGGACCCGTTCTTGAGCTTCTTGGTCCATCACCTTATCGTCCTCTGAGTCAGACTCGGACTCTATGGCGGCGATACGGTTCTTCACAAGCTCGATCTGAAGCAGGAGCAATTCTTCCTTCGCTGTGGCCAGTCGGCGTGACTTGGCGGACTTCTTGGTTGATGCCCTGCTTCTGGCTCTTGTCGGGGTCTCCTTAGGCACAGGAGGACCCTTGTTCCCTGGCACTTCCATCGTGGGCTCAGTTGGTGCGTTCGGTGTATGCGTCGCAGCGGCAGTCGTCCCGACGGAGTCGGAAGACGAAGGCGTGTCGGTGGTCAGAAGCGACGATGAAGTAGCGGTGTTTGTAACGCCGGTGGTAGATGTCTGAGTGCCCGTCGCACTCTCCGACGTTACGTTCTCCCTCTGAGAGTGACCGCTCTTTGACCTAGTCACGGGCATTTTCTCTATCCGGCTCGAAGGACCAAATGTACCGGACACGTTACCGGCACCGTTTGCTGGGATTGGAGGAAAACACCACGTAACTAGATCAATGTATTCAGAGCGGGCTTAGGGTCAGAGTCTCAACGGGAGCGGTCTGTTCGTGCCACTTCGCGTCCTATACCCCGACTGGTTGCCTACTACGCGCACTACACTATTCTTCCCGGTCTCTTCATACGACCGCGTTGTTCAGGCCTCTTCATACGGCCAGGAATTCACACACACCTTTTCTTCAGCCTTTTCGCGGCTATTCTTCGGGCCTCTTCATACGGCCAGGTCG
The DNA here is from genome assembly GCA_910589475.2 of Bembecia ichneumoniformis. Taxonomy (NCBI): domain Eukaryota; kingdom Metazoa; phylum Arthropoda; class Insecta; order Lepidoptera; family Sesiidae; genus Bembecia; species Bembecia ichneumoniformis. The sequence goes on along the minus strand of OU342536.1, from coordinate 12,397,200 downwards.
GTGACTCCTTTGCGATCGTGGAAGTGGAAGTCGAAGTGGAAGTGATTTTGGCTAGGAAGTCGGCGCGTTTATATAGGGCGTATCCCCACCAAGATTCTCTCAATTCGCGGAATTATCCCCACTCTTCCTAAGCCCGCTCTGTGTCTTTATTCATTATTTACATCTGTACGTTTCATTTTTTATCTTATCCTAATGGAATTTCTACAGGATATTTCCCCTATCTTATTCTACATATTTACAAGAAATATACGGATCTAAGGACGTGTAGCGAGACGGCAAAGGTAAAGTTTAGGGTCCCCCTGTTGTCGTCTCGCTCTAACCTGTTGTCTTCGTCTTTTTATTATTATTATTTACAATTCTAGATTTCGTCGCGTACACCTATGCTAAATTAGCGCCATTCTGGCCAAATTATGAACCATCATTTGATGGTTGTAGCTTGAGAGTTTTTCAGTTTAATATTAACTTTGTTTGTTCGTTTTGTTTCATTTTGACATCTTTTTAAAGTCACTTTGACATCTTTTATGGCCCAAATATATTGGAAAACATAGTAAATTTCATGTATTACTTATTTGATGTTTCAGGCTTTAAAATACATAGTATTGCAAGTGAATAAGAGCTTCGAGTGTGATGGACCACTAAACCTTCCGGAGACCTTCAAGGGCTTCTCTGAAATCAGACGACCGTCCAGTAGTAAAGATGTAGATAAAATCACTTTTGATACATTAAGAGACTTAGTTATACACTTATTGGATACCGCACTCACGTTGAGGGTGTTTGTAGAAACTTACAAGGCTAGTGTAGATATATTAAAGAAAACCAATTTTATTAATAGGTGAGTGTTTTTTATTATTATTAGTAAATTAATATTTTTTTAATCATTTTGGCTTAGTTTCTTGCACGGTTAAATGAAAAGGTGATCGGTCCCATAATTAGGACAAGTTTCGCGGCTTGACTGCGGCTAGACTCCACCCGCTTTTCCGGTCGAGCTATTAATTTATTGTCACACTAGTGCAAACTCTTTTAAACAACACTATCCAAACTATCCTATAACGCGAATCTATGTAGGTATATGTGAGAGATAGCAACGATAGGCTACAGACGCAATACATTGACATGTAAATGAGTATGGCCGTACATATCAAGGCAATGTATACTCTTTGTAACAAATGCAACAATATTGTTATTGTTTGGATTTTCATAATTTTATGAATTTCACATGTATAACAAAGTTTTTTTTATATTATTTATTAATACCATAGATAAAATACTACTTAACCAGTATAGATGGTCACTCACGTACATTGAATCCGTACCCTATCAAATTTCGCTTATATCTAGATGCCGCCTGTGTAGTTTGTCGCTTATTTGTTGTCATTAAAAATCCGCTAGAGTCGCTGCAGTCGACCATTCAGTCAATTCTCATGTACAAGAGATGGCACTACTAAAATTTATTTAAAATATAAAAAAAGTGGGCACGAACAACGATAAAAGGGCCGTATGAACGGTATAGGTTCTGTTCTAAAAAATAGGGCAATAATATCATACATAAAAGTCACAGATTAATGATAAAAGTACCTCTCAGCAACGTCGCCCTCTAGTTATTACCACGATAATAAGGAACTATAACTGCGTGATTGAATTTGTTGGTTATAATTTTTAACAAAATACACATTAATGTTAAATTCGAGACTCTTAGTGACATCTAGGGAGTGGAAATCCCAATATGAAATTGGCTTCAGATCGTTATATGGAAGTTGACCATCTATACTGGTTAAGTAGTATTTTATCTATGTTAATACTGACTTTTGTCACTATTCGGTATACTATTTTATAAAATACAGAATCTGTTAAAAATAGAGAATATTTTTCAGTATAGTTCAATTATATGAATATGGCGTGCCTCAATTGTATGAAAAACTTCAAGAGTTGGGAGATGAATCGTCACCTTCATATGTGGAAATAGAGCGATACATAGATATGGCAAGAACGGAACTAATAGACTTATTTAGAGAGATACTGGCTGTCTATAAGAATGCTATATTTAGTGGAGAGTGAGTATATTTACAAATGATATTTATATATTTTGGTATAAATGATTTATAGAAATATTCCTGTTAGAGTAATGAAATAGATATTGAAGTGACTTTTCTAATGAATTATTCAGATTGACAAAAATAAGAAAAACTTAAAACACCTAAAGTTCACATCGAAAAGATTTGCATAAAAGTTCATTCCCTTTAATGTTTGGTCCAAACATAAGTAAAGACTAAATGATGTCTATTCTTTCTAATATATAAAATTTTCGTGTCACAGTGTTTGTAACAAAACTCCTCCGAAACGGCTGGACCGATTTTTATGATTTATTTTTGTATATTTGGTAGGTACCTATGAGAATAGGTCGTAAAGTATTTTTCACCCTCCTACCCCCAACCCCATTTTCTAATTGCGATTTTAGTATTTTTGTATTAAGAATATTCAAAGATGGGTGGCGCCACAATCAGATTACGGAATTATTTTCGGGTTCTGGCAGGACAACGGCTGCTGAGTCAGGAATAGAGTACAAGTAAAAATATAAATAAATCACGATATGTCAATTAATAGATGTACACGTAATCTTGCATTCTATTAACAAATATATTATTTTTAATTAAAAAAAATCTAATTACAGCGATAAGGTATCTATTCACGTGGAAGAGTATTTATCTGTGATGATGGACGGACTCTCGGAGAAACTGCTGATGAAGGATTACCACGCCTGCTACCCCGTCAACGAAGACTTAGACATAATTAGACAAGCGTACCCTCTCATGTATCCTTTGTTTAATTAAACATTCCTTTGTTTAGTGCAGCCGCTGGGAGAATGTGTTCCTTACACAATATGTTAATTGGGCGTGATTAGCGTAGAAGTAATCACGCAACAAATATATCTCTTTATTGCGTCACGGCCTATAGTGAAATATACGAGTATAGTAAGTACCTGGGCGACAGCCGAAAATATTCATATTCATATAGCGCTATCGCACAAGATAGTTATGAAGCCAAAATATATGGTACGTTACTATAAATATTTTTATATTTTACAATAAAAAAGTCTGTGTGTTAGCTCCGACGCACGAATGAAGTTTACTCCTTTTGACGAGCCCATTGGATGAGTGTTTGCTTTAACGCTCTCTTCTAGGGTTCCTGAGTTCGATTCCCGGCAAGGTCAACTTTGAAAAATCTACTTTTCAAATTTGGCTCTGGTCTGGATTTGGAAAGTAGTGGAGGGCACACTGCGTTTTCGCAGTCATTTGGGTAGCCCGTCTGGCGGCAGTAACCATCCTCTTACAGAAGTCCACCGTGAAATAACAGCATGTTTGCTGTTGTGTTTCGGTGAATGAGTAAGGGATGCCAGAGCTCATTTCCCTATCCACTCCTAATCCTACTGCAGTCGACAGTGCACTTGCAGCAGCTTTGGCGTTGTAGGCGACGGTAGCCACCTACCATCAAGTGGACCGTCAAACATTTTCCTCGTGTTTTATATTATTTGATTAGATGTCACCTGTTCCAACAAAAGTTATGTAACTCGAAGTTACGTTCGGTATACACAGATGTCACTAAGTTTGATAAGTTTTTTTGACGACAGATGTCGCTGCGCCTGCAGGTTATAACGCGCTATCATTTCGTTTCTCAACGCGGACTACACTTTCATACAAGATTTCGACGTTTCCTTTAAAAAACTACCCCAGAGAATAGAATTAGGGAAAATAAAAACATACGTCAGCTATCGCACAAATGTCAAAGTGATAGATAAAGTAACGCTTTTTAGTTAACGCTTGTATTAATTTTACTCCTCAAAATTTACATACCTGGGATCTTATATGAAAATCGATTCTAAAGGAGTAAACTCCATAAACGTGACGTACATAATCCAGATTAACAATGACGGACAATTTGAAGAAACCAAGAAACAATAGAGTAAATAAATAAATTATACTTTCTTTGCCTACTTTCAAATTCGCGTTAAAAATTGCACTAATATAAGTAGTTAATTAATCTAATGTATCTTCGGAAACCTTAACGAGACTATACAGCGATTCAGTAAAGACTGATTTTATACTGCAAGCCATTTATTCCAATTTGGACGAACCGACACCGGTGAATTTACATCCTGGTAACACCGTGAACGGCCATGTTGAATCCGTAGACAGCACGCGAACCAGAGAGCAAGAGTCGCCGACCAGAGACAATGCCATCCCACAAAACATCCGCGAGGACTCTCTAATCAATGAAGTGAAGGATATATTACCGCATTTAGGGGATGGTTTTATTTTAAAATGTCTGCAATATTACGGATTCAATTCCGAAAGAGTAATTAATAGTATTTTAGAGGATAATTTACACGAATCGTTAAGAGGTATGTACATACATTCAATTCAAAAATTAGATATTTTTTCATTAATGTTCCTATTTCACAGATCCTAATTAAACATTATTTAGATTTACAGATATTTTATTAATAATATTTAATGAAGTTATGCATTTTTTAGATAATTTACTCACACTTGATGCGCTAGAGTAAATCAGTAACGTAATGCAGATAAGATTTGCTCTTTACTTCTAACTCCATTTTAACTGTTAAAAGGTTTATCTCTATTAAACTTTCATAAAAGCTTCAATACATAGGTTTACTAATAAAATTAGAGAATCCTTGTAAGAATTTTTTTACGGCAGGACTGATCCATAAGCTCTGGGTCGCCTTAATGCGTTTCTTAATGGATAGGATCAGGAATTCTGAAATACGCCGAAGAACCAAGGTTGTTGTCGACATAGCCAAAAGAATTAGCAAGTTGAAGTCGCAATGGGCCGGTCACAGTCGCAGAGCGGATAACCAATGGAGGCCACGAATTGAAAGCGCACGTCCTGCGGCTATGTGGACAGACGACCTTAAAAGATTTTGCAGGAAGCGCCTGGATGCGAAGTATAGGGGACCGTGCGAGGTGGCGAACTTGGGGAGAGGCCTACATTCAGCACAGGAGAGTCACAGGCAGATGATAATAGGCATTATTGTTAAATAAAAAGAAATACACACAACATTGTAATTGAATTACTTAGAATCTGAGCAAGATCTAAATTCTACTTAGAATGAAGATTCTATTAAATATTACAATTTATAATAATAATATTAAATAATTTTAAAAGTTAAAGTGTAAATTATGCATTCTCAGGACTCGACCAAACCCTACCAATAATTCCCGAGGATCCATTAGACAAAAAATACTTAGAAACTGGCATAGAAAGGTTAAATGTGTTCGACGGAGATGAATTTGACATAATGAATAGAGACGATGTAGACATAAGCAGAATTCACGTGGGAAAGAAGAAATCGCAATATAAAAATTTATCGGACATGCTTGACGACAAATCGAATATTAAAAAATTCAAGGAAACATATAATAAGTATAGGTAAGTGTTTTTAGGATTATACATAAATATATCCAATTGGGTATAGCCAACTTCAAGAAGGAGGTCAATATCGTCAAGAAGGAGCTTCCCGAACGCTGCTCATCCGAGCACCGAAACATCTCGTCCAAAATTCTTCGATGTCTTAAAACAAAAGTCTTTTCAGTGTCTTTTTGACCAATCTGTGTGATGTCAGTAATGACATATGGCGCTGAAACGTAATGGTCTTTAACTATAGATCTCGTAAGAAAGTTCAACGTCGAAAGAAGATTGTTCCAAAGTTCAGTTCAAGTGTAGAAGAGTATTTATTTAATATCAAATAGAAAAATGAACCTTATGCCTCTAATAGCAGTTTGAAAATTAATATTACAGTATCGTATGCGACGAGACCACTATGTACTCGGACGAATACGACGACACGTACGACTCAGACGGAGTCACGCCAACGACTGACGTGCCAGCGGACAGCGACGAGCGGCGACCCTTCGAGATACCACGCGTACTGAGACCGGCGCCACCGCGTCATCTGCACCAAGTCAGTAAATTTTGAACTCTCTGCGTTGCTTCTAAAGCCGGATTTACATTACAGTGTTGTTACGTCACGTTATGTGTCATGAAGCTATTCAAGCTAGATAATCTGTCTTCTTAGTAATAGAGGAAGACAATGTTTCGACATATACCGGGTCATATACCGGGCAACTTGAATTGTGGCAGTGACAATTCCCATACAGAAGACCATTTTGAAGTTTTTATTGAGTGGGTAAAGCATGACAGAGTACATTCTTTTATTCCTTTGTTATTCTTTATCCTCTCAAGGCCGATAGTGCGTACGTGGTTTGGTTTTGGTGTTGCTTGTTCTTATGAGCGAAAACTTTCCAGTTTGACCTCTCTTTAAGGTTTTCATCTCGTTACATGTCTCTTTTGGACCTGGATTTAATGTGTCGTCTTGGTCTTCTTAAACAGGCTGTTGCGGAAAAATTCTTTTGTTCGACTTTCATAAGAAATCATTATTAAAATAATTAAATTTTCATGTTTGACCACGTGATTAAAAACGCACGCTATTGGTGGCAGATAGAGTTGCGTCATTACTTTGTTTACAGTCGATGCTTAGTACAGTACATGAGCGTATTACGATTTGACAGTTAAATGTTTGTTTGCAAGCAAGTGACGTATTGATATCACGTGACCCACTTGTATGGCGTCTTTAGCGTTTTGGCGGTCTTATTTATCATTTAAACTTTGATTGTGATTTTCATAGAAAATAATTTTCACAAAGATAGAAATTGCAATTCCAAATTGCAAGTCTATTATGGTATAATGAGGGCTTTTTGAAATGCAGCTTTTAGGAATGTTCAGTTTCATATGTCGCTGGTTGTACACATTGCTTTTGATGTTTTTGAATGTGTGTAAAAATTCACATCATCATCTTGAAGTTCACAGGTCATTCGATTGATTCGAATTGATTTTAAATGGGATCAAGGTTTTCGTCAATTATTAACTATAATGAGCTTTTTTTTAAACAATATTTTACATTGAATTCGGTTTACAGTCGATGTTTTGAGAGTTTTCTTTTATAACATTTTTGACACTGTTCAAGGTTACGGATGCTTTACACTTTATTTTGTTACTTAATTTTTTTTTTGTGATTTTTGCCGACCTTAAAAAGGAATTTCATTCATCAACTTTTTGTCGGTCTAATTTCGATATTTTGTCAGTGAAAATTAACTAAAAGTATTTCATTTTAATTTATTTTTAAAACTCAACTCTTTCTTGAAAGTTTGAATAAATAAAATGTTGTAAGAATTTGATAAATATTATCTTCAGGTAGTAATTATTTGCATGCACAAAGTAGAAAGAATGTTTTTATATAAATAAACCTAACAATATTGAAGTATGTCAGGAACCAATAATAGGGTATTACACCCATTTTTAAAAAGTGTCTCAATTAGATTCTGTAGTGCTAATGAACCACTAAAAAAAACACCAAATTTTTATGCAATCGATAAGTTTAATAAAAATACATTTAAAATTTACATTTTCAAATTTCGCGCGTAATTTGACGAAAACGCTGGAAACCATTTTGCTCTGTGGTCATGACGTCAGTTGGCTGTGTAAACAAATGCGCCGGTAATTGACATGACACTGAGTGACACTTTTTTGTTTACACAACCGTATGACGTAAACATGGCAGCTACTATTACATTTGTTCATTAATTGTTATAAAAAAAAGTATAGATAAATGTTACTTATTTTTGTGTTTTTTGTATTTATACGAAATGTATAGATTTCATTTGTTTGTTGTTTTAGGATGATTCTGAAGATGAAACTGGCGAGGAAGATGAGAAAGATAAGCCGACTGGTAGCAGGAGCCGCATTGACTTCTGTGTGAACCCTGAAGAGATGCGTGCGAGGAGGGAAGCGAATATGGCCGCTAGAAGAGGGAGAGGCTCTCGGGCCCCGCAACCTAACAAGTATTTAAGATTTTTTTTGATTATTTACCAAATTTAACATAATGTATTAATTTTCGTCTCAATCATTTTTTTTACTAAGTGAAACCTTTACACATGTAACGCGTGAATAGAATCACAAAAGGTAGATACAGTACGTTATTACATTGTTTAATCGACAAATGGACTACATTCAAACATCGAACAATTGTAATAATAGAGAGAGATAGGTAAATGTATTCAAACGGTTGCGTGAATGAGATAACCATTCGTGTCACTGTTACGCAAACACATCCAAACGAAAGCTATTCTCCACTCAATGGTTATGGTTACATGTGAATTTAGTAGCACCGTGTATGTGAACGAATAACTTGTATTCTGTTAAGAAATTATAAACTTTTTATTTACATATGAATACTAAGTCGATCCATGTGCCTTTGTTTCTCGTCTGGTGTTACTTTTGCACAAAGTTAAGGCACAGGAAGTAAAATAAAAGTAAAACATTTTAAAAGCGTTCAATTCCACAAAAGCTGTGTACTAATTATTACCGTATTCATGACACTGTTGTTTGAACGACTGAATTAAACTGAGTACGCTGGACTCAGTTTATAAGATCCGGGGATAGTGATTAGCCGTGTCCATATCAGCCGCACGGGCTCGCGAGGCAGCCTCGCGTTTTGGCTTGCGCGGCAGCCTCGGGTAAATACTAATACCCCGAGGCGTGCTTCGTGAATCAGGCTGAAGCCAGAAGCTCTAGAAATTCAGAATTCAGAAATGAGCATGTATTGTTTAAAAAAAAAAAGAAAACGGGCACGTTTCAAAGCAAGACTAAGACTTTGGTGGATTAAAAAAAAATTATGAGCGTCGCAATCAGTACGGAAATAATTTTTCGTATATATTTTCAACGTCAACTTAAATTGGTTTGAAACAGTATCGTTCATACCACACGCACAGCGCACACCGAGGTACATTTGAGCACGGTCAATTTACTGACAACATATGGCTCGGGCCCGAGGCACGCTTGTGCACCCGAGGCACCATGAGGCACGCCCGCACCAACCCTCGCAACCACACACGCCGACCGTGTGACTGGTGTGGACGCGGCTGTTCACGTATCTTTGATTTTTTTTTGCTTCTATCTACGCTACGGTGTAACTTAAGTTTATAAAATATTACATAAATACCCAAGTTTTTATTGAACTTTAATTTGTATTGAGTTAAAAAAAAGTTAGTGGAGTATTAATCATGATACTCACAGCGAACAACCACTCACACATGCAATACGTCTCTATGACGTAATTTTGCGACACCGGCTGGAGATGTGAGTTCGGTGTGATAAATTAATATTAAGATGATTCGCCTCCAAAACCATTGGAAATTAAATGCATTGCTATGATTATGGTTGACTCAATTGATTTCACCTTTTTGATTTGTTGTCAATTAATGTAAAATTGTTCAGAAATTACCTCTATTTTAGAACCATATTGTTATGCAAAGAAGTAGTAATAAATTTGTCTGTTTGTTTAAAGGAGTAGAGACGTGGTGGGCAAGCCTCGCGGCCAGGGTCAGGAGAAGGAAGTGGTGGTAAACAGGGAACGCAAAGAGCAGAACAAGTCTTCGCGAGCCAACCACAACCGACGTCGTCAGGCTCAACACAAACGTAGCCAGGGGATGATGCCCTCGTAGCCAAGGGGAAGCCTCCTAATTCCTTATCCTTAATCCTACTGTAGTCGGCAGCGCACTTGCAGCACCTGTAGCGTTGCTTGTGTTATAGGCGACGGTAGCCACCTACCATCAAGTGGACCGTCAGCCTGTCTGTCGACTTAACATTAAAAAAAAAGCGCTACACAAACTTCCTATTAAATAAAAAAAGATATTTATTTGGAATATTGGTCGGATGGTAATAATCGCATCCAAACATTATACATATTTTTAAAAAAATTTTAATAAAATATTGCTTTGGCTCATAGAGTACGTCAGGTCACTTAAAAATGGGTTAAATGGCGATTTTATTGAGCAAATCAAAATTGTTCAATGAAGGCTTTATGGAATTTAAGTTATGAATAATAATAATTAGCAATAATTTTATTAATAAAACTATTGTACCATAAACAAAGTCATATAATTTCGACGACATTATATTTTTAATAAGTAGGCAAAGCTATTGTAAATGTTTAAATAGGTTACTGTATTTTATTTATTTTATTATTCTTTTTTTTATTGGCTACAGTGCATAAATTATGGTTTGCAAACAACAAATAAAGAATATTGTCTATGCTACCGGGAATTGAAGTAATAATTAAAGCTATTTGGAAAATGTTTGATATACAGAAGTGATTAGTCTAAGGAACCTTGGGTTGCATTTGGTCTAAATCTTATACAAAGTCGAGCTTGTATGAGAATCTGTTTTCCTACTTTATAATATTGTGGTTTTTTTTAGGCTTTGGCCGCACTACAGCTAAACCGCCGTGATTTTTAACCGTTTGATTTTGTGAGTCAAGAATACTAATACAAGCGGCCGCATTTGTGTTTTTTCCTGCGACTGATTTTAAAACCGTTTGTAAAAACCGCGGCAAATTCTAATCGATAAAACTTAGTCATTAACCGCGGGCGGTTTTTTGGTCAATATTTGGCAGACCGCCACGCCGCCGTGAATTTTATCGAAGTTGGCTACTGGCATACAATAGTAATTTTAAAAAAATTTCAGCATGTTCTTTCAAAATATAATATTTCTTATGAAACAAACCTTTCTCAAATCTATGGCTATCTAGTGAATGGGCTATCTGCGAACATCTTCTTTTTCTATTTCTTAATATTATTAGTATGCATACTGTTCTCTTGACATCCATTTTCAAACTGAAAATCGCGTCCAGTTCAGTTTCGCGGTTTTTAATCGTAGTGTGTGCGTCTCGAGCGGTTTCACGGTCGTAGTGGTTAATCGCTCGCTGGAATAAAACCGTAATGTGGCCTAAGACATAAATATTTTTATTTGACGTTGTAATCTGACGTTTGAATATTGCAATATGTACTTAAACATTAATGCACCAAAGATACTTATTTCTCAACAAGTTAACAACAGCTAAATCATGAGGATAAACGCGAAGCGATTGATCGACAAGGCGGCAGATGTATGCCAATAGACTTACTCACTACTGGCATCTAGATATTGTAAGAACAAGTTTCAGTGTTGCGATTTCAGACGAAGAAAGAAAGGAAGAGAAGAGCCGTTTCTGAGATTAGCGTGCACAAACTCACAGATGAACGTACAAAATTTCTAAAAACTATTTTTTTTTATAAAACTATCTAAAAATATTTTATTTACAGACAGGGCTCGTTTACGATTTTATTATTATAATTTTCATTCAAAGGATAGTTATATGTGTCACTAGATTTTTTTTTAAATCTGCGATAACCTTGATTTATATTTGGAATCAAAAACCGTAATCTGCACCCTGATCAGATTCAAAATCGACATTCTCAAAAAAATTGGCTCCAAGGCCAGCAATCTGCAAAATAAAAAATGCTAGTTATGAGTCATACTATGTAATGACGAAACTTTAAAAAAATGTATTTAACAATATATTTAAACTATGGAATCGATGGACCGTTTAAATGTTATAGTTTTGTAACCATTCGTGTAACTATCCTTTTTTTTTTCGTTTACCAAAAAATCTCCAAAAGTCAGATTGCCGCCTTTGAAAGTAGTCACTCGCCTGTTGTTTCTGCCGGTAATTATCGGTTTTCGTCAGGCGGCCGATTTAGGTCGGAAATTCCTTTTAAACCTTGAGATTTATTTTTTATCTGGTGAAGTGTAATGTTTTGCCTAAATTTTTAAGCTGCCTAATTTAAAAAAAAAAAAATTGTGAATTATGATCTAACTGTTGTTTATTCTAAACAATTTTCTGAAAATGTCTTTTCTTCTATGATGCCCTCAATAAAGACTGGGTTTTCTTTTCATTTCACTGTTTAGAAACCAATTGTTCTGTCCTGTCTTGCAAAATTCATGAAAGCCCCTGCAGGATATAGGTTTCTCCAGACGGAGCCTTCAACTAAGTCTCGGTCTTTTAGTAGTGATATTTAAAAAAAAAACATATGCGTATAAAGAGACTTAATTCCAAAAAATAGTTAATATTCTGACTTTAATATGTATTAGTATTACGAACATGTCATAATGTGCCACTGTAGGTACATATAAAAAGCACAATGTTAATTTAAATGCACGCTAAATAGTTCTTATAGTATCCTATAGATGGTGTTGCCAAGTCTTATGATATTGATCCTATAACTTATCCTACACCAACAATACAATCGTACTCAATATTGGTCATATACCTACGATTGGGAAAGGGAATGTTTAAAAGAAGCTTTGAAGTCAGATTATATTTGCTCTAATGTATGACTTAATTGTTGTTCGAGTTGTTGTTGTACGTCTGACACAATATTTTGAACTGTAAACTCGTAAATATTCCTTTTCCACCAATGTACAGAGAATTTGTATTTTCTACAAGAAATAAAGGATGTTATTTATTTAGCTACTGTTTTTCTTTGTTACCCTGATCCGCTCCTGAAACCTGTGATGAAACTGGAGATTCAAATTTGTAGGAAATATAATTATCTTAAATTGGCTATAGGTGTATTAAGGAGTTTTAGTGTCTACTTGCATTCATCATAATAAAACTTTCTTTCGTTGTCCGATTGAAGAGATAAACAGCGAAATTGAAAAGATAACCGTTCACATTAAACTGTAACGATAATTGTTGGAGACAGCCTAGCGGGTATTTACTTACGCAGTGAAAATTTTGTAGCTATACGTAAAGGCCGGTCCTCTACAATTTACCCGCGTTTCGCACGTCTGTGCCAACCGCCGGTGAATCAGTGATAGCGTAAAGGTTCTATTATGATCACATGTACGATCCCTGTTCGTAATCAAAGCATGTACCAATAAATCGATAATTTAGCGAAACCTCCGTTCAGAAACGGGACCATAGGTGTTACAATGCCTTTACAAATTCATAGGTATGCCAATTCGTTGCCCTAAAACGGCTGCGGGTACGCATTTATCAAAAGAGCCGACGCCAAGTGCAAGCTTCTATATTCGACCAAGGCCCTTCTGCAACTTATTTAACAATAATCAAAACGCACAACAAGACCGCCATAAATAAGCTCCCTCACCCAATAAGGCGCGAGCGCGGGTGCGAATACCACATACTTTATTTATATACTCAAACAATGGCAGACTGTAACTTGTTATTAAATGCTGACGTCGAGTGGAAAAGTCTTTATTCTCAATGGCCATCAAAAAATGCAAAACTGTAAAATGCACAAAAAAATCAAAGGGCAAGACCAACACCGCGACCATTCACTTCGTAAACCAACGTCGTAATGTTAACGAGATGCGGCCGCGCATAAGATAGACGTTGAGTAGAGGCATCTATCGTTCAACGTCATTTAGCTACATCTATCAATAATCAAAACGCACAGTCAAAGCTGCAACAAAACGTGTCTACACGTTGGTGTCGATGGAAACGCATATCTATAGTCAACGACGGCCGGCAGCTACTGGTTTATTCAAAACGCACATTAAGACCGCCACAAACAAGCTCGTATACCAATTCGCCCCGAAAGAGCGTCTTACTCTCAGATTAATCTGAGGTCTTACCTAAATCATGACCGGCAGCAGGCATCTACTACTTTATCAAGAATCAAAATCGCAACAATGTTTTTCGTAATCCAACACCTATAAAGGTAGATCGGTGTACGTATTTAGTAGAGTATCGTTCTACCGCTTCCCTCTCTTCATCTACTGGCAAAAATGTTAGGGTTGCAAAAAAACAGTTTTTTTCAACGGTGAAAAAAAAAACAACAAAAAAAAGAGTTTTTTTTCTGAAACATGTATTTTTTCAAGAGTTCAAAATTCAATACTCTGTAGTTTCTGTTGAAATTAATAGGTATAATCCGCGCGCAATGAGAATGGGATAAAACCTTGTCAAAGTAAATCGAAAATAACAGTTCTCAAGCAGCGTTAGCAAAAAAGTTCTGAATATTAATTATAAATTAGTTATTTCTACGATCTATCATAGGTTCATGAAAATACACAAAAATGTTTCATGGTTGAAATCCTTTTAATAATAATGTTTAGGTATATTATTTTACAGTTATTCCAATTCCAAGTTTTACCCCTTTTTGCACTCATTATTAATTATCACTAAAATAATTATACAATAATATATGAAACAAAACTCAATAATAACAACTACACAACGAAAACACAACTAGCAACTATGCGAGCTTCGACGCGACTTTGCCGACGCTACGGCTGGCCGGCGGACCGCGCGCGTCTCGGTTCCAAAAGGTCGCATCCCATTCTCATCGCGCGCGGATTATACTTTTATGAGTTCATAGGTATAATTTTATTTTTAACTACCATATTTTTTTCATTGAATAAATAGGTAGCAGTAAGATTTAAACAATTGGCAACACTCAAGGTGACACAAATTACATTGCAAAACAAGACTTTTTTTCTAAAACTTTTCTTAGGTTTTCAATAAATAAGTTAACCCCCGTTGCCTGGTGGGCAGGACTTTGCAAGTCAACTGTTTTGTCAAAAGTAGCCTTTAAATTTCTCTCGCTTGCAGTTATATCGGCAGCATGCGAGAGAACCTAATATAGTGACATTCATTCAAAAAACGGAACAGGCTGAAAATGGTAAAATTGTGTATATTGCTCAGTTGTGAATCTCGCAATCTCGAAAGTCGAAGTCTTCCACTTTCAGAACATAAAAACCAACCCGGAAAAGAAAATGTTAAGAATATTTGAAATTGTTAAAATAGAAGAGATAGAAGAAAGTACGGACACCGAATGAAGATTAAAATTTCAATTTGTTTGATCTTTTTTTTTTTATATTTAAGTAAACAATGTAAGAAACCTAAATATACCTTAATAAAACATTTAATTACAAAAGATATTTTTTTTTTGAAAAAAAAAAAAAAAACCAAATTTAGAAAAAAGACCTCTGTACTAAAAAAACCAATTTTGTTTCACGTTGCATCACTATTCCTACCATCGGCAGACTTGCCTCTGATTAGCTGTTTGTATACTGAATCGATTGAGGCGCCATGGCAACGATCGGCGAGGAAAGCAAGTAAAGCAAGTAGTTCTCAAAACATCGAAAAGAGGCTGCTGACCCGGTGTCGGGCCCGAACATCCACCCGGCCGCTAATCATTCCGCAGGCGAGGGAGGTGGCCACAGTTCGCTTCTACACTGAGTCGCCAACCAAAACTTGAGGAAACAGTGGAATCCGTCCGAATTTGGAATGAGCTCTCGGGCACGATCAGACTTCGACGTTAAAAACTATAGTACAGTCGTCTCGTTAACAACTACATAGTACACTGTACTGACTGTACGTATAGTAGTGTAGTTTGATATTTTTTGGTACATAATTGGACTGTTTGTCCCAAGTAGATGTATTCTTCAACAACTTCGAGAGTTAAATTTCCAACAGTGACTGGGGTGGACACAACATGGACGTTAGACATAACTTTCGTCTTGTCCATACTCATTTTAAGGCCCACCCTTTGAGTTCCCCATCATGTTCTTCGTTTTCGTTCTCTTATCGACTTCATCAGGACCACAATATCGTCGGCAAATCGAAGGTGAATAATATACTCGCTGTTAATGTTGATGCCAAGTCCTTGCCATTCCAGGAGCTTTTAAATGCATCTTCCAAAGCGACAGTGAATAATTTTGAGAGAGTACGTCTCCCTGTCTCACCTCTTCGCAATGGAATTGACTGTATGTGCTGTGCTCCTGTACTTGAACCGACATGGTGGCTTTATTGTACAAACTTTTCGATATACCGATGGTCGATGCGACATCGCTGCAGAGCCTGGAGTACTGCCCACGTTTCGATCGAATCGAAGGCCTCCCCATAGTCAACAAACGCCAGACCTGGTGCAAGGTCTTCGGTTTTCTTTATAACTTTTCGAAAACTTGGGTTCACGTACAAAAGATTTATTAATTTTGATATATAAGATTTTTTTAAGCATTTTAGGTTATATTCGTGACTTTTTTATGTACTTATATTAAATTTTCTTTAAAAATGTCTATAGTTTGTTTTATAGATAACGCGAATAGCCGTCTTCTGTAGCATAAATATAATATTGTTTAGAAAACACATTGAATAATTTTAACGTTGGATTTAGAATGGCGTTTAGGTCGGACGGAGTACTAGTTAAATGACTTTGCGTGCTCAGAATCGCAATATTTCATACTGTGATGCACACCGACAGTATTCGCTTGTGATTTTATTCACGAGATAAGCGATTTGAATTAATGAATTGAATAAAATTGAATAATTGATTTATTAATTAGATATGATATACCTTTCCCCATAAAAGCGATACCCATAAAAGCTTTGTCTGTAAACGACTTTAAAAGTAACAAAGTATAAATGAATTATTATTTATTGTTTTCTGAATTTTGCACACTGTGTGTAATTTGGTACAATTTGAAAGATATCTCGATTAATCATCTCAATTTCTTTTTGCAATAGGGTTGTAAATTTATTAACAATCTTTTCTTGTCTAAATTGAGTAAGCATCCAATAGATGGCGTCGTGTTATGATTTCAAACTTAACTGTAACTTTTTTTCAAATTGTTACATTATATTATACGGAGAAATTATATTATTAATAGATATAAACACTCTTTTATACATGTGATTGTGTATGTGTGAGCCCTGGCCTGGATGGTTTAGATTCATTGGAACCGATAGGTGGCGTTGCAATCAGGTTACATAAATATATTTTTTTCGGGCGCGGTCAGGACACGTCTGCTTTGTTAGATATCTAGTTTAAAAATCTAAACGTCATATTTAAGTACAATATTTTCTTTCATCATCAGCTTGTCCATGGTAGTAGGCGTTGTTACTACTAGAACCGCTTTAATTAATGTTCCATTGAAATCATTATTATCTCAGCGGTAGAACCGTAGCCAATATTTTACCAGCAGGACCGGTCGGAAGTAACCTGTGGTCACTCCTGCAAACTGCAATGTCAACTTACTAATCCGTCGGATTATTTCGGTGACTTTTGTTTGCTTACGGATCTTCCCATTCCAGATTTGTAGTGTAACCCCGAGTATAGAGCTCTCCATGATGATCATTATTAAAAGACAATCTATCTTTTCGATTCTCATCTGCCGATTGCCAGTAATCAGTTTAGAATCAAAAGCTTTTTTAAAAGCATAATAAATTGTTTATTTACAGACAAATTATTCCATACGTAGTTAATAACATTAAAAAAAATAAAATAAACTATTTCCGTTTTGAAATAAACAAGAAAATCAATAATAAATATATACCGAAAATGATAATAATGTATATACAGCAAAGAAAACAATGTATAATCCGCGCCAAACTTCTAGTCCGCTCTGAACACAGCGCGAACCGCGTCGCAGTAGCAAAAAATAGGTATCAGCGGGGAGCGGCAGGAGGCGGCGGCGGCAGGGCCCACTCCACTTCCCCGCCCCCACACCCATCTCACCTGTGCGTGCGTGTTTGTGTGCGTTAAGAATTCTTCCGAATAGCACACACGCATGTTTTTCGTAGCGAAGTACAGTCACTCACAACTGCTTTGTTTTCGTTAAGTTTTCGTTGTCTATTGTTTTCGTTATTCCGTTATTTGTTTAGTTTTTTTATTGTTCTTTTAATAACATAAGTTTAAACATGCCTAACCGGAATACGGTTTTACGTCGTCAAGCAAGAAAAATTGAGTACAATGTTTTGAAATTTATGCAAAAAGAAGCGGACGAAGGCATAAAAATAAACATTAAGCACGTGCAGAAAAGAGTGTGTGTTTGTGTTTCGTGTTTCAAAGAGACACGAAGAGTTTTGTGTTCAGAAGAGTTTTGTGTTTCAAAACAATATAATTTATTTGTGCGTGACTGTACCTCTGCGCGAAGCAACTTCAAAGGGGACTAGAAGTTTGGCGCGGATTATAACAAAAATGTTTGTCTCTTTATTCAGATTACTCACTATAAGATAAAATATAAGATGATGTGGCTTCACTATTTGGATTCCATTTGATGTGTTTGGCCGTAGTAAATATAGCTATAGCTAAAAATTGTAGCTAAGAAGAGTTAAGATATATATTTAGTTCAACAACTACTATTGAAAAATAGTAACAATCCTAAACGCCAGTGTGCCTTCTGTCAAAGTATGGCACTTGCCCTTGATTTACAAATTATAATGAAATTTTGAACTGAAAAAATACTTCTAATAGAAGTGTTAATAAATATATGGGAAAAAGAATTTTTAAAAACCTTTTAGTTGTTCAGATATGTCCCATCTATATCTACATATATTTAAATACATATTATAAAATAAAACCTCTAACCGCTTCTGTCCAATAAAAAGATTAGTTTATATAATTTGGGAAAAAAAATTGCAAACACGCGAAGGCAAAGGCGGGGTCGCTAAGTCTATGATTGATCCAAAGTCATATTTAAGGTCTACATGTATCCAAAATCTTTATAGGGCAAGTAAAACGGATAAGAGGCTCTCACAATTTGCTGAAAAGAATTTTCAGAATTTCTGTTTTTGGTATTCCACATGGTATTGATAAGTTTGACCTGCTTTTGTATTTTTAGACAATTAGGTAAGTGCTTAATACCTTGAAAAAAATTAATGCAGACTAAAAATTCTCCCTAGGTTTATAAGTCGACACAGAAAATTGGCCATTTATAAACAAAAATGTATAATTCAAAATATCCATATAGGTTAAATTAAATCGCTTTTCCCCGCTACCAAGTCATCCGTTCGCATCAAAGAAGCGCCGACACTCGTAAAAGCGTCGTAGAATAGACCCCATAACTCCTATTCCAATGTCTTCATACAAACGTAAAGTGCATTGAATAAATGCCAACACTGTTTTCCATGTTGCACAGTGCCTGCGGTTAATGTGTCCTGTCCAGATTATTATTGAGTCTATATTATTTGCTATACGCTATAGCCGCTATACTTCAGCATTCTTTCTCACTCTCTTTCTCTCGACCGTGTCTATAAGCTGTTAATTTAAATTAAACTTCGCAGGGATGCAATTTTATTCTGCAAATCTTTACATATTTAAAAAAAAAGTCCCGCGCCGCGACTGATGTCTATATGTATGTTCGCGATAATCTCAAAAACTACTGAACGGATTTTCATGCGGTTTTCATCTCTCAAGAAAGTGATTCCTGGGAAATCTATAGGTGTTAAAAGATTTATCCTTAGGTGGCCAAGGATTTGCAAATTAGAGCATACTATGTACGGGTGTATCACCAACCAGTTTTATCCAAATTCGATAGATTTGGGACTCATCTATTTTTTATTTATTATCATCACCAGCTAATTAATATAAACTGGAAAGTGAAAACTTTCCATTAGAACCAAAATCCGTTGGGTGCTTTAGAAGAAGTTTCGGAGAAACAGACAGAGGTGGACAACCACTTTAATTTATCTACATTAATATTATAGGGGTTAAAGTATGAAATTGCGTATTGAAAAATTAAAACGGTTTTTTTTTAATGTAGGATGAAATATAATATTTAACCCTCGCTGTCTATAAATTTCCGTCATCTAAATCGGAAGATCATTTAAACATTTGCGATAAAACTCTGGGTACTTGGAAACTGAGAGTACCTACCTACTCCACAAACTATGTATGTGAAGGCATTTTGTACTGCTTCCTGGTAAGAAATTGTCCAAATCGCGAAAAAAATGAAGGTTGAAGGGAGGTCTAACTGCATGTCTTATCGTGTTAAAACTGTTTCTCGAGCAGCCTTGTGTTATCATGGAGCCAATAACACAAGGCTGTTCTGCTGCGAGTTTCGCCATCATTGTTCAAGTTCTGCACAGTAGACATCTGATATTATTGCTTGACCTGATCTGAGGAAGCTGTAGTGAATTACACCATGAAGAGACCATCAAACGTTACATTAACTTTAAACTGTTAAATCAACCATGGCTAAGTTTCGCTTTAGGGCAGTTTAAGGCATTGTTGTGGCGTTTGACCTGGGTCAGCCATTGCGTTGTTTGCTTGCGATTATCGTAAAAAATCCATCCTATCCTTCATATCCTCAACCGTATATATAGTAGATTAGATGTTTTTTGGTGTACCGTGTACTCTGAATGAATTCACAGAAATAGCACTATACGAAATTAGTTATGAATGTTAGGAATTAGTTTGCATTGTACATATTGTTGCATACACTATCCGCATTGGGTGAAAACCTGTAATGGTAGAATGTAAGTTTGTGTCTAAATACGTATAAATACATAAATAAACTTTTCGTTTTCGTAATAGCACGTCACAATTCGGTTCAAAATTCCTTCATTTCTGTATAGGTTTAACATTGCAAGCTTCAGCGCGCCCTATCCTCTGCATATCAGTCAAATCATGAAGTATGGCGACTCTTGGTGAAATTTCAGTAGAGGAAAACTTTGAAAAAAAAAACGTAATAAGTGCCATAATTTCACTTTTAATAATCAAAAATCCAGTCCTTTTGCGAAGTTTTACATTTGAAAGCTTTCCTTAAAGCTTTTAAATATTTCTTAAGGGAATGTAGAAAAAATAGTAGCAGCTGTCTTTTAGGCCGTCTATTATGTTTTCAAGGCTAAAACACTGAACCAATTATTGCTGATATTAATCTGAGAGGTGAGGGGTTGAAAAGGGCCTATTTTAGAGAGTTTTAATTGCGGGAAAGACATAGACTAGTTTTTAACATTTTGGTAATAAGGATAAGTGCTATTTAAGAGAAATTTAAAAACCTAAGATTCTATAAAGGGACTAACAATAAGTGAATTGCGCGCTATAACTTTCTTATAACTCTGATTTGGGCCCACGATTTTAGAGCTTAAGTGACTTAATAGTAATAGGGCAGTGATAAATGACTGGTAATAAAGAGTTACAATAGTGCTATTGAAGCAGTGCTTGCCACTTTAGGTGTATTGTAAGCTATACTCAGGTTAAAGCATTAAAAATATATAGCAGTGGGCATATTCATGTCCAACAGTGAAGTTTGAAAGTGACTACTTAAATAGGTAAGTCAATTAACAATTTCAGATTATCGGTTTTATAATTATGAGTTCTCGCTGCGGTTATAAGTATTCTGTAACAATATATACTAGTTTTCATCTCAATTTTGTCGCGCCTCAAAAATAAGCTATTTGATTTTATTATGTAGGAGAAATTACTGCCTCGGCCTATTTTTTAATTTCAATTATGGTTGTAAATAACAATTCTTGGTACGTCTATGTGTATTTTAATTAAAAACTGTTAATAATGTAAGTAAATAAGTCGGGCAATAATGTTTAGACCTATTTTTTCTTTTTTTTAATTTTACAGGTTATATTTATTTAATGGCGTTAATTCTAAATCACTTAAAGTTCCCTATAACTCTGTTATTCCCAACACAGTGTTAAAAAAACGTGAGCTAGCACTTCCATGCCACTTGTAGTTTTACAATGTGGTTATAAAAGTGACAAGACAACAAGTTTTATAAGTTTAGCTTGCATAATGGTCCTATGTGAATCTGTAAGTTAAAATTTTTTAGGGTTCTGTTATTGTTTGAGGAAAACCTTTATATCAGTACATAATTATTACGTGCGGCTGAACGATCCCATAAGCAGTAGAAAGCTCGGGGGTCGCCTGCAGTGCAAGTTGTTTTTGATACGTTAATCTTATGTATTTTTACATTATTACCATTTTTTTTCCATTATTTCAGTAACTTTACTCGTACTCCTTATGACGAGTACACTGACGTGTTTAAGTATCGACAATTGATGGGATCGCGGCCTAACATTTTAAATCTTAGGTATACCTATATTATGTAGGTACTATCGACGTAGGTACAGTAGGATATTCTGCGCAGCCATGATACAGGCGTCATCATCTTTGCGATGAAAATAAATTGATATGTATTATCTTTCCACTTGGAAAGGTAATACATACTTAGTTAACTACTTAGTCAATTTAAATCTTTTCTGATCCGAGGTGATCCGAGGGCTGGCAGCTTTTTTATCCCAAGAATTAGCATAGCTATTTAGAAAGGAAAAATCGCTGCCGCCTTCTGCGCGCCTGCTCCACGGATGTTATTTTTGTATTTATAATTATAATTTTATTGTTTTGAATAAGTGTGATGGAACAAATTAAAATATCACCATATCCAAACCACTGAAAATAATAGAAACAGATTGTTTAGTGTGCTTTCTGCGTGGGAAAATAAAAATATATTAAGATGGCCATGGAAACACTTGACTAAATACATTAAAGTTGAGTTTTTAACACCGGAAGTTGATTGTAAGCAAATGAGATGTATGGTAAAAAGACAAGAAATATAAAGTTATGAGACTGCCCAGAACGTAATAAAAAAATGTTTAGAATTTTTTCTAAACACAAAATCGCCGGCAAATCTAGCGAACGCACCTTTGGAGCCCTTTCATGTTGCACGCTACTGTGCTAGGCTTCG
Organism: Bembecia ichneumoniformis; assembly: GCA_910589475.2. Taxonomy (NCBI): domain Eukaryota; kingdom Metazoa; phylum Arthropoda; class Insecta; order Lepidoptera; family Sesiidae; genus Bembecia; species Bembecia ichneumoniformis. The sequence goes on along the minus strand of OU342536.1, from coordinate 12,374,805 downwards.
CAGATGTAAAAGGGCTCTTGACAACACGATTAGAAATATATTGGAAATTATCCATAAACCTTGACTGATTATTTTATTTTAATAATATTAACACCAAAAGATATGTATTTCGAATAAAACGACATTTTTTTAAAGAAATTAGTTTTATTTTCTCACTGTGTGGATAAGAAGAAATTAATAATACAAACTAATTTGAATTTTACACTTTAGGATATAAGATAATATATTTCGCCGATAAAACGCTTGTTTCATGATTCCTAAATGAATCAAATGCAACGAATCCGAAATGGGAAATTGTTCAATGTTAATAATGGCCTAAAGTTTTTTTTTTATTAATTTCTTCCCTGTTCTTGTACATAATGTGTCTTTCGTGCAGTGAATAAGTCTTTCTTTCTTCTTTCTTTCTTTCTTTCTAAAGTTTTCGTCAGTTCTTGGAGAAGACTTTCTTGTTTAAAATATATAAGAGTATGTGATGTGTGTGAGCAATCTCCTACAGTTGTGCATTTTAAACAACCGTGTTTACCATTAAAATTACAAACACCTGAAAAAGTAATAAATACCATAAACATATTTTATAACCTATCTACTATTCAAAACTTATTAAAAATGCAAATAAATAAGCTAACCTTTAATAAAAGCGCGTGCAGGGGAATCACATATAAAACATATTCGCCACCATCCTCGATGGTTTCCAGAAAAAAATCTATCGGTGTTTGTAAAATAGTTCGAGGGGCAGATGGTAAAATATCTGTAAATCTCCTGTTTAAAATTAATAACAAATCCTTCAAAGCAGCTTGGCTAATATGTTTTTGTAGCGTCTATGTTCCTAAATCATTCTTTAAGTTTATGGTTTTCATATATTCACTGTCTTGCTCGTCGTGTTAGGAATACCGAGAGAAGACAAAATATTATATTCATCGTTGTTGATATCAGTTTCCTGTTGTACGGAACCCTGTTGTAAGTTTATTGCTTGGGCTTGACTTCACTGGTACTACAATTGTAACTTCTAATGATCCTTGTATTCTTTGGAAGCTTTTTTTGACTCCGCCGGTCCTTTTTCTAACTTTCCATGGTTGCATGGTCGAAACAAATTTTTTTTTCTAATAAACGCGTTGCGCAGTGTAAACATAAGATACAAAATATTATTTTTGAGGTTACATTAGATTAAGATGTATTTAAGTGATTTAAATTCTATTACTCAACTTAAAGTGATAATTTAAGAGTTATGGAATCTGTCCACAATGTTTGCGGCCATATACAAGTATTTCTAAAACCCACTGTATACTGTATTACCTAAGGTTAGCCGGGTAATCGCATCATGTAACCTGTAATGATTTAAAGGTGATTTCTGACTCTTACAGCACCTAGCTCTATAAGATTTATAATTAACACTTCTATGACACTAATAGCTTTCTTGTTAGCTCTTAGGGCTCCATAAAACTCGTTAGGTGGTGCAAGGTATTTAACTAACTCTATTTAAGAACATCAGCCGTTTGTAAGTGTCAGCAGACACTTTGCAATTGCTTTCAGTGTTTTACATTTCCTAAAGCTATAAGAGTAACTTATACAATAGTTCCGACCAACTCCAAGCTAGCTCCTTAAGTTATAATTGTTTTTTTTGTTGCCGTTATTCTTCTTGAAAGTTTAATTATTTATTATTAACGTCACAGTAGAGACTAAAGTTATTGTCGGAGCTCTTATATAACGTTTATAATATTTAGAGTGCCAAAAAAGGTTTCCCTTAGCGCCATAATGTTTGTTGGTCTTGTGTGTTATACAAGGGACTGATACTTTAATCTATAATACAAGACTATAGTAATGTTTACTTTGGGGCCCATGCAATCGGTGTTTTTAGTTTTGGAAATGTATTTATTTGTCATGTGATTTCTAATGACTGATATTACTTTATATTTTCAACTACTATAGTATATTAAATATTCAAAACCTATTCATAGCTGAACAGAGTGAACGGAATCACCTGACATACATTCTCATTATTCGGCCATATATCAATCGAGGCGATATTAATGTCTCTTTAATATTCGCTGGGCATACTTGTCCGGGGATACGTTTTATTATATTACCAGTAATGGGGGGCATTAGGGCGGGGCGGAAGGATTTAATAAGCGAGCGGCAAACGCACGGATAAATTGCGACTTCGCTGCGTGCGCGCTCCGCTCCGGGCGGTGATGCTAGTCATGTTACAATGCACGATAGTTTCATGTCGATAAAATATAGTTTCATATCGATAAACGCTCCTGAAAATGTGGTCTGGTCGGCAGACAGGCTGACGGTTTACTTGATGTTAGGTGGTTACTATTGGCTAAAAACACAAGAAACGCCATATGTGCTGACATGACAAAATAGGCTCTGGCATCTCTAATTCACTCACCGAAACCATCAGCATACATGCTGTTTCTTCATGATGGTTTTCTGTAAACACAGTGTGTCCTGCAACTACTATTATTCTGAAAATTTATCAGGGTAATTACGGGGAAGGTGGACTGCCTAATATTGAGGCATTGAGTGACATCACATATCACTTTCAATAGAGAGTGATAGGTGGCGTCAGCTTATGCACGGTATAATATATTTGTACATATTCTAACATAAAACCTACAGTATGAGTTTGTGATATTTTGTTACGGACTAGCAGAACTTCGTTCGCGTGGTATTCGGAATAACGCGTAACTTTTTTGTTTGTAAACCGATTGGAATGAAACGAACACTAAATATTATGGAAAGCTTGCTACAATACATCAGTGAAAACCGAATTCAATTCAATTAAGCTGATTCTTAGATCAGCGTGCACAAATGCACGGATAAACAGACAAAAATTCTCAAAACTATTTTTTTAACCAAGTGTACATTTTTTTTTTGAAAAAATATTTAATGTACGGCTCGTTTGCGATTTTATTATATTATGTACCTATTTTGTACCTATAGATATAGATAGGTGTCTAAAGTTAAGTTTTATTATTACTTATTAATATTATTCATTGATACAAGGACTAAAACATAGTTAAATGAACAAAGAACAATATTTTATCATACGCAAAATAAGGAACTATAAGAGCCCTCTTCTTACCTTCCCAGAGTTATCGAATATAAGAATGCCTGTGTTATGTATATCAAGGCATTTCATTTCTGTATTTGACAATTTTTTTGAAATTTTGTCCTCAAGTTCTCTAATTTATAAAGATATAAGTTTGTAAAGTAGACTACAGACATTTTGTTCTATCTTTACGGTTATTTAAAATGAAGATTCAATTATCATTTTTATCGACATAACCCACCCACGCCGTTCGCATCACTGACGACTGCGGGTAATTTATATCCCATTCACTGTACTTGCGTCGATTATTATTATTGTTCTCCGAAAGTCTGTGGAGGCGCATAAAATATACCCCTTTCGAATATACTAAAGCAACAATGTCGCTTCTGACCTTCCGTTTAATTGCTTCCCATCATTTGCTTTGCTTTTATTGGATATGTAACAGTATGAACATCATAATATAAAATAAAATAAGGTATATATATATATAATATGCACATTACTTACAACATAAAATTAAATATTAGACACTTTATATCTACATTTGTGCAGAAATTTTACACGATAAAAAATATTTAGCGGCTGGTAAAAGGCTGATCGTCTGAAAGTTTAATATAAAAAAGCATTTTTTTTTGTCTTTATTTAGGAAACAAACAGTCGTTATACATTTTATTTTTCATATATAAATAAATACTAAGAGACTTAGAGTTCCATATAAACAAAATAAATATAAATATTAAACAAAAATACAGTTAATAGTTATTACAGTTGATACCCCGGAGGGTGGGCCGTGCGCTGGTTTGGGACGCGACCTGCACTGACACCCTAGCGGCTTCCTACCTTCCAGCGACCACAAAACGCGCGGGTGCAGCGGCAGATGCCCGGGAGCTCCTCAAGGTCTCTAAATACAGTTGTCTCGGCGCCCAATATCAGTTCATACCGTTTGGGGTCGAGACACTGGGGCCTTGGGGTAAGGGTGCGCTCGGGCTCCACAGGGACCTATGCAAACGTCTGAGGGAGGCAACAGGTGACCCTCGCGCTGGCGGCTTTCTCGCGCAAAGAATTGCAATTGCAATTCAGCGCGGGAATGCTGCCTGCGTGATGGAGACCCTCCCAAGGGGCCCCCGATTAGATCTTAATTTATAATAGCAATGAAATTGTTATTTATATTTATATTAATTAGTGAGTAAATTTACAGAACCTATAATAGAGTATTATACTAGTTAGTTATTGTAGTTACTGTAAAAAATACAGTATTAAACAAATATACAGTTAAAATAAACATTTTAAAGATTAAATTAAGAAATATGTAACATTGTACGTAGGCCGTACAATGTGTATTTCTTATCTTATAATTATTCCCTAGAAAACATTGTTTTTATTTTATTTTCTGAAATTTTAACTTAAGGAAGAGGAAGCATGCATAGATTGAGATAAAATCTCTTAAGTCATATTAATATTTATGGTCTCTCGATTTATATTTAAGATTAGATACAAAGTGGAGATTGGAAACAATAAATCTTTTTGTATCTGACTGTTTATTCAATTTTTTTGTTTATTAAATGTTTGTATATTTGATTATTTGTTGTAATTTTTAATTTGTTAAAAAATTAATATTAGATTTTTTCTCTAATTTGGAAATTTTATTTCAATAATTATTATTATTGCAATTACTTCTTGTACCTTTTATCCTCTTTATGCGTTGATTTTGTACAAATTATTTCATAGGTCAACTTACCCCTAGTTCAAAGTCAACCTACCCCCGGCATGGGGTAGGTTGACTCATATTCCATATCCTAAAAGATCAAACTTGTACTGTGTACGTACACTGTGTCAATTGATTGCCAGATTTTAATTTTATTTTTTTCTTTTCTTTTGCGTTTACCACATGTATTAGGTAATGTACTATAACAAAAAAATACAAAAGTTTGATCTGAAATTTGGTTCCATAATTACATAATTTAAATATAACAGGTTCATGAGAGCTCAACATTAGAAATAGTCGTGTTTGGAGAAAAAAGAAGGGAAAACAGAGAATACAAAAAAACGCAGAAGGAATCCCTGCTGCGCTATGCTGTGTAGGAGTTCAAACAGGAAAAATAACTGATGGTGGTCAAAGATTCGATGGCATATGGTTGGGTGTCACCGGTTCATTCCCTCACTGTGATTACGATTCTCAATGAAGCAATTTAAAAATCAAGTTCGTTTAAATGCTACCGTGTATTAGCCTCTTAATAGTTATTGTAGGGCAGTAACATCATGTTACATTACATGGGAACAGTTTGCCATTCCACGACAATAATATTACCAGCAATTTAGACTGTTACGTTAGGGTTGTCAAAAAATTATTTAAGTGTTTCAAATAGCTCTAATTGTGACTACACAATTTTTAAAATCAATATTGACATAGAGTGCGGGTTATTTTCTTCGGGCCCTTATGAGATGAACGCAAACTCATAAAAGGTTATGAGAGGATGTGGAAGTGGGCTCTGGCATCCTTTACGTTAGTTTTCTGTAACATGGTAGTTACTACTGCCAGACAGGGTGCCCAATTTATGTCTGCGCAACCCAGTGTGTTCTTCTTAATACTTGAAATACTAATATTTCCTTAAATCCTTTAAGACTTCATAAAAAAATATTCTAATTTAGGTGCGTGATCAATTGAAACCTTCACACAGACTTCATTGACTTTACCATGCCTAGGATAACCCGAGGTTTTTTTTCGACGAACCCGTTGGATGAATAGTTAGGGTACTTGCCTTAATGCTCTGTTCCAGGGTTCCCTTTGAAAATGTACTTTTAAATTTGGCTCTGGTGTGGATCTGGAAAGTAGTGGCAGGACACACTCCGTTTCGCAGTCATTTGGCCGGCCCGTCTGGCGGCAGTAACCACCCCCTTATAGAAGACCATTGTGAAATAACAGTACATGTGCTGTTGTGTATCGATGAGTGAGTAAGGGATACCGGAGCCCGTTTTCCTATCCAGTCCCTTACTGTAGTCGGCAACGCACTTGCAGCACCTGTGGTGTTGGTTGTGTTATAGGCGACGTAGCCATCTACCATCAATTGGACCGTCAGCCTGTCTGCCGATCTTAACATAAAAAAGTTGGTTAAATAAGTGAATGAAATTAAAAGGAAATTATCTAATGACTAACTAAGTGACAACCCTTACACAGGATAATCGTACTCAATTATTAGCAAGCCAGAGCTCGCCGACTCTTAATAGACTAAATGGATACTACGTTTGGTGAATTACCCCCTTTGATTGTTATACATATACTCGTAGTTCCGTCATTTGTTTTTCACTTCATTGTTGACTTTGACAAGAATCGAATCTGGGTCTTTCCAGTCCGAAATCTGATATGATATTGTATTTTTTTGTCCCGATCAATAATTTTTTTTTATTGCACTAGCAACCCACTCCCCGCTTAGCACGGGTGAAATTTTTTATGTAAATTATATATAAAGCCTTCCTCGTTTAACGCTCTTCCTATCAGTAAGAACCGCATCAGAATCCGTGGCTTAGGAGGAGTTAGCGGATATAGTTATACAGACAAACAGACGCGGGCAGCGACTTCATTTATACTATAGCGATCCGCCCTCGACTTCGGACGGAGTTTCTTAAAAACTTAAAAAAATCCTTTCTTAGCTGATGCTTACCTGTGTTATATGTTTTGTCCTAATAATTCTTTATTAAAACACTTTGCTTACGTAGTGAAAGATATTTAATAGTCTTCATTACTTTTAGTTACAATTTAATGACATTTTTTAAATCTACACATTCATTTCTATCTTCACACTTAACACACACAGTGCATATACATATATATTCCTGTCGCCACAGAGCAATCTGTGACCACACACAATGGTGTCATACACCACATTATAAAATAAACGTATGTTCCAAATTTCGCCTTTCTAGACTTAGTATTATTTGCTGTGCGTTTATAGTCAGTGAGGACAAACGATTTTTATAATAATGTTAAGGTAAATATTTTATTACATTCTACGTCCACGTATAGGTATTCCGTGGGTGTCACAGAAAATACAGCTAACTCCAAAGTCGGCATATCAAAGGAAAAGGACTGGGCGACCCATGGTTATCTGGATGACATTTATCGCAATTTAATTATGGACCGAAGAGCACGTTAACTTATCATTTGCGAACTTGCTGGAATACAAGTAAATTTAAAATGTGTTTTTGTGACGAGTTGACAAGTAGGTATTTGCATTATTAGGGTATTTATAATTATCCTAATTAATTATCCTATCCTAACCACTGCCTGTTAATTAATTAATTTAATTAATTTATTCTAACAACGTAACAACGGTATGCTTGATATTTTCTTAGGAGATACATACTTTAAATACTAGGCTGTGCCCGTTCTATTCTAACTATTAGTGAAAGACTAACACTTTGTTCTAAGTTTCCAGGTTCGATTCACGGCAGGGTCAACTTTGGAAATGAACTTTTTAAAGTTAGCTCTGGTCTGGATCTGAAAAGTAGTGAATTAGGATAGGAATGGGCTCTGGCATCCCTTACTCACGCCTTCTATAAGAGTGTGGTTACTGCCGCCAGACGGGCAGACCTGCAGACGCAAGTCCAGACCAGAGCCAAATTTGAAGAGTTCATTTTCAAAGTTGACCCTGCCGGGAGTCGAATCCGAGAACCCCCAGAAAAGAGCGTTAAGACAAAGTTATCCAACGGGCTCATCAAAGCTCGTCAAGTCGGTAATTTTTAAAATTCTAAAGACATAGCGCCTATAAATACTTATCAATATCAAATATGGTAGTCAACCATTTTAAAGCTACAAGACGTCAATTGGCACGTGTTTAAGTTAGTCAAGTGTACACCTGCGATACTGTCAAGTGTCATTCGCATTCTAAGCGTTTTTTTTAAATTTTTATTTCATTTTACTTACCGTTACTAGAGAATTTTAGGTCGAAACGAACATGCCTAATTGACAGGTTAATTTGCGATGGACATGTCAGTAAATGGAAAAGGGAACTGTAATAAGACTTGCATAAATAGACAGATATTTTTTTAATAGATTTTTTAATAATGCGACAACTTGCAATAAATTTCTTGAATGTTTACTTTTTATTCGACTAATATGTATATGCTAATTCAGACCTTTATTGTTTATAGAACAGTCATCATCCATGATAATCATTATATCATCACTCTCCTCATTATAGCTACATCAATCCTTAATGACGAGCTCGTTGAATGAGTGATTAGTGTGCTTTCATTAACTCTCTGTTCTAGGGTTTTCGGGTTCGATTTCCGGCAGGGTCGACTTTAGAAATAAACTTTTCAAAGTTGGCTCTGGTCTGGATCTAGAAAGTAGTGGCTGGGCACACTGCGTTTCGCAGCCATTTGGGGAGTCCGTCTGGCTGCAGTAACCACCAGCTTTTTGTCTGTTTGTCGGTTTGTCTGTGCGTTTGTGCACTCTAATCTCTGAAACGGCTTAACCGACTTGAATGCGGTTTCACTGATTCAAGGTTCCCGTAACATTTAGTGTTTGTTTTATGCCAAACGGTTTACAAACAAAAAAGTTATGCGCTATACCAAATACCCTCGTATGAAGTTGCGGTCTCAGCTAGTCACAAATAAATTCCAAGTTTTACTTAATTGTGTTTAATTCTTTTTCCTTCCCAACAATTTGAACACGCTGATCTGTTATTTAGAGTTTTTTGTCACGTCCCGAATCCAGAAACTGACCTATTTAGCTGGAATTACTGTAGAATGACAACACCTACCGCCGATAAAAAGTTCAAATATTCTCAGACATTTTCGTTTTTTAATTTACGACACGATCACGATTCAATTTAAATTTTGGTAAATAGAAAGGTAATGTTTATTTAGAACATAATATGCATGAGACGAAATAAATCAAATACTTACCTAACTTTAGAATAATTTCTTTGCAATTTTAGGTTATTTCTTTGCATAAACTGGCACCCCTTTAAAACTGCGGCTTGTCGCTATTTTTTTTTTGTTTTGGGTATCTATGAAACTATTCTTTTTTGAGTAGGAGCAGGAAATCCATTATAGATTATGGTGCCCCGAGTTTTGCCCTCCACTGGGAAATTATGCCCAGTTAGGTACAAACAGCAACACACTTAACTGCACATTAAAGACGCAACTGAGAGAAATTATCACTGTTTGAAAGGGATAGATATATGTTGTCATTTTCAATGTATCAAAGATGTTGTATTAGTCTGTACCTATACAAATATCTTTGCAATGTATAGTAATAAGTTTTCCAGGTAATAATTCTTAATTCGGTCGCATTGCAACGCAGCTCTCCTTTAATGCTCAAATTGACATTTACTCATAGTTTATTACAAATTAAATCTTCATGTTTCATGGATGTAATCTAAATTGAAAAACAAAAGTCTCGATGTTCTTTACTCAATTCTGCCTATTTGACACAAGATTTTTTTATCAAAAAGAAAATATTATAATCACTTCGAACTTCTTTCTTATACCTACCAAAAGACTAGTGCCGGTTAAGTCGAACTTATAGAGTGGCACTGATTGGATTACACCTATTCGGATAAATGTGTGTTATGCAACCATATCTCCTTTTGTCGCCTGTATAATGCTTTCCGACCATAATTACCTGTGGGTCATTTTGTTGGTCAAATAACACTATATTATTTATACGAGTCGGGAGGAATCGAGCTACGCTTCGGTTTGCTCAATAATGACGATTTCCACATGATACGAATGTTGTACGAAACTAAAGTGATTTTTGTGTTTGAGTTTATATGTGCTGACCTAGCAATTTAAAATATATGGTAATTTTGTTGGTCAAATAAGACTATATTATTTATACGAGTCGGGTGGAATTGAGCTACGCTTCGCTCCGCTTACTAATGACGATTTTCAGATGATACCAATGTTTTACGAAACTAAAGTTATTTTTGTGTTTGAGTTTATATGTGATGACCTAGCAATTTAAAGTAATTGCACAAAATGAAAAATGTAAATAAAATAACAATAACAAATAATTGTTTCATTTAAATGTGGTTATGGATAGGTAGTCGATAAAATCCTTAACCCGAATTCTGCGGAACCACCCCGTGATGCGAGTTGTGATGACCGTTCAATGATATTATAATATATAAATCGATGACCGTCTCGCAAAACGTTAAATGTGTTCCGCATGGCCTACATGCCTATACGAGTATTTTCAAGTATGAGGTTGTGTGTATTTTCGCTAAGTTACAGGAAAAATAAAGTTAATTTGCGTATTAACTAAAAAAAAAACTAAAAAAAACGTTTTTTTTTTCATCCTGGTCCCTATATATACATACACTATGAAGTTAACATAATGCGTCGCTTCGCTTCGACTCTGCTTGTGTGTTGAGTGAGCCTAACAAATTATTAATATCATTGTATAGCATATATTTATCTATGTTGTATAGTAAGAAATAAGATATCTAAATGTCATCGCATTAAGGTAAACGAAAACAAACGACTCTACCCGATTTTGCCCGATTTGATAATTATCCGACGAAATTGAGATATTTTACTCACACTCAGCCACTGGCTAGGGTTTATAATTTTCAACGTCAAAAGCGAGTCTCTTTCCTGCGATATTACAGATAAAATTGTGTGCAGTTAAGTGTGTTGCTGTTTGTACATCCGGACTAAAACCTCCTCCTATTCCGATGACAACACTTTGGTAGGTTTGGAGGCATTTCTTTGAAAAAGCACTGTCATTTGAATCTAAGTCATTCAGTCTGAGGCCTTTTACGCTCCATCCCATCCCTGATCCGCTTGGACATGATTTCACACAGCATGGACGCTACGTTGTCCTTTTCTTGCCTGGTCACAATCATGGCATCGGTGACGCCGTTGGGGCGCGATACGTCTACTTTTGAGTTGTTTCTGGCTTTCGCTGACGGTGAGCACTCAGCGGCACTGATGGCATGATTCGGGATGTCCTGCTGTCCGCAGTATTCACAATCATCTGAAGAGGCTTTTCCAAAGATTTTCAAATACGTATTACGCCGTGATCACTGAACGCCTGCATCGGGATGCTCCTCTAACGAATCGATTTATTTTTAATCTATTAGAGCTGTCACCCACAGTTAAGTATAGAGATATAGCGACGTGTGTAACATATTTTATTTTTTTATAAAAAAATTATTGTTATGTAAAAATTTAAATATAATATTTAACAGATCGAAAAGCGCGCCATTACTGTGCCGGAAGTAACTTATACACCATGGAACAGGGTTGCTCAGACTAGAATCTGCCTCAAAATTTTGTGATGCGCATAGTACTCAAGTAGTGCAGCTGGGTAGGGTGTATCAGGGGTATAGGTACTGCCAGAAGTTTCCGGAAGTATCAACGGGAGTCAAAGACGAAGGGCCGGGCGTCACTAATATTCTTTGACGAACCGCGCGTTACTCTGATAAAGCCACCTTTCGCCCTATTTTTATTCCTCGGTTATTCCTGTATAAAAAAAGCAATAAGAGGTTATTCTGGCTTTGAATCATGTGAATCAATAAAAATGATGAATCGACTGATATCGGCCACTTTTTCTCGTGATCGACTCAAAAATCTCTTTTGACCGTTTAAGCATCCCTGCCATGGAAGTATGGAATTATTATTATTATTATCATTACTTAGTGAGTTAAATACAAATCTAAATTTAAAGCAGACGAAATCGGGGGCAATACTACCTAATAATAAAGCTAAACAATACTATTTCTATGTATCTGGGACTAGCCTAAAATGCACGATTCGCAGCCTTAAATGGCGTTTAAGTAAACTGACGACAATTCAAAACTTTCTTCTTTTGTTGAAAGACTTTTCTTCTTTTGTAATTATGTAGTATATGAATAAATAAAATTATTCTGTAAATATCTCGGGGATTAAAAACTCATAATACTGACTTGTATATCGTGGGATGTAAACGGACCTTTATGACGGCAACTCGACAACAAGAGGAGGACACAAGCTAATTTATTTTTTTGTTGTAACGCCAAATCTTTCGGCTCTGATTATACTTAATAACTATAAACTGTACGGTCATTATACGAGATATGTACCGAACATCCGCTGAACATTCGCGGGATATTTTAAGTTTTTATCGCATTTATAATTTTCACGTTGAATGCGCCATTAATGATTTATAATTTAAAAAATCATTATTTGCACAAGAATTATAAGAATGTTTTCAGTTCCAAAAATTATTCTTCCTTTTCCAATTTCAAATATAGTTGCGTAGTACTCCCGTGGTGGACGACGCTAAGTTGCTTCAATGACCACAGAGAAAAAAATTATCAACCGCGATCATAACACAATTAAAGATTTTTCGAAGCCCCAAACTCTGAACCAACCAATATTTGATATTATTTTTATTATATTTATAGATTGTCTAACATATTAAAATTAAATTGATTTATCACTGGTTCGGAAACCTGTGGATAGGGAAGAATCCGGAAATAAACAAAAGGAAAACTTAAAACCAAAAATATTAAATATTAATATATTAATAACTAGCTGGTGCCAGCGGCTTCGCCCGCGTTGAAAAATAAAAAAAAATTACGCCTGTGTAAATATATGAGAAATGTAGCGCCTAACATCTTTGTTGCAGTTATAGCTTTGCCAGGTGTTAGATGATCCCTCGGGAACAGTACTATTTTTTTGGATGAAAGGTACCCTGTGTCCTTTCCTGCATCCTTGACAACGTGTATTAGATGATTGGTTCAGCGGTGTAGGCGTGAAAAGATAACAGACAGACAGATTTACTTTCACATTTATAATATTAAGTATGGATTAATACCTGCATACATTGTGAAAAAAAAAAACAATTTATTTACAAGCATTTTTGTCATATAATAGATTTTAATAGGCTACCGTAGCATTATCAGTACTTAATTTTATTTTGATATTTTGATTCGAATATAGCTATTGACAATTTGTTGTGCATCGTTTGGTTATAGGTACTTAGCAGTAGCATAAAAAGAATTATGTACTTATTTTATGGAGTCTGGAAATAGGAACAATGAATTACTCTTTATTCTACCCTGCAAAATGTGAAAGGAATAATTATTCATAACTTTCATATTGAATACACATACTCGTACCTACTAAGAGTATTTATATTGATTGTGATTAAAAGATCTTTTAAGAATGAAATGACGTTCAGATTTGAAACAGTTGTCGTATTAACAAAATAAGAGTCACAGAAAGCCAATGTGATGATATTAAAAGCTAATATCTGTGGCCACATTAATTCCCTCACGGGAGCGAGCGGGGCCCCTAATGATCCGTAATTACGAGCGGAGTAATGGACGCCAGTAATGGCGGCCGCCACAAAGCCCGCGCTCTGCCTCCATTTTGTTTTTTTATATCTTTTTTCCTGTGGCACTGATGTCTCTCGGAGATCGGTGCGTTCGGATATCATAGGGGAGTTTTTTGACATTTCTTAAAATCATAAAATAAGTTTTACATTATTAAGTAATATATATATAGGACTTATATATATAAGAAGTCCATGATATTAAAATAACATGGTAAATCACTCAATATTGTGCGGATAGGTAACATCTTACGGAACCCTCTTCACGCGAGTTCAACAAGCACTTGTCCCGTTTTTTTTTATATTATTATAATGATAATTATGTGACTGCAAGCTGATTCTCCATTTGATGAAAGGCAATTTTATCGTCGTTACAAACAACATCAGCAGGAATTCAAGTGTCCCGCCAATCCTGAAAGGATAAGAAGTAAGAAGGGGAATGGGATGACATTAGCACAAGTAATTTTATTTAAAGGTGGTGTTCTGTGACTTAATTTTTTGTTTTATTTTAATTTATTTAAAATATAAATAACACGTATAACCTTTGCGTTATTTGGAATTAACCCTATAGAGGACACCTGAACTTTTTTTTAAATTGATACAGATTATATTAAATACCTACTTATAAAATTGTTTGTCCTGACTGACTCAACGACAGCCAACTAACTCACTAGGTACTTACTAGAAAAGTAAAATTTGGAATATAGGTTTATTTTATAACGTAAGCATCCGATAAGAGAGGATTTTTTAAAATTTCAACTACTTGCGAAGCCGGTGGCGGGTCGCTAATTCATAGAAGACCACCGTGAAATAACAGCAAGTGCGTTGTCGTGTTTCGGTGCTTGAATAAGGATATGTCTCTTATTATTTTCGTGTTATGATTAGCAGCTATCTTGAACTAAATATTTATTTATATGTATATAAATTAAATTGCATATAATATCGGAACGCACCGGACTATTCGTCTCCAAGTCCGTTGATGTTGGTTGCACTGCCCGCCGATGATTTTGATATTTTTTTGTGGTTACAATTTGATTACAGTGTGCGGTTGATTACCAACGCCTTCCATGTACATCCCTTCCTTCCTCGCGGGAACTAATGTGTAACTCAAAGCAACATTACAGTTTCAAACACAAAATTTATAGGTAATGGCGAGAGCTCATTTTTTATTCTTTCTAAATATTTTTATGATTTTTCTTTTGAACTAGCTGAATTCCAAACAATTTTAAGTCAATTTCATGTTCGATTACTTTTCCCGCGAATTTTCCAAAAATGTTCGAATTACGATAATTACGAACACACGAAAAAAAAACGGCAAAATCGCTCGTGCCTTTCTCAAGCGATGCTCTGTCATACATGTGGCAATATATTTTTATTTACGTATAGATTACAAAAATATTAATTGATATAATCAATCTGATATGACATGCAATTTTGCCTTGATTTAATATACAATAAGTAAATCTTTGTACACTGAAACTATAAAAAACTTATTTGTAGCTAAGTATCTATTGAAGAATATACTTTACCTTTTATGTTCAGCGTAGAATCCTTTGTCGTTGTTCGTCGTATCGTATACAAGCAAAAACCTTTTCGATTCTTGATAGCCTCAAATTATTTAGGCGGATATCGAATCGATATTGAAACGTACTAAGTCGATTAAAAAAATGTGCCGACGTCACTGCTCGGACCACGATCCGACACGGACTTGCATCTTTTGGATAAGACTGTTTAAATATGTATTTTCCCCCCCTAGGTGGGCCAGGACCTTGTCGTGGTGGGGGGGCTCACCCTTGGCAATCCGGGCGGTTGCAGGGGTCGGTGCTTTTTTCCTCACCGACCTTTGCTCGACTGACCGGATTGGTTTTGGGGACAAAGAAGGCCCACACGACGTGGACTCCGAGCGGGCTCCGTTAAACGGAGCTCGTGGCGGAGTCCAATAGAAGATTTATTTTTTACTTGACACTGGCGGACAATGGCCGTCTTCGGGATGAGCCGAATCGCCAACTTTAAAAAAAAAAGAAAAAGAAAGAAAAAGAAATATGTATTTTTAGGAATTTTTTTGATGCACCTTTAATTTTTAATGTTTTTATCATGCGATTAATTACTTTCGAAAAATGCTTCCATGATGGGTAATCTACACTACATTCCAGTCATAAAAAGGGCAGCCAATCTGGCAACAGTAACCACATTCATAAAAGACCACCGTGAAATAACAGCAAGTGCGTTGTCGTGTTTCGGTGCTTGAATAAGGATATGTCTCTTATTATTTTCGTGTTATGATTAGCAGCTAACTTGAACTTAACACTGTTTGCTCGTCTTTATAGGCGACAGTAGCCACATATCATCAAGTGGAACTTCAATCTCGGTCTGTCTGCCACTTTAAATAACAAAATGGGTAAATATAATGTATGTATAACGTTTAAGTTCTATATAGTTAGTTTTACTGACAGATAAACTGAAAGATCGTTGAAAATTCTGGACAGAACAAAGATAAGCATTGTATGATGCTACTCTGAATTGGTTGCTCTGTATAAAGCAAATTGACATTTGCGAGAACGACATGGCGTTCTAAATCCAATAAGACACATTGGGAGACCACCAAAGCAGTTTTTTTTATATTCAAAAGCGTTATAATACGATTAAGAAGCGTTAAATCGAGAACTCGTTAATCGATAAATAATTGATTTAATTGTTTAGTTTTAGTTGGAAAATCAATGAGTACTAGGAATTTTACTGGATATTTGTTAAAAAGCCTAGTGATAGTATTTTTAATTACTCCGTGTATAATAGTATATTTTCATTTAACAAATTTTAAAAAATTAATGCATCATTTGTTGTAGCTCAAACATACCTGATGTTTGCCGAAGCGCACGTCGACTGCTTATATGCGACTTTGTGTTAAAGACGGTGCGTCCTTGGTGCGTAAGGCTAAGGCCATTCTGAACATGGCCGTAACTGGCCTAAAAGGCCTACTTACGATACATTTTCATATCGCATCTGTCGATTCAATTTGTTGGAGTCGAAACTGTCCCTACTTTACTGACGTATCAATCCTGCTCACAATGTAATTTTGACAGCAGTGCAAAGCACGCGTTGAGAGCCCTATATGGTCCTTTTAAATTTAAAATATCAATAAAATTGTATTACTAAAGCAATAAAATTGCTTTAGTAATACAAAAAACAGATAATGGTGGAAAATGGCTATTGTTACTAAAAAAAATCTATTGTTACTAAAAAAAGAGTCAGAGTGCTTGCAAGTAACTCTCTTTATAAAACAAAGAAGACACTTTGATTCGTGAAAGCTTTTCTCCAAAAGAACTCTTCGTTGCTGCCTTGAGATTTTTGGCTACCAATCAAAGCTTTCCTTCAATAATATCGCCGCAAAATAAAAAATTACCTATTTCAGAGACGTGTTGGACTTTTATAAACTTTTTTTTTAACTTTTTTTTGTCGAAAGTTTTTATTTAAATAATTGCTGTTTCTTTTATTCTATAAATGTGATAAATCTTAATATAAGTCTAACAATTTAATCCAAACTTTTTAAATTATTGTTCATTTTTAAAATATATTTAGTAACGGTACGTAGCGAACAGTCGCTACGTACCGTTACTAATACCGCAACAAGGAACGCTTCCGACGACAAAGTGACGCCCAAATTGAATCAATTGCTCTGTTCAATTCACTATTCAACGCGCAGTCAATTTGTTGATTCGACTTTTCGATTGCTAGGACGGACAACTCAACATTCAAAATATTGAAAGTAGGCGTCAATTTGCCTGCTCACACCGCAATTTGTCAAATCAACTCAAATTGAATCAACAGAATTGCATCGAGAGTAGGGCCTTTTAGTATCTGAATCGTTCTTTGCCATATCGAGTGGAATGGTCTAAAATAACTGTAAACTAGGCACATATTTTATTTTAACTTGTTTATTACTAACATAGTTGTAGAAAGCCAATACTATCAGCATGAATCTGTGTAATTCAAATTAAATTAAATAAATAGTATATAATACTAGCTTTTATCCGCGACTTCGCCCGGGCCCCATTTTCTTGGGCGTTGAAACATTTATTCAATTTTTATTGCTCATATATTTTTAGGCGTTGAATGTTTTATTTTTTTATTTTTAGATGATTCCTTTGCCTAGTACTTTTTTTGGATAGCCTATGTATTTGTCTGTGCCCTACGTAAAGTACATACTTTCGGAGATTTTCAGTTTTTAAATTACAATAAATTATCGTAAATATAGGAAAAATGATTCTAATCCAAAAGTAAACATGTCCTTAAAAATCAAGAGTAAAAAAACCTTCGGACATTCATTAGTCCTCATTGAAAGCTCACTCCGCAGCCTTTTTGTAACAGTTTTGTTTTAAAGTGTCGTAATTATTCTTACCTCGCATTATTATGTCTGTGATAGACACCGTCCTATTGTCGGGGATTATGGGAATGCTTTTAATTAACTTTATTATTTAATTCATGCAGTACATTTTGTATGTTACTTTTGAATAACACAATTATTTTCTTTTTGTGATGGAAACATTAACTCGATAATTGAAGTCTTCATGAAAATAACTTTTTTTATATAACTACCACGTACAGAGTGTATTATTAATTGGGTTTATAATAATTTTAAAGGATAATGAAATAGCAAGTCAGATTTTTTTAAATAAAATTAATAGGTAAATTTACTTTTTGTCTTTTACAATTGTTGTATAAACTTTTGGTTTTGCCGTTCTTTCTCAAAATCTAAAGTCTTTTTTATTGCAAATAACTACTTACTAGTAATTTAATCAAGTAAACGTAGTTTACTTAACTAATCGAGTATGGCACAGTAAGATTTTTTTTGGCAAAATCGACTCATGGGCCATCCATATTCCATATGACTCATCGACCCATATGGAAAAAAATATTATTAAACCTCAATTAATATTATTATTATTATTATTATGTTAAGATCGGCAGACAGTCTGACGGCCCACTTGATGTAGGTGGCTACCTTCGCCTATAGCACAAGCAACGCCACAGCTGCTGCTAGTGCGCTGCCGACTACAGCAGGATTAAGGATAAGGGATTGGATAAGAAAATGGGCTCTGGCATCCCTTACTTACTCACCGAAACACAAACAGCACCCGTACTTTTATTTCACTGTGGTCTTCTGTAAGGGGTGGTTACTGCCCTTTGCCGCCAGACGGCCGCCCAAATGACTGCGAAACACATTGTGCTCTGCCACTACTTTCCAGATTCAGACAAGGGCCAAATTTGAAAAGTTCATTTTCAAAGTTGACCCTCTCGGGAATCGAGCCCGGGAACCCTAGACAAGCACTCTAACCACTCAACCAACGGATGTTATATATAAACCAAGTTATATATAACATCCTAACTAATACAAATGCGAAAGTGAGTTTGTTTGTTATGCTTTCATCTATGTTTCACGCCTTAACTACTCAAATGATCATAATGAAATTTTGCATACAGGGATACAGAAAAGGAACCGGAACCAGAAAAAAGTACTATTTCCGAGGGATTATCTAAGAATAAAAATAAAAATAATCAACGAATAAATGTTTTAATAAGTAAGAAAAAGGGGCGTGGACGAAGACGTGGGCAAAAGTTAGTTATGTTTATATAAGACTTATTATAAGTTACAAATAAATAGGCATGACTGTGTTTCTAACAAATATTTTTATTTTAGTATTTACGTAATAACAATAATTTACAAAATAACTTTAAAAGAAAACAATTATGTAATTGGCTTGTTTCGTTTACATAGAAACGACATTTAAAGCCTATTTATTCAATTTTATTATTTATTAAATATTTTTATTTTAGTATTTACGTAATAACAATAATTTACAAAATAACTTTAAAAGAAAACAATTATGTAATTGGCTTGTTTCGTTTACATAGAAACGACATTTAAAGCCTATTTATTCAATTTTATTATTTATTAATTTCCTTTCTATACACTTATGGTAAATAAAAAATATTGACAATGAGTTAGGTTCTGTCAACTCTCAAACATAAATTAATTCTACAAAACGCGTAGGCTGCCATTATTATATACTTCTATGGAGTATTTAATGTGTCGTACTTGTAAATTATAATGTATCAAAAGTGCTATAAATAAAAGAATAGAATAATACTAATAAGAGTTTTAATAACTAAAACGAACAAAGTATTATTACATGGAATGGTTATGAATCAAAATATAAGAAAATAAAAAATTATGTACAAAGAAAAAATGAAAATTATAAGATGTATCATGATAGGAAACATAGAGGAAAAGGTATAAAATATTATAAAGAGCAAAATGTATATATTAGAGATAGAAATAAGAATAGATTAATGCCTGGTAAAATTGTAAGAGAAAGGGATAATGACAGATCTTATGATGTGTTATTGGAAAATGGTCAAAAAGTTATTAGAAATAGATATCATATATTTAAAGGTTCAAAATATAAAAAATTCAATTTAAAAAATACTTATGACTATGATGATGAAGATTTAGACTGTATAATGGAGAAATATTCAAATCAAAAGAACATTAATAATGATAACTGTAATAATGTAAATTATGACGTAGCTAAAAACAATACTGATTGTTATGACGTGGAACCAATGGAACAATTTAATGTAGAAAATGCGTTCAATAATGTAGAGCCTAATAAGAACGCGGTAGTTAGTAAAACTAAGAAAAGGGTCACATTTAATTTGGATCATAGTGAAAGCGAGAGTGCAAGATCTACGAGTGGTAGAGTTATAAAGAAGCCGGATTATTTGGATGATTATGATTATTGAGAAAGAAAAAGGGATGTGAGCGATAGGCTCTGTGCGCACACGCCAAAATATTGTCTGTGGTACGGGTTACATATAAAAGATGGCTTGCCTAACAATAGAGTTAATGTGTCGTACTTGTAAATTATAATGTATCAAAAGTGCTATAAATAAAAGAATAGAATAATACTAATAAGAGTTTTAATAACTAAAACGAACAAACTATTATTACAGTGTACATACATATATCGTCGTTGTTAAACCAAAACATTAATAAAAGAAGTTTTTCTAAAAAAAAATACTTGAAGATTTATTTAAAAAAATAGTATTTTATTGGAAATTTAGGGTTGTTATACGTAAAATTATTGGTCTTTTAAACATGAAAGTTTAATAGTTTATTTATAATTTTGATAATAGAGTAAATTTTGAACATTCCAACGGACACATAATAGTTGGTTGTGTTGTGTGATACGTACCTAATTTGTACCGTCGTTAGTAGTTGCATCGCCGCCGGACCATAGCTAATCGATTAGGCTTCAACTTCGCGGTCAGACCGATTTCATTCCCTGTTCATATAAGCTGAAATCATTATTTATGTCAGACGTCTTTTTTACTACATAGGCACTTATGTGCATTCTATCTTGCATATATATTCATTGTTGTTATATGTATACATACTGTTATGTTGGCATTCACCATCATTTTGATGGTGCAAATGTGAGGCTGATCTGTTTAAGATATTGTATAAGGCTTTATTTTATTTTATTTTTTATTTGGTTTGCAAAATAGCACACAATCTAAACATAAAAAATAACATCAATAATCTATATATATAAAAATGAATCCCCATTTCCCTTGGTCACGGCATTACGCATGAACGGGTAGACCGATTTTAATTCGGTTTTGACTAATGGAAAGAGGGATAAACGGGGAATGTTCTTATATATAAAAATTGAACGCCGGGCGAAGCCGGGGGCGGGTCGCTGGTTTAGAATAAAACTCTACATTGAGTTGTCTTTCACAATGCAAACCCAACATAATAAACAAAAATAAAAAAAAAAGCAATAATACAAAATAAGTAGGTAAGTAAATAAAAGTTAAAAAATAAAATAAAAAACAACTTAAAATATTAACATTTGTAACATATAACCTAGTATCATTTCTCAGTTTAACCTTTAAACAGACCAAAGAACAGAAAAAATGTCAAAGTTATTTTGTGATGATTTAATGGCCGGCTCAGGCACAGGCGTAGAGAGGAGAATGTTGGCCCATGTTCTTCTTCGATGAGGGCGGAGTGAGGGTTTTTCTGTTGCAAGAGCGACTATAAAAATTCGGAACAGTGAAATTCAGGCGCTCCAGAAGATCAGGCGAGTCAATGTAACCCTGGATCAACTTAAAGGCAAATAGAGCGTCACAAATTCTCCTTCGTACTCGCAAAGTCAAAAGCCCATATTCCTTAGGTCGCTGTTCATAAGATTGCAACTTGTCGTACTTTCCTTGAGTATACGCTAAGCCGCTAAGCAATATAAGAATCTCTTTTGAGTTCGCTCAATGCGGTCGATGTGAACCTGGTAAGTGGGATTCCACACCACGCTACAATATTCCAGAATGGGACCCACATTTGCGTTGTAAATGAGAGTTGTCTGATGAGGATTTTTAACAATTTAAACATCCTCTTAAAAAAATATGCCTGAATATAAAACTCGATAATTTTCACAATTTTTGTTAATATTGTAACAAAATATAAATGTATGTAGCGCCCTCTGTCATTACTAGTGTGTAACTTTAAGTTATTTCAATAAACAGTTTAGTCTATGAAAAACGTCACTGTGTGTATTATTATGTTGTTTATATGAGAACGAAAACTCAGTACCCTATCAGTCATTATCGCCAAGGTCCCTCCAACCTCCTCAAGTCTCGATGTACCCATACTGTAAACCACACTGGTAGGCGATAACTTTATGAGCAAACAGCGAAATAGTCTGGCATCTCTTACACACACACCGAAATACAACAGCACACGTGCTACATTTTTAAGATGGTCTTCTACTTGTATAAGGGGTAAGGTACCGTACTTTTAAACGTACTGCCCAATTTATTATTTTTTTGATTAATTTTTGATAAATGGAGTTAGAAAAAAAAAACACTTTAATATTTAGTATGTAGGTAGAGGTAGACTAACAAAAATAAAACTTTTAGTAATAAATTATTTAGTAGGGACTAGCTGTACCCGCGACTTCGTACGCGCTGTAGTGCGTTTTCTTTTTTATCCCACAGGAACCGAACATTTCTCCAGGATAAAAAGTATTCTATATCTTAATCCAAGTGATAAACTATCTGTATGACAAATTTCATGCAAATCCGTTTAGCCATTTTTGCGTGATTGAGTAACAAAGATCCAAACATACAATTCGCTTTTATAATATAACTAGCGACCCGCCCCCGGCTTCGCCCGGGATCCAATTTTTATACATACATTTAACATTCCCCGTTTATCCCTCTTTCCATTGGTGAAAACCGAATCAAAATCGGTCTAACCGTTCACGCGTGATGCCGTGACCAAGGGAAATGGGGATTCATTTTTATATATAAGATTAACGACCAGCCCCCGGCTTGGCCCGGCGTGCAATTTTTATATACCCTAAACTATTCCCCGTTTACCACTCTTTCCATTAGCGAAAACCGAATTAAAATCGGTCTACCCGTTCACGCGTGATGCCGTGACCAAGGGAAATAGGGATTCATTTTTATATATAGGTAAGACATTAAGATTTTTAATAGTATGTATTTCAAAAATCTTTCAAAATCGTTCAATAAATTCAAAATTCTGTTAGCTATTTTATCTTTTACGTCTTTTGGAATATATAGCCTATCCTGAAAGTCCATACTGAAATTCTATTCTAACTACTGGTTCAAGATTTTTTAATCGGAAGAGTAGTTTCGAAGATTACCTTTTACATACAAGCAAACGTACAAACTTTTCCTCTTTATAATATTAGTATAGATTTTGCTTCTATTCGGTTGCCAATTTTATTTTGTGCCATTTTTCTAATATCTATACAGAACAGACAAAGAGTCGTAAAATATAATTAATGCCGTTTTGATTACATCATCATAGGTATCAGGTATTCAGGTATCGGTATGATAGCATGTATACCCAGATATTAGAGTAAGTATAGGACGCTATTACGAAGAAGGTGCCGGCGCCGCGCGGGCGGGCCGCGGCGTTAATGCATCCACGATTGTTCTCTCTAATGATAGGTTTTGATGCGTGCGCGCATCCCTTTACAAATAGTGATGCTACCTTCGACGTATACGTATATCGATATTATCGACGTGTTTGTTGACAAAATTATATACTTACCTATATATATTTGCAAATTTTTATCTGCAAATTATATACACAAACCTTCCCCGTTTATCGCCCTTTCAATTAGTGAAAACCGTATTAAAATCCTTTGGGTTGTTAAGCAGATGTTAGACAGCGACAGCGACTTCGTCCGCGTCTCTTTATAAAATATTATTCCTGGAAAATGGCAATTTTGTATGGAGGGGGGTAAAGGGGGAGATGGGAGGAGGGTGAGTAGCATATGTTACTCGCTGATAATGTAGCTTTCTATGGGTGAAAGAATTTTTAAAATCGGTCTAGTAGTCTTTGAGTTTATTCATTATATACATTTGTATGGAGGGGGGTAAAGGGAAGAAGACGGGGGAGAGTGAGTAGCCTATGTTACTCGCTAATAATTTAGCTTTCTATGGGTGAAAGAATTTTTAAAATCGGTCTAGTAGTCTTTGAGTTTATTCATTATATACATTTGTATGGAGGGGGGTAAAGGGAAGAAGATGGGGGAGAATGAGTAGCCTATGTTACTCGCTAATAATTTAGCTTTCTATGGGTGAAATAATTTTTAAAATCGGTCTAGTAGTCTTTGAGTTTATTCATTATATACATTTGTATGGAGGGGGGTAAAGGGAAGAAGATGGGGGAGAGTGAGTAGCCTATGTTACTCGCTAATAATTTAGCTTTCTATGGGTGAAAGAATTTTTAAAATCGGTCTAGTAGTCTTTGAGTTTATTCATTATATGCATTTGTATGGAGGGGGGTAAAGGGAAGAAGATGGGGGAGAGTGAGTAGCCTATGTTACTCGCTAATAATTTAGCTTTCTATGGGTGAAAGAATTTTTAAAATCGGTCTAGTAGTCTTTGAGTTTATTCATTATATACATTTGTATGGAGGGGGGTAAAGGGAAGAAGATGGGAGAGAGTGAGTAGCCTATGTTACTCGCTAATAATTTAGCTTTCTATAGGTGAAAGAATTTTTATCGGTCCAGTAGTCTTCGAATTTATTCATTACAAACATACGAAAATACATACATACAAATATTTTCTCTTTAGGTATATTATTAGTTTGATTGACAGACATACGAGTAAGTTCAGGAGACGAAGGCGCTGATGCGTCTTTGTAAGACAAGTGCTCAAAATAGAATGTACTGTAATTTTGCGTCTTGAAATTTTGAATGACAACATTAGAAGTCAAAATTACTAATGGTCCTTTACAAAGAAATGTTTCTCTAAACGTAGAACCAACTAAGTGCCTTCCTTATGATTTGAAAGGCTTCGGGCGAGGTGCGTCCCCTCGTCCGTCTCTAATACCACCGTCACGACAACACACAGCCACACCGTGTGGCTACTTAGTATGTTTCTCTACGAGTATTACATATACATTTATATCGACGTTCAATTAAATGTCTTCAGAAAACATACAATTACAAATTTATATCTATAGACTTTTTTTGCTTGTCAGTTTTATGTATGTTATAAAGAAACAAATTTTACAATGTTACTTAATATGCAAAATTAATTACGATCGCTCGGCTTTAGGCGGTGCTGATTAATACTAGCTGTGCTCGCGACTCCGTAGGCGTTGAAAAATGAAAATATATATGAGTTTTTTTTTATTTATTAAGATGGGTTGGCTCTTGATCAGCATCTATCCATGTAGGAAGGATGAGGCCAACGATGGAGCGAGTTCACCCAGAAGATCGATCTTTGAAAAGATTTAGGTTGTATGAGCTCGGAAATACAGACGCCGGCAGGGAGTTCCAATCAGCAGTGCGCAACACAAAAGATGTTTTAAAGCGCTTGGTCCGAATTAGAGGGATTTCGACAAGGTGAGGATGGTAACCAGCCGTACGTCTGCATGTCCGATAGAAGAAAGGGGAAGGCGGTATGATCTCATGCAGCTCTCGAGCACTCTCTCCGAAGTACATCTTATAGAATACACACAGACTGGCAACTTTACGTCTATATGCTAGGCTCTGCAGCTTAGTTCTTATTAGTGTATCATCGCCAATGAGCCTCCTAGCTCTGCGATTCACGGAGTCGAGTGCAACAAGTTGGTATTTTGCTAAGCCATCTCAAAGGTGACAGCAATACTCCATGCAAGATCGGATTTGTGCCTTGTATAAAGAGAGGAGCTGTCCAGGTGTAAAGCATCGCTTCACTCTATTTAGGATGCCCAACTTTTTGGCCGCTGTTTGTGCTTTGGACTCGATAGAAATACTGAAGTTGAGATTTGAGCACAACCTCATGCCAAGAAGCTCAAGATCATTGGCCACAGGTACGGATGCACCTCGGAAAGTCGAAAGGGCTCCTTTTTGCAGCTTATCGCTGTGTCGACGGTGGAGCCGATTTTTTTATATTTTTAGACGATTCCTCGGATACCTAACATTTTTTCCGGGATAATAAGTACCCTATGTGTTAACCTGGGCAATAAACTATGTGGTTGCCAATAACAGCGATTTTCGCGTTATTGAAGAACAAACAAACAAACTTTCGCAATTATAATATTATTAGGATAGTTCCTTGATACTTTTAAGTAGGGAGGCTACTTAAAAGAGGATCCCTCAAAAAAGACAGAATAGCGTCTGCCAGAACAGCTTATTTAACTAAGTCAATAAATAAATAAAGAACGGATAAAAACAGAACTAAAATAATAAATAAACTCGCATTAGTTTTGAAATTGAGCAAAAATAAACATTAAAATGCTTACATTAAGAGCAGATATCAAAGGTAAATTTTAATACTTATTAATGGCCACGATATGTATGATTATGGGGACAATAAAAAACGAAATCGGTCGAGCATTCAACGTTTTAATAGTGCAGAAGCTGACTGCTATTTCTAAGGTATTCATGGGCTGAAAAGTCCCGGCGATTTTGTGGATTTCTTTGATGTTTTCTTGTGTTACCGCCTCATTTGGACGTCCACTTCGTTCTGCATTATACCGCTCTACGACCACGTTTGAAGTCAGCAAACCAACAGCTATTTAATAACACGTTATTAAGTGCAGAGCAAAAAGAGAATGAAATAAAGAACTATAAGCTCAGTTAAATTAATTTACAAGCACTCGCGTCTGTATTCAGCCTTCAACAACTTCACAATAAACCTTGCGTCTTTCTAGCAGCTAAACAGCTAACATTTTCTTATATGCAGCCTACATAAAAGAAAATGTTTTTATTTTTATATTAAAAAATGCTTATACATATTATTATTTACAAATGATTGGTACAATAGATCGGTTTAGAAATCTGTTTCTACCGAGAGATAACCGACAACAAATTTCCGTACTTACTTTTTTAAACAAATTTGGGATTAACTAAAAATAATAAATAATAAAATGTCGATATTATAAACATAAACAATTTATTAACCATTTTTATTAGCAAGTTAGTTTGCTGCGCTATAGTGTCTGTCACATATTTTTAGGGTTCCGTACGTCCGAATAAAAAAACGGAACCCTTATATTTTTTATGATTATAATTAGGTTATTGATAATGATTGGAAATTCTTTGATAAAACATTTTGGTACCATATAAGTACATAAACAACAAAAACTACAAATTTTATGGAGTCTAGAAACAACGAGTTTAACTTTATTTAGATTTATTTAACACTAGCTCTTGCTCGAGACTTCGTCCGCGTATCTTTAGAATTTATTACCCGCTGATAATGTAGCTTTTTATAGGTTAAAGAATTTTCAAAATCAGTCCAGTAGTTTCGAATTCATTACAAACATACATACAAATCTTTTCTCTTTATAATATTAGTATAGATTGTCGAAGTAATTTTATCCTCTAATGTGACAATATTCTTATGAACGTTTGTTAATGTTCTGATATTATACCGGAGCCAGGTTATGTAATTAATAATATACAAAATAATTACTTTTTAAATACAATTAATAAAAAAAATGTGCAATTTTAGTCACCAGCCTCCTGTACTATAAAAGCCGATACAAAGCGAATACTATCGATGCTTATAATCGAATTGATTCGTTAATTACTTGCTTTATCTCTGCCCCCCATTAGCCGACTCCGCTCCTACTCCCACGCGGAGCTTTAATTGCTTTCAATTCAAATTACGAACTCGGACATTCTAAACTTGATTTTCAAATTGATTTCTTTTATTATTTTACTCTTCCATCTTTTTTATTTTCTTGTGGCCTGGATACTTTTGTTTTAATACTTTACACGTTAAGCTTTCAACAATTCTTTACAAACGTATTTAACAAAAAATATTTCTAAATTCACGGTTTAATTATGTCATATTAAATTCCTAATGATTTTTTTTTTCTTGTATGAGAATGTTTTTTTATTTTATAGTTAGGTTTAACAGGAACAAATACATTGAATGTAGCAATATTTTTATAAAAATCGGACGGCATTTGTTTAATAGTGGTGAGTTCACGTTATGACAGATGGTTAACATGAAGGTTGATTTCCGTTCTACATAGGCTTAGATCAGAATCTAAGTACATAGGGAAAAAAAATAAAAATAAAAAACTTATATTTTTTGCGTTTGTATAACAACTTTTGCAAAAAGTTGTATAACAAAGTTGCAAAAAGTCAAAGACAAAGTATATCTTTGACACTATACAAAAGATACCTACATAAATATAACATTTATATTTCATACAAAATTTTAACAGTAAAATAATGAATGAGTTTATTGTTTACATTACGAAATCTCCGCTGTCTGTATAATGCTGTCTCAATTGTAAATTATTATTTACTGTATTGCTGTAGCTGTCTCAATTGTAAATTATTATTTACTGTATTGCTGTAGGGTTTTTGTTCAAAATAAAATAAAAGAGAAAATGTACACTAAAATATAAATAAAGGTTAATAAATATAAACAGAATATTAATTGTGTAAAATATCAGTCAAATATGTAATAAACTCTCATTCAATACTAACTTAATTTCATGCAACATATTAAAAATACATTTTTTTTATATATTAAGATCGGCAGACAGGCCGACGACGGTCCACTTGACGGTCCACTGTAACACAAGCAACGCCACAGGTGCGCTGCCGACTACAGTAGCATTAAGGATATGGGATTGTTGAAGGGTTAGAGAAATGGAATTTTGATCTTTTCATCTTTGTAAGCCCTGAAAAATCAGGGGCATTTTTTATATGAGCTTCTAGGAGAAATATAATATCGATGGGTGAAAGAAATATTTGATTTCACCCCGTAGAAGGGGTTGGAAAAAAATAAAAATAAGTATATTTTTCAAATTAAACAAAAATGGTAAGAGTCAGAAAAAAAAGTTTAACATAAAAATGTTTAAATAACTTTTTTGCTAAAATTGAAATTAACAGAATTTGGATTACTTACGAGCCAAAAAAGTACTTCAAATACAATCACGCTCGTGTTATAAATCTACCTTTCAAAACACAAGCAAAAAGCGAACGTCATTCATTGCAATTGCTTTTAAAAATATGTGCTTAATAAAAACACACGTCGAGGGAGGTGCGCATCCAGAGATCTTGACCGCCTGCTTTTTCTTATGTCTCAGTCTGACGACCATTTTAGCTGAAGCTCTAACCGTACACCGTTCCGCCCGCAATGTTTCTAAAACTACAAACCGTCCGCGGGACGGGGGAGGTCTCACTGAACAGGTCCGTGGATATCCAACGGGTCACAATTACGTGCAATTAAGCTATCATTAAAAGGAGTATTTCTCGTGGCCTGCAATTTGTCACGCACGCCGATGCATCTGAACGGGGGACAATTGAGCACATCTAAATATAGGCAGAAGCAATGTCCCTGATGTGATACCTTTTCATTACAGACGTTAACCGAACAAATTACGGACAGTGTTATTGTTTAAAACAAATAATCACTAATAACGGAGTTTTAATAATTGCAAGATACTTGTACGTGTATAATTTTTTCTCCAAATTATATATAATAAACCATCCTCGTTTAATGTTTTTTCCATTAGTGAAAACCGCATCAAAACCGTTATAATGTAAGGATTACGAGTAACTGTAAGTAACATCCAAATTATGTATTAAAATTATAACTGAATTAATACATTCTATATTCTACTAGCGACCCGCCCTCGGCTTTGCGCATTTATGCCAATTATACAAATAAATCTTCCACATGTATCGCTTTTCTATTAGTGAAAACCGAATCAGAATCCGTTGGGCGGTTTAGCGGAGAAACCGACATAAGCGAGAGCTACTTTTTTATCTAATGCGTACATAAAATTATACACAATTTGATTAACATTTTGACATTGCAAAAATTCCCAAATTGTATCAAAAATTATAATATTGATAAGTACCTACCAAAATCTAACAAAAAATTAAACGAAGTGTACTTGTATAGTATAAATACTTGTATATACCCATATAAAAAAAATACCACGAAAATAAATTCCAGGTGCAATGCCGCCATTTTTGTTTAAAAACATATTTTAAATATTTCCCCGTAAGTGGGCCATGACCATAATACCACACAGGCAATATTAATTTTGATATATTTTTTAAAATATACTTTTCTCACATTACAAAACAGTATAAATACATATGAAAATAGAAATCTTATTTTGTTTACGTGGTTTTATTATTTTAAGGTAATTAAGAATTAAACATGTGAAATATTAAGTATTGTATAAAAGCACATTCCTACTCAGAAACTAAACATATCTGCAGAAGCGAGGAGTATATTATATTTTATATTGAAAGGCTGATACTAGAAAGAAAACTTTTATGTCATATACCTATCTACAAAAATCACACATAACAAATCACACCACGAAGAGAATGAATTAGAAAGTCAGAAGCCATTCTCCTATCCTGTCTTTATCCCTTAGTATTTATTTTAGTTGAAACTTTTTAAGGACGGCGAACATCGAACTATAATAACTTATTATAGTTCGATGACGGCGAAGCACTCACTAACCTTACAAAGTTATGATGCTTAATAGGCGACGGCAGCTGCCTATCGAGTGGATCATCAGCCTGCTTTCCAAACTTAATATTAAAAAATCACAATAAAATACAATTGGAGCCAAAACTATAAGCTGATTTTTTTAATGAGCTTTTTTGAACCTAACTAACAACACCAGGAAACTCTGCAAATGAGCATTTATAAATCTGTGATTGCATTCTTGTATCGAGTATGTTAGCGGAAAATGTGTGACAATAAAAATATTTTATAGTAGTCTGTGTATTTATTATCTCTGAATATTCCAGATTCCAGACAGTCATGTGAAAGGGTGTTTTGTTTCCCGAGTAAGTAATAGTTTACTCAAATATTTTTACATTTCATCCTCTGTTGTTTATAGTTGGCAATATTCTGAAGAGGATACTAATACAAGGGTTTTATGGCTCGTCGCCTGCAGGAAGTTGTGTTTTCAAAGCCAAAACAATAGTGATGTAACTACGGTACAACGCGTATGCAAAATTACAGTGAGTCCTTTCATGTTGAGAAATTTTAGGCACTTCGTTTTTATATCTGAAAAAAAAAATTTGAAATTCTGAGGTCATTGTTTTTCGTTTAGAAAGTTATGAAAGCTTTGTACAACTTTCAACAAAGACAAAGTTAGTCAAGACATTATTATACCTCAGACCTAATAAGAACTAAATTACGGGAACATGTGTGCGTATAATAGGCCGGCTTTAACCTCAGTTTTTATTTATTTTTGTTGTAAATATTGGTTTCCAAGTTTAATTACGTGTGTAATGCGATTCCCATTCTGCATTTTAATTTTTGAAGACTGATTGTTACACCCTTTCATTAGGCATTCCAGCACGTGTAAATTATTACGGTGGGGCGTATTTTGATTGTATTTGCTGCGTATACTGTGTGTGTATGTACACGGCGAGGCGTAGTTTTACCGGCTTCACTCGCCGTCCGCAGGGGTCTATCTTTAGTTCTTATTTTATCTGAGATTAAAACTAATGTATTATGTACCTACATTGTGAATTCCTACATGTATCAAAATTCCTTGGGTGTTTTAGAAGAAATTAGCGAAGAAACATAGCGACTTTATTTTATAATAACTATGTATAGATATAAATAAGTATATATTATTAATTGAATTGATTTAAACTAGGAAAGTGTTATTAATTGAATGTGCACTGTTTTCATTCATTGAAAATTATTGTATTTCATTCATTTTAATACCTAATTGTAATTTTTTTTGATGGAATATGTAGTAGGTAGTGATTGCATACAGATATTAAATTTGAATTTAAAATGCAAAATGTGCACAGTCAATTGTAAGGCATAGTGTACACTCCAAGAGCCGGACATGCACGGGTGTGGGCCCGACAGTGTAAAATTAACCTAACGCCGACATCAAACGCGCCGCCCGTCCTTTGTTCCCGCCGCACCATTGTCTACCACATGTTGTTTTAATACTATAATTTCACGATGTCGTGTTAAAAGTTTATTACTGAATACAAAATGTATTTAAACGAATTTATGACTTAAAGCGAACGGTATAAACGTTATATTTGAATTGAGGTGCTTCTTATAATTTCGACACCTTTTGAATTTTAAGCTGTGGAGTTGTAGTTTTTTATTGCCTATTTTTCTCTTTCAAGATTTTGATTCAACGACTATGAAGTGTTAAAAATAAGCGTTTAGAAACCGTATGTGAATTTTTGTTGTTTTTAATTAGCGACGTTTGAAAAGGTAACTAACCCTAAATAAAGTTTGTAAAGCAATTTTTGCGTTTTGTTAGCAGCTAAATTATATTTAAAAATACTAAGAACAAAACTAAAGATTTATAAAGACTAATTTAAAAAGGAAGCAACTGTAGTACCACAGTCTATGAACCAATACAGTCGTTCAACGTAGCCGTCTAGACAGGGCAATCGTGCAGGGCGTAAGGAGCCCGAGCTGCATACGCCGCGGCCGTAGTGTAGTAGTAGCTCGGACCTCGACACATCCTGTTGGATCAGGATGACCCCATCACTGCAGCAAATGCGGTGTTTGCTGGTGATGAACTTGACGTGCAGCTACCCCGACACCGTGAAAGAAGAGGAAGACCGCCGCGCCGCTCCTCACCTCCGAGGCGTGACCAGGATACGGCGCCTGCGAGGGACCTCCCGGCCTGGGGACCACTTGTACCGGCCGCGGCCAACGCCGTGGTGGTCGCAAGTGGCCCTCCAGGGCTAACCGGTCCCTCATAGCTTAAGCATTAGTTAAGCGCTTCTCCCCCCAGGTGACGGTTCCAAAGTCCCCTACGGACTAGAACAGCGAGTTTTAGTGCGGTAAGAGTCCCACATAACCTCTATGGGCATTGCATTGCATGCGGCATTTGTTCATAAGGTATCTTTTGAAGATTTCTCTCCTCGTAGAAAAAAAGTAGCTCGGGACCCGATTTTCAAGCCACCAACGTCGTTAGAGCGATAAAGATTTCAGGCGTTATAACTCATATATTTTCAGTTTTCAGCGCGCACGAAGTCGCGGACGCAGCTAGTAAAACAATAAATTTTATAAATAAATTAAAAAAAAATAGTTTTCCGCTAACAGTAGGACTGCAGAGTGAGGAACCTTCTGACAATATGTAACGTGTCTGTAACTGTCTCTTGATTCATCCATCTAGTAAGAGCTTCTTGAGGTGCTATTATTAGTGAGGTTCATCATCATCATCTCAGCCGTAGGACGCCCACTGCTGGACCTAGGCCTCCTCCTATGTATTAATTAAGTTTTATTTTATCTATATTGAAATTTACAATTGTAAACAACATCATTGTCGTAAGTTCCAATGTGTGCCTTGTTCGCTTGTAAAAGGGTTTTATTTACAGCAAATGAACACGTCACACCATTGATTAATAATAAAGTAAAAGGTGCACGGTCAAATGTACAAGACGTCATAGGGCGCGCGAGTAGGTGTTAAATGCGACTCCCCGTTGCGCCCGCGCACAATACCCTTGATGATCTTTATACATTCGTGTGAAGCCGCACATCTTGTATGACATTACTGATGACAATGATAGGATCATTTTTATTCAAAGCACGCTACTACCGATGTTACATTAAAAAATGTTGTTTATTTTAATGTCAACATTTTTATTTTTATTTTATGGACTCAGGGGATACTCGTACGCTATCTTATTATGGGATACAATTTATTAAAGATTTAATTATGAAGTTTTTTTTATGTAAAAATCGGCAGGCAGGTCGTCGTCCTGCCCACTGCCACTTCAACTTACTAATCTGCCAGGTTTTGTAGGTAACTTTCGTTCGTCTATACGAACCTCCTTATTCCTGATTCGATCTCGCAGCGTAACCCTGAGCATAGCTTTCCCCATAACTTGTTGAGCGACGACGTTGAGCTTTTTTACAAGGCCTATAGTTAGAGACCACATTTCAGCGCCATATGTCATCACTGGGATTTGGCCATAGTATATAGCTCCGTAGAGATCCCATACGGGATATACCATAACATCCCTTATGTGTGCTCATTGAACCGCGGCAGACCTGGAGTTACGCAGTTGAATTAACTTGTTATTGCCGGTAAGTCTGTTTGGGATGCGAAGGTATATTAAAGATTATAATATTTGAAAAATAAAATAGTAACTTGTTTATTCCAGTACTATAAAAACGAGAAAAAAGTAGCAGCATATTGTTTACCATACTCGGAGTTGTGTCACGCTGACTTCTGAACAATGAATAATTCAAGTTTTGACACTTCGTCACGTCTCTTTAGCGCCACTTATGTGGTCTCATCTCATATACATACGTGTTTGAATAACAAAACACCACGCATTCCCCTTTACTGTTGGGCGACGGATATTATTAAGTATAGAGTGGTTTTTTTTTACTATAAAAAGAATGGCAAGCTGACTGATGGCTTTGCCAGATGCCCAAGGACACAAGTAATGCTAGGGCTAGGAATGATTCAGGTTACTTACGCTTGAATAAGTCCAGCCCAGATTGTAGCAAGGCGGAAACACCTCAAGGACACATAAACAGGATAAAGTTTCTACCTATCTGGATTGAGAGTAGCGGGGCTTCATCCAAGTAATGAGAATGAAATACGCATCTATAGTGTGCAGTAGAGTAAATTTGGGGCAGTCATTTATTGGAACTAGAGGTCGCGCAATGGTCGAAATTCGATCATTAACAGGAGCGTAATACATATTACATACATATTAGTGTCAAACGTGTTTGCGTGTATTAAACACTGCAGATTATAGTAGGATTAAGGATAAGGGATAAAGAAGGGATAGGGTAATGGGTTTTGGCATCCTTTATTAACTCACCGAAACACAACAGCACATATACTGTTACTTTACGGTGGTCTTCTGTAAGAGATGGTTACTGTAGCCAGGAGGGCTGACCAAATCGTTGCGAAACGCAGTATGCCCTGTCACAACTTTCCAAATCCAGACCAGAGGCATTCCAGGTGCATTTCCATAGTGGATCCCGCCGGGCAACGAACCTGGAACCCCTAAGACAGAGCGTTAAGGCAAGCACCTGACTTCTCATCCTTAAGGCATGCTTCTAAGAGGCTATAACAGGCTTCTAAGAGGCTTCTGTGATACAACATTTTGTAAGCACTAACCAAATTCTTATATTGTATTCTTTGATGAATATTAAAAAAATGCATGATTTCTTTAGTGATTCTCTGTATTAGAATAAAAAAATATTACACGGTATATGAAAAAAAAAAACTTTCTTGTTCCAAACGCGAACGTTATCAATATCACTTTAAATATTTTTTCCGCGGCTGTGATCTGAGTATCACCTGTATACAGGTAAGAAGATTCTTTCAGTTATTTTTTTTTTATATTAAAACTCGAAGCATTTATTTATGGTGATAGCTCATTTTCCTATTAGGTGTGTTGATTAGAAATAATATTTACTTGCTTTAACGGTGAAGGAAAATCCATTTGACTCGACGTGGAGATTCCACTTGACACAAGCAAAACCAGAAGGAATAGAGATATAAGTATGCTGGCGATCCTGATAGGATAAAAAGTAAAGGACCAAGTGGAGGTCGGGACGAAAGGTACACATGAACAGAAATAAAAGCACATGTGCTTTTATTTCGGATTGGTTTTCTGTACGGGAGTGATTACTGCCACTAGACGAGCTGCTCAGTTCATAATTTGGATTAGTCGGTTATCGCTGCTTGATAACCAAACAATGCGCTGCTTGGTTACAGAACCTTACCTAAACACTACACTAGAGCACAAGTGCTGTTATTTGGGAAGCTTGGCATTGCTTGAAGTCTAACTTAAACTTCGTTTTTTATTAAAGATGGGTTTGCCCTTGGCCAGCATCTATCCGTTTAGGAAAGATGAGGCCGACGATGGAGCGAGCTCACCCAGAAGATGCCTATTCACTCGAACCTTGAAATATTTGGGTTGTATGAGCTCGGAAACACAGACGCCGGCAGGGAGTTCCAATCCTTAACAGTGCGCATTATATAAAAGATGTTTTAAAGCGCTTGGTCCGAAATAGAGGAATTTCGATAAGGTGAAGATGGTACCAGCCGTACGTCTGCATTTCCGATAGAAGAAAGAGTTTAGGCGGTATTATCTCATGCATCCCCCGAGCACACTCTCCGAAGAATACACAGACAGGCAATTTTGCGTCTATGTGCCAGGCTCTGCAGTTTAGTTCTTATTAGTGTACCGTCTCCAGAGCCTCCTAGCTCTGGATCCACCGAGTCCAGTGCGACGAGTTGATATTTCACGTTATTAAAATTTTAAGCTCTAATAAAGAATTTAAAAGGAGAAAATTATAAAGAAATTCAAACAAAACATTAAGTTTCGCCTCTTAGAGTTGAATTTCGTTCACATCCTTGTAATTTACAAAATGAGGCTTTATATCATGCCTACTGTTTGAACGTTTTTATTGTAGTCGCCAGGACGCGTTCGTCATAGTTTTTGCGTCACCGACGCTTCAACGCCGACATTCCGCTCAAATTATTACCAGCGTTGCTTGCAATTTGACCACACGTCTCGCTCACGATGGGATTTTAAATATTTATCTGTTAATAGTTATAAATATTGCCCTTGTAAATATCTTTTTTTTTACAATGTGCTACATAATTTACTATTACAAAATTTTAACAGTATTTCGTAGGCCACGAAGGCCTCGTCAAAATATAAAACATTCAAAAATTCAAACATTATTTTCATTATCAATACAATTGATCATATTATTTCTTAATGCAATATTTAATATTCAAAGTTTTCCTGGTTGTGACTGCAATCGTTTCAGTGAAACACAGAGGCGTAGCCACCACTGCATCAGGCGTATCAATTATTTGGTGGCCCGAAGTTTGTAAGCGTAGTAAGCGTAGGTAAGCCCTAAAAAATTAAGTGAGACTGTGGATAAAATTTTATTAATGTTTAGCGTTTAGACTTCAAGAGTTTCGAGACTAAATGCATTGCGTTACCTTTTTTGTTGTTTTGTGAGCCCTTTTCTTTGTTTAGTAAAAAAAACTTACCACACAGTTAGGTAGAAGAACCCCTCAACAAAATTTGATTTAGGGCAAGCTACGCCACTGGTAAAACCAC
This sequence comes from Bembecia ichneumoniformis, assembly GCA_910589475.2. Classification (NCBI taxonomy): domain Eukaryota; kingdom Metazoa; phylum Arthropoda; class Insecta; order Lepidoptera; family Sesiidae; genus Bembecia; species Bembecia ichneumoniformis. The sequence continues at coordinate 12,337,799 of OU342536.1, read as the reverse complement.
AAAACTGCTGTGACAGGGCAATAGATAGAAAGGTTACCGTCGATAAAATAATGTATTAATAATGTAAGTATTAATTTAACTTTAGCAATTGTTTTTAAATGTTATATGAAGATCGCTATTCAGATTCATTATATTTAATAAGGACATTTATGAGTACATAGTTAATCTGAAGGAAGCTGAAACATCGATTCAGTGTCATGTATGCTGATGAGGTATTTATCTATAGATAATTATGTAAGTAAGAGATTTTTACATGCAAATTTTCCAATAATATATCGTCGTGTGGACACATTATCGCATCAAAGGCGCAGTTCCGTTTTTGTTGACCAATGGCAAATTCATTTAATTGTGTCTGCGACCTCGGGATACGTGGTAATTGTTCGTATAGGGATGGGAATGACTCCGTTGTGTCTTTCGGATTTTGGAGTGTTGAGAATATCCTGTTATCTTAACTACTCTGTGGTGCAGTTGTTCTGTGTGGTGTATTAAAAAGGTAAAAAAAAAGTATAAAAAATATATGATTGATATTTCACAATGTAATTGAAAACTAAAACACCCGAAAAACGCCACTTAGTTCAATAATTGAGGATTAAGTTATTAAGCGTGATATTATATTATCATCCTGTGGGAACTTAATACCGGGATAAAAAATATCTTAATGTTTATTGCAGAATATGGTCTATACATTATGATGAAATGAAATCGCTGTCCGCCTCTGTTTGTATCTCCGCTAACTTCTACTAAATCACCCAACGAATTTTGATATAAATATATTTTGTAGTTATTATTATACATTTATTTATTTCTTTTCTTAATTCTAATTTTTTTTACAATATATATATATATATATATATATATATATATATATATATATATATATATATAAACAATAAATATTATAAAAAACTTAAAATTAGATGTCCACTAGTAGCGGGGCAAGGCCCAAGCTACCGGTGGTTAGGGGAGTGAGGAACCTCCTGACAATTCATGCCGTGTCAAGAAGTACCGCCTTCTGTATCTGTCCCTTGGTCCAGCCATCTAGTGAGAGCCTCTTGAGATGTTGGTCGAGGCTCTTCGCTATAAGACCGTTCACCGAGACGACTATCGGGACGAATCGACGTCCCACATGGCGGTCACCTCGTGAGCCAAGTCAATGTTTTTGGTAAGCTTTTTTTTTTTCAGCTTTCACGAGGTTTTCGTCATGCGGGACATCGATGTCAGCGATATCGTCCGGCGCAGGGATCGGTCAATAACCACGATGTCATGCTTATTGGCGACAATAGTCCTGTCCGTGATTATGGAGCGATCCCAGTAAAGCGTAGCATGACCATTTTCGAGAACGGGTGTAGGTACGTATTTGTAGTACGGCACCTCAGACTTGATAAGACCGTATCGAAGGGCAAGTTGCTGATGAATGATCCTGGGCTACTTGGTTGTGTCTGTGCAAATACTCGCCGTTAGAAAGATGAGCACAACCGGAAATAATATGCCTGAGTGTCTCTCCAGGGCGGTGGCATGCCCGACAGATGTCGACCGTACCGTCCTTCAGGATAGATTTCCGGTAATTGTTCGTCTTAATAAGTTCGTCCGCAATTGCACAGACAAAGCCTTCAGTTTCCCCAAAGAGGTCACCGAAACGTAGCCAGTTCACTGACATGAGCGAGTCCACACCAGGTCCTGTCAGGGCCTTGTAGAATCGCCCATGTAGCTCCTTGCTTTTCCATACATTCTTACGGTCTTCGGTGCTTATTATTATTATTATTATTATTATCATCTTCATAGTGGCTATTTATCTTCGTCCATTGCTGAAATTTTGTGATCGCCACGTACCTATTGCACGTATCGCCAGTTACCGTATATACGTATATCGTCATTTTCAGAAGAAATTGCATCGTACATAGCCGGGCGGGTCGCTTAATATTAATATCTAAGTAAAATATATATCGTACCTATCTTTCGTTAAATTAACTAATAACACTGTTGTTATCTTAAAGGATAATATAATTGATAATATTCATAAGTAAATTGTTAACACATGTAGGTATTAACAGAAATGAACTTTTATTTCCTTAAAATTTTTGTTAAGTGTGAAGATTTGGCAATATTGGAAGACTTTAACTAAAGTATCCAGAAATGGTATGACAGTATCAACCTATCCTACCAGGGTGGCTCACAGCCGTGGCGGGTCGCCGAAGTTGTGCAACAACGTTCCTGCGACCGCGCCCATCTACGGCCGCGTTAGAAAATCGTTGGGTTTTAGCCGGTAGGAGTCCGGCATAACCCACAGCGTCCCTCTTTCGCTGCTGGGTATCCATGGTGGATTTCCCACCGTAAAAAAAAGGGTGGCTCACAGCTTCCGCACGAGTCACTCGTTTTAGAAAGAGTCAACTCATACCATCCGTACGTCCCTACAACTAGCTCCCTTGCAATTAGCTTTTTGGTTGTACCATAATGATGGTTGGAAATAACTCGGTCAAGAACCGTAATGTTGATTGATCTTGTTGGATTAGTGTTCTTTCTTATGCTAGAACCTGGAAAGGAATCAAATTTAGAACCTGGAATCGTGACGGTTAACATTCAGAGTTGACAATTCAGACTCCAGTGTGGAGTTGAAACGAATATCGGATAGCAGTAATTTAACTAATATAATATTGTTTTTTTTTTTCAAAGGCTTTGGTAATAGTATTACGCTTTTACCAAAGCGTAATGCTACAATTTCTTCCAGTCCCATAAGTTACCATTGTTGAAGGAATGTGTCTGGAACGAGAGAGGCTGGACTACAGTGATCAATTATTATCTTTCGACTAGGTATTGGAGACTCGAAAGGAAAATTAAAGTAAGATTAGAAAAGTAAGATATGAACAGCACACTGGCTGTCGATGTCAGGGCATTTCCGTGTGCAATAACGCCAGGGATTAATATCACAGAATACAACAATAGTACAAGTAACCATGCAATACTTAGACATACATACATATGTGTATAAAGGAGCGTATAGGATAAAAATTAAATGATTTTTTGATCATAGCAAGTAATTAAGGGATACTAAACCAGGATCTGATGTACATTTAAGGGATTCTAAATTATTACATTAATTTATTTACTATCTTACTCACTCTAAGGATATACCTTTATTATGAATTTAAATATTTGTGAAAATAATTGGTAGTTTGCCGGTGAATGAATATGTATAAAACTTTATACGAAAATAGATCTTGTTCTGGATTAAAATATAGGAACCTTTTTATCCCGGAATTAAGTTTCAGTGGGATGATTAAGTAAATGATAATATTAAGTAAAAAGCTTGGCCATTTAGTATATGTCATTGTTTCTTTTTTATTTGTATTAATATTTTAAATTTTAGAAAAAAAGAAAGAAAGCAACTTTTATTTCTCTAATGCAAACAATATATGAACAAATAATAATAAGTAACAAAAAACAAACAAACAAATATACAAACAAGTAAAAAGATGAAAAGGAACCCTGGCTCAGTATACAGTTGTGGTGCAGACCAGGTGGTCTGCACCACAACTGTATACTGAGCCAGTACTGTATATCTGTATACTGAGCCAGTACTGTATACTGTATAGCCAGCAACTGTATATCGTGCAGGTATTTAAAGAAAAAAAAATTAAGTTTTAATTGTTTAATATATGAAACCCGCAGTGAATTATGTTTACATAGTAACATTCACAAAAATGAGGTGGTTCAGAAGATTATTGCGCGCGTTGATGTCTTTTGTACCATTTCAAAATAAGGTTTTTTTACGCCCAAACTAAGTAGGTATATAATTACAACGTTACTTACAAACTTACTGTTTAAAATTTATTGTAAGTTAACTTTACTTAAATAAATTAGTAAAATTATATAAGTAAGTTATATGAGATATGGAATCCCTATTTTGTGAATTGATCTGTTAGAAAAAGTTCAAAGACGACTAAATTAAATTACCGCGAGATCTTAAAATTGCGATTGTTTTACCAGGCTAAAAATGTTAAACTCACTACACTTCAAGAGACGAGCACATGGTAACCCAATTAAAACCTTTTAAATCGTAAATCAATATACTATAATGTGCCTCAACTGGATGTTATACTTCAGCTGACAAAGAAGAATCATAAGGCACGCAGACATGACTTAGCTCTTGGGAGGAGGAGGGCGAATTCAAACCCATACATATACTTCCACTTTCTCTCTAACAGAGTAGTTATGTCATGGAACAAGCTTCCAAGAGTCGTGATTTCAGCGAACAAATTAAACCAGTTCAAAAACAATTTTTGTAGATACTTAGGCGCTCAAATGCTGATGAAGCACCAGTGCAAGCTGCTATAATCTATCTAAGAAATAAATAGGTAAATGAGTAAATACTAATAGACTTAATATTACCCACTGTAATTTGCTGGAACAAATAAATATTTATTATTAAGTATTATTATTATTAAAATACAATACATTCTGTACCTAGACCGTAGGAAAAACGGAAAAAATATATGTGATATCAACATCATCAAAATTAACAAGTATAAATTGGTCCTTTTAATAGAGCATCCAACCCTCGGTCCACTTCCAGCTGCTCTCTTGAAGTTAGCGGCACAAAAGGCAACTCTCTAAGACTCGTCTAATCCCAATATTCATCCGCTGCAAGATCAATATGTCCTGTCCATTCCCACTTTAGCTGACTGATTCTCTGGGCTGTGTCCAACTGTGATGTGATGTGATATAATTCATAGCTAAGATTCATTTGAATAAATTTGGATTGTGTAATCATTTAAGGAACGCTATTTTTTTTTCTAGCTAGCGAGCATATGGTATTCTTTCTGTGTGTATGCATGTGTGTTTGACATTTCCATTAACTGATAATTTCATTTGACAGCTTTAGAGTATAATTTTTAGACGCTGTTTAGGAGAGGAGGGCAGAGGACTCTGCTTGGTGGAGAGCCTTGGTAGAGGCCTATGTCTAACATTAGAAAGACAAAGGCTGATGATGATGATGAGTCATTCTTTTATTCGAGAACAGTACAGTTTTGCCCTTGTCATGATTCAGAAATATCGCGGTTGTAGACATAGGTTTTCATGATGATAAAGTTCAGCTGTCGCAATTATGCCGGACCTCTTTGAAGCCGTCAAAAATGTGCTAAAACGCGAATTAATATTCGTAACGTGGCGGCGGGCGGCGTCTTCCTGCAGGACAATCACATATTTGCATATGCGCGGTGCGTCAATCGAGCCGACCGGCGACTGCGAGAGCGCACTATCTGACGTTTTAATTACTATGCTCCACCGAATGTGAACGTGTGGTCCAAGTCACACAAAAAAGTACAGAATATATTTCAGAAATTAATACAGAAATGTAGGGGCAGAGAAAACTGTGATCCGTAGTCTACTTGGTTTAAGTCACGTTACGTAAAAAGAACACTGGCGGTCAAGATGCGCATTAGGCGATTTATTGGTCTGTTTAGTGGTATTATGAGGTGGGGCGCGGGCGGGCGGGTCACGCGCCGCATGCTTACCGGTGCGCCTTATTGGTTCGTTCGTCATTGGGTAACTAGCCGAATTTGCAATAGCATAACTAACCGGCTACTCGTTGTTGAATAGCGGCTATAATACCAGCTATTCAGCTATTGGCTACTTTATACCTCCTCCTCGTAAGGGATATAATTTAACTAGCATAACCGAGTATTATATTAATTTCTTTGACAAGACTAGCATAAAATATTGTATATGGCATAATTTTGTCGAGGCTCGGTGTTACAGAAGTATCCATTTAACCAAAATATGATGTCAACCGTAATAATATATACCTAACATTTAGTTTGAATCTATTCACATGGTAGTTTAAAATTAATTTGTTTCTATTTTATTATTAAGAGTAAAAAAAATAATGCGAGATGGATAATAATTGTTAAAAATTGTAGCAAGCCTTTTTTGACATGGCAACTTACAATAAAGATTGATGCATGAACTTTGAAAGCAGGTGAGTAGAGTTGAAAGTTAAATGTATAAATATTCAACGAACAGTAAGCGCGTAGGCGACGCGACGGGCATACGTAGCTACATCTGTCGTCTATCGACTCGGCTATTCATAACTAAAACTAACAGTTAGTTACCGTAGTCATAGAGTAGCGTAATGCTCTGTGTGCACTGTGGAGTAGCGCTAACCGGCTAGCCGCAGTAGCCAGGTAATACTGACACAAATACCATAGCCACAGTTATTACCTCTATAGCTGCTATTTGGCTAGTTACAGCTATTCAAATTCAAATTCAAATTCTTTATTGAGATAAAAACGGAGAGGTCCACTAACATTTATCTCACAATACATATCTTCGTAGTTAATATGATAAAAAATAATAATAATAATAATCAATAATAAGAAAAATATATCCTACATTACAATATTAGTCAATTAAACTAACGGCTTACATGCCTTTGTCCCATTGGTCTATTAAATTTTCACAATATGTCCGAAAAGTTTTAATTACAGTAGACCAATTGTCACAAAAAATATCAATGTCAGGGTTGGTGGTAAGGAGTGCATTGAAATGGCGGCGGGTACGGATCAGTGGAGACATGGAGCGCGCCACGGTGCAGCTGATAGCCACGTTAAACAATTTGGGCAATTCCCCGCGCCTATTGCCCAAAACTCCGGGTCCGTCTGGCACGAACAAGGTGCACAATAAATCATGCAGGTGCAAGGAATCGACCGATCCTCTGAGCACCTTGTAGCACGTAGTGAGCTGATCCATCAATCTTCTCACTTCCAGCGAGTTATAGCCGAGCTGTCCAAGCAAGAATTTGGTCGGATACATGCACGGGTAATAGCCGTAGAGTTTCTTGTACAGCGACCTAAGGAACACTTTTTGAACCTTTTCCAGCATCCGCGTGTAGGTAAAGTGATGCGGATTCCACACACACGCACTAGATTCTAGTTTGCTTCTAACTAACGAGTCATATAAAGTTCTAACAACTAACGGATTTTCAAAATCCCTGGCGTTTCGCAAGACGAAGCCCAGCCGACGATAGGACTCTTTGGCTAGATCCGATATATGATCGTGAAAAGACAGGGTACGGTCGAATTTTACACCTAGGTCCTTAATATAATTTACTCGATTTATACATAAATTGTTAAGATAATAGTTATAATCAATTGAATTTCTTTTACGGTCAAATGTCATTACATTACACTTAGTTACATTAAATGTCATTTTATTCGTCACAGCCCATAGGCAAATACGATTTATGTCCTGTTGTAAGCTGAGGCAGTCTCTGGGAGATTTTATTTCCAGAAAGAGCTTAAGATCGTCAGCATATAAGAGACACTTGGCTGTATTGATTACTTTAGGTAGATCATGGACCATCAATAGAAATAATAAAGGGCCAGTGATAGAGCCCTGGCTAACACCAGATTGGGTGTAATAGGGCTGCGAAACATGTATCCCATACCTAACATATTGCCGTCGGCCCCTCAAAAAGTCCGCCATAAATTTGAGGAGACCAGTGGAAAAGCCAAGAGCGCCTAACTTCTGTAGCAATATGTCGTTATCAATTTTATCAAAAGCTTTTTGAAAGTCGAAATAAATAACGTCTACTTGTGAGCCATGATCCATAGCATCCGAGATATAATCAACCAAGCTTAAAAGGTTCGTATTTACCGAGCGACTAGGCCTAAAGCCATGTTGCTCTTCGCCTATTTGTTGTTTCACCTGTCTATATATCTCTTTATGCAGGATGTACTCAAAAACTTTAGCTGGCGCACATAGGATCGCTATTGGGCGATATTCCTCTACCAGAGATCTTTTGCTACTCTTCGGGATCGGAGTAACTCTGGACAATTTCCACAAATCAGGATACTTCCCAGTTTTTAGCGACAGATTGAATATATGGTAAAGCGGGAGGATGAAGTGCCTTCTACCAGCCTTTAGAGTAGAACCAGGCAAATTATCGGGACCAGGTGAGCTACCTATCTTTAACTTGTTTAGGCCACGTTCAATATCTTCTGGAAATATAGCGGGGATAGTAACGTGACCACCGACACTGCCCAGACCAACACACGAGTCGATATCGAGTGTCGGTGATTTATCCAGAAAAACACTAGCGAAATACTCCGCGAAAGCCTCGGAAGCCGCTACACCGGCACATAGGTTACCTTTATAAGAAACACAAGGCTCGAACCCGCCCTTAGATCTCAGGCTGTGCACATGATTCCAAAAATTCTGTGGACGCTGTAATAAATTATCTTCAATACTGGAGATATAAGACTTATAAGCTTGCGTGATACGGACCTTCAAATTCGTACGTAACTCCGAAAACATATTATATGTATTAATACATTTTGAGGTCAACCAAGCTCTGTGCAGTCTAGATTTACATCGTATATCTTTTATAATGTTTGCATCGAACCATACGGGATACCTATTACATTGCGCAACTGGCCTTTTCTTTTTGGGGACCGACAAATCAAATAATCGATAGATAATGTGATAGAAAGCTTCTGTCGCAACAGGCGCGTCCTTGGACTCCAGCACAGACGTCCAAGAAGTGTTCTCAAGTAGCGAGAGGAAAAGGGGAATATCCATCTTTTTGAAATTCCAATCACGAGACGTGTCAATGTTAGTCGGACTCAGTCGGGCGTAATCGTTATCTAGCGGTCGGAAAGCGAGCGCCACCTCGAGCGCGAGGTGGTACAATCGGTCGGGCGGCACAAACCCATCAGCTGCCTCGCGGACGCACACCGTCTGCGACTCCCGCGCCAATACTACGTCAAGAATGCCTCCATGATAATTAATTATATCATTATAGTCAATTAAGCTACAATAGGTCAAAAAATAACAATAATAATTTTTAATATTATTCGATGCACTATTAATATTTAAATCCCCGAAAATGTAAAATTTACTCTTCGACACTGATAAAAAGGATTCTATTTTACAAAATAAATTCATATAAACGGCATCGGTAGCTTTCGGTTTAATATAAACGACACATACAACAAGAGAGATACCACAGTAGGAGAGCGAAGCCCACAGGTCTTCGGCGAGCTCCGATTCCAGGTCACGACGGCGGCGCGCGGCGACCCCCGGCCTCGCCGCGAGTAATACTCCGCCGCAGGGGGCCGCGCGATCGCGGCGCAGCAAAGTCCAGCCATCCGGAGCCACTTCAGCATCCTCAACTGAAAAGTCTAGGAAAGTTTCGGTCGCAGCGACCACAGCGTGATCCGATGTCAACATACTGGTACGCCACGTCGGCAACTTCGTCTTCAAGCCTCTCACGTTTTGATAGAAGACGCTAACGTGCAACGGCAATACGGCACGCGGCTCACTGAGAGCCGAAACCCCGGGGAAATGTATGACTCTCCAAGTTTGAAGGCGTACGCTTTTTGTAATTCACCCACCTCTTAACCCGTGCATTTTCTGGCCAAACGTTTATCGAAAAGCACTTATCGTAGCAATCTTCTGGGACTCCTATTTTGAAAGAGTTGTAGCTATTCGACGTCTTCAACTGTTCTACGGTGATTGTTCTTTGCGGGCAGAGCGCACTCAGGTACGTTTTGACCTCGTCCGTTCCAGATAGCATGTTCCATAAATGAAAATGTTTACGTGGCTCGGCGGCTTTAAGTGACGTCACAGCCGGCCCCGCGACACAGCGCAAGGACATGGATCTGCGCTGTTTCCTCTTGTCTTGAACTTCAGCCCAATTCTCGTTAGCCGCAGTAACCACTGGTGGCTGCTCATTAGCCGATTTGATGATATTGGTCAGTGTCGAGTGTGAAACTTGTGATTTTCGAGGAGCACGGTTCAGAGAGGGTGCAGGCACAATCGCAGCGGATCGCAAGGGCGACGACAGCCCAGGCGCACACACCGGAGCGCATGACAATGGCGGGACCGGCGCAAGCGCCTGTGTGGGTATAGGCGAAGTTTGCGCCAACCCATGCGCAGAAGCCGGACCCGAAGGAAGCCGCACGGCGTCAAGCATCTCGGCTCCAATTCTCCTGTCCGGCTTCGCAGACGGTCGCGGCCTACATGCGACAGTATTGAGACCGCTGTTTTCATATATCTTGAATTGATCGAATAGTTTCTCTATTTGGTGCCCATACTTCTCGAATCTCGCTTCATAGCTGGCAATGATCGAAACAGACTGACTGAGTTTTTTGTCATACTCCGCCATCACAGATACGAATTGCTCAATTTGTGTCTTGTATATATCTATATTGCAATGCGATTGGAAAAGTTGTTCCCTTACCTTAGTCAGTTCATAGCGCAAACTCCGAATTTCCTCTCTAAGATCTTGCCCCCCATCCACACCCCACTCATCTCCGTTAAAAACATGGGTAACTTTTCGCCTAACTGTTACATTAGCATCACGGCGCCTTTTAGAAACTCCGATTGGAGTAAGACTATTATTCTTGCCTTTTTTAATGGCATCACGACATTCGGGACAAATCCAGGATACAAAGTTCAAATTACTCGGATCCATTTCTCCGGCACATAGGTGGTGATACATTTTATTGCAGTTAGGCATTGTACAGCACAGACCCCCCTCATCATCTACAGCTATCTCACCGCAACATGCAGAGCAGTTCATGTTTATTTACGTATCGCGTGAACTCACGGATGACTCACGGAAGGTTAAAACTGAAATGCAATTTATTTGCAACTACATAAACATTAATTTCATATTAATTTAATTTGTTATATTTATTTATTTATTATTTATGAAATGTTAATTTTATTAATCGTATATAGGGTATATCTTAAAGAAATTGATAGTTCTTTTTATTTAATTCACTAGCACGATGTTTGTAAAACTCGCGGTAGTTAACAAAATTGTTCCTTTGTCTCTGCACTTTTAGATTGATCTTATTTACACGGTTCACTGGTGGCTATAGTCTTGCCTTCAATGTATGTTGTAGTTAAACGATTATTTTTTCACTTTATTCACTTAACACTTCGTTTTTAGTCCTTTTTAATTTTATAATAATTTTTATGTACGGAGTCGATTCGATATCTCCTCTTCCGTGGTGTGTATCTCCTCGATATCTCCTCTATAGCTACCCATCACTGTTCGTCAGTCGACCTTTGCTTTCCGCGCTGTGTCCACGTTGCGTTCATTCTCAAAATACCATCGCGTACAAAAGTTTTTAATTACGAAATGGTTTTACATAGAAAAGTAAGAAAAATTATTTATGAATTGTTTTATGAAGAGAGAGGCTGATAATAATGCAGTTGATAATTTACAGATACAATGTAATCGACATCTCACCTTATAGATTTTCGCCATATACTTATATTATACAGTAGAAGGTTAATGTACACGCCATATTGGGAAGCGTGAATCGCTTCTCTTATATTCTTGTCCCATACCTACACTTAGACGCATGCGCCCTTAATTAGGCATTCCGTCAGCGTCCGGCCGCGTACCCGCACCGTTGTCGGCGACTTTGAATCCGATCGGTCGTCTCTCTCACACAATGCACGCTATTCATTCCGAACAACCAACGCAACTTGGTCCCATAACGCTTTTCAACATGAAACAACATCTTCACAATAAAAGCTCACAATAAACTGGACCAGATAACTGAAAAAGATATTAACTTGATTTGCAATTGTCAACTTTATTTCTCGCGCAGTAAAGTGTATTCGCGAAGGGATAAATTATTTTCTTAGAGGTGTTATTGAAGTGATGTAATGAAGGGGCCTAATTGTGTATTCTGCTTGGGATGTCGGAGTTGAAGATCATAGTGCGAGAGAGAAGCATGATCATGAGTTGCCTTCAAATTATATGGAATAATAAAATAGAAGAGTAATTTGCTAAAGGTCACAAATGAGAACGTGAAGATTAATTTCTATTTGTGAATATAATATTATAGTTATATTTAATTAATATTGATAATATTATATTCATTTCTATTTTTTTAATCTTAAGGTCTCCAGACAGCCTGACTTTTCACTTGGTGGTAGGTGGGTGCCGCAAGTGCGCTGCCGACCATAGAAGGAATAAAAATAAGGGATTAGGAAGGGATAGGGAAATAGACTCTAGCCTTCACTTATTGAAACACAACAGCAAACATGCTGTTATTTCACGGTGGTCTTCTGTAAGGGAGTTGTTACCTACAGCCTCTAGACAGGCTGCCTATATGACTAATAGATAGACACATAGCACAACAGATGGGATATTGACGTGTGCAACGTAAAACTGTTCGGAGAAGTACATTCAGGAACCAAGGAGCTGTAGAGAGTAATCAGAGATAAAAGTTTAATGTCAATGAGTTATGAGATAAGTGAATGAGTTAAAATGTAATCAATTCGTCACAATCACAAATAAGACTAGACTTTATAAGAATGGTCTTTATACGTCACAGTATGACTGTAGCTATACATTATCATCATCATCATCATCTCAGCCGCAGGTCGCCCACTACCGCGGATGAAGGCGTTAGGGAGCTAATTTTCCAAAAGGATCTATCAGAAGAAACCTGGATCCATCGTCGACTCTTATCAGGTCGTCTGTTCACCTTGTGGGTGGACGTCCTACGCTGCGCTTGCCAGTCCGTGGCCTCCACTCAAAGAACTTCCGGCCCCATACGGAGATAATACGGAGCCGTCGCGTCGGCTCTCCGTATTATGTGTCCTGCTCACTGCCACTTCAACTTGCTAATCCACCGAGTTATGTCGGCAACCTTCGTTCGTCTACGGATGATCTCATTCTGATTTGATCTCGCAGTGTAACCCCCGAGCATAGCCCTCTCCATAGCTCGGTGAGCGACGTTGAGCTTTCTTATTAGGTCCGTAGTTAGGATACTAAGTTTTAGCACCATATGTCATCACTGCCATTGCAACACAAATAGGTGCAAAACTTTTGTTTTAAGGCACTGAGGAATTTTGGACTAGAAAATGTCTCGAAGCTCCCGGAATGCTGCCCGAGCGCTTCAACGATTCAGAGATTTAACGATTCAATGATTCAGAGCGGATTCAACGATTGACCTCCTCTTGACATCTGGCTCTACTCATATATGTATGTATATACAGTCCTATAAAATATAAAATATAATTTTATTAAATATATAATAAAATAAATAAATAATAAAATAGCCTTTTATTGCTGTTTCTTTTTACAATAACTTTATATATGCCTACTTGCTAAAAACTAAACTAAAACTAAATTCTAATTCTAATTTGTATTAGAGTGATCGGCAAATGGTTGCTTTTATTGAACAGCTTGTCTGTCGACAAAGGCCTCCTCTAAAGATTTCCATGTATTCCTGTCTCTTGCTAATCGGCTCCATACTGGGCCAGCTATTTTCCGCATGTCATCTTCCCATCTTTTGCTTTGTCTGCCTCTACTTCTTTTTTCATCCCTTGGATACCATTCTGTTATTAACCTACTCCATTTTTCTATATTTTCTCTCAACATATGTTTAATATAGATTTTTAGCTGCATTAAATATATAAAATTATTGAACCTCTCAATTACCGAAAACTTTTATTGGGGCAATTTCATAAAATAAAATCCAACCCCATGGGTAGAGATACATTTAATTTTGTACACGAATCGCTTTTCATTCCATCCCACTCTTCCCACCGATGAGAGAACGGGACGGGTATAATTACTACCACTCTGATTGCAGTGAGCCGTACACGAATTAGGTCCTTTTTGCTTTTTTCTTCTTAATGTTCTGTTCCGTGCGTTGAGACCTTTTATCGGAACATATGCATAGTTGTGAATGCACCGGCCGCAGCGACAGACCGGTTTCTTTTATAAAAGCCGCTCTCACACGCGACTTAAAATCGACCAAAAGCGAGCCGACCAAAAACTAAACCCAGCGAGCATAGCAATAGCAAGTTGTTCGCTTCTCGCTTCGCTTTGCCTTTGCTTTTCGGTTCGCCACGCCAGTCTGCTTCGAGCTGTTGCAGTGAATGGATGTGCGCTCGCGTTTATAAAGTTACAAGAGAATGTTACGATACTTTAGTGTTTACTGAATGAAAGTGTCTAACCAATAACTCTTTCATACTATGACCTGTGTGATTTTTTATATGTGAATACTTTTTCATTATGTCTCGGATTATTTGTGTATTACTGCTCGGTGTTTCGCTGGTGGCGGCCGATCAAGAAGAGACTGAAGGTGGCAAATGTGAGAGGATAAAACTGACATTATGCCAGGACCTGGGATACAACTGGACCGCCATGCCGAATTTGATGGGGCACAGTGATCAGAAAGAGGCGGAAGAAGCGGTAAGTTGAAAGTATCTTGAGTTGAAATATGTACTTAATTGGACTACATTCTCGTGCTTGTAATAATTTAGTTTTAATTGAAAAAACGTGTTCTTTTATCAAAGCAATTAGTGTATCGGGGTTGTGTGACTCGATAAATTTAATTATTTTGATATTGAGGTAATATTAAAAGTGAATTTACGATTTCGAGAATCGTAATTGAATTAGTTACACAAAAAACTTAGTCCACACACAGGGGTTGGAAGTGAATGTTACAATATGTTAATAAACTTAGGGTTAATAAAATCAATAATCAAACAAACGGGGAACTAGAAGTCGTATTATACAATACATTTCATGTGTTATATTATTCTATATCTAATTATATAGAATTTTGGATCTGAATGTTTGACTACAGCTTCTGTTCAATTAAATACTGAATTATATTATTTTTCTACTTCAAAAGAAATGAAATGTCAAAGATTGCTGTCCAAATTTTATGTAGCTACTGTTTCAATGTTAGTTTATTTAAAAATTATAAGTAAATTTCGTCGTGCTATGATTTCAGCATTACCAACCAATGCAGACGCTGTAATACTGAAGAATCCATTTAATATTTTCTTACATTTAAATTTAGCTGCTGCTTTATTTATTCTATATGTATACATACCTATTATAAAATAAAGTCACTGACCACTTCTGTCTGTTTCTCCGCTAACTTTTGAATCCTCAACGGATTTTGATACTGTTTTAACTAACGGATAGAGAGATAAACGAGATTTTTTTTGTATATAATTAACAAAAAAAAATTCATCCACGTGAATCCGGGCGCTGGTTTATAATAATTAAGTACAACTTCACTTGGGAAATCACACCCAAATCATTTTAGAATGCTTGTTATTTTGACAGTCTATTAAAATAGAAATGAAACACTCTTAGGTGCCATTGCAATGCAGTGTCTAAGGTCCAAGATGATAATGAATGTTTGCATATGAATCTTGTCAGAATCGTAATTAACTTTCACTTGTGCCGCATACATTATGAGCAATTTAATTTAGCACTTATTAATAGTACGTGTAGCTGCAAATCAGTTTGTTTTTAATGGTTAGAATGTGAATTGTAAACGGTTTCCATGGGTTCCATGAGACTATTCTTAAGAGGCACCAATGACCTGGTGCCTTCGATTATGAGACCACGAGCGACACCCTCCTGCTTCACACGGTCCAATTTTTTCTGCAATTTATACATAAAAACTTTCCTCGTTTATCGCACTTTCCATTAATGAAAACCGTATCAAAATCCATTGAATGGTTTAGATGATATTAGCGGAGAAACATACAAGGCAGGCAGCGACTTTGTTCTATAATATAATAATAATAATAATTTGATAAGACACTACCGAGGGTGTTTATTACTTTTCTCGGCATGCTAGGAACTTCTCCGAAGGGGTCTTAGCTACATTACGTGTAAATTCTGTAAATATACGACTTTAGTATAGGAGGACACACTTTGCTTTCCAGACATAAATTAGGAAGCTTGTCTGGTGGCAGTATCCACTCCGTTACAGAAGATCACCGTGAAATAACAGCATGATCTTTATCTTACAAAAAAGTCGACAGCGCACTTGCAGCACCCAAGGCGTTGCTTGTTTTAAGAGGCGACAGTTGTCACCTACCATCAAGTGGACCATCAGGCTGCCTGTCAATCTGTAACAATTTGTTGGGTTATGAGAAGCAATGAAATATGCATTTAATTTGAAGTTGACGATATTATTTAATCAGTTACTATTTGGTTTAACTTGGGTTTAGTAAAATGTGTGGCCTTAAGGGGCGCAGTTAGAACTTAACTATTAAATCACAAAGTCAAGGCTATTTTATGAAACAAAGAGCGATTGTGATATAAATTTAATTTTTGTATGCGTAAAGCAATCGGACTCTGTTTATTTGTTAAAGTCAAGACGGATTTATTTTGATATATTCAAAGACTAATAAGATAGGTTGTGTAATGAGCAGCTAATGCTTACAAATACGTATAAATGTGTAGAAAAAAAAAGTAATGAACGACTAATGAATTCTTTGGCAAAGAATTCCCACAATTTTATACCAAAGTGGTTTACCATTGTTCGCCGTGTCCACGTAAGCTATAAAACGCATTTAGTAGAATGACAAACGTGCCACGATAACGAATGTCGGCTTCATTTCAAACGAGGAGGATCACAACAATCTTATACAAACAATGATGTTAGTTCCGATATAAATGTTTGTAAACGGGTTCTGCAATTGCTATTTTTTAAATAGGTAATTCTACTTGAACTAGCCAACAACTAACTTTCTTTTTTTAATTTAACAGTCGCTAACGGCTACATTTCAGACTTAAGTTTTAAGGAAATGTTTAATTTCTCTGTAATATATGCATAAATTTATAGATAAAGTGAAAAAAATATACATAAAAAAGTTAATCTAAAAGTCATAAAATTAATGAATCATAAAATTGAAGTTAGCATTTTAAAATAATTTTGAATATTATTAAATTACGACGCATTAATAACTTCTTCTTGGCCACGCGATTAGACACTAAAGAATATGCTGATTCAGTTAATCGTGATGGGAAAAGTGGAAGGAAAGAGACGCGCTGGGCGAAGGAGGAAGTCGTGGTTACGAAACATCCGGGAGTGGATTAGAATTACAGACTAATACAACATCTTTGATTAGAATTGCCTCAGTCGAGTAAACGTTCCAGTTGGCTCTTCACAGAGACAGGTTCAAGGAGTTGACGGCCAACCTTCAGGACAGAAAGAGGCACTGAGTGAGGGTGAAATTACTTCTTCTTTAAAGAGGTTGAATACACGGCCTAATGGTTTCCATTTTTTTAGTATTGACACATCATACAGTATCAATTTTAAAAAGTACAGCCCTTCTGGCGGCAGTAACCACCCCCTTACAGAAGACCACATTGAAATAATAGCATGTGTCCTTTTATTTTTGCGTTTCGGAGGTAACGCCGCGCGCCGGCGGCCTCCTTATACATTATGTGAATGGTGACTTTTACATAAAGCCACAGTATAAGTAGTCAGTAAGACGTCAATTTGACAGCCGACAACAGCTCAATTAATTTGTTCTACTGTACATCTAAAGAAATCATTATTGCACAATTAGATAAAAGTTATTTATTACTAAAGGAATTAGTCGTAGGATTACATTTAGCGAATAAACGCCGTGTGTACGAATATCGCAGTAGTGCTTACTATCGCGTACATTTGATAGCGGTATCTTTATAACGCAAGAGCAACCATTTATTTTTATTTATATCCGTTATCGAACCGCGGCTATCTTTGCCTTAAGTGCCGATGTATATCGGTTAATGCCGCGTTATCGTCGGCATCGCTTTATATGCCGGTGTATCTTTTATATCTTTAGTTATATGTATATGAATTTTGCTGTGCTGATAGTGAAAGACAACAACTATTTGGATACGTCAAGTATTATGTATTGACTGCTTTTTTTTGGAATATCATAAATTGAACGTTCCATTTGACATCTTTTGGAAGACCACAAAAGATTATCATACCTAATAGCTAATAGAACTCCTTCTAAATTTGTTTTTATCTATTTTGAGTCTATAGATTAAGTGATTATGCATAATATTACGAAATAATACGATTAATAAAAATGTATTTATAATTTATAAGAATTGTGACATAAATCTTACATATCTATATCTATTCATACATATAATAAAATCGTAATCAAGCCGTGTTTGTACATTAAATATTAAAAAAAAAAAAACAATTTTTACATGTTGGACTTGTTACCGCGGTCAAAAAAATAGTTTTATAGAATTTTTGTCTGTTTGTCTGTGCGTTTCTGCACGCTAATCTTAGAAACGGCATTACCGATTTGAATGCGGTTTTCACTGATGTAATGTAACAAGCTTCCCGTAACATTTAGATTGTTTCATTTTTATTTTTTAAACGCGGACGAAGTCGCTGGCACCCGCTAGTGTAAACATGAATTAAACTAAAACTTACTGAATATAATACTTTTCTGAATTAAGGTACTGTTATTATAGGTATATTTGTATAAATATTAAAATTTTAACGAAATATCTTTGGAGACATTTTTTATCTCGAGCACAAATTTAAGTTCGTATAAGTCACGTTTTGATAAGACTCATGCACGTTGCTCCATTTTCCCAAATAGTATGACTCTTCCGTGTAGATTCTTATAAGTATAACCTACATGTACCTACACAACAGTCTAGTCCGAAGTTATCAGTTCGATCTTCAGCCAGTTCTACTGGTGCACTCATACCTACAACTTTTTCCTTTTAAGGTACAATTTGACTTTACAGTCTCACTTATTATTATAATAGACTAGCTGAGCCCCCAACTTTGTACACGTGTTATTCGGTATAGGGTGTAACTTTTTTGTTTGTAAACCGATTTGAATGAAACAAACACTAAATGTTACAGAAAACTTGCTACAATACACCAGTGAAAACCGCATTCAAATCGGTTAAGCCTTTTCTGAGATTAGCGTGCACAAACGCACAGACAAACAGCCAGAAATTCTAAAAGCTAAAAGCCAAAGCTAAAAGCTAAAAGCTAAAGCTAAAAGCTTTTTTGACCCCGGTTACATAAGTAGGACAATGTGTACTTTTTTTTGACAGAATATTTAATGTACAGACACGACTCGTTTACGATTTTAAATATGTATACCTACCTAAATATATATATTCAGTTAAAAAAATAGGTAGAAATATCAATACAAAGAAATCAACTTCAATTTCTTTTTATACTGTGGAAGCATGTTACTATAACGAATTTATATCAATAAAACTAGCTGACCCAGCAGACGTTGTCCTGCCCGAACCCGAAAATAATTCTGTAACCCGATTGTGGCGCCACCTATCTGGTCCAATTTTATCGTCAATGAATTACGGTTAAATTATTTGAATCAACTAATACAACATCTTTGATTTGAATATTCTACATACAAAAATACTAAAATCGCGTTTAAAAAATGGGAAAATACTTTACGACCTATTCTCATACCTACCAAATATACAAAAAAATCATAAAAATAGGTCCAGCCGTTTCGGAGGAGTTTTGTTACAAACTACAACACGAGAATTTTATATATTAGATATATTATAAAATATAGTCTGTCTGTCTGTTTTTCTGCTAACTTCTTCCAAGTTACCCAACGGATTTTTTAACGGTTTTCACTAATAAAACGCGACAAACAAGGAAATTTTGCGTATACAATTTAACAAAAACAAAATTGCATCCATGCGAAGCCGGATCGTAAATTTTATAAATAAATACCTAGATAAATATCTGTTGTTACTAGACAATAATTATTTAACAACCACACAAGTACTTGGGATACGGCCCATTCACGAAGTTTCATCTGATCGTCGTTGGTCCGCAAGAGGTTGTTCACCTTCGGATTGGGCAATTAAAGACGGGCCAGTGGGCCGACAAATCAAAAACAGTGATATTAGTGTAAGACGGCTCAGGCGAATTCATATAATTGCTCTTTGACAATAGTTTGTAAATTGTCACAGAGTGGCTAAATGAAATCGATTCAAAATGAATGAATCTGTGTGAATTTTCTTTATCAAAACATCCCTGATGATTGGCCAGGCATTCAAATTGCGAGTTTTATCATTTGTAGTGTACCTATGTATTGCATATTAACAAAACAGACCAAACTGATTCATTAACAAAATCCTGTCACACGTATTCTGAAAAAATCTTATTCTTAAAAAATAAATAATTTGTTGACAATTATTGTTTTTATTATAGTTTAGGTGGACTTACGGAATATAGTTTAAAACGTATATATTATACTAAGGACCCGCCCCTACTTCGCAAATCTATACTTCTATACTAATATTATAAATTTGTTGTTGTTGTTGTTGTTGTTGTTGTTGTTTGTTTGTTTGTTTGTTTGTTTGTTTGTTTGAACGCGCTAATCTCAGGAACTACTGGTTCGAATTGAAAAATTCTTTTTGTGTTAGATAGTCCATTTATCGAGGATGGCCTAATATTATTAGGCTATAGCCATCACATCACGATAATATCACGCTACGACCAATAGGAGCGGAGCTTCAATGAAAAATGTTGCAGTATGTCTATCTTTTAAGGTTGACTCACTATAACCTTTTTTATGGTAATCAAATTTGTTCTAAAATAATGCATTATTAGCGAAGGTGTTTTTATAAACATGATATTAATCCTTATCCAAATAAATACGTTATTCAGTAAAAGTATTTAATTTTGAACAATATTGCCCTTGACATAATTTGATTTCAATGAATATCTTAGGAGATATCTTAAATTAAAAAGTGCGCGGTACGACGCGAACGACGGGACTCGCATGATGTAGACGCAAGCGTTATGTTACACATTTTATATTTCTCATTTTTCAACGCGGATGAAGTCGCGGCCACCAGCTAGTTATAAAATAAAGTTAGGCGGTTAGGCGGGAACTAGGGCACCCCATTGATAACGGGGCCCAATGGGAAAATACATAATGAAAGTGAGAAATAAGCTAACGTTTGAACAGCGACCAATAAAACAATAAAAACTGTGGACACACATAGCGTAACAATTGCCTCTTAATACAATAGGTATCCCGATTTGCTATGTTCCGTCGGCACCTTTGTGACGACCGAAATAAGGGTGTTTTTATGAGGTCTCTGGTACAGCTGACGTTATTGAGAAGTCTCTTTGTACCTTCCACCCTATCATTAGCGCAGGTATGCGAGAGTAGTAACAATGTAACGCGGACCGTTTCATGGATCAACGAAATTTTTAAACAGTTTTAAACATCTTTGTTTGTCATTGTGTTAGTTTTTTTTCTTACCTACATATATACACAAACGTATATCGGTTACTATATAAATTACATGTCATTCTCAGCTCATACTAGCTTTTCACTGAGACTTCATAACCCCCCCCCCTTCTTTTCTTAGGTGTTAAAACCTTTTTGTTCAATTACTCTGTGCCCTTTTCTATATCTCTGGTAACGTGTATGCAAAATTTCATGACAATCAGTCGAGTAGTTAAGGCGTGAAAGAGTAACAAACTAACTCACTTTCGTATTTATAAATATTATAGTTAGGATAATATTAGGAAGAAAAAGTAAACATAATTTATGCAAATAACATCAGGAACTACAAAGAAATTGAGCAAGATAGGCAGCTCACTTGCATCTGCCGGTCCATTTGGTAGTAGGTGTTTGGTTGTCGTCAAAGGACGCAACCAACACTACATAGGTGCGCTGTCATGCAGGAATTAGCAACCAGTATACGGCGCTTGCGAGGGATCACTTGTGCCGACCGCGGCTATCGCCGCTGCTGTTGCAATTCGCCCTCCAGGGCTAGCCAGATTCTCATAGCTCTTAGTTAAGTTTTTCTTTGCAAGGGCCGGGCGCTTCTCGTCCCTCCGATGACCATGACGGTTCCAAAGTTCCCTAAGGACTAGAACCACACCCATTTCGAAGGGTGTTTTAGTGGGTGCAGGAATTTGTTCGCTTGAATAATCCCATATTGACATTTAGGCGGAAACACCTCAGAAGGGAGCTCGTTCCAAAGTTCGCGCGTACGTGGGATACTTATGAGGATAAACTCCGTACTAAAAACAGTAGTACAAAAACTAGTAGTACATGCTCGGATGTTATAATTTGTAAGATTTGGTTGTACACCCCTGAACCGCCAAATAAATGGTTTGAATTTGAAATTTGAACACTCTCCAATAGACAAAAGAAGGCTAACATCCTCTCTCTTCTAACAAAAAGTGTTCCAACAGCTTCAAAGATAAGATTAAATGAAATCTATCTCGCGAGATGCTCTTCATTATAGTGTTTTAGACATACATCTATGGTTTTAGAAGATAAAGTTCTCCAGAGACATTACGTAAGCAGACAATTAACATTTATTCTTTTTTTTTTGCTTTACAATCATAAACACATGAATCAAGACAGGAAAATATAAAAACTGGTTCAGTTTTGAATAACTTAGCACTTTTTTTGTAATAAAAAATGTTAGAGCACTTTGTGCGGCCGCCTACCTGGGGTAATTAGGAGGAGCAATTTGTTGGTTCCGTCGATTCGTTTTTGCCGTTTTAACCTGCGCAGGCGCCTGAGGGCACACCGGGCCCCACATCACACTCTCCGACTTTAAATTACATCTATAATAATACATACATCAATATTTTCGTAGATATATTGAGTCGAGGTACCCCACCCTAGTGATGTGAATCCATAGTCAAAACGGTTTCTCGATATTTCTAAATTTTTTCTCGGTTTTTCTAAATAACTCTTAGAAAGACACCGCCTGGGTGTGTCTTTCTAAGAGTGGCAGATTCTCGTTAAAAATTGGGCAGCCGTACTGGCGACAGTAACCACGTCCTTACAGAAGACCACTGTGAAATAACTTCTTGTGAGCCTATTGTGTTTCCTATTGTGAGTGAGTAAGGAATGTCAGATATCATTTACCTATCCCTCCGCAATATCCTTACCTTAATCCTAATAAGATCAGTGGTGCACCTGTAGTACCCGATTTACACACCCGCTAGATGTTAGTGTGTGTCATGCCTCACGGTGGTATAAAAATGTTATAAAATCTAATTTAAAAATGAGACCGATTGAACTTCAAAGTTCCTACCACTATCAATGCTCTTTGGGGCTATTCGACCTCTTTTAAAATTACATTCAAAATTCCTATATACGGCCCGTTCCCATTAGTGGGACATAGTTACATAAGCTGATAAAAATGCAGACATTACATACCTCTCATCTTTAATTAGTGTTTTGCATATATAAATTTTCGCTTTCTATCAGAGCTGTCTGTCTGTACGTAAGCCTAGCAAAGTATTACGTAAATAAGCCATTAAAATACACATTTAAATTTATAGTTCCCGATAACTATAATCATCGGCAGAAAACATACTGTTTGCATTGCTTTCATTAGAGACTCGCACGTTGATAATTACATATACAATTACACGCAATCAAGCGGTTATTGCAAATGGTATGTTTATACCACGACTATTTCATAATGAGTTCGGGCTTAGAAGTTGAATCTTACAGTTTTATTGTCTAAGTCTAAATTAATAAGCGCTTTACAATTATTGGTCCAGATTGAAACATTTCGTGAAAATTTCCTTGTACGGGTCTTTTTCGAAAGCGAACAATTTAAGATGGTAAGTCGCTACCATCAAAATTAAATATGGTTAGATTGGTTATGTATGTAGGTATTTTTATGTATTTTTTTAAATCAATAAACATAAACAACATTAAGAAAAACAACATGCGTATAGGATAGAGGTGAAGAAGTTGTAATTCACATACATAAAGACATAAGACAGCACCTACCTACATGATAAGGGGATAATTACTGCTGTCAGATTTCTGCACAGTACCTATAGAAATAATGATTGAGAAATGAAGTGTAAACTACTAAATCTGAGTAAATGGAGAGTGGCCATGATTTTGTTGAATAGGAAATAGGAAATAAATAAAACATCAGTATTTTTGTCACTTCGAAATGAATATTTTTACAAATTAAACAATTTAAAATTAAAATATTACAGAAAAGCCAAAGTAAATTGAATTCGATTACTTTGACGTTAATATTTTTTTACAATAGGAATTTGATTGATATGCGAGAAGACGCTCTCACCGCGAAGTTGTCGCGCTATAGCTTGCGGGCGGGCAAAGAGAATGGAGAGTTGAAGTGGGGTGAGGGGCGGAGGGGGTTGCGTCGGCGAGATCAAAGAGCCGCGATTACGGCACGATGCTCGCGCGCATATCTCTTTCTTTATTTTATTGCATGCGGTGCGTCGACCTGCCACCCGATCGGGTTGCATTCGCGATGTAGTATACTGATATGCGTTCTATATAACATTTATTTATTATTTCGACATCATTTTAGCGGTGTTATTATTTAAAATCTATATCTATGTATATTATGTAGGTACTTATAAAATAAAGTCGCAGTCCGCCTCTGTCAGTTTCTCCGCTAACTTCTTCAACCAGCTAAAGGATTTTGATGCAGATATAGGTATTCTTTCTATCAATGCGAATTTCGCTGCGAATAAACATCGATGGCTACGAAATGAAATATACATTATTTCTCAGCAAAAATAAGCCTCGAACGCGAAAAACCACGTGGTTCTAAATGTTGAAAATAAAATACAGTTGAAAATCTTTGCTTTTGGAACGTAATTTATTGTCTGTTTTGTTTTTGAATCTGTAAATCAAATCGAAAAAAAGCATGACTTATTTTCACCCGCTCCGAATCCTAGTTGTTATTTTTATTTGCTACATCAAATGCACAAACACTACAGGCACTAAAAAATTCGTCAATAGTTACACAAAAAAAAAATTGGAAAAAGAGAACGGAAATTTTCAATTTAACCATTTTTTTATAATTTTTTTAGACTATCATTTCTTTCCAGAATAGAAGTACCCTATGTTGTAATCTAGGTAATAAACTATCTGTGTGCCAAATTTCATCCAAATTCGTTTAGCTGTTTTTGCATTTAAAGAGTAACAAACATCCATACATTGATTTACAATATAGTAGAATTTCAAATGTGATTCTATATAATCGGGGCTCACATCCGACACCAAACCTTTTATCATTTTTGGCAAATTATTCATACTTATCTGTCAAAGTCCCCCACACATTTTTACGATTAAATGAAGTATTATTAAAGGGTTTTATGGTACATTTAAAGTGGTATTAATTTAGTGAAGTCGGCTTTTACTTGTTAAAACAGTTGTGCGCTTAATGACATAAACGAAAGGCGTTCGATTTAAAAGCCTACTATAAAAGTGGTCGTATATCCAGAGACATTAAATTTATAATTAAACTTTAGTATTATCGCATTGTGAAATGACATTTTAGCCATTATATGTGAATTAGAAATCGAAGTTGCTTGAAGCAGTTATAATCATTAATTAATAAAGTGACATATTTTTTTTACTTTTTTATTAAAAGGTCGGCAGGCAGAATGACTTGACTTGATGCAGCTTTGCCTCTTAACGGAGGCAAAAGGATTAGGAGATAGGGAAATGGGCTCTGACATCCCTTACTCACTCAGCGAAACAAAACAGCATAGGATTTCTCTGTGGTGAAGGGTACCAAATTTTTGACTGCGGAATGAAGTTGCCCAGTGTTTACTAAAAATAAATAATTTTTCTTCTTCTTAAGGTGCCACTTCCCTATGAAGGCACGAAAGAAGGAGTGAGTGCTCATACCAAAATTCTTCAACCTGGATGTCTTTGCTATATTTGCCCTGTATTTTTCTCTACATCACTAGTTGAAGAGTACGGTATCTTTCGTCCCTTATTACATGCCCGAAATATTGCAGCTTCCCTCTTAGCACTTCCATTCTTTTTCTCATTCAAAGAAATATCTTTAAATCAAAACAAAATGTACAATTGACAATCTACCAAAGTGTTCATTGCGATAATGCAATAAAACAAATTAAATAAATACAGTTATTCTAAATGCTCTAGTTTAATCTACCATCTCTTTCTCTAATCTACCAAAGTAGAAAAATTAATTTTAAAATTTTTTAGTGAATTCATAATTTGATTATCATAACTCGTAGGTAATGAATTCATAACTCGTAAAAATTGGACTATTTTTGACAAACTGCTGATTTTCTCAGTCAATTGAGTAAACTTATTTAAGTTGATTTTTACCTAAAGGATTTTTAAACATTCACAATAATTATATTAAGTATATTATTGTGCCTTGTGATACAACGAACAGTGCATATGCAAAGTAGGCGGACTTATACATATAATTGTAACGAGTCCGCCTTTGGACGGTCGTCGTTTCGCAGAAAGGGTAATTGACAGGTGAACGGGGGTGGGATGTCGTCGCTATAGATAAACACATTTTAATGGTTATTTATACGTAGGCGCACGTCAGTGAGAATCTTTTAAAAGGGCTAGAGAAAAAGTTTAATGCAGTTTCCTTTAAAAAAAGAAAATACCACTTAACTAGCTACGCGTACTGGCTTTACGCGATTACACTTGTATAAAGGGGATTGTTAGCTTACATTAAAGTCTAAGGGCGCCTTCAAATTTGTCCCAAAGTGCCGCGCGGAGACTGCGTTGCTGTCGCTAGGCTCGAGAATCGTAGTTTAGTAGGTAGGTACCTACATTCAGTTTCACAATGAACTCTGACGAAGACGAAAAGGATTTTGGACAAAGAAAAAAAAAAAGAGTTAACCTAAGGAAACATTGCCACATTATAGACAAATTCTATAAAGTAAAAGGTTATATTGACAAAAAAAAATCAGAATTACTTAAGATTGCCAAAAAAACAATTATACGAATTACTTCTCTTTTTAGAAAATTATATTGGATTAAGTAGTGGCAGGGCACACTGCGTTTTTGCAGTCATTTGGGCAGCCCGTCTGGCGGCAGTAACCACCCCCCTTACAGAAGACCACCGCGTCGATGCTTGAAGAGATCAGTTGTCTCGTGCTGCACATCGACTCCTCGCGAAATGCAGCGTGAAGCCACTGACATCACTTTCGAGTATGTACTCACTGAACTGTGTAACTTATTGTGTAGTAAGTTTTTTGTTGTATTGTTACCTTAAAATGTGCGCGCCGCGTCTCAAAACGTTGCGTTTCGACTTTCAGTGTGATTTGACGATTCAATTTGATGAATTTATTGATTGATTGAAGAGTTTAGCGTTATCAATAAAAAACATACATACATTATTATGTTACGTTGAACTAAGAATAGAGAGTCAGAAGCCCCAAATGGACAGAAATGATAATCGAATTTGTTTTTATATAATTATGGACTATTGGACGTTTTTACTGATTTTATAAATAAATTGTAATTGAAGCTTATCATAAGATCAGTTAGAAAGTCGTTACCGATAGGTTGAACTTAATTAAACACAACGGAAACCTCATAAAAGCCTTATCTGAGATCGAGATTTCGGAAAGGGCGACTCCCACAAAGAGCATTGGTTGTAGGTATCACTGTACAGATTTATAATGTTAGCTTTTTTATATTGTTCCTCAAAGAAAAGGGTTGCTTTGGTATATTACGCCTTCTAATTTTATAGGATTTAATATTCAGAATTTTTAAGGTTATTTTAAAATATTTTGAAATAACAGTTTCCAACTATTAAAAAAGTACACTTTTTAAGTTAATCTTCGGATTTATATTTTTTTTATTATCTGCAGTAAATAAATTAGATAAAAATTCTTAGGTAATTGTTTTTTATAATGTGTGTTAAAGTTTAGTTTAGTAAAAATAAATTATTACGTTATACATAGAAAAGTTTCTTTTCTCTCAGATGCTTTAATTTTTCGTTTCTTTTTTTGCAAAAATAAATCAATTTTTACATATTATTATTATTATCATTATATATGATTTAAAGTGTCAATTGGAGAATGCAAAAAAATTATCATTTTGAATGATTTCAAAAAGCTGTGGTTAAAAATAATAATTGTAAACTAAAAATTTAACTTTTGGCATAATAAATTGCACCTCGAATAACACATCAATTTTTAGTAGACGCAGGGCACTTTCGCAGGCGTTTCGCAGTCTTTGGGTAGTCTGACGACAGTAACCGTCCCTCTTACAGAAGAACACTGTGAAAATAAAAGAATGCGTGATTTTGTATTTCGGTGAAAGAGGAAAATATGGCAGAGCCCATTTTTAATCCCTATCCTTTATCCTACCATGGTTTGCAGAACACTTGCAGCACCTGTGGCGTTGCTTGTGTCACCTTTATGGCGGTAGCAACCTACCATTAAGTGGGTCGTCAGGCTGTCTGATGACCTTATATAAAGAAAACATGTCAATCGTTAAATCAATAAGTTAAGGTTATACACACATAGGTAGGTACTATACATTCGTGCAAATATTATCTTTGGGCCAAGGATGTAGCTTCAAGGATTTATTTGTATGTATGAAATTCAAATGGTTAAATATCACGCATAACTAGGTTGTTAGGTTAGGTTATATAAATGTTAGTATAAATTTATATGTTACATTATACTACATTATGTTAGTATATAATGTAACATATCAATGTTAGGTAATTTTTCTTATACTCGTTTATCATATCACTTTTTTCTAATTTTTTTTCTAATCGCAACCGTAGTACATGCCAATGTCTATGTCAACTCTAATTATTATGTACCTACTAGCTTTCTCTGCGTCGCTTTTTCTTAGTTATTGAAAAATAAAAAACACTTGATAAAAATTTATGAGCAATA
Source organism: Bembecia ichneumoniformis (assembly GCA_910589475.2). Lineage (NCBI taxonomy): Eukaryota > Metazoa > Arthropoda > Insecta > Lepidoptera > Sesiidae > Bembecia > Bembecia ichneumoniformis. The sequence goes on along the minus strand of OU342536.1, from coordinate 12,309,318 downwards.
AATTTACAGGGAAGCAATTACTTATATGAATCAGACAGGATATATATATTTTATAACATTTTTTATACGTTGCTAAGCAACGCATGACTATTGATGGTGGCACTGCCACAAATTTATTCAATCTTTTTTTTAATATTTTTACATAATCCCTCGGGAACAGTACTTTTCTGGATGAAAGGTACCCTATTTCCTTTTCTATATACCTCACAACGTATATGCAATACTTCATGATAATTGGTTAGGTATTTAAAGCGTGAAATCGTAACAACAAACTTACTTTTGCATTTATTATAATATTAGTTAGGACGCTTCCATTTTGTTTCATAGACATGATCATAGCGAGATGCACTCTCGTATCGTACGTAACGCTCCACTTATTTTATCACTTTGATAACACTTGGCGCCACCTTAATAACTTAATTAAGTTAGCTTCGAGCACATTCACAAATTAAAATATTTCGACACCACAACGTGCTTTTGTCGAAGGGAGCAATATCAAATAAAGAACTTATTTATTTATTTTATTTATTTATTTATTTATTATACATCAAATAATTAGAAAAATATTTACAATGTCCCATAAAACTGGAAAGCAGTTTGTCTAATTTTTAAATATACCTTTTTTAATTAACTGAAAATATAGGTCGACAGACCTATATTTTCAGAAAATATAGGCTTATGGACCACTCGACTGTGTTAATAGGCGACGGTAGCCACATACCATCTAGTGGATCGTTAGCCTGTCTGCCGAAATTTACCTAAAAAGTTTTACATACAATGGTTACATCACATGATAGATTTTTATATATTTTATTTTTTTTACAAATTATTTTAAATATGTCATAATTATTATGCTAAACGGTGTGCTGACATTACCTGCCTAGCATGGGCGTAGCACGGTGGAGCAGAGTTGGGCGCTTGCCCCTAACCTGTAAGGTATATACCTAATCAAACCTAAAAACTTAATTATCTAGGTACTAACTACAATACTTAATATCCTTATCTAAATAAATAAACAACCTATATACTTTTATTAAAACACTATGTGATTTACTCTATAAATATATGATTTTATACTATAAATAAAATACCTATGTGTAATTGTTTATTTACTGTAGATACCTGAAAGTACTATCTATAGATATAGATATAAATTTCTAAATTGACTGATTAACAAATTGGCATACGCCCAGAGCCCAAATGGCTGAAGTTAGAGACACATTTTTGGATGGAAGATTTCGTGGTGTAGGTAGGTGAATCTGTATGAAAAAATTAACCGGGGTAAGACCGCGGGTATAGTTGGCTAGTTACATATTAATTTGCCCCACCCTGAACCCTTGGCTGGCTACGCCCGTGCTGCCTAGGATATAGTCTCCTAGATACAAGTCAGAATATAGAAATATGTGGCCATGTTGCTATGCGTGTGTGAAGCGTTAAAGAAACAATTCACACCGTTTATTAGGTGCTAAGTGTGTGACGGACAGACATGCGGAGCCGATGTTGTTATAACACATTTATTTCGGCACACGGAACGTTTATAGTCTGCGTGTCACATTACAACTTACATTACATTACAATTTGAATTGTACTCAAAAAGCTTCAATAGGGTATATGCACTTTTTTTTAAATATTTTCATGCGATAACCGTAAAAAATATTTAGCGCCAAAAAAAGGAAATTTAGTAACAAAAAAAATGTTAAAATTAAATAACAGGGGCATTTTAAACACCCGCCCTTTTGGCGCGCTTATCGTGACGTCACAGTCTACAATAACAATCGATACCAAGAAACAATCTGAATTCCACGCGGGCTTCGCCCGCGTGGAATTCAGATTGTTATAGTGTATATGTTATAGTGCATAACTAGTGTATATATCCTTCAACCGCTCCTAATTCCGTATCCTTTATCCTACTAAGATCTGCAGCGAATTTGCAGTACCTAGGGCACAGTATAATAAAGAGTACTAACGTACCTAGGGCCATACTTGTATTTAGACCATCTGCCATCAAATCGATCGTCTCTGTCTACTAAAATAAAAATTACAAAATATAAGTCACGAATTCGGCAGATATGCTGATGGTCCACTTAACGGTATGTGGCCTATTAACATAAGCAGTTCCGCTGGGATTTCAAGTGTGCTGTTGGCGTTGATAGAATTAAATTGGATCAGTGATAAGAAAGGAATACCTATTCCTTTACGTTGAAGAAAAAATATTCCTTTAAGTCCTATAGAGGAAGAAGTGTATGGTTGCTGACGCCAGACGGGCTATCCCAAACTGTGGAATGCAGTATGCCATGCCTGTACAATTGCGCGTGTACTCGCACTAAATGACGCTAAAACCACTGGTGGGACTGTCACAAAAAAACTCCAGTAATTTTAGATCTGGTGACGGACCTCTCTTTATTTTCTAATTGTTGGCACCTATATCAAATAACCAACAACTAACTATACCGGGTTCAAAGCATGTAAGGCGACATCTAGTCACAAGCCGTTCACTATGGAGTCAAAACAAACCACTGGCGCCATCTATTGAACTTTACTGTTATTGGCTATAATACCGTTCTACATTCCGCCCACCTAGAACTAAGTCTTCTAATAGTTCTAAACCGCAACTTCCTTATAAAATTTATTTAACTCCTGCCGCCCACCATGATGTGACCCGATAAAGTAATACAACATAATGACTATAAAAAAAAACTTAAGATACTTAAGAAACCTAAGATTAAGACATGACTTTTCAAAATATTGCAGTGGTATTTTACACAAATATGTTTATAATCACTCTAGAACAACAATCTATTCAGTAACCAACGGCAACACACAAACTTTGCTCAAAGGACGCTTAATAACAGAATTTTTTGTTTGTAAAGAGACAACACGTGTAATCCCGTCCGGACCCGGATGCTTTGACACTATCCTTCCATATAACCAACGACAAGGGGGTAAATCGTTTTCTCTTACTATAACGACATCGCCGATATCGGGTTCCGGAATACCTAATTTCCACTTATAAGTTTGAAAAAAACGTCTCAAATACTCTCCAGACCACTTTCGCCAAAAATCCTGTAACATTCTCTGGGTGTATTGCCATCTACGCAAGGAGCCAATGTTACAACCTTCAAAATTCTGATCGGGAACTGATACAAGTGCTTCACTGACGAGAAAATGTCCTGGGGTCAAAATATTCCTGTCATCAGCGACATCGTTCAATCTTGACAATGGTCGGGAATTAAGGCATGCCTCTATTTGGGCCAATACTGTGGCCATTTCCTCATACGTAAGAGTGGAATCACCTACAACTCTCTTTAAGTGAAACTTCACTGATTTTACTCCCGCCTCCCACAACCCGCCGAAATTAGGTGCGTGAGGCGGGATAAAATGCCAAGTAGTACCGTTATTTGCCAATGACTCAGCCACTTCGGTGAGCATACAGGACCTTTCGAAATTAAACAAATGGCTCAATTCCCTTGATGCACCTACAAAATTAGTCCCATTATCGCTCCACAGGTCCTGACAGTGGCCTCTACGAGCAACAAAACGCTTAAATGCTTGCAGAAAGCCCTTACTTGTGAGTTCAGACACCACCTCCAAATGAATTGCTTTTGTGGACATACATACGAAGAGGCAAATGTAACCTTTATAAGATCGCTGTCCTCGACCCTTTGAGACTCTTAATTGAATTGGACCTGCATAATCCACTCCACTGTTTTTAAACGGTCGATTTGGGGTGACTCGAGAAGCTGGTAATTGACCCATTATTTGGGTCCTTGCAGCGATTGTGTTTTTTACACAAGTTACACATTTATGTACACAAGTTTTTATTAATTGTTTCAAGCCAAATATCCAATATGCTGAACTTATATATGTCATCATTAATTGCGGACCACCGTGCATTGTTTTGATGTGGACATTATTGATTAACAATTTAGTGATGGGAGAATCCTTAGGTATTATGATCGGGTGTTTTTGGGCGCTTGATAATTGTGATTGTCCTAAACGCCCACCTACACGCAGTATATTCTGATCGTCCAAAAATGGATTCAATGCATAAAGCTTGCTCTTTTTACTTACACCTTTGTCTTTTTTCAATCTTTCCATGTCGTCTCCGAAGTGTTCATTTTGACATATTTTTATAATGTTTTCGAGCGCCAATCTTAACTCTTCACTAGTAAGGTAACTAGTTTGGTGACGTTTGCAAGACCTTCTCAATCCCAAAAACCTTCTAACGTATGCTACAATTCTTATTAGTTTTGTTAAAGACGAGTATCTCTCCCACAATGATCCATCAATCAAAGCACTGGTGTGAACCTTCACGACCTCCAATTCAGTATTCAAATTATTTGGTTTCTCATACTTGATATTTTTCTTGTGCAGAAATTCAGGACCGCATAACCATAATTTATTTTTTGACAGTTCTTGTGGACTTAAACCTCTTGATGCAACATCTGCGGGATTTTGAGGAGAACGTACATGAAACCACTGACCTGAATCTATCGATGTCAAAATTTCAGATACTCTATTAGCTATAAAAGTCTTCCAACGTCCAGGATGACTACTCAACCAGGCGAGAACCACTGTGGAATCTGTCCATGCATACCAGTTGATTTTGTTAATTTTCAAAACTGTTCCTGTTTCTGAGAGCAGTTTAGAAAGCAGAACAGCTCCACATAACTCCAGTCTAGGTATGGAGACTTGTTTAATCGGGGCTACTTTAGTTTTCGCCGTGACGAGCGAAACCCTAACATTGCCTGCACAGTCAATCATACGAATGTAAATTACGGCAGCGTATGCCGCCTGAGAGGCATCACAAAAACCATGCAATTCTAACTGATCCACAATTGACTTCGTGCCTAACCATCGCGGAATTTTAAAATCTGATAAATATGGCAGTTCGTTTCTATAATTTTGCCATTCCTTGGCTAACTCCTCCGGTACCTCCTGATCCCAATCTATACCTGCGAGCCAAATCTTTTGTATCATCACTTTAGCTAATATTACACTGGGTGCAACCCATCCCAATGGATCAAATAGGCGACAAATATCTGAAACAACCTTTCTTTTAGTTAGAGGTTTCTGTAGATTTGGTAGTGTTACAGTGTAATGGAAGACGTCCATGCTTCGGTTCCAGGTAAGTCCTAGTATTTTTATTATTTTGTCCATTTTTATTTCCATCCCATTAACCTCATCCTCGGTTTTCGTTTCTTTTCCTTTATTAATTTCTTGTAGAAGTTGGTCACTATTGCTTGTCCATTTTTGTACCTCAAATCCAGATTTTCCTAACAGTTCACCGATTAACTTATAAATTTTTATCCCGTCTTCTATACTATCACAACCAGTCATAAAATCATCCATATAAAAATCATTTAATATTCTTTCAGAAACAAGTTGGTATTTCTTATTATGAATGTATTCTTGAGCTACTTGTTGTAAAGATCGAACTGCCAAGTAAGGGGCGCAAGCAGTGCCAAACGTAACTCTGAGCAAACGATAGTCCTTAATTTCAGACGAAGGATCATCTCGCCACAATATTCTTTGATAATCCACATCCGCAACATTCACCTTCACTTGACGATACATTTTAATAATATCAGCTGCCATACAGATTGGTGGTACCCTCCAGCGTAGAATTATATGTCTTAAATCCGCTTGTAAGGTAGGTCCTATCATTAAGTCATCATTTAAGGACACTCCATTACTTCCTTTACAAGACGCATCGAATACCACCCTAAACTTTGTGGTATCCTTATCCTCTCGCACTACGGCGTGATGCGGTAAATATACCGCATTTTTTACCTTCATATCAGATTCGGAAACCAGCTCCATATGATTTAACTGTAAGTATTCTTCTATAACTTGTTTATACCTTTGTTTAAATTCTTCATTTCTTTCAAATTTTTTCTCTAATGTCAAAAGTCTCCTCACAGCTATCTCTCTGGAATTGCCATATTTACAAGTAGGATCTTCGCTTCTCAACGGTAATCTAACTACAAATCTACCATCTTCATCCCGGTAAGTAGTAGTTGCATATAAATTTTCACATAATTTTTCTTCTTCTGTTAGTAAAGGTTTGGTGAGCGCCGGCTCCAATTCAAGTTCCCAAAATCTTTTAATCAAATCATCATCCTCAATGCGAGAATGGCAAGTCATCGTGCCTGATGAAGATGAACCATTCACTCCGCCCGAAAGAATCCAGCCCAGTGATGTGGACTGAGCTACTATCGCGCCATAAGGGTCCCTTTTTACACCTTCTTTCAAGACTTGACTATAAATGTCTCCTCCCAGTAATAAGTCGATTTTACTAGGTATATTGTATCCTGGATCCGCTAATTGTATACCTTGAAAATCCACACATTCTATCGGTGGAAATTGTCTAGCTGGCAATAGCGACGTAATTAATCTTAAAACATAAGCCCTTACTCTAATCACTACCTCTGGCTCAATTTTGGAACGTATCTCGAAAATAACCATAGCCTTTGAAATTATGTTACAATTTCCTCCTACACCTAAAACATTTCCCTTAATTGGTATTTTCTTGAGTCCCAAAAGTTGAACTACTGATTCTGTAACAAATGATGCCTGTGAGCCTTGATCCAGCAGTGCTCTCAGTGGGTAATATGATCCGTTTTTGGAACGGGCTTGTATCAACGCGGTAGCTAGTAAGACTTGGTTGTACGTTCTACCTGCTGAAAAGCATGACAAAAGTTGATTTTTCGAAGCTTCATTCGACGTGCCCTCGCTCATACTGCAATTCTCTTCTTGATTACGTGGCGTAGTGGTCGGAAGAGCACTAGACTCCTGATGCAACAACGTATGGTGTCGTTTTTTACAAAGATGACACTTGACAAATTTCTTACAGAATCTCGCGGTATGAGAACTTCCTAAGCAATTAAAACACAATTGTTTGTCCCGGACGAAATTACGACGTGCGTCTACTGTTTCATTCGAAAACATTTTACACACATTTAATGCATGTGCATTAGAGCAAAATAAACATTTTAAATCAACTACATGTAAGACTTTAGGTTTTGACGAAGGTTTCAAATTTGACACATTTAGTTTAGGTTCCAGTGCTTCTAAAGCTCGAGATCTACTTATCAAAAATTCTTTAAATTCCGAAAATGTTGACAATATCTCCGAGGAGCCACCACTATTACTAGTAAATTCCCACTGTCTTTTTGTTTCTGGATCAAGTTTCATTGACAAAATATAAATAACAATAGTATCCCAATCAGAAACGTTAACACCTAAATTCGACAATCCATTCAAACAGTCGCATGTAGTATCCACTAAGTCCTTTAAGTGCTGTGCCGATTCCTGTGTAGCAGACTTCTGACCAAACAAACGTTGTAAAATATTTTTTGTTAAATATTTTTTATTGTTGTAACGATCCGTTAACATAGTCCAAGCTTTTTCGTAGTTTTGTTCCGATATCGAAATATGCCTCACCAACTGTTCCGCTTCTCCTGCTAAATACCCTTTCAAATAGTGCATCTTTTGCACATTGTCTAAATTCGCGGAGTTGTGCACCAACGACGTAAACAAATCTCTAAAAGTAACCCATTCGGTATAGCTTCCAGAGAACATGGGTATGACTATCTTTGGTAATTTTACTTGCGAACTAGAAGCTATACTCGGCTCAGAATTATATGACTTGTCGCCATTCTTGAAACTTTCAAGACTCGTTATTAATAAAAGTTTGTACTCCAAATAACAATCTTCACATGAATCGAACACATTTTTGTTACTGTAGACACTGGCCTTTAGTTCCTCTAACTCTGTTTCTAAAATTAAACTATCATGGTTTTTCTTGAACTGTTGCCAAAGTTCCTCTAAACTGGACAACCTTATTTCTATGTACGGCCTCGTAACTCTTTCCTTTGGCGATTTCTTAAAATTGGTTTTTGCCTTAGATATTCTCTCATAAATGTTTTCTTGTAAGTTAATAAATCGTTCCATCTTGTTGGACTGTATTGCTCATCAATTGGCCAAAGTAATTTGAAATAAATTGTAAGTTAATTTTGAAATTTTCTAAGTCCACAAATTTTTTTGAAAATTTTACAAGTGTTTGAATATCGATATGAAATCTGGCATGGATTCCCCGTCTCAACCACTTATGCACGAAAAATTTTACAAGTCCAAACTAATGTAAAAGTTCTAAGTATAAATCACTAATTAAATTAAATTTTAAAGTTATTTTTCAAAGTTATTATAAATCACTAATAAAATTTTAAAGTTATTTTTCCACTATATTTAAAGTTCAAATTTGCACGAAAAATATGGAACGAACTCACAATTTTTATTCTTTCTTCTCTTCGTCCCTTGAACTTGATTCCTTGGTATCGCCCCGTCTTGTGCACGTCGCTGCAGTTGCCGAAGCTGCTGTCGTCACGTTGTCAGCCTTCAGCGCCGTGTAGACTCGTCCCGTACAGCGATCCACTGCCAAGGGTCCGAAGGTAGCAGGTAGTCCCGTCCTGCTGTCTGGGTTGATCTTTGCCGATACTTATCCGGCTCGAAAGGACCAAATGTACAATTGCGCGTGTACTCGCACTAAATGACGCTAAAACCACTGGTGGGACTGTCACAAAAAAACTCCAGTAATTTTAGATCTGGTGACGGACCTCTCTTTATTTTCTAATTGTTGGCACCTATATCAAATAACCAACAACTAACTATACCGGGTTCAAAGCATGTAAGGCGACATCTAGTCACAAGCCGTTCACTATGGAGTCAAAACAAACCACTGGCGCCATCTATTGAACTTTACTGTTATTGGCTATAATACCGTTCTACAATGCCACTAGCCAATTTGGAATTAATTTACTTAATTTACATAATTTGAAATTTTAATTCTTAATACATATTTATTTTATTTATTATTTTATTCCCTTATCAAAATAATGTACATACCTATATCAACATAATACATTATTTTATCAATATATTTCTTTAATTACTAAGAAATGTTATTAAACATCGATGATTTATATAAAATTCTGTAATCTTAGCAATATGTAGTAATACTTCTTTTATAAAGCCGCTGCCTCACAACGTGCACTTATAGATTAAGCAAAATTAAACCCTTGTTCATTACAATACGGTCTAATTTGATAGTTTTGTATAAAGGAATGTGTAAACGCTTCAAAGAAATGGACGACGATATTAAATCTGTGCCTAATATCATATCACACTCTATAACTAAATGAAATGGCGCTATTGAAGGTTCTATCTTTAGAATTCTCTGTTAGACGAATCTGGAATCTATTACCTAGTGATTAAAGCCCTTTGAAATTAGAGAACTTTAGTAAAAGATATCAAACAGAATACAATTGAAATTATTTAGTTATTTTAACAAAAGTAGACTTTATTGCTTGGTGTTAACGTTTAGTAGTACAGTAGGCTTTGGTTTGTTGTAGATGGGAATATCAAGGATCGGTCACGAGAGCCATCCGATTATTAACAATTAGTTTCGCTTCGCCCGCTTCGGACCGGTTGTAATTTAAGTATTTCTTCTGAATGATCTTAAAGCAACTCTAAGACACCTTTACACATTGTTAAGGCGGTAATGACTTACCATTTTATCTTTTCTAGAAATAACTATAATGTATCAACGGCAGCCATATCAAAATCATAAAGAATGATGTATTGCAGATATGTAAGTTTTTTTTTATCTGCGTCGATCCGCGGCCCTTATTAGATCGTCTGTCCGTCTACATTCAATAACCTTCCGGGCCCAGCGGCCGTCGGCTCTCCTTACTATGTGTCCTGTCCACTGCTACTTCAAAATAGGTTCAAATCTTCCGGGTTATGTCGGTAACTTACGTTCGTCCACGGATCTCCTTATTTAGTTTATCCTGATTCGATCTCGCAGAGTAACCCCAAGCACAGCCATAACTCCTTATTCCACAGAACAACGTTGAGCTTTCTGAGGAGATAGAGACCACGTTTCAGGGTCAGGTCGAAAACCTTTGTTTTAAAGTCCTGAGCTTAGAACAAGAAGATGTGTCTGAGCTTCAAGAACGCTGCCCATCCGAGCTGAATTTGTCTTTATTATTCACATTGTTAAAGCATTAGCCGAACGTCGCCGAAATTGCCCGAAGATTTTTAGCAACTGCAAATCGGCAACGATATTCTTCTACCGCCATACTACCTATACATATAAATTTTGTTATCACAATGTAAATCCATAGACGATTTTTAATTATATATTACAAAACGAAAAGGCGACATCCCCAACAATAACACACATGTAGTAAAATTAAGATAGACATTTCTGTAATTACGGTTGGCAAAAAAAGATGCAAAATATTCAGCTGGGATTTCTTTATTATCGGCCGGCTAGGATCCTATATAAGATAGGATGTACCTTTCTTGACAGAGTTTCACATAAAAAAAACAATCAACGAATACCAAAAATATTCAAAATTCTCCCATTTCCTTAACAATGTAGTGTACATAACAAATAATGACGTCATAAGAAAAAAACCGTAAAACACGACTGTAAAATGTAGGTCGTATATTAAGCGCGGATGTTAACAGCCAATTAAAAATGTAAGAACACGCGCCTCGCCATGTTTCAATCCAATAGTTTTATGATAGAACATGGGGCTTACTTTGAAATTAGTTTGTGGAACAGTAAGAATCTATCCAAAAGACAGAGTTGTCGATATATCTGATCGGAAAGATTTTATTTTATGCCTAACTAGCGAACTGTACTCGGCAATTCATTCTGCAAATTACACAAACTTTTCTCGCTTATCGCTTTTCATTGGTGAAAATCCGTTGGATTGTTTAAAAGAAATTAGCAGAGAAACAGCCAGTATCTAATGTATAATAACTAATGTATAATAATCCTCATGGATATAAGGAGTCATTTGACGTATATTTAGAAAAAAATATTCAGCCGTTTCCTGTCAGGAAGAGCCCGACTTGGTGTGTTTTGAAATTAAGTATTTTTTAATATATTTTTCGAAACAACTGGCTGAAATGTAACAGTGTGGTATATTTTTGGAATCAGCTCATGGAGTCCTTATATTTGATACCCCACTCGATAGGTTTCTGAAGAAAAACAAATTTTCACACAAAAGAATTGATGACATCATAAGTGGAAAATGTACCAGGTGGCAGATATCCACCCAAGTCTAAGATATTTACTAAGACCATTACTAAATTTTCCTGAAAAAAAAAAAAAAAAACACCACACGCGAACTTTCCCACAGGACTGCAGTCAGATCCAAGATGGATCCAGGACTAAGTATTACTTTTTTTGTTTGTAAACCAGTTGGAATGAAAAAAAAAAACTAATTATTGTAGGAAGCTTTCGGTAACAATAATTATTGTAATACTTTAGTGAAAACCGCATTCAAATCGGTTAGCCGTTTCTGAGATTGCGTGATGATTAATGACGTTGGACTAGAGTTTTATTAATTTTCCCATTTTGCAAAGTATTTTTGTTGCTATTACCTATAAAATATGTATATTTTGTGTAGAGATTAGATAAATCACATATGTTAATAGGGTAATTATAGCTCTTTTGTTTTTAAATACTAAAATGAAAAATTGTTTAAATGTGATTCAATAATTCCGATTTAACGATTCGTTAATTCGAGTTCGATATTGAAAACAAGCCTTCCTATACTCAGACTCGGACGCGTCTTGAAGTAACTCAGCTGTGTAAAAGCGGTCAACGGGAAGTAGGTAATATAAACGGCTTGGCTTATCTCTTGTGAGTGTAATTCAAAGAAAATACTAGTAGAAATCTTGTTGTCGTAGAGTCGCATTAGTGCGAAAATAATGCGCACTACACATACACACACACAACACACATATTAGGAACTCTTAATGGCACGGCTGTATTCACATCTATTATCCATCTAATTAAGAAATTAAATTAAACAAAACATCACAACATCTATTGTGTAGGTCACGACTTTGACTTAAGTACCTACCCTTTAATGATTTATATTTCTTTATTTATTTACACAAACTTACATAACTTACATTCTACAATTACAGGTTTCCACCCTATGCGGTAGTGTAGCAACAATTATATACAAATGCAACTATATGAAGCGCGCGCTTCATATCCAATACCCTAATACTTACTTCACTTAGGCAAATGACATTTACAATAGAACTCGCTGGCGGCGGAGACAATTCAACAGGCCTAGAAATGGTGTTTTTTTGTTTTTACCATTAGAACAATACGCAAAAAAAATATTATTAACACAATTTTTTAAACTGAAATTAACTTATTAATAGGTACAGGATTCATATGCGCGCAATAAGCCGTTTTCGAGAGAATTTTCAATAAAAGCAAATTCTTCTTGTGTTCTAACTTTTTTTGTGGCGTTTCTATTACTTTAATGAAAATTCTAATTAATACAATTGGTTCTTCACATGTTTAAGTATAATATATATATTTTTCAAAGCAATTGTCTTGTCTATTTCTTGTAACATTTTCATTAAACAATGGATATTTTTAGTATTTAGCGTTTGTCTCCACCTTAATCGTAAAAATGCTATAGCTCTTGCTGTTTTTCAGTCTTTTTTTCTATTCTAATAGACCTTAGAAAGTTCACAAATGACATTTTAAAATGTTATCTTTTGACATGTGTCGAAAATAGGAACTAAAGCCGCCATTTCGTAAAACGTCACATAATGACAGATAATTAATATTATAAGGAGATAAGATTTGTATGTATTTTTGTATGTTTGTAATGAATAAACTCAAAAACTACTGGATTTATTTTAAAAATTCTTTCTCCTACAGATAGCTACATTTTCAGCGAGTAACATAGGCTACTCACCCTCCTCCCATCTCCCCCTTTACCCCCTCCGTACAAATGTATGTTTGTAATGAATAAACTCAAAGACTACTGGATGGATTATAAAAATTCTTTCACCTGTAGAAAGCTACATTATCAGCGAGTAATAATTTCTAAAGGTACGCGTACGAAGTCGCGAGCAAAAACTAGTGACAGATAAAAAAAGAATAATTTGCCAAAGGTGATAAAAGGTTTGGTGTCGGATGTGATTCTATCGCCGAAGATGAAATTTTTTAAGATCAAAGATTTTCAATTGTATATATAGATCGGGCAAGACGAAAGAATCCGTAATGTGACATTTAGAACCACGTGGTACTAAATCGCTCACAACTTACAAGGCTATTTAGCAACGCCATGGCTTGGCCATCCTGATTACGGCGATCAGAATCAATATTTTTGTAGGAAAAATTTTCCAATGCCCTCTCTATATATTCTATATATTTAATCTTTTTGTTTAATAACAATCTAACAATAACAACCTAGGGCCCCGATTATATAATCACATTTGAAATGCTACTAATATTATAAAGGCGAATGTTTGTGAGGATGTATAGATGTTTGTTTCACACAAAAATGATTTAAAAAATTTGGATGAAATTTGACACACAGATAGATAGTTTATTGCCTGCCACAGATAGATAGATATTATAGGATACCTTTTATCCTAGAAAAACGTTAGGATCCCAAAAACGCTGGTAATAATTGCCTAAAAATTAAAAAAAAAATTCGGCGCCACTCGGCACATCCGAGCGATAAGGATGTCAGACGTTATATTACTCACTAGGTGGCGCCCGCGATTTCGTCCTCGTTGATAAATGAAAAATATAACACCTGAGAAAACATATCAAAATCAAATCAAAATATTTATTTATCAATTAGGTTTCTGCAAGAAACTCTTACGATCGTCATTTAAATTTACCAGGGTTTCGGAAAAAAGCCAAGATGACGATCCTGAGAAGAAACCCCGAAAGAAACTCAGGATACTATTCTTTTGTCATCTTTATATGATATAATCTTTCATATGACCTTCATATTCTTCATATTCATATTCATCTTCATATTCTTTATCGCTGTGACGACGCGCGCGACGGTGGCGCCGATTTTTTTTAGGTTTTTCGGGTTAAAAAGTATCCTATAAGCTAATCTTGATAATAAACTATCTGTGTGCCAAATTTCATCCAAACCTTTAGCCGTTTTGGCGTGATTGAGTAACAAATACACAAGTATATTTTATAATATTAGTAGGATATATTTTCTCAGGTGTTATATATTTTGTCATTTTTCAACGAGGGTGAAGTATTATAATATAATCAAGAATCACGCATTCGTTGTACAAACGGTATCAAAATAAACTGGACAAATGCAACACATGACGTCGGGAACCGAGTTTACATCATCCGTAAACTCTTTGATGTTATACCATTAGTAGGGCTGTCACTTAAATATTTTAATTAAAATAAAATAAAATAAATTAATATTCGCTATCAATTCTATCATAATCATAACTGGGTATAACCCCACACAAAATAACAGTACCTACTTAACATACCTAATTGTATTTTTGTGCGTGCTTAAGGGATGCCAGAGCCCTTTCTCCCACTCACCTTATTACCCAAATAACCTCCCAGCCTTTACTCCTGTGTCACTCATTCTTTTAACAATTTCAGAAAACACTGATGACTGATGGGATATTTGTCTTGGCTTGTGTTTACTGGCATCTTATGCACATAAAACAAAAATACCTACACAAAAAATCAAAAAGCAGGGGACAATTACAAGGAGTCCCATGTTACCTGCCGTTATTTTTTTCTTATAATAGCATGTTTAAATTGTATATTTTACTAGGAACCCGACCCCGGCTTCTCACGGATGTATTTTTTTTTTCAAATCATATACAAACCATTCTCGCTTATCTCTCTTTCTTTTAGTGAAAACCGTATCAATATCCGTTTTCATTTTATAACTAGCTTAGCTGAGCCCAACTTGGTACGCGTGGTATTCGATAGGTATAGCGCGTAACTTTTTTGTTTGTAAACCGATTGGAATGAAACAAACACTAAATGTTACGGGACGCTTGCTACAATACATCAATGAAAACCGCATTCAAATCGGCTAAGCCATTTCTGAGATTAGCGTGTACAAACGCACAGATAAACAGACAAAAATTCCAAAAACCATTTTTTTTTACCTCTGTAATATAAATACAACGTGTACAAATTGTTTTTGAAAAAAAAAATTATGTACAGACGATTTTGTTATATATGTAGGTATAGAATATAGATAATAAATAAATAAATATTTATAGATATAGATTTATGGCAGTATAAAGTGTTGAGATCACAAATGATAAATAAAACTAATATACCTAATCTAAATGAAAATGTTTTCATACGCCAACTGTACTGTGTGCCATCTAGAAGTCATTGATCAGAAGCGCAATGGCCCTTCCATCCTCGGAGTTGACTTCAAAGCGCATCTTCCGCTATTTTGGGATCGGCTCGGAGCGCAATTAAATTTTTTGTCACGCACGACATCTTTTGTAGTCTCCTTGTTGTTATGGTTCATTTAAAAGTTCATAAAAAAACTCGTTTTATGTTTAAAATTAAAATATACACACTTATTTCATTTTGTAACATTCTACGAAGTACCTTTTTTATTAAATAAAATACGATGTTACTCATCGATGATGTTACTACGATTAGACTGACGGATTGACGGGAGTTAGTATACATTGTTATTATTAAACCATGCAAATTAGGAGGGAAAGTATTTTTTACCGTACAGTTGATGGTAAGTGGCTACCGTTGCCTATAAACTATAAACTCAACCAACATCATATGGTTTGCAAGCGCTAGCCTTAACAAAATGAGGGATAGGAGATAAAAATGGGATTTGGCATGGATTTGGCATCTCACCGAAACACAACAGCACACCACACGTGCTGTTTTTCCACGGTGGCTTTGCTTTTATTACTTACATTTAAGTTTACTTAAAATTAAGACTTAACTTAAAATTTAAGTTTACTACTGCCAGACGTACTGGCCAATTTATGAAACATAAATGTCACTTTTAAATTTGGAAGCATTTAATAAATTAAAGAAATCAAGCGCTGTAAAAAACATACGATAAAAATAGTTTTCTTTCATGATTTTTTAAACGTATAAACTGTTGAACATGATCAAAAGGAGCGCGTCTCAAGTGTTTATTCAAGCAAATACAAATTCAAGTAAGTCCAAGAACTCAGTGGATTAGCTAGAGTAAACAACCGATGAATATACTTCGGCCCCTCAATGTTTTGCGTTTACATCGACGTTCTTAAACTCTAACTTTAAACTGTTAAGGTTAAATTTGCTTTGCGTTAAGTTTGCGCAACGGTAATACACGAATTTGTTTACTGTATGAAAGAAACCCTTGTACGTGAACCTAAAACATCCGAAACCGCTCGTTCTATTAGTTTAACTGTTAAGGGCAAGTTTTAAAATTGAAAATAATTTAGGAGAATTGTAGATGAGCTGGCAACACAATAGCTATACTAATTAATATTGGCGTCGCACAGAGTAGGTAGTATGCTATGCATACACATAAATATTCAATTCAATTTTTTTTTTGTAAATATTTTAAAAAATTGCAGATACTAGCTTTTGCCCGCAACTTCATCCACGGCGCTCGGGAACAGTCCTTTTTTCTGGATGATAGGTATCCTGTGTCCTTCTTTGTATCCCTAATAACGTGTACTTAAAATTTCACTACGTTAAGTTGAGTAGTTAAGGCGCAAAAGCGTAACAAACAAACAAAATGTCTTTTTATTTTATAATATTAGTTCAAATTTTGGTACGAGTAAAAGGTTTAGAGATTTAGAGCAACAAAAACTCTCTGCGTTCTTTTCATTTAAACTTAAACTACTTATAAAATTAAAAAACATATAAAATCTATACTTTACTAATATTATAAAGCAGAAGAGTTTGTTTGTTGGAGCGCGCTAAAAAAATCTTATTGTTTTGAATACCTAGTCCATTTATCGAGGAAGGCTATAGGCTATATAACATCACGCTGTGATAAATAGTATTGTAGGTATTTAGCAGTGTCCAGTTCCGCGCGCCCCATGCGCACGCCGCCGCCGTATGGGCCGCAGTGAAGCGTGGCCAAGTTCATCTAGTGTCTAAATAAATCTTTCCTTAATTTTGAACGTTTATGTTACTTAAATAATTTAGTTGTTTTTAATTTATTAAATTAAGTTACCCACATTAAATATTTCGATTTCCAATAATAGCTCTGAATATTCAAACATATTCTGTTTTATATGAATCAGTATAAAATTATAAAATTAAGACAACTATGTTCTCTGTAATTAAGCATAAATATACCTACTCTTATTATTTTCTGGCTATCCACCCTGGATTTATACATACAAAACTTTCTCGTTTATAGCTCTTTTCGTTAGTGAAAATCGTATTAAAATTTTGTCGGTCTGAGTAAAATCCGTTGTATTATTTAATAGAAGTTTGCGGAGAACAGACAAAAGCGGACAGCAACTTTATTCTTAACTAGATCGGCCCGTAACTTCGTACGCGCGGTATTCGGTATAGCGCGTAAACTTTTTGTTTCTAACCGATTGGAATGAAACAAACACTGTATGTTACGGGAAGCTTGCTACAATACATCAGTAAAAACGGCATTCAAATCGGTTAAGCCTTTTCAGAGATTAGTATGCACAAACCCACAGACAAACACACAAACACAAAAATTCTAAAAACTATTTTTTTGACCTCGGGGACATAATTACAACACCTAAATTTTTTTTTTGAAAAAAAAAATTTTACATTGACATGGCTCGTTTACAATTTTACTATATGATGCATAGATTTTATAATATGCATAGATAGATAAAGATTTAAATTCGACGATACGAAAATACAAATCACTCTTGCCCTTAACAGAAACTTTTTAAGTGGTGCCGACATTTTAAACCTTTCCCGTGCCCAAACATAGTTATTTGCTATCCATTGTTAGTTTACAAGGAAATACGTTTCAAAAGACGTTTCAAAAATACTTGAATGAAATGCAATCTACCGTACCCTAATGGGATATCCCATCACAATTATTATAAGACTGTTTGATGTTTTATTCGTAGATAATCGCTATATTTCGATAGGATTTAAAAACCTTTTTTTTTATGATAAAGAGCAGCAGTTAGGTAGACATTATACGTGATGGTAAGTGGGTATCTACTTTTGCCAAGGAATAAAAGCATGCAAGTGTGTGACCCTGTGGAAGGATTAACTCACAAAATGATGTTATGGGAATGGGCCTTGATATCCCTTACTCGCGTAGGTAAACCCAAGCACATGTGCTTTTTATGTCGGTGATCTTTTGTAATGATATTACAATACATTAATCATATTACAATATAATACTCCTGCGAAAGCGATATATGAACAACCATTCATGGCTATAATTATAAGAGTTGTGAAGGTTTTCCTTTAAAATTTATTGCAAAATTCGTCAATTGTCTAATGTATTGCTAAATAGGTCATTTCGTCATTATTAGCTTTGAAACGCAACATCAAAGCTTATCTCGCCAATGATCAAAGTAAGTCATCTTGTACACAAGATTACTCTAGCTAGCTAATATATTTCGTCAATGCCACCGGTCTGAAATTAAAATGTAAAGTACCTACGTAGTGTCTTATAATCGAAACACTAGTCAAAAATTAACTTAATATCAATAAGATATTTTTTTAAGTGACATATTTTGTATTATTAAGTACCTATATGTAATTTTTTTTGTATATGTATATGTTTTATTTATTTATATATGTGTTCTAGGTACCTAAATCAATTTAAGAAATTTGGAATGTGAATATTTTGGAATTAAACGGAAGAACATTATTTTATAAATATGTATTTGCTTTTTATGAAACTTTTAATAATTTATCATAACAAAATTAAATTATTAGTTAGGTTTGTTAGTTCTTCGCGACTTCGTCCGCGCTCCTTATTGAAATTGAAACAACTATTCAATCTTTATTGCACATATATTTTTGTCAGGCGTTCAATTTTTTTATTCTTATTTTTTTTAAATTATCCCCTGGTTTCGAATCGATTATCCACTGGTTTCGATGATTTGCAGTTTTAAACAAATATAATTTTCTTGGTATATAGATCCATATAACATATTTTATATAAATTATTCATAAATTAAAAATTGTGGTTGTTTAACTATTTATACGTACTTGTTGAGAGCTACCATCGATCTTGATTTCAGGAATTTCGTAAGATCAAGAAAATATTTCTTCAGTAAATAATCCCATCCGGTTTATATAATGTAAGTAGGTTTAATTAGTACAATCTAAACATTGGAGGTTTTGAAACGCGAAACTCGTGACATCCGCCCACAAAAACGAGTCTCCACGGCGACCTTGGTATTGTCTCAGCTCTCAACCAGTCACTCATCGAACGTTTTTTGTGCTAACTCACCGTTTTCAATGCTTGAGAACCTTCCCCTTCGGAGGCTTTGTCGCTATAAAAATAAACCTAAACGAAACTCCCGTTCATTCCTTTTTTAGTGATTCGATTTTGTTTTGTAATCCTGTTAGCTTATCAGGGTTTTATAATATTATTAACGACTCACCCGGCCTCGCAATGATGCGATCATATACACAAATCTTTTTCATTTATCACTCTTTCCATTAGTGAAAACCGTATCATAATCTGTTGGGTGCTTGCGAAGATGTTAGCGAAGAAACAGACTGAGCGGGCAGCGATTTTATTTTATAATATGTATAGATACCTACTAGACATAAATTTAGCCATAGAAGAGATAATATTTATGACAATGCGAGTGGTAAAACAGTCTTATACATAATCTTGGCAACCCTTCTAGCGACAGTAGTCCACACATCTTTAAGCATACCTATTATCCTCCCAGTCGCTAAAATTTTCCTGTTTTTGTCGACGTAAACGTGTTTTTCTCCGTAATTCTTAAAAATTTCATTAATAAGTGTAAAGATACTTAAAGAATTTTGTCATATATTATTTTGGTCTGTTCTTCCTAAACATTTTTATCTCTATGTGAACGATGACGCTACTGCAATTCTCCACTAAAAGTTGCGTGGTCTAACTATAAGTTTCTATGAATTAAGTAGCATTTGGACCCACAAATGCGTGGGTCCGCTTGGCGACACAATTTTGAAGTCACTAACTGGACCCGCTCTTCGCCTCCGGGTCAATTTGCAATAGTAAAAAAATTGAATATTTTCTTGCTTTTCTAGTTTAGTTTTCAATGCACATTCTGTCGAAATTGGGAAATACAAATATTAGATGATATTAAAAATGGATTCATAGCTTTATATTCATCGTAACGAATATAGAATGTGAGTTTGCACAACTATGGATAATATAAACACACATTCTGTCTGTCCGTTCGTCACAAATTGGCTCATTTTGCGGGTAGACTTAACTAATTTCAACATTTTTCTTTGTTTCAGATGTCAGCGTTCGCTGGAATTTTATCCAGCGGGTGTTCAAGCCACGCCAGGTTCCTTCTCTGCTCTTCATTCGCGCCTCTCTGTTCCGAACAAGTTTCAGGATCAGTGAGCGCTTGCCGTGCGCTCTGCGAAACCGTCGTCGAAGACTGCAAGGAACAACTTCAGCAATTACCCCCAAACGCACTCGATTGTAGTGCCTTTCCACTGAGAGCTGATAAAAGACTCTGCATGAGACCCCCAAACGCTAGCGAATTGGAGGCCGAACCACCACCGCCTCCTCGTTGGCCGTTCCACGATCACGAGTTAAGAGAACAAGGATGTCCACCGGCTTACACCAGATCACCGACCGGAGAATGCTGGCCTGCATGCGGACAAAACGCTAGATACAGCCACTCTGACAAGAAGAGTGTCGAAATATGGATGACAATTCTAGCATGGGTGTCGCTTCTGTCCACTTCGTTTGCACTTTTGACATTCTGCGCTGAACCTTCACGATATCGTTACCCGGAACGTCCTGTAGTATGGATGGCGGCATGTCACGCTATAGTAGCGGTAACATACGTGACCCGTGGTTGGATGGGGGCCAAAATGGTGTCCTGTTCTGGTACTACTCTAGCCGTCGACGGCTTAGCGTCTCCGACGTGCGTAGCGTTCTTCGCCTTAACTTATTATTTCACGCTGGCGGCTGACGCATGGTTTGCTAACGCTTGCGTCGCATGGTATCTGACTGCTGCTAGCGAATGGTCGACGGAAGCTTTGGAGCGGGCTGCAGCGTACCTTCATGCTGTCGCATGGGGTTGGGCCGGCGCCTGGACAGCGGCAGCGTTGGCATTGCGAAGAGTCACAGCTGACGAACTGACTGGCACTTGTGGGATATCTGACGCAGCCGCGGCAGCGCTCGTGGGAGTGCCGCGAGGAGCTTTATTAGTCACATCAATAGCATTAGCTATCGGGGCATGCCCTGGAATCATGAGGGTCCGCAGAGCACTGGATAAAAGAGGAGCTAAGAGAGTTGGGAGATTAGCTGCGCGGGCGGCCGCGGGTGGAATCCTCTATTTAATCCTGGCAACGTTCGGCACTGGAGCGAGAGTGTTCGAGGCTCGGATGAGAGAAGTCCAAAGTGGTTTATCGCTGTTGGCCGCCTTAGAGGCCGGAGACGTTAAGGAAGTCGCCGGGTCCAGTGCGCTGTCAATCTGCGTGTGGCTGTCGTGCGGTATAGCGGCCGGAGCGTGGGCATGGACGAGAAAATCGGGTGTTGTTTGGCGGAAAGCGTTATGCCCGCCACGAAAAGCTCCTTGTTGCGCTCCTCCATTGCTAAGACAACAGCATCCTTATTACAAGGGCCCGTTGCACGTGTCAAGAGTGTGATAACCGTAGTTTATATGATTGTAAAATGTGTGTTTGTCTCAAAAACTAAGGTGCTTGTAGCTGTGTTAAGACTTGTATAGTGTTCCAATATTGCCTTCTGTGAAGGCGCTCTCGTTTGTAAATAGTGTAAATATTTATAAATAAATATACCGTTGAATTTTATACTAGCTTTGGCTTTCATTTTCTCCTTTAATTTGTAATAGATACCTATTGATTGATAAAGTAGGTAGGTATATATGGCTATACTCCGGCCATTATATGATTGCCGTTTTGACAGGTGTCAATCTATTTTATGTAATGGACATAAAGAAATGTCAAAAACGCATTCATCGAATGATCGTATTAAATCATATCACCCTATCAAATTTCGCTTATAGGTAGGTATCCATTTAGATTAAGCTAAATGTACGTACGCCATCTGGCTGTACTGGAAATTGTTATTCTTACGTCTCCATTTAAAAATCTTGCAGTCAAAAGGTCGCTGAAGTCGAATGTCATTTAAGTAATTTTCACAATACTCAATAGATGGCGCTGCAAAAGTTTCATAAAAATCAAGATAAAGTGAGTACAGGTGGTGGTGTCACCGACTTTTCCCAAGACGAGTTTTCGCAATTCCAATGTTTCCATTCAAATAATTATAAAAACAAGAAATGAACCTTTATAGGTTAGGTATTCTATTAAACTCTAGAAAAAAAGGAGCTATCGCGGTACGCCTGGCAGATGGGAAACATCGAAAATACTTTGTATAGAAAATAAACATGGAAGTTGGTTAACAATCAAAATTTACATTTAAAATCTCCATAGCTAAAATCAACAGTTATAACACAGTATAGTCTCCATATTTCATATGCTTTTAGGTATACGAGCTCAGTGCGATAAGAGAGAGATTTAGTGACGGGGGCATCGCCGAGCCGAGTGGATAGTCGTAGAGTTTTACAAGACAGATCAACAGAGATGGTCGGCCGCAAGAGATATGTTTCACATAAAAAAAATACGCCACGTCGTTTGATGAATATACATATTTTTTTTATAAAATTAAATGTATTGGTCGTCAGACTGACGGTCCACTTGATGGTTGATGGCTACCGCCGCCTATAACACAAGCAATTCCACAGGTGCTGTAAGTGCGCTGCCGACCATACTAGCATTAAGGGTAAGGGGATTAGGGAAATGGTCTCTGGCATCACTTACTCATTCACCGAAACACAACATGCTGTTATATCATGGAGGTCTTTTCTAAGAGGATGGTTTTAGCATTTACAACTCCTGAAAAGTCGCAAAGTATGAGAAAAGTTATTATACATCCATACTTAATTTATAAATGTGAAGGTAACCTTTTCACGCCTAAACGACTGAACCGATCATCATGAAATTTTGCATACACGTTGTCTGGGATGCAGGAAAAGACATAGGGTATCTTTCATTTAGGAAAAAAATACTGTTTCCGAGGGTTCATGTTACGCCTGGCAAAGCTGTAACTGCAATAAAAATATTAGGCGTTACATTGCTCATATTATTTTTTTATTTATCAACGCGGGAGAAGCCGCGGGCACCAGCTACTACTTTTATAGTTGATAGTCGTCTTTCGGTTTGCGTTTAAATACTGATTATTTGAGAAAATACACTAGAAATAAAGTTGTAAAGTAGTTATGTAGCTCTAATTTAAGGGACAAATTGAACCCTGTATGACCCAACAGTTTTAGCTTTTGTACCTAACTATATAGATTCTTTGACTATGCTTCCGAATATACGTGAACAGTTTATAAACCATTTATAAATTTGACAATATTGGGCTAAATATGCGTTTGTGATTTGTGTAAATCACAAATTTGTGTAAATAAGAGCCTTGGGTATTTTTACACATTTTTAAAACAATAAAATAAAAACTAATCATCATAAACACATTTTTATTAATAAATTGTTAACATACATATATTACATTGATATAGGTATACATAAATAATCTCTATACAAGAACGAAACTAATTACACATTTACATTTTACATATTTACTTCAAAAAAATATCTTAACCCCTGAGGATGACTTTAGTATCATGTTGTAAGAGTCCTAAATAACAAGAAAGAAAAAAATAAGACATTTTAAACAGATATTAATTCATACATTTCTGTGAACATTAAATTATTCAAAAATTCAGTTTTTCAGATGGAAATTAAGATAATTAATTAGAGGAAAATTTTACATTTTTCTGCAGACAAAATGGCTAACTACACAGTTACACAGCGGTAAAATAAAAGATACGACTTATGAGTTTGATGCATTCGAATGGTTCATATCTCCTTATAACACTATTTATGGCAGCATAAACAAATCCTATTTTTTTAATTAGGCGATGACATTTGAATACGGATGCACTCATTCATAGCCACAATTTAATACATAGTTGTTGCGTGTTTAAAATATCCAAAATCACTCAATAGTAGCGCCATCTGAATTTATACTTATTTTTTTTATAATGAAAATATATGAATTAACATTAGATAAAAGACTAAAGAAAACTGGAATGTATTTTAGTAGCTTGTGATTTTATTGTTTAGAGAAAATACAGAACTTAATCCGTTTATTTTCATTAAACAATTTTTTTATGCGAAAAACTAAATTAAATGGCAACACTTAATTTTTTATTGCTCTCGCAACAGGTGAACAATCGTACATAAACGAATAACAAACCGTAAAAATATTTGGGATACATTGTGTTTAAATTAATTAGTCACTTTTTAAATTAGATTTGCGTTCAATGTTTTAGGGCGAAGAACTTACCCACACCGCCCGGTCTGAATAAAAACATGAACACAGGCAAATTCATAAATAAACGTGAATATTTTTTTTTACAAAATTACTCTATGATTAAATTAAGTTTTACAAATAGGCCATAAGACACCTTGTTAACAGTGCAATAGAAGTACACTATAATGTAATAGAAAGATAATAAAATATAATTTATTCTACATTCTTTTTAGAATTCATATTTGTCTGATAATTGGATCTCAAGAGGACTAAATCTTCTATTCTTAGGTCACATCTGAGTGTAGACTGTACTTTATGTATACATGCATTTTGTATAAACTATTGCAAATAATACTTCAATTACTCGTATTACTGTTTTACAAAGGCCAATTTCCTTATGAATACATTCGTAGATGGCGTTTTAGGCACAGTTTGAAGGTAACTTTCCGATATTAAATTTGAGCATGAATGTTGGCTTTTTGTCCCAATATTGCTTTGTATATGATTCAGGTTGCATAAACTCTAAAACATTTTTTTGACGTCACAAGTTACCAATCAATCACTTTGAGAGTAACAGAAAAAAATTGTATTTTTGATTAGTTAAATTACACACAAGTCTACACTCAAAGGCATTCGCTAAATAAAATTCAAATAGGTGATACAACTGAACATATCTTCGTGGATTCAAAACTAATGTTGAATTGAAAAAATTTAGCTTTAAAATAGTCCCATTCAATAGTTTTCTATATTTTATATTAAAAAATTACAACCAAGTCCCTAAATCATTTTCCTTCCGCTATCCGTCCTGGCTCGACATCAGAGTGTCGAAAACCTCTGAGCCCGGACTCAAAGTTTCGTTGACGGTGCCAAAGTAACTCGTAAAATTGAACATACTCTCGTGTCTGACATTATCCGTTGAGCCGAATTGAGCTTTGTTCGTGTGCATTGGGGTCGTGTTTTCACTGAGCGATTTCTTATCTAGCAACGAACAGCGCTGGTCTTCCGGATCGTAGAGGACCGCCTCTCTCTCTGATAATTTGGTCTCGTTGTACGGATTGGTTAGATATTCGGAGTACAATTCAGTTTGGTGTTGGTTCGTGTTCGATATCACTTCGTAATCGTTTAAGGTGTTATTGGGAGGCGATTGTTTGCTCTGCTCAGACTGTGTGTTGTCGCTTTGAGGATACAGTATTGGCATTTGTGGCTGTATCGACATCCCAATTGGAGTTGACACCATCTATGAAATTATACATTCACATTATCAAATTGTTATTTAAAACTAAAAAGATAAGATTCACATTAGGTATCTAAGATGAAAATAAAAGTTTTTTTTAAATAAATTACCATTGGGATTCAATAAACGAAACTACTTAATATAGCTAATGAGGCAAACTTGGGGCTGATAATAATTACATTTAATCAAATTAAAATGTCTTAAAAATCATCAAATTCAACCACACGTTTTAAAATTTGTAGCCACTGTTGAAACTTTTATATTGTAACTAGCTGTGTCCCACGGCTTCAGACGCCGTTTAATTTAAATTCCTTTTTTCCTTTTGTTCGGCTTCTAAGGTTAATTTAAGTTTAATTTTATATAGCCCATAACTTTCCTCAAGAAATAGCCTATGAAATGCGAAAATATTTTTTTTAAATCCGACTGATAGTTTCAGAGTTTAACGCGTTCAATCAAACGAACAAACAAACTCCTCAACCTTGTTATATTGTTTCCACACAGTAGATACTGGTAATTTCATTTACATGAAAATTGGATCTATTGGGGTTCCGTACGTCCGAATAAAAAAACGGAACGATCCCTTATAAGATCACTCGTGTGTCTGTCTGTCCGACCATTCCCCCCCTTATCTCCGAAACTACTGAACCTAAAATTTCGAAAAAAAAAATACAGAAATTAGTTTTCTACTTATAGATTATAGGAAAACCTATAAGAAGTCCATGATATTAAAATAACATAGTAAATCACTCAATATTGTGCGGATAGGTAACATCGTATGGAACCCTCTTCACGCGAGTTCAACTCGCAATTGTCCCGTTTTTTTTCTATATATACGGGTTCCATGGGTGCTTTAAAAGTTTGGATAGTGACTGGAAAGGGCAACACCAACCAAACTGATATACTAACTATCGGATTTACTTTTAAAATAAAACTTGTGCCCGGTTAGAAGTCTGATTTTTTATTTTAACATTAAAAACAATGTAATTTCTCTTTGTATCAACTTGTCACTTCACACGAAGGCCAAAGCTTATAAATTAGCTTTACAAGCTACTTTATGATCAATACCATTTAAAATGACCATCAGCCTGTCTGTCGAAATTAACATAAAAAAAAGAGATTCACATAGATTTTTGGTGTGAAGTATTGTTATTAGCTAAACATACCTCGTTCAAGGGTTGCAAGAGTACAGAGGATGTTAACCCCGTCTGGTCGTACAGTGGGTTCCTAATGGGAACCATGCCGCTAATAGCCACGGGTGCCGCCAGAGTTTGAGACGAGGGAACCAATGGGGTCTGAACTATGGTGACCGGAGCTTGGGCCGGCGGTGAAGTGTGTTGGACTAGATGTGGTGGTTGGAAGTTGTGTGGTGATGTCGATAGTTGAGTTTTGGGTATACTCGGTGCTACTGGAACGAGAGTGGGTAGGGAAGGTGGCTGGGGAGATTGCACTTCGGTGGGATTACTCGAGTCCTTTACTGGAAACGAAAATTAATTTTAATAAGACTTTAATAATTTTATTCAAAATTATAGCCATATTAAATATCCTTAAAAATCATCGTTAACTTTGAAATGGCATTACCACAGTTGAAGTCATTAACACCTCAACCTTTGGCCGGAGCGATGGACTGTTTCACTGTGTAAATGGAATGTTCTATTTGTGTAACATACAAATTAGTCGCTGAAGTCCATTCAAGCGTCAAATGTTTAATTCTGACCAATAATGACATAAAGGCAGTCCGTTGTGACTGTCATTATGCCTACTGGTCATCTATTATATCTAATCTTAAATCTATAATAGTTAATAGTTACATAATAGTTTTATTTTTGATAACATTAGTTTGATCCCATAGACAAACTGCTTTCCAGTTTTATGGGACATTGTAAATATTTTTGTAATTATTTCATGTATAATAAATAAATAAATAAATAATGAATGCACCCATTGTTTGTAAACGTTTTCGATCAGTTAAATTAAGCACTGTCAATATTATTTTAAAAGCACTGAAAACATATTGGCCATATCGATTATCGTAGTGTTGGCCAGTGTAAATATGTACTTTGAAAACATAACCAATTTATTGAAAAACTAGCTGAGCCCGCAACATCGTACGCGTGGTATTCGGTAAAGCGCGTATTTTTTTTTTCTTATTTATTTATTTATTTATTTAAGACAGCAACAGCCTGGCACACTTTACAGTTTGACCATATCGCTCAATATCTTGGTCCAGTGTGCAAGCCAATTAGAGCTGAATACATAATTCTCTATGGTACACAAACTCAGTCAGGTGGACTTTTAAGACTTTGAAACAACAAAATGAATCAAAAATAACAAAATCCAACCAAATCAATCGGTAACAACAAGTCAGAATTACATAGTAAAATGTTAAAAATAAAAAATAAAAAAAAATCAAGGATATGTCTTAAATTAAAAAGTCAGTAATCAAAAATTAAAAAAAATTAAAAAGCAAATCACAAACAATTATGTAAAGTTATGAGTGCGACGAAATGGCAGCGAGAACTTTTTTTTTGTGGTTGTTGATATGGTCGAAGTGAATATCTAGGTTTGCGCTATAAAATATTTTATTGTAGCTCTGAAGCATTCTGGGGATCGAGGAGTGCCTCATTTGGTTAATCTTGTATACGGGCACTTGAAAGGGGGTATAAGTTTTCCGTCTCGAATTAAGACGTGGCACTGAGTAAGATACACTCGACATTACATCTGGACAGTCAACGCCTCCACGCAACAGCTTAAAAAGGAAAACGTGGTCATGAATGCACCTACGATCTGACAGTGTATCCAACCTAAAATGCTCAAGGCGACGCTGATAACCATATCTGTGACTAATACTTGGGTCTCTGAAAGCCAAATGTCTCGTGAATGCTCTTTGGATGCGTTCAATATTATTGCTGTGCACTTGATAACCAACAAACACTCAATTTTACGGGAAGCTTGACATCAGTGAAAACTGAGTTCAAATCGGTTAAGCCGTTTCTGAGATTAGCGTCCACAAACGCACAGGTACATTACAAATTTTTTTTTTTTTTAATTATTTAATGTACGAGTCGTGTCTGGCTCGTTTACGATTATATGTATAGATGTAGATCAATATATTTTTCGCTTGAATTTTATGTATAAATTGATTTCAGTCGCCTATTTTGAACAAACATATTAATATATCTATCCTCTATAAAAATAAAAACGAATCGCCAACTGTGTTGCTAAACAGCGCAAAACTCGAGAAACTCGAGAACGGCTGAACATATTCGGCGATTTTTTTTCATATATTCCGAAAAAGGTTCTTATGAAGAGAAAAATTGGGAAAATTGCATCCGAGCGGAGCCGGGTGCGGATCGCTAGTTATTAATAAAAATTAAACACAGCCAGTTATCATAGTAGTTGTAAAGAATGTAAGAATGTAAATGTAAAGTTTAGCAAGTAACGTCGCCTATAAACAAAAACAGCATCCCAGAGGATGCTAGTGCCCGACCTACCCTGAATTGACTGCGGCATTCCTTACACACCTATCACACCGAAACGCAACAGCATATAATTATCCTGTTATTACGCAGTGTTATTTGTAAGGGGGTGGTTACTGGGGCCAGACTGGTTACTGCGAATATGACAGCAGAAGACTTTATGTATTGCCACTATCAAAACATTGTTTTCAAGTCTGCAAGCTTTGAAAATCCTTGGGTTTGACTGTTTCTCGAAACGGACTTATTATAATGTAAAAAGAATTCAGTGATTATAAAACAAGAAAAAAATTAAATGTACCTTCCGGGAACAGTTCCTCTTTCAAATTGGGTAGGAATTCTCCAATTTTCTCCCAAGTCATGTACCATAAGTCGTTATAGCTATCGCCGTTACTGAATATCTGAAAAAAGTGGTTTCAAATGTTGTCATTTCTTTAAACGAATCTTGATCTTGAAACGAATTGTTACAAATACCACTTTTTAGTGGTTTCTCGTAACAAGGTTCCAGAAGTTTTATTTGTGTGCTAAGTGATTATAGAAATAACTCCTATTTCCATTAAAAAAAAATGATAGCATTACAGGTCTCGTAATTGTCAAAGATAAATAGATTAATAAGATTAAATAGATTTTATGTAAGATGTAGGTACTGGCAAGTTCTATATAATATAAACATAGAACAAAGTGCTGCTATAAAGTCGATTGTCTTGTGTTGTCTTTTTGGTTGTATGTATATTCCATTCTAGTAAACGGTTATTTATTTCAAGATCTTTTTACTTCACAACAATAATAGACCTACAACGCAAATCTTCACAATTGTAAAGAACGAGACAAAACAAGTAAATTCGTGCAAGCACTATCAGCTAAAGTGGAGGATTCATTAAACTTGTGTGCAATGAATGCAATTCCTTCAGCATATTATAAACACAGGCATAGTCCAGTAGTCTAAACTCTAAATATTTCAATCTCCGATGAACATGAAAATTGGCCTGTATATTTTGTTCACGATAAAACCCGATTGCTGTAAAATTTCAAGGTATTTTTCATCATCATCATCTCAGCAGTAGGATATACACTGCTGGACATGGTCTCCCCCATAATTTTACAATAAGACTGGTCAGAAGCAGCCTGGATTCATCGTCGACCCGCGCCCATAAGCGCCTCCGCTGCGCCATGTTACATGGAGTCTACATTGTGAGTGGACGCCCTCCACTCTGCACTTACTAATCCGTGGCTTCTATCGAGAACTTTCTGCCTTCAGTCAACTCTCCCGTACTGTGCGTGCTGCACACTGCCACTTCAATTTACCGAACCGCCAGGTTACGTCGGTTTGTATATGGATCTCTTTCATTCCTGATCCGATCTCACAGAGTAACCCAAGGCATTTTTAAGTCTGAAGATTTTTCGTCCTTTCAAACGGGTAGGCTACGTAGCTATAAGAGCGTGTGATAAGTTTTTCCCTCCTATAGTGAAAATTGGAAAACTTGAAGATTTCTGGGCTGAGGTGGTGTCTAGAATGACATCACTATCGGACGTGTGACGATAACTGACCTTGACCGAGTCCATGACGAGTATCATGTTCTTGAGCGACTCCAAGGCCGCCTCGGCGAGGGGGTCGTCACGGGACGCTGGTGCCGGTTCAAGTAAAGTGCGCTGAGCGGACAGCACTCGGAGCCACAGGCGAGGGAACGATTCGCGGGCCGCTAGCGCTGACAAGTGGTGCAGAAAAACCTTGCGGAACCAATAGAATCCACTAGTAATTCAATAGTGCCAGTAACAGGTAATTCGATTAGCAGCAGTAACCATCGCGACATAACATCACTTGTGTTGTTGTCTTTCGGAGAATGAGCAAGAAATGCCCGAGCTGATATTGGGGACCAAAATATTCAATCCTTTACCAGAATGTATAAAGTTACTAAAAGGTAGTAATAAGTACTAAGCCCATTTAAACACAGGCTGAAGGATCGGTTAATATGTATGTATGTATATGCTGTATGGTTATTAAATAATCTATTCAGTTTGGAAGAATATTTCAATAACACTATATAATTAATCAAATTTATAATAAATTACATAAAATTGCCTTATATAATAAATAATACATATAATTGTATGATAAATTATATTGTTCCATATATTTGGGGAAACTATGAGACATTGATACCATATTAACAAGTAATGTAAAAGTTTATATTATCTTATCAAAGATAAAAGGTCGACCAAAGGATTCGAATCTGCGTATTGTAACCATACGTAACATGGCGTCTTACGTGAGCGAACGCGACGCGAAATTCGTGTGATCTAATGCGAAGCGAATGCGCTGTCTTGCGTGCGCGAAGTACAGTGTCGGCAATACAGTCAGGTAATTCCCGATTGCATGCACTGTATTGCGTTCGCGACAAGATCGCCAACGCAGGACAACGCAGCCGACTGGCAGTCGCATTTCTCCCACTAGACTATCACTGTCTCTTTTAAAGGTAAAGTTAGTTAAAAATTGTCGCCTTCTTCTTCCTATCAGTTTTAATAGTGTTAGAATCACAGACCCGTCTTGTCTTAATGTGACACTTTACTTACTCTATGTATTTACTTAGTCCTCAATAAAATTGTTCGTCTAAGTATCGCGAAAGTAATTTAATTCAAATTAGTTTAAATGTTTTAAAAATAGCAGCAATTCCATTCTTACCTTGCAGGCTAGAGCGTGGGCCCGCGCGCGAGCCGGTGACCGTCTAGGCAAGCGCTCCAAAAGCGGAAATAAGACTCGGGCGAAGCAAGCCTCCCAGCCGGCGCCCCCCAGCGCTGCTAGCCCTGGGGCCAGCAGAGCCCGCTGCAGGTACGAGACGGCGCTAGCGCTGACGGGTCGCCGCCTGTCCGCGCAGAACTCCGCGATTCCCTGCAGCAGAGGTCGCCAGGCCACCTCCCACAAGTCCCACTCCTCGCCGTGCGCCTGCTCGGCTTCGTCCCGCCACCACTTGAATATCTGCGCGGTGCGGCTGTGCAGCGTATGCATTAGGTCCAGAAGCTGCAATGTCAATAGAATGGGATTAATTTCTTTTTTATCTAATATAGAATATCTTTGTTGTCTAAGATAGAAGACATTTTCAACGTGAAGCGACAGAGGCAGTGCAAGTAGGTCAGGATGCGTACGCTACAACTGCGAAGTAGGTAAACCGATACTTAGAAACAATCTGAATTCCACGCGAGAGAAGCCGCGGGCACAAACTAGTTGATAATATTTGAAGACACTACAGAACCATTATTTCTTGTGCTGTGGTTTTTGAAATCAGATTGCAGTAGGTAAAACAACATTCTAGTTAAAATTGGAGAAGTGAAGGAACTTAAACCATAAACCATTGCTATAAAACTGAATTGGGATTCCATTTTGCTGATTATTACCTGAATGCTGACCAAATGATACTGATCAAGAGTGTCCACCTCCTCATCGCTGGAGGATTCGTAGCTGGGTCGTCTGTTTGATTTGGGCCTAGATTTGCGTCCTGCGCGCGTTTTACTCTTTTCCCGACCTATTAAAGATAAAAGAAACACTTATTCATGAATATGGCATGTTATATACAACTAAAATTTATTATTCCTTTAGGTGTTTCCAAAAACTTAAGAAATTTTGAAGTCTGCAACACAATCCGAGCTAAAGAGTGTGTTAGTTAGACAAAGGTAGTAAATTGCCTTGTGAGGTAGGTGAAGGTGCTAAGTAGTCTCGTAAGGCAGGTGAAAGTGGTAAGTTGCCTTGTGAGACAGGTTAAGGTGGAATGTTGCCTTGTGAGGCAGGTGAAGGTGCTAAGTAGTCTCGTGAAGCAGATAAAGGTGGCATGTTATCTCACCGCTTTGGAGCGTGGCTCGTGCGAAGAGGCGTACGGCGCGCACGGCCGCTCGGCAATTGTAGGGCGTGACGTGCGCCACGTCGCGCACCACCAGCGCCAGTGCCTCACAGCAGCGTGCCAGCGCACTAGCGCAATGCATGCGCATGCGAACGCCGCCCACCTCGTCCGAACACCACTCCTCGCCGCTCTCCTTCTTCACCTAGTATTCAAAATTTGCCAAGTATTTAACATTTATATTTTTATGGACCCAACTGTTTTGATGAAGTTGACCTTGGAGTCAATTCAAACCGCGTTTATTTATTGTTCTGATTCTAGCTTTTGTTGTTTGTAGTACCTGAGCACAGAGTTGTGCTCGATATTTTTTTAACGCCGACACCGGTTAACACAATAATTGCATTGTTATTATTGGATTTAGATATTCATATTTTACGCCATCTCAAAAAATTTGGATGTAACAGTTGATTATCATCTCAATCGCCATCCGGCAACAGGAGGCGTTTTAAATAAACAGTTATATAAAAAAACTGTTTTTGTGTGTCAAATTACGTTTTTTGCAAGAAATGCAACTATATAGGTAGACTTAAAAAACAAAACCTTATGTAAATGAAAAAAAATCATCCAAATTGTTAGTTGTTTCTGCGTTACGACAAATTTTAGATATAACGGGTATTAGGAAAACACTCCCGAAAACGAAGAGAGACGATAGTACTAAAGACAATTGGATGATGGATCAGAAAAAAATCGATCCTGATGAAAAAAAATCTTTTTATAAGGTTTTATTTGCATTAGGCACACTCCTATCATGTTAAAAAGATTTTTTTTATCTGGATCCATTTTTATTTTGACCTATTATCAAAGGTGTTATTAGTATCGTCTGTCTTCGCTTTCGGAAGCGTTTCCCTAAAACCCTGTATACAAGAATTGCTCGTTTATAGTTATTAGATAGGAACGCGTAAAAAAGTTCATCATGACTTGGCGTGCTCATAGACGGTATATCTGAATTATCCGCCATGCTATTTCAATGTGGTTTATCCGTCTATAGAATATTCTTGCACTTTCTTATGTTGTTACGAGCTTTTAAAATTTTATCAAAGCTAGGCATCTGCAGATTAGAAGAAATTAATGTGTCTTCTAACACACATACATATTCAAGTTTTCTATGATCATCTCTATCTAATTTGAATGGTATAAAACAAAGTCTATGTCCACGTCTGTCTGTTTCCCAACTTCTACCAATGAACCGTGAAATACTCAACTCATTTCGATACTTTTAAAAATATGAGTTTTTAAAAAACTTTAAAAGCTCCTAGCCACATTAAGGCGTATAACGCACAATACTGTGTTTAGTGTGGTAGGTAAAACCGGGACTTTTATTTAAAAGATATTTTTTTTAAAGAAATATAAACACTCCATTGAACTATAACGAACAATGATTATTTATGATTGAGCTGTGTTACAAAATCTAAAAGCTTGGACAAAAATTATTTTTCTTGAAAATTTTTCGAATGAGATTTGTAAAATTCAAACTTTACCAGAAATTTTTGTAAATACTATCCCACCGGCTATCGGGTGGGATCCTATTGAATTCAGGTCCTATTTGAGGACGTTAATTATCGGATTGCAATCGGACAAATGATTGCAGAGCGCCTTAATGAATAATTTAATCTAGGAAATAGGACTCACCAGTATCCAACCTTGGGTGTGCGGCGATTGTGACAATTCACTTTCAGAGGAGACGCTCGTAGGCCGTTTCTCACTCTCGTCTTCGGACTCCTCAGAGCGACTTGACGCTGTAACAGGTTGTTGAACATGTTCAATGATACAGGACAGCAAGTGACAACTAAAAGGGACTTGCTAAAAAATTATAATCTTTAATGGGATTATCTTTTTATCTTAAAAGGAACTTGTCTTACTCCAGTAATGTAATGATGCCACGGTCTCCTATTAGACGCATATGTGAGATACGACTTCAGCGTAAACGTTTTGTTCGACATCTGAACATACATATCTCAATACATATCTCAGCAGCGAACGACGCCTGGATCACACAGTGCTTGTCTGTGGTTATATGTGATTTTGTACTGACGCTAAATTGTTCAAAATAACTGACTGACGGCAATGATTGGCCAAAGAAGAAAAGCAACCGATAGAAGAAACAAATAAATACCGGTGGCATTGGTGGCTGGCGTCGCGGAGAGAGGCCAGGCGCCGGCGCCGGCAGCACACAGCAGCCCCAACAACACATCCCACTCGTCAGCGCTGTGCACGTTCTGCGCCGACGTCTTCACTATCTCGTATAGCCCGCACGAGATCACATCCGCCTGAATCCACAACAAGACAATCGTAGTAATTGCTATTAAGACAAGTGCTAACCTCACATTTTTTAACAAAATGAGCGCAATCAAATAACCTATGAATTAAGGTGCAATACTGCAAAACAAATTTTTGTAGCTTCTCAGAGACAACTGAACAGATTTTTTCTTAAATATTACGTAAAATATGAAAAAAGAAATAAAAGTAGCCGATTAAAATTTTAATACAAATCTTAAGTTAATTATTAAGTTTAAAAAATTATGCAGTTGTCGGTGAAAATTTCTATTACTGTAATGAGAAAGCTTTTTTTGGGCATTTTTTTTCTCAGAAAATATATTTTTTTGTATAAATCTGCCCGATTCAAACTTTTTTAAATATAGTCAATAATTATGCTCTTTATATTTATCAGTTTTAATTTTACTCTAAGAAGTTGAATTAGCTGACGAATAAAAAACTATTTTCTACTAAGTCCTCGCCTTAAGGAGACATTTTCCGCCAATGTTGATACCCCATTATAGATAGTGGAGATTGTATTTGTTATCTATGTATAAATAAGTAAAGAAAAGTATCTGTGAGCACCTTTTTCTCCTGCATTTGTCAAATGTTTTTGTTTTGTTTAGTAGCTCAATAAAAAAACCTTTTATGTTATCAATAAAAAAACCTTTTTCATCTCAAGATTTGCACACCGAATGGTTGGCATGAAGGAACAAGAAAACAAAATGTCATTTCTGGTAAACAGTTACTCACTTAATAGCAAATAAATTATTATTATTTGGAAATAGTTTCATTGTTCATAAACGCTGTTAACAGCTAACGTACTATACCTTTTTATTTATAATATATATATTTTTTGACGGCCCGTTGGATGAGTGGCAAGGATGCTTGCCTAACGTCTCAGGGGCCCCGGGTTCGATTCCCGGCGGGGTCAAGTTTGGAAATTTTAATGTAATTTTCAAAATTGACTCTGGTCTGGATTTGAAAAGTAGTGGTAGGGCACACTGCGTTTCGCAGTCATTTGGGCAGCCCGCCTGGCGGCAGTGACCACCCCCTTACAGAAGACCACCGTGAAACAACAGCATATACGTGCTGTTGTGTTTCGGTGAGTGAGTAAGGGATGCCAGAGCCCATTTCCTTATCCCCTCCTAATCCTTTATATTTAATCCTACTGTAGTCGGCAGCGCACTTGCAGCACCTGTAGCGTTGCTTGTGTTATAGGCGACGGTAGCCACCTACCATCAAGTGGACCGTCAGCCTGTCTGTCGACTTAACATAAAAAAAAAAAAAAAAAAAAAAAAAAAAAAAAAAAAAGCCTTTTATGATGTTCTTAATGTTTAAATTGTTGTCATTGCATTCGTTTATCATTTGCCCTTTGTTCATTATAAAAAAAAACAGATACTTTATATTAATTTTTCATGTATTGTTTTGGTATCGAGTTTGTTTTGCTAATAAAATAAGTTTTTTCCCTTCTCACACTGTTTTCCATCTTAATACACACAAATAACAAACTGTACCTACTGACCTGCTGGTAGAAAAGTTTGTAGGGCAATGTGTATAGCATCTGGAGATGGTGCAAGGCGGCCGGCGCACATAACTCGCACCGCATGAGGCGCGCGGACGTACGCAGTAGGGCCGTGAGACTCCGCCTTAGCGCGTACGGTCTCGAGCGGGACCAGGCCACAGTTTGCGCCATCGCTGTGCTGGCTTCCTCCCATACTAGTAGCACCCGATCTCTAAACATCAAAATATAGCAAAATATTTGTAAATAATAACTAGAAGACTATAAAGAAGCTTCCACTTGTAGACAATATAAAAAAAAGGATGTGAAGTAGGTGTACAAAGTAATAAAAGCAATTTAAAAATGAACAATGCAGTCACTGGGCAGCGTGTTCTGCCACTAGTGACAGTAACTACCCTCTTACAGAAGAACACAGTGAAATACATAACTAGCAACAGTACCCTCCCACCATTACGTGGACCGTCACCTTGCTCTCAAGTCTTTAAGACAACCAAAAAAGAAGAGAAAAACAGTTACTTTCTCATGTGTGATCGTATGACGTATGTACAAAAAACCTAATAGATTTACATATTTGTTTTCTCATAGGTTTTACTATGTCGTCTGACCATCTGGTCTGTCCAGCGTAGCATTCCCCCTTTTATTCTGCCATTGCCATCTCATATTGCTGATTCTAAGAATCATGTCGGTGATTTTAATTATTCTATGGTTTATTATTTTTGCAAATCCATAGAGAAAAAGAAAAGAAACCTATTCAATAGGAAATTTGTGGGATGATTGTCAAGTCCCCACGCTTGGCATAGGTGCCGTCAAACGTCTTGAACCGCATTGTTGTTTGTCCCTTTTTATGTCCGGAGTAAGAGAGGGTGATCTTAACAGCAACACTAAACAATCGCAGATGACTTTGACAGCCTAATATTATTGTCCACAATTATATTTCCTGACAAGAGTTCAATCAATAGGAAATAGTCTGAATATCACAAATGTATCCACTCACCTATTCTGTACGAGCGTCTGACCAAGAAGTTCCATAAAGAATATCGTAATGTCTTCGAGCTGGGGATTGAGCTGCATACTCTCAGAGTCAGGAGGTGCACCCACTGATATCATAGCACGCACCAGCTCCTAAACAAATAAAACAGGAAAAACATACATTTGTGAATCATTAAAGAAAGGACAAAGTCAAAGTACGCACTAATTCGGCATTATTTACCTGTAAACTTTCTTGCTGCAAGAATTTGGTCTCCGTGACCAGTAATCCCGGTAGACCACATTTGGCGACGCACTCTGTTGCCGTGTCTATCAAGGCTTTCTCATTTGGTGTCGGCGTTCTCATACCTAATTAAATAATAAACAAAACGTTAATAAATAAACATTGAGTAGGTAATACTTTCGAAGACTCCTAGTTTACTCAGAGAATTTAACTTCTTCATCTTCTCATTTTTTTTATCCTCTTAGGGTAAGCAGAGCACTTGCATCCCTCTTAGCGTTGCTTGTGTTTTTTTATGTGAAGTTCATCAGACAGACTGACGGTCCACTTGATGGTGGGTGACTACCGTCGCCTATTAACATAAGCAACGATACAAGTGCTGCAAGTGTGCTGCCGACCTCAGTAGGATTAAAGGATTAGGAGAAATAGGGATGTGATGGGCTCTAGTATCCCTTACTCACTCACTGATAAACAACACAAAACATGCTGTTATTTCACGGTGGTCTTTTATAGAGAGGTTAGTTACTGCCGCCAGACGGGATCACATAACATAATTATGTTTAATAAAGTGATGGTTTCTCAGTGGCTAAGTTAAGTAAGGATATATAACACGCACCCGTCTCCCCCAATGCTATATAAGAGTAAATACTGGATAGAAGTCCAGCATCGGCGCCTCTCGTGACTTCCCTGATCAGCGATACCATTCCACTCGGTTCCAAGTAATCCTCGGCTTCCACAAGGCACTAGAAATCAAACCGTAAACAATCATCATCACGGCAGATTTTAAAGAGCATAGAGCCGTTAATAATTATATTAAGTAGTTCAGGATATGGCTTTTCATAATTTACTACCTCAATGTTTTGACAGATTTAAATTTGGATTACCCCACCAGCTGATGATTTAATGATTAGGTGAATTGGTGGGCGGTTAGCTTGTCTGGCCCCTCTTATATAATAATAACAAAATTTAGCTGAGGGTGGAAGCAAGCCTTTTCCTAATTTTCTCATTATCACACTTTAAATTTATCAATTTATTTTAGAGAAGTCTATAGAACAAACAGCATGAAAGAGAATAATTGATGAGATGTTTACATTTTATGAATATCTAGTTATTGCACGCGACTTCGTCCGCGTAACTTTATAAAATATAATGCATGAATATATAATTTTAAGAACAAAAACCATTATTATAAACTACATAAATACTAAATAATAGACTAAGCGTAGGGCAATTTTAGCATTTTTATACCCTTCGTAACTTCTAAAAGAAAGGTCCTATACGAATAATTTAAAGAGGAATATACATACATAATTAACCTTGATTATGAAACTAATTAGGTGGATAAGAATTAATATCATGATACGAATATCAACATATTCTACCCGAGCTTTGATTGACTAATTTGAACAAAAAACTTTATTGTGACTTACCTATAATAGTGAGACATATAGCCTCGCGAACTTATTTGTAGGACATGTAATAAGTACATTTTTTAATGTATTATCAGTAGTTTTCGCGGAGTACGCCAAATAATGACTTTTATAGGCAAAATTTTGATACCTTGTGTAATTTTCGTAGGGATCTCTAAATTTTTGGAAAACAAAATATAGCCATGTTACTCACAGATAATGTAGCTTTCTATTAGTGAAAGAATTTTTAACATCGCATAAGTAGTTTTTCAGTTTATCCATTACAAACAACCAAAAAAACATACAAACTTACAAAAAAAAACAAACTTATAAGTTCAAGTGTATAATATTAAACGTGTATTGGTCAATTTTGTGTTTATTTAGTTAGAATGGACCTTTCTTTGCTATTTATATAACGTAATATATTAAGAGAGAAACTAGATCGAATTAAATCCAGATTAAATTTTGACTCATGAATAGGTTCCGTCCTCACTTGAACACTAAGAGAACACCAGCTTGTGCACCATATTATGGTCAGGGTTAAGTGTTAAAGGTGAACGGGCGATAGCTTTAAGTTAGTTAAATGGTGTCAATTTTATTCACTTATATGTGTTAACTAAACCGCGTTCGCTTTTTAAATTTACTTACACGCCAAGGACTTATTAATGAGAGAGAAAAATTATTAAAATGATGGACCTTAGGTAACAGTCTTCCGATGTACAGGGTCTTGATTATTTCGAGCAGATGTCGCCAGGCGTCGCGCACGCTGTCGCCGTGACGAGCGGCCACCGCGCATGCACGTCGCAGCGCCATCTGCGCTTTTTCACTCTGCCCCAGCGTCACACCTGAATTCACAATACACTTATTACTCCTTGACTTGCATTATTACTCCTTGACTAATCACGTTTAACAACAAGAGAGCCCAAAGTACTCATCTTTATCGACAATTGGTATTAAAGAAGAGAAATTGGGTAACTTCACTAACATCTACATTTTGATAGTATGTGTTGCGGCAGTAAAACCTAAAAGGGAGCAATGCATGTAGGACTCTATGTAGTCCAGTATTCTGGTGGTCCCCGTCCGTGTCGGTGGCTTTAATATATAGTACACCTGTAATTCGCCTTTACGTTGCACTTTACCATTGGGGACACATATGTAAACGAATGGACTATTTAAAAAATAACATAAATATGTACGTGTAGTCGCCGTCGCGAGAAGCTGTAAATTATGTAAACAAACTTGCCACACGGGTAGGGTTGCTTACGGATTAGGTTATATATTGGATTTTATCACTAATTTTGGTCTTTATTTCATTTTGTTTATATTAGTTAGAAATCAGTACCGTTTTGGTTAATTGTTGTTATTATTCGATCCAAATGTTGTGAACCCCTGAATGTTTTTTGACATAATTTACAGCTTATCGTGACGACGACTATAGATTATAATAATTATTGGTTGAAAAAGAAATTAGAATAGGGTAGGTATTTGCCTAATTTTCAAAAACTGTTTAAACTTAATTATTGGTCAATTATAAGCTAAACATTTTTTATTTTGCATAAATAATAATGATAAATGTCTGGGTTGTCTTGTTTGTAACCATGATGAAGACACACGGCAATACTTTTTTCAAAGACTATTCCATATGACTTTGGATTTCGTAATAATTTCACATTTGGAAAAAAAAATCAGTGAGTAAGGGATGCCATAGCCCATTTCCCTAATCCTAATATGGTCTGAGCGCATTTGCAGTATTGTGGAGTTGCTTGTGTTATAGGCGACGGTAGCCTTCTACAAACAAGTGGACCCTCAGCTTGTCTACCTTAACATTAAAAAAAAACTAATGTGTTATGGTGATATCGACCTATGGCGATGTAGGAGGTGTGCATGGGCGCCAGCAAGCCGGTGAACTTGCAGAGCGTTAACAGCAGCGAGTCAAGAGACAGTGGACCCCCCAGGCGAGCGACGAGGGCCGCGCAGCGCTCCAGTCCGGTCAAGGCCGTGGATGACTCCGCGGCCGCCCGTTCGAAGGACGCCGAAAGCGCAGTCACCTGTGTGAATGCGCCTTTATTAGAGTTTCTGGTGTAGATAAAGGTGATAAAGAGATTTAGCTTGCATCGACGTATTAACGGGTTGATGTGATTTTGAAGTTTTTCTTATTTATTAATTTCTTCTTGCAGACTCAACCAAATGAATAAATAAAAGAGTTTCGGTGGCGCAGCGGAAAACTATAGTTTTTTTTTTTTCTAAAAACTTAAGTTCATTTACTGACTGCTCTCAAATGGTGAAGGAAAACATTCTAAGGAGCATGTGGAGTCCACCAACCCGCACTGGGCCAGCGTGGTGGACTAGGACCATATAGCCCATCGCCTTACTTATTATACAGAGTAGGCCTGCAGTGACATACATATAATAGGTTGTTGATGATGAGGATGGTGATGATGATTATAACTAAACGAAATATTCTATTAAATTATAAATGGCAAGAAATATCAAAACCGTATATATATAATTATGATTCCTCTATAGCATATACATATATGGATATGTAAGTCTGCTGGGTCCATTAGTAGGATATAATTCATATGCGAACAAAGTCACGGCTCTATGAGTTGGTGAATCGAGTAGGGGGAATGTCGGATGAGCGCACTGACCGTGGGAGGGCAGGCGATGGCGAAGAGCGCAGCGCGGTGTGAGGCGAGGGAGTGCGCGGGGCAGGGGAGGTAGCGGGCGGCGGATGTGGCGCCGCGCCGCTGCAAAACGCGCCACAAGTACGCGTCGCGCACCGGACCCACGCGCTCGGCCGGCATCACCATTTCTTCTCCCCTTAACATAAAACACATTTTCAGTAGTATCATTCCACAGTAATAAACAGGGCGGCCCACCCATTACAGAAACCCACCGTAAAATTAAAATTATTTATTATTTGCTAAAACATATTACCCCGGTTTTCCCCACACGTGGAAAACCTGTATTGCGGGGTACCGTACGGTACGTTACAATTTTTGAGACAAAGAACATATGATCACAGTTACAGCTCATTTTTTTACAAGTGATAAAATGAGCGAGCAGCAAAGAGTAAATGCTACATAGTTTAGGCTAGCTACTGTAGTCAAAAATTGCAAGAGTGCTAGATAGTTAATGCTTACAAAATTAATGTTTCAATGTGTGCTGGTTAGGAGTTTCTCGGTGGATTCATATGAGAGCTCTGTGAGCCAGGACATAAGTTTCATTTTGGATTCCGCCAATGAGCAAAATTTTATTGGACATTATTTTACCACATTTATCATAAACTAGCTGTACCCGCCCTTCGCCCGCGTGGAATTCAGATTGTTTTTCGTCGGGGTCTCGTCTTGACCTATGCACTGCCTCTATGGCTTCACGGCGTGATCGCGCTTTAGATATATCGTATTATCTCCGTAACTATACATCGAAAACATATGCAGTAAAGAGCAAAAATCACATGTATTACTTCTGACGATAAACTTGTTGATTTTGATAAGAATTTTAATTATTTTTTAATAAAAAAATTAGTTTTTGTGGCTTAATACAAAAGTTAGACATAAGCTGTCGGTGACGTTTTTGTAGGCATGATCAAGCTTTACAACTTTTCTATGATCCTTGCCATAAATAATAGTCTCTTATAATATTATGTATGTATGTACATGGACCTACATTTCGCGGGCAAAGGTGACATAATCTTAATATATAAAAATGAATACCCATTTCCCTTGGTCACGGCATCACGCGTGAACGGATAGACCAATTTTAATTCGGTTTTCACTAATGGAAATAGGGATAAACGGGGAATGTTCTTATATATAAAAATTACATCCCGGGCGAAGCCGGGGGCGGGTCGCTAGTAATGTATATTATAAACATTATACCATACGAACTTGAAAGAGACTTGATGGAAGTTGATACTGACTTGATGGAATGGAATATGGCCTCGAGCATTGGCTGCGGGAAGTCTCCGTTTCCGTTACAGGCGCGCAGGTTCTTGACGAAGTCCTCCACGGTCATGGGCACATTGAGTTTCTTGGCGTTGTGGTTATGCTGGTCCATGTTGAGCATTATCACGGCATACGCCAGACGGAAGGCGGCGTCTGTGTTCGCGAATGGTTCCCCATTCGTCGTCTAGGACACAAAAGGTATCCTGTACACTTTGCAATACAATATGGAGTCCCACAAAGACTATTATAACGTTACTTTGTGGTAATAACAATCTGATTTGTCTGATACTTAGAAAACGATTAATGACCGCTATAAAAATTACGAGAACGCGGTGCATGAGAATTTGGACTTTAAA
Organism: Bembecia ichneumoniformis; assembly: GCA_910589475.2. Classification (NCBI taxonomy): domain Eukaryota; kingdom Metazoa; phylum Arthropoda; class Insecta; order Lepidoptera; family Sesiidae; genus Bembecia; species Bembecia ichneumoniformis. The sequence continues at coordinate 12,265,602 of OU342536.1, read as the reverse complement.
CGAGCTACATAAAGTTCAAATTTCCGTGTACAAAATCTGTATGATTAATCTCTGCGTGTATGCCCCTTGTATACTTATTTTGTATACCTACTTTCTTTATGTAAATGTCAGCATTCAGGTTGACTGTACACTTGATGGAAGGTGATTGCCGTCACTTAGAAACACTAGCAACGCCAAGTATCACAAATGCGCTGTCCACCTTAAAAGGATAAGGGATAGAGACAATGGGCAATCTTTACTCACTCACTAAAATACGACAACAAATTTCTTGTTGACAGTGATCAGAAGTGATTACTTTTGGCCGATGAATTAAGACATGTGAAAATAATTCATGGAAAACCAAGATCAATATCAACCAACTTTCTTAAATGTGATCCATTATTTCGTTGACTTTTAATTTTTTTTGGACTCCGGCAAGGCACGACATCGGTAAGCAGGGCGAAGCATTAAAACCCCGAAGTACTACAATAACACGACAATCCCAAGAGCATTTTGAAAACAAATGTTGAAATGAAAGCTGCCTTGGCAAAAATATATGCAAATAAATAATTAACAAATAATGGAATGGTCTCTGGAAAACGCTGTATTCTTACATGCCAACGCTCGGCGAACCTCTCCATGACCAGGAAGATGAGGGGCGCCTCCCCTGGCAGCCGGAAGGTTTCCAGGTAAAGCCTAAGCGCCTGGTCGATGCGGAGGCCGGCGTAGTCGAAACTGTTTGCGAATGCCCCCAATACCGTATGCTGCTCATCAACTGCCTCACCCTCGCTGTCTCCACCGCGCGATGAGCGCTTGCAGATGTACTCGCCTGCAATGAATTATTATAATCTAACCTCTTACTCGCACGTATGAGGCAATAACAATAACAGTCACACTAAAATAAATGAAACTTTTTTTACTATTTTTTTTTATTTGCATATTAGCATATTTTTTACAAACTGTTTTTTATGTTTAAACAGTATGTATATGTACTAGGTCACTATTTCTAGTGTCAGATTTCTTCCCAACTGTATGACAAGACAAGTCTGTATACACAATAATGATATACATTACATAATAATATATTGTGAGTGTAACTTGATAAACTCACCAATCATTTTCTTGTCCAAATCGGGGTTTTCTCTGAGGAACATGGCAACTTCGTGAGGATCCAATGGAGTGGCCAACACCCCATGCTCTTGGAGGAACTCTATGCCACGTTCAGGCTTTTGATTGAATAGCTCCGTGCCCTGGGTCACCCACTGGAAGACCATATAAAACTTATAATAACAGATAAGACGACTTTATTTTGGTTAATAAAAAAAAAAACCTCAATTATTTTGGTAATAATTAACAAGACCATTAGTCGAGTGGTTAATGTGCTTGCCTCAGGAGTTCCGGGTTCGATACCTGGCAGGAAAGTTGGCTCTGGTCTGACTGAGCAGGGATTCGCCCCCTGTTCCTTGTATTTTATCATCATCATCACCTCAACCATAGCTGGATCTTTGCCTCCCGCCTAATTTTCCAAAAGGACTGGTCAGAAGCAGCCTGGATCCACTGTCGACCCGCGGCTCTTATCAGGTCGTTTGTCCACGTGGGTGGACGTCTTACGCTGCGCTTGCCAGTTCGTGGCCTCCACTCGAGACCCACTACCACTACAACTTACTAATCCGCCAGGTTATGTCGGTAATTTTCGTTCGTCTACGAATCTCCTCTTTCCTGATTCGATCTCGTAGTGTAACCCCGAGCATAGCCTTCTCCATAGCTCCATAGTCCCATAGTTAGGAGATTACGTTTCAGCGCCATATGTCATCACTAGCAACACACATTGGCGGAAAACTTTTGTTTTATGGTACTGAATTTTGGACGAGGAAGTGTCTAGAAGCTTCCCGAACGGTGCCCATCCGAGCTAGATTTATACTTGCAATAAATATATAAAAATCGTAATATTTGTGGTCATGCATACTAATATATGAAAGCGAAAATACCTCTGTCTGTAAGCATAGAGACGTTTCATTCCTACATCGCTGAACTAATTTTAATGAAACTTTGTAAAGAGATAGCTAGAAGCCACAAAAGCTAGTATAATTACAATAAAATATTTCAGAATGTATCTTTTTACAATAAAATTGGTTTTATTAAACCCAAGTTACACAATAGAGGATTAAGTTGCTTTGGTTTTTACGTACCTTCTTCCTCTCTCTAATAAGGTTTAATTGTTCGATTGAGGGGCAATCGGCAGTGAACATGTGCCTCGTGCGACCGCTGCCAGCGTAGTGACTGATGTCGTGTGTTGCTTGCGTGGACTCCTCCATTCCGCCCAGCTCGAGAGTCACGTGGACGCTGTCACCGCATTTTGATTCCTATTTCAGTAGTACAAGATGTAAACTTCCTTATTTTATCATCTATTGACGAATATCGCCGGTTCGTTTGCTCGAGAAAGAACGTGACGAAAAAGACCACAGGCGCTCTATTTAATAACCGATTTGAGATACGTTTCGTATATTACTCTCTACAGTCTTACTGTATATTTTTTTCTCAGTCAGCATTTCCGCATTTGAGGATCAATGACAATTTTCAATATATTAATGTAAATAATCTTTTTTAATAATAAAACAAAATATATAAATTGTTAAAACGGAACAGAAAGTTTACTTTTAATTAGACAGCCTGATGATGCACTTGATGGTAGATGGCCTATAACACTATAAAAATACAAGGGCCTGTAAATGCGCTGTGGACCTTGATAATCATGACAAGGCTGACTGTCCAGTTGATGGTAGGTGGCTGCCGATGTCACCAACCTTCGGGCGGCAGTAAGCTTACACCCTTACAGAAGACACCATGAATAAATCACTGTTGTGTTGTCTACTAAGGTCAGAAGCTTGCATAACCTTCTTATGTAAAATTTTAGCTTCTCTTTACATTTAAAAAAAAAACACTCACCTCTCCCACGTATTTTGTCTCATTCTCACTTTCAATCTCACTCTTCTGTTCACATCCCATTTCTATTGCATCGATGACCGTCATCAGCACCTCGAGAGACAACGAGTGGATATTGTACGCAGTTGACGAGACCACGTTCTTCGACAACAACTTCATCAGCTCCTCGAAAACGTTCATAGAATACACGTCGCAATCGTAGTTAAGATACAACTCGACGCATAGTCCCGGGATCCTGAACAATTGTGCCAAACTCTCCAACGCCAAATTGTGTATCTCCTTCAATTCGTATATGGCCTTGGACGTGTCCGCCGATATTATCTCGATGATTTTCTTGAAGAACGCCTCCATTTGAAATTTCAAGTGAAATCTGAGAGCCTCGAAGAGCAGAAAAGAGATTTGCAAGTCCAATGCGAATATTGATATCCTCTCAGTGTTCAATAACTGCAAAAAATTACAATTTCTACCTTATTATATTAAATTTTTTTTTTTTTAAATAACACATATTTGCATTATTATTTTTGAAAAACTTTTGCCCACAACTCCGTCCGCGTATCTTTAAAATTCCCCTAATGTCATGAATGCGTTGCCTTCCTCGCCTGTCCTCCCATGAACAGTGCACTCATTCGACATTGTCGCATTGGGTTCCCCAACTCCTAGAGTTGTGACATCGTCCGCGTATTTTATAGCCTACTAGCTGGTGCCCCCGTTAAAAAATATAAAATGTAACACGACACCATCTATTATACTACAATAGAATTAGGTGAAACGGTGACATCTATCGGATTTGGGTAGAACTGCTTGGTGATACACCTGTGCACAGTGTGCTCCAATTTGCAAACCCTCGGGAACCTAGGATAAAACCTTAATGAAGAACACCTATAGTATCCTTAATAATCACTGAGTGGATATTTGAAAACTGCATGAATATCCGTTCAGTAGTTTTTGAGATTATCGCGAACATACATACAGACAGACGCGGTGGAGGACTTTGTTTTATAAAATGTAAGGATGTATTATTTTGATGTATAATCTACATTACTATAGAGTTTCATCAAAATATATTCAGTTGATTTTGCATAAAAGAGAAACAAACTTTTACATTCATGTTAAAACAATATAATTATTAGAAAATAAAATGTAAAGTAAATCGATTTAAAGTGAATACAAAAAATACTTACACTCAACAAATTCCTACAAAGTGGATCTTTAACTAGATACAAAAGTGAGGGGTAATTTGGTATATGGTCGGCGCCTACTTCCAGAGCAGTCCCGACCAGAGAAAGGCCTAAGTAGACCATAGCTGTGGTATTCTGGTTTTCCAGCGGATTACTCAGCGATATCAAAAACCTGCAAAGGATGTTAAAAATATGTATTAACATTTAAAATATTTTATAAACCTGTTACTTTTCTTTCTTTTCCACTGTTTTTTCAATAAGGAAATATAAAAAAATTAGTTTTTAGTAAAGTCGACAGATAGTCCGAAGATCCACCTGATGGTAACATTAAGAACACCATCGGGTGTACAAGTGCACTGCCAACCTTGAATCCCTTACTATTTCTCCGGAACACAACATAACACACAATATAATATTGTGTGTTATGTTGTGGGTTGGGGAAAAAGTTTTTTTGCATTTTATATGAAAAGTCAAGACATTTTTTTATTTTCAAAGTTTATTTACATTTAATTACAGTATATAGTGCCATTTGTTCGATGCCTTTTTGCCATCTTGTAGGTGGTGACATGATCCTGTTGCTGTAGAAATGTTGGGACTTCTGTTAAAAAAAACGGGACAAGTAGTTCTGGCAGTCCTCTCTTGATGTTAACCTGACACTGCCTAAAGAATCTGAAGAGAACGAAACAGGTGGAAATCTGAAGGCGTAAGGTCAGGGCTACATGGCGGATGCATTATCACCTCCCAGCCAAACTCTTAATTTTTGCTGAGTGACTAAAGACATGTCCAGTCTAGCGTTGTCGTGATGAAAGACCACTCTCTTTCTATTGATCAATTCTGGCCGCTTTCTCTCAACTTCTTGCTTTAATTTTATCAGTTGTTGGCAGTAGCTCACAATGAACAATGCCCTTCCAATCCCACCATACACAGAGCATCACCTTATTGCGAGTTAACCCAGGTTTTGGCACAGTCTGTAAAGACTGACCAACCTTTGACCACGACCAACCTTTGACAATTGGAGATTCAATGAGACAGATGGAGATCTATAGAGTAGAGTAATATATCAAAGTCGGAGTAATTACCTGAACAACTCCCTGACGCATACGAGCCCATACGGTTGAAGGTTGACGACTTCGTCTAGAGGTGTAAATCGAATTCCACGGTCATTGACATATTCACCTAATTTTTCGCTAACTTCTTCTGGCTGATTCGTTTCTTTTGATTCTGTTCTGTTGATCTCTTGATCCAGATGCTCTGAAAAGAAGGAATATAACGGTTAAGTAGTTATTAGTCACAATACACTATTCAACGTTAAAATTATCTCACAAAGTGAGTTTTCAAAAGAGACTCAATGTTCTGATCTTCCAGACTCATATAGCCGTGGGAATGAAAATAGTGATGAGCCTATTCTCATTCAAATAAATACATCACATAAAAGGAAACCAACAGAGTGGCTTATTGTTGTTTTGGAACAGAGATTGGAACAGATTTGGAACAGAACAGAAAAGAAAAAAAAAAATCTTCTGCTCTTCAAGAAAATGTTTGTCAATATCATTTAATTTTTTGTTTCCTGTAATTCATTCATTTTATGTTTAAGAGTATTCAAAAACCTTGTTAAAAGAGATATATATCAGTCAAGTAGCTTGTTATGATACCTTCTTTAACTTCCTTGCTTCCCTCATTCGCTTCCTGATTTTCTTCACTTTGTGGCTCATCATTCTGTATTTCAGGGTTGACACATTTCTCTAGCAGCTGAGTTATTGATGTGTTCCCATTGGCCACTAAATCCATAGATGAATGGCGGTCGTGTTTCTTGGTGGGACTCTTAATTAACGATTCTTCTGGTTCAATGGTTATTTCAGCTTCGTTGAGCAAGGGTTTTTCTGGACTGCATAAAAGAGGCTTTTCTTAGTTTTTAAGATTTCATACACAGTTCTTCCAAACTAGATGGAGAGATTTGCGTCTGGTATATGAACACACTGTCTTTAGTGGTACCCTTTTACACCACAGTTACTTGCTTATAATGAAGCTTTTTATAAATGTTTTTTTTTTTAAATCAGGTAATTTTAGAGTTTATCCATTACAAACAAACATACAAAAATTCAAATCTTTTCTCTTTATAACATTAGTGAAGATACAAAACATTAGAGAATTAAAAAACTAATAATGAATGAAGCAACAGTAACTGTAGATTGTAGGTACGACAATATACAAACGCTGTGACGAGTAACTGAGACAGAGAATGTCCGCTGCCTGGACATTCTCTGCGACGCACACTGTTTCGCCTAAAACATGTTAGCGCGCCAAAAGTCATTTAGTAATTTAGAGTAAATATATTGCAAGTAAACTATTAAACAACTTGTCGTGTTATTTTATTTTGTATTGTCATCATCCTACTAGTATTATAAATGTGAAAGTTTGTATGTTTGGATGTTTGTTACTCCATCACGTAAGAACGGCTGGACGGATTTGGATGAAATTTGGTGTACAGATAGTTTATAACCTGTAATAATATATAGGTGACTTTTTTCCCGAAAAAATAGAACTTTCCCGCGGGAACGGCTATACGCGGACGAAGTCGCGGGCAGATGCAATCATAAATAATGAAAATGCGTACTTTTTTATGAGAAATAATAAATTTTGAGCATCAGTTAGTTAGGTTAGTTAGGTTTAGTTGCTCAGTTAATATTTTTGTGGCTCATTTAATTATTTATTTTATCGGGGAAGCTAAAAGAAGACAATATAACTGGATTATACAGTACATAATTATTATTTAAAAAACACTAATAAAAACTAATAAATAAAATAAAACTAATGTGCCCTTAAAACAGATGCATATAGCTATCCAATGACGTAGGCAATTTGGTATTACAGCACTTTATAATACACGAAATCTCTACGTTAATTTATATTTTTTTCGTATTTTACATTGTTTCAAATAAATAACATTTATAAATGTTTATAGGATATCTACAAAAAAAAAAGACACTATTCTATTTCGTCATTACTCATTTTACGATGTTTCGTTGCAAAACTATCCATAGGAACGCACATGTCTACACATGCCGACTGACAAGTTGACAATCCCGCCCCTTGCGTGAGCGCAACTCCTGCGTTACGCTATCTTGTGCGCGTAATTCCGAGAGTATTCATCGAATTAAAAATAAAAGCGTTTCAGTGTACGGGCAATTTATTTAGTCACCTATAGCACAAATTTGAAAGCTCGCAAAAATCATGACTTATATGTACTTTTGCGCGTTAACATGTTCTAGGCGAAACTGTGCGACGCTCTGTGGCCTGCGACGCTCTGTGGCCTGCGACGCCACTCGCAACTAACATCAGGCCGGCAAAGTAAGACTGAATGTATTACATTCCATACACTTTCTCAAAATAAATACTTAATGCTGGCAAGTTTGCTCATAATAAAAAAAATACCTGATTTTAACTTCCGTACTTGTTTCACCATCAACTATAGCTGTGGGGGCTTGTTCTGTAACTGGTGACTTCCTTTCTAGCGAATTAGAACCTGAAATTTTACAGATTGATTGAAATTTATTTTAGCGATATGTGTGACTATAATTATTACTTATCATAATTAAAAAAAAAACCGAGTGCTTCAGTTAAATAGATACTCTTGTTTTGATAGATTGGTTTTCTAACTGGACGAAAATATAATAAAAATAATTTTAGATGAAAATTTTTGTAAAGTAAATTATATTTTTAAGAAGCCACTAGTTTCATTGTAAACCTTATTCCTTGTGTCTTAGGTTGTAAACCAAAGTTTGCATGGTAACTAGCAATACTGTGAAATTACTATCACTTTGTAATTTTTCATTTTTACAAAAATGCCAACTACAGACAGACACACTAGGTAAGAATAAAGTTTGTAAGAATAAACACTTGACAATTACTTACTGTTTATTGTCATTGAGCTTTTCTTCTTAGTGGATTTATCTCGTTTCTTCAATGACAAACCAAGTGTGGTGAGTTGTGCTGCGCTGGCGTCCTCTGGCGGGAATTGTGGCAATCTCATGAAGATCAATTGGGTCATATCGCGTAGACATTGCTCAGCGTATCGACGGAGAAGTTCTACAGAGTACAGAGGATCTTTAAATATACACTTTAAAAAAAACTTCATGATATAATATTTCCTTTAATACGTATAAGAATATATGGGACATATACATCGATGGACATATCACATCACATGACCGCGACATTCAAGGGCACATATTGTACGTGCGCGATCATAGTAATGCGCTAGTGGTGCAACTTGCAACCTAACTGATGGTAGTAATAGTAATGTCTATAAAATAGGTACTATTGCGATCTGTAGTACCTTAAGGTTGACCACCTTAATGTTTATAATTGCATGCACACATCTATGTCACAAGGTTGATGATTTGTATACTTATATGATTTGATTAGGTATAGAGATTAGTTTTGTTGTTAATTAACACAAACTGCGAATTCGTGCTGGACTATGATTAAAAACACTTTTTTTGAAGCGCTCGAGTGGTCACCATAAAACAAAATTATTACTAATACGCAGTATGGTTGCTAACGCTATCGACTACATTGCAGGCGAGAAAAGGTAGGCGTGCGGACGGGGCGGGGGCTGACGCTCCCGCGTCACACCTTACTGCACTGAGATCGCGCGCATACTATCTAAATATTGTTTAGATGGAATGGAACGTTCTAGAAAAGCGTTGCCATCTGCTAAAAGTTCTCGAAAGTTCCTAGAATAGAAGTCCCCCACTCTCCGCTTATTGTCAAGGGAAATTAGTCCTTATGCACACAACATAGAGTTCACATGCAACAGAAATAGCGTTCCCGAACTTTCAATGACCTTGTTTACAATACGTGTTACTTGTTTACCTACTTGTATTTGTTTGTTGTTTGTTTGTACTAAATTCGAGAAAGATCTAGACGATTGGCAGCGGATATAAATAGGCGAAGTGGCGAGCTAGCGGGACAGTTCGATTCTGCGATTCGAAAGCGAAACTTACCTGCGACAGTAAACCAGCGACTCATAGGGCAACTCTTGGCAGGTTTAACGGTTGTATCGGACTTTCGTTTAGCACTTTTGGAGGTCATCTTGGTTTGTGGAAATAAATAGTTGATTTTCACCCTTACACGGCAGATTGACTCACCCCATACGTAACAATATTAATACGGTGATATGAATACTTTGGATACCTTTTTAAGAAAATTGGGTGGATGGAGGAGTGTGAAATATGGAGAAAGTTAATATTTTTACTGTGTAATATGTATACTTTTTTGTTTATGGTCGACTTTCGACCACTGGGCGACCTCTTCTAGTATGAGCGAAAGAGATGGATAATAGGGAATGTGTATATGGAAGGCTCTTAAGCACAACATAATTTGTTTTTATTCTCCAAAAACTGTCGGTACTTGGCACAAATACTATTAAATTGCATTCATCTGTTCACCTGTGAGCCTTGTCTCAAAGCATATCCTGAAGCAGCTGAGCATAATTTCGCACACACTTTCATCTGTCAACATGACACCTTCAGGACTCAGCATTAGTGTACGGAGCACCTGAGAATGTTATAATACATTATTTGTTGATGAGTAAACTTTAAACTCCTAGCAATTTTAAAATCATTTATTTATATTCTTTGGACAAAAAGAAAGAAAAGACATTTTATTGAGAACCAACACAAAATGCACACAATATAAGTTCAATTTTAATCCCAACAGTAACTGGCAACCAGTATATTATATTATGTATATTATAAGCCCTCTATTCAGAAAAATAAATTTTACATTTTTTAAATCGTTATTTTCTTCTTTTCTTCTGTTTGGCCAAAGGCAAAGGCCTCCCCTCCATTGTTTTCCACGCTTCTCTGTCCTGTGCAATCCTTAACCATTAGGTTGTGTGCTATAAGCCACACAGCGTGAATTGAAGAGAGAACGAAACAATTTATTTAGAAATTATTATTAACATAGATGTAAATATTTCCGATGGGTCCCACATTATAAGCTATGTCTTTATTGTGAGAACCATTTCCAATTTTATTTATTTGTAATTAAAAATAAATGAAGAATAACATTTAATATTTAAAATTATATAATGATAATCAAGACAAATATTAATCAAAAAGTTTGCATCTATATGAGTTTAATGTGCTTGTGTAGTTTTTTTTTTTCTCTTCAATTTGAACCCAAAAATATGTAGCAGAGTAAATGGGTTTGAGGATCTGATCAGTCAGATTAAAGTCGAGGATGGTAAATGGTAGACAGATAGTCTGTCCTTGAACTCGTTAATAGAGTACTGTTCTGTATTTGACAATTTATTGACCCCATGATTGTAGACTTTGGGATGGACATAAGGAGCAAAAGTTGGGCTAATTATAAAATACAACTAGAACCTACAAACCAAAATTGTACCTACAAATCAAATTTAAAAAAATAACATTTTTTAATACAAAATTTGTTTAAAAAGTGAACAAAACAAAAATGACATGATTAATTAAATTACAACAATGCAACAATGAGTGGGGTGAGGATGTTAAAGGTGAAATATAATAATATAGTCACACTTCACAGTATTAAAGAAGCTATTGTCAGCCTAAATGCAATTTTAATAAACCAAACATTGCATTTTTAATTTAATTTATACATAAAAGAATTCATTATTTTATTGGATATGTAGGGGGGCGGGCATACTACTAATATAGATTTTTCTTTTAAATTAAACCTCATCTGATTACAAACAAAACATTTTAAAAAATTGTGTAAATATTCCAGCACTTCCTTTTGCAGCGCCAATGTGTTTTGAAAATAAAGATATTTAATATATCATCAAAATACCGATAAGAAACTTCAATGTAATATCATAGGTAAGTAACAATGAGTTTAAAAGATTGATATATAAATCTACCTGCAATATTTTCATTAGTACTACTCCATCGGATGAGTGATCCGTGCCAACAAATCTGGCGTGCGTGACAGCATCAGCTATATCCTCCACTGTAGCTGGTACACTCGGATGTGTAGGATCTAAAATATTTATAAAATTTCCTTTTTTACATAAGAACAAGCATTGCTTTCTGATAAATAAATAGCCCCAACAATAATACATCATCTTACATAAAGTAATGTTTTTATTATTTAAATACTGAACATAAGAATCTATAGGAATAAAAAATTTGTAAACTTACCTATAAGACCATAAGATAAAAACTTATGTATTGCAGATAGTGCAAGGCTAGTGACTGGTCCCGTTGTCTCCTTACTTCTGATAACTTCTAAGAAGGGACTAAGGTAAGTAGCTGGATCTAAAAGTCTCAAATCATCCACTTGATTAATAATAGACTTCAGGTCTTGAAATGTTTTCATAAGGACATCGTATTCTTCGTTAGGGAAGGAGTGGGAACCCCAGCGCGTACTTCGACGCATGGCTGTGACGAGGATAGCCATCTCCCCTTGAACCACGAAAATACCATTGCCAGGAAGCGACATTCTGATATATTTCTAATTACAAATCGTCTACACCACTAAAGTTCAACAAAAACGATTCATTTGAGCACTTTTGTAAAAATACAAGATATTTGGGATAACTCATCTGTACAGTAACGATACATAGACGTAACTCTAGTGATTCTCATTTGCACAATATTTTGTGAAATTATTATTTCACAAAATCAATCAACAATTTGAGTAGCAAATTCCATCACGACTATGTTGACGTTTCATAAATTTAATTCTATATATCGTCATATCGTCGCTAGAGGGCTTTGAATTGGAGAATAGATATAATATAACTAGTCTTGTGTCAAAACATTCAAAAGAGTAATTTTATATAAAGTGAACTTGTATTTACTTGATGTTTACGGGACATTGTTAACTTGTTATAATATATTATAATATTATGATATTTACAGGACTTCATTGTATAAATTAATCTTCATGCTATTATAAATTTTGTTGTTAGCAATACTAAACAAGTAAACATTATATATTATTATATTGCACTATTGGCAACATTATTAACAATATGTCTGACGGTCGTGCTATTTTCTGACAAAATTTTTTGTCAGATATTTTCTAACAGTATTTGTGACGTTGTTGATTTAGTTTTTTTAACATCGTATGTAACAGTAAGTAGGAAATCAACTTATTCATAAAATATTTGTGATGTTCAAAGAAAGTTTAAATGTGCCTTGTCACGCGTGCAAAGGCTATCGACACAGATTTGTCATTTTTCTCTTTTTGTGTCCATGTGGTTATTATTTATAAGTGTATCTTGTTACGTTTCGCAGACAGTGCCCTACCTAACCGAGTTAACGTGACGATGGTTAAGAAAAAGAGACAAAGCGATCCTGGCGAGAATGGGGGCGATTCGTCAGAGTCTTGTGATGAAAATGTCAAAACTCAATGTCTTCACGTAACAAAAGCTGTGGATCTAACACGATTACAGAAAACTTTGAAGGCTGGTGGATTCGAAAAGGAGTGTTCAGACTGCAAGAAAAATGCGACAAACATTGCTTCCGATCCCGATTTCGAGGAGGACCTAAGCTTGTGGATGTGCTTACGTTGTGGATCGCAGCTGTGCGGAAGGGCGAGAAATAAACACGCCTTGAACCATTTCAACACTCCGCGATCCGACTGCCACGCTCTAACAGCCAACACGACTACATGGGACCTCTATTGCTACAAGTGCAAAAGCGAAATCAGTAGCACCACTTCAAAAAAGCTACAAGAATGTGTAGAATGGCTTAAAAAGCACCAAAAAACGTCTACAGCGAATTCAAAATCGTTATTGCCAACAATTGAAATGTCTTATGATTATCCGACACCAATAGAAACTATAATTAAAACTGATACATCACCATACAAGGGTAAAGAGAAAGCTATAGGACTCAACTTACCTAGAGTCAGAGGGTTGACGAATTTAGGGAATACATGTTTTTTCAACTCTGTAATACAATGTTTAGTGCAAACACCTTATTTGCTGCAAGTCCTGCAAGAGATGGCAACACCGGGTGAAAGGTTCACCTTGCCTGGTGGCAAGTTGAAATTGAAAGTGGAACCTGGGGATGATGGGAAGGAAGTAGAATTGCCTCCTATAACAGGACAGTTGGCTGAGTGGGGTCCCCTCACGAGGACATTGGCTGAAACATTGGCAGAACTACAAGCAGGTATGTCGAGATTTACGCTTTCAATAATGTGAATTTACAGTTTGTTTATTATTTATTTGCTTATTGATATATAAATGCTGTCAGTGTGACATTGTGTTTAAGTACATAAATATATCTGTCTAATATGTACATAAGTACATAAAAATATCAATATCAAACTGATGATATAGACAAGATGGACACAGGTAAGTATGCAAGCCAATAATTAAAAGCGATATAATTTATCTACAAATAAACCAAGCTAACTATACCATTCATTCTGCTTAACTTACAGAATAAATTGTAAATGGGTATAGGGATCGTTATACATTATGCTTAATTTTTGTGTTTGTTGGATCAGAGCAAAATAATTCACCAAGACTAAACACGCTGCATACCCAGATTAGTCAACTTTTAAAAGTTCATTTACAAAGTTGGCCCTGTAGAGAAACAAAACAAGGACCCAGGAATCAGACTCTTAAAGCAAATATTTAACTACTCAATGAGATTTTTAACCAATTCATATGTTTTGTTTAAACTAGGTGCTAATGTGGTATATTTTATGTTCCTAATTAGAAATTTTTAATAACAGTCTTGAAAAAATAAAAGTATCCATTTAAGAAAAGTATGTTATTTTTTATCTAATAATGTGAAAGACTATTCTACGTGAGAAGTACCTTTTCTTAAAATTTTGAACCCTTTTGAATTTAAATAAGGTGGCAGTGAAATTGGCTTGAGTGTATTGGATAGCAACTGAAACTAATAATGATTTTTTTAAAGTTTGGAAAAATCAGAATAAAGTATAACAGGGTAAAACGTATAAAACTATTTATATTTTTAATTCAGTTGCAAATGCTCATATTGTGCATCTTTTTATTAACATCAATCAAGAATTTATAAATTCTGTTAGCTAGTATGTGTACATTATCTAATTATATGTAATGTAAGTACTAGCTGAACCTGCAACTTCGTATGTGTGGTATTCCATATAGCGCGTAACTTTTTTGTTTCTAAACCGATAGGTATGAAACAAACACTAAATGTTATGGAAAGCTTGCTATACATCAATAAAAAGTAGTTAATATACAGAATTTATATGTATATTTAATTGAAAAAAACTCATTCATAAAATTATTTCTATTGTGTTAAACAGTAACACATATTATGTACATATTTGAATGAAAAATATTTTATTAAAATTTAAAAAAATTAAATTCTTAAAGATACGCTTTGCGAATTCTTATAAGTATTCAAGAATCCAATTTTTTTCCCTTGCTAACTTTTCTCTTCCCCAAAAAGTGCAAAACAAATTTACATCTGTCTCTCTCCTTACTTCTAAACCTTGCTATCATTATTGTATTTATTTATGACTTGAACAGTTTTACTTTCCATGCAGTGTAGATAGTATAGAAAATATATTACGTCTAGTCTTTGAACTTATGGTTTTTGCATAACTTTGCTTAACAAGTATAATTTTGTTTTATTATTATATTAAAACTTGTTAAAACACAATAATAATTGCACTGGGTTGTATAGTACAACTTGTACTACAACTTCAATGTATTTAGTTTATAATATTGGTAAAAAAATAAAAATAAAGAAAAGGCACTGGGTCGACGATAGATCCATTTGCCTTTGTCCAGCAGTGGATATCCTTTTTATAGGATTGAATTATAGTACATTTTTTTTTTGTGTCATAATTTCTTGAATTTTACTACGCAGCCATATTACATAGTAAATTGTAGTACAATAAACTAACAAATAGTGTTAGTGACTAATCAGTAATGTTCACTGTTTTATAATTAAATTATCAGCAATAAAATTGTGTAACACTGATAAAGAGGTAGCAACATTTAAAACATTTCAATTATGTAATTATACTTGCAGGCTAAATGTTAATAATAATTGGCTGCGTAATAGCTTAATTTGAAATGAAGATATTGAAATAATGGGGTATTCATAATAATAATTTTAAAATAATAATTCTAGAATTTTAGATTTTTTTTTGGATATTTTTTACTTAATCACGCCAAAACGGCTGAAAGGATTTGGATGAAATTTGGCAGACAGATAGTTTATTACCTGGATTAACATAATATAGGATACTTTAAATGTTAGGTTTCTGTGAGATTTTCAAAATACAGCGCATGTACGAAGTCACGACACAGAAACTATAGGATGATATCTCATTAGTGTATTTCCATTAAAATTAATTAATACAGTATTTTATCGAATGCAATTTAAAAATGTGAAATTTGCCTTAGAAGACCAAGAGCAGAATATGTCATTTGGTTTCGATTGAACTACATAATGTATAGTTTGTTGACCTAGTTTTTTTATTTATTTGGCGCCTTACTTGACCTAAAATGTAAAAATATGACGCAACCTTAATTGACGGTAATTAATGTGTAGTCCATAACAGTGATCTGTAACAGCACAGAAAACATAATATTACAGAAACAGAACATTCAACTCCCAGAAGTCATTCAAATAAATACCGACTCTTTCTTCCACACAATACAGTGTAATTCAGGTCGCACAGCGCCAATATGCCTACACTTACATTCACCTAGAAGTTGCCTCTCTTTCTATCGCATACTCTTATTTCTTTGAGGACGTTAGGGTTGTCTTCTTCTAAAGAATAATTGCTCTGAATATTTAATTACCAATTATGTCCATATTATCCTACGTAAACAAATGAAAAAAGAACTAGAGAGGTCTAATTAAAAAGTCTT
This sequence comes from Bembecia ichneumoniformis, assembly GCA_910589475.2. Lineage (NCBI taxonomy): Eukaryota > Metazoa > Arthropoda > Insecta > Lepidoptera > Sesiidae > Bembecia > Bembecia ichneumoniformis. The sequence goes on along the minus strand of OU342536.1, from coordinate 12,249,624 downwards.
TTTACAATTATGTAAGGTTTGCAGGTACTTATTTAGCAAATTATAACTGCCATTTTTAAAATAAAGTTTACAGTTTTTTTTTACGAAAAGTAAAACAATTAATTGGAACAAAATTAAACTCATAATATTCAAAATGTTACATAACATATTTTCATTCTTCATTCCACATATTTTTTTAAAGAATTAAAGACAATGAAATATAAACTCAAAAGTACTTTCTTTTTTATTAAAAAATATATATTTATATTCAATAAAATATAAACCGTCGCACAGCAGCCCACTGAATTAGGCCCGATAAAATGAGCCTGCCACATACTTGTAGCTTCACACCTAAAGTAGGAGAGTACGCCAAGCCTGGTAACAGTGTAATTATTATTGCCACAGTACTGCTGCCATTAGAATAATAAATAATTTCCTATACTTATGTTATGGCCTTTTTTAGACTTTTCTTATTTATAACAAGATTTTTTACATGTGCTTTAGGGCTTTAGTTGTTTTATTTATTGTTTCAGGTGAAGGTGGTGTACACAACCCTGGAAAGCTACTTTCTTCTTTAGTGAACAAACTGCCCCAATTTGGTGGTGGTGATCAACACGACTCCCATGAACTCCTGCGGCACCTTTTGGAAGCTGTCAGGTATGTAGTCTCGCTACAATTAATTGTTGAGAAATTACTTCCATCAAAACAATAGACTACCTATAGGACCAATGACTTTCTGAAGAAACTCTTCCATCATAAAATGCTGCACCTGCCTGCATTCGATTTTCAAAAGTTTTGATTATGACAGAACTTATGAACTATCTAGACATATGAGTGCAATTGTTAAAAAAAAAGGTATCAAAAATAATTATGGTAAAGGTACCTACAGCAAGATTTTGTTAGGCAATCCTGCGCATTACATGACCCCATGTAACCTTTTTATTTAAATCACATTTCGATCAAATAACAGGTGTAGAATTTTATGGTGGGGTTTTACACTATAAAGCAGATCCTCGGGAACATGCCTGTTATAATTTTTTTAAATAATATGTGCACACCTAATCAGCAATCACATTGTGTCATTCAGAAGTATATCCTGCGTTAACAGCCTTAGAGTATTTAGAAGTTCCTGTTTAGTAATGCACTTAACAGAAGACCACCATAGGTTTTTTTCTTATTTGCTCTTGCTTATCACATAATCATTAGGTACTATAAAGGTAATTAATGTCCTACTAGGCATGAAAGAAGTTTACTGTTAGCCATAGGTTTGTTAGTGCATGTGATAATAATAATAATTTATAATCTGCATCAATGACAGATTATTCCAATGACTATTTCCCCGTTGCTGCAACAAGAAAGCTCTTCTTGGAGAACAGACTAACAAGCATAGTGTAGGTTGTCTACCCACGAGGGATTATATAAAGGCCGCGCCTCGACGATGGGTTTAGACTGGTTTTGACCAGTCCTACTGGAATATTATGGGGAAAGCATATGTTCAGCAATCTCTATGTCTATGTCCTATGGCAAATATGATAATCCACATATGAATTGAAGTACTAAGAGGTGCACACCTGTGGGCAACTGTATTATCATTGCTTCTTATTGATGTTGGTTATTGCTTTTGCCTATACAAATAGGTCGGAAGATCTACGAAGGTACCAGTCCGTAATCCTCAACAGTCTTGGCATGAGCTCCAAAGTGGATCCGGCTAAAGTGGATGGCGAAGTTAAACAGAAGGTTAAGTTCTATGGACAGCAGGCCTCGGATACAATGCTCAGGCCGGAACAGGTAAGTGTCTTAACTACATTTTTACCTGACAAGCCTATTGTTTGATTCATGTATCTTTTGAGAGAAACACTTTTGTACCGTTTTCTCGGCCTATGTGTTGTTTGCTCTGAAGGTTTGTTCATGCAATTCATGGTGATACAGAGTCTGTAGAAGAAGGTTATGGTTAAAATATATTTGCACATATATTGTGCAAAATTTGTAAAAAACAAAATGAACCAAAAAAACGTAATGTGAGGGACAAGGAAGGAAGAAAGGGCAAGGAAGTATTGGAAAAACAAGTCAAGAAAATGGTATCGTTTTCTGATCCTAATCATCCTATAGCCGAAGAAGGAACTACAGTGAGAATAAAAACACTTATAAAAAGTTGACAGATCAAAAACTGATTTCCGTTTTTGTAACCATTTTAGCCGTACTTCTCAATAATGGGCTCTACAAATTGGGCAGTAAAAAAGGAATTTTGGAGCAATTATGTGCAAGATCTCAGTTTAGCGTTTATCAAGAAAGGTTTCCTAAATTTCCTAATAAGGAAGGCTTCCTAAATAAATTCAACTAATAAATGTACTTGTCCCATAAATAATTATTTTTTGTGTAATTCACTCTGACTGATTATTTAGCTCGATTCAGCATTTGTCAATAGAAAACATCAGTTTTGTATGGAGATGCGTACGCGTCGGTTCAGCTTACGCCCCAATTGGCGAAAATGAGGGCGTGTCGTTTTATCATTCGCATGCTAACCGCCGCAATCAGGGCTGTTCCACCGCATTCAGCACTGTACGCGTTCTCAACACATCTTTAAATTTTAAGTTTAAGTTTACACGACTTATAATAGATACTCAGTCATCAAGCGCTGTACTCGGCCGATAGAAGCAGTTCAGCGGAGTATAAGTTTAACCAAATCGTCCACCGGAACTCGAATGGAGACCCATGATCTTCGTTACAATTGTAAAATTTATTGTTGGAAACTGCTGTGGCGAATTTGCTACTCCTTTCTTCTCTGTATGTTTCCTCAATTATTAAATAAATAAAACAAGCAGGGACCATTAGTGCAATGTGTGCTTTATAAACAGTTGTGCAGTAACGATTGTTTCGTATAGGTGTTCCGAGGGTTCCTGGTGTCCACGCTGGAGTGCCAAGAGTGCTTCCATCAATCGGACCGCGTCGAGTACTTCCTCGATCTGTCACTGCCAGTGGCCGCCTCGCGACCTCAGCCGCCAGCTGTCATACGAAGGAAAACACCCAATGGTATGTTATATTTTGGCTAACCAAATGTCAACATTTCTAATAATGTTATCCCTTCTCTTTCGGTGCTAATGTGATGCAAATCAAGTTGACACAAATAATTTTTGAAGTGTAAACTTCTTTAGGCACGTTGGGCTCTCTTTGTATGGAAAAAAAGCACTGATTTCCTGTCACGCTGACTCAGATATATGTGATACATATGTATAGATTGACATACCTTGACATGACATACCCTCACACCCTCAGATACATATGTATATATTTCAAAACAATATAAAAAATGTTTTGAAATTTCAAATCTCCGTTGCTCCCAAACGGTGCGATCTGTCCCAGCGTTCCTTCGGGGGATAAGTTTCTCTTTGAGCTCTATCGGCGGGGACCGTCGCACCCTCGAAATTATCAATTGCAAACAAACACACAAAAATCTAATTTTTCTTCTTTGTAATATACCAGCGACCCGCACGGGTCAAATTAACGCTCCTACTCCTCGTTTAACGCTCTTTCCATTAGTGAAAACCGCATGAAAATCCGTTCAGAAGTTTTTACGATCATCGCCAACATACATACAGATAGACAGACGCGGCATGGGAATTTGTTTTATAAAGCATGAAGAACTAGAATAAATTTTATTTGTGAAGAAGGACAATTTTATTGTGAAAAGGAAAAGAAAAACACAGAAGAGACATAACAACAAATACAAACTTCCCCCCTGCCACAAACTTGCCCCAAAAAAAAAGAAAGAAAGCATTAAAACCCAAATCGAATAATACATACATATTATGAATAATTATACAAAACTAGAAAATACCGAATCAAACTACTCCAATTAAATTAATTAATAAATTAATATATTCAGAAGACGCTGTCCTCCCGCAGTCGGTCCTCGCATTTTTGCTGCTCAATGATTATTATTTTTAAAATTGTGAATAGTTTGCAAGTCCCTAATTCCTAATCCTAATATTAGTTTATATTAGGTAAATAGGTATCTTTCTGTAATTGTCACCGGGCGAATGAGAGCAAAAGGAGGCATTTGTCAATTTATATCTTTTTTTTACGTTTCCCCTTTTTATGCACAAGTAGCCTACAGGTATCCCATCCTCAATCCTATCATGTTCGGCAGCGCCCTCTGTGGCGTTTTTACACAATACAAGCATAATAATAAATGACTATATCCGCCCACTATGAACTGGCCATACACAAGCAGGCGCAAATGATCAACTACGTTTGAACTCTAGCTTATTAATATACGCGCCAGCTACTTCGTACCGTCTGGAACAGCCATTGGTCCAAAGTATATATAAAAGTATTTAGTGTTGACAAATATTACGTATGAATGAATTTGTGATGTGTTTGTTATGTTAGAACTTAACATAGTCTTTACTAACACCGTCTTCAATGCTTCAGCATTGAATAATTAGCATCCAGTATAACCTAATCCTAGGATATGTGTTTTTTTTTTCCTAAAAACTTGTAAATAATAAAATATTTTCAGAAGACAATATTTACAATACTCAAGATGATAACAAACCATCCAAACACCAGTTGAAGAAAGAGAGAAACGCCGCGAGAAAAGCCGCGCGCAAAAATAAAGGAGGTGGTATTTTTAATGTGCTTTTTTAGAATACTTTTTCTTTAAACCCACCTTAACCCAATTAACAAAATTTACTTATGTTTTATCCTGTGGTATTAATGAACAAATGTTTTTTCAATTAAGTTGTTTGAAAACTCTTTGCTATTCACTTTTTTTTATAACCCACAAGTGAAACAAGAAAAATAAGTGATGTTTGTGTTTTAAATTACAATATACATATTTATTTAAAAAAAAAAAAAAATTTTGACTTTGTTCATTAAAAATGAACAGATGAAACTAGGCAATGAATTTGTAAAATTTATTTGGAATTATATTTTTAATTGATTTTAATGTTTTCATTGCTATCCAAAAAATTAAATTTTAAAATTTTCTTTATATTTCCTATATCTAAAGTTAGGTACTCGATGTAGCTGCATTTGAAATAAATTCGACAAAAAAAAATTAATTTCATATAATGAGAGTTGTTCAACTTGTTTCAAATTGACGCACTTGTCATGCTCTGATAAATATTGATAAAATAGTCACCGGATACACTGCCGGTGATCATTGTTGAACTTATGCACTAGGTTTGCTTGCTGTAAGTATATGCAGAACTGAAAGTTCTGACTGTAGGACGTTAAACCGCGGGCAGTGTGTGGGGTGCCTATATAGTCGATTCCATTGTAAGATTTATTTGTGGTATTTGTGATTTCAGGTAATTCTTCAAAAGAGGATCACATTGGCGACGCGAACGGCGGCTCCAAAGAGGACGGTAAATCATCTAGCGAGTCCGGTGCGGACGTCGAGGATAACTTGGATGATGCACCTCGTTGCGCAGATACTCACACGGCCTCGGTGGGGACGCAAGCCATCGCTCACACGGCTGCCAATTTCGCCACTTACCACATGGAGTCAGGCTACAATTCTGAAAAAGTCATCAGCTCGGACTCTATCCGAACAAGTCCTGTCGATTTGCACAAGGAGAAGACTGACAACACACCGGAGAACGCTGACAAAATATTCGCAGACTCCTCGACTTCGACCGCGGCGATACCGCTGGAGTATAAACCGCTCGCGTCCTTGGAGAACGGCTCGAATCCAGACTCCGGCGTCGCCAGTCCCGACGCCACTAAGCACAACTCTACAGAAACCGTGGACAACGTCGATTCTCCTATCAACGGCAAAGAGCTAGGGAGCCACAGCTCCTTGTCGAGTGAAATCAACTTGGATCTGTCCAGTCCCCAACACAACAAGCTCTCTCCGACTAAGAGTGAGTACGAAAGGCCTGTTTCCAGGATATCCTTCGTGCCAGAGTACAACAACGAGGTGGTCAGTAGAGGTATAAGCGTTCAGGGGTGCAGGAATCTTCTGGAACATAGCGGAGAGAGCAGCTACGAATCTCTGCCAGATATGAAGTCTCAGGATACTCACACTGAGAGGAATAGTCACGAGGAGGTGGCGAATAGGTTAGACAAGTTGAAGCTCGATATGGATGCGACGAATAAAGTGATATATCCTTCTCCCGCGTCGACAGACAGTCCGGTGGATGTGCCCCCGCCGGCGCCTCGCCTTAAGGTCAATAACATCGATGCCGAAAAGACTCATCAGAGGGAGTTCGCGCCTTTTTCGCGTCCCAGTCCCGTTTCGTCGCGGTACATTTGCGACGAGGACGAATGTAGCATCCAATCGTGCCTCAGTCAGTTCACTTCCCTGGAACTCCTTACCGGCAATAACAAGGTCGGGTGCGAAACATGCACGGAACGCATCAACGGCAAAGACGGGAAGACGGTGTACACCAACGCGACGAAGCGCTTTTTAGTGTCTAGTCCACCGGCCATATTGATACTTCACTTGAAAAGATTTCAACTGGGCCCGAGGTGCATGTTCAGGAAGATGACGAAACACGTGGACTTCCCGACGGTCCTCGATTTGGCTCCGTTCTGTGCCATGGACAAGCTGAAGAAGCTGCCGAACGTGACGCGGGGCCAGAACCAGTTGTTGTACTCTCTGTACGGTGTAGTGGAGCATTCGGGCGGAATGCACGGCGGACATTACGTGGCGTACGTCAAAGTGAGACAAAGCGTTAAGGATGGCGATCCGCGATGGTGGTTCCTGCCGAAGAGCGCAAATATTCCGGCCGCGGCCGGTGGCGGGGACGCCGAATGCGAGTCAGATTCGGAATTATCCGGTTACGAATCCGGTGAAAGTCCGGCCCCGATTGCCGAAGTACCGCCAGGAAAGTGGTACTACGTTTCTGACAGTCTCGTGTCAGAGGTCAGCGAAGAGAAAGTGCTTAGGGCCCAAGCGTACCTTCTGTTCTACGAGAGGATCTTATAAAAACTCTGCATATAGATCGTGTTAAGGCTCCGTAGATGACGCGCTCGTAGGAGGGTCGGCCTAAGGGTTTATTTGTTATGGAGTGGCATTTAAGTGGAAGACTGACGCTCGATAGAATCGGTATATAATATTGAGAATGCGCTGTATAAAGCTTACGTTGCCGGCTTACTGTTTGTGTTGATGAGGTTGTGACGATGTAGGTATGTTGCAAGTTGCAACTTTTTCTCTATTTACGATCACTGTTTGCCTCGTCTTAAGTCGAGACCTTTTATTGCTATTTCTCTCTGTTTCTATGATGTTATAGACGCATTAGGGACAATTGTTTTAAATGTCATTTTAAGTTATAAAGCACATTCGATCATCGTTACCATATAACGCAAACAGTCCTCGTAAATAGACCGGTGCTTGCCCCTATAGACCTTACACTACAATCATTGTTAACTGATATCTATATTCTTTTATCAATTTTCTCTATAAACTTTTTCGTCAGCATTTGATATAAAGTTGTTGGGAGTTCTATCGCTGACATCTGTTGTTTTCCTGATCTGTATTATTTCTTGCTTGTAGTTCATCGAATGTTGGCTAAAGTTATTATTCCAATGTGTTCCTACAATTATAAGGGAAATAATGTAGTTTTACCGGCTATTGATTGCAATAGAACGTAAAAATATAATTGTCTCTGAAAACTTTTCCCGAGGAATTGATTGTTTTTTTTTTATATATAGTTTGTAATTAATTAAAACACTCGGGGAGCCGTAATGATTCGTATGTGCAGAGAGGAATACGTTTGTTTTTCGTAACATAATGACAAAACACATGAATGTGCTTTTAGAGTTTCAGTTTTTCTTTCTAGGATATTTTAGGGTATTAAAAGTCAAAAACTCGTTTTGTTAAGTCTTATGGGTGTCCTCGGGCTTCCTTTGTGGTGTCAATTAAAATTATTAGCTGCAAGCGATTTAACGATTTTGTATTCAAATTAATTTTATTACAATCCTTTTTTATATATTAATTATTATTCTTCAATTTGACAGATTCAGAGGCTTTTTAGCTAATCTGCATAGTATGCCAACCATAGAATGCGACACAGCCTGATGATGTTCAGATATATATGTTCTTAGGCTTAGAAATCTCAGTGAAAAATTGTTCTGCTTACTCACATATATAAGCTTTCACTTAAAGAATTTAATACTAATGCAAGACCAGGTAATTTTAGATTTGTAGATAAATTGGATGCACCCAAATACTACCGTCTTCAGAAAACTGAACTGAATCCAAAGTCTTTGAATAGAGTCACATCTTCGGCGAAGCCTTTATGATGTAGGCTTTCTCTAACATGACTCTAAATCTGAATAAAATTGTATTCAATGGCTTAATAGTGACCTAAACTGTATCTTCATCAGAACTGGGAATTCTTTTATGGATCTTGTCAAACATTGATTGCGAAGTAAGTTTATGTTTTATAATTCCCTCTTCCTATATATAAGGGAATAAAATAAATGTGTAGATAAGTTATTTATTATATATTGTTATGTCCCATGCTTAGGGCGATACAATTTATCACATTTTACAAGTGAACAATCGTTTTTATTTATGTTCTTACATTTTATGGGGGTAGTGCTAATTTCATGGTTCTCCATTTGATCTCGCAGTTATAATTTTGCAGAGCTGTTCGAATTTAATAATCTTTTTTTTTTAATCATAATTATCCTACAATCTACGTAACAAATTGTATATAGAGATTTTATACAAATTTCCTACTATAGGTCCATTATGTAACCAAACATCACATTTTACTATTGTTTTTTTTTTTTATTTCAAAAGGGTATTTCGCTGCAAGAATTCGTAATTCGTTTACACATAAAATAATGTAGTAGTTACGAATATGTGGATTTTAACACTGCATACGAAAGTCTAACTTTTACGCTACGGTCTCCTATTAAATGCTATGTCTGAGGCGCGTCTGAACGCCAGGTTCAGTATCAGTGGTCAATAAATATCTCAGCAGAGCACGTGGTCTCGATCCCAATATTAGTTGACAAACATTGCTTGTGTGATTTTGTGCTAACGCTAGACACGACGTTCACGCTGTAATGGTTCTTAATAACTAGGGATGCAAGGCAAAGCGTATGGACGACGCATACAACGGCCAATCGCCGATATCAACGTGTGAAAGAGACCGCAGTAGTTACATTTCATAATAAACATTCTGATGCGGCGTATGACGTGACGCTGTGAGCGGCCGATGGCGTTTTTAAAAGAGACCACAGCCCTACGAATGTTTGTGTATGAGTTACAACATAATATATTTGGACATCAACACAAATGGAAATATCACAGCCTTATTGTCTTATTTGTGGAAAGCTTTTCAAAATGTATAGTATGTTCACAATATAAAAATACAGTAAAAGTTCCTTATTCGCGGGGTATAGGTTCCGTAAATATGCCGCGAATACAGAAACCGTGAATATGGAATGGTATTTTGTATGGGATTATAGGGGATACGTTCCTAGGTGCTACAATAAAAATCAATTTAATGAAATTGTTTAACAATATTGAATAATTATTATCGTCAGGCTAGGAAAGGGTTTAAAGAACTTAGTATTTTTTTCTTGTTTTGCAGTTTTTAAAAACTCAATTCAGATTGATATTCAGCAGTGGCAATAACTTGTATGAATTTCCTCTTAATAATACTTTGTAATGAATGAAACGAGGAGAAAATAAAACACCTACTGTGGCGAAATCGGCTCTTACCAAAATAAAGGAGATGGTGGAACGTCTATTACGGAGGTGGCAGCATTGAGCAACATACTTTAGGCATAGATTACTATAGCATAATAATATCTGTTTTACCTCAGGTTTTACTTTGATATTAGTCTGTTTGTTTACACGTTTTACGTTTAAAAACATGAAACGTGGCTTAAGGCGGCTCCTATCAAAGGACAAGGCGAATCGTCTTTTACGGCGGCAATAGCATTCGACAACATACTTTAGGCATGATAGTAATAAGATCTGTTTTACTTATATATTAGTTCATTTGCGGAGACTACAGTTAACCCTTTTAATAATATGGTACCAATTAGATTCGCGAATAAAGAAATCTTTAGCCGCGAATGCAGGAATTGGGTCGCAGTTTTTTAACTGAAAACGCGAATAAAGGAACCGTGAATAAGGAGCTTTTACTGTATACTTTTACGTCAAGTAAGATAAAAGTCCTTACAAGGTATTCAAAAAACAGATTTCTATCTGAATTACGGTTGGACAAGCCCATGTTTGTAACTCGATAGATTCGTTTGTATCAATTGACATATTGGCTTAGATCCATCTGATCATATTGATCAATAGCTCGAAAAATTCAATTCGTCCACATCACATCATATCCTTGATCAGACCAATCTGAGCCAATATGTGGATACACACGATGCCATTGTGAAACAAGACGAAAGTGTGTACGGTATTACGTTCTAATGTTTACCGTTTTGGATTTTTTAAATGTTTGTTCACTATTTATTATTATTAATACGGTATTTTATTGAGTGCTCAATTTATTGTTTTACCTGCGTGCGATTAAGTTGTGTTGAAGGGTGAAGATTCATCCGCATATTCTTCAAGATGAATTAGAAGAGCGAAAAGAATTCGTCTCTGGAACCAACGTGGATAAAGTAATGGTGGCATTTGTTAAGTTGTAGTGTTTTGCTTTGCCCTATCATGTTATTTATGTTATTATTAGATATTTGGTAAATTTTGTATATTAAAAACCCACATATTGTGTTAAACAGTCCAATTAAATGTAATTGTAACGTACACCGTTTTTTATTTATAGAGTTAATTCCTCATGATTAGGTAAAAAGTCACGTATTACATTGCGCCATCTAGTTTAGTGACTGAGAACTGATCTCTAAATACAGATGCAAGGCGCCGTCTTGTTCAGAAACTAAAATATGAATATACCACAAACATTGGGGTTGCGTTTTCTAAGGGTGGTGGCGACAGGAGGTCTAAATAAGATATGAGATCTGGCCCAAGAACGGTGTCTTTAACTTGAGATATCCTGAACTTGGATATCGGGGGATATTTTCCGTGAAAATGGAATACTAATTTTTATATGCCTTCTTTTAAAGGAGATATATACGTTCCTGGGTTTCAAAATAAATAGAATTTACCAAAATGGGTCCATTGGAGATTTTAAATGCTATGTGGACTAGTTGACCATACGCTCGTAAATGACCTTCTAAATATTATTATTTTCCCAAGGGTTTAAATAACTTGTATTTTTTTCCTGTTAAAACAAAAAGTGACAATGGCGAAGGCGGTATTTGTCAAAGGGCATAGCAGCAAAGGAAATGAGGCTTTAACAACGAATTTAGTTGAAATAAGTATTGTTTTACTTTGACATTTATTTACGAGTGCAGCTATTGACCACTCTTCGCCATTCCGCGGTCTTTTGGACCAATTTGTAGCATGGGAAACGCCAGAAGTCCATAGTTTTACATCATAGACAACTTTCATGTAGACCATGATCTTAGATCTACTTATTTATCGGACTATTTCATTAAAATCAGACCTTGCTCTAAAAACTAGGCTAGGAGAATGGCTTTAAATATAATGAAACAAAATAATTTTTTAAATAAATTTCATTGCTATAACGGCGCAGTTTGCATTCTCTTCTTAAGTAAATCGACGTGATGTTCCTCATAAGGTATTAGATCTGTTATCGTTAGTGTATCTCTCATTGTTATCTCCATTATGCAGTATAACACTCGAAGCTCGTCTTTTGCCTTTTCCAGTGCCTGTAGCAAAAATATGAATGAATGCGACTGGCAGTAAATAAATGCGAAAGGCGATTATGTGCTCCTGATGAGATTATGAATTGTAAAGCCCGTTCTGATGTGGTTTGGTTGATGGTTTGACTGGTTGACGTCTTTGATTAGGTAACAAAATGCAAATCAACACATCTTGTGAATGTAACTAACGAAAGTTTGAGATAAAATTAGAAATTACATAGTTTTTCGTTTTGCAGTCCACGGGGAAGCTTATATCCAGAGCAGTTGGCATTTTTCCGGCTCTAAATGATGATGGTAATGAAATTATGGTTAGGTTTTACTCTCATACTTATATTAAATCCTAAAATGAGTGAAGTACTGAATACGGTATTTGACTATAATTAAAATGTGAAACAAATTGTTACTAGACTAACTGTAAATATTTTTTTAAACCATAACACAGTATTTAAAAATATGTACGATTTTCATAAGAAACCATTATTAAAATAATTAAAGTTTCATGTTTGACCACGTGATTAAAAACGCACGCGATTGGTGGCATTTAAATTTGCGTCATTTACTTTGTTTACAGTCGATGCTTAGTACAGTACATGGGCGTATTACGATTTCACAGCTAAATGTTTGTTTGCAAGCAAGTGACGTATTGATATCACGTGACCCACATGTATGGCGTCTTTAGCGTTTTGGCGGTCTTATTATCATTTAAACTTTGATTGTAATTTTCATAGAAAATAAAGCAATTCACAAAGAATGAATCAAATTGCGAGTGTATTATGGTATAATGAACAATTTGAGATATTTTCCTAAAATCTGTCAAATACCCTATTGTGTTTAAGAACTTACCGTAACAGCCTTCGCCCTTAACTCTGGATTCTTGGAAATCTCCTTTTTAATTTTACTCATCTGCTGTGGCGTGAAGCCAATCAATTTTGACAACACTTCGCTGGTAAAGTCCACGTCGAGGCTACCCGTACCGTCCGTTATAGTACTCTTTAACATCCATCCATCTTTACCGACGGCCAATTTCGACAACAACTTTACAAACTGCGCCTTCACCCTAAACACTTTACCTGACCTTTCGCTATCACTCAAATCGTTTATTTGTTTTATGTACACAAACGGTTCAGGGGACACTTCCACGGGACCATTTCCGATTGTTTCCGTAGCCTCAAAACCAGATTCCAATTCCCTTAAAAGTTCTTCATCCTCTTCGGGAAAGAAATCGTCAGCAAACACGTCATTCATATTAAGGTCATTGTCATCCGGATAACCATTATACACGGCTTCAGTATCGATTCTAATTATTTTACTGGGCACAAGGTTCTCTTCGTTGAGAGATCTTTTAGTAGGGTTCTCACGGTGCACTTGAACATTAGTAACCAATTCGGAAGTTTGATCATTATTTGGTTCCAACACTGTCATCTGATTTTCAACTTGAACCAGCGTGGGATCTTCAAAATTTGTATCGCCGTTATTGCCATTATTTGGAACTGAAAAGTAAGCAAATTTTAAAGAAATTTTATATGTATCGCCCAGACAGCAGACGTTGTCCTGCCCGAACCCAAAAATAATTCTGTAACCCGATTGTGGCGCGACCTATCGGGTCCAATTTTATTTTCAAACCATATGTCATGGTGACGTCAATGAACGACGGTTAAATTATTTGGATATTCTTCATACAAAAATACTAAAATCGCGATTAAAAAATGGGGGGTGAGTGTGAAATAGTACATTACTGCAGAGTCCAGGAAGTGAAGGATTGCCGGACGAAATGGTTTCAAAGCCGAGCTTTAACGAGGCCTTGATAAAGATCTGAGTCCGGCAATCCTCATTCCGGTCGAGGCTGGAATAGTGCTTTTCTCAATAAATGTGAGGAAATAATGAAACACGTGATAATGCAAAAAAATTAGTATAATATGAAAAAATTAATAAAAAATTAATTTACATATACACGGTTTTATTTAGAATAAAACAAACGCAAATGTTTACTAAAAGCAATAAATATTTAGGTAGGTACTGAAAAAAGTCTGCTTTCCCGCCTTTTTTATTTTTTATTTTCAATGAGTGCAAAGGAAACAGCCATACGGCCCAGTCATGAAAAGAGCGTGCGCTCGCCCCCGCCTACTACGCCTGTGACAGCGCCTACTACGCCAGGAATGAATTTTCATACAACATTCTTGGCCTAGGCCGAGAAAGAAATGCATGAGCCAAGAATTGCAAACTTCGTGGCTTGTTTTTAGTACAAGAATGCCTACATTTCCGAGCCTGTTTGAGAAAAATACTTTACGACCTATTCTCATACCTACCAAATATACAAAAAAACAATCATAAAAATCGGTCCAGCCGTTTCGGAGGAGTTTTGTTACAAACAATGACACGAGAATTTTATATATTAGATGTCTGGGAAGAAGTCTTTTCGCATATAGTATGTATAAACTTGTAATAAAATCTTTTTGGCTGTACTATTTGTATCTGGCTGGTTTTGTGACATTAAAAAGGTTACATTTTAAAAAATGAAACAAATTAATAAAATGTTGTTCCCAGCTATTTTTCATTTGTTTTTCTTTTTGTCAAAATGAAGAAATTCGATACATTTTTAAATTTTATTACAAAAAAGGAAATGCAACGCAAGCCGCGAAAAAAATTTGTGACGTTTATGGACCTAATGTAGTGTCAGTAAGAGTAGCACAAAGTTGGTTTAAGCCTTTTCAATCCGGGAATTTTGATGTCAAAGATGCACCTCGCTCTGGTCGCCCTGTTACGGATAAAATGGACGCCGTTTTTTGAAAAAGTGCAGTAAGATCGCATATCAGTAGTATAGCACCTATTTGAAGTGAAAATTAACGAAAGTATTTAAGATACAAGAAGTAAATAGATATGTGCGTATTTTCTATGTGTACAGTATCTGTATAAAAAAGTTTAATACTTTTCATTAGTCTTTTTTTATGTGTTAATCCATCCCATCATACCTCCACCGAGTAATGGAACTTTGAAAAGAGGCTCTACTGTATGTATGGAACGTTGGAAAGATGCATTTGACACTTGGTTGTTTCGATTACGATGACACTTTAAACCGATCTTAGCTTTCATAAAGTTCGACATGTAAGATAATAATTTATTGCGATATTTAGTAAATTTCTGTTACACTATTAAGACAGAGAATAGTTTTAAAAAAATTACCTTCAACCATTGGCAACCCCAACTTCTGAGTAAGCATACTGGACAATGAATTCGATGTTGCCATTTCGTCTATTTCACCTCCGAGAAGTTCAACGACACTCTCGGTCAGAAGTAATATACCTCGTCGACACACTACTGGACCTGTCAGAGAAAATATTTCCAATTTAGTCGATGAATAGCACAACAGGGGGAATTAAAAAAAATTAAATTCACAATGCCCTTTTTATTTCTTACGTGAACGAAGTCAAAGGTATGAATCTAATGGTTAGACTATAGACAGTTTAGTGACGTCACTAAACGGTGACGTCACGATTGTTTTATTTTCATGGCTCAGTGCTAAGTGTGTGTGTTAAAGATTATCGTTTTATCGTTAAGGTTCCCGAGGGTTTGAAAATTGGAGCATACTATGCACAGGTGTCACTAAGCAGTACTACCCAAATCCGATAGATTACGCCGTTTCACCTAATTCTATTGTAGTATAATAGATGGCGCCATTAACAGTGTTATATTTTTGGAATTCATCAAGCAGTTTTACCAAATCCGATAGATGTCGCTGCTTCACCTAATTCTATTATAGTATAATAGATGGCGCCATCAATAGTGTTATATTTTTGGAGTTCAACAAGCAGTTCTACCAAATCCGATAGATGTCGCCGCTTCACCAAATTCTATTAGCTTAAACTTAACCTAATTTTATTAAAAAAAAAAAAAAAAAAAAAACTATAATTAGAGAAAATGTAAATAATGAAGTCAATTATTTATGAGGAAAAATTAGGTACACATATAAAAGAAAGTATCACCACCTTTTAAAAGTATCTTGCAGCCGGGAATTATGTCACACGAAATATTTCTCATAGGCCTGTACTCAATACCTGTTATATCTTGCTCTCCATCCGTTAGGCCTAGTTTAATCATTCTGTAAATTATTTTAATTTCAACATATTAAAACATTCAAACAATATCTTGTTGTTCCTTAGCAGGAATAAAATCATACTTTTTATATACCTTACAGACATTTGTCCACACCTTACATGAAAGTTAAAAAAGGCCTATGCATAGGCCTACAGCAAATTTCATCAGAATTGATACAGTGGTTTACCCATGGGTGCCGCCGCAAGAATTATTTTAAGGGGAGTACATCTATCCCTACACACTTACGCTATTAACTAATAAAATATAATTTAGAGGTATATTATGTCAAATTCAAATCGCACAGGTATTTTATAAATTTTGAACAGCTCAGATGGGCAGCATTCGGGAAGCTCCAAGACATCTTCTCATTTAAAATTCCTCAGTGCCTTAAAACAATGTGTGTTGCCAGTGAAGACATGGCGCTGAAACGTGGTTTCTAATCATGGGCCACGTAAGAAAGATCAACGTCACTCAACGAGCTATGGAGAGGGCTATGCTCGGGGTTACACTGTGAGATTGAATCAGGAATGAGGAGATCCATAGACAAACGAAAGTTAATGACATAAGCCGACAGATCAGTAAGTTAAAGTGGCAAAAAATCTTGTCCTGTTTTAGCTTGGTAGAAGCTTTTTTTATAACATTAAGATGGATTTTAGAATCTTCTTAAATTTACCTGTGATGCTGTGTTTTTTCCTCATACTTTGTTGTTGCTTCTACATTTTCTGTGTTAACTTTCAGAAGTTTCATGTATTGTTGATAAGCTGACGTACCTAAAAGTAAAATCCATAATTCTTGAATAAAAAATCTAAACTCATTTATGGTTCATTTTTCTACGCTTGTTTTACTTTGTTATTTAAAATGCTTAAATAACAAAGTATTTAAAAAAACAAATCGATTTTCAGAAATTCATACAGTATGTGTAAAATAATAAATTGAAGTAACTATTTTAAATAAAGAAATATGAAAATAATCTATAAAAAAACACAAGTGTTAAAACAGAGTGTAGAAACATCAATATTACAATTGATACTTCAACAAAAACAATATTACTTTTGAATAAAAATATCCAAATACTTGGTAAGGCGAGGACTTAGCGGAAAAAGCTTTATTTTTGCAGAACCAGCCAGTGACCGCGCGGGTCACTGACACTTAACGTGTTAAATAAATTAACTTTCTATTATTTTATATACAATATTTTTCATTACGGTTTTATAAAGCAATTAAAATTAATTTTACAATTTCCTTACCAATATCAAATGCATAATTGATTTGCAATACAAATCTCCCTTGTAATGTGGTTTTGTTCAATGTAATTAAATTAAGTGGCAATGAACCTGGACACATTTGTTTAAGGTCATTTAGCAACCACTGTTGCCTGACTTGATGGTTTAACTCTTCCCCATCACAATGATCTTTTAAATATTTTACGCATCTGAAATGGAAAAAGGTTTTTTAAAAGATGAAGTACGATTTATTCACTTACCTATATATATTATATTTTTTCAAAAGGTTGACAATCAGGCTAACGGTCCACTTGGCTACCATCAACTATAACATGCCACAGGTGTTGCAAGTGCCCTGCCTATCAAATTAGGGTTAAGGATAAGGGATTTTTATAGAATTCTCAGAAGGGTTAATCCACCCTCGCGAGTCGTTTATTTACTTTTTTTTTATAATATTGTTGTAGTTTTTATGTTATTATATATTGAGTATATTAAAACATATTGATTTATTTAGACAATTCTTTGATCTCAACCAATCAAAGAATTGTCTAAATAGAGGGTGGGTGGGAGATTGACCGGAACCCTTAACATAATTTAGTGATTAGGATGGGACAGAGCAATTGACTCTAGCATCCCTTACTCACTCACCGAAACACATGCTGTTACTTCACGGTGGTCTGAGGTGGTTACTGTAATGTTACTGCCGGCTAACGGGCTGCCCAAATGACTGATAAACGCAGTGTGCCCGCTACTATGTACTACATACTAAATATATTAATATTATTCTTATACATACTCAATAAGCCATTCGTCTACAACATACATATAATGAGAATTTAAATAATTTCGTGCTTTAGTTATTAAAGACTCTAAAGACATTATTAAAATAAATATAAAACCACATTTTCCGATTTTTCCCTCTAAATTATTTATTTGTTTACAATTGTACTTACTATTACTAACTAACTAAAGAAAGCCTGACAATCCTGACATTGACAAATTCATAATAATAATGTATACAGACTAACGGATCTTTTAAATGACAGCTATTTAGTAAAAATTGTGTAATCGATCGATTGGTAGTTAGACTCTATTGTTGTGTGTGATAATAATATCACATAATATGTAATGTACTCAATGTTGTGCACGTTCATTGATCATATATACTGCATTGACCCTGTGTAGTCGGTGTTAAAGGTAGTCATCAATAATAGGAAGTAAAAGGTATCATGGTCCATGGTAATTAAATTGGAATTTCAGCAATTTATAACTTAAATGTTATTATGAAATGGAACTCCTACATTTCTCTCTGTCTGCATGGGTGTGTGTACCTCTTTATTCTTAAAGGTTGGTCGTCAACTCTCTAAACTAATCAAGAGTCAAATGGAACTCTATCAACAGCCAATTGGAAGAATTGCTTTCGAGTCCACTCCCGGATGGCCACTTATCACGTGGCCAATAAATTCAAACTTGTGTTTCTTGATGGTTCATCAATGCATTATCAAAATAATATGTGCTCTTTTCTCTTGCTCTTACCCATTTTTATTACAGTAAATAAAAATGAGACAATATAATTTTCTTCTAAAAATTTTGCAATCCAAGCCAAAATCCTTGAAACTTTTAATAAAATGCTTTTAGGTGGTCTGTGGCTTGTAGTGCCTGCCTACGGGCATATTTCATTCATTCATCCAATCATCCATCCATCCATCTCCCTCGTAAATTCTGCACATATTGACAACAATAGGCATTATTTGGGAACCTACTGTTGTTACTTTAAATGGTTATTTTTAAATAAGTGTTCTGAAAAGAAAGCCTGCAATTGAGATTTACATCGTGGAGGAAAAAATATGAAGAGGCGAAATGCCGAAACTGGCAAAATGCGGCGCCCCTTAAAGCGCACAAAAATCGCCGAAGGAATGTACGGAAAGTGAGTTCAAATGGTTTTTATATTTATTACGACAGTATTTCAGCTTTCGAGTATTTAATTACTAATAGGTACGGCTTAGTTCTGTTATAAAATAGCATTAAAATGTCTTATGTTATAAAAAATATGTGGGTAGAGAAACCATCTGTCTGTCGCGAACATTAGCTACCGCTTTATTGTGCAATAAAAAAGGTGAGACAAATATTAGATACACATGTTTTGGTGCTTATTTTGCTATTTCAAATGTGTAACATGTGTGCATTGGCACCCACATTTAATAACCATGTTTTAAAGCTAATAATACTATGTTTATTTCAGCTCAATGCTGTACTTAAAGTTTGTGTTGCTCTGGGCGACTGTTGTCTTGGCTGATTATATGCTCGAATTCAGATTTGAGTTCCTGTGGCCCTTTTGGATGATGTTAAGATCAGTGTATGATTCATTCAAGTATCAAGGACTTGTAAGTATTATTTGTTTATGTATCTTAAATAATTGTTTTCTATAAGTTTGTACGTAAATAATTGCATACTGCGTGTAATTTCTTAATGCTGTTTTTTTTATGGTAATATATGACAGGCTGACTGTCCACTTGATATTAGGTGGTTACCGTCGCATATAACAGGGGTGGCCGACTTGATTAGGCCCAAGATCTACTGTTTACTGACGAAACCCTGTGCGATCTACCAATTACATACTTCTTGAAAACTTAAATTAAACAGCATATGAGTAGTTTAGTACACAATTATGTTCTTTGGCCCGATCTACATAGAAAATTACAACAATTATTCTTAGTAACTAATATTAGTGTGAGCATTGCGTCTGAGCATCTTCCGCTAGATTAGCAAAATCAGGTTTGTAGTTGGAAATTGCTAACCGCTTATTTAATTCAGATTATTTAATTCAGATTAAATCAGGTTTGTAGTTGAAAACAAAAGAGCTATACTGCGTAAAAGAGAGGATAAATTAAGTGACGGAACAGCGATTGAAAAATGATACAAGGTGATGTGTGCAGCAGTTGGTTATTATGTTGCGCCATTGTTGCGCAGTCTGTCTACGTATTTATATTTTTTGCCTTGCCATGATCGACTGGACTAATAGTCGCGATCGACGATCGACCAGTTGGCCACCCCTGGCATATAACATAAACAACGTCACAGGTGCTACAAGGATAAGGGATTAGGGAAATGGGCTCTGGGATCCCTTACTCACTTACCGAAACACGACAGAACACATGTTGTTATTTCACAGTGGTCTTCTGTAACGGGGTGGTTTCTGCTGCCAGATATTCAAGTAATCAAGGTGTAAGAATTTGCTAATAATCTAGTAATAGAATAGAAGTACTTAAATATGATGTTGCTATCGTAAATTAAACTTTAGCTTTATTAATGCTATAATTGAAATCCATAATGTTAAACTGTTTAAATGAGGGTATGTAGATTTAGTATTGTCAAGCAACTGCCATATACAGTAAGTGGTATATGAGCCCATGCACCCACTCAGCATGACACCAATGACAATCCTCTATGACTTTATAACTTACCCACTTATTTAGATTCTTCTTTAGTAACTTAGAGAAGTGCATAGATACATTTTAGTAATGCACCAGATAATCCATGCTGGACTTGTTTAATAAATCACAATTTTTTAATAAATTTAATTGCATATGTTTAAAGGAGTAAACTCCGGTCGTGCATCGGAGCTGACACACACACACTTTTTTATAATATACTATCAATTATAGTTTATCAGACTGTATCAGGTTTTTGTTAATACCTTACAATTAAACACTCATAATAATATTTATTTAACAGTTTGTCATTCAAACATCTATTCAAAAGAAATAAAATTCATTTTGTAAGACAAATCAACAATATTTTTATGTAAAATTTAAATTCTGTAAAAAATTAGATTTTAAAATTATACAATTATATTTTATTTATATTATATGATTTATTTATTTTAAATCATACAATTATTTTAACTTATACACAAAGAGCGTACAATGCTCTGTGCATCCAATATAATAATGCCTTCAGGATGCTGTTGAGACTGCCACGCTATTGTAGTGCATCAGAAATGTTTGCCTGAAATCATACCTATGATTTTTATGTTATAAGAAGGAGGAGGGTGGCATCCTTATGGCACAGGATGCGCGGCAGTAACAATAGCATTCTCAAAACATCGGATAAGATTTATTGTCCCATACAAATATTTTGGATGGGGCTCAATAGGACAAAGATAAAAAAAAATACAATATAAGTACAATATATGTTTAGTTTAATTAATTTAGTTTTGTAGTTACTAACATGGATTTTAATATCTGAATTAAATGATGATGATTATTATTATTATTAAAAAAAAATAACAAAAAACAGTGTACATACTGTTATTTCACTGGTGTTCTGTCAGATGGATTGACCAATTTTTGTCTATGAAACACAGTGTGGGTACATTGTGCCGATACAAAATTTACAAATTTTCTCAGAAACAATTACATAATTTGATATTAATAAAATAAATATTTTGATATCAAATGATGTTATAAGTGAATAAAGAAAAATATTTTTTTAAATATTATTCTTTATTCACTTGTGTAGTTATACTACCCTTACTTATTAACTGATCTACCAACTTGGAAAGAGTGTTTAGGGAAAAAAATAAAACATTGTATTTAATACATACTTAAGTAAACTGTGATTGTATCAGTGCTAGATTAGCTAACATTTTAACTACATGATCACTGGGCTAATCACTAATAATGGAGACAGTTATCATTAAGTAAGCTGTGTGGTCTTGCATATTTATTTTTATTTTTATAAATAACTATTGATAACCTGTATATGAATTTCTTCACTTTTTTAAACAAATAGGATGTTGATAACCTACTTATCGCAAAAACGTTGAAACGCTCATAGCAATAATGTATTTACTAATTTGTTTTTAATAGTACAGTTAGTGTTAGTAGCCTGTAGTATGAGGCAGCGCACATACAGATTAAAAAAGATGTTTTTTATGTTTTAGAATTGTCTGCATTTCTATACAAGAGTAATTTGTTGTTATATATTATATATTTGTTAATAACCCTAAGGTATCCAAATATAGAAAAAAATGTAGATATTTTTTTCAAAGTGAAAAATATAGAGACACCCAATTTAGACACTCTATAATTAATAGCAGGTAAACCATGAGTGTTAAAACAACTGGAACAATTGCTCGACTGAAGAAATTCCAGTTCACTTCTTATCCCTCTCTTACCTTTCATTTTACCTTCAATTTAAACAATCAATATTATTATATGTTTATTTAAATTGTGATTTGTAAATAGTTGATCCGTTATATAAAATGGCTTCTTATGAGTATAGCTTATATACTCATAAGAGGACATTTTAATACGTGAAAAACTATTAACCTGTCTTTAGCGATTTGTTTTTAAAAGAAACATATTTTTGTTCCAGGCATTTTCAGTGTTTTTCATCTGCATAGCCCTTACGTCGGACATGTTATGTTTCTTTCTTATACCACTGCAGTATATTTTCTTTGCGGCCAGTACCTACGTGTGGGTACAATATGTCTGGTATAGCTGTGAGTATCTCATATTAATCCATTTGATATTAAATAAAATTTGTGCTTTGAGTATTATTTAAAGACTAATCACATTTTGTTACCGCTGACATAAAGTTTTGTCATAGTTTTGAGCCTAACAGATTTGTACTTATGGCATCGAGCTTTAAGTAACATACTTTGCCTTCAGCGTGTACAAAATCTTGGTTTAAAGACGATAGTGAATGCCCCTTGGCACACTAAAGAAAGACGAAATTCACATGAGTATCTCAAGAAGCATACAATCAACTCTAGATATGAGCCTGTTTAACGTACAACAGTTATGCAAGGATCGGTTAACATGTCACCAAAATTACCTTGCTTCAGAACTAATCAATGCTACAGACAAGGAGACCGAAGGGAATCATGGGAATATCTTGTACAGGGGAATCAAGGCTCTGGCCTTTTCCCTGAAAAGATAAAATTCAGGGAAAAGGCTTTTAATAATATTGAAATTTTTAAAAATATTAAAAAAAATTTGCAAAATTGGACCAAATGTTGAAAAAACATATTTAATAGTTAGGCTTAATGATAGGCCATTCGCACACTACGATACTCGTTAGATACGATACTCCAGTAGAATACCAGTTGAGTATTCATTCGCAACTCGAGGTTCTTATATTACGCGGCTGAAATTGAACCAAATTGTATCATTTCTAAATATATACACAAAACTGGGGATAAAGAGGCAGTTGCCTTTTTTTTAATAGAAACAGGAGGAGATTTCGGGAAAAAGGAAAATACTGGACTCATTCTTATTTACACATTGAAAATTTTAGATCGATAGTTTAATATTTAATTCTTGCTCCGCCGCCATTTTATCGCAAGACTAGTCGCTGACGCATGGGATACCGGTTGCGAAATGTGCGATTCACCATACAAATGTGATATACATACTCTGCGGATATTCCATCTCGAGATTTGCGTAGGATACTAGTTGTCTTTAAGTATCGTAATGTGCATAAGGTCTTAGTTTGAATTGAGTATTGAATGTAGTCGCAGAGAAGGGCGTATGCCTGCACACGGTGGCGCTATGCTGCCTGGTGGTGTACGTGGAGGGTGCGGTGCGGGGCGCACGGGGAGACACCCTATGTCGGCCTCTGGCCGCTCACTGTGTAGGCTATCCGGCTGTCACACTGTGCTTCAGCGTCAAGTCGCAGGTGGCGCAGCGGTTGCGGCAAAGGCGGCAGCGCAAAGTGAGGGCCGACAATGAGTTCTACTTCCAGCTCATGCGGGACGCGCTCCCCGAGGCGGCCCTCGAACAGGTACGATAACTGAACGATAATACTGAACTATACGGTATTATACTGACTTTCTTGGTATATTCTCTCTTGCTGTCTTTGTGAACTGATTTTAAATTGGATAATTAGGAGGTCCGGACATCCATTTTCCATTATTTTATTTATTTATTTATTTTATTTTAGGGAAATTTACAGGTAAGTACTAATATTACATAGTAATAATTCTAATAGAAGCATACACCAAATAAAAAATTTCCATTTATAGCATGAAAGAGTAATTACAATTACAACTAGCATTCACAGTAGGCAAGATACACTAAAATATATGGAATTTATAGTTTACTGAAAGAATTTTTCGATTAAAATATTTCTACTTTTAACTATAGAGCTGTGGAACAGGTTGACATCTGGGCCCTAATTCACTAAAGCCACTTAGCGATCCCACGCCATTCCTTACTTCGAAACCACGTCATATCCTCAAATTGTTACGATATCTGCTAAAAGTCATTCCCTTACATATATATAAATGCCATGACAAGACATTACGTGCTTTGATAAGGTAAGACAAAAGCGTGAAATTCATAATTGCCATACAGAATCAAGGCCCTGTATCTAATAACATTTCATTAAGAAGCCTGCATGAACGAGGCATGAATGAATTTTTCCTATAATTTGTTTTGCCTTGAGTTACATGCAGTAAAGTGCAATTCCTTAAATTAGTATGCGGAACATTTAGACGTAATTTAGGTAATTTAGATTATCAAACGATCTCGTCGATAAAGGTTTTTCTAAAAGATCTTCAATTATATATTTCGTTAGACTACTCATTTTTTAAGCCAAACAACAATTTCCCGCGAGAACAAATATTTAAACGGCGCCTTCAAAGCGCCGACAACAGCACACATGCTGTTATTTCACGGTGGTAGACGAACCCGCTAGACGGGCTGCCCAAATGACTGAGAAACGAATGCAGTATGCCCAGCCACTACTTTCCATATCCAGACCAGAGCCAACTTTGAAAAGTTCATTTCCAAAAACGACCTTGCCGGGAATCGAACCCGGGACCCCTGACACAGCGTTTAAGGCAAGCAACATTACCACTCATCCAAATGAGTGATCATCTTCGATAAACTCACAATATAATTTGATTGTTTATTTTTGAAATCAGAATCAAACACAGTCGAAAGAGTCGACAGTGTGCAACGGCGGCGTAGACGCAGCGCCGACGCACACGAATAATGCACACTCCACACACATGAACGGCTCGCTGCGGAGACGCTGCGCCAAAACGGAGAACGGAGTGTGCACACAGACGGAGCACACTACGACGCAACTACACAATAAGGTAAGGAAACACTAAACACTCCACCCCACACACAGCCCGATGATAGACGCCTCAGCCCCAGTTCATACCGAGAGGCTACGAGATGCTCGTTTTAAGGTGGTGCCTGCGACTTCGTCCGCGTTGGAAAATAAAAGATATAACGCCTGACATACGTAATTCGTAAAGTATAAGGTATAATAATTAGATGTATTTGCAATATTAGCTAGTCATAGCCCTATTGATCACTAAAAATTTAGAGGGGGTAAAAATTGGTGTGATTCACTTAAAATTGTTCTTCTCGAAGAGTCGCTTCGAGAAACAGATGTTATGTTACGTTGTGCTGGCGTTTGGTTGGCGGTTTGCTTGTTTGGCTCGACTTGGCGGCGGGCTCAATTCAACTTTACTCCACTGCGCAAAAATGTTACATGTTTTGATATTACAAGTCATTTATTGCTTCAATTTAATGATTAATTAATAAAATTATTCAATTTAATGAATTAATAATATGTAACAAAATTGTATGGTCTAAAAGCGGCTTTAGCCTAGGCGAATTGACCACGAAAACTAGCATTAAAAAGGCAGTAGTAACACGGCTGCTATGTGGATTACATTCGTTCAGTCGAGATAACTACAAAGTGTTTAATAAACACTTACGCATTTTGAACGTATAGCTAACGAACGTCACGGTAAATGGATATTTTTATCTTAATTATCCCTGTGATTATGCATGAAATAAAAGAGTTTTCCTCCTTAGTTTTAATGCAGTTTTTTTTTGTTTATTTGTTTTATTTTTATCTGCAACCAGTATTCGCTTAAGCATATTGCACTGTTAGAAATTAACGGTTCGAGTATGTCCTAGCTGTTAAGCTTTATTTTTAATGTTTTTTTTCATTGCCAAAAATTAATAAAATTTTGATGGCTAATAAAATGTTGGTAACCTATTACATAAAAGGGCTCTTCACCTCTTACGAATCAAATGAGTCAATTAAATCAATACGTCTCCCCTATACTCCCCTTATGCAAAATTTTTTCACAAAAATATTTTAAAAAAGAAATTAATTCTGGTTTAATGTCTGAAGTTTTCTTTTTCTATAATCTGTTCATGCATCACAGCTGATAGACAGACATGTGGCCCATATGATGGTAAGTGATTGTGACGGTCGTCTGATGTATGTATGTATAACCACTGTACAGAACTGTACAGAAGTCTTGTTTCTAAAGACCAGAACCGATCGGTTTTTTTAAAGCAGGAGCTTAATAGATACTGTTGAGATAACTAGTCTTAAACATATAAATGTTTAAGTACTATAATGTCAAAATTCATAATAACGCACAGGATCTAGCTTAGAACTACTTAATTTTTAAACTTACGCAAGTATTTCAAAGAAATTTTTATATCATCTATATCACAATTGTGTTGGTATTAATTTGAAAGAAATAAAGCTTACATGTAAAATAGTAGTCACTAGCGTGCGTTAACTCGGCAAAATGTATGCCGTTTTACCGCGTGCTAAATTTACGCCATCTTGGAGGGCCATGCCAAGTATCCAAATAATTCCTCAGTTACAATAGTTCTGGAGATTATACCTCTTATATCTTAACCTACAAACTTTATCTCATTATTTTATTTACATTATTTAAGTTCTACAAAAGATTTTTTTATCTATATGAGCACTTCAAATTCATAATGCTATTCAGGAAAAGACAGCTTTCTACAGACGAAGAGGCATCAAACTAGACCATTCGACAAAAAAATAATAGTAACGATCTAATAATAAACTTATTTTAAATCGAATTTTCTATTTTTTTAATTGGGTACTTCATGTAAAGTATGTAAAGAAAATTTTATAAATTTTGTCATTTGAGGTCTTGTCGAGTTCAAATCAGAGCAGTTATGATTAAATTTTTTTGTCGATAAAGTTAGGTCTTGTTTGATTCCTCTTCGTTTATAGACTTTATTCAAAATAAACACTGTATATATTATTATTGGTAGCATGTACATTTTGTTCGTTTCTCTATAGCAACAGTAGTTTCAAGTATTTATCTCGTTGTCAAGCCAACATTGAACCTCTATTCCACAGACTCATTAAATTTTATGGGTGCGCCAAGAGTGATATGGCAAACACTTGCGTTATATGTTGACGTTATTATTCTGGTCGTTTTACTTTTCCAAATGAAGATAATAAATGTGATATTTTCGTGATTTCAGTTAGATAAGTTAGAGAAGCAAATATCGTCAACGGGGGCCGCAACGCGTGACAAACAGACGACGCACACGCACCTTAACGGGTCTGCGGCTGGCGCGCATGCGCCGAGCACATCGCATGCGTCAAACACGTCGTACGCGTCAAATATATCGCACGCGTCGAACACATCGCACGCGTCGAACACATCGCACGTGTCGAACACGTCGCACGCGTCAAACACGTCACACGTGGCGAACACGTCGCACGCGTCAAACACGTCACACGTAGCGAACACGTCGCATGCGTCAAATGTCTCGCACGCGCATCACGACGACGACAAACACGACGCCAAAGGTAAGCGCCCGTTATCTGCAAGCGGTCGTTTCTTTTGTGGGTATTTTTTATAGAAGTTTTTATATTGTGAAATTACCAGCAGTGCTAAGCCTCGGGGCATAGCCAGTACAATACATGTATAAATTTAAAAACAACATTGTCATTAAAATAAAAGTTTTTGTTTGTGTTTCCTTGCGTGCTGGATATTGATTTGGGCGAAATGCGAATAAGTGATTGATTTACAAAAAAATAACTGAATGGAATTTAAGATTTTTTTTAAAAAACCTTTGTAACATAATAGCCCATTTTTGTTTTGTCTTTTGTGGAGTTTACTCCTTAAGAGTCGATTTTCATATAAGGCTCCCGGTATGAGGGGTGAAATTAATACAAGCTTTAATTAACTAAAAAGCGTTACGTTATCCGTCACTTTGACATTTGTGCGGCAGCTGACACATTCCCTAATTCTATTTTCTGGGCTAATAAAAGCATACATCGAAATCTTGTATGAAAATGTAGTCCGTATTGAGGAACTACATGATAACGCGTTTTAACCTGTCGGCGCAGCGACATCTGTCGTCTAAAAATGAACTATTTGAACATATAAAACTCTTGTAATTCTCTAATATTCTCTACCTCTTTATAATATTAGTATAGATAAAGCAGTTGGCCCTGTCACTATTAAATATATGTCAAGTAAATATACATATTTTTCTGTATATAATTGCCTGAATATCATAATATGTGGATTCTATTACAATTAGCTTGAAAATAAAAAGCTTATCAATAAATTAATTGTTTACAGGTAAATCGTCAAAATGCGAGAAGAAAGAAGCGAGCACATTAAAAGAGGAGAAGAGGAAGAAAAATAAAGATAAAGATAAAGATAAGGAAAATATTGATAGTCATAAGAACACAGAACACAGTGAGTCATATGGTTTTTTGATATAATTTTTGCATTTCATGAGTGTGCATGTTTTCATTTATTTATCACAAATTTGTAAGCGTATTCTGCTCTGAGATCATACCCGTGATTTTTGAAATATTTGAAAATTACTGGCCTAAAATAATTTGTATTCTAAATTGTTTTTTAGATTCGTGGTTTAAAGGAAAATCTTTCTTTTCATATAGTAAAAACAAAGTCCCCCGCCGCGCATTTCCTACTGAACGGATTTTCATGGTGATTTCATCTATCAACATAGTGATTCCTGAGTAATCTATAGGTCTTACTTCGTTAAGGTTTTATCCTTAGTTTCCGAGGGTTTGCAAATTGGAGCATACTATGCACAGGTGTATCACCAAGCATTCTATCCAAATCCGATAGATGTCGCCGTTTCAGCTAATTCTATTGTTATATAGTATAATAGATGGCGCCATCAACAGTATCATAATTTTTATTTTTCAATGCGGATGAAGTTGCGGGCACCAGCTAATATAAAATACATTAAAAAATTGTAAATGTAAGCAAAAGCAAAAGTTGTATTATTCGATTTGTCACGGGTTATTGAGGAACCCCTTAGCTTAAGATGAGATGTAGATTCTGTTTGTGTATTCTACTGATGAGTTATTCCGATTCGGGAGTAACTACACTTATGGAGGTGCCATTCGCGTTTTGCTGGACGATTTTGGTTCCGCTTGTATCGGCCGCGTATTTTTATTATAATATAATAAGACATGTAAGGGACTAATTACATTTATTCAGATTCAGAAAGCTGAATTCAGATTCAGCTTTTGTCAATAGAAAAACAGATTCGTATGGAGATGCATACGCGTCCATACAGCTTTCCAAATCAGATTTCCACACCCAGGATTCCAGTGCTCTTTGATATTATAAGGTTTATTGCCTTCTAATTTAGAACTCGCTTCAAATGGGGCCTTTCTGTTGAAAGAATTCTGTTGAGAGTGACATGTAAACGGTTTCCAGCGAGAGAACAAGTGGTGAGGGAGGTGGAAAGGGAGCGAGAGCAGCGCGAGGCGCGCGAGTGCGTCGAGGAGCTGAAGCGAGTGCGCGCCGAGCTCACCGCGGCGAAAGCGGCCGAAGCGGAAGCGAGGCGGGCGCTGGCCGTCGCTGCGGCGAGCGAGCGGCAGCGGCGAGCCGAGTTGACGCAACTGAAGCAGGCGCACGCAGCACAGCAGCACAAGGCAGCGGCGCTCGAGCGGCGACTGGCCGACGAGCGTCGAGCGCGCGCGACATCCGAACAACAACTGTCGCGGGCGAGAGCAGCGCACGACGCGGAGCTTGGTTCGCTGCGGCGCGACCTGGTGCGCGTGCGCGAACGCGCGTCTCTTCTGGCCCGCGAACTGGAGGCAGCGCGAGCCGCAGACGCGCCGCAAACGCATCATGCGCTGCACGAACGAGCCGCACATCTCGAGCGCTCCCTCAGCTCGGAGACGCGCGTCAAGCTCGACCTCCTCTCGGCGCTCGGCGAAGCTAAGCGACAGCTACGCCTCAAAGAAGGTGAGACTAACACTTCATTGCAGCCATTTTATGTCCAATACTGGACACAGGCCTCCAACAACTAACCAAGTTGTTCGCCTTTGTAATGTTTGTTTACTTAGTCATTGGCCTATCACTGCCAGCCTCATCTTGTTTAATTTGACTATGTGGGTATATTTGTTTTTTACTTTTCTTACAATTGCTAGCTTAAGTATATGATCAAGAAAGTGTTTAAAAATTGTAAAATAATGAAGAAAATGTACAGTCCATTACAATAAAAAAAAAAACCACAATCTTTTTTTATGTTAAGGTTGACAGACAGGCTGACGGACCACTTGATGGTAGACGGCTGCCTTCACCTGTAACATAAACAACGCTACAGGTCCTGCAGGTGCACTGGCGACCATAGTAGGATTAAGGATAAGGAATTAGGAAGCGATAGGATAATGGGCTCTGGCATCCCTTACTCACTTACCGAAACACAACAGCATACATGCTGTTATTTCACGGTGGTTACTACCGCCAGAAGAGCTGCCAAAATGACTGCGAAACGCAGTGTGCCGTGCCACTACTTTCCAGACCAGACCAGATTATGCTGTTAATAACGACAATCCTGTTTCAGGTGAACTAATAAGACAGGACAAGGAGTTGGAAGAGCTCAAAGCCCAGATGTTGGCAGTCATGCCGACGGAGAGTCTGGCCAGCATCAATCCCGTTTCCACCACCATCTCCAAACTGAGGTTGTCGGATGGGTCTCCGCTCGATCCCAACGCTTCGGTATATACCCCCAAGCAACTGTGCTCGGACGCTTGATCTGCTCCGATGGCTCTCAACTCTGCTTAACCTACGGACCGACAGCTCTTTGTATGGGCGTTCTGCTGATCTCATTTTTTTTAATTATTATTGTTTAACCTCTTTCGCTCTTGAGAAATGTATCCTCATACATCTCAATTGATGCAGTGTCTATACAAATATTGATAAAGTGACCGATACGCAAATAAACGCAAAGTTAAAATTGCTCCCTAAAAGAAGCGTCATATGGATGGAGTCTAATAACGGGAGTGTTTTCTGTTACGCGGTGTTGCCAGATGCCAGGTTCTATAACGACATATCCATGCGTCTCTCGGTATTTGCAATATATTTTTTTAATTTTCTACTGGCAACATCGGCATGTGTTAAAAAATTCAGACAGCAGAATCGAGAAGGTTACAAAGCGATTGAATTGAGAAATGTGTTCCATTAAAAATTTATGTGATAATTACGTACAAAAGATCTGAATTGAGTCTTCACTAGTGTTCTTGGTCCCAAACTGGTTGTCAATTTAAATTTTCATCTTATTTTTTTTTTTTAACATAAAACTAATCCCAATTTGTCATGAGAAAACTTAGATAATTTCAAGTAGAACATTTAAAATGCTAAAAACATATTTTTAAATATTTCTTTTAACTTACGCGTACGTATTGAGTGACGTCACAAAATACGTAGCTAATCAAAAGTTTCATGTCGTTTCGGAGAATGTCGCGTAATAATTTTCGAACTTCAGAGTTGCCATATTAAAATTAACGTTTTAAAAAATGCTTTAAACGATAAATATTTTGATTTTTAATGGAGCTGCACTAAACATACAAGATTTTAAAATTTAAATGATTTAAAGCGAAGTAAAAAAATGTATATAAGAGTCCAAATTGGTTTTTGAGATTTAAATTAATAAAAAAAAACTCGTTTTTTCACGCAAACGCTACTCGGTGGTTTTTTTTTTTCAAAAATTAAGCATTTAATAAAGTTGCTGTTGTTTTTTAACGATCGTGGAAAATATTCATAAATTGATATCACTACATCGCATAACTGTTTTATTTTTGTATTTTTTTGATAAAAAAAATTTATCACTTCAAACAACTTTTTTTTTAATGCTCTCTCTTAAATAATAGTTACTTTTAATTTTTCCAATAAATGTGTTAGTTTTTTCAATTCTAGATAACCTCAAAGAACTTACCACCACTTTCAAGTGAAAATATTTAAATCAGCAGTGTGAACGAAATATTTATAAACTAGTCCCATAATTATAATTTTAAATAAATACACGCTGTTCAGTTGTTTGGCGTGATTGAAATAAGTGAATACAGAAACTTTTCAGTATTAAATGAAATTCAATATAGTTCTTTTCAATTGAAAATGTAAGATAATTTGGAAAGATAAATAAAGATAATGATATATTATGAAGATAAATAAACAGTACACATGTCTGTATAAAAACTTAAAATTACAATTAATTATAAAAACAATGTAAATGACATGACTGTTGTAATGATTTTTTTTTTCGTTAGAAGTTAAAACTTTAACAAATTCGTATAATTGTGAATTCAATTACTTCTTATGCTTTGGAAGAACTTCATTTTATTTTTTAACGAAGATTGATACATTTAAGTGATGAAGTATATAAGTACTCTAAAAATGTTAAATACTCGTTTGTTTTTGTTTTAATATTTTGGAATTGTTTTAACAGTGTTATTTTAGAATCGTATAACTTAATTTCATCATAGGAAAATGTGTTACGTATTCTGAAAGTTAAAGCGAGACGACACGCGAAATACAACCACGGTACCTATGATAAATAAGCAAGCGGAGGAAGAGAATAAACACTTTTTCCCAAATTTCAGATAGAATTTAGTTGCTTACAGTAGTACACACTTGATAAGTACGGCTCCGACTTATCACTTGATAAGTACGGCTCCGCGCAGAAAAGAAAGTACGGCTCCGACGATTACTAAAGAAAGCTTAAAGTTACAATTAACCTTAGATACAATATCTATAAGGTTCATAATACAATGCAGCTGTTAGTTCCGTCGCACTCGCACGAGTTCATTCGGTCCGTCCGGCTGACTAATGTCAAGCAGGCGCACGCTCACATGGCGGCAGCTGACGACCAATAGCGGTACTGGCAAAAGGCGTGCAGTGTGTGGATCGTGCCGATTGGTCGATAGCTTTAAAAATTCGTCTTCTGCGCAGGTACATCGGTAAGCCATATCAGTTGGGTACTACTATACTAGTGCATCAGTTACTTGTTAGTAATTAAATCGAAAATTTCAAAAGCAGAACTATTGTTATTCGAAAATTCACAAATTATTCAATTATTCAAAAATAATTTATGATATTTTTTTATTACACAAAAATGTGTAATGAAAATTTTTTTTTTAGTAATGCGATTTTATGGTTTAGTTATTACGAAAACTGCAAATACAAAATGTTCATAACATTTTGTAACTGTTATCTCTAACAACAAATTGTTATAACCCAGTTTCTCTTCAAAGCAATTGCGCATATTCAGAAATTGCATCTGTTTAACTCTGTTTTAAGTTAATCGATATTGTTTTTCTCATGTTAAGTAATTGAAACTTGGCTTATTCCGTCAAACATTAATGCCGCATCATGCGAGTCCTTAAAAAGATGTCGTTTATTTTGGGTATTTTATAAGCTTTCGCACGTCTATGTTTTTAATATCATCGCTGATTAAAAATTACTCGCTTTTCCCTCAAAACGGCACGCACGCGGATCTTGACCGCGTTTTCAGAGACAGAGCCAAACTTGTGCACACCTAATTTATTTATTTGGGTGTAAATTTTTCCAAATACATATTGGTTATGAAAAATATGCACTCTTTAAGTGATGAGTTCTTAGATGTTCAATCCTTAGTCCTAATATGGTCCGGCAGCTCACATGAAGAACCTGGAACGTCGGTTTGTCTGACATAAAAACATAAAAAAATAGTATAACAAATAATAATAAAAATCGGTCTCTTAAAAAATCTTTCGCCTTACTTTATTACTAAGTTGTAAAGATATTTTTTCACAATAGCTGCCATGTTCCGTGACGAAAATCATACCCAAGTTGCATACACAAGTTGCATTCCTTTTGACTTTCATTGAGTACTTTTAGTTTTTTGGTCATAGCTATAACGCTAATTTATAATTAACGTGTTTTAATTTTTGGTAAACGAAAAGTGCTAAATCACGAACCATTTCGCAATTGTCTCTGAAGCCCAAGATTCGCGTCTCCACGCTCGTTCCGATTTGCAATTGGAAAGGCTTTAATCGTTGAGAAATCTTTTTTAGTTTTAAGAGTAGCGTTATGTAATTCTTTAACATCACAAAGGAAAGTTGTTTGGTTTGTACGTGGTAATGTATGTTTGGTCCCAGAGTTGTTCATTTTTTTATAAGCCTAAGTACATAATACGGGATTCGCAGGGATTAAACGATTCATTCATGTACGAGAAATGCGTGTACAATCAATCATAAAACAAATATTGGAGAAAATATTTGCGTAAGCCTGATTGAGATTTGTGACGTCCATTGTCGTCTACTCTAGTCTTCTCCGAGTTCGGCTCACACTGGTCGCGCATAGTTATGATAACACATAAGCTGTTATTGTAATGCATATTATGTTTCGTTACTGTATAAGCGTTTCGTTATTGTAACACGTTAGTTACGATAAGGTAACGCATGAGTTCCGTTATAATAACATTACGGTAACGCATTGGATGCGTAACGTTTATGTGTTTATAATAGAGTATAAAATAAACATAGAGTTTAGTAAATTTCTTGACCACAGTTCGTAAGTACAATTTAATAAGAAAGTCGGTTGTGAAGGTGCATTTAAAGAGGCATTTACAAATTGAGATGAAAAAAAATATACGGGTGGCCAGTGTGAGTCGGTCTCGTTAATTTATTGTCTAAGTTTTAGATTATAGTTTTAATTTAACAGACTTTGAGACAGCCTTCCATTCTCTAGCGCATGGAACACGTATGTGAAACTACAAGTACTTAAACCTAGTTTTATATATGGACGTGGTTTGCGGGCGGTTCTGTCTATGGTCGGTCGGAGACAACAGTGTATATTTTTTCATAAACTCCCGGAGCTAAATATAAGTTAAGAGCTACGCCGTAGGAACAATTGGTACAAGATCGATCTGAACTTTCACTAGTGAAATGTAATGTTTGTTTGTATTATAACAGGATGCTGTAACAGCAATAAAAAAAAATCGGACTTTCAATTTGTTTGTTTCGATCCTTTGTATTGGCACCCTTACATTTTTATTGATGTACGCCTGATTAGAATTGAGCATTACAATCGGTGAGTAAGCAAATAAGAACAATTTATACGACTCAAAGATCAAGCGAATCTATACATATTTTCGCACTATTTCGTCATTAGATGGCGCTGTCTTAGTCCGGTTATTGTCAATTCTTGAACTGACGCTGACCGACGCGACGTCGAAGATGCTTGAAGAGGCAAAGATCCTTGATCGCGAAGCAGCGCGATATAAACTGATATAACTGATCCGGTATAAACTGACCTTTAGAGTGCATTAACATTGTCGGCCAATCTAAATTGTTATGATTTTAAATTGGAATATAATTTGGGAAGTATGAGCAGTGTTCACAGACCACTATATACTCACAAGGAATCACCAGAATTTAAGAAGTTACCACGCGGCGCTTCTTCGTGCATCCGCCTCTTGATGCAGGCCCGGATTAACCATGTCGGGACCGGTGAGCACACCTTTACAATTTTGTAACTTTATGAAATATATTTTTTTAAATCTATAAGAAGGTAATACAATCATCCTATTCAATAATAAATAGTAACAAATGAAAGGAAACAATTTTCTAGTGGCTCGGGGCCCTTAACCGATATAGGACCCCTAGGCAATTGCCTATACTCCCTAATGGATAATACGGCTGTGCACCCCTAGGTCACTTACTTCCGCTTGTCGCCATGTTGTGGGACTACAACGATCGCTTATCTTTTAACTAGCGACCCGTCCCCGGTTTGCACGGAGTTGAAATTTAATAAGCCCTTAGCGGATGCTTAAATAAAAAATAAAATAAATCCTTATTTGCGCGAACACATGTTTACAGGATTTTAATTTGTATACAGCAGTTACAGTACAAAGTATGTTCTACCCGCCAAGGGCATGCAAATATTTGTGTTTAATTGTTTGTAAGCTATATTAATATGAATAAAAGAATTAATGTTTCTTATTATAAAATTCTTTAACATCATAATAACAACTATCTAATAACCATTTTGTTAATGTTCTTGTAAATTTAGGATCCGGCAATTCTTTTATATTATTAGGTAGTTTATTGTATGTTTTAATTGCCATAATATAACAAGTTAGGTTACAAAATCAACCTATTTCTCACCTTACTAGATTTAGTAGTTTTTACTGTAGTACGTAAAAACTACTAAATCAGGATAATCAGGACAATTTTAAATAGGAATAAATAGCGAACCCACCTCCGGCTTCGCACGGAGATGAAATTTTAAATCCTTTCTTAGCGGATGCTTACGAGGGGCACACTGAAATGATCGGGAATAAGAAAAACCACATGCACGGTATAGCTAAATTGTATTTTATTGTTTTTCGAAGTATTCTCCGTTCAACTTAATGCACTTTTCCATTCGTGCAAACCAATCATTAAAACAGTAATTCCAGTCTGAAGTTGATGTTGACAAAATGGCTGATTTGTACGCTTCCACAGCTGCTTCGGGGTCTTCAAACCGTTGACCGCGTAATAAATCTTTCATTCTAGGGAATGTAAAGAAATCGTTTGGGCTCAGGTCAGGACTGTACGGAGGATGGCTCATCAGCTCAACGTTTTCCTGCTTCAAAAAATCATTTGTCTTCCGAGCCGTATGGGAGCTCGCATTATCGTGATGTAAGATGATGCGACGTTTCGGGTTATTTTTTCGGAGTTCGGCTATCATTTCTGGCAAACAAACCGTGATATACCACTCGGCGATAACCGTTCTGCGTTCCTGTAAAGGAATTGTAACAACATGCCCCTTTTTCGAGACAAACGTAGCGACCATTTTCTTTGACACGCTGCGGGAGCGAACCACTTTCGTTGGCTTGACCTCGTCTTCGAAGACCCAAACTGCTGACTGATGTTTTCTTTCAGGTTCGTATGAATAAATCCATGATTCGTCACCTGAGACGATATTATAAACGGCATTTGACTTCCCTCCGTTGAAGCGTTGCAGAGTATTACGGCACCAATCTACACGAGCCGCCTTTTGCTCTTCGGACAAATTGTGGGGAACCCAGCGGGAAACTAGCTTTCTTACACACAGCTCATTATGTAATATCGACTGAATTGCAGTCATTCCGATACTGATAACAGCCCGAATCTGCTCGTATGTCACATGACGGTCATCTAATATAATAGTTCACACAGCTGCGATGTTTTCAGGCGTGACCGCTGTTCTTGGTCGACCTGCAGAAGGAACAGTGCTGAGCGACACACGACCGCGTCGGAACTCGGCATACCAGCGGTATATTGTCGTTTGACTCGGTGCTTCAACATCATAAATCGAAACAGGTTCGCTGAGACATTTATCTTGAGATAAGCGGAGATCTTGAGATAAATTATGGCAGGGAAATGTTCACGTGTGAGCTCCATTTCTGTTAACGACGTGTCAACTTTAAACCAACATAGTTTTTGTTTTTAATAAAAAAAATTAATTGTTTGAATGTCATTAAGATTCTAAGAGGCCAGTATTCAAATTCTAAAAAAGGTTTTATTGTAACTCAATCCGAAATATTCTATTCCCGATCATTTCAGTGTGCCCCTCGTACGTTATAAAATAAACCAATGTTCTAAATGTCTGCTTTTTAGAACAGTTTTGTCTGTGTGGACAAACGATTTTATAAGTGACTAGCGTTCCGCCCCCGGTTTCGCCCGAGGTGCGATTTTTATATACATATATGAACATTCCCCGTTTATCCCTCTTTTCATTAGTGAAAACCGAATCAAAATCGGCCTACCCTTTCACGCGTGATGACGTGACCAAGGGAAATAGGGACTCATTTTTATATATAGAGATTATCTACAATCGCCTATAATCCGTCAATTGCTGAACATGAGTGGTTTCGCGTCGCGAGTGTGTGAATCAACCAAGAAGTCAAAATCGATGACACATCGGAAGATTAGAAGGCTCGTCGTTGGTGAATATCTCTTCCGTAGAGCCTTCCTAAATTCGGTGAGTAATCCCGCTTATACTTTCATACCATATTAATTTAGGTTCATCCTGAAGTTGTGGCTTCCCCATTTAAATACAGTCAACTTCATGTTATGAGGAGTAAAATTAATCAAGCGTTAACTAAAAAGCATTGCGTTATCTGTTACTTTGACATTTGTGCGACAGCTGACGCATGTATTTATGTTTCCCAATTCTATTCTCTGGGCTTATAAAAGCAAACGTCGAATTTTTGTACGAAAACCTGCCGGTGCAGCGATATCTGTCGTCGAAAAAAATGAACTATTCGAACTTATAAAAGTAGGTAGTGACATCTGTGTATACCCGAATGTACATAACTTTTGTTGGAACACGTGATATCTGATTATACACGTAACTAATATAAAGTATCCAGTTATTTATTGACACGAGTAAAATTTTATAATATGTACATTAATTTTATCCTTTAAAAAAGGAGTAAACTTCACCACACTAACACTTTTTTTTAAATTAATTAACATTTTTAGTTTAGAAAAATTTGTGTTTTCCCTATTGCAGAATGGTCAGGTGTGTTGTTGCAAATAATGTCTATCCTCTACTGCACGCCATGTGCAGAGTTTACCCGCATCATTTTTTTATGAACCATATCACTTTGTTATAAAAAAAGTCAAATTTTTATAATTTTTTAATGTTGGTAGTTGATTTTTACAGATTACGATTATTAAAAATTCCAAACCTATCTGACTGCATATTACGATTAAATTGCAATGAGTCAATGTATCTTTTTAATTAATTTAGAAAAATATTTAAAATTTTATATCATTTATATTTTAAACAATACAAAAAGATGTTAATTAATAAACAAAAAGTAAGATTTATGTAGGCCTATCTTATATATTTTATTTTTTAAAATCACACCAGCAGTGGTTGGTTCTCTGCTTTCATCTGTTATTTAATACGAAAAACATATTTTTAGAGAGAATCAGAGTGAACAAAATCTCTACATAACTTAATGGTGATAGAACAAATGGTGTTGGAGTTTGGTAATTACATAAAATATATACCTAAGTATATCCAATTTTTACATATATAGAGAAGATATAGGATTGTATCCATACGGGGAACTTGGAATTATAAAGAAAAAAAAACAAAAGTCATTGAAATAATGTATTTATTACTTAATCCTAACGTCAAGGTCAGTTCATGGAAAGACTATCATTAAGAAATGCCAATGATTATGTAGTTTACCAACATCCAAAGCACTGTTCATATACTCAATTCCTCATCTCATCGCATACTAAAATACTCTTCTGAAATAACTGTGGAAGAG
Organism: Bembecia ichneumoniformis; assembly: GCA_910589475.2. Lineage (NCBI taxonomy): Eukaryota > Metazoa > Arthropoda > Insecta > Lepidoptera > Sesiidae > Bembecia > Bembecia ichneumoniformis. Next base: position 12,210,224 of record OU342536.1, on the reverse strand, counting down.
GGACCAAAAATAATAGTAACGTTTACGAAATAGTAGAATGTAGGTTTTCTCGGCCGGTATCTATATGAGTTGTGGGTTTCCGGGATGATGGCCCAGGTCTGTTGGAAATTCTTCCAAACGTTCCTCCCATATATTAAAGAGCATTCCTCCCATATATTAAAGGAGTAACGGATCGCATAGGAAAAATGTTACAGAGCAGATACATCAAGGCCATATATAAGCCCACGAGCCAAATCAGAAACCTGCTCAGTTCAGTTAAAGACCCAAGGGATCCATTATCCTCGACAGGGGTATATAAAATACCTTGTGAATGTGGCGCAGTATATATCGGCACTACAAAACGCAGCATTAACACCCGAATTAAAGAACACAAGGGTAACTGTCGCAGAGGAGAGACCGAAAAATCGGCAGTAGCTGAACACGCCTTTTCTGAAGGCAATCATAAAATCCTTTTCAAAAACACATTAGTTCTGTCTTCCGAGGTACACTATCACTCACGCCTTAATCGGGAAGCCATTGAAATTTTCAAGCATCCAAATAATTTCAACAGGAAGGAGGAAAACTTAAGGCTTCACAACATTTGGTATCCGGCACTACGCAAGAATAATAATAATGAAAGAAAGAGAGGGCATTATAACCCCTCTCCTAGTGACCACACCCCACCAATTCAACCACGGGGTGGGGATATAAATATAGACACATTCCAGTCGACAAATCAGTCTCGCTCGAGAAGTCGAAAAGTGCAGAAGTGAAGTGCAGTGATGTGATGTACTTTTTCTTCTAACACGGACTACACCACAGAGGATGTCAACCGCAGTTGTTGACGAAACGTTTGGAAGAATTTCCAACAGACCTGGGCCATCATCCCGGAAACCCACAACTCATACAAACGTTTACGAAAACCTCACGAAAGGCGGGACAAGCTTTACGAAAACCTCGCCATGGAGATGTGGCATAGACTCATCTCACCCCCACGTCTGGTTTGTGGCCTTTTTAGAAGAGTACTGTGGCAATTGATGTTGTCAAATGGATGGTGGAACAAGCTTTATTTTTCTCCTATTCCTCAGCAATCTGTACTGTTTAACATTGTATTTTTATATAGGGAGCTATGAATAATATGGTAATTTTTATCCATAGTGATCTTTTGTGTTCGTAATTGCCAAAGACGAACCCCAGGTTAAAGCATACAATAATGTTAAGTGTAAATTTATAATAGCTACACTTAAAGTGTAATATTCGTTTTTTTTTTCCTAAAGAAACCCACTCTTCTTTGGACTAACCTTTATTCTAAAACAATTAATTATTCATTTATTTAATAAATTTAAAAACTAACTCTAAATATAATTTGAACTCTGTATTTAAGACTATATTTTAAGAGTTATATTAACATTTCTGATATCCTGGCTTCACTTACAAGACTTTGGATCTCAAGTTGTACCGACAAAGCTTTCTGCAAATCCATACTTCTCAATTGTGATGCAATGTATCTACCGTAACAATCAAACTCATCTTCTTTGGTATTTGTGTTTGAGTCAACACTGCTTCTGTGTGACCTATTTAAATATTCTTTTGTAGAGTTCTTATTTGAGAATTTTTCTTTATAATTTTCATGTGAATTATTATTTTTAATTTCATTGTCCTCTTGACCGTGTTCAGGCTGTATTTTTATAGTAATCACATCTTTTGTAAACAAATCTGGTATTTTAACTATATTTGTGTTAATTTCTTCGGTTTCCCAATCTTTGAAACACAAATCAATTGAAGGGTCATTTTCATTTGGCTGTAAAAGTTTAAAAATCAGTATTAGTGTAATTTATTCTCTTATTTTGTGTCAATTTTATTTTTAAAGGACTAATTTGGTTTAAAGACATTAAAAAATAGTTTTTTTTTTCACTGAGAGAATAAAAATTAGGTTATCTTTTCACAAAGTAGGTACTTATATGAAAATAAAGTTTCAGCAAAAAATAAATTCAAAAAAGAGTAAGCATTCATCATCACAGCTTGTGTCTTTCCCCTGCTGGATGTAGGCCTATCCCAAGGCTTGCCACCAGGCACGGTCCTCTGAGCTTCACATCTAGTCACAGTCCACCTGGTCACAGGGTGTCCCAACACTACGTTTTCAGATTTGTAACCTCCATTTAAGAACTCTTCTACCCCATCGTGATTGCGATGGATGTGATCTGCCCATTGCCACTTCAGCTTGCTAAATTAGACAATTTTGGTTCTTCGGTGAAATTCTGATCCTATCCACTAAAGAAACTCCGCGCATAGCCCGCATCCCACAGTTCGCTGAGCGACTTTCAACTTGTGGACCAGTAACCATTGCAACTTTATAAAAGCTACTTACATCAGAAGATATGTCATCGATTTTCTTTCTCGACATATGTTTAAAACATCTATGCCAATCTGCAAACCATTTCATAGATGATTTGTAAGGATAGCCTGGCTTAGACCTCGATAAGATTTTGGACAACTCCTGGCTGTATGTTGACTTTAAATTTCTTATCTTCAGCTTTAACTCGCCTTCTACTAAAACTATGTCCGTCATTTCCCTAAAATCCGCAATAATGGCATGAAGAGCCTTGTCTCTGGCGTCTCTTTGCTTGTAATAAGGGTGTTGTGGATTCCATAAACATTCCTTACTCAGGTACAATTTGACGAATTGGCATGTCTGATTTTCGCTCCACCGCATGTTAATTTCATGAAATATGTGTAAGGCAAAATTGAGGGAATAAAAGAATATACTATAGAATAGATGCACTACACTGAGTTAGTATTCACTGTGTTTAATATTAAAATTTTCCAATTTTGATAATAAGGTCCCATCGGGTACTCCGATTAAAATTATCTTGATATATTTAACAATATTTAATTTATAAACATCAATAAAAAAAAAGTGTAAATGACAGCTTGACTGACTGACAATGACAACAGAAGCGATAAGATTATGATAGTTGTATGCAAAGATGTTAATACTTCCATCATAGAAAAATAACTAAAGCATAGAAACCCTACTAAAATAGCGACAAAGTTACATCAGTTCATACTGTATTCACTTATGGCAATGAAAAGGTGTTAGAAAGAGATGCATATGGAGCAGTATATTCGTAATGTAGAAGGTTGTCACTAGTTTTCATAATGCTAGTGATGTAACTGTGTCGATTGATAAAAGGCTTACAACGAAGCGCGTTAACATAGAGTTTTTTATTCTGAGATAAACTGGCACTTATCAGGAAGGAATATTGGGAGACGTTTCAAAATCAAAACGTTTTATATGAACACACTTGGTAATTTATAAAAGGCATATTTTTGACGTGGATACGTCTATGTTTTCGTTTTGCAGGGGTTTATTTTGTGAACAGGAGTGTATAATACTAATAAAATGAATAAATTTGTTCTGACTAAATTCGCAAATCTTTGAATAAATATAAAAAAATTGACTTTACCTACAACTTCAGTGTGTTATAGCTTTTACGAAAGAAAAACGGATATAAATAATCGTGTTACCCTTACCCATGATAGTTTGAATTCAAAACGAGTACCTAGTCTTGTTTGCTGTTTACCGATATACATACAATTCGACATGTTACATCAATGTCAAAGTTCACTGTAGACATTGACATCAATGCGCGTCACTACATTCGGTGCTCTGCGTTTCATAATTCATTTTTATTTAATTGTAATTTTTTGGTATGCATACATACATGTCTAGTCCAGTCATAAGTGCTGTTACAAATGAAAATGGATTTATTTTTATGTGAAGTAAGGTAATCTTAATAAAATTATTTATACATATATTTATTGAAGCCTCAGCAAAAGTATAAAAAATAATTCTATTCAAAATGGTCATCTTTAGCTTTAATACAGGCCTTTAATTTGTTTGACCACGAATTTATGTATTTACGCACTTTTCCATGGGAAATCTAGCCACTGCCTACTTCAGAGATTTCTTAAAGAGATTGTAGGGTTCATCATCTTTCGCTTTTCTCATTCATTATAAAATTTAAAACTTTCTTCAAGATCCAAGGAGTGCAACTTCTGTGCGCTATTATACTATTATTTATTCTGTGCTACTACTATCTAAATGGTCTTAAAAAATGTTATGATTGATCACTTTAAATCAAAGACTCAACTTACATTTGCAAATTAATACTACATACAAATTGGTTATTTGACATTTTTTATCGATATTATGTATATTTTGTGGACGATAATATCGAAATATCGATATTAAGCTATCGATGTCAATATCGATTCCGATATTTCATCAATATCGCTCATCTCTACTGACGGGAGCAGTGAGTCTTAACAAAAAGTATCAGTCAATATAACGCGACCAAGTTATGTAGTGACGTAACGACACCAGCAACGGAACAACGACAAAATATTTAATTTGGTTGTATTAAAATACATCCAATTACATCCGTTTGACATTTGTCTAGTGACAACCTTCTACATTACGAATATACTACTGCATATGTATCTCTTTCTAACACGTTTTCAATGCCATAAGTGAATACAGTATGAACTGATGTAACTTTGTCGCTATTTTAGTAAGGTTTCTATGCTTTAGTTATTTTTCTATGACTTCCATGGTTGTATTAGTCCTAATACAATTATCTTTGGTTGCATGAGTGACGTTACAGAACAAAATAAATATTAAATTAGGCTAATTTTAAATCATTATCCTAATATAAAATGCGAATTAAATTTGATTGTTACGTTTCCATGTCTTAATTACTCAACCGATCATCATCAAACTTAGCATACATGATGTCAGCGATACAGAAAAGGGCATAGGGTATCTTTCATCACAGAATACAACAATAGTACAAGTACAGAAGTTCATTTCGCGAAGTCATTCAAATAAATAGCGACTCTTGCTGTGACATAATACAGTGCAATTCAGGTCGCATAGCGTTAATTACCTACAGTCATAATCACCTAGAAGTTGCCTCTCTTTCTATCGCGAATAAGAAGATTCTTGTTCTGACAACGTTAGGGCTTAGGGTTGTCTCTTTTAAAGAATAATTAATCTGAATATTTAATTATCAGTTATGTTATGTCCATATTACTCTAAAGATTGAATACCTAAATGTTTTGACACCCGAAGAAAAAGGGCGCGGACAAAGTCGTGGTCAAAAGTTAGTTCATTAGATACCTACTAATCACTACTGTAAGCCCACTCACCCTAGAAGAGATGTGCTGGCTGGACTCATTATTATTAACCCCCGACGTCCGACCCAAGAAAGGGGTGTTATAAGATTATCCTGTGTATAGGGTTGCCAGGCCTCAAAATCGAAAATCCGGACACAGACTCATATTTAGCCGGACATTTTCACAAAAGCCTGACACACTGGTTTTTAAAAGAAATAGTTCTTTTTATTTGTGCATTTATTACTTTAAGACTTGCTCTACTCTTTATTATATATTGGATATTGTTTTCTTAAAGTAATTTGTAAGATCGCGAATCATGCGTGTCCGTGTGATTCTGGCCGCTGCGGGGTTGACCAAATCCTCACGAAAGCCGGACGGGCCGGACACGACTGTAAAAAGCCGGACACCTGGCAACCCTACCTGTGTACCTATATGTGTATGGGTGTGTGTATCTGTCTGTAACATTAATTAAACATAGTTCCCAAACGGATTTACTGACATTGACCCGTTTTCTTTAGATATACTTGATCAACATGGTTCTTAGCTATAATTTATGAACATCTGTTCAGGCGTTTGAAAATCATCAGCTCATTACCTAATTGATGAAGGGATCTTACTAACTTCCTGTTACTTACTAGTGTACTGTTACACCAAATTTTAATGATTTTTTGATGAACATTGAATGTTGATGCTGCACCATTAAGTAGTCTGCGAGGTGCCAACTCCTCAGACAACAGATATAAAGTGTTTGGGCTTATTTATTTGATACGTCACTGGGCTTATTAGAATTTCAGCAGTTAGTTTATAATTTTTAACTATAGCTTGTACTTGTGTTTATAAGCGACAGGAACCACAAAACACTGCCAACCTTTATCTAAACACATATTGCCATTAACTAAGAGTTTTAAAATATCCCACCCCTAAAATTAAATCTTCATTTTAGGGGTGGGGTACAAACATTTTGGCTTTTGTTTACTAACACAATTCACTACTATTCAGAATTATAGGTACTTTTCAATTAGTAAATTATAAATCATCATAGTGGAATTCTTAATTTGATTTAAGGGGTTATCATATAAACAAATGAATTTCAGAATTGTTTAAATATATTTAATATATTAATATTAATGTACCTACAAGTTAATGTCAAGATCCTCATATATAAATAATTTATTGGCATATTACTTTTCACAAATGCTCATTTAATATGAGTATAGATTATATGTATTATAATAATAGTCACTAAAACTAAGCACTAAAATGTTCACGAAAAATAATTTTTCATTTCACATTTCAACGAAGGTCTAATTCTCTACAATATCTGAAATTCTTGCTTCACTTACAATTGAATGTATTTCAAGTTGTAGCCTCAGTGCTTTATTTAAGTTCATCTTTCTTAGCTGCCAAGCAATAAATTTTCCGAATATATCAAACTCATCTTCTCTTGTGCTGTCTGTACAGTCCGCCTCATCCTGAACAGAGTTTCTGTGCTTAAGTTTTTTCTTTTTGTGTTTTTTAAATGGCACCGGTGATGAATTCCTGTCTTTATTGTTATCCATTGATGGTTCTTCTTGCTTGGGTAGGTCATCATCATCATCATCGGCTTGTGGTATAAGTGGATCAGGTTTACATTCTTCTATGTTATCATTTTTTAACTCTTGATTGATCCATATTTGGCATGAAGAGTCAACTTCAGTTTCCTCATTCTGAAATTATATAATACTGTTATGTTAATCTATAAATATAATGAAATCGTAAACAGTGTCAGTAAAATTTTTAACAGTGTCTGTACATTAAAGATTAAAAAAAAAAACAATTTATACACATACTTATGGTACCGAGGTCAAAAAAATATATTTTTAGAATTTTGCCTGTGAGTTTGTGCACGCTAATCTCTGAAAAAGCTTAACCGATTTGAATGTGGTTTTCCTCGGTGAAAATGGTTTTAATTGGTTTTAAAAAAAAAGTTACCTGCAATAACGAATACCATGCTACAAAGTTGCGGGCTCAGATAGTTTAAAAATAAATATGACCAATTAAGTTAATATATACAGTTTTTTTCATATGTGAAGATAGTCAGACAAGCTGATGGTCACCACTAGGATATATAGAAAAGTTTTTAAATGTATAGATCGGCAGGCATGCTGACGTCACCAATTAACACAAGCAATGCAAACTTGCAAAGTGCTGCTTACTAATAGAATAAGAATAGAGAAATGTGGTCTGGCATCCCTTACTCCTACATTGAAACAAAACAGCACACATGCTATTATTTCATGGTGGTATTCTGTAAGGGTGTGGTTACTGCCGCCAGACAGGCTTCCCAAACGACTGCAAAATGCATTGTGCCCTGCCATCACTAACATCTTAATTCTAGTTTACGAATAGTAAACTTACATTGCTGTAATTAGTTGAATGACGGTTAGTGGGTATGTATTTTAAACATCGGTCCATTTCATGAAACCAAATCAGCGATGGTTCATAAATGTTGTCTGGACTTGACCTGTGCAGTATTTTATGAACTTGCTGAATATAAGTGGTTCTTAGATTTTTTATTTTTATCTTCACTTCGGGTATAGTTAAAGATTTTCGAGTAGAAACTTTGAATTCTGAACTTATATCAATGTATGCCTTCTCCCTTTGACGTCTTAGCTTGTATCCCGGGTGAGATGGGTTCCAGAGGCATTCGTGTTTTAGATAAATTTTTACAAACGCTAATGTTACAGTTTCGCTCCAACGCATTGTATTTTATTTTTGTAAAAACGTGACGTTATATTAATTATGCACACTTCACTTAAAGTATTTCATAGATCTCCCGTTATACAAAAATAAATAACATCTAGGTTTTGTTTTTCCTTTTAACACTCATTTTCTGTTCATACAAATACCAGCACAATGAACTGTTCTATAATCAATTTATACATTATTTATACTAAGTAATACGTATGATACAGAAAAATAGACTAATTAATAATTATTAAATTATTTTTTGGATAGTCTAGAAATGTTTAAATTGAAATAAACATAAACGAATATGTATGTATTGATTGAATTTAAATAATTTATTTACATTCAACCACAGATTAGCTAATAGCTAAGTTGATTGAACTACGGTTTCCTCATTTCCTAATATACACATACTTATCTATGCGGTACGGTACGGTCTACGGTTTAACCTGTCCATGGAAGTAACATGTACTACGTACAACCGGAATGTGCAATGAGTATAAGTGTGTACACAAATATATACTTTATTGTCATGGCAGAAGATATATATTTAAAACGAAAGGGTAAACGAGCCGAAAGAGAACACGAGCACGAGGTCAATTTGTCTCTTTCTGTCATTGCCAGTACACATAAATAATACTTCTTAGTATATTGATAACGTTGTCAAAGTTAATATTAAATATTCAATTAATCTAATGTACACTCGGGTGGGAATCATTTTTTATTTATCACACATATGTACACATCGTAGAATCGCCGGCACATCGTAGAATTGGGCATGGGTTATTGGATGGTTTTTGATTTGGTAGGATTTAGAATTCTAAAGTGGCAACATTCCAAGCTGTAAAATACGTAACGGCGGCTGTCTGTCTTTAGTGTCTTGCATTTTGCATTATTTCAAGATAATCCTGGATTCTACAAACCCTATATCTTGGTAAAAATAAGGCCTGGCCGTTCCTATATTTGAGAGTGTGCATCGGCCAAGCCATATTTTTACCAAGTTAAAGGGTTTGTAGAGTCCAGGATTATCTACACAACTTGGTACCTATTTAAATCTCATTCATTTGTCAGCGAAGTTGGCTCACGGATTTTACATTTTATGTTTTGGATAAGATTTTAATTGTCTATATGAATAATCAAGTTAATCAAGAATTTCCCACGTGATGAAACTTTCGATTAGGTAGTAGAGATGACAATTCTACTTGTTGCCAAACGTGTGGCCATCTTAGCAGAGAGAGATAAAAGCACCTCGTTGTCGCTACCTCACTCGGACCGTTTTTTATAAACAGTGCACATTCCAGTTGTACGTAGTACATGCTACTTCCATGAACCTGTCGCATCATCTGTCACAGGTCAAAATTAATATCACCGACTAACCACAGGACTAACTCTGTGTTCTGACTTCAACTGTCATAAAATCTGAGCATAAAACAGTGTCCGTTAACGGCCAAAGGTCGGAAAACCAAAGGACGGCCACTTTCTTTTTCCTAATTCGTTTTCCTATGCGGATTCCCAATTCGGAATTCCGTGAGTCGTACGCAAACCAGGGTTGTTAACCGTACCATTTAAATCGTATTTGTACGATTATTTGGACTCATGTACGATGTACGATCGTAAACTTGGGATCGTACGCAAAAATACGATTTTTTCATACTTGTACCAAGTAAATATAATCATACGAATTCCGAAGAGTAATACTCTATGCGACATGGTTGCACCCAAAGATAATTGTATTAGTGTATAGATGGAACAATAAAAATTGAAGATTCCTTCGATACTCGATACCCGTCTTTCTAATGGCTGCATGTCGTATGTTAAAAAGAGATAACAATAGCCGAATATGAAGTCTTAAAACGCTGCGCGCCATAAAAAAGGCAACGTCATATTTGTTTATATCATGCTGGTTAACAAGCGCGTTTAGCTTTATGTGATTTAAAATACATAAAAATCTGAAAGTGTGATTTCATAAATCTGTTGCTTGCCAAGAATGGCTTGTACTGTTCCCGTTTGTCCAAGTAGAGTGGGTGTTTTGAAGGAGAATAATGGAAACATATCATTTCACCGGTAAGTCGCACAGCTCGCACTCATTAATTTTGGTGTTTTGTAAACAAATTTTTATAATTATTTACTAAAAATGAATCATTGTACATGCATACACAGCTCTAAGGTTGATTTATGTAAAGAAAAGCTGGTGTTTATAACTAAAATTTACAAAAACCAAAATTAATCGGAATATTTGACATTTGTCTTGCTTTATACTGCTGTAGTCTGATCTTGATAAGTTTATCGATATCGATAACTAATTTATTTTTAGTAGAGTGTTGACAATTTCTAGCATTCACTGCAAGTTGAAAGTAATTTTTATCAATTTATAACAGATTTCCCACCGACATCGATTTAAAAAAAATGTGGACAAAAAATGTAAGAAAAGCCGACGATTGGAGAGCTTCGCAATATACAAGAATATGCTCAATGAACTTTGAAGATTCTCGCTTTCGCCAGGGATATCAGCGTAAAATTCTACACTCGTATGCAGTGCCGACAATATTCCCAAAATTACCACCATCGTGTAAACCAGTAAGTAATATCTATAAGTTATAAAGAAGTTATGCTTCAATCTATGAAATTTTGAATCATTAATAACCAAAAACTATTTCTTTTCAGAAATTACCCAGAAAAAGAAAACTTACTAATAAATACGTGGATACCCAAGCGTCAACAAAGTCTTAAAATTAAAATGTTGACGAATCACAGATGAACGATATCACAGATTAAAATGAAACGATATCACAGATTATCCAATTTGTGATATCGTTTCTAAAAATAAAACTTTAAGATTATCGAGTTTTTTTTCTCTCGTAATAAAAACCTACTCCCGTTCTACCCCTTAAGGATGGATTCTAAATATTTCTACTCAAAAAATAACTATTCTTTTGAAATATTTTGGTGAAATAAATGCGAGAGGTTGCATACAATCTCATACAACCGATTAGCAATGCGGCGAGTACCAGTACGCACCCAAATTTTATTTATATTGAATAACCAAACAGTACACCGAAACGCATTTAGCCATACTTTTTATCCGTCATATATTTAAAATCTATATCAACGATATCTAGTTATCAATAAAAATGCACAGCACTATTATACGCTATAACTTTAGCTTGCATTGTATAGTCAAAATGGAGACATTCACTCAACTTCGACCCGACAGATTATATATGTATGTCTCTTTCAATCTTATGACAATTTGAAGGTGTTAGAAAGAATAAAATATTGCTGCATTTTGTGATCCATCTATAGGTACAGACTAATACAACATCTTTGGTTGCACCCATGTTGCAAAGAGTATTATTATCCATAGTAATAATATAGGAGGCACCTTTACAAATTGTCTATGGTAAAAAGCTTTCGAATCAATGCACAATACCTATACTCTATGTCAATACAGAATACTTCAGTATTCAGTAAAGTTAACCTAATGAAGTCGAAAATAAGGAATAAGTTGTCAATAGAAACTGTCAATGGAGCTCTGTTAACAGCTCAACATGTTAAAGAACAAGGATCATGTATAAATTTCACTCCTTCAAGTGACATGCTATCTCGACATAATGTAAATATGTATAATATGAGTACTAATGAAAACTTCGAAAGTGACAGTGACGAGCAACATAGTCTTTATAATCTGTGGTGACGAGAACTGAATTTTGTGTGTTTTAAACATTATTTTTCTATGGTTTTAAATCCAAAAATAATATAGTGTTCTGTTGTTAAGTCAGGTATAGACTATAGTGAAAACAACATTCGGTAATATTATATTAAAAAAGATATTTAAAAAATATTATATTTTATTTAATAGTATATGTACGATTTTTTTTGTCAATATCGCCCTAAAATACGATTGTTTCAGGTTTGCTGTACGATTTTTCTTTTTTTTCACATAACAACACTGACGCAAACGCTTGTATTCAGAATTTACACTGACGGTACAGTCACGTACAGTGAAGAATGACCACTTAATTGCGATTGCATTTTTTTTGTTTCAATTAAGTAAGATGAAAATATCGAATTGGGTACATCCGTTAAATCAACGAAAGTCCATTGTAGTGATGGAACTATAATTCTAAAATTAATAGAAACCAAACACGTTCACTATTTACGGCGTTTAGGTAAGTTCCTAACAGCAATTTCCGAACGTGTGTAGCGCTAACAGTAAAGTGTATGCAAGCATTGCGCTCTATATGAAATCATTAGGTTTTTCCGAAGTTTCTCTGAACGCCATTCGTAAAACGAATGCGGAAAAGGTGTGTATGCGGCCGGTCTAAATAAGAAGCGCTGTAGTAGCATTGAGATATGGCACCGTAGTATAATCCGCGCGCAATGAGAATGGGATAAAACCTTGTCAAAGTAAATCGAAAATGACAGTTCACAAGTAGCGTTAGCAAAAAAGTTCTGAATATTAATTATAAATTAGTTATTTCTACGATCTATCATAGGTTCATGAAAATACACAAAAATGTTTTATGGTTGAAATCCTTTTAATAATAATGTTTAGGTATATTATTTTACAGTTATTCCAATTCCAAGTTTTACCCCTTTTTCCACTCATTATTAATTATCACTAAAATAATTACACAATAATATATAAAACAAAACTCAATAATAACAACTACACAACAAAAACACAACTAGCAACTATGCGAGCTTCGACGCGACTTTGCCGACGCTACGACTGGCCGGCGGACCGCGCGCGCCTCAGTTCCAAAAGGTCGCATCCCATTCTCATCGCGCGCGGATTATAGCATTTTATTTATGGTGGTTTCACGAATTACGCAATAAATACTTAATATTGAGTCGGAATATTTCAATTCGTTAAAAGTTGCTAATTTCATACTAAACCCCAATGCTACACAAGCGTCATTCTAGTCTTAAATTTTATGGATCACTATTTAATGGTTGTGGCGTGCCAGTTTTTCAGTTTAACACCCATGTAAGTCGCGTCTCTCCTTACCTTCCAAGGTTTTCCAACATTCTAAAGCGATGTTTCGATTATTCCGCCGGCGAGTGTCGATTATTCGCCGAATAGTGAATAACCGGGTGCTTGTAAATCGTCAGCTGACTGTCGCTAAATTTCTCCACTACGAATAGGAATACTTGCGCGAGTAATACTTCAATCCATACATTTGGGAAACTGCTAATTAAAAAAAAATGGAAATATACACTTACCGTATAAGTGTATATTTCAATTTTTTTTTAAATTAATTAATTAGTGTTTACCCTAACTTAGTTCTGTGTGTTAAAAAAAATATGCTGTGTGTATAAAAATATGCTCACCACTTGGCGAATACGAAGCCGAGCACATGCCACTAGGCGATTATAATCGGCATTCGGAGAGTCCCGCATGTCTGTTTGCGACTTATATCAAAATTGCGTTTCATTAACGTATAAGGTTAAGGCGACTCCAGCCCCAAAACTCGTCGCGCACTGAATTGACGGGACTGCTGAGGGGGAGTCGCTACTTGCAAATCTCGGAAATATCTATTTAAAAATTAAATAAAGTATAATTCAAATTTTTCTTTTTATGAGCCTTCAGATAGTGGATCTTAAAATTTATCTTAAGAATTAGCTATTTAAAATATTGATTATTAAGCAAATCGCACGGTTACAACATCGATATTAGACCGCAAATTAATAATTTTTTTATATAATTATATAATGAAATATAATTTAAAAAATAATGATGATGATCCTCTTTCATATATCCTGCATATGATTAAATTATAATTAATTAATTTTTTAAATTATAATTATTATGATAATTTAAAAGGAAAACGGTTACAAATAAGTGGATTTCTTTATCATTAGGGGCTGGCGTCGCCTTAAGGTATAAGGTAACTTATGGTTATGATTTTAAGAGATAATCAGAACATATATTATGGTTCGTAAGCCAGCAACAGACTTCCATGGCCAAGTTCCTCTCAGGCGATAAATCGGTACCCTCCCGTACACGAATTATATATATATTTTCCCGATTGAAATATTTATCAAATTATGAAGAAAAAAAATCAGCTGACTACAAAGTGGCGGATGATACGTTGTTGATGATACGAACGAAGAAACAAATTCCTCTCATTTCAAGATTTATCAAATGATAGTTTCTATGCTAATTAACACCATCATCACGATGTGAAGGTTTCAGGAACGTAGACATCGCTTTGAGAAATCTGTAACTGGTCTGTACTGGTTAGGTGAGGTTACTACACACATACTAAGAGTACAAGTGGTTACCTCGGACACCATGGTTTGATCGTCGGCAAAATAACCAAATCAAGTCTGAGCCCAATAGGACGATGGGCACCCCGAGATTTACATCTTAATAATTAATTATTGTAGGTACGTTGCAGTTGCAGCCGAAGAAATGAACACGTATGTTCGAAGGGATGACCTTCGATGAAGACATAGCACAGCCTGAACACAGTCACCCCAAAGGACGATATTTGGATTTGGATGTTATTTTAGTAGGTAACAAGATTGTTTGATTAGGCAAGTCTTGGTTGTAGATGTTCAATGTTAGAAATCCACGTTGTATATAATAAATAGAAGGTACATAAGGTAACAATTAGCAATTATATACCATTGACGATCGTTTACTACATTCCTACACGTGTTCTATAATAGAAGATGTGACTGAAACTGCTTAGTAAATCAAAATATCTATACGTGACTGCCTTGAATAGGGTATTACACCCATTTTTAAAAAGTGTCTCAATTAGATTCTCTAGTGCTAATGAACCACTAAAAAAAACACCAAATTTTTATTCAATCGATAAGTTTAATAAAAATGCATTTAAAATTTACATTTTAAAATTTCGCGCGTAATTTGACAAAAACGCTGGAAACCATTTTGCTCTGTGGTCATGACGTCAGTTGGCTGTGTAAACAAATGCGCCGGTAATTGATATAACACTGACTGACACTTTTTTGTGTACACAATCGTATGACGTAAACATGGCGGCTACTATTTCATTGTGTTTAAGAACAGACTAAAAATTCTGAAAACCTTGAATTTAATTTTAAAATTTATTTTGTCATTTTACGAACTAAAACTAACATTTTCCGACTGCTTTTTGCCTAAGTTATCTAAATAATATACTTTTAGATTTTTTTTCATATAGACTAAAATACCCTATTCTTGTAAAAATAGTTTAAAATCTGCATAATACACTAAATTTTTAAACATGCTCTTTTTCCCGTCTTTCCTTTATTAATATAACGTGCGTAACACCGCACATATGCTATAAACATACTAGTAAAAATATACTTATGAAGCGACAAGCGGCGGCAATTCAAAAGAAAAAGTGTAGAGGAGAAGGTGACCGGCAAAGTTTTATTGTGTTTGGCGAGCCACAACTTTAGGACATGGATAGATTGCGCGTATTCCACTAGGGAATCACATTTGAGGCCAATTCACACAGAAAAAGTTAAGTTTTGCTGTATTACCAACTCAGTGCTATTGTGTGATGTCTTTATTTTAATTTTATTAAATACTAGCGACCCGACCCGGCTTCGCCCGGGGTGCAATTTTTTTATATATAAACATTCCCCGTTTATCCCTCTTTCCATTAGTGAAAACCGAATTAAAATCTGTCTACCCGTTCACGCGTGATGCCGTGACCAAGGGAAATGCAGGATAAAAATAAATAAGTTCTTATTCTAGATTTACACCTACCCAATTAAAACAGTGTTTATTTGAGGGGATTTGTTTAAATTATGTCGGTGGCGCAGCATGCAGGGTCCTGCATCAAATTTCGTCGAGGGGACCTTCTACCTGACTATAGCGGAGAGCAAATGGAGAATAAAGTTTTTTTTCTAAATTCTTTAAAATTTAGCGTACTATCTAATAATTTAAGTGAGATTGTGGATAACATTTTACGAATTTTTGCTTACACACGTTGGGGCGCCCGTGGCCCGGAGTGCAGTCCATCTACGAAATGAATAAGAAAAGTTAGTAGGTACATAAATAAGTCGCAAGTTGCCAGGACGGCACTGTGTGCAGAATGGCTCATAAGTTCTACGTTTTGCACCTTCAAAAAAATTATTTTTTTGACTGACCGTGTGAGAAGTAGCATTATCGTGGTGCAATATTAGGTTATATAGTAGTATTTTATCTATGGTTATATGTATTGCAATATACCGGATATTTTTACGGAGTTCGTCAATGACTTCCGGCAAACAAATTATCGTGTACGAATCACTAATCACGGTACGACTATTCTCTAAAGCAACACTAACCACGTGTCCAGTTTTATTAAAAAACGGAGCAATCATTTTCCTAGAGGCGCTTTGCAAGCGCGCTATTTGGGTTGGTTTCGGCTCATCTTGAAAGACCCATACGCTCGATTGCTGCTTGCCTTGGGATTGTAGCAATAAATCCATGTTTCGTCACCTGTTACCACGTCCCACACCTAATTTGAGGCCCCTTCGTTGAATCTCACTCAAATTGTGTGGTTTCCACTGAGAGCACACCTTTTTCACACCCAAATGTTTATCCAGGATTTATTTATTTGACTTATTCCTCTGCCTAAGTATGCCCGAGTCTCTTGGTAGGTCACGTGCCTATTTGTTTCGATTATTATACGGCGCACAGCATCGATGTTTTTGTTGTTCACAGCGGTGGACGGGCGACCATCACGAAATTCGTCACTGAGAATGAAACGACCGCGTTTAGATTCTGCTAACCAGAATGGTATGGTCCTTCATCGCCACTTAAAATCGTAGAAAATCCGCCATAATTTAAAAACAAGCTACAGTCAGATCAAACAAACTGTATTCTACAGACAAAGAGTTCCATTTTCAAATGTTGTAAATACTTTTTAAATATTGTTTATGTAAATGGCCAGTTCCGGAAACATATAGGTACCCTATGTAGGAGCCTCTTATAAACTTTGCCTTATAGCAAAACTTTTTTATTAGTTATTATGCACAAGTAAAACCTCTTTTACATTTTTGGCAAGTGCGCTGCCGATCCTTAATTGGTAAACCAAAGGACGAAATTAAGATAGAAAATGGGCTCTGGAATCTTTTACGTATAATAAATAGCACACATGCGGATGTGACCTGTCAGGAGTTCAGGTTATAGGGAAAACTGTATATTCTACCATGAGAGTTCATAGAAAATCATAGAATTTCTCTTACGAACTTACATCGTGTCATATTATAGACGCTTGTAGATTGTCGTACTGGATAACTTTTGAATAGCATTAGGGATCGTGAGTCCATGGAAAGTTCACCGTCAGTACAATCTAGCGTGTGTCAACACGGTGCGGTACCGGCTGTTAAGTAATAAGCGAATATTCTAGAATTTAAAACATCATTGAATGTAAAATATTTATACGGGGTTACTTGTAAGTGGTCGTACATACATTGAGAGGTGTCAGTATAGATCAAAATTAACAATTTTCATTCTGTACCTAATTCAAAAATCTAAGGTTTTTTTCAGAAAAGAGTCACTTTTTCATAGTTTTCGGGTTGTATTTTCTTTTGTTTACAATCCTGTCCAGTTGTTTGCTGTCTAATTTGTTAATAAAACTAGAAATTTCTACAACAAAATAGACGATCCAGCTTAATAACTGATATTTTACTTTAAAAATTTATTAACACTCATGACTTTATAGCTATCTCTCTTTAAAAAAAACGGGACAAGTGCGAGTTGAACTCGCGTGAAGAGGGTTCCGTACGATGTTACCTATCCGCACAATATTGAGTGATTTACCATGTTATTTTAATATCATGGACTTCTTATAGGTTTTCCTATAATCTATAAGTAGAAAAACTTTAAGTTCAGTAGTTTCGGAGATAAGGGGGGGAATGGTCGGGGAAAAAGGGTTCCGTTTTTTTATTCGGACGTACGTAACCCTACAAAATGTATGAAACTGTATGTACTTAAAACTTCTTTGTTTCTCCAGCTATCCAAAAGGGTATAATAGTCTAACTAAAAGTTATTCATACAAAAGGGATCCAGCAAGTGGTCTCAAAGGAAACGGCGATTCTAAAGCTTATGCGTTAAAGCGGACAAGGCATACTATGCTTTTCAAGTTTTCACGCATTTTTTGTGCGCCCACAAATATTAAACTACATCGCTGAATCTTATCGCGCGTACCCAAAGGGAGCATAGTGTTAAACAGTGTCTGTAAATTTGCACCAGCTCGCTCACATTCCCAATTGTTACTTTAAGGCATTGAGACAGAAGTTCGTGTAAACAACGCAGCGCGACATTTCTTAGTTCTTGTTCCGGAGCGGCGCGGCGGAGCGATGTTGTTTTAGCGAGAGAATCTCTAACACAAAGCTTTCTGCATTGCCCTCTTTAAATCTTCAATATAAATTCAATTATTCTATTCTCAGAACACAATATGGAGAGATTTGCACCGATCGTGCGAGATGAAGGGGACATTTATTTAAAGCGCTTAAAACTAATCTAAAATGCGAACGTACGAGTTGGTATGTTTTGATGATCGATGATTACGCGACTATGGATGAAATTTGGCACATCTTGCTTTTTATCCCGACAATAAGTTTCTATGGGATTAGGGTTGCCAGGCCTCAAAATCGAAAATCCGGACACATATTTAGACTCATATTTAGCCGGACATTTTGCCACAAAAGCCTGACATACGGGTTTTTAAAAGAAATAGTTCTTTTTATTTGTGCACTTATTACTTTATGACTTGCTCTACTCTTTATCATGTATCACATATTGTTTTCTTAAAGTAATTTGTAAGATCGCGAATCATGCATGTCCGTGTGATTCTGGCCGCTGCGGGGTTGACCAAATCCTAACAAAAGCCGGACGGGCCGGACTTGTATATATTTGGCCGGACACGACTGTAAAAAGCCGGACACCTGGCAACCCTATATGGGATAATATTTTGTAATTTAACGTCCAAACTGGACGTTAAATTAAAAACGAGGAAGTTATTTTGTATGTATAATTCGCAGAAAAAAATTGCATCTGTTTGAAGCCGGGCGGGTTATTAGTACTACCTACATAATAAAGTGTCATCATCATCATCATCATCCCAGCCGTAGGACGTCCACTGCTGGAGATAGGCCTCCCCTAATAATTTTCCAGCTTGGGTCCACCTTCGACCGGCAGCACTTATCAGATCATCTGTTCACCTTATGGGTGGACGTCCTACGCTGCGCTTGCCGGTCCGTGGCCTCCACTCGAGAACCCTCCAGCCCTAGAGACCGTCGGCTCTCCGCACTATGTCTCCTTTGTGTATAAAATTTCTGCAAATAAAACCAGAACATATATTTAATATTTCTCCATATAGATAACTATGTCACTGCTCAAAACTGTTCATTTGCTTTTTATTAAGGTTAGGTAACATAGTAGGTATTATTACAATAATAACTACTAAGTATACAGTTACAGTGCTAGGTATATACTATAGTGAATTTTAGAAATGTTTTTATTTTAATTTTAATATGATACAATTATTTATAGAATGAAATAAATATCGTAAAACAAAGACCGTGAGACAGATTGCCCTCCGTGACAACATCCGATTTATTGCGAAAGCCGAGAAATGATAAGTTGTTGCCATTTCTTTGGCTACAATCTCCTAACGCTGTTGTGCAGTCTCATTCCTAACCTAGATATGTTTATGGTTCTTACTGCTCAGAAACTAAGGTCGGGTTTAACGTGAGAACTAATTCGATGATGCTACATGTGATGTTGTGTAAATAAGTTTTCAATGCTAGAGGGTGCAAAGTAGCTCCCACAAGACAGACGCGGAGACGTTTCTTGTGCGATAGTTTCTGGTCCCTCTACAGTTCTCACTTTTTGTTTCGAATCGATTTCATATAACATAGTAAGTATGTGTATATCTTCAAACTGGTTGCCTTATTTTTTTTTTAAATGTAATAAAAGAGAAATAAAAAAATAAAATTGCAATTTATTGTAAAACTGTCTTGTCCACAATAAATTGCTTTATTAGGCGAGAAAATGTCACAGCTGCCTGATACAAAAAATGACCACAAGAACAGCGTGTTTTTAAATTTAAAAATATACAGTTCTCATTAAAAAAATCGAAACAGTACTGCAAGTACAAACAGCAACTGCACACAATTTTATTTGTCATATCGGACTTACATTTAACGTTGACAATTATGAACCCTAGCCAGTGGCTGAGTAAAATATCTCAATTTCGTCGGATAATTATCAAATCGGGCAAAATCGTGTGTTTTAGTTTTACCTTAATGCGATGACATTTAGAGATTTCATTTCTTACTATACAATGATATTAATAATTTGTTAGGCTCAACAAACACAAGCAGAGTCGAGGTGAAGCGACGCGTTATGATTCGAAGTGCGAAGTGGGCAAAGGGCAAAGTGTGCAAAGTGCAAAGTGCGAAGTGTGCAAAGTGCAAAGTGCGAAGTGTGCAAAGTGCAAAGTGCGAAGTGTGCAAAGTGCAGAGTGCAAAGTGTAAAGTGGATTGTGTGGAAGTGCAAAGTGGATGCAAAGTTTTACATTTCCAAATCCGTTCAGCCGTTTTTGCGTTATTGAGGAACAAACATCCAAACGTACAAACTTTCGCGATTAAAATATATATTAGAATAAGGTAATCCTTATCCTAATGGATACTTACTTACATTGTTATTCCGTGTAATGTTTAGTTACTCGCGTTCCAATTATCGTTTCTTGTTTGATTAACACGCCTTTGAGAAAGGCATTTTTCTTACGTTCCACGGTGTCACGACCTCATTGCGAAAAACTGTCTTTGCAGGTGTCGTCAACATTTACTACACCAATATTAAAACTTTAACCATTTAGCGTAATTTACTCAAATGTTTTTATTGTCGAGACTGAACTCATAGATAATTAAGGAGTATTGCAAAGAAGGTTTTATTACCAATTGCATAAATTATCATATGTACTGGCAATAAAAAAAGAAAGATTAACATTACATTTTTTTTTATTTTAAAGTCGGCAGACAGTCTGACGGCCCATTTGATGGTAGGTGGCTACTGTTGCCTTAACACAAGAAAAACCACAGGTGCTGCAAATGCGCTGCCGACTACATCAGTAGGATTAAGGATAAGCGATTGGGAAGGGTTAGAGAAAAGAGCTTTGGCACCCCTTACTCACTCACCGAAACACAACCGAATAAATATAAAACTAGGAGGTTCATTATAATATTTACGAATAAATTGTTGAATAAAAATGTTTGAACAAAATTGCATGTAATGATTATTTTCTGCTTTTTACAATATTTTCCCTTAATTTTTTTAAATAGGTTTTCACAGACTGACGTCCACTTGATGGTAGATGGCTACCGTCGCCTATAAGTTATAGGCTATAACACAAGTAACGCCACGGACGCTATAAGTGCGCTGCCGATCATAGCAGGAGAATAAGGGATTAGGAAGGGGAGTAGATAGGGGATAGGAATAGGGAAATGTTTTCAAATATGTTTTAAATGGTAAAAAAATAGTTGGCAACCCCTGCAAAAGTGGCGCTATTCATGCTACGGTAGTCACAAATAATGAGAATGCAGCGCGTAGATACGCGAATGGCGAATGCAAAAGCTTTTGCGCTTTCTTCAACACGTCAATATGTAAAGATGTTCAAGTATAATTATTATATTTGTAGTAACAGAATAATAACAACAATTTTGGGTATATCTCGATTACCAACCCATTTTCTTGGGCTTTTATTTAGTTGTTTGATGTTAGTTATTCAATTCTAAGCAATTTTGAAACAGTTAAAGCATATTTGGAATTTATTTATTTATTTAATCACCAATTCCGACTTTTCTGTGGATTTAAAAAATCTTTCACTGACAATAGGCATGATGACGGTATTAAAGTATCAAAGAATAAATGGTTTTGGAGAAAAATATATGTTGAAAGGAGTCTAAAAAATTACCCATTTTTTGTATTAAAATTGAGATTAATAAGATTTTCAATAAAATAGAAGTATAAATAAGTGCAACCCGGCCATGTTAACTGAAACACCAATCAGAACGAATGACGTCACGCTCAGATAAGTGCCATCGTGTTGCTTGACTTTGCTTTGACAGAATGAAAAATCTGAGATGTCGGTGACGTCACGGTTCATCAGACGCGACGCCATGACACCTAAGAGCGTTTTCGCGCGTATTTCAAAATAGATATAAAAAATTTAAATTAGTTGAATTTTAGTTTTTTGCTGAAATATTATTTTTTTCGGATATGGTAGACGCGTGTATCTACATTATGGAAGGGAATTTCAAAATCTGTCATCATGCCTATTACGAATACAAAGAAAAGCAAAATCGGCCTTGCTGTTCTCATGTGATGGCAATTGATTTTTATTTATACCTATATAAATAAATTCCGATTTTAATACGATTTTCACTAATGGAAAGAGCTATAAACCAGGAAGTTTTGTGTAGGTAGGTTTTCAGCCGCAGTGGTCGAGGGAACGATTCTGAGATATTCAGACTAATTTTCTTTTGGATGTTGCGGGACTGGAAGCAGAAATAATGTTATTTAATTTAATTGTTATCTATGTATATGTTACCGCCCAAACCCGATTTCAGGCCAAACTAGTTTGTCCTAGGCCCTAAGAGTGTCAGAATATACTAGTTTACTCCAGGAGAATCTAATTTGGCCTAAGTAGTTTGGCCTAGGCCGAACTGATTTTGAATTATTGTTCAAGTAAATCATGCTTAAAATTAAAAGACAATAAATTAGTTTAGCAATATTAATAGTCTACAAAATTATTAAAAACAACAGTTATTGGTTAGTAGTAGACACAACAAACTATAAAATATAATCAGTACTTCTCTTTTTTTATGTTGAGATCGACAGACCGGCTGACGGTCCACTTGATGGTAGGTGGCTACCGTCGCCTATAACACGAGCAACGCCAAAGCTGCTGTAAGTGCGCTGCCGACTACAGTAGGATTAAGGTAAGGGATTAGTAGGGGATAGGGAAATGGGCTCTGGCAACCCTTACTCACTCACCGAAACACAACAGCACGTATATGCTGTTATTTCACGGTGGTATTCTGTTAAATCCATCATGGATACCCGGAAGCGAAGGGGACGCTGCGCGTTATGCCGGACTCCTACCGGCTAAAACCCAAGGACTTTCTAGCGCGGCCGTAGATGGGCGGGGTCGCAGGAACGTTGGTGCACAACTTCGCAGCGCGGAGAGAACTACGCTCCCTGTCGGAACCTTGGCGTATCCGAAAGCGGAGGTATATACGCCGACCATCTCGGGGAAAGGCAAGCACCCTAACCACTCATCCAACGGACTGGGTTTGTATTCTTTTATTATTTAAGTCATGAAAATATTTAAGAAAATTCAGAAGAAATAATTTTAGAGTCAATCGAAAATTTAAAAATTTTTGTGCTGCTTAGTGTAAGATATAAAATATTTAATATTTTAATTTATTTTTACAATGGTGGCATTTCTAATTGCTTACACAAAATCTTTATTTTACACTGGTACATATTTGTAGCACAGTTTTTGGCATTGACATCACTTTTTTGGTGAAATTTTTTGAGTGCAAAGGTCGAATTCAGTTTTGCAACAAACAAACACAAAAGTCACAAACCTTTTCCTAATATAAAAACAATAATCATCAAAATGACTGATTTCATTTGACAGTGAAATAAGCATGATTATTAAAGAAGAATTCATGCTTAGTTCCAATTTTGTATAGGCCATCATTGTTTATTTCCAGAAGCCAATAACATTTCTTAGGTCTGCCATTTCTCTGTCATTAGCATGTTTTAAACGTGTTTATTTGATTACTTACAACGATTCAATCAGTTCGGCCTAGGTTAAATTAGTTAAGGCTAAAGTATTTAGGCCAAATTAGATTGTTCTGGGCTAAACTAGTATATCCTGCACGTTTAGGATGAACCGGTGTGACCTAGGACAAACTAGTTTGGCCTGAAACATCTATTTATAGTATTAACACCCCTTCGGGGTACATTAATGATAACTCCTTTACGTTGTGTACAAACTTTTCTGAAAATAAGATAGTTTCGTTAGAATACGAAAAATTTAATGTGTGTGACATAGTATAATATCACAAACGACAATGCAATTAAAGAAGGGATTTTCCCTTCTTACACATCTCACAAAGAGGGGCAATCTAAATTCCTTCCGTTTAATTAAAATTATAATAAGTATTCACTTTTTTTTAAGCCTCGCCGAGCGCCTGGCGCCACGTTTTTGCTCTTTCTATATTTGCAAATAGAAGGGATGAGAGATAATAATACTTTTATTAATGTCCTTTCAAAATGAAATTCTTTTTTAAAAGAAGGAATTCGAGGTATTAAGTTTATATTACTTATATGTTTTTGTTATATTTTATAACAGAAACATTTTTTTATATTGTTAGGATGTAATATAGATGTAATATGAGTTATTATACTAACAACCAGTCCCCGGCATCGCATGGATGCAATATATTTATGAAAATTATAAGCCTTATAACCTTCTAACCATTGCCAAATCATTGCAAAATTAAATTCGATTAATTTCGATTCGATTCGATTCAATTTGATTAAATTCGATTAAATTCGATTCAGTTCTATTGAATCGATAAAAATTGGATTAAATTCGATTCGATTAAAGTCGATTAAATTCGATTCGATTAAATTCGATTAAATTCGATTAAATTCGATTAAATTCGATTAAAATCGATTAAATTAGAAAATTCGATTAAATTCGATTAAATTCGATTAAATTCAAATCGATTAAATTCGATTAAATTCAATTCGATTCAATTCGATTCAATTCGATTCAATTCGATTCAATTCGATTCAATTCGATTCAATTCGATTCAATTCGATTCAATTCGATTCAATTCGATTCAATTCGATTCAATTCGATTCAATTCGATTCAATTAGATTCAATTCGATTCAATTCGATTCAATTCGATTCAATTCGATTCAATTCGATTCAATTCGATTCAATTCGATTCAATTCGATTCAATTCGATTCAATTCGATTCAATTCGATTCAATTCGATTCAATTCGATTCAATTCGATTCAATTCGATTCAATTCGATTCAATTCGATTCAATTCGATTCAATTCGATTCAATTCGATTCAATTCGATTCAATTCGATTCAATTCGATTCAATTCGATTCAATTCGATTCAATTCGATTCAATTCGATTCAATTCGATTCAATTCGATTCAATTCGATTCAATTCGATTCAATTCGATTCAATTCGATTCAATTCGATTCAATTCGATTCAATTCGATTCAATTCGATTCAATTCGATTCAATTCGATTCAATTCGATTCAATTCGATTCAATTCGATTCAATTCGATTCAATTCAATTCGATTAAATTCGTTTCAATTCGATTAAATTCATTTAAATTCGATTAAATTCGATTAAATTCAAATCGATTAAATTCTATTAAATTCAATTCAATTCGATTAAATTCAATTCAATTCGATTCAATTCGATTCAATGCGAATAAATTCAATTCGATTAAATTCGTTTCAATTCGATGAAATTCGATAGATTGCGTTGTTACCGTTTGTTTTAAACGATTAGAACCACTTAGTTTAAGAAGAGATGTACGCCTCTCTTTGCGTGTTCCACCGGCTGTACGATGGTGAGTGCTCGGATGAGTTGTGCCAATTAATGCCTACCACAAACTTTTACCACCGCACTGCGCACAATATATGCGAAGTTCAGCCGCTTTCGCATAAATAAGATGCCGCTGCACACATTTCGGATGAGTAAAAACTTTATCCTATGGACGCGCGAACTTTGGAACAATCTCCCTTCTAAGGTGATTCCATCTAGCTACAATATGGGCTTGTGTTTTAGGCGACGCTAACCACCTACCACGGCTGGACCGTCAGCCCGCCTGCCACCCTTAATAAGATAAAAAAATAAATAAATAAAATATAATGAAAATAAATAAATTTGACAATTTTGAAACTCACAATCTCAAAATTTTAAGAAGCTTATATTAATGTTAAGCTGACGGTCCACTTGATGGTACACAAGGAACACCATAGGTGTTGCAAGCGAGCAGCCGTACATAGTAGGATTAGGGATAATAGATTATAGGCATTGATAGGGAAATATTCTGTGAATCCCGTATTCACTGACCGAAACACAACAGCACACATGGTGTTATTTAACGATGGTCTTCTGTAAGGGATTGCGGCCTGCTCAAAAACTGCGAAACGCCGCGTGCCCTGCCAATACAGGCGCCAACTATGAAAACAAACTTTTTCATTCATAATATTATAAAGATAAAAATATCGATTTATTTTCAGACAATCGTAATGTTCATTATTTTATACTAACAGATTTAAAATATATATATATATAAAATCACCATAATAACTGCACAATACACCTAAATTCTTATACTTTGTCGCAGTAACCTGCAACGTTTGCTCAGTATGTTCTTTCACTAGTTGGGCGTATCGCTGACTACGCTAGAGTAGATACGACCTAAATAACCCTCGGAGGGTAGCTTTAGCCCTCCCATCTCGTGTCCCTTCCTTACTCATTTACATTCGCTTTCAAGCATTTCTTTCAAAATACACCCTTTCTTCTAGTTCCAGCCGGAATTCCAATAAATAATTGGCGTGGCAACTATTGAACGTGGCTTTTTGTTGTTGAGGAATAGCTATGGAAATAAAATTCAATTATTCATACGGTGATTCATCATTAATGGTGCCCTGCCTCCCTATGAAGTCTCATCAAAAAACACCAAAACAGAAGTAGTGGGATGACGATTGACCAGTTTATATCTTCTTCCGTTAAATTTTTTTTTAATTAGTACTCGTAACCACCAATAGGGCTAGACAATATATTGGTATTATTTATAGTACATTGGCGTAGCGGTATTACCGACCATAATTACCTATATAATACGTCGTTAATTACTTACTCGTTGATGATAACGTTATTAGGATGAGTTTTGCTAATTATGGGCAAAATAGGAGGGAGACGGCAGCCGTACGATGTCATTTTATTCAAGCACTGAATGTACATTAACGGTGGCACGAGACCAACGAATAAGCTGAAGAATAAGATCATTTAAGCTGGCGTGCCTTGGCGTGCAGGCGGCAACAGCTCAGAAAAGACCATGGTGTCAGTAGCGGTCTATTTTAAATTCTCCATAATTTCTCCAGCCTATTGTTTTAAAATTTGAAATATTATATTTTTCTTTGTGATGTACATGTATATAATTTCAGGTCTCAAGAAACACAAGTGGTTACGTATTTGTAGTTCACGGTGAAAGCAAATTGAACCGTAGGTAAATGCGGGACGAGGATTAATCTGAGTTTACAAGTGAACAACTCCGCCATCAACAAGGAGTAGGCCATTAGTCAAACAAAATTCAAACGAAAGAGGGTAATTTGGAGTCAATTTAGTGCGGTTTCAACTGATTTTATTACACCTATAAAACGGTTTTGGGATCGTAAATATTTATATTGGATTGACTGTTTGCGTAGAGTAGTTAAAGAGACCTACTAAAAGTTACGAAAACACTAGAGACCGTACTTCAATTCACTTTTGTCATAGTAGGTTTTGCCAGCGATTTCCTTCGCGCCCTGTTTTCTTAGGTGTTTAAACATTTATTAATTATTGCTCACATATTTTCGTCAGGCGTCGAATTTTTTATTTTTATATGATTCCTAGAGAACAGTAATTTTATCTAGATGAAACCTACCTTATGTCCTTTTCTTTACTCCTTACAACGTGTATGCAAATTATCGATAAAGTACTTTCGATATATAATTGTTATAAAGTATCTCTTTTCATATAGAATCAACAGTTTTTATATAAATAATTAATTTATAACATAAATTAACTAGTGGCAGGGCACTATTTGCCCGTCTGGCGGCAGTAACCACCCCCTTACAGAAGACCACCGTGAAATAACAGCACGTGTGCTGTCGTGTTTCGGTGAGTGAAGTAAGGAAATTTCCCTATCCCTTATCTTTAACCCCATGTAGTCGGCAGCGCACTTGCAGCAGCTTTGGCGTTGCTTGTGTTATAGGCGACGGTAGCCACCTACCATCAAGTGGATCGTCAGCCTGTCTGCCGATTTATTCATATACTTAAGCATAGGTACAAAAAGAGGTGTAGGGGCCCTCCTATTAAGTATATAGATTAAGTATACTTGTATCAGGAGAACCCCGCTTCTCCAACACCGTACTAAAATCCAAAGAATACAACAAAGTGTGTATGTTTGTATGAGTGTGTGAATGAGTATTTGTGTGTGAATGTGTATGTGTACGTTAATGTGTATGTGAAGTAGCATTATTATCTATATGAGTTAAGTGTAGTTTTTACATAAGTCCACCTTCATAATCAAATTAATGTTTTGATAATAAATGTTTAATGTAGTTAAGTAATAGTCTTTAATAAAGTTTCCGTTTCATTATAATTTAGGGTCTTGAGCCAATCAGTCAGGGTCTTTTTTTATTTAGATAGTTAAAGAAAAAACTGAAGATTTTATTTCATTTCAAAACAATAGAAGCGAATACGAAATTCTTATATCACATAAAAATTATAATTTAAGAATTAAGTAAAGGTTTGGAATTTAAAGTATTTTGTTGAATCTCTTCTTTATATTACTCTGTAAGAAGACGAAAGTATTATAACTCGTTGTACGGAATTTTTATCACCTGACGGTAATGCGGCGTGAAAATTTATATGGAGTTCGGTTTCTCGGATGGAAAACTCTAACCAATCTTACTATGTATATATTATAGTCAATGTTTTTTTTTTTATAAAATACTACAAATATATTATAGTTTACATATATAGCAAAAACTATCTTCCGTTAAGTTACTCCCTTAAGAGAAGACCACTTGAAATAACTGTATTTCTGAGGCAATAAGGCGTGAATGCTTACTCTCTCCTTACCCATACTACAATTTTTTTTAAATGTCCTACCGGCTAGGGTTTCTCTGACATAGATCAGAGACCTTATATAGCTAGTAGAGTAAACGAACTAAGTCCAGCACTTGCTCTATAAAGATTTGGTACTGTATACAATGGTACAGAGTACTGAACGACCACTTTGTTTATTTTTTCCACTTAAATGTTGCCTGAAAGAAATGACCTTAAACGATAGATAGACCAACATTTAACCTCACTCTCTTGTACTACTTTTATTAATGTTTATTTATTTTTTGTTCTTTTTTTTAACATTATGTATAAAATTTTAACATTATGCTTATCGATTTTCTATCGTCTACACTATGGAGAGTGTGCATCTATACTGTACGATTTAATCCAACCGGAACCGTTCCACTTGCGGACCACTAGACGTGGGCAGGGGTTTCATCCCTTCGTGGTCGATGTACCTCGATCATGAACAAAGCGTTTCAGTTCCACCTTCCTTGTTCGAACTGCTAAGGAGTGGAACTCATTGCCTGCGTCTGTGTTCCAACAGAACTACAACCTCGGGGTCTTCAAAACTATGGTAAATGGGCATTTACTAGGTAAACGTGGTCCACCTTCGGCCACATCTGCACCTCACATCAGGTGAGATAGTGGTCAAGCGCTACCTCGATTTCATAAAAAAAAATAAATAAAAAAAAAAAAACCAGGAATGAAAAGTTCTTTTTTTTAAATTCTTATTTACATCAATATCAGAGTTATTATCAATATAAATCGTTTATAATTAATATTATTAATATTATTATTTAATATATAATATTATTAATAATAATAATTGGAGGCAGGAGCCACAAGGTTATCTTATTTTTAAAATTTTCTAGTATTCTGGAATGAGCGAAAAGGGAACGACTCAACCAGTATCTTGTTATATGCACCTTAATATAATTATTATATCAAGGCAGCCACACTTGCTACTTTTTCACAATACGCAATAAAGGCTTTATTGCAGGTCTTGTTGGACAGCAACTCAGCGATACAGTTTCTGTCCAAAATTCTATCCATTCGTACCTCGACGTCTAATTTGAGTGATGCTTTGAGTGATGCGAACCTGGCCCACCATCCAGTGGACCGTCAGCCTCTTTGTCGATCTTATCAAAAAACGAAAGTGAAAACCGTTGGGTGTTTTAAATATAAATTCGGAACTAATTTAAATTTGAACAACCTCGTTATATTAATAAATTATATTAATTAATAGCTGTATTTGATTTACCAAAATATAGTTATTCGTATCTAAATTGGGTCAGTATTGGTCGACTGCACAATCTTCTGTTCGAGACTATTTATAACTTAGAGTGAGACACAACTAGTGCCTCGTAACAGCAGTGGACCTATTACTACACTAGTAGATACTATTATTTATTCTGTGCTATTATGTCCACTGCTGGGCACGAACTTCCCACAAAGTTTACAAATACAAATACGATTGTTTAAGTGACTAGCGTCGCCTGTCCTATGGTTTTATATGAGCCCTATAAAACCATAGGACTTGCAAATGCGGTGTTGACCTTCATAGGACAAGGGATAAAGATGGGATAAGGGAATGGGCTCTGACATCTTTTACTCACTAAACACAACAGCACACTTACTGTGATACTTTTATTTCACGCTAGTCTACTGTGTGGTTACTGCCGCTAATCGGAATGACCAGTTTGTGTCTGCGAAGTGTGTGAAGGATATTAGAAATTTATTATTATTAATAATAATATATTTGTCGAATTTAGGTAAAAAACATTCGCGCCGCTCAACGCGTGCGGCATCTTGCTCGTTCATATCAGATCACGTGTCAATCTTCGTTCAGTCATATCATTCACAGTAAATCAATAATTACCATTTCCCTTAGCATCGAGTGACGCTCGCGATCTCAGTCAAGGTTGGCTCTGTGTTTAGCAGCAATAGTTTTCTCATCGCGGGTGCTAATCCGCTAACATTCAACCCTGGCAAGAAAAGTGGACTGGAAAAGACCTAGAGGCAGAAGCCCGACAAGTTAGACTGACTAAATTCGCAGCACTTTGTATGACACTGTTCGCGATGCTCTATACTCGGCTGCAGATGGAGGCAAATGGCGGAGAATGACCCGGGGAAAACTGCTCTTACGAGGTGGTCATGAGGATTGAGGAAACCGATGCGAAGAAGATGATATTCAACCCGCTCTTTATTGAACTTTGGGTGATTGCTTATCGCGTGCTTTGAAAAACCATCGACCGGCACAAGACATCAGAGCCTGAATTCTCTGGAAATCCATTGGATTGGAGCTTAAGTTCGGTGAACAATTCCTTTAAGCAATCCAATAATTTCCCCGCGGCGGAGCCTCGAACCAGATATAATTTCTGGTCGGCACCACCATATTTATAAAACATAAATCATAGTTTGCATTGTATCCATTATCCATGTTTCAAAATAATGTTTACGACCCATTGAAAAAATATAATCCAAGTGTTCCGAAAGACAGTCTTTGATGTAGCTAGTTCTCAATGCAAAATTAATATGACCTCGTAAAAAACTGATTATGCAAGAACCTTCATTCGAGTCGAGACTGACGCTCATCCACTTCCATCTGCATTTAAATTATACATTAAAAGAAAAATCCGTGTTAAAATTAAAGCTATTATAATGAATGCAAGAGTACCTACATAGATGAGAAATGATGTTATGTTAATACAAGGGATGATGTTATGTTATGTTATTCCCCAGTTTGTAGGTAGAAAGCACACCCTTTCTGAAAACCTCCATAATAGCAGTTGTGCTTTTGTGTTTCCGTTAGTGAGTAAGGAATGTCAGATCCTTATTCTTAGATGATAACTGGATATAAAGCGAATTTGCACGACCATACATTGACAACCATCATTTCTTGATGTTTTCTTAGATACTGTATTTCTGGATGTGCTTCTGGATATGCTCTTTTTATACAATGTCTACAACGGAGTTATTGCTAGCCCTGAACTCACTATTTTTTTCTTCCAGCTGCGTGCTCCTGTTGTTAGAACAAGACACGCTCCTTTATCCAATGTCCAAAATTAATCGATTTTTTGTTAAAAAACACAGGGTATATTGGAATTTCTATACCAAGTACCTACCCTGCTCAACCTGCGACATTAAAAGTAAGTTTAGAAAGAATAAGGTATTCTATGCGCTAAATATACCTACTTTGATATACTTTCTTCCAAATGTCATTCCAACGTGCCATATATAAAGTTTATAAAATCGATAAGCGGTCAACGAATACGACATCTAGTTTGGGACCTTTCGTTCGCGGACAATATCCGCTGTTGACCAATTAAGCCATGACAACTGCGGCCCACTCGACCGCTCCACTCAATTGCACTCTACAGGATATTAAACTCTCGACAGAGAATCTGTAGGCACGAAATATCTTTCAGTACTTAAAATTTTCGTGAATGATTTTCTTTATCATTTTCCTGTTTCTAGATCCTCGAAGACCACACCGAGGCGCCCTAACTTCGCTCGGATTCAATTGGGGGAGGTCGGCATTTATGCCAGATGGACAATAACTTCAATGGTGAAAGAATATTTTAAATATTTGCAAAGTTTTTGGAGATTGCTCATTAAAAAAAAAACTTACAAAATCTGCATTCTCTCTTTACTTATTAGATATTATGTATATATAATGTGTGTTTGAATGTCTATTAGAGACAACTAGATATAATATGTATTAGAATTGATAAAAATATTTCACTCAATGGAGACTCATTTTATTTTTAAATCTATTTTTAAAAAAAATATTAAAAGCCACTTTTCTGAGCTAGAAGTCGTTGGATGAGTGGTCAACTTTCCCTATCTCCTCCTAATCCCTTATCCTTAATATTACTGTAGTCGGGGGCACACTTCATTAAAAAAAAAGAATAGATGTGCTCAGAAAGGTTGAAAAAAATATTTTTTTTTACTTCACAGGAATAGCTTAAATTGGACAATATTATTTAATACTAGCTGATCCAGAAGACGTTTTCCTGCTAGAACCCGAAACTAATTCCATAACCCGATTGTGGCGCCACCCAACGGATCAAATTCTATTTTCAAACCATATATTAAACTGACACGCCACTTTATGTCAATGAACGATGGTTACATTATTTGAATATTCTTCATACAAAATTTTATACTAAAATCGCGATAAAAAGGGGGGGGGGGTGTAGGAGGGTGAAAAATACTTTACGCCCTATTCTCATACCTACCAAATATAAAAAATATATCTTTTTTTTTGTTTTGTTTGTTACAAACACTGGAGAATTTTATATATTACAATAATAACTTAAATTTTACTGCAAAAATTCTCATTTAAATTACTTATTTATTTTTTTACACCAACGTTAAGAGATAAAATTAATGTGATTTCAAAAGGGTTATTACGACGTAGTTTGATATGACGACGAACAACTATGTAAATATTACCGTTTATGTATTCACAATTTATGTCAAATATATAATAAATATATAATAATATTATATATCGTACAAATATATAATAAATGCGAAAGTTTGTGAATATATGGATGTAACACTTTCACGCAAAATACTAAAACGATTTGATTGAAATTTTACAGTAATAGGTATAGCTGATACATCAATATAATTTTTGAAGAGAAGAAAGCGGATAAAGAATTTATGAAGAGAAGCGGATAAAGTCGCGAGTAAAAGCTAGAAAAAACACATTACAAATGAGTTTCGAGAGCTACACGTAAGAAACAAGGCAGACTTTAAATTTGTACTGAGGACACAAAGGATAAGTTGTTCCTAACTAAATGTACACTCGCATACACTTCTTGAATTTTCAGATATATAAAGCACGTAGTTCGTTGAGCACCCCTGAATATGTGGGAAAGCCTTTGGTACAAAGAAAACTTTAAAATATTCGGAATCAAATAATCCCACTAACGGTCCACTTGATGGTAGGTGGCTACCGTCGCCACAGCACACACCGTCACACAAGCAACGCCACAGCTGCTGCAAGTGCGCTGCCGACTACAGTAGGATTGGATAAGGGATTAGGAGGGGATAAGGAAATGGGCTCTGGCATCCCTTACTCACTCACCGAAACACAACAGCACGTATATGCTGTTATTTCACGGTGGTATTCCGTAAGGTGGTGGTTATTGCCGCCAGGCGGGCTGCCCAAATGACTGCGAAACGCAATGTGCCCTACCACTACTTTTCAAATCCAGACCAGAGTCAATTTTGAAAATTACATTAAAATTTCCAAAGTTGATCCCGCCAGGAATCAAGCTCGGGGCCCCTAAGATGTTAGGCAAGCATCCTTGCCTCATCCAACGGGCCGTCAAACATCTGATGGGCCACGAGTCAACGGTGGATCCAGACTGCTTCTGACAGGTCCTATTAGAAAATTATGAGAGAGTTTTAGCAGTGGACGTCCTACGACTGAGATGATGGTTTATATAAAGAAAAAAAAAACGGGATAAGTGCGAGTTGAACTCGCGTGAAGAGGGTTCCGTACGATGTTATCTATCCGCACAATATTGAGTGATTTACCATTTTATGTGAATATCATGGACTTCTTATAGGTTTTCCTATAATCTATAAGTAGAAAACTAATTTCTGTATTATTTTTTTCAAAATTTTAGGTTCAGTAGTTTCCTAAAAGAAAAAAGAAAAAGAATGTTATTATACACATATAACATGCACACGTAAATAATTACTGGTAATATAACATATGGCATAAAGATAATTAGGGAGCTTTGATCTCGAAAGTCTCTAAATGTGGGTGGAACACAAAGCTTACTCGTAATTAGGTACAGCGGAACCTTTCTCCGTTTTGTACATATTTAGCTTAATCTTGTATTTTACTTGTCCTGATTTTCTTAGTGAATTATTTACTCTCCCATTATATTTAACGTGAGATGAGGGAACTTTATTTAAGAAACCTTTTCTTTTAGACATAGTTTGTAACATTTTAAAAGTAACGAAAACGGTATGATATAAACAAACAAATGGTTGGGTGATTTCCCAACTGAATGCCATTGTATTGTTGAATACCATAGTTATCATAACGTTTGTCGATATTCTAGGTTTTGTTATTTTTTACCATTTATTATAATACATATAACAGAACATTTGGTGTAGTCAGTTAGAAGAAAATAAAAAGTCAAACGAACTTCAAAATCTCATCATAGTTAATATAGCGAATATAATATATTCAAAAATGATCAAAGAAAATACCAATTTTTTTGATTTAGATATGTGAAATGTAGGAAAATATTAAAAGTATTAAGATCAGTTGTAGTGCCTAACATAATATAATTGTTGTTTATGCATCCCGTACCTATGGTACATTCCCATACATTACTTAACATCGAACGAGCGGATGCATAACTGCTGACTCAGAAAAAATAAATAACGATTTTATTCTTCTTACGGCTTGTTTTTTTCTGCAGTCTGTACAGGAAAAACTATGGTGGCGAGTTTACAACAATTTAAAAAATATATGACGTATTAACTTCATAAAAATAGAATCGTGGCGAGTTTACACATGTTTTTTTTGGTGGCGAATTTACTTTGTAGCGAATTTACAATCTCTTAGTATATATGGTCCCAAAATAGACCATTTTTAATAATAATGTTACGTGCGGGGTGAGTCAAACTGTCGTGTAAGGGCGAACGAACTATTTATTTTCACAAACCAAGATTACTTCCAAAATCACTAAAATTGTCCGATGTAACCGTTAAAGTTGCCAAAAATCGTCAATCGTCATTTGAGACTTAAAAGAATTCGTTGTTCAACGTTTCAAGTTTGTTTATATTACATAAAACTTTCTAAGTAAGTAGTAAGTAGGACATTGCAACATTTATTAGTTTAGAATTCCACCCAGTGTAAGTGGGTGAGTGGGTACGGTTAGCCACAAAGCGGAGCACAATTTCAAATTATCAATTGTACTGTTTGAAACTTAGTTCGGGGAAGTGTTATATAGGCCTACTTCGCTTCAAATTTATAGATGGTTAGACCGATTCAATTTCTGATTTTGCTCGGGTGCAGTCGAAGAGATGATATACATAAAATATAAATAACCACTTGGAAAAACGTCCACTAAGAAAGAGTAACAGAATTTTTAAAATTATCCAAGTTTCATATATAAAGTTTAGTATAGATGACAGAGATAATTATATATGTAGGTACAACGTGTTTTAAAGGACTTTAAAAATGGAACTCCTTTAACTAATTCGACTTGAGCGTCCGTCGGTCTGTTCTTCCAATTAATGAAACAAAACCCTTTTCCAGATAAAGTCTTGCGTTTATATGCAGTTATGAACCGTTGTACTTGTACTTATACCTTATTTCTAATAGATATCATCAAATCTTCTAATATCTTAGGAGTAATGTCATTAAATATAACCGTATATTGTGATTCACATAAATTGTTAATTTTAGTATCTACATTATTATAATAATGTCATATCACTTCGTATAGGAGCGCCCTGTTTAGTTCCTCACCGATGTGTTTGTGGTGAAAATGTTAATTCGCTCGGCCACCATGGTTTATCCTGCAACAGAAGTGCTGGCCGCATTGCTCGACTTAACGCTTTGAATGATATCATCCGTCGGGCCTTTGCAAGTGCCAACGTCGCAGCAATTTTGGAACCAAACGGCCTATCACGCGACGATGGCAAGAGGCCTGATGGTATGACTCTCATTCCTTGGAAGATGGGACGTCCTCTTGTATGGGACGCCACATGTGCTGATACCTTGGCGCCGTCTCATATTTCAGAAACTTCAGTGAGTGCCGGTAGTGCGGCTACATATGCAGAAAATCTCAAGAGGCGTAAATATTTTCATTTAGATAAAGGATATATATTTATGCCTTTTGGGGTGGAGACACTTGGATCATGGGGACCGGACGCGTTAAAGATTATCAAAGATCTGTCTGGAAGGTTAATTACGGCCACTCGTGACCAAAATGCTGGTTTCTATTTCGGGCAAAAACTTAGCATCGCCATTCAACGAGGCAATGCCGCCAGCATTTTGGGCACGCTGCCTCAAATTTCAGAACATTTACTTCTTATGTTATTATTATTGTTTATATAGAGGTAGTTAGAATTATTTACCATTCACATTTATAATATTAGTATGTATTAATAAAAAATAAGTCGGTAAATAAAAATAAAAAAAAGAAAATGTTTATGAAATATTTGAAAGAAAGCAATTTTAAAAACAGATAATTCAATTAACTTCCAATTGTGTGTAAATAAATAATAATGTATTTTGAGACTTGGCAGGAGAAAATTCCAGTCTGTTCCGGACCCCCCATGCCGATACCAAGGCTAGAATGGCCATCTTTTCCACCACAGATTTACTGTATTTCTCTGTAAAATGAACAAGCATGTTACAACAATATACTCGTTTAGTATACTAAACAATATCTCGATATATCAATATGATAATAAAAATTTGTTTCCGTTTGTTTGCCCTTCGTTTAAAGGGAACGTTGAAAGGGAACGACGGCAGACTCAAGTGATTTTTTGTTATCTATCTGACTTACCGTGATGTCTAACTCTTCTGCTCTTCTCTTCTCGTTGCTGAAACACTGTCATCAAGCGTAGATACTATTTTATGTTTCTTTCTTTCGTCAATCCTATACATATTTTCGTTGGATATAATAATGAATTATTTGTATTTATTTAAAAAAACAGAAATATTTTCAATGACCTTTTGACATAATTATGTCACTTTGATCAACATCTAAGTACGTATTAAGTTAATAGAGATTATCCAGCCAATAATGAAATTATAATCTGATTTCTAGTAAGTAATTCATGCGCCGGGATATTGTTCGCATATTTATGAGCCTATATTTGCTGAGATGTTTTTAATTTAGAGGTGTTAAAATATTTAGAGAGGAATAAATTGTTCACAATATTAGGTATGTTAGCCGAAATTGTTCAGAACTTTTAGGAGTTTAAACACATGACAATGTTAATATATTAATGAACTCGACTGTACATGTAAATTCTTCTTTAAATTATTCGAATCGGACCTTTCCGCGGTGTGAGCAAACAGCCCTACGCTAGTCTGTTAGTTAGCTACACATTATTTTTTATTTAGTTTTGTTAGTGCCAAATTAATTGATAGTAGTTCACTGCTATCAATTAATTGATTGTCCATTAAATTAATCCATAATCTGTCGCCACCGCAAGCCGCGCGAACGGCCAATTAAAACCTCAGTCAGTCTCAGGAAAACATCGTATCGATAACACCCGTACTGACTCGATGCGCGAGATTTGAATTTATTTATCCCTAATATTATCAGACATTGTGCTTGTAATTTATATAATTGGTCCGGCTTCTCGCTCCGCGAGTGTAATCATTGAAGTGGTGATGTGCTGGACCTTCTAGACTCTGCGTGTAACGGGCTCGTTGCAATCTTCGCCGCTGGAAGACTAAGGACCTCGTGATTCACGAGATAGTTATAAGATTTTCCTTCATTTCCTCGCCCTTTGACTACATGTACCACCAACAAAAAAAAATACAGTCCATTTCTTACAATCGAAAATATTCGACATAATCATACTCGAACGGTACCAGTTTTTGTTCATAAAATTATATATTTATATATGTATTAAAATGGTATAGCGTGTAATTTTTTTGTTTGTACACCGATTGGACTGAAACAAACACTAAATGTTACGGGATCAGTGAAAACCATATTCAAATCAGTTAAGCCTTTTCTGAGATTGACGTGCACAAACGCACAGACAAACAGACAAAAATTCTAAAAATTATTTTTTTGAATTGTTGCATGAACAAATTGTTTTTTTGAAAAAATATTTAATGTGCAGACAGGGCTCGTTTATTATACGTATAATAGATAAGATGTATAGATAGTGATTTTAATAAACATCTAGATATATTTATAAAACAATACAAAATGTCCGGAGATAATACAAAATCGATGTGTTAATAGATTAATATACGTACATTTTCATCGATAAACCCGATTGTTATAAGAAATCATATAGGGAAGGCCAATTAAACCAAATATTGCTGTGGTGGCTTAAATGTCCTAGAGATAAGACTTGAGCTGAGTTGGAGTAAAATAATAAATGGTTTCCGAAATAT
Source organism: Bembecia ichneumoniformis (assembly GCA_910589475.2). Lineage (NCBI taxonomy): Eukaryota > Metazoa > Arthropoda > Insecta > Lepidoptera > Sesiidae > Bembecia > Bembecia ichneumoniformis. Next base: position 12,171,294 of record OU342536.1, on the reverse strand, counting down.
TGGTTGTTTCGGTTAATCCGAAGTTTGTTACTCAATTACGCAAAAACCGCTAAACGGATTTGGATAAAATTTCGCACACAGATTATTATCTGTATTACCTTATAGGATACTTTTTATCCTGGAAAAATATTAGGTTCCTGTGAGATTTCAAAAAACGAACTACACCGCATACGAAGTCGCGGGCACGGCTCGTTTTATATACTTACAAGTTAGGTGTCACCATCTTCGATCATGTTTGTTGTTTATTATGGATGTAGTATTGTGGAGTGTAGTACTTTAGTGAATTGAGCGCATCGCTGCGATCGGCGTGCGTGCGGCGAGAGCGTCGCGAGACACGGCGACTTTTTAACGTCTCGTCGTATCGTCTGATAGCTGTTTAGAGTTTAATGTTAGAATGATAAAATATTGTCGCAATAAACTCGTTCGTGGAGGTGGCGCCTAAGTTGTGCTAAACAAATAAATTCAATTAATTTAAATTTTAACTTAGCAATTCACTTCCTTTTTTTAATGTTAGGATCGGTAGACAGTCTAACGGTCCACTTGATGCTAGGTGGCTACCGTCGCATCGTCTATAACACAAACAACGCCACAGCTGCTGCAAGTGCGCTGCCGATTACAGTGGGATTAAGGATAAGGGTTTGGATAGGAAAATGAGCTCTGGCATCCCTTACATACTCGCCCAAACCTAACAGCACACGCGTTGTTATTTCACGGTGGTTTCACCGTGAAATAACGACGGTTTCACGGTTTACCCAAATGACTACGAAACACAGTGTGCCCTGCCACTGCTTTCCAGATCCAGACTAGAGCCAAATTTGAAAAGTTCATTTTCCAAGTTGACCCAGCCGGGAACGAACTCGGGAACCCTAGAAAAGAGCGTTAAGGCAGACATCCTAACCACTCAACCACTCCATCCAATCCAACTTCAAAACGGCTTCCTCTCCACAGGAAGGCTTAGCCTATCATAGTGATCAAAGATATATATGCCTTTCAGAAAGAAAATAAAATGTTTAATAATAAAATTCAGATGTTTCACTTTTAATGTTTAAAACGATGAAAGAGAGTTTTTTTCAATCACACTTCATCGGCAATTATTACTATAGTTAAAAGCAATTATTATAGTAATATATGTATATAAGAGCAGTGATATACGACAACTACGTGAAGTTGGCATTAAATGCGTTAAAGGGACCATAAATTGTGTTGTCAAAACATGGACACTTGTTGGGTGAGTACGAAACGGGAATTTGAATGTTGTCTTTTGCTCTAAGCGACGAGCGAAATGTTACCATTATTTCTTAAAATCCGATAGTCATGTCACATAAAAGATAGACAAATAAGAGATCTACATTATACCTAAATAAACCTTCTTTTTGCTATAATATGTAAAATTTGATGCCAATTCGAGAATCCTAATAATATTATTGTATAAATGCGAAAATTTGTATTCTTGGACTTTTGGATGTTTGTTCCTCAATCACGCAGAAACGGCTGAACAGATTTGGAGAAATTGGTCACACTGATAGTTTATTACTCGGACTGCCATATAGGATGCTTTTTATCTTGAAAAAAAAAAAATGTTAGGATTCCGAGGGGTCGTTATTTTTCAACGCAGGCGAACTGTAGTCGCCAGCGCACTTGCAGCAGCTGTGGCATTGCTTGTGTTATAGGCGACGGTAGCCAACTACCATCAAGACCGGATTACGCAACTATCCACAGACAATGAATGGTGTGTTTAGATTTTTATGTAAACATATAAAAAGACAAATACTTATTAAGTAAGTAAGTAGTTCAAGTAATGGCAAGGCACACTGCGTTTCTCAATAATTTGGACAGCCCGTCTGGCAGCAGTAACCACCCCCTTACAGAAGACCACCGTGAAATAACAGCACGTGTGTTTTGTGTTTCGGTGAGTGAGGAAGGGATGCCAGCGCACTTGCATCACCTGTCGTGTTACTTGTGTTATAGGCGACGGTAGCCACTACCATCAAGTGGACCGTCAGCCTGTATGTCTACCTTAACTTTTAAAAAAAAATTCGCGGACATCAGCTAGTTACAAAATAGACATGACAATACAAGCAGACATGTACATATAGGTAAATTAATGACAAATTTGTAAATTAATAATTATAAACTCTCATTTTTTTTTGTAATGTCATCTGTTTGTATTTTTATCATATAAATTTGTAGCAAATATGTATACGGTACTTATAATAAAAATACATTTTTTAAAAAATTTTGTCTGTCTGTTCGCTCCGGCTAATCTCGAAAACAACTGGATTTATTTTGACGGGACTTTCACTGGCAGGTAACCGATGTTGTAAGGAGTAACTTATATTAAATAGATAATTAATTAATGTAACTAAATTAAAAAATAATTGTATTACTATTTAAAGTACTTAGGTATTACATGCGAATGATAACTCTCGTTTTAATTTTATTAAATACTAGCTGAATTCGGCCTCGCTTCGCTGCGGCCCATAGGGCGGTGGAGTGCGCGTGGGGCGCGCTGTACTGGAGACTGCTTATATACAGGGTGGTAATTTGAGATGGGTCAGTAAGGGCAGCTACCTAAACCTTTGTAGCTAGAACAAAACACTCTTAGGAGACTATCCATAATTTTAATAGTTATTCCCATCGGCATTCAAAGATTTTGAAAAAATGGTACAGTCAGCGGGAAAAAGGTCAATTTTCACGTTTTGTTTTTATAGCGCCAATCGATTCTGTTACTTATAAGGATCAATTGACCCTACGGGACCACCTGAGCTTAGAGTACTAGAAACGTCAAAAATCTCAAAAAACTACTGCCATACATTTCTTACGGAATGAGATTGAAAAATAAGTTCAAATATTGTTTTTAATTAAAAAAGGCGGCAATCACTACAATTGCCAATCTTTAAAAACAAGTAAAGATCGTAAGTAATAAATCTACGATAGTAGTTGCTCTATTTGTTTGCCGTTTGGACGGTTTCTGCAATGAGCGTGTAACCGCTGATATTTTGTTTGCGTTAACTCCATACACCGTTGTAGTGACAATTCTTGAACTGTAATGTACCTAATTTTTCTTGTAAATTCCATTTTTGAGATATCCCAAAAAAAATATCAAGAGGTCTCAACGACCACAACGACAGCATTTGTATTTGTACTTTTTCCATATCTTTAAAACTTGGTTATGGGAAATGCCTACTTCGGCAGCGACTTCAAAGCTTCTAACGACCGAGTGTTAAAATTGCAACCGCTATTTTTTATCAAGATCATTGTTGTCGTAAGGATTTCTCTTAAAGGAGCTACACTCTACAAGAATATTTAGGAGATTTTTTATAACTTTTGATATAGGGTATAGGGTATTTAATCTTATATCATTCCATGGCAGTTGATATTATTTATAAAATAAGCTTCTAATAAATCTATGCGATCTAAATGAATCAATATTTTCACAATTTAGCTGACATGCAAGAATAATAATAAATAACATTTGTTTCTAAAACAATGTTTTCCTTCCAAATTCAAATTAATTTAAAATAAACATTGCCTAGCCAGTTTCCATTGTAGTGATTGCCGCCTTTTTTAATTAAAAACAATGTTTGAACTTATTTTTCAATCTCATTCTGTAAGAAATGTATGGAAGTAGTTTTTTGAGTTTTTTGACGTTTCTAGTACTCTAACCTCAGGTGGTCCCATGGGGTCAATTGATCCTTATAAGTAACAGAATCGATTGGCATTATAAAAACAAAACGTGAAAATTGACCTTTTTCTCGCTGACTGTACCATTTTTCCAAAATCTTTGAATGCCGATGGAAATAACTATTAAAATAATGGATAGTCTCCTAAGAGTGTTTTGTTCTAGCTACAATGGTTTAGGTAGCTGCCCTTACTGACCCATCTCAAATTACCACCCTGTATATATATATATATATATATATATATATATATATATATATATATATATATATATATATGTGTGTGTGTGTGTGTGTATATATATATATAACACTATTGATCGTAGCGTAATGTTATATAGCCTTCCTCGATAAATGGACTATTCAATACAAAAAGAATTTTTCAATTAGAACCAGTAGTTCCTGAGATTAGCGCGATCAAACAAACAAACAAACTCTTCAGCTTTATATATTACTATAGATTTTAGCTATCAACATATATAGTATATATGTTGATAGCTGTATTAATTATGTTTTATCCTAATTAATAGCGTGTACAGGTTATTAGTGGCACGGCACACTGCGTTTCACACTCATAAATTGTCAGACTGCTGCCACACGGGTTGAACAATTTACTGCAAACAAAGATAAGCCAAGATAAGCTCATGGTTAGGGTAAAATCGCTATATGAAAAGCGTCACTTGTACCACACAACATTAGGCCGCATTTAAGGGTTGACAGTCATTCGTCATTCTGACACGACCCCTGAATAAATGAGAATTGCTATCAGTGACTTAAGTTGCGGAAAACGATAATCCTATTTGCGAAATTGGCTTTGTTTCAAGTGCGCTGACCGGAAGGGCACGTGCATTCCAAAATTATTGATTCTACATTTCATTTAAATTTAAAGGAGTATATGGGCAAATTAGTATGGAGTCTGGATCAATGCTCAACAGTGATGAAACTCATGCCATTTGAAAGCTTTTGGGGTTTTATTTAATTTATTTGGGGGTAAGTAAGTAAGTAGTTTAAGTAGTGGCAGGGCACATTGCGTTTCGCAGTCATAAATTGGGCAGCCCGTCTGGTGGCAGTAACCACCACTTACAGAAGACCACCGTGAAATAACAGCACTTGTGCTGTTGTGTTTCGGTGGGTGACTAAGGGATGCCAGAGCCCATTACCTTAACCCTTCCCAATTCCTTATATTTAATCCTACTGTAGTCGGCAGCGCACTTACACACCAATAGCGTTGCTTGTGTTAATAAGCGACGATAGCCACCTACCCTCAAGTTGACCGTCCACCTGTCTGCTACCCTTTAACATAAAAAGTGGGATTCATAGAAATCTTACTTCGTCCGTCGTCTTTCTAACTAAAACGTATAAATATGTTTCCATTATATATGTAGTGTGCAAACACCGTCTGTCACCAGCGATATATTAAATTCTTCCCTTCCTTGAACGACGGTTATTGATTTTATAACAAGATTCTACTCAAACACACACTGAATACACTTTAATATTGTCATACTGTCTGAGGGTGTGCTATCTGGAGCCATTACATCGTCAGCCAGCGATTATTAGATTGAATCATTATAGATGAATCACAAAATAGATGACTATTTTGTGTTACTATCATAAAATAGTCATCTATTTTGTGATAGTAACAAATTGTCAAAGGAATCTTTCAAAAACAAAGTAATGGAGGCTTGTTGGATAATAATTTATAGAAATACCTACACAAGTGACGCACAAATTATTTTGTGGCACATAAAACATTCAATTAATTTATATAGACACATAGACGCAAAGTTGCCTGTCTGTGTGTATTCTAAAAGATGTACTTCGGAGAGTGTGCTCGAGAGCTGCATGAGATCATACCGCCTTCCCCTTTCTTCTATCGGACATGCAGACGTACGGCTGGTTACCATCCTCACCTTGTCGAAATCTCTCTAATTCGAACCAAGCACTTTAAAACATCTTTTGTGATGCGCACTGCTAAGGATTGGAACTCCCTGCCGGCGTCTGTATTTCCAAGCTCATATAACCCAAATCTTTTCAAGGTTCGAGTGAATAGGCATCTTCTGGGTGAGCTCGCTCCATCTTCGGCCTGATCCTTCCTACATGGATAGATGCTGGTCAAGAGCAAACCCGTTAATAATAAAAAAAAAAAAAAAAAAAAATTGAAAATGCAAGCTAAATTGAAAAATTACAATATATAAATTTCGGTAGAGATTACACATTCAATAAGAGATACCGAGTTTATATAAGTATCGTAGGCCGTTGTAGCATAATCTACTTGTCGAGAAAATTTTTATGTTGCCTTTTATCTATTACAAATAATATAGAAACAAAGTCTTTTATACTAGGAGTTAGGAGTTTTCTAAGAGTGCCATTTGACCGGATTACGCAACTATCCACAGACAATCAATGGTGTGTTTAGATTTTTATGTAAACATATAAAAAGACAAATACTTATTATGTAAGTAAGTAGTTCAAGTAATGGCAGGGCACACTGCTTTTCTCAATAATTTGGACAGCCCGTCTGGCAGCAGTAACCACCCCCTTACAGAAGACCACCGTGAAATAACAGCACGTGTGTTTTGTGTTTCGGTGAGTGAGGAAGGGATGCCAGCGCACTTGCATCACCAGTGGCTCTAGCATGAGTTTACGATACTACACTCGCTAGCGAGAGCGTAAAACATTTATATGGAAAATTGATAATTTGACATTGACAGTTCACGATTTTCCATACAAAAGTTTTACGTTCTCGCTAGCGAGTGTAGAATTGGTGTAGTATCGTAAACTCATACTAGAGCCTCTGTTGTGTTACTTGTGTTACAGGCGACGGTAGCCACCTACCATCAAGTGGACCGTCAGCCTCTCTGCCGATATAAACATTAAAAAAAACTAATACAACTATAGATTATTAGAATGTTTAATTAAAGGATTTATATTTTTATAAGAATTTCAGTGTAAGAAAAACATGAAAGAAGAAAAGAAGACTGTACTTTTATATAATTATGTGTGTCTCATATACTAATCTAATTTAAAACAAACCCTTACACAAGTAGTTACTAAATTTAATAATAGCAGGTAATACGTATAAGTATGCCGCTTTAAATGTGACGTCATATAAACTTTCTCTTAGTGTTTTATATACACTACTATTTTTTAGTCATCCCAAAAAAAAGTGTTATCTTTAACCATTAATGATCACGTTTATGTGATTAAATAATTAAAAAACAAATAGTAAGAACATTGTCTTTAAAAATAAATAATAATCGGTTATCCTTTTTTTACTCGAACGATTCGACGTAAGTAGGTACCATAGATAAAATACTACTTAACCAGTATAGATGGTCACTTACGTACATTGAATCCGTACCCTATCCAATTTCGCTTATATCTAGATGCCGCCTGTGTAGTTTGTCGCTTATTTGTTGTCATTAAAAATCCGCTAGAGTCGCTGCAGTCGACCATTCAGTCAATTCTCATGCACAAGAGATGGCACTACTAAAATTTATTTAAAATATAAAAGTGGGCACGAACAACGATAAAAGGGCCGTATGAACGGTATAGGTTCTGTTCTAAAAAATAGGGCAATAAGGAACTAAAACGTTAATTACTGACCGATTATATCCTATAATAGAAAAACGTCTTGTCAATCGATAAAATATTATTGATTATGTTTTTTGTTATTTGTATTCATAATCTTTACATACTTCGATATAATTTTGCTTAGGTACGTATGTTTGTGTTCAGAAAGCTGAAAAACTGGGTGATGGATTAACTTAATTTTTTTGCAAAACGATGCATTTTATCACAAGAGTGTTTATATATACTTTCTATTCCGAAGATTCAGCGGAAACGAAAATAAAAATGAGCTTACAGCAAAGCGTGGCCAGGTTCAGTTAGTTATAACATAGATAAAAATTAACCAGTTTTTGTCGATTGTGTTACGAAGAAAAAAATGATAACTCACACATTTTAATTTGTTATTTTTGTACTATGGTCATTATGCATTATAATTGTAAAACAAATTAATAACATAATGTTTTCTGATATAATAATATTAAATATCTAAATAAAAAAATTCTATAATTTTCATTAAAATATGCATGAAATGGAACAATATTATACCACAGTTTTACAATACATTTACAATAAAACTGTGATCAGTACCATGTCTCTGGATCATACATAAAAGTACTCCCAGCAACGTCGCCCTCTACTTATTACCACGATAATAAGGAACTATAACTGCGTGATTGAATTTGTTGGTTATAATTTTTAACAAAATAGGTACACATTAATGTTAAATTCGAGACTATTAGTGACATCTAGGGAGTGGAAATCCCAATATGAAATTGGCTTCAGATCGTTATATGGAGGTTGACCACCTATACTGGTTAAGTAGTATTTTATCTATGGTAGGTACGTACATTGATTTTAGTGCGCATTATTTTTGTAGTACTTAAACTAAAATTTAATTACTTTATGTTAAGTGTCTATCAAATCTAATTAAGCCGTTATGTTAATATAGATGTTCTACGTTTAAGGTTAATTTTTATGGCATAGTTAAAAAATTGATGTTGCAATTTAAAAAAAGGTAGTCATACTGGCCATCCACTGAAAAAGGTCATTATTCAGAGACGTTTATACTAATCATACTTATATCAAATTTAATTATTGAAAATGTTTAAAATTACATTTCAAAAACCTTTGTGGCTTTCTATAAGTAAACAGAAAAATTCACATGTATTGTCTTAACAACCATGTTGGCCCTAAAAAACCGCTAAAATTTATATCCTTCAAGACGTCCCGTCCCTTCACATCCTAGGGATTCGGATCCGAGCTAAGACGGAGATATATCACAGTGCTAACATGTCGGCTGGTGGAGTAAATAACTTGCAGGATGTATCTGCTCGAGTCTATATAAATCAAGTTTCGTCCGGAACATTAACCCCAGCCTTATCGATACAGATCAATGAGCGGAGACAGAGAATGCGGCTAAAAGGCTAAAATTAAGGCTATATATTTTTTTAAAATATTATATAAGCCTTAATTGAGTACTTATTGTATTTGGCTTGTAATATGAAACTATACATCCTACTGAGAATAAATCTAGATCTAGGTCAAGAAAAAAATGTTTTCCTCGTATTTCATAAGAATCGAATCCGAGATCATCTCATCAGAGTACTAATACATTAACAATTTGAATAACAACAAAATTTAACAATTATTTTAATTAATTATAGTTGTTTTAAAAGGAATAACACAGAAATTAGGAATTACTAAAGTGTGCACAAGAAAATTCGCTTATGCATGATTATATCGTTATTCCATGACAAAAGCATAGACAATGACCAGTTTTTCTTAGTGTTTAATTTAATTTTATGAAATTTATTTTATTTAAATTTTGTAAAACCACGAAATTTAAGTTTCTAAAAATTTAATTAAAAAAAAAACGTTCCTTTTTCTTTCAAGCTTTGCTAAAATTTAAGGCAAGAAATAATAAAGTAAAGTAAATGTACTTACTTATAGTTATCCAGGACATCGAAATTAAATTTTTTCCATCTCTGGAATTTTCTTATCTGTTACGCGAGAGGGTGTTTTAAAATGAAAAGGATTTTATGGTAAAAAAAACTCAAAAAGAAAACAATGACTTTTTTAAATTAAAATAGTTTCTGAATTTAAATTAATATCAAATGAATTTGAGAAATATTAACCGCGTAATACACTCTGCTACAAGTGCTACAGTTTTAATAGATTTCATGGGTAGTTTTTCTTGTAACTTGGGAGTAGTTATTTTTTTTTTCAACAAAATATTCAAAAACATATTAACCGATTAGCCATTACATTTTTTTAAAGTCTTGGCTAAAATTATCTGTATCGAAAGTACTCTGTGTAACACCTGTGCGCGTTCACTTTGTCCTTTTGAAAGCATTCTCCTGTTTACTGGAACGGTTAAGCTCGCGATTCTTTCACAGTTACACTCCAAACATACGCACACCACTTAAAGCTGGTTTCCACCGGCATTGTCTGTTTTGTCCAGATTACACAACAATAAATTAAAAGTAGTTGCAAACCCATTTAACGAGGATTTGTCTGTAATTTGAGGAAGTTCAAGTAGGGATTTGTATTTTCTCACATAAGGGAGTAACTACACTCGTTTCGCTGGACGAATTTAGAAAGTCCGCTACAACCCTCATAGCGTGCTATCTCCGCTGAATCGTTTCTGTCGGTCGCGTATAGCGTAACTGAGACTCTATTCAAGTAGCAACTGTCGCCAAGGAGTTGCGAACGGTCCGCGTACAGCGCTGAATGCAGCAGAACAGCCCCGAAAGAGGCGGAATAGCGTTGTTCACGGTCATTGACATGCGATTCATGAAACACACTGGTTCTCAGTTTCGCCTGATGGCGTGAAAGCTTTTGCGTTCGCAGAGAATGGCCTTAGTGCTTCTGACTAAGGCCTACCGGTCCACCAGCATAGGATATACACCCTCATGTCCACGGAATACTCATGAGGGTGTATCTGCTACGGAGGTTTGTTATTGAAGAGAATAGAATTAGAGAACATAAATACATCCGTCAGCTGTCGCACAAATTTCAAAGTGACAGATAACGTAACGCTTTTTAATTACCGCTTGTATTAATCTTATTCTTCATAAAATTTCCATACCTTTATATGAAAATCGATTCTTAAGAAATAAATTCCAAAAGCAACGAATTTAATTTAATCATAATCTCTATCAGCATTTTGTGGTTAATATTTGTGTTTAAAGGGGAGACAAACGCTAAATACTAAAAATATCCATTGTTTAATGAAGATGTTAAAAGAAATAGACAACACAATTACTTTGAAAAAATACATATTATACTTAAACATGTGAAGAACCAATTGTATTAATTAGAATTTTCATTAAAGTAATAGAAACTCCACAAAAAAAGTTAGAACACAAGAAGAATTTGACTTTTATTGAAAATTCTCTCGAAAACGGCTTATTGCGCGCAAATGAATCATGTACCTATTAATAAGTTAATGTCAGTTTAAAAAATCGTATTAATAATTTTTTTTGCGCGTTGTTCTAATGGTAAAAACAAAACAAAAACACCATTTCTAGGCCCGTTGAATTGTCTCCGCCGCCAGCGAGTTCTATTGTAAATGTCATTTGCCTCAGTGAAGCCCTTAACTGAATGAGTCCTTTTCCATGACTGAGAAAATTGCTATGTTATTGGGGTAGGTTTAGGTCGTCGCATAATCAGTTTACATTTTTTTTGTGTTATGTTTGATAATAGGTATACATATTTTTTAATTTTTTGTTTATTTTTTAACTAGCTGAACTCGGCTACGCTTCTCTGCGGTCCATATGGCGGCTACGTGCGCGTGGGGCGCGCGGTACTGAACATTGCCTATATACAATACTATTGATCGTAGTGTTTTCTTATATGGCCTATAATCTTCCTCGATAAATGAATTATTCAACACAGAAAGAATTTTTCAATTCTAACCAGTAGTTCCTGAGATTAGCGCGTTCAAATAAACAAACTCTTCAGCTTTATATATTAGTAGATAGAGATGTGGGTGTGAGTAAAAATGTCGAGTAAGGGCGAAAGAAGTCGATGTTTTTTGTTGACCAAGATTTCCTACAAATATTTAAACCGGTAAATATGCCAATGTCGCCACTGATTCGTTCAACGTGCTAGCTCACTGTCGCAGATGTCTTCGCAAAACTGTTAACTGTCGCTACCGTATCGCGTACCGTAGCACACTGCTGCTTCGACTAAAACACCTCTCGAGATGGGTGCGGTTCTAGTCCATAGGGGACTTGGAGCCGTTACCGGTCGTCCTCGAGTCTGCAGTCAGTTTGGATAGTTTTAGAAAATACTCGAAGTTTTGAACTAGTAACATCGTACGTCTGTTATTCTATTGGTTTTAAAATGCTGTTTCGGTTCCTGGAATATGAACCCTATGGCTTAACCGTAAAGACCAATTTCTTTTTGCACTTGTTTAAAGGAGCTTTGCCATCATCTAATTGTGTCCTCTTCTATCGGAATGTTCCATGCCCCCAACGAACTCGCGTTCCTTCGAGAAGGTTTCATGGCCAACCGTAAGAATAATATAGTGTTATATGGTATTTTAATGGATTTTTAATATTTTTAATGGAGTAAGTCATATTTGTACATTTACTGCGATGTCTACTCGACTGTAGTTACTTTAAATGTAAATAAATAAAAATAACATTATTATTGCACGTAAGATTTTTTTATGTCAAGATCGGCAGACAGGCTGACGGTCTACTTGATGGTAGGTGGGTACCGTCGCCTATAAGACAAGCAACGCCAAAGCTGCTGCAAGTGCGCTGCCGACTACAGTAGGATTAAGGATAAGGGACTAGGAGAGTCTGGGCTCTGGCATCCTTTACTCACACACCGAAACACAACAGCACACGTGCTGTTATTTCAAGGTGGTCTTCTGTAAGGGGTTGGTTACTGCCGCCAGATGGGCTGCCCAAATGACTGCGAAAACGCAGTGTGCCCTGCCACTACTTTCCAAATCCAGACCAGTGACAAATTTGAAAAGTTCATCTTTCGAAGTTGACCCTGCCGGGAATCGAACCCGGGAACCCTAGAACAGAGCGTTATAAGGCAAACACCCTAACCACTTATCCAACGGGCTAAGTTATTTAACAATATAACATAAATAAGATTAAGTTGTTAATTTGGACCATGGAATAAATTAAGCCCGATTTACATAATAAAGGTTGAGGCGAATTAGATTGCTCGGCGAGTACCTACTCGGTTTGGTCCGAAACTAGGCTCGGCCTGCGCCCGCAACACAACAAAGCACGGAAATGAGCCATTCGATAGGCAGCTCTCATAGGAAATTGTGGACCTTAGACTGTATACATAATGATCGCAAATATATTACAATAATTTCCTTATTAATAATAAAACAATTATTGCCTAGTAGGGCGACATCAGAAGAAACGACATACATACATTTGGTTTTTATCTGTTCGGTTAAAACTGTATTTATCTGATTAGTTTTATTTTGAGATGGTATTCGAATATGTTAACTATTTTTTTGCCAAAAAATCGCATTTAGGAAAGATTTTTTTAAATTTAAAATATTTGAAAATTTTAGTTTTTGGTTTATTGTATCAATTTAGTGTGAATAGAAATTGTTTCAATCAGTGATCGCACTTCGCACTTAATTGACAGATCTGGGTTAGGCACTCGAAAATCGTATACAGATTATCTGTTATTATACAAAAAAAATATTTTTTAGATAATCGCACAGGAACAGTAATTTTTTTTCTAAATGAAACGTACCCTATGTTATTTTATGTATCCCTGAAAAAGTGAAAACGTGAATGCAAATTATACAATCTACAACTTCTAAAAGGATTTTGATACGGTTTTCACTAATGGAAAGAGCGATTGAAAATAATAAGATATTTTTTGTGTAAGTATATAAAAATAATACATCCTTGCTATCATATAAATGCTATACTTATAAATTTATATGTTTTAAATAAACTTTTAAATTTAAAGTTTAATATTAAATTTATGTTCAGTATGTATTCGTCTTTATTTAGCTCCGTCCAATATTTCGACGGTCGATCGATAAGTTATTGGCATTCAATTTAAAACATTGTACCTGTGTGTAATCGTGGTGAAAATTGTCTCTGCATACACGGATTATTTAAAAAATAAATAAATAACGGGATCATCTTGTAGTCGTTTAGACCCTAAGAAAGAAAGAAGAAAATAAAGGCTTTCTTTGGTTTCAACTATTTTTTTGGCTTTAGTTTTTCTTTTTTCTCTATTTTCTTTGTTAACTTTTAAAGTTGTGACTTTCACGATAAAGTAGCCTATTGTTTAAAAGAACTTTATTTATTTTATTTAATTAAAATAAATATATGTATATTGTGTATTCTAATTAATTTATTATTTTCTATAAACTCATATTATATCTCAAATAGACTCAAGAAGAGGTATTCGAACTTATCCTGATTATCACAATCTTCTTCAATGATGCCTGAAAGAAATGAGCTGTAACGATAGACAGACATACTTTTTTGTTAATAGGTTTTTTTTTAATAAAAACAAACAATGACAACATAAACCCTTGTAAATTACTAGATTTTCTCAATATTATTGCTATTATTAGTATAAATATACAATTCAAATACGTTCGTATTTTCCTTTTCCTATACCCAGAAGAGATGACCTGAAACGATAGATAGACCAACATTTAACCTTACTCTCTTTTACTGTTTTTATTAATGTTTATTTATTTTATTTTTTTAACATACGACAAAAAAAAATTCTTTCTTATTTACATCAATATCACAGTTATCTTATATATATAAAAATGAATCCCCATTTCCCTTGGCCACGGCATCATGCGTGAACGGGTAGGCCGATTTTAATTCGGTTTTCACTAATGGAAAGAGGGATAAACGGGGAATGTTCTTATATATAAAAATTGCATCCCGGTTGCTAGTTATCAATATAAATTAGTTTATCCTGATTATCCTAATCCTACTAATATTATAAATGTATGTTTGGATGTTTGTTCCAAAATAACGCAAACGGCTGAACGATTAACATACAGGATACTTTTTATCCTGGAAAAATGTTAGATTTCTGAGATTTTTAAAAATAAAAAAAATTAGAAGTCACTGTCGCCGTGGTGACGCCACCGTCGTCACATATATTAATCTTATATCTCACATCTTATATTTTTCATTTTTCAACGTAGAAGAAGTCTCGGGCATCAGCTAGTCATATATATCACTAAAATATAACGTTGATTTTTTTAAATTTTTAACGCTTAAGAAAAATGGCAAAACCTAATTTAAGATAAATCTTGTTAAATAAATAGTTTCCATATTTTCTTGCAAACTTTCAGTATACATAAATGTGCTGATTAAACTTCTTTGAATCATTTGTGTAAACTTATTTCCGGCTACGTTTCATAGTAATTAAGAATACTTATTAGTACTTAAAAAAATAAATGAATAAATAAAAATATAAACCAAATATCACATCAACTACGGGTTCTAGTAAAAACCCAGTACCAGTTCGTGTCTAGATGTAAACTTAAATTTAAAACTTCTGTAAAAAACATTTTACACAGTTGTACAAGAGTTCAGAAGTAAAAACCGGAACATTTGTGGAAATAAATATATCTCTCTCAGTTACTGAAACAAAACAAATTTATGTTTTACGCTGCGCTGCAAAGCAGTTAACGTCATGCTAATACTATTTATAACAGCTTCCCCTTATTTTTAACTTCCTTGTGAAAACATAAAGTATAAAAAAATGATAAAATATAACTGGCGGACTCAGCAGACTTTATTGTCAAAAAGAAAAAAAAAAACTGTGACCCATTAGCGCCACCTATCGGTTCTAATTGTGAATTTAAATCTATGGATAACTTTGAGTCGTTTCCCTGTCAATTTCATATAAAAATACCATCGAAATTTTCAACCTTTCCTGTGGATATAATCGAACCCATGATCCGTGAGATAAAGCACTTTAACCACTCGGCAAGGGGCTCGTCTAATTACAATTTTGTAATTAAATTACAATTGAATTACATTTTTTCACCAATTGCGATATAAAGAACACGAAGCCCGTTGGATAAGCGGTTATGGTACTTGCCTTAATGTTCTGTTCTAGGGTTCCCGGATTCGATTCCCGGCAGGGTCAACTTTGAAAATGAACTTTTTAAATTTGGCTCTGGTCTGGATCTGGAAATTATTGCCAGGGCACACTGCGTTTCGCAGTCATTTGGGCAGCCCGTCTGGCGGCAGTAACCACCCCCTTACAGAAGACCACCGTGAAATAATAGTATGTGTGCTGTTGTGTTTCGGCGAGTGAGTAAGAGATGCCAGAGCCCAATTCCCTATATCCAAGTCCCTTATCCTTAATCCTACAGTAGTCGGCAGCGCACTTGCAGCACCTGTGGCGTTGCTTCTGCTAAAGGCGGCGATAGCCGTCTACCATCAAGTGGACCTGCCTGCCGATCTTAACATAAAAATGGTCATCTCGGGGAAAATCGACGTTACTACTAATATAACGGTAGATATCAGGTCAAAATCTGGAAAGAGTCCGAATCCTGAAGTACAAATACTTGAGTACCTGTTTAAATGAGGAGCGGAACAGCGAATTGGAGATGTTGCTCGCAGTGCTTTCAAAACAATGGAAAAAATTCTCTGTAGCTGTAACACAATATCCCATCACTCATTCGTTTACTTCATTTTATTTCCGGCTCACTGTGTTGTATGGATGTGACGCCTGGGGCCTTAGACAAAGTAACATTTTAAAAACGACAACGAAGTTCGAAAACAATAAAATGTATGAGATTGACACATGCCGTCGCTAAATCCCGTGATACATTTTATTCTTGCGAACTTAGTTATCGTTTTTAAAATGTTACTTTGATTAAGGCCCCTGAACCGTTAAAGAAGACCTCAAAAGACAAATAGAGGCATTCGAAATGTGGATGCGCATTACATTTGTCCTGCCCTAGGCCATTTACTAATCCGCTGGGTTATATCGGTGACTCTCGTTTGTATACGGATCTGCTCATTCCGGTCTCACAGAGTAACCCTCAACATAGCTCGTTGAGCGAAGTTGCATCTTACAAGGCCCATAGTTAAGACACATTTATCTATTAATTAATAATTATTATACAACATACGTTTTTTGTTACGCCTATTTGTATTATGCCGCATAAGCAGAGGATAAGAAATTTTGTAAAAAAACGTAACTCTTATTATTTAATTGGTATTTAATTTAAACGTATTTAATTGGTACATAACTTTAAAGTATTTATTTTTCCGATATTTTTTTATTGTGTTTATAACCACTGGAATCAGGGAAGGATTATCCATATCAGGGCCCCTAGGCAATCGTCTCAGGGTTCCTTAACCATTTTCTATTTCCTCAACTATGCATTACTATTAATAATTACGCTGTTCTTACTACATTACCAAGTTATGCTTAACACTTTATTAAAAACACAACTTCGTACGCGTGGCGTTCGATATAGCGTGTAACTTTTTTTATTTGTAAATCGATTGGAATGAAACAAAAACTAAGTGTTACGAGAAGCTTGTTACAATATATCACTGAAAACCGCATTCAAATCGGTTACGGCGTTTCAGAGACTAAGGTGCACAAGCGCACACAGAAACAGACAAAAATTCTAAAAACTAATATATATTTTTGACCTCGGTAACAACGTGCATAATTTTTTTTTTAATATTGAATGTACAGAAACGGCTCGTTTAAGATTTTATTATATCAAGTTATTTTATATGTTATTAAATATTAGTTTAGAACATCTAACTAAACTATGAATTTAATAACATAAATTCATAGTTTTGAAGCGTCTTTATCTCTAGTCTGTTAAAATCGTATTAGTAAATATGTATGATATTATTCTCCAATAACTTGAAATAGGTTCAGAAATGCACTGAATTTGTTTGCATTGTTGCAATGCACTATTAACAATTTGTTACGTTCAAATCGTTTAGTTTTATTTTCACTCAATTTTTTTTTTAATTTTTTTGCTTCATTGAGCTTGCATAGGCACCTAGCCGATGCGGGCCCCAAGGCAGTTGACTACACCGCTTAAATGGATAATCCGGCCCTGAATGGAATACACTTTACACTGTGGCTAAGTATAAAAATCATTGAACAGATAATTTAAATGAAATTAAATCGAAAACACATTCAGGGGAGCGCGTAATTGTAACAAATTACAATATAAAGGTTGCTTATTAAAAACACATTTTTTGTAATTTATTATTTATAAATTACAAAAAAAAAATATAACCTTTGGCTGATTGTGTCATTAGTACCAATTTCATACAATGGTAATAGCACTACATCAATGTGTCTTTAGTTCCATCGATGGTGATCAAAGATAGCTGAAAAGTGATGTGTAAAGTCAAAGATAAATCAGTAACAAAAATGCACGGTGAAAAATACGCCAAAGGGTTTTTGATAGGATTAAATACGCGCTTAGAACATAGCAACGGATTTTTGTATGGTGTTCGCTGTTGGAAAGAGCCATAAAGGAGGAATGTTTGCATTTTTTATGTTAAGATCGACAAACACGGTGACGGTCCACTCGATGGTAAGTTAGAGTTTAGAAAATTGGCTGACCATAAATGAGTACTGCGTCCGATTTAAAACTGCGTAATTTCAATGAAAGCGCAGACGACGATACTGCAACGGAAGTTTCTGATGTTGAATGAAAATGTTTACTGAAAATAATGAATCAATATTTTATTATTGTAGACGATGAATTTACAGTTCTCTGTATATGTCTGTAAATAAACAAATAAAAAATGGGATACATTCTCTGTATTTGCATTGTAATTGATATTGTCATTGTGACACAAAGTCCTATGGAACCAACGTCAACTATCAGAAAATTATTATAATGCATTGACGTAAGGTTTATTTTGAATTTGAAATTTAACTTTGACTTAACTTTTAAAATAGTTGCAAAAAGTTTATGCAGAGCACTACAGTACTATTATATTTGCGTGCCTCCTCCGATAACCGAAGCCTACTCCAGAGCCTGAATCCTATTCTAAATGCTAAGGATTGTACTGTACATTTTTCAATATTCTATGGTTTAATACATAGACTGCCGACTTTAACTAAATCAAATCATTGGCGTTTTCATATAGAAACAACAGATTGACCCCCCCTAGGTGGGCCAGGACCTTGTCGTGGTGGGGGGGCTTACCCTTGGCAATCCGGGCGGTTGCAGGGGTCGGTGCTTTTTTTCTCACCGGCCTTTGCTCGACTGACCGGATTGGTTTTGGGGACAAAGAAGGCCCACACGACGTGGGCTCCGAGCGGGCTCCGTTAAACGGAGCTCGTGGCGGAGTCTAATAGAAGAGCTTTTTTTTACCTGACATTGGCGGACAATGGCCATCTTCAAGATGAGCCAAATCGCCATTTTTAAAAGAAGAAGAAGAAGAAGAACAACAGATTGACAGTTGCGATCACATTTGCGCCACTTTGACTCTTTAGGAGATAAACACTTTTAAATATTTTGGACTTAGAGGTCGAAGGCTAAGGTGGATTGCCTTAGCGCTCTGACTCAAAGGTTCCAAGTTCGATTTCCAACAGGGCCAATTTTGGAAATAGTGTTTTCAAAGTCGGCTCTGGCACACTACGTTTCAGTCATAAATTGGGTGGCTCGTTTGGGAGCAGTGACCACCTCCTTACAGAAGACCAGAGTGAAATTGTGTTGTGATCTAGTGAGTAGTGGATACCAGAGCTAATTTTCCTACTAATTCTAATCCTACTAAGGATTCCTTATCCTACTAAAGTCGGCAGCGTAATTGACGCACCGGTGACGTTGCTTGCTGTATTAACAGAAGCCAACTACCATCAAGTGGATCGTCAGCCTGTCTGACGACCTTAAGTAAGTAAGTAAGAATAGAGTTAATAACATGTTGAAGAAATTCATTTGTGCTCAAATAAAAGATCATTTGTCAATTTTTTTTTCAGCACACTTAAAAAAACACATGTTGTAGCGAGACTCAAAAGAGACGTAACAGAAATTAGTTTTGTTTCAAAAGTTCACGCATCAACATCTATAACACGTAGTACGATCGTAAAAACTCGAAGCAGGCATTAGTCGGAACAACACATTAGAGTGCTCACCATGGTAAGGATCTGGACACACAAAAAGAGGCTACATCTGGGTCTTCAACAATTTGAACAATTCAACACTATAAGATATCAAATGTATTTTGGATTCTAGTATTTTGGACCCAGAGGTGATGAGGCAGTATAAGACCTAATCTGGATCGGATATCATTATAAGTAAGTACAGCTTGAGGTTCAAGTCAACAATTTTTACCCCTACAGAAGACCGCCGTCAAATAACAGTTGTTGTATTTCGGCGAGTGACTATGTATGTTTTGGCCCATTTCCCTATCCCTTGCTAATCCTTAAACCTTATCCTCAATCTTACTATGGTCTTCAGTCCTTGCAGCACCTGTGGCGTTGTTTTATAAGTGGTGGTAATGATGTACCATCAATTTTTATTATTTCATTATTTTAATTTTCTTAATTTTAGTGGATAAGACTGGGGTACGCACAAATTAAATAAAAAAATCATATTTTGTGGTTGTTATATGATAATTAACTTTATTATTAGTGACACAAGTGCATAGAATAACTAATGTGGTCTGCGAAGGTGGCGCAGCGTTGCCGAGCGCCGCGACGATAGCCGGCACTGGTATCAGTGTTGTATGCGCGCGAGCAAGCCCATTGCGACCTGCGGTTATGAATCAATGCGTCGCATTGAAACTATTCGTATAATTCCCGGCACCTAAGTTGGCAAGAATTGCGAGATGCGCAGAAGAATACGAGATAACGCTTTTACAAAGCGACAGTGATGAAGACGCCATATGACGGTATGTTTAATAAATTATACGTTAAAATCTTGCCAAGTTACGTGCCGGTCACTATACCTAATGATAAAACATATGCCCTTTTCCAAGCTAACACCTGATTTTTTTTAAGTACAAAAATTATTAAACTGTCAATATATTTTATATACTCCACTAATAATATCAGACTTTTAACAGCTAACATTGTATGCGATTTAATTAACTGACAAAATACTAGCATGCAATAGGTTACGGAAAAGTTTCCTCGCATTTTATACGAAAACTCAAGACATTTTAATTACAGTATATATGTGCCATTTTGTTCCATGACTTTTTGCCATCTTGTAGGTAGTGACATGATCCCGTTACTGTAGAAATTTTGGGAAAACTGATTAAAAAAAAAACGCGACAAGTAGTCTTGGCAGTCCTCTCTTGATGTTAACCTGACACTGCCTAAAGAATTTTGAAGAGACCGAAACAGGTAGAAATCTGAAGGTGCAAAGGTCAGGGCTATATGGCGGATGTATTTACACCTCCCAGCCAAAGTCTCTTAATTTTTGATGAGTGGCTAAAGATGTGTGTGCTCTAGCGTTGTCGTGATAAAGGACCACACCCTTTCTATAATATCTCTAGAATAGATTGGGTTAAATAAATAAATAATTATGTGTAAAATAGCATAAAAAGCTAGTATTTCAATTGTTATCAGTACTAGATGTTACTTAGTGTAAATATTATTGAAACAGATTTATAGAAAAGCGTTAAAGATTTGTGATCCTCCCTTTATTTTTATTTTTTATCTCAACCAACTCCATGTCAATGTAACCCCCGGCAACCTGGTGTTGTTTTGAAATTATTGTGAAGTTGCAATAAATTCGACCCTTAGTAAAAGGAAATCCCGGGGGAATCGCCGTAATCGGTATCGACATGTTCTGGAAGACATGTCTACCCTGAAAAGCGATAGAACACAAATTTTAAAAATCGTGTTATGTTAGACCCACAACTATTGGAATAATGTGACTGCTGCCCATATCTCCCCCTACTGATTTACATTGAATTATAGTTCAAATTCAGGAGCATTTTTAAAGAGAAGTAATCCAAAATGTTAGTTTTAGGACAGGACACATTGTATCATAAAATGGGCAGCACGTCTGGAGGCAGTAATCATCCCTTTACAGAAAACCACCAAGAAATAACAGCACGTGTGCTCTTGTGTTTCGGTGAGTGAGTTAGGGCTGCCAAGGACCATTCCCTTGTTGCCTCCTAACTCTTTATCTTTAATACATCAAAGTAAGCAACGCATTACATAGCCCATGGCGTTGTTTATGTTAATAAACGATGGCAACCATCTACCGTCCAATGGACTGTTGTGTGAACAGAACACTGTACTACGCTGAGTCCAAACATGCGTTGCCCACGTTTACGTTTACGTAGTGCCACAGTCTAACCATACTTACGTCATACAGTCAGGCAACAAATGTACCTGTGTAGAGCAACGTTTGGCGAACTCGGTTCAGTTTGCAGGCCCGAACATTGAGCGTTGCCCGACTGTATGACGTAAGTATGGTTAGACTCTGGTAGTGCTGTGCCACTACACCGTCATCCGTCGTGATAAACTTTAAACAAACGATGTTATTTT
This sequence comes from Bembecia ichneumoniformis, assembly GCA_910589475.2. NCBI lineage: Eukaryota > Metazoa > Arthropoda > Insecta > Lepidoptera > Sesiidae > Bembecia > Bembecia ichneumoniformis. Next base: position 12,149,554 of record OU342536.1, on the reverse strand, counting down.
TAGTTATGTACGCACGTGATTATTATACTTATTTGGCGTAGATAATAAAAAAAAACCTAAATATTGATACACAATTTTAACAGTAGAATGTAGGTTTTCTCGGCCGGTATCCATATGAGTTGTGGGTTTCCGGGATGATGGCCTAGGTCTGTTGGAAATTCTTCTGCACTTTTCGACTTCTCAGTCTCGCTCGAAAAGTCGAAAAGTGCAGAAGTGAACTGCAGTGATGTGATGTACTTTTTCTTCTAACACGGACTACACCACTGAGGATGTTAACCGCAGTTGTTGACGAAACGTTTGGAAGAATTTCCAATAGACCTGGGCCATCATCCCGGAAACCCACAACTCATACAATTTTAACAATCTGTAACAGTCCTGTAAATAAAAAAATTCTTCAAAATATATATGAATATATAAATTCTTCAATAAATATGCATATAATATTTTTATTACCTACCATACCTATCCAGAAAAACGGTACTGTTCCCGAAGGATCATCAAAACTAAAAAAAATTTATGGCGGCATTACCGTCGTCAACATCCCGAAAAATGTGTTCCTAGTAACGGATAAACAAAATGTTTTAAAATCTAAAAAAATATATTTTCTCTGTACAATTTTATTTTAGATAACGTTTAAAATTTCACATTCTGCCACTATATGAGAGACGGCGTATAGCTGATCTTGTTTATTTGGTTAAGATTGCTAATGGGTGGATTGATTGTTCTGACCTTTTACAACTTATTGGTTTACGTGTTCCTTATTCTCGTAGACGATTGGGCGCACTTCACATACCTGATGCCAAAACTAGCTATAAGAAAAATAGCTACCTGATGCGAGCGAGTGCGTGTTTTAATACTGTTTCTATGCAGTTTGATGTTGACCTATTCCATACATCGCCCAGGAAGCTCAAAAACATACTTGCTAACAGCTTTTTTAAAATAAATTAGCTTGCGTTTTTATGATTAAGTTTTTTTTTTTTTAGTTGAATACTGTAACAACCTTTAAAATTACTTGTGAGACTAAATTTTGTAAAGTGTAATAAATTGTTACTTAATATGGGTAAATTTGCGTGGTCAAGTGGCGTACCTTCTTCATATATTGTATGTCATCTACCTATATGTGGAAACTTTTAATTGGCCATCGATGTTCTATTCTGTGACTACATTGTATTCTATTAGCTGTAAGTTTTCCTAAAACTGTAAAAATAAAATAAAATAAAAATAAAATAAATTTTATAGCTAAGAATAGACGTTTTGACACCTAAGAAAAAGGGGCGCGGACTCTTTCACGGGCCCTAGCTAATCTGTCTATAATTTTAACAGGCAATACGTGCGTTGGACACGTATATGGAATAAAGTAAGTAAGTAAATAAGAATATGCGCATGCGCATTGCGTAATTTTCCTCTATTACCAAATGAGATTCATGAATTAAACTGATTATTTGGACCCGGGAGATTTTTATAAGCTATTTCTTATAAAAAATTTTTAAACAAGCAATTTTTGTATGAATATTATATTTAGCTTATCTCGGATCATCCAAATTTTGGATGAAAGTCTATCTACATAGTTTTATTTCTTGTGTAAACGTAATTTTACACCAAAGAATTAACTATTTATAAAAGCGCCATCTCGTTTGTAAAATATATCGTAATGTAATGGTAATGTGTGGTTTCTGATCGATAATGAGGATAATTAGCCTATCTACCAATAGATCCCCAGTTTTCCCTCTGAGAAAAATTCAAGGAAATAAACATTTTAACTTTCACTTGTTATATATAGTTGATTTACGAAAATTTAATTTATATGCATAAAAATATTAGTCGATTTAAGAGAAAATGTAATATTCACAATATCAATATTAGGTTTAAAAATTAAATTGATTTATATGTATAATACGCGACTCCACAAGATAAGTCAATGTATAAGATTCTATAATAAACTTTCTGAGATTATCAGAGCCCCTACCTATAGATAAATTTAAAGGTTTAATCAAAACCAAACTCTGTTCGAAAGGTTATTACAAAATCGCTGATAATAAAACGATACTGAGTTCATACTATGTTTGATATATGTATATACTGTGATTTGTGTATTATAATTGTAATATTTGTAATTGTTATATTATTTTAAAGATGAAAAAAAGAATGGTATCCTGCGTTTCTCTCGGGATTTCTTCTCAGGATCGCGATAATATTGGCTATTTTTTTTCCGAAATCCTGGTAAAATATATAATCGATTTCGAAAAAATGATCTCGTTTTCGAGAAATAAACGTTTTGATTTGATTTGGATTGTTTCCAATGTATGATAAATGTCACTTCTAAATTGTGAGATGGCGCTATATGAATAAGAAAATGATTGGCCTACATCCAATTATAACCTAGCGCAGCTCGATCGCCCATATACTTACTGTGTAATAGAGCGGGAATATTAAATTAATATTATATAAAATATTAGTAAATATAATAATGAACCCAATTTAAAGCCCTGAAAGAAGTATCACTTTAAAATGTCGTGAATATTAAAAATGTTTACTTTCTCTAACGGCATAGGAAAATATATAAAGAAAACAAGGTATCCAATTAGACTACAAATCTTCAACGACCCGTAGAGACTGTCTAATCCGCAGCGGGATGGCGCAGAGGGCAGAGGATAAGCTCACAAAGGGGAGAAGCCTGTAGCCAAGAAAATACAGTTGTAAACTATATTTTCTTTCCATAATTAAATTCCGCTAGGGCCGAAAGGCACCCTGTGATCTGGGGTTCAATTAGAATACAGACACGGTATCCTCTGCCTGTCGTATGAGGCGACTAAAAGAGATTCCGGTGATTGGCTTACAGAAAGCTGGGATAACACCGGGGTATTCCACAAGAATGGTGCTACAGGGATCGCGGGGTAATACGGATGGAGGTACCATGGTCCCGGCTGGCGACAATCGGGGGGGTTTTTAGTGAGTAAAAATCTCACATAACCCGTTTTTTACAAACCGGGTACCTATGGAAGGTTTTCCCCCTCGTTATAAAAAAAAAAAAAAAAAGGGCCAAAAGGTTATCGAGTGTGATCACGGACCGGCAAGCGCAGCGTAGAAAGTCCACCCACAATGTGATAAGACGGTGACGGTTGACGGCGGATCCAGGATGCTTCTTGATTGGTCCTATTGAAATTTTATGGAGGAGACGTCCTGAGGGTGACATGAAGATTAAAATTCTAACCTTTGGAAGAGGGCAAAAATTCTCACGTTTCTCCGACTGAAGAGTTTGTAAGTACGCATTGGCAATACTCTTTCCGAAGAATGGATCCTTGTACATCATTTCACAGAATTTGAAGTGCATCTCAACGAAGCTCCTCCTATATTCATTACTAAGAAACTCATAGAAATAGAAGTCCACCTGAAATCGACAAAGCAGTTTAGTATCGAAAGTATCGAAAAACATCGCCACTTTGTCGGTCTATTTTAGAAATAGCAATGAAAACTTGTAGATGTAGATATATCTAGCAATCGCTTCATTCGGAAGCCGAGAGTTGCTCATTTGAAATATCGATTATATTTCGATAAATTTCGATATAAAAATAAAATAAAATCCAACACAAGATAAAGATATAAAGCACTATCTGACATTGTGATGTATTTATTATATATATATTGGGAATACTGATTGAATATTGCCATTAAACATTTAATATTGCGCTGTACATATAGTAAGAAGAGGTTTTTTTTTTGGGGGATTTGTACGTTTCACCCCTTGCGCAGGCAAGGGACCTTGTTCATCTTTAACTGTATACATTCTTTTATGCAGTTTGTTACAATTAATCATGTCCTGTTTGATTTAATCGACCCCGGTGTCACATTGTGGCAAAATTCTCTTGATATTTCATATTTATTTATTTTGATTTTTGATATTTAATTTCTTTTGATATATCTACATCTAAGTAAGAAGAGGTTGCAACAATCTGGAATAGTTGGTCATCGTTGGCAACCTCGAAGGCAAAAGATTAGGAGGTCAATCGTCATTAAATTGAGCAGATCAACTAAAGAAAGCCACCTTTAGTTGGTTGGTTTTGGTGTGGAGTGTCTTATCAAGGAGACACAAAGCTTCATTTTTGTGAAAAAGGTGTGAATACTTCAGCCAAAATGTATCAAAAGACCGTCTTGGATTGCGTTGTGAAACCTCTTAGCAATACACTTTTTAAAAATGTACCGTGGACTGTACAGCAGGACTTTGAACCTGGTTACAAGGCACTAACTACCCAAGCCTGGCACGAAACCAACGTTCCGGACTTTATTAAGAGCTGAAGACTGGCCCTCGTCTAGCCCATATCTAAACCCTTTAGACTATAAAATATGGTCAGTTTTTGAGGACATGGCCTGCTCTAAACGACAGGCCGACATTGAAGTCTTTTAAGAAATCTCTGGAGCAAGCAGTGGCTAAATTTCCCACGGAGACAGTGCGTAAATCCACAGATTCGTGGCCAAACAGATTAAAGGCCTGTATCAAAGCTAAAGGTGGTTATTTTGAATGGAACTATTTTTTATTTTATTTTTAAAACTTCAATAATTATGTATATAGGTATAAGTTTGATTAAGATTACCTTACTTCATAAAAAATAAATCCATTTTCATTTGTAACAGAACTTATGGTTGGGTTAGATATGTAGCAACTGTATAATTATACTATATAAGTAATTATTTACCGCTGGCTGCGCCAGATATATTAATTTGTTTATTTTTTATTTATTTTTTTATTTAACTCCTTTTTTTTCAATACTCACTAACTGAACGCATTTTCATACACTACTCATTCTGGCAACACTGTTCCTCCTTTCCTTTTTTCCCGCTACCTCAAGTGAAGTTAAGTGAACGCAAGTCGCAAAATTACGCAAACTATTTTACATCAATTAAGAAAATTAATTGATTAATTGTGCAACTCAATTTATCGTGTGTGTACATAATTTGTGAACATTCAAACTCTTTTCACAAGTGGTTGTAAGTGTCTCGGACAACTAAACGCAAAGCTGGAGACAGGCGGCTCCGCCGGTGTACGAGGTAGGTCCTGCCCCTCCAAGTCTGGTCCTGCGATCCCGGATCCTTTCTCTCATTCCACTTAGCCTCCGCAATATACTCATACTCTCACTTACTCACAGACATAAGCATAAACACAATACAAATTTTTCCCGCCATTTTATATATCACCCCAACTTTGTTTTGTTTACGCAAATAGCATTATATTTTATTTACAATATTCATATATCTCAACAATAACATTCCTACCAAAGAATTAAAATATTGATTACTGTTTATTTCATATATTTCATACTTATTTCACAATAAATTCTCTCAACGCACCGCTTATTTAAAAACCTACCCCTCATATTGTTTAAATTTTTTTGTACATACGCACCGCCAACTAGGAATTTCTAGATAATTCTCCTGTAATCTCTCTGGTAGTTAGTCTTGTATCTCGAATTGATATTTAGAATAAATATATCGCATTTTGCCTACCACAATGGGAGGAAATGATAAACAGTCAAGCTCCAGTTCAAGTGAGGAAAACATCATGATCAAATTCCTTGAAAATAAAAGGCAAAGATTGTTTCTCATTATTCAGGAAGTGTACAACCTTAGCTTAAAGGTGTCTGACTCTCTAAGTAGCATTCAATTCCTTGCTAGAACTCAAACCCTAGATAAAACCCGCGCAGAATACTCTGAAACTGTTGATAAACTGTTAATGGAACAATTGAAAGAAAATGCAAACGCAGTGCTCAGTCATAGCAGTCTCAATACCTTCGACGAATTGTACTGTTTTATTAAACAGAAGGAGACTACTCTGAGACAGGAGCTGGAGGTTCAAAATAAACAAAATAATTATAACACTAAATTGCCTCCGCTTCAACTCACAGGTTTTGATGGTACTCCTAATAACTGGCCGGTGTTCTATGAAAATTTCTGCAGCGTCATACACAACAACACTGGGTTGACAAATGCTGAAAAGGTCCAATATTTAATTGGCTGTCTTTCTGGAAAAGCCTTGAACATTTGCGCAGGTATAACTCCCACCTCTCAAAATTACACTATTATTTGGCAAGCTCTGCTAGCTAAATACCAAGATATAAGAGTGCAAGCGTCTATGTACTTGGACAGAATGATTCAACAAAAGCCAGGTCAATCGGCTGATCATTTGTTGGACAACTTCTGTACCGCAGAAGCCGCTTTGCAACAATTACATATTGATAACTTGTCAGATTTTATAATAACTCACATTGCTCTAAGCAAACTTGATAAAACGACTCTGAACCTATTTGAACAAGCTCATAGAAGCATAGATATTCCTAAATTTGCTGATTTAAAAAGGTTCTTGAGTGAACAGAGCAAACTCACCGCTTTACACGGGCCAACACTATCCTCATCTCAATTGAATAACAAACAATTTAGTAAACCCACTCTGCAAATACCTACAATAAATAAAACTAAAGCATTTCACACTCAAATCGATGCTTCTCATGTGCCTCATCACTCAGAGGCCAATTATAACCTACAAACTCAACAATCACAACAATGCAAAGTATGTAACGCACACGCCTCTCACCCCCTATTTAAATGTGAACGTTTCTTAAATCAGAATGCACAAACTCGAAACGATATTGTTCGTCAGCACTCATTCTGTATAAATTGTTTAGGCTTTCATCATGTAAATGCTTGTAAATCGACAAACAGGTGTTCGAATTGCAACCGCAAACATCACTCATTGTTGCACCGAGAAAATCATAACAATTTTAATGTAAACCGCCCTCAACGATCAGCTGATTTCCAACACCGCGTTATCAGTGATAACAAACGTCATTATCAACACACTCCGCAGTGTGCCCCCCCGCCGCCGCCACAGACGGAAGGCGCCACCAGCGCCACTGTCGCTTGCACATACTCCCCGTCTCACTCGCACACCCATCCGTCGCTAGTGAACACTGCTTGTACTCACGATGAACCGCCCTCTTGGCGCGCGAATTCAAATACTGATACCAACCGTGCGATGTCTTGCGTCGTTCCCGCGCGCATTTCAAATAATGATACTACAGTATTGTTACCTACCGCGTCTGTTCACGTGTTTAATAACGGCCAAGAGAATCGTGTGCGCTTATTTCTCGACACAGGGTCGATGAGTAATTTCGTTACAAAATCGTGTTGCGAACGCTTAAATTTTAATATAACTCCCGCGCCGTCCGTAGTTAAAGGCATCGGTCAAGTAGAAAACCGCTCACTCGGAATAACACAATTTAAAATATATTCGCGTTTTGACTCGCGCTGTTTCTATACAGTGAACGCTCGCGTTATCGACACAATAACCGACTTTTTGCCTAACGCCGAAATTGATAGGACGCAATTAACGCATTTACAAGATTTGCCAATGGCTGACGAATATTACTACGCACCTGGAGAAATCGATTGTCTGATAGGCAATGAATTATTCCCGCTTTTACTCAGATCTAACAAATCGACCTCGCCGAACTCGTCGGTCGTAGGTATCGAAACGACTCTCGGTTATGTAGCTATGGGCAAAGCCCACTGTACATCACACTCGCATTCTCCAAACGCTACTCATTCGCACCACGCTATAGACACGCACACTCAATTACAAAACGAACACGCACCCGCCACGCTCTCGTTTAACGGATGCGCTACACTCTGTCATAACGCTCCCTCCACACTCTCACCTAACTCTGACCAAGCGTTCTCCGGTCAAACAGACTCACTTTCGCTCGATCAATTAACGCACCGCTTTTGGGAAATAGAAAACGTACCCCATAAAAAACACTTCAGCCCCGATGACGAAGCATGTGAAAAAATATTCCAAAGTACTTACTCACGGGATAACGAAGGTAGATACACAGTAGATCTTCCGTTCAAATACTCACCTTCTGAATTAGGACATTCTTACGCTATTGCCAAACGACGTTTTTTAAACCTGGAAAAGAAACTCAATTCATGTGATCTACGCGCCGATTATAACGCAACTATACAAGCCTATATTGATTCAGGTTACTTGTCTAAAGTTACGAATAACTTTCAAGACGATGACGTTTATTACATGCCGCATAAAGCCGTTTATCGTCCCGAGAAAGAAACTTCAAAGATTCGTGTTGTTCTCGATGCTGGCTGTAAAACCACCTCAGGCAAATCGCTTAACGACATATTGTACGTTGGTCCTACGCTACAAGGTAGTATCTTTGAAATACTTCTCAACCTCCGAATGTTCTCCATCGCGCTGACCGCCGATATTGAGAAGATGTACTTTCAAGTAAAACTTGCGCCCAAGCATCATCCGTTTCAACGCATATTGTTTCGGTTCGATTCCGATTCGCCAATAGAAATTTACCAATTCAATAGGGTGTGTTTTGGTGTGTCTAGCTCGCCTTACCTCGCTATGCGCGTTGTGCGTCACCTCGCCGCTGAGAGCCGCGACACTTATCCGCTTGCCGCTTATGAAGCCGAGAACCATATGTACGTTGACGACTATGTCAGTTCTATTGACGGCTTAGATAACGCTGAGAAAACTTATAAAGAAATGGTCGTAATGTTTAAATCCGGAGGATTCAATTTAGTTAAATGGATCTCTAATGACAATCAACTCATGTCACGCATTCCTTCTTCTCATAAAAGTCCGCTGGTTGTTAAGTTTGACGATGATCCCAACGCTAACACTAAAATCATAGGGATGCAATGGCAACCTAATGATGACAATTTTCAATTTAAGATAAATATAGATTTTCCGCAAACTTGTACCAAACGCTCAATTCTGTCAGTTACCGCACGATTATTCGATCCGCTCGGTCTCATCAGTCCAGTTGTCGCGTACATGAAACTGCTCATACAAGAATGTTGGAAATTACAGCTCGACTGGGATGATGAGGTTCCTGGTTTCATTACTTCCAAATGGGAGAAATTTCATAAAGAACTGCCGCTTCTCTCTGAAATTAAAATACCGCGTCACATAGGTATAATCTCTACTCATCGAATCTCTTTGATCGGTTTCGCGGATGCTAGCGAAAAATGTTATGGCGCTGTCATATACGTTCGAATCGACAATGACGATAACACGCACGCAAAGTCAGTTAAATTACTCACCTCTAAATCTAAAGTCTCAACTCCAAACAAAACGCTCGCACGCCTAGAACTTTGTGCTGCCGTATTGCTCGCAAAATTAATTGACTCAGTACGCACGGTCCTCAACAGACGCTGTCATATAAATAAAATATATGCATTCGCAGACTCCACAGTAACACTTACATGGATACACTCACCCGCGCATAAGTTTCATACTTTTGTAGCTAACCGTATAGCGCAGATTAACGAACACTTACCCGCTTCTCATTGGTTTCATGTTCGTGGTATAGAAAACCCCGCGGATGTCGTCTCTCGTCCTGTAACCGCAAAAGGTTTAATTAATAATAAATTTTGGTTCCACGGTCCGCAATGGTTGTCCGCCCCAGTCAACACCTGGCCTGTAAAAGAATACAAAATTTATCACAATGAAAATACAGAAATACAAGAATCTAAAACTATATCGCTACCTACGCAAAATGTTAACGCAATAGAAAATACTCACTTTATTCACAATCTCTCCGAACGTTTCTCGTCATGGTTAAAATTCATACGCTCACTAGTATACGTACTTCGCTTCGCAAAATTACTCACCGCACGCGGTCCTATTACTGTGGATGATTTAGAACACGCTGAACGTCATGTAATACGCTTCGTACAAAATAACGCATTCTCACAAGAAATCAACGCAATTAAAAATAACAAGCTTTATCCAAACAAAGCAATTTTAAAACTCAACCCCTTTCTCGATGACCAAGGTCTATTGAGAGTAGGTGGGCGTCTAATTAATTCTCAATTGAACTTTGACCAAAAGCATCCAATACTATTGCCATCTAAAAGTCGCATTGTCTCTCTTCTAGTAGATCACTATCACGCATCAAATTTACATACAGGCCCCGCGCTATTAATGGCTTTAATTCGCCAGAAATACTGGATTCTCTCAGCCAGAAATTTAATTCGCCAAAGAGTGCATTCATGTAACTTATGCTTTAAACTCAAGCCGCGTAACACAAACCCACCAATGGGGGATCTTCCTTCAATTAGAGTCTCTCAAGTCAAGGCTTTCGTACACACGGCTGTTGACTACGCTGGACCCTTTTATATCACACATATCCGCCATCGAGGTGTTAAAAGCCATAAAGCTTACGTCTGTTTATTCGTTTGTCTTACGACAAAGGCTATTCACTTAGAGTTAGCTTCAGACCTAAGCACGGACTGCTTTCTTGACGCATTCAAACGCTTTATTTCACGCAGAGGTCCAGTTTCTATATTGTACAGCGATGGAGGCACGAACTTCATTGGTGCGAAACACAAATTAAATGAAATTTACTCTATTATACAGTCCACTGATTATCGAAATGATTTAAATCATTATCTCACTCTACAAAGAGTCCGATTTAAGCATAGCCCGCCTTATGGACCCCATTTTAATGGTCTAAGTGAGGCAAATATAAAAAGTGTCAAGACACACCTGCATAAAGCGATCGGCAGTCAAATTCTCACTTATGAGGAATTCAACACAATTTTAATACAAATTGAAGGCCTGTTAAACAGCCGGCCTATATGCGCACTTTCATCAGATCCATCTGACCTGACTGCTCTAACTCCAAATCACTTTTTAAATGTAACTCCGCTTGAGATTTTACCCGCTGAAAAAATTGACCCTACACTCTCAGACAATAGACTCACCCGTTATCAGCTCTTGAATAGAATAGTTCAAAGCTATTGGAAACGTTGGAGCATGGAGTACCTAACCTCCCTTCAACAACGCAACAAATGGAATACGCCCTCCAAACCTGTGAGTGTAGGAACTTTAGTCATCGTCAAAGATGATAATACGCACCCCATGGTTTGGCCTCTGGCTGTTGTTTCAGAGGTTTTTCCTGGTAAAGATAACATAACACGGGTTGCTAAAATAAAAACTGCTTCTGGGACTTATATACGTCCACTAACTCGACTCTGCCCTTTACCCACGCAATAATCAAAAATTGTCCCATTAGTTTAAGTTTGTCAATTGCTTCAATATTAACTTTAATTATTTTTTCAATGTAGAGGAAACCTCTAGGCCCCCGAAGTTGGCTGCGCCAGATATATTAATTTGTTTATTTTTTATTTATTTTTTTATTTAACTCCTTTTTTTTCAATACTCACTAACTGAACGCATTTTCATACACTACTCATTCTGGCAACACTGTTCCTCCTTTCCTTTTTTCCCGCTACCTCAAGTGAAGTTAAGTGAACGCAAGTCGCAAAATTACGCAAACTATTTTACATCAATTAAGAAAATTAATTGATTAATTGTGCAACTCAATTTATCGTGTGTGTACATAATTTGTGAACATTCAAACTCTTTTCACAAGTGGTTGTAAGTGTCTCGGACAACTAAACGCAAAGCTGGAGACAGGCGGCTCCGCCGGTGTACGAGGTAGGTCCTGCCCCTCCAACCGCTATGTCGTTGCTAATGGCGATAGTTGTCGTGAATATTACGTTAACTAAGTAGAGATAACTTTTTCTGCCGTGTCGAGTAGACGTAAAAGTTACGTCCCTGACATAATCCGTGTCCAAAAATACCATCTTTGGGTGTTCTGTTTTGATGTAGTATGACTGAAATCATTAAAATTTGGTTTATGTTTTTGTAACGGTAGTTAGTGACGTTTTTTTAAAAGTTTTGTTAAATATACAGGATAAAAGCTTTATTGTTAAGTATTAACAGACGCTATAAATTTGGTCAAAACATATTAATATTGGAATGAAACAAACGCTAAATGTTACGGGAAGCTAGCTACAATACACCAGGGAAAACAGCATTCATATCGATTAAGCCGTTTTCGATGCGAGATTTATTATATATACAATGTAGCTATTTAGTTGTCACATATTTTAATATAAATGCATATATATTCATTTTGTACTTCGCTTAGAATTTGGTCCCGCGATACAGGCCTTATCTACCAAGTAAAAAGTAGGGGACAAAGGTTAGAATTGCAGTTCTATACAGCATAGATAACTATAAAAGAACTGAAATTTCGTAAGAGTTTGTGACAAATAATGGTTATAAATGGAATTGAAGTGATAAAGTTTCAGGTTATTTCATTTCTTTTCTTCTTTTCTTTTATTTTTCCTATATTTTAGTTTGAATTATGAAAACTTCTATTTGAATTTTAGTGAAAAAAATTGTATTAAAATCTAAAAATCTTTAGATTAAAACATACCTTTTTGTTCAAACAAAATGCTACTTCACATATTACTATGGTTATTACAAGCAACGAGAGCAAAACTTTAAAATTAACCATAATTTCTAAAGTATAATTTAACTTTTACAATAAGGAAATATATATTTTGATTTTTAAACAATATAACCCCTTAGCTAATGTCGAAAATATAAATATAACTCCTTAACCAGATCAAGTTCCAATAATAAATTGAAAATTTAAAAGTGGATATGAAATTTAAGTCAATGTGGCGTCAAATTTAGATTATCATATTTTTTTACATTTATGGTCAATTTAATTTGTTTGTCTGTGGTTAATAACTGTGTCTGATTCTATTAAGTTTTATTACTACCTGTGCTAACAAAAAAATCTGATGGATACCTATTAGGTAAGTGTTATATTAAATTAGGGGTAATTAAGTATTTTTGATGTAGCATAAGAACAATACAATAAACAAATAACAATTTTTATTAGAGGTAACAGTAAAACAATGTCCTTGCTTTGCATACGATGTAATTAAGGCCTAATGATTATTTAAAATAATACTCATTTAAAAATATATATATTGAACTTAAGACAAAAATGTAATTTCAATGAAAAACAAACAATGGAAAGTGACTGAAATTAAAAAAAATCTGCATTTAATATAACTTTTAGTAGTGGGTATAGCATTCTCGAAGCTTGGATTGCATAAATACTTCACGATTTCAACTGGAATCTCTTCCCAGGCCGTTTTTAGGGTTCCGTACGTCCGAATAAAAAAACGGAACCTTTATAGGATCACTCGTGTGTCCGTCTGTCCGTCGGTCACAGTCAATTATCTCCGAATCTACTAGACCGATAAAGTTGAAATTTGGTATAAATATCAATTTCTGTGACCCAAACGCAGAGGTGTGACGTGAATAGATGAAATCTGTATATGGGAGGTCATTTTTGAGGGGAAGATGAAAAATAAAAAAATTTTTTTTTGAAAACTGCATCGTGTAACATATCAAATGGAAGGTCTTGTTGTGAAGATCTTAAATGTATTTTTTTTGTTATTTTAAAATAAATAGTTTCCAAGTTATTTAAGAAAATAGACGAAAATAGACTAAATCCGAAACTACTGAATCTAAAATTTTGAAAAAAATAAATACCGAAATTAGTTTTCTACTTATAGATTATAGGAAAACCTATAAGAAGTCCATGATATTAAAATAAAATGGTAATCACTCAATATTGTGCGTACTAACTTACATTTGCAGGTGGAATATGTTGGAGAACATATTTTTCAACTCCAATGTTAAGTTTTGTTGAATCGGTTTGTAGATGAATATTTAATGAAAAAAAAATAAGCCCACAATGAGCATTCTACGGCCAATATTTTAGGAGATATTAATTTTTCAATTTAATTCCCCCCGCGGTATGACAAATAAATGCTTAGTACTTGTACTATTATTGTATTCTGTGGTAAGGCGTAGGCCCTTACTACGGCATTGTGAGTCATGCTTGTGAGATATGACGTTCACGTTGCTCTACTTGAGACAGGTTTTTGCGCTAGTGTCTTGTTTTAGTTGTAAACAAACCAGTGAAGACATAAAAGTGTGATTGTGATAGTATGAATAGTTTAAGAAAAATTAAAAATTTGAATGTAGAATTTATGGGAAAACCAATCAGGACGAAAATATGCATAGAAGTAGTATCGAGTCCCATAGTTAAACTTTTTTTTAAAAATTATTTATATTTTTTAGGTTACGTCCGAATAAAAAAACGGAACTCTCGTGTTTCCGTCTGTCTAACCATTCCCCCCCCCCTTATCCCCTAAACTACTGAACCTAAAATTTCGAAAATAAATAAATACAGAAATTAGTTTTCTACTTATAGATTATAGGAAAACCTATAAGAAGTCCATGATATTAAAATAAAATGGTAAATCACTCAATATTGTGCGGATAGGTAACATCTTACGAAACCCTCTTCAGGCTAGTTCAACTCGCACTTGTCCCGTTTTTATTGCATTAATCAGGTGCTGCTAGTTGTAGGTCTATTTCTCACTCTCTCTAACCTTTCGTTTCAATTGATCCCACAAATGCTCTATCGGATTTAAGTCCCGACTTTTCGCTGGCTACGGTAACACTTGAATATGGGAGTCTTCCGGTATGTGCACGGGCATTGCCTTGCATCAGAATAGTGTTACCCAAATGCAAGACTAAGACGAGACTTATCCCGTCTTGTTATTGATCTTGCGTCAATACACCTGGTCTTGGTTTTGGTCTTCCTATTGCAGCAGGTGTCACGCAAGTCTTGCAATTGCCTATTGCGAGATCTTAGAACAACGTGCGTAACAGAGTAACATTTTCAGTTTCATTGAAAAGATTATTACACAAATACGTATTCTTGCTGAAAACCAATGATAAAATTATCCCGAGCTAAAACAACCGTCCATACAAAACGCTATAAAGAATCAAATTTATAGTTTACTAAAAATTATGGCAAGTATCTGGTCTCTTTGCTATATTTGGTACATTTGCTACTTATAAATTTCAGAAAAAGACTATGAACATGCGAGGACTGTCTGGAAAGCTTTTAATATCTCAAATTTAGGAGAATATACTGATCTATATCTAAAATCTGATGTACTTTTATTATGCGATGTATTCGAAAAATTTAAATCTATGAGTTTAAAGTTTTATAACCTAGATCCATGTTTCTATGTATCATCACCTTCATTAAGTTGGGATGCTATGTTATTGTATACTAAAGTAAAGTTGGATCTAATATCTGATATTGATATGTATCAATTATTAGAAAAGGGAATACGAGGTGGTCTTTCACAATGTTCGCTGAGATATGCAGAAGCAAATAATAAATATCTTCCTAATTATGATGATAATAAACCAGATAGTTTCCTCATTAACTTAGATGCAGTAAATCTTTATGGGTATGCTATGATGGAGCAACTACCAGTACGTAAATTTAGGTTCCTCAGTAACCTCGAGTTACAAGACTTTGATGTTATGAAAACTTCCTCAAAAAGTAATACAGGGTATATTTTAGAAGTAGACTTGCATTACCCTATTGAGATTCATGACCTTCATTCTGATTTACCCTTCGCTGCGGAAAAATATGCACCGCCAGGTAGTAAACATAAAAAGCTAATTGCAAATTTGAACGATAAACACAAATATGTGATTCATCATATCCATCTCAAAGAATGTCTGAAAAATGGTCTTATATTACTTAAAATACTCGAACAAGAAGCATTTTTGGCTCCCTACATTAAGCTAAATACAGAACTTAGACAAAAAGCTAACTCTGAATTCGAAAGGGACTTCTTTAAAAAACAAAATAATTCTATATTTGGAAAAACTATTGAAAATAAAAGAAAACAAGTCGATGTAAAACTAGTTAATATATGGAATGATATTTTCAATAAAACGAACAAACTTTGTGGAGCAGAAAAGTATATCAGTGCACCTAACTTTAAAAATTTGGCGATAATATCTGACTCTCTTGTTGCTATTTAATTACACCAGACAAAAATTGTTCTCGATAGACCAATTTACGCCGGGTTTTCAATCTTAGAATTGGCAAAAACTCATTTATATCGCTTACATTACTCAGTAATGAAGAATATATACCCCGATATTAAACTTTGTTATACAGATACTGACAGTCTTTTATACTTCATCCAAACTCATGATTTTTATCAAGATATGAAAAGAAATTTAAAATATTTTGATACGAGCAATTTTGAATCCGCTAACATTTTTGGTATACCTAAAGTAAATTGCAAAGTGCCTGGTTACTTTAAAGATGAAATGGGTTTCAGAAATGTAATTTCTGAATTTGTGGGATTACGAGCTAAATTATATTGTATTAACTCAATTTCTACTTCAATAAAAAAAGCAAAAGGTATAAAGAAATCAGTTACAAAAAAGCTTGACATTCAAAATTATAAAAGAGCTTTGCAATTCAACGAGCGTTTAAGAAAAAATATGTGTGTTATTCGATCAAAAAATCATAATGTTTTCGCGCAAAGAATCAATAAGTTGGTTCTGAGTAGAGATTATGATAAAAGACAAATACATGATGATGGTGTCAGAACTTTGCCTTGGGGCCATTATAAAACAGTGTTTTAGTTAATAAGTAAATGTATTAAAAAATTGATTACCTATGTAAATATGAAATTTTAGATTTCTTATAATGTTAATATAAAATTCTATAAACGATTAAGATAGTTAAGTACATATGTAAAATGAATATTTAAACTGTGTTAATATTTACTGAATAAAGTATGATTATGGTAGTAACTATTGATTTTTTCTTCTCATTTTAACCTAACCTACTATTTTAATGTAAGATAAAAGGATATCGACTGAAACAATTGAATTGAATACTCATAAATGATTTTATTCTATTTAAAAAAAAAAAAAATTATACAACATAAAATGCTTAATTATAAGAATGAGAACATTTTTTTACAGGAAGTTTTATTAAAATCTTTTTCTGTAACATCATATAGTTTTTTTACTTATTACTTTTATCGATTATTTATAAAAAAAATTTATTTGATAAACAATTGAATTAATTTTCACTACACTAAATAATTTCTTTCTTTATTATACTTATTAACATTTTATTATTTCAACATGAATTACTAGATCTACTTAATTTCTTTACAACTTTACATACTAAATGTTCTGTTTCTTCCAACACATCATCAAAATCATTTGTTACTAGATATTGAACATTCACGTTCGTATTTTCCGGATCTGTGTTTATGTCTTCTATGTTACGAGCATATAAATCATACACCATGATTTTAATTAGATGGTGAGCACGTCCTGGTGTGAGTGGTGCTACAACTAGCGATACGAAAGCGACTCTTCGGAGCTTTTGCGAAGTTATCTGCGACAGTGAACCGGCGACGCATTAAGGGAATCATTGACGACTTTTGGCAAGTTTAACGGTTTCATCGGACAAGTTTTAGTGATTTTGGAAGTCATCTTGGTTTGTCAAAATAAATCGTTCGTTTCGCCCTTACACGGCATTTTTACTCATCCCGCACGTAACAATATAAACTTTAATTCAAAACTTCTGTAAAGAGTTCAGAAATAAAAACCGGAACATTTGTGGAAATAAATGTATCTCTCTCAGTCACTGGAACATAACAAATTTATGTTTTACACTGCGCTGCAAAGCAGTTAACGTCATACTAATACTATTTATAACAGCTTCCCCTTTATTTTTAACTTGTGAAAACATAAAGTATAAAAAAAATGATAAAAAATGAGCAAAGTCTTCTGGGGACATAGCCTCAAAGTTACAGTGACTCGCGTGTTGGAATGTATTTGGTTTAAATTAAGAGAGATCAAAATAAAATTAATTTGTATAATTAATTTTGTACGGGCCTGTAAGCTCCCGTACATTGGGTTACGGTACGGCTGTGTACCGCGCTAGTGGGCAACGCTCCCGTGAAGAAGCGTCGCTGATCTAGCCGATCGGTGGGTCAGATCGGGGAGAGTTTGTGAGGTTCCAAGACAAAGTCCGTACTAGTCACATAGGTCAATGCGGTGAAGCGAAGACAATTTATTCAGAAAAAAGGTCGATTTATAATACAATTATTTACATCCAACTAGCGACAATCGTGCCCTGCGCCGAGACAAATGCGCCAATAACAAATGGGTGTTGACACGATTGCGCAAGTTGTGCAATATTATGAAATAATATTAAATGTTGTGCAATAACAGTATTTACAGTATTTTCTGTCCCTATCACTTTCTATTGTTGTCTTTGTTTGTTCATACGTATATATGGGCCAACATTTCACTACGTTGGCCCATTTCTATGCGAACACTGTACGTATGAACACTGCACAATCACTAATGTTTACACAAACTGTAGGCTGTCCCGAACAAATTTAATTTTTGTAAAAGGGAACATCTATATTATATATATAAAATTCTCGTGTCACGATGTATGTTCGCGATAAACTCTGAAACTACCTACTGAACCGACTTTGATCAAACTTCGTAAGTATCTGTTATTTGGTCCAACTTAAAAGATAGGATAGTTTGTATCTTAATTATTGTCCTCAATATTTGTTATTGCAAATTAAATGTTTATTATACAACAGTAGTGTCTATTTTAGTTCGATGAATTATTAATAGATGGCTCTGCCTTGCTAGATAATGGCGTATTTAAAATGTTAAAATGTAGAATAATGTCAGTAATGAAAAAGGTTTATTGGTTGTCAAATATTTATGCGTGTGTTCAGAAATTTATTTTGTGTAAACTAAGGAAAATATATCAAGCTACTTAAATATGAACAAATGACTTAAAAAAAAACGTCAAATCGATTGGTATCACTGAATCATTCCAGATTATTCTGTCAATCCAGTCAGAGTCAGTATCTATTATTATATAAAAGAAAGTCGTGTTAGTACCGTCATTTATAACTCGAGAACGGGTGAAGAGATTTTTATAATCTTTGATATGTTGAATTTGTCTCCACGCCGGATAGCAGAATAACTATAAAACATCTGAAATATTAACGAAAAAAAAAAAAAACATTTTCTCATATATCTTGTATGGAACGGTTGTTTTGTTGATATGTCGAGAACGGATTGACAGATTTCAATGAATTTTTTTTGTTCGTCTCGGCTTTGAGAAGTTTCCTCGCGCATTGGAAAGCTCTTTTAATGTTAAGGTCGTCAGACAGACTGACGCTTTATGACACAAGTAACTTCACAGGTGCTCCAAGTGCGCTACCGACCATAGCAGGATTAAAGATAAAGTGATTAGGAAAGCGATAGGGCAATGGGCTCTGACATCTCTTACTAACTCACCGAAACACAACAGCACGCGTGTTGTCATTTCACGAAGAGGGTGATTACTGCCGCCAGACGGGCTGCCCAAATGACTGCGAAACGCAGTGTGGCCTTTTGGAACGCGTGGGAAATTCTGGAACCAGGTCTTTCAATTCTTTTATTAAAGAATTTAATTTAATTCAGCTAATAAGTTAATACAACATTTATTGATTCTGAGGCGGTACGAAGTTCGCCGGGTTAGCTAGTTATTAATTCATAAGGAATATGCCTCTAATTCAAAAAAGGCTTAAATATTTTTATCAACAATATTGCTTTAGAATTACGTCTATGTAAGTACTTTTTAATATAATTTCTTTTTCGTTAAGAAAATAATTACCTATTAAAAAGTGAAAAAAATTTGTGGGAAATTCATAATACTTGAAACGGTCTGTTCGAATGTGACGTCAAATTAAGTCTATGAAATGTCAACAAGCGTGTAGGTTTTGTTGTGTTGTGATTTTTAACATTTGATTGTTACTGTAGACTGTGACGTCACGACGAGCATGCCAAAAGGGCGGATGTTTAAAATGCCCGTATAGCTGTTAGTTAATTTTAACATTTTTTTTGTTACTGATTTTCTGTTTTTTTGGCGCTGAATACTTTTTACGTTTATATAACGATATAACCTATCTTATGAAAATATAAAAAAAAATGTGCATATTCCCTGGCGGACCCTAAGATTTTGTTGTCAGTTCCAAAAAAAGTGTGACCCATTAGCGCCACCTATTCGTTCAAATTGTGAATCTATGAGTTAGGATGAGTTCGAGTCGTTTCTCCGTCAATTTCATCAATCAGCCTAGCTATATATTAGTGTTTGTAATAAAAAGTATCCCCTTTAATATTCCAGTAATACCAGGCTGGAAATCGACCCGCGGCCCTTATTAGGTCGTGTGTCTAAGGTTCGGCTAAGCCAGTATGCGCCGACTCAACATAGCTGGTTGAGCGAAGTTGTGCATCTTACAAGGCCCATAATTAAGACACATTATGTATTAATTAAACTATTATACAACTTAGCCTTTTTGTTACGCCTATTTGCATTATGCCCCATAAGCAGACGATTAGAGATATTATGAAAAACGTAAGTATTTTATTTAGTTATTTATTATTTATTTTATTAGGAAGCCAACGCAGTATACAACCATCCTTAATACGTAAAGACACTTAAAAATTCATATACTCCACTTATAGGCTAACTTGGCATGCATTAAGACGAAAACGAAAATAAGTCAATAATAAAAGAATAATAATATATAATAAATAAAAACTAAAAAACGACAAACCATTATGCAGTACGCGATCATAGAATTTTTTTAACCCTTCTTGTAAAACATGGCGGAGGAATACTGAAAGATAGCTATGTCAGTTCCCCTAATTAAATTCTTTTATTTAATTGGTACATAACTTTAAACTATTTATTGTTCAGATATAATATTATTGATTTATGACTTTATCTCATTGACAATTTATAATGGAATGCACTTACACGTAATGTTGGTTTAGTTGTCGTCTCGCACGATTTTATTCGCAAGAAATGTGCGAAACGCCATGTGGCGAATTATAAAAATCATTTTTAGGAAAATTTAAATGAAAATAAATCGAAAACACAATTGTATCAAATTACAATACAAAGGTTGCTTATTAAAAAGACATTTTTAGTTATTTATTATTTATAAATTACAACAAATGTATTAACCTTTGGCTGATTGCGTCATTGTACCAATTTCATACAATGGTAATAGCACTACATCAATGTGTCTTTAGTTCCATCGATGGTACTAAAGATACATTGACATTGTGCAATTAACATTGTATAACATTGGTGTTATTGGTATAAATAGTCCAGTGGGATGGACTCTCGGCTGCGGCTGTGGAATACGCTATTTAGATTCCTGATTAAGCCTGCATCTGTGAATCTTTGATCTCACTTGAAGAGTGGACGTGATCATTTATTAACGGTGTTCATTCTAAGGAAAATATCGTCAGGATATCTATCTCACCGAGAAGGCTAGCAGTGAACTAGTGTTAATGACGCCACACTTCCTCATAGAGACTCGAGTAGAACTGTGGCAATATTTACGAGTAGTGCAATTGGCACATATCTATCATGTTTTGTATTTAGCTTTCTACTGCAACACGAGGGTACATGGAGATGACGCCTCAAAAGCCCACCCGAGGTATTGAGGTCCCAGGAGCTGGCCAGGTAGTGAGCTACGCTATGGATCGTCGCTATGGATGAGTATGGTGACACGTCTTGCCGTCGACATCACTAGAAACCAGTTGAAGAGCGTGTCTTCTCCAGGCACGAGGTTAGCAGGTGTGATTTTGCTTTACGCAATCAGACGAGATGTTCGACACTATAATTTTTTTTAAAAATTGCATCCTTCCAAAGCCATTAATAATATAATAATATATATAAGTAGTTTGTAGTCGCTATTAATAATATTATATATACTTAGTTTGATTGTAAAATAATTATTAATTTAAAAGATAATTCCAGAAGTAATAATTACAAAAAATGAGTTTTTAATAAGCAACCTTTGTATTGTGATTTACTATAAATACACTCTCCCTTGAATTTGTTTTCAATTTAATTTAATTTAAATTACCTTTATAATGATTTTTATAGCTCGCAACAAATAATTACATGTATTCCATTATAAAGTTCTCAATGAAATATCATAAACACAAAAATATATTAAATCTGAATAAAAAATATATAAAATAAATAGTTTAAAGTTATGTACCAATTAAACAGAGGACTTACTTTTTGTACAATATCTTTAATCGTCTGCTTATTCAGCATTATACAAATAGGCTTAAGAAAAAGGGTATGTTGTATAATAATTAAGAGATAATATGTATTAATTATGCGTCTTGTAAGAAAGTGAAATTTCGTTCAACGAGCTATGCTTGGGATTATTCTGCGAGATCGAATGAGGAAATCCGTATATGACCCAGCGAATTAGTAAATGGCCAAAGGCAGGACGGCCACGTTATGATAGTTGGGCAACGGACGCGAAGACGGCACTCTACGGCAGGTAAGGACCATCTGGCAGGGTATCGCAATCAAGGCTTTGTGGGGGGTGGTGAAGACCCGGTTGCAGGAGTCCGCGTCACCCGGAAGAGTGAACACTCGGCTTCGCGACCCGGCTTAGTAACTCTTCCACGACGACAACACGAGGTGGGCCCTTCTCTCTGGCTGCTACGAGCCGCTTGCTGTGGAAATTAGGGCCGCCCACCCTTAATGCCATAGAGATGAGCGGCCATATGAGTAGAGGTTATTCTAGAGTTTCAGGTAGATGCGGCCTCCGACTCTTTGTTAGGTTGTACCGCAGAGAAGAGGTTATGGGGTGCTTCAGAGGTGAAGCTCCTCGCTGACTGCCCGCTGCGAGAGGTGAGTATGGGCGGCTCGTGCCGCTTCACCCGAAGGCGGTGGAAATGGGGTGGTCCGCCGTCATCACAACACCGGGCGACGAGGAGAGACGTGCTGTGTGTTTCGGGCACGTTTCGTATTATTGTTCGGGTGTTTCGGGCACATCTCTTAACTCGTATTACGTAACTAAGAGATTATGGGCCTTATAAGATGCTTAACTTCGCTCAACGAGTTAGTTTTAGGGTTATTTTGCGAGATTGGATCAGGAATGAAGTGATCTGTAGACAAACCTTTAGTCGCCGACGTAACCCCGGACACAGTCATGTAGCGTAGGACGTCCACCCACATTTTAGACAGACGACCTAATGAGGGCCGCGTGTCGATGCTGGTTCCCATCTGTTTCTTGCTGGTCCTACCAGAATATTATACGGTTATCCTCTATAATATTTTGGCAATATTTATAATAGACTGCTAATAACATGTTGCTAGGCTGACTATCGTTCCTGTGATGGTCTTTGATTCAATAGGCGCCAAACTCGATCGTCATGTTAATACGACTTCTATTGTAGCACATTTTCATGCTATCTTCCTGCAACAATATCAAGAGATATTTTGCTCGACTACGATAAAGTTACAGTCAAAATATCGCACAAGTACTTCCTTGTTAATAGTTCCCTGGGATTACTTCCTGGGTGAGTGTCTCTCTGAATGCAAAGCTTTAGGCTACAGGTAAAACCGGGCCCCCATGACCCAATTCGTTAACCTATATGAATAATTATTATTTGATCACATAATTTAATAAACCTTGGAAAAATATTCGGATTCCCATCAATTTCTGGGAGTAGAATCCGAGGCTATGTTTACTCTAGCGAAGCTGATTGTGATTTCTAACTCCAAATCCCTATTGGCGTCTTGATGTGACTCACGTCTCTTTAATCTACGACTAATATTAAAGGTCCTCGATTGCCTAGGATGGAAAGTTTTGGACGTTTAAGTGATATAAATTTAGGAATAAAAGGAAACAAACATTGAACGATTCAATGTACTTACAGAATTATCTTCTGTTTCCTTTGGTACTTGATTTTCTGATGCCTCCTTCTGCAACTGTTTTATGTAGATTCGGATATCCAGTCGCATCCGCTCGCGCACGTTAGCGATATTTCGATTTTTGGAAATACGTTTGGATAACTAACAGCGACAGTCTAAAAAAACCAAAAAACTATTAATCATTTACAACAACAACAACAGCCTATTATATGTTCCCACTGCAGGGGCACAGACCTACCCTCTCCACTAGGCCGCGTCTTTCCCAATGCCAAAAGCTTACCCTATACTTGGATTTGTATTAAGGACTTGAAGAGAATTCAGGCGCATATCTACATATGCTATACGTATAAGGTCCACATCTCAAGAATTGAGTGGGTCCAAAATAGAATCATTAGATTCTTAAAATTCATGTGTTCCTGGAAGGGGCGGATGGAAAGAGTTTTATTTTTATTAAAACTTTTAACTAATAACATTGACTCATCATACTTACTTAGCACACTGCCTTTCAGATGTCCCTGGAGCAGTTCTAGATGTATGAGCTTGTTCGATAACGATAACAAACCTACGAAGTTATCGAACAATGATACGAGTCTGAGGAAGTACACCTACTTAGTTAATCTATTTCTTTGTTATTTTTCTTTAGTATTGATTTTGTAGATGTTTTCTTTTTGTCATTTAATTTTCTGTCTTAATTTCTTAGTTTTGTTTCTGTTCAAACTCTTTTATGCATTACAAAGTCGATTAACACGCTTTTGGACTGTTAATTTTGTTTTTGGATTGTTATTTTTCCTTATATTGTTATTTCATTTCTGTTTGTGTCCCAAATATTAATAAAATAATATATCTAGTGAAAATCTTATTGGTATATGATTGCAATCTTATTGGTATATCGAAGTATCTAATAGTCCAGTGAGATGAACTCTCGGCTGCGGCTACCGAATGCACTATTTTGATTTCTGATTAAGCATTTGAGAATCTTCGATTTCATGTGAAGACTGGAATTGGTCGCTTGTTCTAACGGTCTTGGTTCTAAGGATAATATCGACAGGATATCTATGTCAACGACAAGGCTAGCAGTGAACTTGTGTTGTAAGAAGCCATACTTCCTCAAAGAGACGCGAGTAAGTAGGCCTGTGGCAACATTTAAGAGTATTGGCACACATTTGTATCTATTCTGTATTCTATACATATTATAAAACTAGTTGAGCCTGCAACTTCGTAATACGCGTGGTATTCGGTATAGCGCGTAACTTTTTTGTTTGTAAACCGATTGGAATAAAACAAACACTAAATTTTACGGGAAACCTTGCTACAATATATCTGTGAAAACCGCATTCAAATCGGTTAAGCCGTTTCAGAGATTAGTGTGCACAAACGCACAGACAAACCGGCAGACAAAAATTCTAAAAACTATTTTTTTGACCTCGGTAACACAAATAAAACGTGTACAATTTTTTTTTTAAATACATGATGTACAGACACGACTCGTTTACGATTTTACTATACAAATATGTATAGACAAAGCCCCTTTCTGCAACTGTCTGTTCCTCCCCTAACTTTTTCTAAAGACCGCGGGTTTTGATAAATGAAGAAGGTTTCTGTAAATAATTTGCAGAAAAAATGCATCTGTGCGAAGCCAGACACATGTCCTGATTTTATAATAATTTAATTTCCATAATTCCGGAAGTATAATTACAAAAAAAGTTTTTTCAATAAGCAATCTTTGTATTGTAATTTGTTACAATACAAAGCTATTGTATTGTATTATATTGTTACACGGTTCCCTGAATGTGTTTTCGATTTATTTTCATTTAAATTATCTGTACCTACTATGATTTTTATAGTTCGCCACATAACATGTAAGTGCATTCCATTATAAATTGTCAATGAGATAAAGTCATAAACCAATAATATTATATCTGAACAATAAATAGTTTAAAGTTATGTACCAATTAAGTAGAAGACTTACGTTTTTCATAATATCTCTAATCGTCTGCTTATGGGGCATAATACAAATAGGCATAACAAAAAAGGTATGTTGTATAATTGTTATTAATTATAGATAATGTGTCTTAATGATGGACCTTGTAAGATGTTGAACTTGGTTCAACGAGCTATGTTGAGGGTTACTCTGCGAGATCGGATCAGGAATGAGGAGATCCATAGACAAACATGTAGCGTAGGACGGCCGCCCACAATTTAGACAGACGACCTAATGATTGCCGCGTATCGACACTGGTTTCCGCCTGTTTCTTGCTGGTCCTAACGGAATATTATAGGGTTATCCTCTATAAAAATCCGGTAATATTTATAATGGATAATATATTTTATAATAAACTAACTGAACTCGGCCACGCTTCGCTGCGGCCCATACGGGCGGCGGCGTGCGCATGGGGCGCGCGGTACTGGACACTGCTTATAGATAATACTATTTATCGTAGCTTGATGTTATATAGCCTATAGCCTTCCTCGACAAATGGACTATTCAAAACAAAAAGATTTTTTCAATTCGAATCAGAAGTTCCTGAGATTAGCGCGTTCAACCAAATAAACAAACAAACAAACTCTTCAGCTTTATAATATTAGTATAGATGAGCGTCGGTGGCGCAGTGGGAAAGACGCAGCCTATCATGTCGAGAGGTCCGCGTTCGATTCCCGGTCATGCTATCTACCAATTGGTACCAATGATACCAATGGATACCAATTTTTCTAAAAACTTAAGTGCATTTTACTGACTGCTCTCAAACGGCGAACGAAAACATCGCCAGGAAACCTGCCCACGCCAAAGAAGAAATTCTAAGGCGCATGTGAAGCCTACCAACCCGCACTGGACCAGCGTGGTGGACCATATAGCCCATATGCCCTTGTTGAGAGTATAGACCTGTGCCCCTGCAGTGGGGCTGTTGTTGTTGATGACGATTTTAATAGACTGCTAATAACTGGGCTGAATGTTATGTATGTAGTTGCTTTGATGGCCTTTGATTCATTATTTATTTATTTTATTCTAGGGAAATTTATAGGCATAATATTACATAGTAACAATTCGAATAGAAACAAACACCAAATAAAAAATTTCCACTTGTAGCACTTTAGCAATTATTATGCGTCAATGTTGATACGACTTCTATTGTAGCACATTTTCGTTCTATCTTCCTGGAACAATATCCAGAGATATTTCTCTCGATAAAGTTATAATTGAAATGTCGCCCAAGTACTTCCTTGTTAATAGTTCCATAGAATTACGTCCTTGGTGAGTGTCTCTTAGTGAATACGAAGCTTTAGGCTACATGTAAAACCAGGCCCTCCTGACTGTGCTCTTATCTAAATCGTGGGCATGAACCTAAGATGTTTATAAAGTTATAGATGCGTGATACATCTAGAATTAGTCCATTGAAATGTTACAATTTTAGGTCCAAAAATTTTTTAGAGGACGCAATTTTATTTTTGAGACATGTAGGGGGGGTCAATAGAAGCTTAACCCCAAGTTTGTGGGGTTGCCGCCCTTGTCCCCCGACCGCCATCTTGAAAAAAGAGGTGGAAACACCTTTTTCGCGATATCTCGGAAACTATGCGTCATACGAAAAATTTGAATAACAAATCACTTTGCCTACAAATATGTTCATATAACTTTTTGCCCTAAACTCAAAATTAAAGAAGTTATAAGCAAAAATGTGCAAAAATTTCATCAAATTTTTTTTTTTTTGCTTTATAACTTCTCTGATTTTGATTTTACAAAAAAATTATCTCAGACCAATCTTGTAGATGGTCTTTTGAGGAATATTTTCATCTATTATTTTTTTAAATTTCATGAATTTAAAACGCTGTTACAGCGCTCCAAAGTTGACCGGGTTCGTCAATGCTCATGACAATCCGGTCAAAACGAAATGTTTATTTTACTTTTATGATCTTTTTAACCTATTGTAAATTTATTATAACGAACGTCAAAACGAAATTATAAGTTATTGTAAACCTATTTTTAACAATTTTTGTAAAATCCCTACAATTTCACTTATTCATTCCTATTAAACCCCACCTTTTTTATTAAAGATGGGTTTGCTCTTGACCAGCATCTATCCATGTAGGAAGGATGAGGCCGACGATGGAGCGAGCTCACCCAGAAGATGCCTATTCACTCGAACCTTGAAAAGATTTGGGTTATATGAGCTCGGAAGCTGTGTGTGTAGATGTTTGTTAATAATTAGTTTTATTATTTTAAACACTAGTAAAATTCCGAGTTCACCTTTATCATTCTCCTCCGTGACCGTAAGTCACATGCTCACGTCAATGAGCGCTCTACAGCAATCCATACGTAACTAATTATGTATATTCATCTCTTTCTAACGACAGGGATGCCGTATCATTTGTCTATTTGTTAGAGCAAAATATCATAATAAATAACCATACGTAGATATAATACTACTTGCGCCACTTTAAAATACAGTAATGTTTGTGTATAACGTGTCTTTATTTGATACGTCACTGGCATGAAGCCAGTTCCTCAAAGCCTAATATTAAGGAAATTTGTCATAATTATTATTTATTTTTCTCAACGAATTAAGAGTTCAAAATGGATGTTCACCATTGGCATTTATAAAATCCTCCCCTAAGGGTCCGTTTATATATTCAGACAACGAACGTATCAGACACGTAGCATGTCAGACAAAATAATAACACCCCCGGCTTCGCCCCTGGTGCAATTTTTATATATATGAACATTCCCCGTTTATCCCTCTTTCCATTAGTCAAAACCGAATTAAAATCGGTCTACCCGTTCGAAAGTTATGGGCGTACATACATTTCGAAGATCCATTTTTATTTATATAGATTACTCGCTGATAATGTAGCTTTCTATAGGTTCTTCCTTGAGTTTATTCATAACAATCGTAGATACATACATACATACAAATAATATTAGTATAGATATATTCGAAAACACTTTTCCCCGACCTAATATTATTAACTATAATTTTACTGCTCATGTTATATTAAGATTTAATACCTTTTGTAGTTATTTGTATGTCATTAAAGTAGGAATTATATTTTTTTTTAATTTATTTACTTATATGATTTGATACAGTATCAAATGATTATATCTTTAAAACTATTACTAGTTTTGTTATCTACAACACCGTAGTAATTGCTACAATTTCCTGTACGCCGGGAAAGGTGATGTAATTATTTAAAAAAAATCTGCAATAAGAATCTAGAACCTTCATTTATTTTGCTATCACTAGCATCAATTAAAGATTTAAAGGAAACTCCACAAAATTCCGTTCACTACGTTCGTTGTACATAACATAGCTTTTATCAATTTGAAACAACACTCCGTATTGTTCCACATCTGAAAGGATCACCATCTATTTTCATGGACTTCATTATTGTCAGGTCAGTTGAAATATCCACAAAATATGTCACACCTTCTAGCACTATGGCCTTGTTTGCATGCTTTCAATTCTGTTATAATTAGTTGTTGGGATGATTAGCAAAAAGTGTCTTACATAGTGACAAAATCATTAGCTTAACAGCTCTCAGGTGTAAAATGCAATCTCCCATTCTTTCTGCAGCTATATAAAACTCTCGGAAAGAGGAAGTACGCAATCCTTAATTTACATGTTTTGTCCCTGTCTACAATAAATTTGTAACAGTATAAATGTTTCATTATTTTGTATTTAGATACAATTAAGAGAATAAAATAATAATAAGTAAGCAGAGCCGCTACAGAATTACCTACTTAAATGTATGGGTGTTAAATTTTATTCACATTTAAGTATTTAGAAATACTTTTAAAGTATTAGAATATAAGATATAAGCATATATAATTAATATAAGATATAAGTACATATGTAATTATATAGAATAAGTATAAATAAGTAAATATTACACATACGTGGGGCGACCCATACGTTCGATTGGTCTTTGTTTTGGGATTGTAGCAAAAAAACCCATGCTTCGTCACATGTTACTATGTTCCACACCGAATTTGACGCCCCTTCGTTGAATCTGGTAAGCATGGTATTGCACGAAGTGACGCAGTACGTTTTTGAGCCTCGGTCAAATTGTGCAGGATCCACTGAGAGCACAGCTTTTTCACACCCAAATATTTGTGCAGGATTCATGGTACTTGACTCATTCCTATGCCAAAGCATGCCTGAACCTCATAGTAGGTCATGTGCCTGTCTGTTTCGATCATACGGCGCACAGCGACGATTATTTTACAACGGTCGAAGGGCGACCATCACGAAATTCGTCACTGAGATTGACACGACCGCGTTTGAATTCTGCAAATAAGATGTAAATAGGCAATTTTTAAAATTACGCCACAATTTAAAAACAAGTTACAGTGAAATGAAACAAACTGTTTTCTACAGTAAAAGAGTTTCATTTTCAAATGTTGTTAATACTTTTTAAATATTGTTTATGAAAGTGACAAGTTCCGGAAACAAATAGTGTGTGGTGCCCTATGTATCTACACGTAAGGCAACATAATGAAAACGTATCTCTCAATTCATACAGTGATTTTTTATAAAATAAATATTTTATAAAAAATTTATAAAATAAGTTATTACTAAAAATCTGTATTTTAACAGGTATTTTTAAATTAAAATTAATATCAGAAAAAAATTAAAAAAGAAACGGGATAAAACTGATTTTTTAAAAAATAAATACCATATATACTGTTTTCTCCGAAACAATTTGTATTTGATTTTAAATAACATAATAAAAACAAAATTTTTAAAATCCAAATCCTCAAGGGAAAGGCTTAAACGCGACTATATCGATAACTTCAATATCTACCACGATTTATTTGATATCTTGTATAATATGTACTTATAAATAGTTTTTCCTGGCTGACTATAAACGCACAGAACTAGAAACTACTATGTCTAGATAGCTGAAATTTTGAACATAGGTTTATTTTGTAAGCATCCGTTAAGAAAGCAATTTTGAAAATTTCATCACCGTGCGAAGCGGGTGGCTGGCTTGTGATGTGATAGGTTTGGCTTGACTTTATGTGACAAAAGACTTGAAAATTTATATGTCTATACAAATATTTCATTGACAATTTCAGTTATACTACATTAGGACGGAACATCCAAAGGTAACGCATCTAAATTCGGAATACATCAAAGATGTGAACTTTACATCGGTTCGGCCTGGAAGGAATAGTTACATCTATTTGGTAACTTTAAATATATCAACACTGACGGATTTTGATAATGACGTGGCCGTGAGTAGTTCTATCCTATTAATACGAGTATATCATCTTAGATCATAAGGAAATACACTAAGCTCCTAAATGGTTCTGAACTACAATGGTAGGTAAAATGTATTTTCAAAAGACAATTTTCAAATTTTATTTATAGAACTCTCAAGGAATTAAAAATAAACACAATATTAATTAACAGTTTGACAAAAATTTACAATAATCGTAAGCAAATATTAACACATACGAGGGCTGTTCCAAAAATTGTTAGCCACAGAGTAAATGTTACTTCTTTTTTCCTGAAACTATTTTAAACGCAAACCTCCTTTCAATACAAACCTCCTTGGTGAAAATCATTGGCTGGCTATAAATGATTATTTTTTTAAATATTTTTAAAAATTATCTGTCGTTCTTCTTTGTTTGCAACAATGCATGTCTCGCGGGAAGCTTTTCGTGCTATGATTTTCGGGTTAACCTTCAAGAAATCCTACGAAAATTTACAAGCTGCCTTTGGGGAGTCTGCTCCTGGGTTAGCAACAGTCACTTATTGGTTTCGTGAATTTAAACGTGGTCGAGAGAACCTAAAGGATGATCCCCGACCCGGCCGACCAATAACTGCAATAATTCATGAAAACGTCATCAGGGTGGAGTGGCTATTGCGGGAAAATAGAAATATTACACATAGGGAGATTCAGGATGAATTGAATAGCTGCGATCCTCATACAAAGCAGCAATCTACGCATTGGGTGTTTGAAGAGGACCAGTTGCCCACAAAACTTGTTCGACATAGTGGACGAGTAGCAGTAATCCCGTTATAAGGTCGTAGAACAGTTACTAGTAAATGGTATTCCGAAGTTTGTCTACCTCAGGCTTTTGGGGAGTTAAGTAGTGAGCGCCCAAGGAGCGCCTATTCTTTTTCACCAAGATAACGCGCCCGCTCACACAGCTGCTAGAACCATCGACTATTTGTCAACTTCAGGGGTACAAATGTTACCCTATCCTCCGTACAGCCCAGATTTAGCTCCGTGCGATTTTTTTTTATTTCCCACAGTAAAAAAATGCTTCGGGGACGAAAATTTAACACCGAAAACGAAGCCGTCGAAGAATTTCGTCGGTTATTTTTCGACCTCTAGCAAGATGCGTTTTTTAAATGTTTTGAGGACTGGTTTACTCGAATGCATAGGTGCATAGGGGTTGGAGGGGAATATTTTGAAAAACTGTAAATAAACTTTTTCGATATTCTAACTATTATTCATTTCACTAAAAACTTTTGGAACAGCCCTCTAGAAGCGCTGGAGAATGCGGGTGGCCTTGTGAGGTACGGCTATTGCGTCGCAACACAACTTGCGACAACTTCAGAGGTTAATAGAAGATTGGCTTAACAAGTGAAATGTAACACGACTAGCGTTACTTGTGTTTCTAGTATTATTTTGACACTTTCTATACTGGCAATTAGGCATTTTGAACGATTTTTTAGGAAGTAAACCCTAACTCACTGAAGTTGGTGTGTCACTGTAGTTAGGATAGCGCATGCACTCACTATACCAATGTTTAATAATCGGTGCGTTTGAGTAGCGGCTTTGAAGGCGCGCGGGTCGATAGGGGCGTATTTCTCGATTTAAATCTTTTTTTATGTTTAGATCAACAGACACGCTAACGGTCCTCTTGCAGATACCGTTGCCTATAACACAAGCAACACGACATGTGCTGCCGACCATATTGGATAAGGATTAGGAAGGGATTACTTATGATGATGATAAAAAAAATTCAAATATTCATATAATATTATTTCAGATGGATTTCTATTTCTACGAGTTTCTAAGTAATGAATACAAGAGAAGTTTTGTGGAGATGCATTTCAAATTTTGCGAAATGGTGTGCAAGGATATTTTTTTTGGATCAGCCGTTAGAAATGCACTCATGCGGTCTCTTCCGCCGGAGAAAAACCACAAAGTTTGTCCTGTTCCCAAGGTTTGAGAACTACATTTTAGTCTTAATATCTGTTGCTATTACTTTATGGCTACGTCAATACGATTAAACAAAAAGTAGACGTATGTATGTTTCCCAGGATTTCCTTGGAACACTGGGATTCTCATCTTCAGAAAAAAAAATCGGTATAAGTATAGAGAATTAACTAAATATGATGATTTGTGAGGATTGTGCCATTGTGCTGCGACCCAAATGTGGCCGAGACAGTTCCGCTCATATTGCTAGAATGCCCCGTGTTCGCGGTAGGAAGGCTGGACATAGAATACAAGTTGGATTGCCATATTAATATAAATAATTTTTACAATTCATGTTCTTTTTCAGGGTTTAATGGTCCTCCAGAACATGTCGATACCGATTACAGCGATTCCACCAGGATTTCCATTCACAAAGGGTCGAATATATTGTAACATTAGTTTAATTTCAAAAAGGGTTCCGCTCGGAGGAGGCTACATTGATATGGAATTAGTTGAGATAAGAAATAAAAAAAAAAAACAAATTTCTTAGCCTTCCTCGCCCCTTGAAATGAGTTTTTTGTTTGTATAACTTTCAGTAATATTAATAAAAAAAAAAAAAAAAAACTAAAGTAGTAAATTAAGTAAAATAAGTAATCCAATTACTAGGTTATAAAAGATTGTGACTACGATGCAAGGACACGATAGAAAATTATTTAAATTGGATTTGCTTTGTGTTCA
The DNA here is from genome assembly GCA_910589475.2 of Bembecia ichneumoniformis. Taxonomy (NCBI): domain Eukaryota; kingdom Metazoa; phylum Arthropoda; class Insecta; order Lepidoptera; family Sesiidae; genus Bembecia; species Bembecia ichneumoniformis. The sequence goes on along the minus strand of OU342536.1, from coordinate 12,116,093 downwards.
AAATTATCATTATCATTATCATTATCGCTATCGTTATCGTTATCGTTATCGTTATCGTTATCATTATAATTGTCAGTATCAGTATCAGTATCATCACCATCATCATCATTATCATTGTCACTATCATTATCTCTTATCAGAAGAGGTCATCGGGTTGAGGGGATACTTCCGGATGATCGTCCTCCAAGAGTGAAAGGAAAGGCTGGCGAAGCGGCTCGGGTCCTCACGTTCCGTCTAGTGCAGGTGCTCTCTGGGTATGGTTGCTTCGGACGTTACCTCCATCGAATGACCGCGAGAGAGCCGACCAAGCCGTGTCACCATTGAGTCTGCGTGGTTAACACTGCACAGCACACTTTGGCTGACTGCCCCTAATGTGCAAAGCAGCGCGTTGCTCTGCCCATTCGCGACATCTAGCGACAGCGTGCGAACCATGGCCGAGGATATCGCTCGCTGGATATCGCATCCAGGGTGGAGCGGCCACGGCGAAAGCCGAATTGATTAGCGCTCAGATTCGGTCCCATCTCCTCGAGGTGCCTGACGAGACGGGAAGCGATTACTCTCTCGAGTAATTTTTCGATATCATCCAACAGCACAATAGGACCATAAGCCAAAGGCGAGTCGGCGAGGCGACCCTCCTTACCGATTAGGACGAGCCTACCCGTTTTCCATCGGCGTGGAAAATGACCTTGTACCGGAGAGCAGCCTCACGTCTAGCTCCAAGGGACTGAACACCATCCAGTCTCGGGGTGGTTTTGCTTTTAGTGCTTAGCCGCAGCAGAGCCATGTATAACAACCCTAAGGCTACACTGATGTACTATAAAAATTGTTTTAAAGTTTCATATTTTTTTTTTGCTATTAAATAGTGCTTACTACTTCGTTACTTGATGTGCTTTATTTTATATTGTTCAGAATAACAAACAACAATTGTAAAATGTAAAATTATTAATAAAATTTTACAAGCAGTATCGTTATCACCAAAGTGAGTAAAAGATAATTAATATCTGCAATTTCAACTTGCGATTGTCTTTTATAGGAAATATGTGAGGTAAATTTAAAAGTTCAATTAGTAAATTTAAAAGCCAGCAGTTGGGTACCTTGCCACCTGGACCAAAACTTTACTTACTTTACTTGCATCATCATCATCTCAGCCGCAGGACGTCCACTGCGGTCTCCCCCCTAATTCTCCAAAAGGACCGATCAGAAGCAGCCTGGATCCACCTTCGACCCGCGGTTCTGTCAGGTCGTCTGTCTGTCCACTTTGTGGGTGGATGTCCTCCGCTGCGCTTGCATCAATAATTTATAAATAGTTTTTATAATTTTTGCCTGTTTGTTTGCTTGTCTGTGCGTTTGTGCACGCTAATCTCAGAAACGGCTTAACCGATTTGAATGCGGTTTTCACTGATGTATTATATCAAGTTTCCCTTAACATTTTGTGTTCATTCCAATCGGTTTACAAACAAAAAAGTTACGCGCTATACCCGAATACCACGCGTACGAAGTTGCGAGCTCAGCTAGTATATAATACAACTACACTAAATAAAATTCCTTCATCTAACACTAAATTCGATTCAGTTCAATTCAGCTTTTGTCCACAGAAAACAGTAATTCTCAATTTTTTGGAGTCGATTGTACCTATCGCTTGTAAAAGAATAAGGCGGCGTTAAATTTAATGATGGTATAAGTTTAAATCCCGGTTTAGAGCGCGCCGTAAAAGCATCGCAAGATGTAATAAATGCTAATCCACAATTTGACTAATCCCTAGCTTTACTTGTACCGGAGGGTAAGAATATTTCGGCAAATAACCTTACCTTGGGCCAATATAGTAATTCCAATATTATATTGAAGCCTCTTCTTTTTGTAAAGGTGGTAGGTAAACTCAGAATACTCACTAACTCTAGTTCAATTCTCAAGCAACGCCACATTTTACTTAACCCCTTGTATGCCGGACGCCAGCGAGCCGAATTACCCTTGTCTGCCGGCGGTGCTTAAATTTATCATTTCAAGTGCTATTAGCCATGATATATACAGGTTGTTCAAATTTCAACCGTTTTTACCGATTTAACTACTGACTCTGACTGATCTATTGTTCTCCCAGAAGGAGTCATGGGAAGTCTACCATGATTTGTTAATAACGTGGATCCACGTTCCGGCATGCAAAGGGTTAAAATATCAAATCCGCAAAATTACTTAAAATCCTAATATAAATTTAACTGCTCTGAGGGTTAATAATCACCCGGAAAAGTTCTGGGATAAAAACAACTTATTTTAGCACTTACAGAGGAAAGAGAGAGTTAGAGCAAATTTTGTAAATTTGTTTATATGAGGAGAGTAATCTCCGAAACCACTGCACCTATTCGAAAAATTCGTCACTATAAGCACAGTCTAAGCATACTTACGTCATATAGTCGGGCAACGCTCAATGTTCGAGCCTGCAAACTGAAGCGAGTTCGCCGAACGTTACATTCGTTACTTGACTGTATGACGTAAGTATGGTTAGACTCTGCTATAAGTTAAGTTATTCCAGATGAACACATGCTATATTAAACTTCTTCAATTTCAATCAGACCAAGCCGGCTAGCCTCGCTTCTAGTATATTATAATATGATAAATTGACAATTTATTTACTCAATATTTGACGATTGAAAAATTGTATTTCGCGGGGCACAGGTATTTAAAATAAGAAAAACTTTATTAAATACTGTTAGAAATTACAACAAATTTTATTATCAGAATCTTTCTTCAAAGAACGGAAAATAGATGAAATTAATTAGAACAGATAAAGTCGCTGTTCGCCTCTATCTGTTTCTTCCTTAACTCCTAAGCAACCAGTATTCACTAATGAACGGAGCGATAAATGAGCGAGCTTTCCGAGCTTCACGCAAAATTTGATGACGTATTGTTGTCCGAGCCATCGTGCCCTGTTGCAACTTGTTCGAGCAATCACTCCCCCTCTATTTTTCCGGCCTGGCGTCAGCGCAGCGATGAATAGTAATTTTATTAGAATGGGCATTCTTTTAGAATGGTTTATCTATATAATAAAAAATAAAAAATGTTGTTCCTTCAGAAAGAGCAAATCTCCGGTCTCTTGTCTCTTTATCAAGGGTACAGAAAGGACCATAAGGTACCTATTACCCAGAAAAAAAATTACTAATCGCGAGGGATCATTTAAAAATAAAAAATTCAATGCCTGATAGCAAGTGATGACAGGAAGAGACTAGACTTCCTTGGAAGAAGTGTTGAGAGTCCACATGTGTAGACAAGGCTTTCCATCTTCCAGGACTATAGCTAAAGCAAGGGGCCCAGTTTAGAATGCAGACGATCGAAATAATAATCAATATAGACTTGTTCTTCTTATTCTTTTGTTTCTCTTGGTTTTGAGACTCTCCAAGCGCTTGATCGACAAAACTGGTGATGACAGGCCTGGACTTCAGAAATTACAGCCAGCATATTGGATATTTTATTGCCATCTAGACCAAGTTTTAATTGAATTAATGATTTTTAAGTTTCTTTTTATTATTTTAATTACGCTTAACACAAGAACCCCCTAAGTGTGGAAAAATAGCCAGACGAGGTACTTTTGTCTGCGGAAGACAAAAATTCTGCAAGCTCTAACAATAATTATGTAAATCGTGAATATATACGGACCGTTAGAATTCACAACATGTCATAAAACGCCAGTGTACCGTAAACGACGTGGTTTTAATTTTTGATTGTTATTACCGTCCCTTACGGCAGTTAGGCAAAATGGATGTACAAATCTTCACTACATTGCCCAGCCAAAGTTACTTATATTAACCATCGACTAGCGATCCAGTCCGACATTGCACTGATGCATATTTTTTCTGCAAATTATAAAACAAAATTCAATCGTTTGTTACTCTTTCTACTAGTGAAAACCGTATCAAAATCGGTCCGCGACTTTACTTTATAATACAAAAACTTAGGGCTCATACTCGAAAGTTTGTTCTGATGCGATCGTTGCCGTTGGGTGGCCAAATAGTGATTAAGATCACTAATGATCTTATTATTAAATAAAAGTAAAACAAACATTACGTATCTTGTTCTAGCTGTGACCTTTTATTACTATTATTACATTTTTCTAAATACAACGGAATTCTATTACTTATACGTAGGTAATTCTGTATTTCTTTACATATTTGATCTATACTGCAATTAATAGCAACGCCATCTAGATAATTCGTGCGTAAACAACAAGAGTAATTAAAAATAAGTATATAATAACAAGAAACTTCTACTTAAATATGTATAAGATATACATAGATACAGGAACAATTTGAATTCAGAACTGACTAATTTATCAATGCGGAATTGCTGTGTGTATCTCTACCATAACAATATTATAAAAGGTAATTTGAATTCAAATAATCTCTTCTGTAGGATTGTGTGCCTATTAATTATTTTTTAAGCATTAAGTATTGCATAAATAGATAATAGTTCAATAACAGGTCTAATAAAAAAATATGTTAATTCAGTATCAGTAATGTTAATTCGCCCTTAATACTTTTAATACGGTAAGTATTGAAAATAAAACTAATATTTTTAAAACGGTACACTTGATGGCTACCGTCGCATTAAACACAACTAACGAATGACCTTAGGAGGAACAAGCATAAGGGATTAGGACTCACTCATCAATACACAACAGTACACATGCTGTTAATTCACGGTGGTCTTCGGTAAAGTGGTTACCTATTGCCGCCAGACACCCTGCCAAATGACTGCGAAACCACTATACCAGTATATGTGTCACTGTGTCAGCTCCGATGTAGGACCGGAGGTTACACCTTTAAACGTATAAAATTTTCCTCGAATCAATAGATAACTGGATACCTAATTACTTTATAGTATTTAGTTACATTCTGGATACTCAGATGTCACGTGTTCCAACAAAAGTTACGTTAGTCGTGTTCGGTGTACACAGGTGTCACTACGTTTTATCAGTTCAAATATTTCATTTTTTCGACTACAGATGTCGCTGCGCCGGCAGGTTATAATGCGGAACATAAATATTACAGAACATAAATACATGCGTCAACTGTCGCACAGCCACAAATATCAAATGTCAAATGTCAAAGTGAACAGATAAAGTAACGCTTGTATTAATTTTACTACTCATAAAATTTCAATACCGGGGGTCTTATGTGAAAATTGATTCTTAAAGAATAAACTCCAAAAAGCTCATTTCCAAAGTTCGTTCTACAAGTAATAAAACCCGGAAGGCCTCAGACAGAGTGCTAAGCCAAACACTCGACCAATGTGCTCGCCAAATACAATACAATGTATGATATAATATATTATGCGAAAGAAAATAATATATATGCTGAATATAGGTACAATGGTTTCACAATAAATAAAATCAATTATTCTTTAAAGCCTAAAAGATACATGTTTGATCAATGTAACTCTTATACGACGATAGACATTTCGACATGAGAATTTTCATAATGTTTGTCATTGTCACTGAACAAAAGACAATGTGTTCTGTAGATTCTTTACAAATAAATAGATTGAAGTTATTTGTAATTTCGCAATAAAAGCCTCTGTTATAGCTGATATTGTTATGTACAAGGAACTAAACAACTAAACGATTGTTTCAAAATTTTTCGTCTGTGTACTTTTGTCTACAACTTTTTATCCGACGAAACATAAAAAATTATCATCTAATATATAAAATTCTCGTGTCACAGTGTTTGTAACAAAACTCCTCCGAAACGGCTGGACCGATTTTTATGATTTTTTTTTGTATATTTGGTTGGTATGAGAATAGGTCGAGAATTTTTCATCCTCCTACCCCCACCCCTCATTTTTTAATCGCAATTTTAGTATTTTTGTATGAAGAATATTCAAATAATTTAACCGTCGTTCATTGACGTGAAGTGGCGCGTCACTTTGACATATGGTTTGAAAATAAAATTGGACCCGATAGGTGGCGCCACAATCGGGTTACAGAATTATTTTCGGGTTCGGGCAGGACAACGTCTGCTGGGTCAGCTAGTATAAATATACCTATAATAATCAGCAACCCGGCCCCGGCTTCGCACGAAGTTGACATTTTCAAAAATCCTTTCTTAGCGGTCAATTACGTAATAAAATAAACCTATGTTCCAAATTTCAGCTTTCCAGACTTAGATAGTTTTAGCCGAGCGTTGATTTGAGTCAGTCAGAACAAACGTTTTTATAAGTATGGATTAGATAATAAAGGAACAATAATGAATATAAATTATTTTATAGTAAATATGGCAGCCCGTCTGGCGGTAATAATCATATCTTTTTTTAAGTTAAGATCGGCAGACAGGCTGACGGTCCACTTGATGGTAGGTGACTACCGTTGCCTATAACACAAGCAACGCCAGAGCTGCTGCAAGTGCGCTGCCGACTACAGTACGATTAAGGTTAAGGGATTGTCAGGGGGGATAGGGAAATGGGCCCTGTCATCCCTTACTCACTCACTGAAACACAACAGCACACGTGCTGTTATTTCACAGAGGTCTTCTGTAAGGGGGTGGTTACTGCCGCCAGACGGGCTGCCCAAATTTTTTTCTCAAAAATAGGGTAACAAGATCACTTTTTTGAAGTCGATTTTATATTTTACTAAGGTTTCGGAAAAAGATTGCCAAGATGATGACAGTCCTGAGAAGAAACCTCGAAAGTACTCAGGATACCATTCTTTTTGTCGTCTTTATAATAAATATATGTAACAATTATAATTACAATTATTATACACAAATTTCAGTATATACAATACTAAACATAGTATGAGCTCAGATATGCTTAAATCCAGGCTTCATTATCGCTTATTATTATCAGCGATTTTATAATAACATTTTGAATGGAGTTTGGTTTTGATTACACTTTTAAATTTATTTATAAAGGCTATTTCAGGAAGTTATTATTATTTTTATTCTTATTATTAAAACTCTTTATTTGTACTATAAACATAAAAAAGGATAAAAAAAAGAAAGAAAGAACAAGTAATAGTACAAAAGGCGGCCTTATCGTTTTATAGCGATTTCTTCCAGGCAACCTTAGGGTAAGGAAAATTAAATATGGAAAATAAAACAATGTGGGTGGTAAAAATCATAGTGGTAAAAATCATCATAAACTTACATTCTAATAAGTAAATACTAGTACATAAATTGAATATAAACAAATATTAATAAGATAGATTAATAAATATAATTTATTAGAAGATAAACCTACATATAAAAATTAAACAGATAAAGTCGTCTTTAGTTTGACAGAAAACACTGTGCAATAACAATACGTTTACTATTGTGTTTCGGTGAGTGAGTAAGGGATGCCAGAGTCCATTCCTTTTCCTCTCCTAATCCCTCATCCATAAGGAATTAATTATAACCTGGTTTATTATTTGACTGATAAAACTGCATAATTAGTTGTTATTTTTAAAGAATGTTACTTTCGTCATTTAATTGAACCAATTCTGTGATATGATCCATTAGATTTTTTTAATTATATGATAAAATTGTGTTGATAAAATTTTAACATCCTCCGTGATTTTATCAAATCTCTGTTTTTATCATATCCCAGCGATTTTACTTAAGTATAAACTTAATGTGCCAACAATGACACGCGTACGGCTCATTAAAAATAATTAATGAAATTTCAAAATAAATCCTCCGTTGGCTATGAAAATTGTTTATTGCGACAAATAAGGCGCATAAGCGACAGTTAAAAATTTAACTTAACTTAGCATTGGAGTATTACAAATTTAATGTTGGCATTAAAATTAAATGATAGCTTCTTGCAACTGACTGGTAGATAGATAGCTACTAAATACCATAAAAAGAAAAAATCTACTTCTGAAAAACTTTTTCCAAGATAGTGTCAATATGTCTGTAACAAAAATAAGGTTTTTTTAGTAATAACTTATTTTTACATGACTATAAAGTAAAAAAAGCACTTTTTAACTGCGAAAAACTCGTTCTTTTCTTCCCCTTTGCATAGTATTTACAGCTTTCTAAAAATGTCCCGCAGTAGTATTCTTGCAGTATGAAACCATAATAAATAATTTAAAAATAAAATAAAGAAAATACTTACCACACCACTTAAAATTTTTAAGTTTTTAATTGCATTAGTTGGTACCCGTGACTTCGTCCGAGTTGAAAAAAAAAATGTAAGGCTTGACAATTTAAATTGCTGTTAATAATTCTTGATAAAGCTCTTAAAAACATGTTGGAATTCATTTGATCGGAATGATGTCGAGAAAAATGTTTCAAAATGTTTTACAAGCCTATAAACAATTGCAAAAGTTATAAACAAAATAAGATTAAAAAAAAGGCATTTAGAAAACTAAATCTCTAATTACTCAAAAACTATAACCGAGAACGAAAATTGGAAAAATAGCTCTCGTATGTCTAACTCTATTATTTATAATTTTAATTTAACGTTAAAAATGGATATATTTCCGGTCACTATGGCTAGCTCTCACATTAAATATTTTTTTTATACTATAAAATATCAATTTAAATTTAAAAAAAAGTTATGGTGTATTCCTAACCCTTTAAAGAATCCTATAGTCCGCAGCGCACTTGCAGCACCTGCGGCGTTGCTTGTTTTATAGGCGACGGTAGAAACCATCAAGCGGACCGTCAGCCTGTCTACCGATCTTAACTTAAAAAAAATGTATAATTATTTACCTTGAACAAACATGGCATAACTTTTTAAATAATGGCTCTATAACTTTTTTTGCTATATGTACATTTTATAACATTACACCTAAAAAGTTTTTAAAAGTTGTTTAATTTATTATTAATTTTAGTATCCCATTTGGGCTGATTGCTTTAATTTTAATTTACTAGATCTAGATCAATATCTAGAAAAAATTTGTACTAATCTGACGGACCCCGCATACTTTGTTCTGTCCGAACACGAAAAACTGTTACCCGATTGCAGCGACATCTGTGGGTATAATTGTCAATCTATACCATTAAGGGATCAAACCCTTTTTGTTTATCGCTCCTTACATTAGTAAAACCGTCTCAAAATCCGTTCCGAAAAACCGAAAAGCGGAAAGCGACTATATTTCATACTAGCTGGTAACCGTTTACGGTCATTAAACCGTTTCTGAGATTAGCGACAAACGCACAGACAAACACACAAACAGACAAAAATTCTAAAAACTTCTAAAAAAATTTTAACTTCGTTTTTGAATAAATAAATAAATAAAATGTACGGACACGGCACGTTTACGATATTATATGTAAAGAAGATACAGATATAGCGACTATATTCAATACTAGTCGTTGCCCGTGACTTCGTCTGCGTTGAAAAATGAAAATATATGACGTCCTTATCGCTGTGACGACGACGGTGGCACCGCCACTGCGACAGTTGCGCCGAATTTGTTCAAATTTTTAGACGATCTCTCGGAAACCTAACATTTTTCCAGGATAAAAGTGTCCTATATATTAATCCAGGTAATAAACTATCTGTGCGCCAAATTTCATCCAAATCCGTTCAGTAGTTTTTACGCGAAAGAGTAACAAACATACATTCTCAAAAACTTTTGCAATTATAATATTACTATGTGTAGATTTAGATATACAAAAACCTTAGATCGGCTACTGGCAAATTGGTGTTCAGCTATGATTCAAAGTGTTTCAGCGACAATTTCACTTTTAATTACTTTCATAACGATTCATTTCAGTCAGATAACTGTTTTCGGAGACTGCTGCGCGTTCGTCGGACGTTTTTGAGAAATATCGCCAACTAATAAAATTATAATACGACATAAATTTGTGCTCAGCTGTTGAATGAAAAAGAAAAGTTTTAAGTATCCAATTAAACGTTCAAAATCACTTCGGATAATTCTTTTTGTTTCTTCATAATTTATAAACATATTCAAATGTAAAGCCACATTTTTTTTTTGGCCAAATGCGTTTCGCAGTCATATTCATATACGTATTGGACAGTTATTACGACCTTACGACCTTAAAAAAAAAAACGAGACAAGTGCGAGTTGAACTCGCGTGAAGAGGGTTCCGTACGATTTACCTATCCGCACAATATTGAGTGATTTACTATGTTATTTTAATATCATGTAATATCAATTTTAATCTATAAGTAGAAAACTAATTTCTGTATTTTTTTTTTCAAAATTTTAGGTTCTGTAGTTTCGGAGATGGGGGGGGGGGGATGGTCAATTTTCGTCTATTTTATTGAATAACTTGGAAACTATTTCTTTTAAAATTACAAAAAAAATACAATTAAGATCTTCACAACAAGACCTTCCATTTGATATGTCACACGATGCAGTTTTCTAAATTTTTTTTTTAATTTTCCACCTTTCTACTATGGTCGGCAGCGCACTTGCAATACCTGTGCCGTTGCTTGTGTTATAGGCGACGACGGTAGCCAATTCCTACATATAAATTGGATTTTCAGCCTGTCTGAAGACGTCTTAAAAATTCTATTTATTTGTGCAGAACCTGGCACATTGACGCAAAATTGTCTGTCTCTGTGTTTTCTATAAGATGTACTTTGGAGAGTGTGCTTGGAAGCTGCATAAGATCAAACCGCCTTGCCCTTTCTTCTATCGGACATGCAGACGCACGGCTGGTTACCATCCTCATCTTGTCGAAATCCCTCTAATTCGGACCAAACGCTTTAAAACATCTTTTACAATGCGCACTGCTAAGGATTGGAACTCCCTGCCGGGGTCTGTATTTCCGAGCTCATACAACCCAAATCTTTTCAAGGTTCGAGTGAATAGGTATCTTCTGGGTGAGCTTGCTCCATCGTCGGCCTCGTCTTTCCTACATGGATATATGCCGGTCAAGAGCAAACCCATCTTTAATATCAATAAAATAAAAGAAAAAACACTATGTCAGGATATTGGTATGTCAATTACAAATAATTAAATAAATATTTTCCTTTGAGTTCTGCCAATAAATCTTATATTATAATCGGAAAATGCCATTGTGCCGGCATGAAATAATGCCGGCTTAATGGCTTAATCTTATGGAATAAAATGTATTATGAAACAGACTTAACCGTTACCAAATATTAATATATTCAAATATTGGTACAAACACCAAACCAATAGTGTTCGATGGGTTCGATCGAATGTGGTGTAAGACAAGGTGGAATAACTTCACCTAAGCTTTTCAACCTGTATATGAACTCACTAGTCAAAGAATTCAGCTGCGCTGGCATCGGTTGTTCTATAGATGGCTGCTATGTTATATTAGTTACGCAGATGATATGGTGTTGCTGGCATCCTCGATCAGTACCCTCAGGACACTATTGACTATATGCGAGAAGTACGCTGGGCTCAGGAATAATACCACCGAGACTGAGCTGTTAGTGTTTAAGGCCGGGACAAAAAAATATGACTCAATACCACCAGTATCACTGAACGGTCTCCCGTTTGTTAGGGTTAGCTAGTTCAAATACTTGGGCCACTGGGTTACAGAGGTCTTGTCGGATGACATCGACATAGCGAGGGTACGTAGGGCATTGGCGGTGAGATGTAATATGATGGCCCGCAGGTTTGCACGTTGTTATTGCCAGTCTTTTTATACATGTAACCTGTGGGTTAACTAAACTCAAAAATCGTCAAAAATCGCCCTGCGCATCCAATAACGCTTTCAGAGTGTTTCCGGGGTTGCAGCGTTACTGTAAGAGTTGCAGATTTTTACGCTATATTGCGAATGAGAATAGCATCCCTTATGTCTAAAGTACGGGACAGCCCCGACACGCTGTTGAAGGTAATTGCTGGGAAGATGGACTGCCCAATAATAAAACATTTGGTGATATCACATATCACCCTCAATAGCAGATGATAATCAGTTTATATTTATTATTAATTTATATTTTATTTTTAATTTTCTTTCCAATGTACAATATAGTATTATTATAGTTTAAAAAAAGCTACGGACAGTTAAGTCTGAAATAAAGTTATAATTAAACATTATATTATAATTTAGTCTCGCACGCTATTAGAAGTTTCTTTAAAAGACATACATTATGACGTCCAACGACAATAATTATTGTCAATTGAGATATATTTATTTTGAAATGAGAATGAAAGGAATTCCAATTTGAATATTTTCAGGCTGATGGGTGGTCTATAAATAAAGGCAAGCAAAATCAGTGTAATTTTTGATAAACAAAAGTGAATCCTTTACACATTGATATTTTTTGTGATACCGTGAAAACGTTTAAATATAAAATGCTGAAAACTCTTCAATAAGTCGTAAAATTTGTAAGATTTCTAAAAACGAATTATTGCTTTCATTTAATTCTGTTTCTTTAAATAATTAATTTACTCTTGTATTTAAGTTATCATAGGACTGTGGTCAAAGCTGTGTATATTGTCATGCTCACTTATCTAAAGATTTAAAAAGTTTTATAGTAGGTGTACCTATTAGAAAATAAATAAATAAATAAATACAGGCAACAAAACTTAGCATGCTCCTATTTAACGGTGGTCTAATGTCAGAAGTGCTGCACAGTTTATGACTGCGAAACGGAGTCTGCTCTGACAATTCTAATTACACATACAATTTTCATGCAAATAAACCTTCAGATAAACCTGCAGCGTTCATTTGTATACATTCTGAATCTCAAATTATCAGAATGTTGAATATCTATTGAAAAGTCCCAAGTTGAGATCTTAAGTTGAGTATAAGTTCCTTGAATTTAGTTGTAACTTGTACCGCACTGGGTACAATATAAATTGCATTTCCGTCCGTTAGTATAAATACACTTGCCTCCAAATGAAACTTTAAAGTTTAGAGCATAAGACCTAGATTTGTACTGTGTCTTGTTGCTTGAAGTTAATTTCTAATAGAAGTCGACAATTCAATCATCTCTATAACTCTAATATTGAACCCCATCATAAGAATATTACATTAGAATATCCATGTATAGCATCTCGCCATAAATTATAACGTGTATGACGAAATAACCTCACCATAAGGTATCTTTACTTGTTTAGTAATGTTTATAGTTTTAGTTAGGGTGTTAAGGTAGACTTATAGTGAGGTCAAAATGTCATAGTCAGTAAGGAAGGTACAGTACTATCATTTATTCTGGCGGTTAAGGTTAGTTTGGAAAAGGTAATTTGTTAAAAAAAACAGTGTGTGTACTTATGTAGAAGTTATACTTTTTTGCAGTCATTAAAAAAATCCTAACTAATATTATAAAGTGAGTATGTTTGTTTGTTCGTTACACTTTCACGCCTCAACTACTCAACCGATAATCATGAAATTTGGCATACACGTTTGTGAGGGATAAAGGAAAGGGACATAGAGTACCTTTCATCCAGAAAAAAGAATTGTTCCTGAGGGGTCATCTAAAAACAAAAATTAAAAATTCAACGCCTGACAAAAATACGTGACAAATAAAAATTGAATAAATATTTTAACAGAAAAAATGGGCGGGGATGAAGTCTGGAGCAAAAGCTAGTATTTTGCTTTAAAAGTAAAGGTTTTTAAAAGTAAAGAAAAAAATGTTACATTACAATAAATTGATTAGACAAAAACTGTCGATATAGGCACAAAATAAACGAGGCCGGTGACCCACAAGGATGTATACTAGGGCCACTTCTGTTTCTAATAAAGGTACTTACATAAATATATAAAAACAATATTAATATATCGCCAAAGATAAAACTTATGTATGAGTATTCGACCGAAAGAGATGTCCATCTATTACAAACTCACATCTAAGTCAAATACATTTAGTTTTTGAAAAACATAAAACTGATAATAATGCTCAAAACGCGTCACGATGCCACTTATCACAATATATTCTGTCCACGATTGAAAGGGCTACCAATAAGGCAGTATTTTAGCACACAAGCCATTCCACAAGACAAGTGGGCGACTGTCCTCAAGATAAAATTGGATGTGTCCATCGCGATATTTATGGGCCTACGATCTGTTAAAAGGAATGGGAAACCGAACTGCCAGAAAAAAACGCAGATATTATGTACTATATTGTAACGCTAATACTAGATACGTCTTTGATTTAATTGAGAGTCATTTGCACTTAAAATATATTAATATTATTATTTTTTTAAATGTTAATATCGGCAGACAGGCTGACGGTCCACTTGATGTTAGGTGGCTACCGCCGTCTATAATACAAGTAACGCTAAAGCTGCTGCAAGTGCGCTGCTGACTACAGTAGGATTGAGGATAAGCGATTGGGAGGGGATAGGGGAATGGGCTCTGGCATCCCTTACTCACTCACCGAAACACAACAGCACACGTGCTGTTATTTCATTGTAGTCTTCTGTAAGGGGTGTTTACTACCGCCAGCTGCCCAAATAACTGCGAAACGCAGTGTGCCCTGCAACTTCTTTCCAAATCCAGACCAGAGCCAAATTTGAAAAGTTCATATTTCAAAGTTGACCCTGCTGGGAATCGAACCCGAGAACCCTAGAAGCGTTAAGGTTAGCACCCTAACCACTCATACAACAGGCTCTTCAAAGAAAAAAGATTCATCTTTTCATTAAAAAGATAATCTCATTTGTTTAAAGGAATCGGGACAAACTTAGGTAAGTTAGCCCAGATGTCCTTTATTGTAAGGTTATCTCTATCTATCTATATTTATATCTATATAACTATATATTGTATGTATATAATATAACCGCCAAATTTTTCTATTCTACCCAAAGAATTCTAATAGGGTTTTAGTAATGTGATAAACGTTGTATATGTAATTTGCAAAAAAATTGCAATCGCGTGAAGCCGAAGGCGGGTCGCTAGTATTAATGCAAAGTTTATTTAATGCAAGTAATAAACATTGTTACAACTGACTATGGAACGTTCTGGAAAAAGCGTTCGCACCGGCCGAAAGTCTCGAACGTCCCACCTTATCGATGGTAGCCACGCCTCTTCCCGAATAGTGTCCTTATGTTTACAACATAAAGTTTACATTTCAACAGAAATAGCATTCCCGAACTTTCAATGGCTTGTTTACGACCTTATTTAGATTTTCTGGAAAACTCGAAATACACGTATTTATCATATCGTTGAAAGAGTAGGTTTAAATTAAAGGTTTGGAAATATTTTACAAAATCATAAACCTATTGCGTCTTCATAAGTACCACATCTAGTAGAGTATTATATACAGTTTAATATCTTTGTTATTTTAGTGTAGTTATATACAGATATAGAAGGATAAATGAGGTTATAGTTGCCACGTCAGAACCATTTGTGTGTTAATTAAATTCCAGACCAGGTCCTTTCATTTGCACTGTATCTACAACGTGCTGGTCTTATGAATTGTGACCCCTTCGCCCCTTTTAATAGCAAAATGAAAGCAATACATCATATTAGTGAAAACGGTCTAGTTGAAAGTTTTAAGATCTGGAAATTTGCATTTTGCATTTTACAGTCATAAATTGAGTCATTGAGTCATAAATTGGCGGCAGTAACTGCTACCTCAAGGAAGACCTGTACAGTTGTGTTTAGGTAAGGGAGTTGGGATGCCAGAACCCATTTTCTCTTACCCTACAGTCCTTTATTCTTTATCCTACTTAGGTAAGTAGTGCACTGGCAGCACCTGTGGCGTTGTTTGAGTTAATTTGATAGATGGAAATTTGATGGAAGGATAGAACCTTCCATCAAATCCATCAGTCTGCCCGCCAACTTTTACTTTAAAAAAAATGTCAGTCATGGGATTGCACGTCAGTGTTTTTTGTAATAATTATCTAAAATTAGTTCATAATTTCATTCTTGTCAATTGTTGTAAATATTATTGATTTCTAAAATAATAATTTATACTGACAATATTTTATTTAAAAACAATAAGTAGTAGGTATTTATTTAGTTTTTATATTCAACTGTACAGAATCACCTATTATGAGCGATTTCATTAACCAATGAACGACGAGCCCGTTGGATGAGTGGTTAGGGTGCTTGCCTTAACGCTCTGTTCTAAGGGTTCCGGGTTCGATTACCGGCAGCGTCAATTTTGAAAAAAAAAAAAACTTTTCAAATTTGAATCTGGTCTGGATTTGAAAAGCAGCGGCAGGGCACACTGCGTTTCGCAGTCTGACAGCAGTAACCAACCCCTTACAGAAGACCACCGTGAAATAACGGCACGTGTGCTGTTGTGTTTCGATGAGTGAGTAAGGGATGTCAGAGTCTATTTTCCTATCCAATCTCTTATCTTAATCCTACTCTAGCGCACTTACAGTATCTCTGGCGTTGCTTGTGTTGTAGGCGACGGTAGCCACCAACCATCAAGTGGACCGTCAGCGCGTCTGCCGATCTTAACATAAAAAAAAGAAATAATAGTTAAAAAACAAACAGAATAACTCGCGGGCTCAAGCGAGATAATTGCCCGCGAGTAGTCTAATAAATAATTCAACTAAATTTACCAACAATTGAAGAATGGATCTAATTTTAATACCTACATCACAAAGAATAGTCTAAACGTAATACATTCCGGTTATCTGAAAGAATTCAAAAGAACTCATATTAAGGTACATCACGGTGCGGTAAAGGTCACATATTATCCACATTAGTGTGCGAACAGACGGGCGACCAAATATTGTGTCGCATTTATTTACCACCTTCATATACTTTATAGTATTTTCACTGTATGATGATATGCGTGACAGTTCTCACTTTTTCATGTCACGCATACTGTTTTCAACTAAAAAAAACCGGCACAAAATAATAACAATTAAACAAACACATGTGTGAAAATAAAAATTATCTATTCGAAAAACACAAAAGGAATTATTATTAATTTATTATTATAATAGGTAAATGTAAAAAAAACATGTATTTTAAAAATGTCAAATGCGTGGAATGGAACGTGTGTCAATAGGGATTGACACTAGGGATATTCACTTAATATTCGATATATCGAAAGTACTCTATGTTATTCATTGGATATTCGGAGATTTAACAAATATTTTTCTATTCCATATATTTTTAAAAACATCGTATTTTGATAATAAAACTAAAGCTGACTAATAATAACAATAAAACAAAAGTAAATTTTGTTCTGAGTCTGATACCAGTTGTCAAGTTTCGAGTTCTGAGAGTAATGATTATATAAATTAATATTTTAAACAGACTGCATTGTATTCTATAATTTATTTAACGTAACCTTTATTCCTAATTACTAGAATTTATTTCTAAATCTGAAAATCTTAAATCGGTAGTTCGATTCCATTTGCTTTGACAACTGATTCGATATTTTCCATTTTTCAAACAATCGATTAAATGTCGTTAAACTGTCACGCATATCATCATACAATGAAAATACTATAATATTATATAGACAAGAAATCTTCATTTGAAAATAAACAGAATTTATTAGGGGAGCCTTCTTATAAACAAATGTAATAAATTCGAAAATATACAACATATTTCTAGTTATATATTTAAGAACTCAGAATATCCTTTAATTTGGGAGTAAAATAAGCTCGATTAGTTTATTGGAAGCGTAGCTACAATCGTCTTTATTGTATTTCCATTAAAGAAATTTTTTTTTTTTTTTTTTAAAACAGTGACAGAAGCGGACAGTGACTTTATTTTGTAATATGTATAGTATATTTAGAATATATAGATATTGATAATGAAACGAATGACTGATATGTTATACCAATGGCAGTCTAAAATTGAAACTGCAATATATACAATCTATAATCTATATATATATATATAAATGAATCCCTATTTCCCTTGGTCACGGCATCATGCGTGAACGGGTAGATAGATTTTAATTCGGTTTTCACCAATGGAAAGAGGGATAAACGGGGAATGTTCTTATATATAAAAATTGTATCTCGGGCGAAGCCGGGGGCGGAACGCTAGTATATTATAAAAATGAATCCCTATTTCCCTTGGACACGGCATCACGCGTGAACGGGTAGACCGATTTTGATTCGGTTTTCACTAATGGAAAGAGGGATAAACGGGGAATGTTCATATATATAAAAAATGCACCTCGGGCGAAGCCGGGGGCGGGTCGCTAGTAACTTATAAAATCGTTTATCCTTAACGCACAGACAAAATCACTAAGTCTAAAAGGCTGAAATTTGAAACACAGATTTATTTTATAACATGAGCGTCCGCTAAGAAAGGACTACAAATATAATATTGTAGTGTCGTATGGTGTAGTACGTCTACGCAGCCCGATCCGCTGTCGTAGCAACCTTTTTGCATGAGTTATGAACGAACACTTGTCCTTTATTTATGCCCTACGAAAACATCCCTTAGAAACATCCCTTGTACATCAACATTGTGCTATTTTACGCTTCAAATGATCGGCACAATGCTTCGGGAATAATCTTTGTAAATACCCTTATACGTGTAGGGAATGAACAATATGATGTGTAGGGAATATTTTATTGTTTTGATCTCGTTTTATACCTACATATATAGTATGTATTTCATAAATATTTTAGTCAGAAAACATTATCCCTTCTTAATCCTTTATCCTTAACGGTACTACTGTGGACAGCGCACTTGCAGCATCTGTGGAGTTGCTTGTGTTATAGGCTACGGTAACGACCTACCATAAGTACAAGTGGACTATCAGCCTTTAAAAGATGAATTTGACTATAAATTATTTTCATTGAATCCATGTTTTATAATATGCTCAGGGGTTCCGGGTTCGATTCCCGGTTGAACCAACTTTGGTAATGAACTTTTAAAATTATTTCTGGTATAGATCTGGCAAGTGGAGCAGTCATTTGGGCAGTAACCACTTCCTCATCGATCATCGATCATCGAATCGATGATTATCGAGAAATAATTGAGAAATGTTTGTTTCGGCGAGTGAATAAGGGATGCTTCCCGATCCCTTCCTTATTCTTAACCTGCAGTACCTGTGGCGTTGCTTGTGTTAACGGTAACCATCCAACATCAAGTGGACCGTAAGCCTGTCGGACGACCTTTAAAGAGGCCACTAATGGTCAGTTTAACTGATAAGTTTAAACGTGTGTGTAACATAAATAAATACATATATGATGTTCTTTTCCGATATATTTTCTTTTACATTAGGTATCGACGACAGACTTGGTTGAGTATAAAAATGTTAATTATTAAAATATTCTCAGAATTATAAAAACAATTTCAAAACGATTCGTAGCACCTAAAACTTCTATAAAAGTGGTACGATTAACATACTAATTAACTTTTTTATTAAAGTGAAAATGGAGCATATTTTACACAGCAATTTTTTTGCAGATAATTTATGTAAAGATTTAAAACATTTATATAAAACTAGCTGCCCGCCCCCGGCTTCGCCCGGCGTGCAATTTTTATATACCCTAAAACATTCCCCGTTTATCCGTCTTACCAATAGTGAAAACCGAATTGAAATCGGTCTACCCGTTTACGCGTGATGCCGTGACCAAGGGAAACGGGGATTCATTTTTATATATAAGAAAGATTAATAGTTTACGTGACTTTGAATTTTTTGTTAATGTGAGTTAACAACGCCGTTGAGTTAATTTAGGACATCAACCCCATCTATGGGCGTTGGTCAGCTTATCTGACAGCAAGCAATCACTTTTATACACTGATTTATTCATAATAAAAATGTGTAGACTCACACCTTTACAAACACAAGCAATCTCGCTTTGGGGTTATTGTCCCTGAAGCATTTGCGAGAATTCACCCGCAATGCGAGTTTAAAGAGCGAAACAAAAAAAAATCAGATAGAGGTTTATTTATAACTAGCTGAACTCGGCCACGCTTCGCTGCGGCCCATACGGCGGCGGCGTGCGCATGGGGCGCGCGGTACTGGACACTGCTTATATATAATACTATTTATCGTAGAGTGATGTTATATAGCCTATAGCCTTCGTCGATAAATGGACTATTCAATAATTTTTCAATTGGAACCAGTAGTTCCTGAGATAAGCGTGTTCAAACAAACAAACAAACTCTTCAGCTTTATAATATTAGTATAGATGAAAACGAATCTATACATAGACACAGACATATTATTATAAAAAGAAATTGTTGTCCGCCTCTGTAGGTTCCTTCGTTAACATCTTCTATCTTTATCTTGTCTTAGTGGCTATTTCTGTCTGCTAGAGTACCAGTATCACGTCGTCCATTGCTGAAATATTGTGATCGGCACGTGAACTAAAGCTCTCTACCTATACCTACCACGTACTGTAGTACTTTTTTGATAGAGGCATTCTTCACATCTTCACAAGCCATTGTGTGGCTTCCTAGGATGTGACTGCGCTTGTGCATCAGAGGGCCACA
Source organism: Bembecia ichneumoniformis (assembly GCA_910589475.2). Classification (NCBI taxonomy): domain Eukaryota; kingdom Metazoa; phylum Arthropoda; class Insecta; order Lepidoptera; family Sesiidae; genus Bembecia; species Bembecia ichneumoniformis. The sequence continues at coordinate 12,095,856 of OU342536.1, read as the reverse complement.
CTCGCACAGGATATGCATTGGTGTTTCTTCTGCCTCATGGCAGAAGCGACACTCTCCCGTACTAGTGAGCCCCATTACTTTAAGGTGCCTATTGAGGTGGCAGTGCCCCGTTAGCGCCCTAGATAGCATACACAAATTGCTCCTGCTAAGCGACATAGCCTGATTTGTTGCATTTCGACTATAGGCTTTAATGAGCGCTTTGGAATGGTTCAAACCTGGCAAGTCAGTCCAGCGTTTGTAAGATTTAATAAAGCACTGGTTCCATATGGTCCAGCGAGCTAGGCTATTTGGTAGTCCGCACATAGGTTCAGGACCTATTAGCCTACCTTTTGCGCCTACACGAGCCAGTTCGTCGGCCAGTTCATTGCCTTCGATCCCCATATGGCCAGGTAACATCTTCTAAACCAGATAACGAATTTTGAAACAGTTTTCACTAAAAAAAGCTATAAAGGAGGAAGGTTTCTGTATATTATGGGAAATTATAGGAACAACTCTTTCTTTCCCAGATCTGTCAAATTTGTTAATAGTCCAGTTGAATTTCCAGAGCTCGACTTATATAATTCAAAGATTTACAAAATAAGAGAATTACTTTCAAAATCATAGTTTGATGGTTCTCGCTCTTCACTGCAGACTTTTTCTTTTATTCCTCTTATTCTTTTCTTTTTATTAAGCTCAAAATTGATTAGAAACGGTTTTATTTTATTTTGTATAGATTCAATATGTGGAAACTTGTAAATGGTGTAAAATTAATCTGTCATATAGATATTAAGTAAATTTTTGCATATATATCACTGTAAGTTTTCCTTGAAAATAAATAAATAAGCTAATTTAAAAAGAAATAATTTTCATAAAAATGTATCCATGTGAAGCTGGGGGCTCGCTAGTACATATCTATATTAATAAATAATAATTAATATAATTTATATTTAATATTATTTATTATCTAATATTAATAAATAATGTCAAAATAATTGCTTTTTACTAAATAAAACCTACCTACCTCGAACTGTTACCACCGCAATGCGCGCCATAGATTCGGTTCATCCGCATTACTTGGATAAAATGCCGCTGCGCAAAGTTCGGGTGAGTAGAAAATTTATCCCACGGACGCGCGATCTTTGGAACAGTCTCCCTTCTAAGGTGTTTCCATCTAGCTACAATATGTGCTTCTTCTAGCGAGCAGTGAACAAATTCCTGCAAGGTCGGCAGCGTACACGTACCCCCCGTGGTGTTGCTTGTGTCCTTAGGCGACGGTAGCCACCTACCATCAAGTGGACCGTCAGCCTGTCTGCCACCTTTAATAATATAATAAAAAATATATAAAATTATATACGGTACCTACTTATAACAAAAAAAAACAATTTATAAATCTTTGGCTGTCTGTCTGTTTGTTTGTTCCGGCTAATCTCTGGACTGCTGGACCGATTTTAACGGGACTTTCATTGGCAGATAGTGTCCAATAACAACCTCCTTCCACCCGGAGCTGAAGCGGGGCCGGGTTCAGCTAGTTGGAAAACATAGTCGATGTCCGCCTCGATGTCGATGGAAACAGCAATAAAACCGCAAGTACCAAAAATAAAATTTCTATTACAACAATGTTGATTCATTATTATTTTTTTCAGTAGTCAATCGGTTTCATGGCGATGTTCCAATTAAACCATGAAATCGAAACAAGGCCTCGGTCCGTGACTGTGCGACCGCTCTGAGGATTCAACTGTAATAATCAATAAACCCTCTACTTATGACTGTGTTTACTTAAACAATCACTGTCACAGCTCGAAGAGGTAATATAGAATATGCTGTAATTATGACTGTATCTGTATCTTGTCTATAAGCTGCTATGTGAAAAATATACTTTTGAGAAATTGACAAAAAAAGTTTTCCTGAAAAATTGTACATCAAGAGTTTTTTTATTAAATCAAGGTAGCGCTTGACCATTAACTCACCTGATGTGAGGTGCAGATGCGGCCGAAGGTGGACCACGCTTACCCAGTAAATGCCCATTTACCCTGGTTTTGAAGACCCCGAGGTTGAAGTCCTGTGGGAACACAGATGCAAACAATGAGTTCTACTCCTTAGCAGTCCGAATTTAAAAAAAATATTTAAAAACTTATTGGTCTTTTAAACGTGAAAATTTAATAATTTGTTTATTATTTTGATAATAGTGTAATTTTGCAGATAACAGATTCTAGCTGCTGAATTGGTCTTTATGTTTACAACATAGAGTTTACATTTCAACTACATTCAGAAATAGCATTCCCCAACTTTCAATGGTTTGTTTACAATCTTGTTTATATTTCTAGTAAATTCAAAATACACGGAGGCGTTTGGCGCAAAGTATAAATAAGAGGCGGCCGGTCAAGTGGTGCTTTTAGTGGTGCGACAACCATCGATACGAAAGCGACTTTTCGGAGCTTTGGCGAAGTTATCTGCGACAGTGAACCGGCGACACATTAATCATTGACGAATATTATTATTTTATTGAGAGGTCGTAGTTCGACAAATAGTGATATTAATTTATCATTTTTTATATTTATGTAGTGTGTATAAACAAAATATCCCCTTTTCCCCAGTATTTTTTAGATTATATTTGTTAGGACAAGGCATAGTTATTAATTAAAAATGGAAGCACACTTTGTTTACATCTCCGTTGCCATGGCAACCAACTGACGACCCGATTAGTCTCGAATCGATTTTCAAGCGGTCGTCGTCCAAGCAGGGGTTTATTTCGGTCAGAAGGGGCTATCGCGAAAATTACTTCCTCACAAACTCCACTTAGTTAATTTTCAGCTTGTGCATTTTATAAAATTAAGTATGGGAAAATAGTTAAATCTAGGAACCGGGCTTGTAGCCACAATTGAACCATAGATTATTTTCATCAGTTAACAGGCGATCAGTATTAGACATGTGCAGTTTTACTGAGAGCCGTCACACACACTCGATCCTCTTGTCATTTGGTTTGGACCTTTTAGTTTGAATATTGAATACAAATTAAAATTATATACGGAGATATTAAAAATGTATACATACATATTAACTCTAATAACCATTAAGGTCAAGACAAATTTTTTCGTTTGTATCTGACATTAATGCGAGTAAATCATGCATTATTTTAATTTTATTCTTTGTTATGTTCAGCGGACAATTTGGCGGTCAACTTGATGATATGATAATGTAACCCCCATGCGCTGCCAAACTTGAAAGGATACAGGATAAGGAAGCGTAAATAGTTAGTTATTATCTTTGTCTTCTGTGATGCAAACTGAAAACACATTAGCATGTGTTTTTGCTATTAATTCATTCACAGGCGTTAAAAAATATATAAGTTATAAGTTGATACAACGTTTAAATTAAAATTTTAGTTATAATTGATTGTGTTATAAAGTGATTGTATTATTTAACAGCTACTGAAGCTATTTTAGAAGCTGTTTGATGTGCTAAATTCAAATAAATACGCGCGTGCACGATTGAATTTAAAAATACGGTTTCACTTGGCCTTTGTTCTCACGTACTGAATTTTAGAATATTCCCTAATTGAATTCAATTCTCATTTGTAATTGTTACAGAGGTAGATATCTAATAAGAGACTATGAGGCATTTAATTTCTTCTTTTTTTATGTTAAGATCGGCAGACAGGCTGACGATCCACTTGATGGTAGGTAGGTGGCTACCGTCGCCTATAACACAAGCAACGCCAAAGCTGCTGCAATTGCGCTGCCGACTACAGTAGGATTAAGGATAAGGGACTAGGAGATAGGAAAATGTGCTCTGGCATCCCTTACTCATTCACCGAAACCCAACAGCACACGTGCTGTTATTTCACGGTGATCTTCTGTAAGGGGGTGGTTACTGCCGCCAGACGGGCTGCCCATATAATTGCGAAAACGCGGGCACACTGCCACTACTATATATTTTCATATATTTTCTATGAAACTTTTGTAGCGTTTATGTCTTCCATAAGCAATAATTGGCTTTTTTATGATACACAGCAGCAGAGAAGATAAACGATCCAAATGAAGTTAAGTTAGGTTGAGCTACATTAAAAAAAATACAGGGGGATGTAAATGCGATGCGATCCCTGTTAGAATAAAAACAACAAGGGTAGATTTATATCAGAGCCCTTGTATTAATAGGCGATGGTAGACATCTACCGTGAAGTGAACCGTAAGCGTGCCCACCGAATTTTGTATATCTATAAAAAATATTTTTTGAGCAAAGCTTCAATGGATTGTCGCTATTGTCTAAATTTCTTTGGGCACGAAAGCATAAATACACGTTTAGATCGAGGTGCAGTAATTGATTCCAACACCCATTCCGTTTAATGACGGTATCGTACATACCAACCAACATTATGGTAATGACGATGGGTATCGTGAAATTTTAGATGCCTTAAATCATGAACGAAATGGTCAGGGAATAGAAGGAAGATGGGAATACCTACTTATTAAGAAAATGAAATTTGGAAATGATTTTTTAAGAAAAGATGAAGTAGAGTGTTTGTTAATATTGTTACAGTTTGCGCAATTTGGACGTAACAACATAAATTTTAATTTGCAACTTTTTATTATTAAATTATTAAATTATTATTTATTATACAAAGTAATTTTATATAATCCATACTAGTCCATACTAATATTAAAAATAAGAAAGTAACTCTGTGTGTTTTAACGCCTTAACTACTAAACCGATCATCATGAAATTTTGCATACACGTTGCCGGGATACAGAAATGGACTTAGGGTACCTTTCATCCAGACAAAAAGTAATCTAAAAATAAAATTCCAACGCCTGGCCAAAGTATAACAGCAATAAAAATTTCAGATATTTATAGTTTTTATTTGCCGCGACTTCGTCCGCGTCCCTTTTTCTTTGGTCGTAATGTGGTAACTCCTGATGACCCTTTATGACATATCGCAAATCGCCCCCCCTCCTAGCCCTCACAGTTTCCGAGATCCCCTTACCGACTTTTTACCAGGTTACAATCTTCAAGATTTGAGATTTTTCTGGTGCTCACTAGGGAACCCCCTCTGCGACTGGCTATATAGGGGAACCCCTTCCTAGCACTCCTTCTGAGAGAACAATACGGTATTTGACTATAATGAAAATATGAAACAAATTGGTACTAGACTAAATGTAAATATATTTTTTAAACCAAATTAACTAACACAGTATTTAAAAATATGTACGATTTTCATAAGAAATCATTATTAAAATAATTAAATTTGCATGTTCGACCACGTGATTAAAAACGCACGCGATTGGTGGCATATAGAGTTGCGTCATTTACTTTGTTTACAGTCGATGCTTAGTACAGTACATGAGCGTATTACGATTTGACAGCTAAATGTTTGTTTGCAAGCAAGTGACGTATTGATATCACGTGACCCACATGTATGTTTTGGTGGTCTTATTTATCATTTAAACTTTGATTGTAATTTAATAGGAAATAAAGCAATTCACAAAGAATGAATCAAATTGCAAGTGTATTATGGTATAATGAACAATTTGAGATATTTTCCTAAAATCTGTGAAATATCCTATTGAATCAATCATTATTATGTCCGTGGTATTTCAGCTTTATAGTACCTGCATGAAAAATCAAAATCAAAGTCGATATGTGTATATTTGTTTCCTATGGACTTCAAAACGTCGAACAGATCACCCTTTTGCATACTTACAGGTTCAGAGTGGTTTATTCCACTTCGTCTTTCAGAATTAAATATCATAAGGTAAATAAATTATCATAAAATAAAAAGGAAACGACTGATAAAAAATAAAAAAATTATCCATCTAGGTAATTTTTCTAAGAGCAAATACTTATGAAGCCGATGAGGTCTGAATATAAGTCCCCTATTATTTAACAGTCACAATTATGTAATACCCAATATTATGAGTGTTAAAACAATTATTATTGTGCTTACAATCCACAAATACATGAATCAATTACATAATGACGGTTTAATAACAAAGGTTTAATATAATTTGTTAGTTATGCCCTTTTGAATGTAATCATCATTGAGATCAATGTTAGTAAACATAAGTAAGCTATAAGTTAATTTGAATTTTATTCTTAATACTTTGTAAAGTAATTGTCTGATACGTCCTTACGTTTGTGAAGCGGGTTAAGATCGTGATTTTGCTGCATAGTTATTGTTGACCTTCAAACGCTCACGCTACAGCGTACAATTATGAAAAATAGCGTTTTGAAAAATAATAATAATAATAAATAATTTAATTTATTGTAATAATTAGATATGTTAAGTAACTGCAAGCATTATTTTAATTAAACATAGTAATTCCGAGAGGTGATACGGCTAGCGTGTCACCCATACCAGTATCTTATGGTACTTATATTATGATTAATAAATAACCACCTCCTTACAGAAGACCACCTTGAGTGAGTAATGATTGCCAGAATCCTATGTATGCCTTCCTAATCCCTCATTCTTATTGCTGCTAAGGTCGGCAGCGCACTTGCAGCACCTCACTTGCGTTAATATTCGACGGTACCTACCTACCATCAAGTGGACCGTCAGCCTGTCTGCCATCATTTAACATAAAAATTGTAATTTCACTTCGTTCGCTAGTCTTTTTAACTAAAACGCATAATATATGTATGTAGTGTGAAAGCACCGCCTGTCACCAGCGATATTTTATTAAAGAGGTTTACCCAAAAAGTATGTGGTCATTATTAAAGTTCATAAAAAATATGATAATAGATAAACAAAGTATAATTAATTCCTCTTATATGTATGAACTCTGACACAATTTAATGACCCCCCAAACATATTACTAAATGTTTAGAAGCAATTAATAATAAAAATATTTTAAAAGGAAACGCCAATTAACTTTACAAAGCAGCTATGCATTGATTGACCCATTAAATGAAATTAAATTAGTGAAACACTTTTGCACACGAGTACACCCGTTCATCCACTGGCTTGGAAGTCAAGTACAGACTTATGTAAGTGAGATGACGAATGAAACTTAACAAACCGTTTATAAAACATTCCGCTCATATTGCCATCTATTTTAAGTTCAAAATCCAATGTTTCTAAAGAAAATGTAGAGTTAACAATTAATTTATTAAAAGAGGGCACTAAATGCTCCCGTATTATACTTTATTGTTATGGTCTTAGAAATCAATTTACTTTGTGAAGTGTTCGGATGAAATTGGTTATAACGTAAAAAAAAAACAAAGATAATCTACACTTCAGTGCTCTTGCAATTGTATAGGGAGTGGTTGTAATTTTTTTTTTGAAACGCAAACATAACTTTGTTTTGTGTAAAAACAATTACGTCAGCATTTTCTTCACGTACCTGGCGGTGCCATTGTGAGCGGTTACATCCTCATTGAATAGTTTATTGTTCAATTTGCAAGTTAATCATTCTGCAGATATTATTACTCTATCCTCACTATATCTTTTACAATCTTTCTCTATCTTTTAGTAGCGGCAGGGCACACTACATTATAATTAGAGCAATCCAACTGGCAGCAATAACTACCATCTTACAGAAGCATCGTAAAATAACATGTGTGCTATTCAAAAAGATAATAATATATATTATAGAGGAGGGCATTGGGAAAATTTTCCTACAAAAATATTGATCCGATCACCGTGATCAAGATGGCCATGGCCTTGTAAATTTGGTGAAGAACTGAGCGATTTTGTACCACGTGGTTCTAAATGTCACATTATTCTTTCGTCTTGCATATAGTTGAAAATCTTTGGTGCTGTTATTTCACGGTGGTCTTAATGAAGGCGTAGTTAATGTACAATCTATGACTGCTAAAAGCATTGTGTCCTCTCATTATATTAAAAAAACATTTAGCTTTAAATATGAAAACGTTCATAAATTATGAAGAAACAAAAAGAATTATCCGAAGTGATCTTGAACGTTTAATTGGATACTTAAAAGTTTTCTGTTTCCTTCAACAGCTGAGCACAAATTTATGTCGTATTATAATTTTATTAGTCCCAATAGCATGAGTGCTGTTGTTTTCTGGTGAGTGAGTAACCTATGCCAGAGTTCATTTTATTGTGCCCTGCTAACCTCTTACCCTTTACCTACTAAGGTGCTAGCAACTTGCTGCCAAGTGGTCTGCCAGGATTTTTTCTCTTACCCTCATTTATTCTACGATGGTAACACTGAAAGTTTTTAGAAACTCGAATACTAAATTATGTAGATCTTGAAACTGCTTGTATTCTTATTATTTTTCGAAGTAGTCTCCATTTTTTGGATGTGATGGAACCATTGACTAAAGCAGTGGGCTCACTCTTCTTTAGGGGTCTCTTTCACGGCGTTTTCGCTGGAGTGGGTTGGAGCATTGTCGTGGTGAAGGAGAATCCTACTTCTTGGGCGCTTCTGTCGAACATTTTACAAGACAACTGGCAAACAATTATTAATATAAGAGTCTGCAGTAACGGTCCTTTGATCCTCAAACTAACGCAATGGTTGCAAAATATTCCGTCCGTCCAAAGAATGAGGCAATCATCTTTTTTCCTCCTTTTCTTCCCTTCTTCACTTTTGTTGGTAAATCCTCGAAAGGAAACACCCATAGTGCGGATTGCCTTTTTTTTGGGTTCGTAATAATAATCCAGATTTCATCTCATATGACAATGTCAAACACAGCATTTGACTCACCTCCGTTATATCATTTCGTGGTATCAGTCTAAGTGGTGGCGTTTTAGATTTTGTGTCAAATTATGGGGTATCCATCTAGTGTAAAGCTTCCTCACGCTTAGATATTCCTATAAGAGTTTATGCATTTAACTCATGCCAATGCCTAAATTTGAGCGGTTCTGTACGTCTGAATAAAAAAACGGAACCCTTATAGGATCACTCGTGTGTCCTTCTGTCCGACCTCCTTATCTCCGAAACTACTGAACCTAAAATTTTGAAAAAATACAAAAATTAGTTTTCTACTTATAGATTATAGAAAAACCTATAAGAAGTCCATGATATTAAAATAACATGGCAAATCACGCAATATAGTGCGGATAGGTAACATCGTACGGAACCCTCTTCCCTCAACTCGCACTTGTCCCGGTTTTTTTCTGCTTTAATCGTGAGCTGCACTGCGCTAAGTTATTTTCATTTTATTTCAAGTTATTTTCAGCTACGACCACGTTTAATCTCACTGAATCAGTTTTAAACAGTGGCACGGGAAGGGACTTTGTCATGAAATGCTAATCGAAGATCACAACTTTCTTGTTGATTAAGACCGCAACGAAAGTAATTTTTTTCACGACATACACTTTTTAAATGAACACTTTGTAAAAACAAATATCAACTGAATGAAATTACGTAGACAGCTTCTTAAAGAGTTCTTAATTCAAAATTTCAGAAATGAAAGATAAATATTTTTCAGTTCCGACTTTCTGGCCAGTTTTAAAAACTTTCACTGCGGCCTATGTATACCTACGTAATAAAGCCTGGAGGCCACTTGCACCCCTCGGTCTAACTTGTGTTTAAGTCATGACGAAGGCCGTACCTACACCATTAAATTTTTTTGGTTAATCTTAATAAAAAAGGTCTTAATATTACAATTAATACAATTGATTTCCTTGTCCTTGAATGTCTTTTGCTATTTGCTTTGCCAATAAGGAAACAAAACAGTACACAAGTAACTTCCTTTATAGTGCTGTTTTCTGCATTTTCAATCACTTTTAGGATTCTGCAGGACATATATTTATTACCAGATGTCATTTTTTATATATTAAAAAGAGTGGCAGACAGGTCATACTAATGCGCCAAGGACACAAGCCGTCGTTCCTAAAGGCCGGTTATGATTGACGGTATGGCTAGGCACGGCACAGCAAAGGATTTAATTTTCTAAACTAATTATTTCCAACCTTATTGCTATGACATTAGCACTCCCACTGCTTTAGCGTAGTGTTTCACGTCTAGCCACGTGATACCGCGGTATGCTTCGAGCACGTCGCGTCAATAAAAGAGTATGAGTGCTTAAATCATTGCAATAAGGTTGAAAACAATATGTTTAGGAAAAATCCTATGCTGTGCCGTGTCGCGCCATACCGTCTGTCAGCGCCGGCCCTAAGTCGACTCTAGTTTGTTCAAATTTATCTGTTCAATTTTATGTGTTGTTTATTGTTTAAATATTTAATCTTCAACTATAATATTGTTTTAATCTATATCATATATTGTACTATCAAGCAACGAGTGACAAAGGTAATTTTATCTCTATAAAGTTGACAAAAGACAAGAGTTACCAAGAGTCCCAAATAATATAAAATAAAGTCCCCATTTCTCTCTCTCTCTCTCTCTCTCTCTCTCTCTATGTGTATGTACGCATTTGCTAATCTTGGATGGTTGTGAACAAACAATTGTGTCTTTTCATTGCGGGGCAGAGATAGCATTATTTTAACTTCGTTTATCACTGAACCTACCACAAAATTGTGGCATTAATGGAGTCATTATCATCATCATGAACCTGTGTTTCTCCACTATTGTATTTAGGCCTCTCCCAAGGCTCCCCACTACCACAGTTTTACAATACATTGTAAATGTATTGTAAAACTGTGCCACTACGCACAGTCCTCTGCGTTTCGCAACAAGCTGAGGCAAATGACATTTACTATAGAACTCGCTGACGGCGGATCCAATTCAACAGGCCTAGAAATGGTGTTTTTCTGTTTTTACCATTAGAACAATACACAAACTAAAATTTTTTATTAATACATTTTTTAAATCTGATATTAACTTATTAATAGGTACAGGATTCATATGCGTGCAATAAGCCGTTTTCGAGAGAATTTTCAATAAAAGTCAAATTCTTCTTGTGTTCTAACTTTTTTTGTGGAGTTTCTATTACTTTAACGAAAATTCTAATTAATACAATTGGTTCTTCACATGTTTAAGTATAATATATATTTTTTCAAAGCAATTGTCTTGTCCATTTCTTGTAACATTTTCATTAAACAATGTATATTTTTAGTATTTAGGGTTTGTCTCCCCTTAACCTGTAAACCTGACCGCAGGGTGACCTACGCTGCGTTTTACAATTCGTGGCCTCCATTCTAGAATTCGTCTACCCTATCGGTTATCGGCTCTTCGACAGATGTAACGTCCCATTGCCACTTCAGCTTGATAATTCACTCGGCTATGTTCTTAATATATAATAATACCTATTAATTCATATATAATATTCTATTGTCGACAATGCTATCGTTAATAAATTAAAATTAGTATTAATTTCGACCGACTTTTCCCAATTGTCGACATGGAGCTCCAGCATAATACACAAAATAAGAAAGCCTTCAGAATGTAGTAGAAATTAATTTAACACCACTTTTTTTGAAAAAGGGAAGAAAAGGGTGTATCCCTTTCTTCTTTTTTACTTACTAATACTAATTTTACCACCTAATACTAAATTTATTGAAAATTTATTAATAAAGATTACAGAAAATGACACGTAATTTATGGCCATGAACCAATTCGATTAGCTCTTGTATTTAAACGTTAAAAAAGTGACCAAGCGAGGACAGCCAGTTTTTAAGTATAAGTAATAATGTTACTTTTAAGTAAAAAAATAAACAATTTTCCTACTTGTCCGTGTCAACTTATTTAATTTGTCTTACTCAAACTTATTTATCTTCTCTAATTCAGGAACATGTTAATTTAAATCTATATCTATCTACACATATTAAAAACTAGCTGAACCCGCAACTTCGTACGAGTGGTATTTGGTATAGCGCGTAACGTAACTTTTTTATTTGTAAACTGATTGGAATGAAACAAACACTAAGGTTACGGGAAGCTGGCTACAATACTTCAAGCCGTTTCAGAGATTAGCGTATACAAACGTACAGAAAAACAGACAAAAAAATTTAAATCTATTTTTTGACAAAAGTACAACGTGTGCAAATTGTTTTTTATTTTTTATTTTTACCGTACAGACACGGCTCGTTTACGATGTATATGTATAGAAATAGATATAGACGTAGACGCTGACATAGACGTAGACGTAGACGGAGACGCAGACGCAGACACAGATACAGATATAGATGTAGACATAGATATAGGTGTAGACACAGACACAGACACAGATATAGATGTAGATATAGATGTAGACATAGATATAGGTGTAGACACAGCACAGACACAGATACAGATACAGATATAGATATGTAGACATAGATATAGATATAGATATAGATATAGATATAGATATAGATATAGATATAGATATAGATATAGATATAGATATAGATATAGATATAGATATAGATATAGATATAGATATAGATATAGATATAGATATAGATATAGATATAGATATATAAAAACATTATAAACACACTTATTCTGTACATATTATAAAATAGCCACTTTTCGTCTCTGTCTCTTCCTCCGATAACTTCTTCTAAATTATTCAACTCATTTTGATAAAATTTTCATTAATGGAAAGGGCGATAAACGAGTCAAGTTTGTGTATATAATTTATTAGTGGGGTGGCACAATGCGTTTCGTAGTCATTTTGGGCAGCCCGTCTGGGGGCAGTAAACACACCCTTACAAAAGCATTCGTTGAGTGAGTAAGGGATGCAAGAGCCCATTTCCCTATCCCTTCCTAATCCGTTATCCTTAATCCTACTAACTTACAGCATCTGTGGCATGGCTTGTGTTCAAAGGTTAGGATATTCGAGGCGCTATAGACAGTATGCGCTTTCACACTCTGCGCACCGTTTTACATTTACGTGCGATTAAATTAATGAATTTAAAAAATAAGAACTGTTTTGGGAAAAGGTAGCCATATAATATTCCCCTAAACATTATTATTAATTTTTTGAAACTTTCTTCGCGAGTAAAAGTTTGATATAAGTATTTTAATTACGACCCGAAAAACGATTCAAATTTCACTGTTTTCGGAATATTTTACTATCGTGTTTTGAATCGTAAAATTATCAAAGATGTTTATAACTTATAGAACTATAAGATATAATGTTCTCCAATCAAAATCAAGTAAATAACATTTAATTATTTACCGTTTATTAATAAATATTTACCGTTTATGAATAAATAGGTTTATTTCGAATAATCCAGCCTTAATAGGCGTTAATATCATCGAGTGGACCTTCAGCCTGTCTGACGTGGACTTTGGCCTGTGGACCTTTCCACGAAAAAAAAAGGTTCCCTAAAATAAGCTTTTCTTTTCATAAATTTAACTTTTTCACCACACACTAAAAAATAGAAAATACTTGTAAATCAAACACGTGTTTCTGATGCTTCCGAGCGTTAATTTGTGCATATTGTTAATTGCGCAACCTAACGGCACTATTCCATTCGAGCGTTACTTTTACCACGGTAGGAAATTGTTAGGCAACCAGAGATCCACCCAACATACTAATCAAGATTTATTTATATCCGTATTTTTACTTATAACCATAACCACTGAAGAAATTAGTGCAATTTATAAATGGTCATTTTTACGACATAAATGGCAGCAGGCTGGTCAATGGTTTAGTAGGGGATCGGACAAATTTTCAGAAAGTGTTTTAAATTAATCTTCATGGATATTTATTCCCATAAAAAATACTATTTTATTTATTTATAGCCTTTTAGGTACTCAAAATCATGTTTTAATATTGTTTGTTTGAAAATGCCGCCAAAACGCCACGATAGTTCATCTGAGAGCGCGTAACGTCATTTGTGGTCATATCATAACAAAACAGTTGCATTGGCATAAGACAATGATTGCCCACAAATGACGTCACGCACTGTGATTGGTGTTTCAGTATAGATTAAAAATATTGTAAATAATAAAATTTTATTTCTTCATTTAAAAATATTTAAATGAATTATATTAAATTAATATTCGATAAATAATCGTAAAGAATTATATATTTTCTTTCTAAGTAGGTACATTTTAGATTTTAATCTGATTACTGTCCGATCCCCTATTGTAAATAGGTGGTTTTCGTCAACTAAGACGGGGCAAGCATCATAATTATATATTCTGTCAAATCTAGCATAATAAAAGGTATAAGAACTGATAGCATACTAACATAAAAAAATCCAATATTTGTGTTGCAGAATGGTGTATCAAGGAGAGGAGTCAAGATAGACTTACCGGTAGATGTAATGAGGGTTTTTTAAGATGACGTCACTTAACGTACGCGAAAAAAGTATTTGCAGCAAATTTAAACTCTATTGTCTAGAGCCGAACACTCAAATGAGGGTTTTCTAAAACGGTCTAATTGAGATGGCAGCACTGTAGCGTCAGGTCCAACGAACTGTCAAAATACATACGCGATTGCAATTTTCTATATATTTTTTTGGTATAAACCAACACAATAGAATTTAAATATTTTATGTTTAGTACCTACGACTCTGTGCTATCTGACAGCTGTTTAGACCTGACGCCTACGAAGCGCCGCCTGGTGGCAGAAAAAGTATCGAAAACCCTCATTGCTTCTTCGCCTGCTCGACTCGCGCTGGTTCGTTGTCCAGCTGGTCCGCTGGTCGAAGAGTTTCTTGTTCGTTAAAAGTGTTTATCCGGAAAGCTCGTTTTTTTATTACACAGAGTTTAGGTATTTCCCACACTAAACACAAGATTAGCGGATAGTCATTGCGAGCGTTGCGACGACGACTTGGAATTGTCTGTCTTGATTTAGAGGGTAGGAAAAGTTAAGAAAAATAGATAATATGTAGGTAGTTGAGAGTGATGCGAATGTTTGCATGCTGTGATGCGTGTTTGGATGTGTACGGGTTTATAGCAGAAACGGGCGTCAACACAGAATATAGCTCTGTTCGTGCCATCTTTAAAATAGATCCTACCCGTTTGTTCAAGAATAATTTGATAGAAATCCATTATTAATTTGAGAATAAACTGGCAACATTAAATAAACGAGTAGCGCCTTCTGTTATTGTATTGTACGTAAGTACCTAGTCTCTTTTGGATACAATTAAATCGTAAAAAATTAATTGTATTCTCATAGTAGATATACTGAATGTAAATTCGCGATATCCACATTAGGTATTATATACCTATACCTATATGGAAATAGAAGAGAAGGTTTTCTATAACATTCTAGGCCTATGCTACAGGGGAACACCGAAATTAACGTGATACATATGAGTACCTACTTTAAACTGAGTCAGAATAAAACCATTCTAGTTAAATGCACTGCCTTACAATCATGACAATATTAGTACCGTGCCTCTCTCAGTACTGTGCCTTCTTCAGGTCGACCAAAAACAGCAATGAAATCTGAAAAATTATAAAAGATATGTGACATACGAGCAGATCCTGGCAACCGTAGGCATTGCAATGACTGCAATCCAGAATATTTTGCATAATGAGCTGGGTGTCAAAAAACTAGTTGGCGCCGATCTGCTCTGAAACACTCTGAAACAACGGAGGGAAGTCAAAAGCCGTGTATAATATCGTCTCAGGTGATGAAGCGTGGATTTATCCGTATGAGCCTGCAAGAAAGCATCAATCGGTGGTTGGATCAAGCCAACAAAGTCATGCGTTCATGTAATGTGTCCAAGAAAATGATCACTTCGTTTATTTAAAAAAAAGGGCATGTTTCTAAAAATCCCTTACAAGAACGAAGAACGGTTACCGCTGATACACTTCGGTTTATTTTCGCGTCACCTTACATCACGACAATGCGACCTCCCACACCGCCCGTAAAACAAAAGATTTTTTGGACCAGGAAAACGTTCAGTTGATGACCCATACTCCGCAGTCCTGATCAGAGTCCCTAGAATTAAAGATTCAGAATTAAGATTGTCAGCGGTTTGAAGACCCAAAAGCCGCAGTGGAAGCCTACAAATCGGTCATTTTGGTCAGTCTTTTTCAGACTGGAATTACTGCTTCAGTGACTGTTTTGAAAGATTCGAATGGAAGAATTTGCAAGGGGAATACTTCGAAAAACAATAAAATATAATTTATGTATAACTAGCTGAACTCGGCCACGCTTCGCTGCGGCCCATACGGCGGCGGCGTGCGCATGGGGCGCGCGGTACTGGACACTGCTAATATATAATACTATTTATCGTAGCGTGATGTTATATTAGCCTATAGCTTTCCTCGATAAATGGTCTATTCGAAACAAAAATAATTTTTCAATTCGAATCAGTAGTTCCTGAGATTAGCGCGTTCAAACAAGCAAACTCTTCAGCTTTATAATATTAGGTTAGATTTGTAATTAGGTTTTTTTTTATTCCATATTGTTTCAGTGTGCCCCACGTACCAAGCTGTAAAATCTATCGGTGATTTCAGGTCATGGTTAGGGATTTTTAATACTTATTACACCATTAAAATGCTTGAATTTTTTAATATAGTTATAATTATTAGTTGTCGCTTGTCTTTAGACAAGTTCTGCAAGCGTTAATTAGAAGCAATAGGAATAAATAAATAATTATAATCTTATTCTTATAGTAACTCACAAATGAAAAATGCCCAGTGGGCCTTGATTCTGTATGGCAATTATGATTTTACGCTTTTGTCTTACCTTATCAAAACACGTAATGTCTTGTCATGGCATTTATATATATGTAAGAAAATGACTTCTTAGCAGATACCTATCCTATCAATTTGAGGATATGTCGTGGTAAGGAATCGCGTGGAATCGCTAAGTGACGTCAGCAGGCTTAGAAACTCCTTAGCTCAGTAATGTTCTATGTCCGTCATTACTAGGACAAGTCAACTCGCCGTGTGATTTCGGCTCCACTACGTGATCGGAATGTTTAATTCTTCCGTGACATAATAATGGAAAGTGGATGAAATTCACCCAGCGGTTTTTGACATTCTAGCCGTATATTTATATCAAAATGGCGTTCGCCTGTACGATTTAAAACGAAAGTGGGTTCATTAATTCTCTCCGATTCCCACAAAAGTTGGGCAAATTAAAACTAATTTTAGAGGTACTCTTTATTAACTGACTGCGCGTTTTTTGATCTTATTCTAAACATTAATACTCAATCTCGACTATAGCCACACTAGGAATCAATTTTAAATGTGATATTAGCGTTAGTTAGTGTATAGTATTTCGAAAATAAAGGCAGGTGAATAAAACTGTAGGTAATTAGCACTGTGACCTGAATTGCACTGTATTGTGTCGGAGCAAGAGTCGCTATTTATTTGAATGAATTCGCGGAGTGAATCTTCCGTACTTGTAATATTATGGCTGTATTCTGTGGTAATGTTATTTAAATACGATATTCTTTTTCAAAATTCCTACATACTGTTAGTATAGGATTATAATTATTATCTGTAATGTAATATCATAGGTAATGTTTTATTATTGTCTTATTTGTCTTTAGCAATTACCGTATATTTTAATAAGGCAATGATGTTGTTGCCGTTTTAAATTGTATATAGGTATTTTTAAACTAAATTGAACCCTTGTATGAAATTCGTCGGCGATGCCGATGCAACGATGCAATCGCCAAACGTAAGTCGCAACAGGGGCCTTAGACAAAGTAACATTTTAAAAACGATAACGAAGTTCGAAAGCAATAAAATGTATGGGATTGACATATGCCGTCGCTAAATCACGTGATACATCCCATACATTTTATTCTTGCGAACTTCGTTAGGTATCGTTTTTAAAATGGTTCTTTGTCTAAGGCCCCAGAGTCGCAACGAGTAAATGCTTTTCGAGTCTCCTGAAAAAGGCATATTTACTCACTATATTTTCCTCACTATTAAATAACTATTAAATAACCTTGAGTCTAAATAGACTCAAGGTTGTTACCTTTTTTATCCCCCACTGATGGTGGTGGGATGGTAACAATAAAAAAAAATAAAAAAAATAACAATTAAATAAAAGAAATGTTGGTGCTATGACGATTTAATTAAATATAAAAAAAAACAAATTACAAGAAAAAAAATAATAATAATAAGTTAGCACTAATTTAAATAATTAAAAAAAAAATGTCAAATTACACGTAATAATAAAAAAAAATAAAACAGGGTCTTCGTGAAGCAATCGAGTTCTACTGCCGACGAAAAGACTAATTTAGGAAAAGGGAGAAATAACCGATCGAATCCTTTCGTACCGTAATCTAAGGGTAAGCGACCTGTCCGCGTGGGGTTCGATATCGCGTCCGGTTTAAGAAAAAAATAGGATATGAACACGTATCTGTGGTGGCTCTGGTGGTAGCCAGGGAGTGTCGTCCTCTCCGACGACCACGTGGAAGCCCAGCCCGCAGACTGCAGTCGAGCCTCAACGCGACGTGAAGACGAGGGGAGCCGACTCCTCCACACCGAAAATGACGACGAGCTGATCTATCAGGACCAGACGGACAGCAGGGCAGGACCTTTGACGGGACACCCAGATCGTATCTTCACGGTCAGTCCTTTAGGACACTAACCGGTCACTCCCTCAGGATACCCTTACCGGATACTCCTCATAGACACCCCTGAAACATTTCGAAGATATGTCTCAGACGACATCCCTTACACGAAATATACGGCGGTCACCGTTGATTAATTTTGCATGAGGTACGGTAGACGGCAAGAATGCTATCACAATTTGCTTACTTATTCCCATCCATTCGTCCGTCCACCGCCACACAGACAACCAAACAAAAAGAACGTGTAACGCCCCTTACGAGAACTAGTTAACACATATTGAAATTTGAAAAAGAACAAGAAAAAAAACAAAAAAGATTTAAACTATTTACACCTAGCGGTGCCACGAAATAAGGTAACGAATTGAGAAATATACTTTTAAACAAGAGAAAACCACTCACCGATTTTACTTCGGGGCTTCGATCGTAACAAAATTTAATGGCTAATTAAATAAAATTCCAATTTTAAACAGCACTTGTGCCCAATATGGCGTCGCTTGACAAGCAGATGAACACACCTCTCTTCGCCGAGTCCAAGACGGGAAAGAACGAAAGCGACGCGCGAACTCACCGACCTCTGCCCTGCGTCCCTCTTCACCCCCTCTCGTCCTAACGACACGCCCTTCTCATAGATTGAAATCCACTACGAATAAAACGCCTGTCTGTTTTGCATAGCTACACGACGCAGAAACAATTATAGCTCTTCGAAAATTTTTAATGTAACAATACCCCTCCACTCCTCAGAATTTTGCTGCTCGCAGGAAAATTCGAGCTGGTCCCCAGCTATCACTAACCCGCTCGGCACGCAAGCCTCCGGAGAAAGGACAGGCACTGCCACGACAATACTGCAACACATCTTTAGAAAACGACGATGCAACATTAGGCCGGAAATAAACGTACATAAACCTAATTGAATAAAACATATTATAAAAGGTATAATAAATACTAGGAAATATATATTATAAATTAACGGAGGTCTGGCGTCACAGTCTGCTGCTATCCGCGCAACATACTGGTATTCCAGAACCAACCGAATAAAATAGAATAAAGGTATGCAAGATAGAGGATAAGAATACGGAAGAGAGTCGCATCGGCTTGTTTTGACAGAGTTGCATCCGCTCTGAATGGTAGTAAGTACACATGAGTAGGCGTAAAAAAAAATTGTACATAGGTTGTACAAATATGCACAATAAAGTAAATTGCACGAATTGTACACGCAAAGTATGCACAAAATTTGCACATAAGTACATAATACGCTGAACTACTCAAGTGTACCACTTGGCTTGTTGTTACGAGGTCATTACCCGCCTCGATAAGTAGGAAGAGTAGAAAGAAGAATCGGCGACGGCTTTTTTTATACGGAGTCGCGACCCGCTCCGGGCTTAGGCTTTTTTAACGAGTTCCAACCGCTCGATAGGCTATTAGGATATATTTAGATAAAATAAATATACATTCTATATTAAAGAGTATCCGTCTAATGCCGCAAGGTCTCTCTCCTCCGACGGAAGGAAAAAATTAAACTCGACTACTTCTACCCTGCTCGAATAGACAACACTATGAAAAAAAAAATGTATAATAAAATAGAAACAATTTACAAAAAATGATTAGGACTAGATTGTTATTATGTTTTTAAATGCTGGACATGCCAGGACCCTATCGCTTTTCCATCGGAAACTCTCTCTAACTGGTAGACTAAAGGAGAGGGTTTCCCTACCACACGACACTTTTCGTATTTGGGAGCTAGTTTCGCCATGAAGTGCTTACTGGCATCACTCAAGGGAAATGTCTTCTTCCAAACCGTATCACCTATGTGAAATTCGATGTCTCTGCGTCCTCGATTGTAATAGCGCTGACTCCGATTGTGAGCTTTTGCGATGGCTTCTTTTACTTTTGTGAAGACAGCGCGCAAACCCCCCAACCGGGTAGCATATTCCTCACGAGAGGCGAAGGACAAGTCCAAAGGCGTGGACGAAGAACTCTCACCATAAATAGAACCACAAGTGACTGGCTCTCTCCCATACACTAAAAAGAAGGGTGTGAACTTAGTAGTTTCGTTGACCACACTGTTTACAGCGAATTGGATCTTGGGCAGGGACACATCCCAGGTACGGTGATCATCCTGCACCAGTATAGAAATGGCCGTGACAACCGTACGGTTGTAACGCTCCACGGTGTTCGATTGCGGACAGTAACGGGGTGTCAAATGTATTTGCGGCACCCGGTACCGCTCCCACAATGCTTGCATCTCCCTACCTACGAATTGCGTGCCATTATCCGCGATAACGGTACGGGGAATTCCGTGAATAAGGAATACACCGTCCTCTAACTTTTGCGCAATGGTCTTAGCTACGGCTCGGCGGAGGGGAAATAACAAACAGTACTTTGTGAAACAACAAACCACCGTTAATAAAAACGTGTGTCCTGCTCGCGAACGCGGCAACGGACCTACCAAATCAACACTAATTGTCTCAAAAGGACGAGAACAAACCTTGGGTTTCCCCATATGACCAGCTGGCGGAGATTGGGTATGTTTATAGGCCCTACAAACGTCGCAAGAACCTACAAACTTAATAACGTCCCGGTACATCCCTGGCCAATAGTAATTTTGCGATAAGCGCTTATAAGTTTTAAAAATGCCAAAATGGGGGGACAATAACCCACAATGACTAGATTTTATTAATGCAGACCTACGATCGAAAGGGACCACCTCTTTCCAATTAAATTCGTCCGAAATGTGAAACTTATTTTTCGAAAATCTTAATAGTCTCTCATCCTGAATTTGATAGTTGGGACACGAAGCGGGAGACTGTGTACATCGCTTCACGATCCGCGTGTACCAGGGATCGTTAGGAACAAGATCGATTGACGTCACTGGAACTGCTCGTGACAAGGCGTCCGGTACGACATTGTCCTTCCCCTTCCGGTGTTCAATAACGAACTCGTAGGGCGAGAGACGACAGCCCCAACGTGCCAAACGTCCAGTGGGATTGGAGAGATTAAAAAACCACTTGAGACTGGAGTGGTCGGTAATGACTCTAAACACGGGACCTCCCTCTAAGTATGCACGAAAATGTTCTACAGAGAATACCACCGCTAACGCCTCCCTTTCGGTTGCCGAGTAGTTACGCTCAGCCTTATTTAGCGACCGACTAGCGAAAGCGACGGGATGCTCTTGTCCGTCTTCTCCCATTTGCATTAAAGCTCCGGCGATGCCGTAACCAGATGCGTCACAGTGAACTGCAAAGGGTTTTTCAAAGTTGGGACAAGCCAAAATAGGCGCGGAAACTAACGCTGATTTTAACTTAACAAAGGCCTCCTCCGCCTCTGGGCTCCAGTTAAACGGAGGGGCGTTTTTACGATTACTCGTTAAGGCGTTAAGAGGAGCGGCAATAGTGCTAAAATTTTTCACAAATCTTCGGTAATAAGAAGCCGTACCTAAAAACATCTTCACCTCCTTTCGACACGTAGGCGCGGGAAAATTTAAAATGGCCTCCACTTTAGACGGGTCCGTTCTGAGACCTCTCTCATCTACCACATAACCAAGGTACTTAAGCTCGCTACGGAAAAATTGAGATTTGGCTAAGTTAATAGTGAGATTGGCCTCAACTAGACGTTCGAAGACACGCCTTAAGAGGTCAATATGTTCCTCAAAGGTGGAACTAACTAAAATGATGTCATCCAAATAGACGAACACCCGGGAATCGAACTCTGGACCGAACAGTTTGTCCATCAGACGCTGTTGGGTGGCTGGCGCACCCGTCAAACCAAAACACATAACTTTAAAATGGAATAGACCACGACCGGGAACAGTAAAAGCAGTTTTTTCTTTGGAATTTGAGCCCTCATCGAGACATATCTGCCAAAAAGCACTTTTGAGGTCTATTGAAGAGAGAAAACTAGCATCTCGGAGGCTGTCCAGTATTCTGGAGATATAGGGAAGAGGGTATGCGTCGCGTTTACTTATACTATTCAATTTTCGGCTGTCTAAACAAAACCTTAGTTCGCCGTTGGACTTCGGAACGAACAGAATGGGATTGTTCCAAGCACTAGTGCTAGGTTCAACCACATCCTGCTCCAGCATTTCGTCCAACTGTCGGTTTAGTTCTTTTAATCTTGCCGGGGACATAGGATAATAACGTTGTTTAATAGGCGCCGCTTCACCTGTATCAATAACATGGGTGACCACATTAGTGCGACCTAATCCCTTTATCTCGGACGAGATCTCCTTGTATTTGGCCATCATAATATCTGCCAAGTGACGTTGTTCCGGCGTCAGCCTATCTAATGAATGTAAATGTTTAAATTCGGAAGCTGCGGGAACCGTAGGATAGCCTTTTAACAAGGTTACATTTTTAAAAATTTTGGGTGCTAAATTGAAAGATTTCCAAAAGTCTACACCTAAAATTAATGGCGTGGAAACTTCGGGAATAATAAAGAAATTAATTACTCGAGTCACACCGTCAAAAGTGACTGGCAACGTCAAATATCCGTTAACCTTTACAAGTGAGTCGTTGGCGGTGGAGACGTGTATGAAGTCCTTATTAAAATGGCGCTTAACACCTAAATTTAGAAAATAATCCGCCGTAGCAGAACCCAAAATAGAAACTACCGAACCTGAATCTAATAAACCATAAAAAGACCTATCTAAAATATTAACATTTAAAAACGGACGTTCATCCCCCAAATGGGTCTGACGAATCGAAGCTAATTTGCAAAAAGACAAAAAGGAATGTAGTTGCTTTAAATGCAACTGCCACTCATCAGGATTAAAGTTGGGGTGTGGCTTTAATTCAACACTTCGATTCGCGCTGTCTAGTTTTTTGATGCGGTTTGTGCCGACGATTTAGGACGACAGGCAGGACAATGCTTGTACGTGACCCCCTGATGACCGCACGAAAAACAAACTACCTGCTTCGACTTACAAGTCGCCAAAGTGTGCCCGGAAATTCGGCAGCGAGCACAGAAGGATGAGCTCTCAGGTTTGACATTTTGTACCGCCTCAACTCTATGCTGGTGTTTCCCCCTGTACGCTAGCTCCGGAACAAGAGTAGTTGGACCTACCCTTGGTGGCTCCTTATAAGAAGACGCGCGCGAGTGACTGTACTCCAACACCTTACACTTCGACTTCAACTCCTTAATAGACGAAATTTCGTCTAACGCTAAACCCGTTAAAAATTTGGGATGAAGATTATATCTGATTATTCTCAATTGTTCTCCCTCCGGAAGAGATACGGACAAACGTTCGAAATAATTCAACATAACCGCTATAAACGTAGAACATGACTCGGCTGGACCCTGTGTCCTACTTCTAATTTCGTTTAATAACCGATCATCGTAATCGGGCGGGGAAAATTCCTCGATCAATTGTCGCTTAAGATCGCCCCAGTCCGACAACGAAGACCTTACGCTACGGTGCCACGTTAAGGCGTGATCCGTAAATAATTCCGCAGCGGAACGAAACAAAGTACCCTCCGAAATATTCCTCGACTGACAAAGTTCATCAAGACGCAAGAGAAAAGAACGAACGCAACCGGTCCCGTCAAACTGAATATTCAACTTCTGAACGCCCCTATCATGATTAACTAATTCTTCACTCCTATGGGGATGAGTGGACGCCCTCGCAGAACCTAAGTCCACGGCTGGAAGTGGCTCCTCACTCACTCCGTCGTTTGTCTCTTCGAACGATTTTTTAAAAGAAAAGAATAGTTTATCTATTTTACGAAGGTACACGTTCAGATTCTCCTGTAAGGTCGAAATTCGGTCGTCATCATCTAACCTCACACGTCCTAATCGATGATACAAATGATGAGCTACGGCTTTAGCCCTTCCGAAAATTTTATAAGGCGGGGAACCGCTCAACATAGATGACAACTCCTTTAATTTGCCCTCTATTACTGCTAATTCCTCCGTAGGATCAAGAGATGTCTCTAAAATATAGTCGGCTGGCACCGCACGAGCTAACTCCCTAATCTGTACACGAAGACCTTCCACTGTACTCGCGGGCTCCGCATCCCTAACAGTTACTTCGTACACCAATTCATCCTTCCTCAATAAGTTGTAAGCTATCGGTCGTTCCATTCCGCCGTTTAAGAAAACTCGTAATATTAAAATGTAAAAAAAAAAATAAAGAAAACGGTTTACCGGAATACCGATTTAAAAAAATCAAATTAAAAAAAAATTCTTTAAAAGAAAAATCTATGTTTATAAAAAGATTTATAAAAAGTTAAGTAAAATAAGAGGAAGAAACAAATATAGTGCAACCCGGGCGCAGGCGCGAGAGATCAAAGTAAAGTCGTCCCAGAAAGAGAAAATAAAACAATCAGAAAAAAAATTTACTTGAGAGAAAAAAAAAACTAAGTTCGGTACGGGTCCGCAATTAAAGTTACGTTATATCAAAAGAAAAAAAAATTAAATTCCCGACGGCTGTAGTCCCAACTGCTTCACGAATCACAAAGTTTAAAGTTTTAACTAAATTTAAAAATAAACACAGTAATTAAACCAAGCTATATAAAAAAAACATGTAAACAAAATCACATGAAAGAGAAAAAACAATACAAGTTAAATATAATCTAAAAAAAAAACACACAAAAGAACAAAGTACTTAAAATTAAAAAAAATTTATAAAAGCTACGTAAAAAAAAAATGGTTCGCTTACCCCTTATTAAAAAAACTATAATAAAAAATTTTGGAAACCTAATTGCTCCTGGTTCTTGTACGCGAATTAAAAACAACGCCCAAAGAAAAAGAAATAAAATCTAAATTAAAAAATACAAGTTAACCAAGTTAAAAAAAAGTTATAAAAAGTAAATAAAAAAAATTGGTTCCTTTAAGAATTAAAAATAAATGTAGGTAAATAATTTAAAAAATGTTCTTAAGGAACCTTTAAACGTATGATTAAAAAATAAGAAATAAAAAAAAGGACCACCCGAAAAATTGAGGAGGGGGGAAGGGTGGTATAAGGGTAGGGAAGGATATAGGGATGATGGATAGGATGGGAATAGGAGAAGGACCCTGGAACGTAAATCCACCGAGACGGTATAAGACCCGACCGAAACGGCTTCCCGGAATTACGTGTGGCGCTTGCACCAGGACGAAAGTGTGGGAGCACTTCCTACCACTGCCTAAATGAACCAAGAGCAAAAAGGCATCCGCTTTTCGGAGGCAGAATGGCACACACAAAAAGAAATTATTAAAAAAAAATTTTGGGGTAGTAAAATAATTAATAAATAAAAAAAATAATAAAAAACAAACACAAAAATTTTCCGCAAGCTAAGACCTAGAACTCGATTGTTACCCAAGCAACGACTGGGTAATTCTTCACGAAACCTGTCACTGTTCGGGCGCCGAATTGTTACCTTTTTTATCCCCCACTGATGGTGGTGGGATGGTAACAATAAAAAAAAATAAAAAAAATAACAATTAAATAAAAGAAATGTTGGTGCTATGACGATTTAATTAAATATAAAAAAAAACAAATTACAAGAAAAAAAATAATAATAATAAGTTAGCACTAATTTAAATAATTAAAAAAAAAATGTCAAATTACACGTAATAATAAAAAAAAATAAAACAGGGTCTTCGTGAAGCAATCGAGTTCTACTGCCGACGAAAAGACTAATTTAGGAAAAGGGAGAAATAACCGATCGAATCCTTTCGTACCGTAATCTAAGGGTAAGCGACCTGTCCGCGTGGGGTTCGATATCGCGTCCGGTTTAAGAAAAAAATAGGATATGAACACGTATCTGTGGTGGCTCTGGTGGTAGCCAGGGAGTGTCGTCCTCTCCGACGACCACGTGGAAGCCCAGCCCGCAGACTGCAGTCGAGCCTCAACGCGACGTGAAGACGAGGGGAGCCGACTCCTCCACACCGAAAATGACGACGAGCTGATCTATCAGGACCAGACGGACAGCAGGGCAGGACCTTTGACGGGACACCCAGATCGTATCTTCACGGTCAGTCCTTTAGGACACTAACCGGTCACTCCCTCAGGATACCCTTACCGGATACTCCTCATAGACACCCCTGAAACATTTCGAAGATATGTCTCAGACGACATCCCTTACACGAAATATACGGCGGTCACCGTTGATTAATTTTGCATGAGGTACGGTAGACGGCAAGAATGCTATCACAATTTGCTTACTTATTCCCATCCATTCGTCCGTCCACCGCCACACAGACAACCAAACAAAAAGAACGTGTAACGCCCCTTACGAGAACTAGTTAACACATATTGAAATTTGAAAAAGAACAAGAAAAAAAACAAAAAAGATTTAAACTATTTACACCTAGCGGTGCCACGAAATAAGGTAACGAATTGAGAAATATACTTTTAAACAAGAGAAAACCACTCACCGATTTTACTTCGGGGCTTCGATCGTAACAAAATTTAATGGCTAATTAAATAAAATTCCAATTTTAAACAGCACTTGTGCCCAATATGGCGTCGCTTGACAAGCAGATGAACACACCTCTCTTCGCCGAGTCCAAGACGGGAAAGAACGAAAGCGACGCGCGAACTCACCGACCTCTGCCCTGCGTCCCTCTTCACCCCCTCTCGTCCTAACGACACGCCCTTCTCATAGATTGAAATCCACTACGAATAAAACGCCTGTCTGTTTTGCATAGCTACACGACGCAGAAACAATTATAGCTCTTCGAAAATTTTTAATGTAACAAGGTTATACAACTATTCACATAGAGCTAAAAATGGTCGTACAATGTTTGGGAACACCATTATAAATGAAATGTGAAAAGTCCTTATTGATCCCACATCTGCAAAATAAAAAATATTATCATGAAAATATTTTGCTCTTGACCAGCATATATTCATGTAGGAAGGATGAGGCCGACGATGGAGCGAGCTCACCCAGAAGATGCCTTGAAAAGATTTGGGTTGTATGAGCTCGGAAATACAAGGGAGTTCCAATCCTTAGCAGTGCGCATTATAAAAGATATTTTAAAGCGCTTGGTCGGAATTAGAGGAATTTCGACAAGGTGAGGATGGGAACCAGCCGTACGTCTGCATGTCCGATAGAAAAAAGGGGAAGGCGGTATGATCTCATGCAGTTCCCGTGCACACTCTCCGAAGTACATCTTATAGAATACACACAGACAGGCAATTTTGCGTCTATGTGCCAGGCTCTGCAGCAAATTAAGATTTAGGCTGACGGTCCACTTGATGGTAGGTGGCTAGCGAAAGTGCGCTGTTGACCTTTGTAAGATAAAAGATGAGAGACTAGGAGGCGATAATGAGGGAGAAATGGGCAGTGGCATCTCTTACTCACTAACAGAAACACAAGAGCTCGTATTATACTTACCTGGCGTAGGGAATATTGTGATCAAAAAGGGCGAGGCTTTTCCACTGCACTGCGGTTGGGTTGACCTTTGCGATTACCCCTAATGTGGGTAACTCGGAGCATTATTATACTGTTATTTCACGGTGGTCTTCTGTTTTTGTTACTGTGCCCAGTTATGCGCAGTTTGCCATTACAAAACCTTAAAACCCGAAAAACCTAATTAAAGTAGGTCTTATGCGCAACACAATTTCCTTCTACATGGCAATGGAATCGGCAAGTGAAATCGATCATAGTTACGGTTAACGAGCAATCGAGGCGCATCTCAGCCGATTCGGTTCATGAAGCATTTGTTTTTAGACTCACTCGTTGCACTGTGAACTTTGCTCCTATGTAAATAAAGCCAAAATTGCACTGTCCCCTCAACATCTGACCTTCGTAAGTACACCATCATTACCAACAGCTGTAAAAATGCTTCTACAGACGTCGCCGTTTGAGTTTATTTTAATTTTTTTTATTCAGACTAGATGACGTCGTAAAAGCGAATTTGGCGTATTTGGTTTGCATTTATTTGTCGTTACTTCTTGACTTTTTTACCGTAAGGATTTAAAAGGAATTTTTTTGTTTAAAAATAAATAAAAAAGAAATGCATAAAAATTACCAACGGCAAGCAACGGATTAGGAGGCTATCCTCCTAATCCGAGGATAAGGCCTCGCTGTGAACTCGGAGCCGCACATCACCGCTGATGGTGGAATCCGGGGGGGTTTTAGTGGGTATTCCGGGCGAGTCCCACACTCCCCCTCGTCGACTGTCCCCGTCGGCGAGGGATAGTGCGTAAACGTCATTTCCCCTCCTAAAAAAAAAGCAAAGCTAGAGCAAATGCTAATGCGAAAGTACCACGTAGTCACTTTTTGTTATTATTTTAGTCTGTGTAATGGTTTGTTCATGTCTGTTATTAAAATATCTGGGTATATTTTATTGGGTTGTTGCGTGATTAAATAAACTTCACTCCATAATATTACTGTAATTAAGCATTGAATACAATAATTAATTCAATCGAGAGAAAATAATAACAATAATAAAATATTAGGAACATTGAAATTTGTATTCGTCTCCCACATGTAATACTGATTTTACGAGATTTAAGAAAACTAATCACAGGAGAAGATAAGCAAAAAAAAGATACACACATTTTATGAGAATAAAAGGTATAATAAAAATACACTCACATCATTGAAGCATGTGCGTATTTGCGTAACCCTATATACATAGCGCATTGCTGTAATAAGCAATATACGCTGCATTTTCTTTTGGTTTATTAAAGGTTTCTTGTTAATAATAAAATTTAAGTAAGTAAATAGGTAATAAATTTTATATTCACTAAGCTACTAGCTTTGGTTTAAAGATAACCGTTATACTTTAGACCAAAAATTGTATAGGTAATACCTATTTTAATAATACCGTCAAATCTAGCAACTTCGCCGAGGGTTACTAACTTAAGGCTTATGGTGTGCTCAAGGTTTACCATAAGGTGTGCTTATGGTAAACGTTTTAGACAGACTACGTAGTCGTAGTTTTAGTAGGTATTTTTAGAATTGATAAAATACGGTTATCAATTGGTAACACTATTTTGAGTTTGATGAATGGTTAGGGTGCTTGCCTTAACGCTCTGTTCTAGGGTTCTAGGGTTCGGGTTCGATTCCCGGCAAGGTCAACTTTTCAAATTTGGCTCTCTTCTGGATTTGGAAAGTAGTGGTAAGGACACACTGCGTTTTCGTAGTCATTTGGGCAGCCCGTCTGGCGGCAGTAACCACCCCCTTACAGAAGACCACCGTGAAATAACAGCACGTGTGCTGTTGTGTTTCGGTGAGTGAGTAAGGGATGCCAGAGCCCATTTCCCTATCCACTCCTAATCCCTTATCCTTAATCCTACTGCAGTCGGCAGCGCACTTGCAGCAGCTTTGGCGTTGCTTGTGTTATAGGCGACGACGGTGACCACCTACCATCAAGTGGACCGTCTGCCTGCCTGCTGACCTAACATAAAAAAGGCAAGACCACGGCAGCCATTTTTTGGCAATTTTAAAATCAAACTCACACAACCCCAAAACATAGTGATCAGGAACTTTTAACATTTTCGAGCATAAACATCGCAAAATTTTTGATTAAAATTAATTATATTTTTTATAATACGGAAAGGAAATTACCTTATAAATGTCAGTGTTTGAATCGTGTCTCATAATCATGTATTGTGTCTTGTAACTTCGTATAATATGTTTCCTTATTTTATTTTCATAAAATATACAACATATTTACTTAATAACATATTTACTTAATGTACAAAAATAATTTTTTTCACTCGAAACAACTTCCGCTCATTACACCAAATAGGTATAATTTGAAATATGGATTTAGTGCTGTATGCATACGTAATTTGCCCACGATTTTTTATTAATCACGATTCGCGTTATTTTTAATCCGAGATAATATTGGTTTTACGTTAATTACCTAACTCATATCACGAAATGCATATAACTTATTGCTATTAGTACCGTTCAATCTGGCAACTTTGCCACTTTACGCAAATGCTGAAAAGTCATAGTCCATTTAAAAGAAAAAAAAACCGCTGAAGACCACTATGTACGAAACCACTGAAATGTGTATGACAGACCGTTTTTTTAAATAATGCGTATAATATAAATGGTTTTTAAATAAAATTAAGGACAATAAGGTTAAGGTCAAAAAACAAAACCGGCAAATACCATGTGGCATCTCTGCCAATCAGATTTATACTTTCTAAAACTAATAAAAAAAATAAGTTTTACTTACAACGTTACTAGTACAGATAATTCAATAGCTGGGATACAGTAGTTGGCTTAGGAATTTATATCTTTATGATATATTTATATTTAGTATGAAATAAACCGCAAAATAGTGGCAAAGTTAATCACGCATATAGGTAAGCTAGAAAATCAGCGAGAAATAATATTGTGACAATATATTTTATTCGGGTAAGTATAAACGTTTTATCTGTTTTAGTAAGATCTCCATGTTTGTACTGATGAGTAGTATATGAGTAGATACTATGGACTATTTAAATATAAACTAATATGTGAAAGTATCGTATCAGAAATTTAATTTTTAGGGTTCCGTACGTCCGAATAAAAAAACGGAACCCTTATAGGATCACTCGTGTGTCCGTCTGTCCGACCATCCCCCCTCCCTTATCTCCGAAACTACTGAACCTAAAATTTTGAAAAAAATACAGAAATTAGTTTATAGGAAAACCTATAAGAAGTAGATGATATTAAAATAAATTTGTGTGCGGATAGGTAACATCGTACGGAACCCTCGTCACGCGAGTTCAACTCGCACTTGTCCCGTTTTTTATTTTTTGGTTGTGTACAACCCTAGGCGGCTACAAAACATGGCAAAATCGCCCTCCCATATTGGCCGGTACAGTCTGTCAACTTTGGCAACAAAATTATAAGACAAAATTCAAACACTGCGACATTTAAAGGTAATCAAATCCATTTCGTACTATAAAAATATCATTATATATAAAATTTACGTACCTCGATGCGATGTTTGTAACTCGAAAATGTTAAAAGTTGATCACTAAGGTTTGAGGTTATGTAAGTATGATTTTAAAATGGCAAAAAATGGCTGCCATGGTGTTGCTTATGTAAACTAGTGTTGCCAATTGAGATTATTCCATTATTAAGATTAGGATTAGGATATCACCAAATTAGAGCCGTTTTTGCGTGATAGAGTAACTGGTATGTGTGTATGTTTTATTGGTATTGTACCATCGACATTATTTTTGACTCTGGATGACACGCAAAAATATCCGTCGTTGTTATAATACAACCGCAAACTCTGTTACATATAATATTTATAGGTAACACGAGAGAATTTTGAAAACAATTTCCCCTAAAATGGAACGTGTTTCGCGAAAACAGGTAGCCGTGTCGATTCACTGTTTAAATTATCACTTGATGATTTATAAATTTGCGAGAGCTTAAGTCAGATAATTGTTTTAAAACTGCGTATAGAATATGTATTGGTTTCTCTGTATACCGATTGATCCGGAAAATGCTCGTATTTCTCTTGGGAAACGTATCCGTGATTATACTGGAGTGATATAACCGCAATCATATACAGGTCGAAAATTAACCGTTTTCGAGAAAATCAAGTTGAATTATCCGGATTTTTGGTATTGGAAAACTGTAAAAAAAAACTAGTAACTGGGGTTAAAATACTTCAATATATTTACTTAGTCATAGTTTCGTCCCTCAAGAGGATTACGAGTAATTTCCAGGTCACCTGTATATATTGATATGTCTTTTTTCATGTTCGGTGTATCGCAGAGCTAGGAAGCTCATTCGTGACGGTATACTAAAAAGAACTAAGCTGCAGAGCCTGGCACATAGACGCAAAATTGCCTATGTGTATTCTATAAGATCTACTTCGGAGAGTGTGCTCGGGAGCTGCATGAGATCATACCGCCTTCCCCTTTCTTCTATCGGACATGCAGACGTACGGCTGGTTCAAATCCTCACCTTGTCGAAATCTTTTTTTTAATGTTAAGATTGGCAGACAGGCTGACGGTCCACTTGATGGTAGGTGGCTACCGTCGCCTATAACACAAGCAACGCCAAAGCTGCTGCAAGTGCGCTGCCGACTACCGTAGAATTAAGGATGAGGGATTAGGAGTGGGATAGGGAAATGGGCTCTGGCTTCCCTTACTCACTCACCGAAACACAAAAGCACAAGTGCTGTTATTTCACGGTGATCTTCTGTAAGGGGGTGGTTACTGCCGCCAGACGGGCTGCCCAAATGACTGCGAAAACGCAGTGTGCCTTGCCACTACTTTCCAAATCCAGACCAGAGCCAAATTTAAAAAGTTGATTTTTCAAAGTTGACCCTGCCGGGATTCGAACCCGGGAACCCTATAACAGAGCGTTAAGGCAAGCACCCTGACCACTCATCCAACGGGCTCGTCAAATTCGGATCCCTCTGATTCCCTAATTATTCCTCTAAATCCCTCTAATTCGGACCAAGCGCTTTAAAACATCTTTTATAATGCGCACTGCTAAGGATTGGAACTTACTGCTAAGGATATGGTTTGTGTTGTGGCAAAAAGAAAAATTATATCTTAACTATTTCCTCAAAACGGCTTTTAATAATTTCAATAAGGATTAATTACCCGATTTGTCTATTATCCAGCCATTCCAAAGAGGGCTCTGACTTACTCACTTGCTTCATAACATATTCTACGCCCCGGCGTTAAAATTTTCAAAAATACTTTTTTAGCGTTATAAAATAAACCTATGTTCCGCATTTCAGCTTTCTATAAGTAGTTTTGGCTGGACATTAATAGTCAGTCAGGAAAAACGATTTTGTAAGTAACATTTTATAAAATAAAGTCGCTGTTCGCTTCTATCTGTTTCTTAACTATATCTTATCTGTACTATCTGTTTAGCGCTATATTTGTTTATAACTTTGTATTACACTAGTAGTCTGCCTCCGGCTTCCCATGGATGCAATTAATTTTTATTATATAGGTACCTAATTAGGTCAGGTCATACGTAAGTTCCGTCACATTGGTATTAGGAGGCTGACCACAAAAATATTTATTGAATTATAATTTCGAATCTTTTATGAAAATAAAAATGTGCACCATTTCGAATTTCATTTATTTTTAAATATGGAGTTGATGCTTATAGAGGGCCAAGAAGTTATCGCGCTGCATCGGTACGGTTATACCTGGGAGTTTCATATTCGGGCTTAACTGAGGTATATTTTTGTAAGAAAGGCCTAAACACGAATTCAGTTGTGTATCGAAATACAGTTCTTACAAACCTCGTGGAACCTCTTTCTCATATCATTTTCAATAACAGACACTGAGTATTCCAGCAAGATTCTGCGCCAGTTCATAAAGCGAGAAGCACACAAAACTGGCTGGCGGCGAGTGAAATTGACTTAATCCGGCACGAAGACTGGCCCTCCTCCAATCCAGTTGGATTATAAAATATGGCAACATTTGGAGGAAAAGGCCTGCTCAAAGCCTCAACTTGATTTGGCGTCACTCAAGGCATCCTTGATCAAAGCAGCCGCCGACATTGATTTGGACCTCATTCGTGCTGCTATAGACTACTGGCCGCGCAGGTTGAAGATTTGTATTCCAAATCGTTGAGGTCATCTCTCTATACTTATAAAGCTGAAGAGTTTGTTTGTTTGTTTGGTTGAACGCGCTAATCTCAGGAACTAATGGTTCGAATTGAAAAATTCTTTTGGTGTTGAATAGTCCATTTATCGAGGAAGACTATAGGCTATATAACATGACGCTACGATCAATAGTATTTATATAAGCAGTGTCCACTACCGCACCTCATGCGCTCGCCGCCGCCATATATGCCGCAGCTAAGCGTGGCCGAATTCAGCTAGTCTTTACTAAGCTTAATGAGCATAATAATCTATGTTTTAGTAAGTTCCTTTTGTTATATTAATGGTAACTGTAAAAACAAACATGTCTTATTTATTTCACATTAAACATATGACAGAAATTACTATCAGACTAGATATATAGTTAACCTTCCGTGAATTATCTAATACATAGTGATATAGGATTCAATCCGTTACGTGATTTAGGAGGAGTTAGCGGATATACAGACAGACAGACGCGAGTAGCGAATTCAATTTAATAAGGAAGATCAAAATACACAAATCACACAAGAGAAAAGAGTTCTTCCTATATACGAGTCTGATGACGCTACCAGACAAAACAAATTCTTCAAGTCAACCGCTTCCAAGCATGCTCTACACGCTGTAAATAAT
The DNA here is from genome assembly GCA_910589475.2 of Bembecia ichneumoniformis. Taxonomy (NCBI): domain Eukaryota; kingdom Metazoa; phylum Arthropoda; class Insecta; order Lepidoptera; family Sesiidae; genus Bembecia; species Bembecia ichneumoniformis. The sequence continues at coordinate 12,061,394 of OU342536.1, read as the reverse complement.
GTCTGGTAGGTAATTATTAACCTTGGTAATCAATTTTGATACGGTTTTCACTAATGGAAAGAGCATTAAACGATGAAGGTCTGTGTATACAATTTGCAAAAAAAAAATGTATCCATGTCAAAAAGATTAAATATATAGAGTATTATAGAGCGGGCATTGGGAAAATTTTCCTACAAAAATATTGGTCCTGATCTCCGTAATCAGGATGGCCATGGCGTAGCTAAATGGCCTTATAAAATTGTGAGCGATTTTGTACCACGTGGTTCTAAATGTGACATTACGGATTCTTTCGTCTTGTCCGATCTATACAGTTGATTCATACAAAACCGGGAGTGGGCCGCTAGTAAATCGCATTGTAAATCGCCATTTTATGTACCTGCCAATAAATACTGACAATTATTTGTTTACAATCCTATGAGAATATGTTGAAGTTGAAAACCCATTATAAATGAAAAATTCATTTTAGGAAAATATCATCCGAGGCGTTTGCCACCTGTCTACTGTCTAACCTTGTTGCGAGGTCGCATCATGGCAACAAAATTTGACCCCGTACATCTTTCATGCGAGGAAAAAAGAAAAAAATTTTTTTCTACAAAGTGTTTTTTCTTTTTGTAATTGAAAATTGTGACTTGTTGCGCTGGACAAGTCACAATTTTCAAGTCACAAATGTGATTTTTATTGAAAATTTCTCACTGAAAACACAGATATAGCGTTTGTAATTCAGCAGCCGAAAACTGTGTGGAGGAAACGAGAAACTAAATATTCTCGCGCGCGGCAATCGTTCAGTCGTGTCGCGTCTGCCGCGGAGAGCGGCGCGTCAACACCGTTGCTTTGTCGAGTCGAGAGACTGCGACGCGAGTGTTCGTTATTTGAATCAGTGTTTTTTTTTTTAATTTACTGTGCGCCATTGGCAAGGATTGCAATACAACTACGTATTAAAAAAGGTACGTTCATTTTATATACACCTACAGCGATTTTTAATGTAAAGAAAACAATAAGGTAATTATTATATACTTTGAATATTAAATTGATTATTTAATGTTATTTCATTATAAAAAAAACAAGACTTTGATTAAATTTATTTAAGACAAAAACTAACTTCAAACCGAACACAATTTTTATCAAAATGAGCGCAACCTAATATAGCCTATGAATTAAGGTTTAATATTGCACTATAATTTTTTATAGCTTCTCGGAGATAACCGAATAGATCCAAAATTGGAAGGCTTTTCTTAAATATTGCGTAAAATATGAAAAAAGAAAACTTTAATACAGAATTTAAATTAATTTATAAGCTTAAAAAATAATGTAATTGTCGCTAAAAGAAATTTGTTACTGTGACGAGAAAGCTTTTTTTTTTTGGGCAGAAATTGCTATAAGCGATGAGGTTATAGCAATTTCGTACATTGATTGTTGTTTCTTTCTTTTTTTTATTTTTTTTTATGTTTATAGTACAAATAAAGAGTTTTAATAATAATAATAGTAATATTATTTTTCTCAAAAAAAAAAATATAATTTTTTGTATTTGTCTATTATGCTCTGTATTTTAATCTAAGTCAAAATAACGCTTTTCTGCAAAGTCCTCTCCTAAGTATTTTATTTTATTGTATTTGTTTATTTATGAAGTGCAAAATTAAAACCCAGTTTTTTTTATTACTCAAAATTGATTTAATATTTACCTACGAGTATTTATTTCGTATTGACAAAACATTAATACTTATTATATAGGTTGGTCAGTGCCCTTCAAGACAAGACAAAGATTTTTCAAAAATATTCAATTTTATTTATTATCATGGAAACATTGCTAACGTTTTTTTTAATTATTTACTCTAGCGCGCGCCCTCGGTTTCGCATGGATGCAATCTTTGTTGCAAATTTTATACGCAAACCATTCTTGTTTGGTTATACACAAATGTATACCCAAACAAGAATGGGGGTATTATATTTACACACAAGAATGGGGTAGTTTAGAAGGAGTTAGCGGAGAAACAGAGGCGCAAGCTACTTTGTTTCATAATATATTGTGTTGACTGTTGATTGAGGAATGGACTATATGTCAATTCCTCAACACACATATGAACCTATATATGAATCTATATGTACCAATTGATATATGTAGATATAGATAGATAAAAGTAGGTACTCTGTTGTTTATAATAATACATAAAATAGGTTTATTTTTTAATAAATAAATTTATGTAAAAACATGCAAAAATTAGACAAATGACGTTAATGATGATATCATTACATATTATAAAATCAAACAACAAAAAGTTATGCGAAAAGTTAGCACTCGTGCATTTATGTTGTACTTTACTCGCGATTTCATGCGGTCACAAGGATGAGTGGGATTCTAATTTTTCCTATTGTACTAGTTAGTAAAAGTAGATTTACAGTAAACAAATATTCAAAGGTTTTTTTCTCATTTACCTAGCTGTTTAAAGCGATGCATAGCTTTTTTTTAAATTTTTTCTTGTTGATCCTTCGGGAAACAGAAAAATTCTGGGTGTAAAAGTACCCTATATTCTTTTCTGTACCCCGGACAACGTGTGTGAAAAAAATCACGATAATCGGTTGAGTAGTAAAGGCGCGAAATTTTAAGAAACAAATAAATTCACTTTCGCATTTTATAATATTGCTAGATTGACGCGCTCCGGCTACGCCCGGGAGGAATTTGAGTGATTAGTATATTATATAACATTACACCCTATGTCCATCTGGAATAATGTACCTTATAAATAGTGAAAAAAAAATCAAATATGTTCCGGAGAATAATAAATAAACATACAAAATCCTTCTCTCTTTATTACATTAGTAGGTATACACATCACCTATCTCGGCTTCTAAGGTTCATAGGATGATGATATGTAGCCTACAACAGTCCTCAAGGATTTGGCCAATAAATTCCAGAAGAATTTTTAAAATCCGACTGGTCTTTCCAGAGTTTAACGCGTTCAACCAAATTAACTCTTAGATATTGGTTTGGATTTATTATCGTTTTTTCCAACGATAATAAATTGGATCCAATGTTGGCGATATGCTTGCAAACTATTCGCCAACTGCCTACATTGGTGTCAGTTTAAAATTGTGACGTTCTTTATCAATGGAGCATTGTTTTGACTTGTTTGTTTTTAATATTCGAATGCATTTTAGTCACACACCTAGTATTTGTTTTTAGCTATTGTTAGTTCGCAGATGCGATGTTTGTGCAACTGAGAATCTCAAAGTTCATACGAGAATAAATAATTGTTGTTTATTGGGATTGGGACGCATTATTGATAGGTATTATTATTGACTTTGTTTATAATTTTTTTTTTAAATAATTTGAGTACTATATGATCATCTGCGTCAACTTGCTTGATTTTTAGGGTTCCGTACGTCCGAATAAAAAAACGGAACCCTTATGAGATGTTTGTGCAAGATGCGATGTTTGTGCAACTGAGAATCTCAAAGTTCATACGAGAATAAATAATTGTTGTGTATTGGGATTGGGACGCATTATTGATAGGTAGATATTATTATTGACTTTGTTTATAATTTTTTTTTTAATCAGTTGATAAAAATATGATCATATTTTTACTATATGATCATCTGCGTCAACTTGCTTGATTTTTAGGGTTCCGTACGTCCGAATAAAAAAACGGAACCCTTATGGGATCACTCGTGTGTATGTCTGTCCGTCCGTCACGGTCAATTATCTCCCCCAATCTACTAGACCGATTAAGTTGAAATTTGGTACACATATCAATTTCTGTGACCCAAAAGCAGAGGTGTGACGTGAATAGATGAAATCTGTATATGGGAGGTCATTTTTTGGGGGAAGGTGGAAAATAAAAAAAATTTTTTTTTGAAAACTGCATTGTGTGACAGTATATCAAATGGAAAGTCTTGCTGTGAAGATCTTAAATGTATTTTTTTGTAATTTTAAAATAATTGAAATAATTGAAAAAATACAGAAATTAGTTTTCTACTTATAGATTATAGGAAAACTTATTATTAAGAAGTCCATGATATTAAAATAACATGGTAAATCACTCAATATTGTACGGATAGGACTCGTACGGAACCATTTTCACGCGAGTTCAACTCGCACTTGAAGTTTTTTTTTATAAATCAATTATGCAACCTACTTGATGCTGTTTCTATAATTATTTATAGGTTTTTCTTGAGAAGGTTAAGTTTTTTTTATACTAAATATAAATTCACTAGCGCCCAGCCCCAGGGTTCGGACGGATGCAATTTTTTTCCTCCAAATATATAACCGAATCTTCTTCGTTTATCGCTTTTTCCATTAGTGAAGACGGTATAAAAATGTGTTGGTTGATTTCGAAGAAGTTATCGTTGAAACAAACAGGCGGACTGCGACTTTATTTTATAACTAGCTGTTGCACCCGACTTCGTCCGCGTGTCTTTGTAAAATATTATTCCTGGAAAACGGAAATTTTGTATGGAGGGGGGGGGGGGGGTAAAGGGCGGAGATGGGTGGAGGGTGAGTAGCCTATGTTACTCGCTGATAATATAGCTTTCTATAGGTAGAAAGAATTTTTAAAATCGGTCCAGAAGTCTTGGATTTTATTCCCTACAAACATACATTTGTATGGAGGAGGGTAAAGGGGGGAGATGGGGGAGGGTGAGTAGCCTATGTTACTCGCTGAAAATGTAGCTTTCTATAGGTGAAAGAATTTTTAAAATCGGTCCAATAATCTTTGGGTTTATTCATTACAAACATACATTTCTATTCAGGGGGTAAAGGGGGGAAAATGGGGGCAGAGTGAGTAGCCTATGTTACTCGCTGATAATATATATACTAGCTTTCTATAGGTGAAAGAGTTTTGAGTTTACTCATTACTGACATACCAAAATATATATATACTAGCGACCCGCCCCCGGCTTCGCCCGGGGTACAATTTTTATATATATGAACATTCCCCGTTTATCCCTCTTTCCATTAGTGAAAACCGAATTAAAATCGGTCTACCCGTTCACGCGTGATGCCGTGACCAAGGGAAATGGGGATTCATACAAATCTTTTCTCTTTATATAAAGATATAAGATTGTATTTACAGTACAGTATCTTTTTATTGGACATCTTTATTATGTAAAGTTAGTCAGAAATGCTGACGGTCCACAATCAGCGCCACCGGTGTGCTTCTGACCCTTAGTAGGGAATTATGGGCTCTGGCATCCCTTATTCACTACCGAAACACAACAGCACACATGCTCTTATTTCACGGTTTTCTTCTGTAAGGGGGTGGTTACTACCGCCAGACTGACTGCCCAAATTTTTTTATAATTTAGACTATCCCTCGGGAACCTATCGCTTCTTCAAGACAAAAGGTACCCTATATGTTAATCCAGATAATAACCTATCTGTGTGCCAAATTTCATTGAAATCCGTTCAGTAGTTTTTACGTGAAAGAGTAACAAACATCCATCCTCACAATCTTTATAATATTAGTAAGATATTGTCTGAGTGTTTATAAAATAATAAATTAATGTCGGCGCTGTTGAGAGGCGTACAGAATTAATCGGACCCGAAAAAATCCCTCCCTGTCGCTATCCCTCAAAAGTTTTGGGGACTTCAATAACGGCTGAACTTCAAACAGAAACGTTTTATTGAACTGTTGCTATTAGTTCTAAACTTAAATTAAAAATGGTATAAGTCGCTCTTAAGTCGCGAAAAGACGTATTAATATTGACTACTAAGTTTGTTAGTAATTAGTAAGTAAGCTTTTATTTGGCATTGATATATGAGAGCAAAATAGGAATTATAAATGCTTATCTACTTAAAATCATAAGTTAGTAATCTCATTTACTAACGTGAAATTAGTTTATTTATTAATTTATTTGAAAAGGCTTACCATCTAAAGAAACATAACAAGTATGAATTTAAATTATAGGAAAGCACAGCATTATTAGAAATTAGATAAATTAGTTAAATGAATGAATCAACAAATGTCAATGAGATCAAATATATACATTCCATTGGTTCGATCAAAATAATAACAAAATTTGAACAAGATAATGAAAAAAGTGACTAGTAGAAAAAAAATGAAAATTATTACGGTAGGTACGCTGTTTATAGCCCTTTTAAATGGTCCAATTATATCAGAAAAGAAAAATCAATGTCACACTTGTGAAATATTTCATTATAAAAACGCAAAGCACAAGAATCCGGTGTATTGCTACCATATTTATTTTTACTAAATCTTATATAATTTTATATTTTTCTCATAATTACATTCAATAAATGTTGATTATTAACATATTGACTGTTGATAATTAGATTAATTTATTATTAATTATATGTACATATAACAAAATCGTACACGAGCCGTGTCTGTACATTAATTATTTTTTCAAAAAACAAGTTGTACATGTTGCACTTATGTTACCGAGGTCAAACAAAATAGTTTTTAGATTTTTTTGTCTGTTTGTCTGTGCGTTTGTGCACGCTAATCTAACGGTTTAACCGATTTTAATTCGGTTTTCACTGATGTATTGTAGCAAGCTTCCCGTAACATTTAGTGTTAGTTTCAATCCAATATGTTTACAAACAAAAACCTTATGCGGTGTCGAATACAACGTGAGCGAAGCTGCGGGCTCAGCTAGTTAATAATTAATTAATTAACATATGATTTATATGAATGAATAAAATAGACTTCCGGGACATGGCTGTTCACTTAACTTAATGTCGAAATTTTCGAATATGTAGGTGTCAAAATATAGGGTGCTTCAGAGGTGAAGCTCCTCTACTCGCTTCCTGCCCGTTGCGAGAGGTGAGAATGGGCGGCTCGTGGGGGCGGTTGACATGGGGTCGTCTGCCGTCATCACAACACCGGGCAACGAGGGAACACGTCTCTCCACGACGCGGAGATCAATCTCCGCGCCTAATCGAGGTGGACACCGCAAGTGCGCTGGCCTCGTCTGGCGGGGGAGGCAGATGCATGTTTTTCACGATAATAGACGGCGCGAGGAAGCACCGTGCGTTTTTAGTGGGTAGAAGTCCCACATACCCCACCGATCTCCCCGTGGTCGGTGGGTATCCAGCTCGCAGATTTTCCCACGCAAAAAAAGGTGTCAAAATGTAAAAAAATTATAGGACCTAAGTTTCACACCACCCCCTATCTTACTCCAATAGGGTATTTTAGTCTATATGAAAAAAAATCTAAAAGTATAATATTGAGATAGCTTAGGCAAAAAGCAGTCGGAAAATGTTAGTTTTAGTTCGTAAAATAACAAAATAAATTTTAATTAAATTCAAAGTTTTCAGAATTTTTAGTCTGTTCTTAAACACAATGAAATAGTAGCCGCCATGTTTACGTCATACAGTTGTGTAAACAAAAAAGTGTCAGTCAGTGTCATGTCAATTACCGGCGCATTTGTATACACCAAAGATGTTGTATTAGTCTGTACCTATAGATGGATCACAAAATGCAGCAATATTTTATTCTTTCTAACACCTTCAAATTGCCATAAGATTGAAAGAGACATACATATATAATCTGTCGGGTCGAAGTTGAGTGAATGTCTCCATTTTGACTATACAATGCAAGCTAAAGTTATAGCGTATAATAGTGCTGTGCATTTTTTATTGATAACTAGATATCGTTGATATAGATTTTAAATATATGACGGATAAAAAGTATGGCTAAATGCGTTTCGGTGTACTGTTTGGTTATTCAATATAAATAAAATGTGGGTGCGTACTGGTACTCGCCGCATTGCTAATCGGTTGTATGAGATTGTATGCAACCTCTCGCATTTATTTCACCAAAATATTTCAAAAGAATAGTTATTTTTTGAGTAGAAATATTTAGAATCCATCCTTAAGAGGTAGAACGGGAGTAGGATTTTATTACGAGAGAAAAAAAACTCGATAATCTTAAAGTTTTATTTTTAGAAACGATATCACAGATTGGATAATCTGTGATATCGTTTCATTTTAATCTGTGATATCGTTCATCTGTGATTCGTCAACATTTTAATTTAAAGACTTGCAGTTAATGTTGACGCTTGGGTATCCACGTATTTATTAGTAAGTTTTCTTTTTCTGGGTAATTTCTGAAAGGAAATAGTTTTTGGTTATTAATTATTCAAAAGATTTTCATAATTTTCATAGATTGAAGCATAACTTCTTTATAACTTATAGATATTACTTACTGGTTTACACGATGGTGGTAATTTTGGGAATATTTTCGGCACTGCATACGAGTGTAGAATTTTACGCTGATATCCTTGGCGAAAGCAAGAATCTTCAAAGTTCATCGAGCATATTCTTGTATATTGCGAAGCTCTCCAATCGTCGGCTTTTCTTACATTTTTTGTCCACGTTTTTTTTAAATCGATGTCGGTGGGAAATCTGTTATAAATTGATAAAAATTACTTTCAACCTGCAGTGAATGCTAGAAATTGTCAACACTCTACTAAAAATAAATTAGTTATCGATATCGATAAACTTATCAAGATCAGACTACAGCACTATAAAGCAAGACAAATGTCAAAAATTCCGATTAACTTTGGTTTTTGTAAATTTTAGTTTATAAACACCAGCTTTTCTTTAAATAAATCAACCTTAGAGCTGTGTATGCATGTACAATGATTCATTTTTAGTAAATAATTATAAAAATTTGTTTACAAAACACCAAAATTAATGAGTGCGAGCTGTGCGACTTACCGGTGAAATGATATGTTTCCATTATTCTCCTTCAAAACACCCACTCTACTTGGACAAACGGGAACAGTACAAGCCATTCTTGGCAAGCAACAGATTTATGAAATCATACTTTCAGATTTTTAAGTATTTTAAATCACATAAAGCTAAACGCGCTTGTTAACCAGCATGATATAAACAAATATGACGTTGCCTTTTTTTATGGCGCGCAGCGTTTTAAGACGTCATATTCGGCTATTGTTATCTCTTTTTAACATACGACATGCAGCCATTAGAAAGACGGGTATCGAGTATCGAAGGAATCTTCAATTTTTATTGTTCCATCTATACACTAATACAATTATCTTTGGTATACACAGCCAACTGACGTCATGACCACAGAGCAAAATGGTTTCCAGCGTTTTCGTCAAATTACTCGCGAAATTTGAAAATGTTAATTTTAAATGCATTTTTATTAAACTTATCGATTGAATAAAAATTTGGTGTTTTTTAGTGATTCATTAGCACTACAAAATCTAATTGAGACACTTTTTAAAAATGGGTGTAATACCCTATTGTTGTCCAATTAAAAAAAAAATTTGTTAAAACAAATTTTCTAGAGCGTTTTACTAGAATAGCGACCTAGTAATCTGAAAAATAAACACTTGTCTTGATCTGTTTTTCTTTTAAACAGATTTATATTATTAACAAATTCTTTCAAATCTAATTAAACGTAGTTAAATAAAAGTAATATTGAAGATTACCCTTGGTTCCCGAACAAGTTTCCATTTGAACGAGTCACGTACAAATATGTTCATTCACTCGTGTTTCGTTTGGAAATTCCTGACTTTTTTTTCACACGACCAACTTTTTACGGGTCGCTTTTTTACTATATTGTCCGTAAAAATGCAAATACGAATCCAATTCGAAAGAGTGCACACTCTTTTATAATCCTAACACTTTCACAAGAACTTACCAAACAAATGTAATGATTCTATCGTTGCATCGTTGCGTTATTGTAATGAAATGTGAATCTTTCTTATGGATTACTTACACAGAAATGTACTCGTACGTACTCTTCGAGATTAGAGCAATGATACATTGTCGTAGGTTTCTGTTGAAATCAGGTTTTAGAATAAAAACCTAGGTTTTAAATTGATCATAGTCTAGTTCTTGACCAAACTCACTAAATACAGTATGTACTTTTTTATGTTAAGATCGGCAGACAGGCTGACGGTCCATACTTGATGGTAGGTGGCTACCGTCGCCTATAACACAAGCAACGCCAAAGCTGCTGCAGTGCGCTGCCGACTACAGTAGGATTAAGGATAAGGGATTAGGAGGGGATAGAGAAACGGGCTCTGGCATCCCTTACTCACTCACCGAAACACAACAGCACACGTGCTGTTATTTCACGGTGGTCTTCTGTAAGGTTGTGGTTACTGCCGCCATTGTCGTAGATTTCTGTTGAAATCAGGTTTTAGAGTAAAAACCTAAGTTTTAAATTGTTCATAGTCTAGTTCTTGACCCAACTCACCAAATACAGTATGTACTTTTTTTCAATATATCTATACCTACTTCTATAGTGATACTATAAAGAGGTAAAAATTTGGTTATTTGTTTGTACCTGTATTAGAATAAAAACCTAGGTTTTAAATTGTTCATAGTCTAGTTCTTGACCCAACTCACTGATTACAGTATGTACTTTTTTCAAGATATCTATACCTACTTCTATAGTGATACTATAAAGAGGTAAAAATTTGGTTATTTGTTTGTACCTGTAATCTTCGAAACTACTCATCCGAATTAAAAAATTCTTTAACCAATAGTTTGAATAGAATTTCATGATGGACATAGGCTAAATATTGCACGCGGGCGAAGCCGCGGGCACGAGCTATCTAAAAATAAAGAACCAAAGCTTGGAAAAAATATAATAGGCGTCAATTTTCAGGCGTTATGTTGCTTTACATATTTTGTCAGGCGTTATTTTTATTTTTCAACGCTGATGAATTATTATTATTACTTTTGCATAGTTTGTATACTCATTGCCAGGATTAGGAAAAAATACATAAGCTATATACATAATAATATACTATAAATTAACATATAGCTTGCCCTAGAAAGCTGAAATTTGGACCATACGTTTATTTAATAACGTAAGCTGTTAAGAAAGGATTTCTGAAAATTTCAACCCCATGTGAAACCGGATGCGGGTCGCTAGTATTTCATAAAGAAAAGTTTTGTTTTCAAAGACTGAAAACTCAATCGGAATTCGTTGCATGATATACATACATTTATATAAATACATAATATATGCGTTTTCTGTTTACCTAAAGCATTTGAAAGCCTTTGAAACAAAATTATAACGACTTAAGAGTTGAAATAACTTGTTTCTGCTCTTCACATTAGAGTATGTACGAAGTTTAATTTTAAATTCAATTCAAAGGAAGGAATAGTCGTACAGTCGACAAAAAGTCTAAATAGAATATTCAGGGTATGTAAAAAAGCTGTATTTTTTAGCCTCCAAACTCCGCCCGCCGCGCGGCCTTGTGTTGCCAGCAAAAAAACATGAGCACATAACTTTTTTTTTCTGTCGACTCTACTAGTAATAAAACGAGTGTTATGACATTGAATTTATATTAAGATTGTTTAAGTGAATATTATTTAATGATAATTTTATTTTTATGCAACTTTGTCCATTTTTTGTGTACCTCTGTGAATTGCGTGAAGTAGATATAGGAATTTTTATTAATAAACTAGCAACTCCGATCTTCACTTCGCACGGATGCAATTTTTCGCAAATTATATACTCAAACCATTATCATTTATCGCTCGTTCCATTAGTGAAAACCATATCAAAATCCGTTAGGTGGTAACAAAGACGAAAAAAGAGGCGGAAAGATCTTTCTATACCTACATATAATAAAATAAACGTTTACGTCTGTACATTAAACATTAAAAAAAAAAACAATTTTGACTGTTTGTCTGTTTCAATTTTTGACTGTTTGTCTGTTTGTCTGTGCGTTTGCGTACGCTAATTTCTGATACGACTTAACTGATTTGAATGCGGTTTTCACTCATGTATTGTAGCAAGTGTAACATTTAGTGTTGATTCCAATCGGTTTACAAACAAAAAAGTTACGCGCTATACCGAATACCACGCCGTAAGAAGTTGCGGAATCAGCTAGTTTTTAATATGTGTAGATAGATATATATTTAAATCAACATGAAATGATTAAAAAAAAGCACATAATTTAAAAAAAATATCAAATGGTAATAATTTAAATATGGGTCCATAAAAGTCACAATTTTTTTTGCGGCTTGCGTTGCATTTTTCCTTTTTTATAATAAAGTATTAAAATGTATCCAATTTCTTCATTAGATTCACTCAATTTGACAGAAAGAAAAACAAGTGAACATAGCTGAAAACAACATTTTACTAATTTGTTTCTTTCTTTAATATCATCAAAACCAGCCAGATACAAATGGTACAGCCAAAGAGATTTTATTACAAGTTTAAACATATTAAGGAAAAAACTTTTTCCCTGACTTAATAGTTTAGCAATTTCAAATCACATAAGAAAGGTGGTAGATTTTCTCTGGCAAACATAAAAAGCGCCCATTAGTAGCCGTCAAAAAGTCGGAATTAATTAAAACTGGCAATGTAGTTCGTGACGTCATAAGTAGCTGCAATTAAAGATGGCCGCTGTTGCGTGCGCTCAAAGGAACGTATTTGGGTTAATGAGTTATGCATCTTGTTTTGTTCAATGTTTAGGTATTAACTGTGCACTTGACGACAAAAGAAAATTCTTTAACTAGCATTTTCTATGGATTTCCCTTTTTATAACTTAAAAAAAAGGAGCCGGAATCTTTTCCGGGCTTCAAGCCAACTGCATGCTAAGAAAACCTATTAACTCAGAAAACGTAACATAAAAACAATTTTAGTGGCAACCCCCGCTCCATTTTGCAGTCAATAATTGGGAAGCCTGTCTGACTGCTGCAGAACCCCTTACAGCACCGTAAGATAAAAACTCGTTTATTGTGTTTTTCGGTAAGTGAACAAAAGAAGCCAGAGTCTATTTTCCTTTCTTTTCTTTCATGGTATCAAGTAAGGCAGGCAGGCTGATAGTCCACTTGATGGTAGGTGGCAGCCGTCTCCTTTTAATCATCATCATCATCATTTTTAATCATGTCGCAGGGTGTTCCTTGTTGGACATAGGTCTCCTCGGTAATTTTCCAATAGGACCGGTCAGAAGCAGCCTGGATCCATCGTCGACCCGCAGCCCTTATCAGATCGTCTGTCCCCTTGTTGGTGGACGTCATACGCTGCGCTTGCCAGTCCGTGGCCTCCACTCGAGAACCTTCCGGCCCCCAGCGGCCATCAGCTTCCCGTACTATCTGCTCTGCCCGCTGCCATTTCAACTAACTGATCCGCCAGGTTATGTCGGTAATTTTCTTGTCCTCATCTCGCATTGTAACTCGGGAGTGTATGATAGTCTTCTCCATAGTACATAGAGCGACGTTGAGTTTGCTTCGAGGCCCATAGAGACCACGTTTAAGCGGCATAATATGTCATTACTGGCAACACAAATATTGGTCGAACACTTTTAACACACTGAGGAATTCTGGACGAGATGTCTCGGAGCTTCCCGAACGCTGCCCATCCGAGCTGGATTCGATTGACCTCCTTCTCAAAGTTGGCTCTACCTAATTGGACTGTTTGTCCTAAGTAGAAGTGAAAAAGAGTGGAAAAGGAGAATGGTTCCTTGACTACATAACTCACTCACTGAATCACGTAATCCTCGTATGCGTTGGTTATACGTCACGCTGGTCCTGTTTTAGGTCTCAGTTATCATAATTCTTGAATCTTGAAAGTGATTTGCAACATTTTGTTTAAATCCTGTGCAGCATCAGACAAGCACTGTTTCTGTATTTTATTTTATTTTTGCAAAATTTATTTATTTTACTAATAATTAAAAACCTGCTATACTTGAATTTCTTGCGCATAAAGTTTTTATTATTTAAATTCGATAAAAATGCGCAGCAAATGCAAAACCAGTTCCATGCAATGCAATACTCGTTATTATAGCGAAAGCAAAACACAAACGAAATTTAAGGATAGGTACATGTAATTACATTATATGTGACATCATTGTTATACTACCGGGAGCACCGGGCCGAAATAATAAATTCTGGAACTTTTGGACTATTATAATTTTAAATACGATTCAGAGTGAATTTTAAACATTTCTCTCATTATGTTTTTGTTACTAATTACTAACCAATCAAAAATTACCTATATAACGACATAAAACATATGACACTTTGCTGGACAACAATATTTTTCGCCTTGCGATCAGTCATCGTCTGGACGTCGATGTCTGTGTTCCTCACAGGTGTTCTTCTGGCAAAGGTATCGATCAGTTGGTCCACGACCTCTCTTGCGTATCCACTGCGGGACGTTTCTCCCGACATGCCAGCTTAAATGAAATCTTAAAGTACCTGCAACTTTAGAACCAAACGACATCATATTTGTCTGACTGACTGACGGAATGTCGTTGATTTCTTGGAAAATGGGTAGACCCTTATAGTTTGGGACTCCCACGTGTGTAGACACACTGGATCCTTCCCATCTTCCCAATATCATAGTTAAAGCTGGCGCCGCGGCAGAGAATGCAAAGCATTAATAATTACAAAAACATAAATATTTCTTACTTTTGTCTGGATTTCGTTGTATTGATGTTCTAGAAACCAATTTCGCAATATTTAGATTCCAATGAAATTGAGGTCCTGCCAATCCATAATGTGTTTGCGTGGCTTATTTAATGAGAAGTCTGGTGCAGAAATATAACTTAGAAGGTCTAACATAACACAAACATAAAATAACATTTAGAATTTAATACACATTTCTGTATTAAATTATAAATTGAAGGTTATGTTAAACGGGCAAGTGTAGGCAAATTAAGGTTTGAGGTTCGTTTTTTGCTCACTTTGTGTTGTAATTACGTGAACACCTCGGCAACCCTTAGCCCACCCCCGACACGACTCGACCCACAAACACGTTTGTAGCTATAATCTAGATTACATTTCTTTCAACCCGCCAATATTACTTTGTGAGGCTTTCTCGCCTCGTAATATGAACTTTATTTTATGTTACTATTTTTTTTAATGTTAAGATCGGCAGACAGGCTGACGGTCCACTTGATGGTGGGTGGCTACCGTCGCCTATAACACAAGCAATGACAAAGTTGCTGCAATTGCGCTGCCGACTACAATAGGATTGAGGATATGGGATTGGGAAATGGGCTCTGGCATCCCTTACTTTACTCACCGAAACACAACAGCACACGTGCTATTAGAAAGAAAGAAAAGAAAGAAAGCATCTTTTATTCCTCTAATAAACACAGTATACATATATGAACAAATAATAATTACAAACAACATAAATGAACAAGTAAGAAGAGGAAAAGGAACCCTGACTCAGTATACAGTTGTGGTACGGACCACAACACTGATATTCTGCCAGGGACCAGAAATTCAAAGAAAACGAAAACCAAAAAACCATTTACGCGGGACAATTCATAACACGATTACAATCCATGGCTGAAATTATTGCAAATTTTCTTAAAAACTATTGAAGGCTTTCACTAGCTAGTTATCTATATGGCAACGTCACTGTAAATATACAATGGCACACGAGAATGTACAAAAAATGGACCGGCCGCCCCCATTAACTGTCTCGTCTAAGCGTTGCTCTATTATTTAACGGTGGTCTTCTGTAAGGGGGTGGTTACGGCCGCCAGACGGGCTGCCCAAATGACTGCGAAACGCATTGTGCTCTGCCACTACTTATCAGATCCAGACCAGAGACAAATTTGAAAAGTTCATTTTTTCAAAGTTGACCCTGCCAGGAATCGAACCCGGGAACCCTAGAACAGAGCGTTAAGGCAAGCACCCTAACCACTTTTTTTTTTAAATGTACAGATCGCCAAAGGCCACAAGATGGTCACATGATGGGTCTACGTTACCGTCGCCGTAAGTGCGCTGCCGACCTTATTCGGATTAAAGATAAGATAAGGAAATAGGTAAATGGGCTTGACATCCCTTACTCGTTCCCCGAAACTCAACAGCTCATAAATGCTGTTGTTTTACGGTGTTATTCTGCAAGAAAGTAGTTATTGCTGCCATACGGGGCGTCCAATTTTTGATTTCAAAACGCAGTCAAAAGAGTGATAAAAGAGGAGGGTTTCTATAATATTCCCTAACCCTTCATTCCCAGAGCCCATTTCCCTAACCCTTTCCAATCTCATATCCTTAATCCTACTGAAGTCGACAGCGCACTTGCAGCAGCTGTGGCGTTGCTTGTGTATATAGGCGACGGTAGTCGCCTACCATCAAGTGGACCGTCAGCCTATCTGCCGATATTGACATAAAAAAAATTGCATTCGCGCAAAGCCGAGAGAGGTTGGATAGTATTGTACATAACTACTAACTCCCTCAATTGCAGCCGGGCGAATCCAAGGCGCGTATGTCTAGTTTACTATACCTTTAATAAAATCGTAAACGAGCCGTGTCTGTACATTAAATGTTTTTTCTAAAAAACAATTTGTTCACATATATTATAACAGACAAAAAATAGTTTTTAGAATTTTCGTCTGTTTGTCTGGGTGTTTATGCACGCTAATCTCAGAAACGTCTTAACCAATGTATATGTAGCTAGCTTCCCATAACATTTAGTGTTTGTTTCATTCCAATCGGTTTAGAAACAAAAAAGTTGCTGGCTCAGCAAGTATAAAAATATATTGCTCTATGAATTGAAATAAAACAAAATTGACTTTTATCCAACCACCAAGCAATAAAGTTTCTCATTAATAAATAATTTCTATCGTATTGAGCGAGAGTTAATAATACATAGCCTCTCAGAGAAAATTCGAATTTAACTGAATGTTGTTTAAGTTTAAAATTGGAAAATTAAATTTGATATACAAAAAAACCTTTTGCTGCGTTCAGTTCATGGCCGAAATGATTATTCAGAGTAACTTGCAAAGGTAATAACGAAAAGTGATTTATTTATCAGATCGTTTGAAGGCTAAAAATGTCTTTTAGCCTTTGTTATATTTATAATACAAAAAGGTAAGCCATGTCGAGCTATGGGGCTTTTTTTTAAGTGGATGGGATCAGACTAAAATTCGCCGAAGAACCAAAGTTGTCGACATAGCCGAAAGAATCAGCAAGCTTAAGGGGGCGTACAAAGAAAAAAATAATTCTAATTTTACGTTCGTGGCCCCATAACTGGACACGATACCGACATAACAGAGTTCCTTTCATTAGCCATATATTTACACAATCTTGTTAAAATAATATGAAACAGTCTATACACAACACACTTATAATAATCTACTCATAAATAAGTCTTATTAAAAAATTTACGTGTAAGTATTCTTGCGCACAGAAACATGGTCTTCCCGTTTCAGTGGAGCGATTGTAACTGACATTATTGACTGCACATTATTTGACATGAGACGGAAGATAGCGCATTTCGCGGAGTAAAAATGTTATAAGGGCCAAAAGTATTAAATATTAATTTAACTCGTAAACTATAATGTCAAATGAAAAATCAATTTTCAAAGGCCTAGATAATCTGTGAAGTGAGATTATTGATAATTTTTTAGGTTTGTAATGTGCTTCATTTTGAAAATAAAATAAAAAAACGATAAAAATGAGAGGCAACTTGGTGATTTTGTTCTATCGAGAAAATTGGTGTGTAAATAAATAAATAAATAAATAAATAAATAAATAATAATTATTAGTAATTTATTAACAAATTCCTTGATAACTTATATATAAACTTTTCATCGTACGTAGGTATGTTCGTGTACTTAGTTCGTGTAAGCCCATTAATGTGTTATGTATAAATACAAGAGTATTCAGTTGGAAGTTATCCGGTATTTGAACAAGTAAAATGATTTTCCTGATCACTTGTACCGATGGGATTGGAACGAGTTCCTCTACAGGTGAAGGCTCGTTTGAATTGTTTCTTTACTTGAACGCAAGTTCCAATGTTACTTAACGAGTACAAATTACACGATTATGTTGGGTAATTTTGAACCTTTATTCTTTTTATCGCTTCACGGTTTAATAATCGGGGGACATAGGGACTTAAGGTGACGCAGCGCTAAACAATTAATACGGCTGTGATTGCATACGAAAACGGGAGCGCGCTTGCTCACGTCGTAATTTCGTATGCGACAAAACTATTTTTATTAAAAAAGTACAATGTATTTTTTAGAAATCCAACTGTAAAATTAAAGTGTATGTTTACACTAATGCACATAGAAAATTTGAAGATATAAATTGGTCCCGTTTGCCTGTAAAATGTAAATCGGTGTTTTAAAAGAGGTTTCTTTGAAATTTTTTTCTATGTTATAAAAGTTTACAAATCGTGTAATCCAACTGACAAAAATGAAGTCAGTAACATGAAGAAACAGATTATCAAACATCACTTTCATATGTTTCGTCATTGCTGAGAAAAATCTAAATCTCTGCCACCAAAATTTCCAATTCGTCGTCTTAACTACCCCCTTTCAAAAGACCACCTAGTAAGAGATGCCAGAGCCCATTCTCCTATTCGTGCAAGTTCATTAAGTCCATTGAACTTGCACGTTCTAATGAGGCATAAAGTATATCATCAAACTTGAAACAGTTTCGTTCCGCCAGTACTAAGTATTAACTATGGGTTGTATTGTCTAGGGACCCCTCGTAATGGCTTATCAATATTAATATAACTTTAGTCGATTTGCAGTTACAAGTTACGCGATAGGCATCTTAGGAAATATCCCAAGATTTGTAGTCTACACATACTGTATTTGTACTATTTATTGAACTAATTATAATATACACACTTCTAATAGGATTCTTAACAGGAATTGTCTTATTATAATCATAAAAATATTGGAAATCAGGTCGGTAAAAGCATGTTTATATTAAGTTGCTCCCTTACCGGAAACATTCGCCTGTAATGTAACAGTTACATTTGCTTGCCAATTACAGGTAAGTACCTGCAGTTAAATATTGAATATTATCTCTGTTAAAAAAATACATACTACATTCAATACACAATTATCAACCATTACAATTACCAATTAAAATTATATATTAATATTAAAAGCAATCTGGACGAGAAGCAATGCGTACTTAAAATCTTATTAATTACAAAACTCAAAGTGATATCAAATAGTATAAATGTCACATATAAACAATAAAATTAAAAATTCGACCGCCCCAGGTTCGCACTTTTACGCTTCACTCTGGAGATGGACGTGGGCAGAATACTCGACAAAAGTTGTCTTCAGGAGTTCCTGTCTAACAAACGGCCAGGGATTTTGTAAGCTACTGTGAAAGGATTGCGGGGTTGGCAGCGAGAGAAAATGGTTCGAGGAATCATTCAACTTAATATAATACATTATATTACATGTGTATGACTGAAATTCGACTGAATTAGTTTGCCCTCATGTTTCTATCCTCGTCTTACTAACAGTTTTTATACATATAAAATGCGAAGAAACTTTTTCCCCAACCTATTATTATAAAAAATGCATCAAATATAGTTGCTTCTCCCGGATTGTGGCCCTAAACATCTCAAATACGTTGAATTAACATTCTGAAACATTAAAAAAAAAGAGAAAGAGAGAAGAAAAAAAGAGAAAGAAAGAAAGCATAAAACATGGCGCATACGTAATTGCAAAAAAATTATAATAATAAAAAAGTTGACATAAATTGGGCATTGAATTATTATTTTCAATAATTGTTTGATACTTCTTTAAAGAAATACTAAATAGTGATTATTCTGAAGTGTGTTGTTTCCTCTAAAAAAGATAAAATAAAAATAAATAAAAAAACATGTCCGATCAGTACTCTGCATCATAATGTATAGATGTACCTCAAATCACAGAATAAGAAAACGCCACACTGTTTACTCTGCTTGCTATAAATAAGATCTCTGACCTGTGTCAGGGGAACCCTAGCCGATAGGACAAAAAAAAAGAAAAATCCAATCAGTCAAAAAGTCAAAATAACATCTATTTCGTCAAAACAATATTTTACAATTACATTATTATTCTTATTATGAATTAAATATAAATTATAAATTAAAAAAGACAAAGCACAATATTTTCATAATAA
Source organism: Bembecia ichneumoniformis (assembly GCA_910589475.2). Classification (NCBI taxonomy): domain Eukaryota; kingdom Metazoa; phylum Arthropoda; class Insecta; order Lepidoptera; family Sesiidae; genus Bembecia; species Bembecia ichneumoniformis. The sequence goes on along the minus strand of OU342536.1, from coordinate 12,041,560 downwards.
GGCCGAATAGGTATTTTCCTTTGCCATTTAATGTTTATCTAGGACACCATTGGTCGAGTTGTTAAGGTGCTAGCCTTAACATTCAGTCTCGTGGATCTCGTTCTATTCCCGACAGGACCAACTTTGTAAATGAACTTTACAAAGCCGGCTTTGGTATAGGTGTGGCAAGTAATTTTGGACAACCCGTTTGGCAACAGTAACCACCCACTTATAAAATCAAAATCATGCGTGCTGGCATATTTCGGCGAGTGACACCAGCCCATTTCCTATCCCTTCCTTATCCTTTATCCTTAATCCTACTATGATGGGCAACGCACTAAACCTGTGGTGTTGCTTATGTTACAGGCGATAGCAGCTATTATCAAGTATACCTTCACGAACCTTCAACTAATATAAAAGACAAGACGGCTTTATTAATGCTTGCGACCCGCCCGCGGCTACGTACGGATTCAACTTTTTCCCTTTATCGCTCTTTCCATTGATGAAATCCGTATCAAAATTCGATTTTTTTTTAATGTTAAGATCGGCAGACATGCTGACGGTCCACTTGATGGTAGGTGGCTACCGTCGCCTATGACACAAGCAACACCGAAGCTGCTGCAAGTAGCCGACTACAGTAGGATTAAGGATAAGGGACTAGGAGGGGATAGGGAAATGGGCTCTGGCATCCCTTACTCACTCACCGAAACACAACAGCACACGTGCTGTTATTTCACGGTGGTCTTCTGTAACCGTTGCGTGGTTTAGAAGAAGTAGCGACGAAGCAGACAGAGGCGGACGGCGACTTTATTTTATAACCTACTACCTGGTACCAGCGGCTTCGGCCGTGTTGAAAAATGAAAAAATATTATTGATTGATTAATTTTTTTATTTTTTATAAAAATAAAAATATATCGCACTATTGATGGCGCCTATTATGCTACAATGGAATTAGGTAAAGCGGCGACATCTATCGGATTCGGGTATAACCACAGATAAATAATAGTACTAGCTTACAGAAGTTGCACTTCTTTCACATTCAATGTGAGCGACGGTAGGCAATTATATCACGGCACACACGTAGTGACAGAGGCCTGGTATAACTGCTCGACGATACACCTGTGCGTAGTATGTTTCAATTTGCAAACCCTTGGGAACCTAAGGATAAAACCTTAACGAATTATCTATCCTAGATTCCTCAGGAATCACTCTGTTGATAGACGAAAACCGCATGAGAATCATCCGTTCAGTATAGTTTTTGAGATTATCGCGAACATACATACATATAGTGGCTGGGCACACTGTGTTTCGCAGTCATTTGGGGCAGCACGTCTGGCGGCAGTAACCACCCCCATACTGAAGACCACCGTGAAGTAACAGCACGTGTGCTGTTGTGTTTCGGTGAGTGAGTATAAGGGATGCCAGAGTCCATTTCCCTGTCCCCTCCTAATCTCTTATCCTTAATTCTACTGTAGTCGGCAGCGCACTTGCAGCAGCTTTAGCGTTGCTTGCAGCAGCTTTAGCGTAAAAAACAGACAGACGCGGCGCGGTGGAGTCTTTGTTTTATAATATGTAAAGATATATAAGTAGATACAGATATTATGATATATGAAGATACATATAATGTTTAACTATTAAATGTAAACAAAAGCTATGTTTTAATCTATCAGGTATTCTGTAGCAATAATAACGGCCGGGTGTGGGAGGCACTGCATTGAATCATTAACTGTATTACCCGACCGTGAATTCAACAAACAAGGTTAGACACCAAACGTAGGTAGCATTTAATAATAAACGAGTGCACGTTTCATAAATCCGCTTTGTGAAATATACCTATCGCCTGTCGTAATATCCTTTATGGGCTGTAACTGAATCTATGTACAATTCGGTCAATTAAAGACAGGAATTGAAAATAGTGTTAGCTTGTAAATTATTTTTTTGTTTGTAAATTTTATTATTATTAAATTTACCTTATATCAGTATAGCTCATAGACCACATTATAATTTATAAAGATATGCCGAAGAATTCGCAGACATAAGCTAATACACAAAATTGGTTTAAAATTTCTTTACGGTTCAAACTGCACATTTTATTAATTTGATTTCTCTGAACATTTTTCTTTCTTTTCGACAAGACTGTGGGATTCTCAAGTTGGTCAAGATTGAAATTGGCAAACCGTGTCAGTGCGAAAAAGACCTTCATTGTACATTACTAGCGCAAACAGCCTCCGGCGTCGCACTGATAAACCCTCCCTATCCCTTATTCTTAATTCTACTATAATCGGCAGTGCACTTGCGGCACCTGTGGCGTTGCTTGTGTTATAGGCGACGGTAGTCATCTACCATCAAGTGGATCGTCAGCCTGTCTGCCGACCTTAACATAAAAAAAGGAATTTGCATTGCATATAGTGCCGAAACTTGACCTCTTACTCCAAGACTGATCCACAAGTCCCAGAGAACTATGAGCGAGTTTGCTCGGAATTTCTTTGGTGGATAGGGTCATAAATTCTAAAATTCGCCGAACAACCAAGGTTGTCGACGTAGATAAGAAAAATAGCAAGTTGAAGTGGCAATGGGCCGGTCACATCTAGAAAAGGCACTCTGCAGCCAGGTGGACAGACGACCTGAAACACTTCGCGGTAAGCGGTCGATGTGAAGAACGGAAGACCGTGCTGGCGAGCCTCGGGAGAGGCCTACATCCAGCAGTAGATTTTACAATATCTATATAATGACAAATGAAATAGAACAATGAAATACTTACAGTGTCTTATAAACAAATAAATGCTTTGAGTTTTGTTGATGCAATCAACAAGTTGTCGTAAACATTGAATCTATTGGAATAAACAAATAATTACGTTACTGTTCGGCCATTTTTCATTTTTCCTGGTATTGTTAAGAGACATAGCACTGAAGACGAGCAATTCGTTTGAATGTGGTATAAGTTATGAGAGAGGTATTCGCTTTTAAACTTATAAAGGTAATTATGAATTTATGAAATTTATGAAGGTGCTTTATTCTATCTGTATCGGCAAAGCACTGAATCTAGTGTTTAAAGACAACGGCAGCAATCTATCATCAAGTCGACTTTTAGCCTATCTGCCTTCCTATATCATAAAAAAATTGTTTTATGGCAGTTACCTTCAAATTGTGATGGTAAAAGTTTACGCATTTGTTTGCATTGTTGAAATTGTGCAGGATTACGTCTATTTGAGAAAAACGATCCAGTTATTCTGGAAAAACCCTAACTAAGAAGTTGACAGAAGATCCGAACATTTCCTGCGCCTGTGTTCCTACAGGACTATAACCTCAGGGTCTTCAAAACCAGGGTAAAATATGGGGATTTACTAGGTAAGCGTGGTCCACCTTCGGCCGCATCTGTAACTCACATCAGGTGACATAGTGGTCAAGCGCTACCTTGATTTAATAATAATAAACAATGTCCCTGTGGCAGTATAGTCGACCGTCTTGGTCACCACGGACTGTCTTGCCAGAAAAGTGCTGGCCGCTTTTCAAGGCATGCTGCCTTAAACGACATCCTCCGCCGGTCTCTTGCGTCAGCCAATATACCAGCTATATTAGAGCCTGCAGGTATTTCGAGAAACGATGGTAGGAGACCGGATGGGATGTCCCTGATTCCCTGGAGATTGGGTAGAGTGCTGGTGTGGCATGCTACCTGTGTAGACACACTAGCCCCTTCGCATCACCATGGAACATTCACTAAGGCAGCAGCCGCAGCAGAGGCGGCGGAAAAAATAAAATTTCTAAATATAGTGGCTTCGGCGCCTAATATGGTTTTGTACCATTCGGAGTCGAGACACTCGGTCCGTGGGGCCCTGCAGCAACGAGCCTCTTCGAAGATATTTCGAAGAGGCTTATTGATGCGACGGGAGACCGAAGAGCTGGCACTTTCCTCGGCCAACGTATTAGTTTGGCCATTCAACGAGGAAATGCTGCCAGCGTACTTGGTACAATGCCGCAGGGTCCATTTTTATATTATTAGTATTAATTCATTTAGTATTAATTTATTTTTAGATTATATAGGTAATTTTAGTTTTTATTTTAATTTAATTTTTACTGTTTGTATAATTGTTATTGTGGCTAAAATAAATGTGTATTTTATAATAATAAAAAAATAGTTCAGAAGATAGATTAAAGTGATTATCAGACAGATTTTTAGGAAGAAAAAACCATAAAAGTAAAATGAACGCAGCTCCGCTCCTTACACTTGGACCGAACGCAGTGTTCCTACGAAAAAACCGTATTCATTTTAATTTGTCCTCGAGAGGATTTGTGTCCGTTTGAGTCTTTAGGCTTGATTTATTGCCCTCAACAAGCCCAAGTTACGGGCCCCTCTTGATATTATTTGTTTAACATTTTTCAGACAAGCAAGATGTCTAACTTCACCTATAAAGCTTTTTCTGAAAGGGTAAAATATTATTACAATTTAAGTTAGCGAATACAACGCACCCTTGAATAAAATATTCCGACAATTCTTTTACATATTACAAGTAAGTTGTATATACAAATCTTTATACTAATATAAAAAGCTGAAGAGTTTGTTTGTTTGTTTGAACGCGTTAATATCAGGAACTACTGGCTCGAATTGAAAAATTCTTTTTGTATTGAATAGTCTATTTATCGAGGAAGGCTATATAACATTACGCTACGATCAATAGTATTATATATAAGCAGTGTCCAGTACCGCGCGCCCCACGCCCACTCCACCGCCGTATGGGCCACAGCGAAGCTAGTCACATATAAAACAACAGTTATTTAATTGTTTTCTAGCTGAGCCCGCAACTTCGTACGCGTGGTATTTGGTATAGCGCGTAACTTTTTTGTTTGTATACCGATTGGAATGAAAAAAAAAACACCAAATGTTATGGAAAGCTCGCTACATTACATCAGTGAAAACCACATTCAAATCGATTAAGCCCTTTCTGAGATTAGCGTGAACAAACGCACAGACAAACAGACAAAAATTCTAAAAACTATTTCTTTGACCTCAGTAACATAAGTACAACATGTACAAATTGTTTCCTTTTGAAAAAATGTTTAATGTACAGACACGGCTTGTTTACGATTTTATTATATATACATATATGTCGATAGGATAGTAGATAAAGAAGAACAGAGGCTCTAGTATGAGTTTACGATACTACACCAATTCTACACTCGCTAGCGAGAACGTAAAACTTTTGTATGGAAAATCGTGAACTGTCAATGTCAAATTATCAATTTTCCATATAAATGTTTTACGCTCTCGCTAGCGAGTGTAGTATCGTAAACTCATGCTAGAGCTACAGAACACTAGGTGGGCGTTTCATTAGTCTCTTCATTATTTTCACTCATTTTATTTTATAATAATTTAATTAAAACTCAGAATAGAGTCTATTAACAAGTTTATATTTTCTAATTATTAAGATATTTAATAACGAATGTCTTTCCTACAATTATCCTCAATGACACTGTAAACTGGATTATCGATTGGACACTAAATAATTATAACAGTTCCTCGGTAACGCGCCTGTCACGTCTACCCCACCAGAGACTCTGTCGAAGCAACACGTAGAAGATACAGGCGTGGCTTGATTATGTAGGATCCATGTGATGATTGATATGGATCGCACGACATATACATATAGATTTGACAAGCTGTAATTAAAAATAGGGTATTTGCCTATTTTTCGAAAAGTATTTAAACTTAATTAATGATAAATTTTAACCTATATATTTTTTGTTTTGCCTAAATAATAACCGGATAACAATGATTTAAAAAAAAAAATACAAACTCGTCACGTGGTCTGTATGACGTCATATTATTCAAACAAAACCAAACTCATTGGTTAAGTTTTTTTTTTTCAATTTCTCCTTGTTTGAGTAATATGACCTTGTTAAGAATATTTTTTTGTGTTTTATCATTGTTATCCGGTTATTATTGACCCAAAACAAAAAACATACAGCGTCCACTATTGCACATGGGCCTTTTAAATTCGATCCGTCGCCCTACACTGTGGATATATAATAATTACCTATAGTCGTACTATATAAATAAATTAGGCTAACTTCATATATTTTCAAGGACAATACATAATACGGTCATATTAACACAAATTAGTATTACCGTTGTTTTTTGGTGTAGGTACTCTGAATGAATTCCCAAAAATAGCACTATACATAATTAGTTATGAATATTAGGAATTAATTTGCATATTTGCATGTATATATAATTGTTGCTATTGTACATATTGTTGCTACACTACCGCATTGGGTGAAAACCTGTAATGGTAGAATGTAAGTTTCTGTGTAAATAAATAAATAGTATGTTGTTGTTGTTGTCCTGACTGACTATCAACGCACCGCCAAAGCTACTAAGTCTTGAAAGCTGAAATTTGGAACATACGTTTATTTTATAACGTAAGCATTCGCTAAGAAAGGATTTTTGAAAATTTCGCGCGATACCTGGTGGTCGCACATATATTTAATTTTGTTATATTGTTACAAGTCTTGTTATGCCTTATTTGAAGTGCGTAAGTCCAGTGGACACATCTTTCGATTTATCATTAATAATCCTCTGAAAAAGGGATGCTAAGACCTCATTAGATAAATGATCACGGACCGCGATTTAGTAGCAACTGATGCCTCAATCATTCTTGAGTGTTATCTTACAGGGCAGGCTTTTGTGTGGCGAGTTCGGATATAAATTTAAGAATGATTGATTGAATATTTCACTAGGTTTGGAAGATGGAAATTATGTGTCTACTGGGATAAGAAATAAAGGGCAAAGGCATTGTGTTTGGAGGAATGTGACATTGCCGTAATGAAGTAGATGGCTCGATCCTCACTATAAAGCCGTTCACAGTTCGTTCTCGGTCCAATCTCGGTTTGATAAAATATTATGAAGTAAAAAATATATGTGCGCATTCATACTATCCGTAACAGTCAAGTTTCGCTCGAATCCCAGTCCAATCACGATCAGGTTCGAAGAAATTTTTCTTTGAGTGAGATCGAACTTGTCACGACATTTACCAATAGTGTGAATATTCGGATCAGTCAGCTATTACCCGCTGAAGCGATAAGTACATCAAATGCAACAATACTTCAAGTATATTTTACTTTTAATTAAATGTTAATTGTATTTGAATTATATTGTAGTTAAAATAATCCTGAGTGATAAAAATGACAAAACAAATGTGGACTTTCGAAAGACTTTCGAAGCTATAGTCGCTAATTCTTCAATCGAAAAGTTCAATGACATTTACAATAATTTTAATTATCTACGAGCCAAATACATCCGACTGATTATTGACAATTCAAGACTGAATCCTGAATTGAGTCAGATTGTATAATGTGAACATGATACGACTTTACCAGACCGAAATCGGATCGAGAACGAACTGTGAACGGCTTTATAGTGAGGATCGAGCCTAAAAGTCTTGGTGCGTTCTTCATGAAGCTTTTAAACGGTTGCTAAAAAAGGACGCGCCTACAATAACACACACACTAACACACACACACACACACACACACACACACAACATTACTTAATTATTATCATTGGCTGTTTCACGCCAAGACTCCATCTTATCCAATCTTATCTCAAGGAGGGGTTCAAGTTTTTTGGTGTGCAGACGGACATAAGACCTTGCCGTGCGCTTACCCTGGAATGCATTCTACACAAATATGTGTGCCATTAAACTTTGGAATGCACTGCCGTTGATCATTAGACAATCTAAATCACTGGATATATTCAAAAAAGCACTCAAGACACATTTTCTGTCAAACTGAAGACGACTTTATTTGTTTAATTTTTATATGTAGGTTTATTTTCTAATATTATTATATTATATTTATTAATCTGTGTTTATATTAAACTTATGTACTAGTATACTTATTAGAATGTAAGTTTATGATGATTTTTACCACCCGCATTGTTTTATTTTTCATATATATGTAGGATTTTACAAGGGAGAATCTCTAAATTATATAACACAGAAATAATACTCACATTTAACGGCAGAAAATCCTTATACTTTATTATTGGGTACACTTAATGTGTTGCACTTAATAATTGTTCGTGACCGTTCGGGACAAAAGTCAAAGCCAGAATGCCGCTGCCTCCGATCAAGCCCTCCACTCGAGCACCTGTTTCTTTTCTCTTTACTACCGGAAGTGGTATTTTTAAATTTGCCAGTTTAATCTTTTAATGGAGATGTCAAATAAAGTACTTTTACAATAACAAAATGTAGCAAAATTCAAATAAGATACTTTTAAATTAATGAAACCTACCACTCGACCATCCTGACTCCGTGCATGTCCCCATGCACGCAGTCAAAATTGTCCCTAATGCGTAACCTAACACTTGTGTTCGGGCTGTAACAGAAATTTGCGTGTGCATTCTGACTTCTGACCTGTCAATTATGTCAATAGGTCAATAGGTCAATAATCAATCAGATATTTAAAAATAGGTTTGCATCAAACATCTACTTCACAAAAATAGGAAATTATTGTCTACGAGTGAGCATAATATAAAGTGTAGGAATTACAAACAGACAATTATAATTATAATATAGTTGACAGCATAATCCATACTTAATATGAGCTATCTATGAAACCTTCCTTTTCACAGATATACTCATCCAAAATATATAAGAATGTCAGTGAACCCTTCATTCTCACCAACAATCTTATCCAAATATGTGCCACTTGTGAACCCATCCTTCTCACAAGATATACACATCCAAAATATATAAGAATGTTAGTGAACCCTTCATTCTCACCAACAATCTTATCCAAACATGTGTCACTTGTGAACCCATCCTTCTCACAAGATATACACATCCAAAATATATAAGAATGTTAGTGAACCCTTCATTCTCACCAACAATCTTATCCAAATATGTGTCACTTGTGAACCCATCCTTCTCACAAGACATACACATCCAACCAATGAGTTCGTGGACCCGTCCTTCTCACTATAAACACTGTCCAATGTCTTATTTTATAATCAACAACACACTTAACTCGTCTAATTTAAATAATCACAAAATCAAATTACATTTAAATTCATTTCAATCATTTCTAAATACTAAGGGACATCAAATATTATGAATAACCTATTGTAGTCTACTATATTTCCAATCTTGTGCAACCTATTGTAAATAAAAATCAAATAATATGAGAATTATACACAGTGTACTTAGGAAACAATTACCTATATAATTTAACATTCATATTAATCGTTAATCTTGTTATTTTATTGTCTACTTAAGAAATCATTCATGCAACATGATCAATATCGCTCTGTGAACTAATATCATTATCACTTTCATTATTAACATTAAGTGCGGCGACGTGTACCCAGGGCAACATGCGGTCAGCTGCAACGGTCGTCTTACGTTTACTTTTAGCGCTGCTAAAGCCAGGAATAGCAGCCAGTCTATAGCGATCGCTTCCCAGGACCTCGACAACTTTGTACGGCCCTATGTATGACGGCAAAAGTTTTTTACTTTTTCCGTCATTGTTAAATGTAGTCTTAGTTATTTTAACTAATTCTCCTTCTTTAAATGCACGAGCTGGCCGCCTATTTTTATCAAAATATTTTTTTTGTTTTTGTTGTTCCATATCAATCCGATCTTTTACCTCACTACGAACTGAATCTAGGTTACTGTTTTCACGTGTTTCATTTACAATCTCATTCATTCTTGGGTCTACCTCCGAATACATACTTGACCCAAACATTACCTCTGATGGAGTCCTACCAGTAGTTTTATGACGGGTGTTATTCATGCCCCACTGTATCCTACCGACCTTACTATCCCAATCTTTCTCATTGCTATTCAAATTCTGAGCCGTTAACGAATTGACTATAGTGCGGTTGTACCGTTCTACCTGTCCATTTGATCTAGGACTAGCGACGGCATTCAAAACTTGTTTGACCCCTTTATCGAGACAAAAATGCTTGAAAGCATGAGATGTAAAACATGATCCTCTATCACTGATGATACGATCCGGATTACGGAAAGTATAGAAAATGTCTTCTAAGACCCGAATAGCTGATTGAGTTTTGGTGTTACGAACAGGCCTAACGAAGACAAATTTTGTGAATGCATCTACTATAACCAAAAGATAGGAATTTCCTTTCTTAGACCGTACAAAGGGTCCGAGATGATCCAAATGCAGAGTGTGGAATGGTACTTCCACCTTAGTTATTGGGTGCAAGTGTCCGTCTTTTGAAGAAGTTTTCTTTGAATAAGCGCACTCAATACAAGCCTCTACGTACTTTTTGACAAATCTTGACATTTTAGGGAACCAGTACGTCTTCCTAATCCTATCTAGCGTCTTCTCCACCCCAAAGTGGCCGATGTCATCGTGATTCATACGACAAATTTGCCATCTAGCCCCTTTAGGCACTACCCAACGCATGTTGTCAGAATCTCTATCTAAACTCCTAAACACTTTGTTATCCTTAATAACATAATTATCTTTGATATACTTCAGATCATCTGAAGTTAGTATATCCTTAATACGCCCTATCTCACTATCTCCCAATTGAAGAGTATGGAGCCAGTCCTCATTAGTGATGGTCATAACAGTGGGTAGCGGTTCAGTCTCTAACAAATCTTCTGTATTAAGAACGGGATTACGCGATAAAGCGTCCACGTGCGACATCCTCGTACCGGCACGGTACTCTATACTGCAATTAAATTCCTGTAACGACAACCACCATCGCGCGATACGCGGGATTAAATCTCGCTTCGAGAATGTCGAACGCAGAGCACTACAGTCTGTGATTATCTTGAAACTCTGCCCTATCAGATATACCCTAAACTTCTTAAGCGAGCTTATAACAGCAAGAGTCTCAAGCTCAAAAGCGTGAAAGTTCCTTTCTTCGGGTGATGTCTGGCGACTGTAGTATGCTACGGGACGAAAAGAGTCACTTTCGTGTGAACGCTGAAGCAAAATACCTCCTATTCCAACCTTACTAGCATCTGTATGTAATTCTGTTTCAGCGTTTGCATCATAAATTGTCAATATAGGTCTATGAACCAAACTCTTCTTAAGCATAGCAAAAGCTTGCTCCTGTTCCTCAGTCCAGACCCATACTGCCTCTTTCTTTAATAGTCTATTGAGAGGATTAGCTACAATCGCGAAATTTCGAATGAACTTGCGAAAATATCCCACCAAACCGAGAAACTGTCGAACCGAATGAACATTAGTTGGAACGGGAAATTCTTGGACCGCTTGTACCTTTTTATCTCCTGGTCTCACGCCATCGCCGCTAATCTCATATCCTAGATAAGAAATCTTATCCTGAAGAAAAGTACATTTCGACAGATTGAGAGTCAATCCGGCCACATCAATAAGACGTAAGACATTTTCTAATCGCTTCAGGCATTCATCCACAGATTTACCGTATACTAATACATCATCAATATAGGCAGTTGCCTCTGAAAACCTAGACGAACCCAGAACTTTGTTCATCATACGTTGAAATACCGCCGGTGCATTTGCCAACCCAAATGGCATACGGTTAAACTCGTATTGTCCATCCGGGGTGACAAATGACGTATAGGATTTGGAACTCTCTGCGATCGGAACTTGGTAATATCCAGAGGCTAAATCCAAAGTTACGAAGAATGATTGACCAGTAAGTCTTGAAATCTCGTCCTCTATAATAGGCATGGGATACCGCTCCTTAACGGTTATTGAATTCAAAAGCCTGTAATCGACACATAACCTCATTTTGCCATCCTTTTTGCGAACAAGTATAATGGGGCTGGAGAACTCTGAAGTAGATTCCCGGACAATACCAGCATCAAGCATTTCGCCAATCATTACTCGAACCTGTTCTCGTTCCTTGTGAGAAAGCCTGTAGGGTCTATAGACAACCGGCTTTTGACTATTTAATTCGATTTTCATCCCAGTAACGTTGGTGCAACCTAACTCCTTTAGCGATGATGCAAAACAATGCTGGAATCTACGCAATAGCTGAAACAACTTTTGTTTTTGAATAAAATCAATCGAGCTACCGACCTGAACATTCGATTCATCTATCTCTATAGCTCCCACCTGGGTTACATCGTCAGATGGTGCTATAATGCGATTGGCAACTTGAACCCTTTTTGCTCTGCCTATTTTCATTCCTTGATATATAACCGCACTCCTATTCAACGGAGTAATGTAAACATTGCTTACTTTTCCTTTGACATGATAAACACCTCCATGAATCACTGTCTGTCCAATTGGTTTGCCTACAATCCTATCATTCAAAAGAATAGCTCCATCATCGATAGACTCCACAGCGGCCTTAACCGAAGCTGGACCAAAAATCTCAACATCTGCCATGACAACTACTTCCAGTGACGGTTCATTTATTTCATCTTTCTGTATCGACGGCAATTCTGATTGAACATCATAAAACCTTAAGGTATCTGCATTCTTCATGACCAATATGTGAGATTGTTCTGTAAATGATTGTCCTATTAAAAGTGGTACGTCGAGATACGTGTCGTCAACCACCAGACAAGGTACCGAAGCTTGGACACCATCTACTACTAAATCAACCATGGTTCTACCCTTGGAATACACTATGTCATTTCCAAACCCTCTCATAGGGGTGGGCTCGTGCTCGATAGGCAAAGATAACGCAGTAACTACAGACGCAGTAATCAATGAGACCTCGCTACCAAAATCGATGAACGATTTAAGTGAAATTCCGTTAACTAAACATTCTTTTGTGAATTTGGAACTACCCTTAGATGCAGTGATACGCATCGTCCGTGGCACATTAGAGACTTTATTCTCGGAGTTCTCGATACGAACCATGCAGCTTTCCAATTTATGTCCATATCTTTGACACTTAGTACATTGAACGACTGGTTTTGGACACTTGGACACAGGGTGACCTTTCTCCTTGCAATTAAAACAAAATATCTGACCACCAAAGACCTTATTGATGGCTTGTCGATTCCTAGCATTAAGTTCATTAGCGGGTTTCCCCTTAAAGTTATTAATTCTATCATACTGAAAGGCATTATCTTTGTTGGACGCCAAAAATGACAAAAGTTGTTCCGGTTGAGAGCAACGGAGAGCGTTCGCACTAGACCGCAAGGTTCTATCGTGTAATCCATGTATTAAGCAATCAACAGCCCGCTTGCCCTGGATATCGCACTGATTCAACATAGCTAACTTTTCGTAATAATACACCTCTAGAGGTTCATTAAATTTACTTTTCCTCTTTAGCATATCTTCCAGGGTCTGGCCATAATTCTGTTCAAATGGAAAAGCATCTAGTAGTTTTTGTTGCCATTCCGCCCAAGAAAATAATATAGAGTTAAGGCTTTCATACCAGGTTTTGGCCAGTCCCTGGAGTTTTTGCATTGCAAAATGAATTGTGGTTCTTTCATCCCAGTCGTATACGCTGGCACATTCGTTCACCTTCTTTATCCAAATGTCTATTCTCTGTCCCTTGGAGGAAGGATCAAAATCTGAGAGGATATTCTTGTGGTTAATATTATGGGGTGCAGAATTTGCCAGCGTGTGCGCCTGGAATTTATGTTGCCCAAAAGATTTCAATAATTCCATAACGTCTTTGGAAGAAAAAGTAGGGCTACCCGACCTGCCTTGCCGTTGCGACTCGCGCCCGTCGTTCGACCTCCGGCGACGGCTGTTTCTCAATGGTGACGACGGGGCTGGATCGGTGTAGTCTTCCTCGCGGCGACGCCGATAGCCATCAGTGCCAGTCTCCGCGCGTTGTCTTTCACGTGACCCACGTCGCTCGTTGAAGTCGGTTTGGCGTGATGAGCTGCGCCTCAAACGAGAGACGTCTGCTTCGAGTCGGCGAACACGTTCTCTTTCTATAGCCAAGTCACGCTCTAAAGCGCGGCGGACCCTACTTCTGCTTCTTCTGCTTATATTCCTTGCGCCTAGCACTGGACTCCTGCTGCGATCTGGTGGACTTCGCCTTGGTATCTCCCTGGTGCTGCGCTCGCCTGTCTCGCAGCTACGACGTTCTTGTGTGTCGCTGCTGCGGCGCACTTCTGTTTCCCCGTCTGGCGTCATCAATCGACGTGGCGTAGGCCCACCGCCACTCCTCTGCATTTTTCTGAAACTCGAAAACACATACCTATGTAAGTGTTCTTGATACACCTCAAAACAAATAAAATAAACTTTATGCTTTTTTTTTGTTTTTGTCGGTAGGGCACTTTTTTTTTTTTTTTTTTTTTTTTTTTTTTTTGTCGGTAGGATATAGACACAGAACTACCTATACATCTCAGAACCCGGAAAGAGATTTCTCTTTCCGGAAAGAACCAAAGACCAGATAGTTAGAGTACAGTTTATACATGTTATATGTTAGCACGGAAACACTGTTAAGTCACTGTAATAAACGAACCAATATGGATTTTGAACCCAAATGGGAAATATAGTCCTCGTATTCACGTCAAACTCCCACAAAATAACAATGTAAACATAAGTAAAATCATATAAAGGTGAAAATAAATGATTAACAAGAAATATCTTGCCAAATTTTATCGAAATACCCACAATTATTAAGATAAGTGTAGTCGAAAATTGATTTTAAATATTTGATTTAAACTTTCTCGGTGAAAATATAAATTTAAAAAAATATAGGGTTATCCCCTTTTTTGACAAATTTAGGCATATCAATCTCATTTCTACGTAAATGATAAACACACTTTGGTGCCAGAAGCGCGTCGTTCTGATCCCACTTCTGAAATGTAGGATTTTACAAGGGAGAATCTCTAAATTATATAACACAGAAATAATACTCACATTTAACGGCAGAAAATCCTTATACTTTATTATTGGGTACACTTAATGTGTTGCACTTAATAATTGTTCGTGACCGTTCGGGACAAAAGTCAAAGCCAGAATGCCGCTGCCTCCGATCAAGCCCTCCACTCGAGCACCTGTTTCTTTTCTCTTTACTACCGGAAGTGGTATTTTTAAATTTGCCAGTTTAATCTTTTAATGGAGATGTCAAATAAAGTACTTTTACAATAACAAAATGTAGCAAAATTCAAATAAGATACTTTTAAATTAATGAAACCTAACATATAATTTTCCTTACCCTAAGGTTGCCTGGAAGAAATCGCTATAAAGCGATAAGGCCGCCTTTTGTACTATTACTTGTTGTTTCTTTCTTTTTTTATTCTTTTTTATGTTTATTGTACAAATAAAGAATTTTATTAAATAAATAATAATAAAATAATACATTAAACAAAAAAGGAGTTGTATCTATTAAATTTATAAGTTACTAGCTTTTCCCTGCGACTTCGTCCGCGTTCCTTTTTCTTAGGATTTGAAAACATTTATTCAATCTGTATATTGCTCATATATGTATTTTTGCAGGCGTTTAATTTTATTTGTTTACTTTTAGATGATGCCTCCGTAACAGCACCTTTTTTCTGGACGAAAGGTACCCTACATCCTTTTCTGTATTCCTGATCGGTTGAGTAGTTAAGGCGTGAAAGCGTAACAAACATCGAAATAATATAAACAAGCAAACTCACTTTCGAATTTACGAGGGTAGCACTGAAAGTTTTTAGAAACTCGAAAACAAAATAATGCAGGAAGCTGTTTGTATTACTATTGTTTTTCGAAATAATTTCTATTCATTTGTAAGCACAGTCGTATACGATGGAATCACTTACAGTGGGCTCACTCTTTACGGGTCTCTTTCACGGCGTTCCATCTGCTTATGCCATCCGAGGCTCTAGTATGAGTTTACGATACTACACCAATACTACACTCGCTAGCGAGAACGTAAAACTTTTGTATGGGAAATCGTGAACTGTCAATGTCAAATTATCAATTTTCCATATAAATGTTTTACGCTCTCGCTAGCGAGTGTAGTATCGTAAACTCATGCTAGAGCCACTGTAGACAGGATGCAACGACGTGTCGTGGCGACATGAAGCGACGACACGTCGTCTGCTGCTGCAAACTTACGGCTATCAACTTGTACCTTAATTTTCAAATATTTCTATAAAGAGATTTTTTTGTTGTTGCAGATTTCCTTTCACTCAAATTTGGATGGTCCACCTTTTAAAGAAGGTAAGACATTGCGTTCCATGGTGTAGTATTAAGTTTATATCGGACTAGCGCCGCTGCTACGCTCGCCTTAAATCTGACAGAATAAAATTCTTCTTCATAAAAAATACATATGTTTTCTTGATAATCGGTTACACATAGTGTAGCTACATTTATACAGTCGTCCATTTTGTTATTTAATACAAAAGATAATTACTGATATTTTTGTAGAAAAGTCGTTCAGTTTTATTGTGTTCGAATTTTGAATTTAAAATTTGATTATTTTTTTGCCAAAGAATATTACATAATAGAAGCACTCAACGACGTATCACACATCTATTTTTAACTCGATATTTTTCACTGCAACGGATGCTATAAAACGAGTGCTCTCCAGAACAAAAGTCCATTGTAGCTGTCTCCGTTCGTTCACACAGTATATGCATCTTATATATATTTATACAAGACATATTGTTAAAGACCTCTTGACTGTTCAAAACCTCCTTTGATACCTTGTGGCGACACAATGGCTCCTTGCGACACACAAATAGAAAAAGAAGCTATCCATCACTATATGACTATGCGGGTTTTGTGAACATCCTTTTTTTGTTAGGTTATAAATTAAAATTAAATCTGAATTTTGTTTTTATAACATGTGTCTATCAATATATTAAAAAACGGGACAAGTGCGTGTTGAACTCGCTTGAAGAGGGTTCTGTACGATGTTACCTATCCACACAATATTGAGTGATTTACCATGTTATTTTAATATCATGGATTTCTTATCGGTTTTCCTATAATTTATAAGTAGAAAACTAATTTCTGTAAAAAAATTTTTCAAAATTTTAGGTTTAGTAGTTTCGGAGATAAGGGGGGGGGAATGGTCGGACGGACACGAGTGATCCTATAAAGGTTCCGTTTTTGTATTCGGACGTATGGAACCCTAAAAATCAGCACATTACGATCTTTTTTTATGTAAAGACCGTCAGACAGCCTGATGGTCACAGAATTACTTGAAGATGGCTACAGTCGTCTAGAACACGAGCAACGCTACGAGTGCTGCAACTGCGCTGCTGAACATGGTATTATTAAGTATAAGGGATAGGAAAATAGGTTCTGTTCTTACACTATCACCGAATAACACACATGCTGTTATTAAACGGTGGTCTTTTGTAAGAAGGTGGTTATTGCCGCCAAATGGGCTGCCCGAATGGCTGCGAAACGCACTGTTTAGTTGAAGGGGAATGATTTGCCAGATCCAGACCAGAGACGATTTAATAAGGTATTTTAGTTCTTAGAGTCTTTTAAAAACAAGACATAATAATTCTTTACTTGACGTAATATTGAATTTTAACTGCTTTAAATATAACCTTTAAAAGCCTTTTACTAAATTAAATACGAAACGGCGAACGCGACGACCATGGCATTAAATCCAATAATCTGGCAACATTAATGATATTACAAGAAAATACGATTTAATACCAAATTCGCATCTATTACACAGAGGGCTTAACTCGTAAAGATGGCGGCTCAGTTAGTTAGAAGCTGTAAATGATATTATTGTGAACACATTTCTTTTAAAAGAATATTTAATTCTTGTAAATTAAATATTTTCGTAAAATAATCTTAACTTTTTTACTTAGAATGTTAGGTAACATTCTAAGTAAAAAAGTTAAGATTATTTTAAAAATAGTCATTTAAGAAGACTGCATAAGAATAAAAATACATATAGTTATTGAATGTAAAATGTAAATTCAGTCATCACCATCTCAGCTGTAGGACGTTCACTACTGGACAAAGGCCTCCCGCCATATTTTCCAAACGGACCATTCAAAAGCAGCCTGGATCCACCGTCGACCCGTGGCCCTTATCAGTCGTTTGTTCAAGTTGATGGGTGGACGTCCTACGCTGCGCTTGCCAGTCCGTAGCCTCCACTCGAGAACCTTCCGGACCCAGCGGCCGTCAGCTCTCCGTACTATGTGTCCTGCCCCTGCCATTTCAAATTACTAAACCACGGGTCATGTCGGTAACTTTCGTTCGTTTACGAATCTTCTCATTCCTGATTCGTTCTTGCAGTGTAACCCCGAGCCGTCTCGGAGCTTCTCGAACGCTCCCATCCTAGCTGGTTTCGAGAATACCATCTTGAAATAACAGCATGTATGTGCTGTTGTTTTTAGGTGGGTAAGGGATGCCGAGCCCATTTCCCTGTGTCTCCTCCTAATCCCTTATTTTTTATCCTACTCTAGGCAGCGAATTTGTGTTAATAGTTGACGGTAGCCACCTACCATCAAACTGACCATCAGCCTGCTCTTGTCTTCACATGAAAAGTATGACTAGCAATTTTCTTCGCTGTTAGAGAAACCGTCAATTATTTCTAATCCACGCATGAACGCGAAGATGCTGTCCAGAAAGCTGCGTCTACTTTGATTTTAATATGGCATATTAAGGTGCCTAGGTAATATGCCTAGTGCTGCCACTAGGCTATTGCCGCCTTAAATTCAATAATACATTTCGTTTAAAATATGTTTTACAAATAATTAAATTAAGTACCTAAGTACTTATTTAACTGTAATTTACAGACAACAATGTGTGTTATAATTTTACAACGTACGATACAATATTATGAACATATATACATATACCTATTTGATATCGAATGTAAGTATTTAAATAAACAAATCAGATAATGTCTGTTCTATCAAATTATCATTATAATCTTTTCGTACTAAAATTGTTTATATTCCTTTGAGAGTAGATAATGATATACAGTATCTAAAGCAGAAGTTCCCAGACTACTTCCAAATTTTAGCCGGTTCCGGTGGACCCCCTGCAGCTATTGGGGGTATATTCTGGGCTTTGGGAATATGATCTACCATATTCCCAAAGCTCGACAAAAAATGTGAAGATTAGATCTAAGTCCCCGAGTTCCAACCACGAATGGGGAGTTTTTTAAATGAAATGAGTGAGAATTGATTGGTTAATTAATAAATTGATTGTTCTGTGAGTGGATGTCAAAAAAGTGATTCCATCCAACTTTACTTTGCAAGTCTCGACACGTTCTACTGAATATAAAGTCGCTGAGCTTCTTAAAATATTATCTACCTACATCGATAGGTAAAGTCAAGCCAACTTACGATTCGTAAACCCCCATTTTTTGTCACGCCAACGTAGACCCCCGTCGAGTCTCTACGGGGGTCTACGTTGGTATTGCTGGTTCATTTTCCATTCATTAATTTTTCTAAATAGACCGTCGAAGAATGGTACTCAAATTTCGTGATATATTAATATTTAAAAAAGGTAAAGTTTGCATGTTTGTATATTGGAAGTAATCTTCGAAACTACTTATCCTATTTAAAAAATTCTTTCACCAATAATTAGAATAGAATTTCAGGATGGACATAGGTTAAACATTCCATGCGGGCGAAACCGTAGGCACCAAGTTACCTGATGATAAAGATCCAACACTTGAGAATAGTTAATATCAGGCGTCGATGTATGTCAGGTGGTATATTGCTTTACATATTTTATCAGGCGTTATTTATTTTATTTTTCAACGCAGACTAAGTCACGGGCGTAATATTTTTTAGTGCGCTGGATAAATATACCAATAATAATAATAATAAGCCTTTTTTATTACCAACAATCTTGTAAAACATGTTTATCTTAAAATTTCGTATAAAATTTATTCTGTTATTGGAACCCCACTCTGGGTATAGGCCTCCTCCAGTTTACTCCATGTTTTCATATTCTTTGCTGTGCTCCATTCTTTTCCCGCTGTTGCTATTATTTCGTCGATCTGTTCCTTGGACGGCCTCTTCTATTTTTGCCCATTGGTCCTTTCCATGTTGTTATTTCTACTATCCATCTTTTGTCCGTGAATCTCGCTAGATGTCCTGTCCAAGTCCAACGCCACTTTTGTGTTAGAGCGTACTTGAGAGCATCTATTGACTTTGTTTTTTTTTTTCTTCTGTTATCGCTTCTTATTTTTTGAATTTTTCTTATTTTCGTTACACTATAAATATAACAATAGTCAAAAAGTATTATAAAATAGTTTGAAAATCTTTTTTATTTCTTATTGTTAACAAATTAAATCGTTTCTTTTCGTCTTTTGTATTTTAATTTAGAAAATTTCTCAAAATTCGTGTTAGTGAATTTTTGAAATTTTGACCAATAATTTTAATATATGATTAATCTCTAGATAAATCGGAAAGTAACTACAAACTGATAGCATTAATAAATTCGTAGGTTTATTCGCTTGCCATTGCAATATAGTTTCAGGTGTGTTGGTGACCTTATTCTGTTAAAGCCGTCACGGCTCGAGTAAAGCCTTTAAGTGCACAGCTGAATTTAAAACACAATATATTACACTCAAACTTAAATGAAGCAAATCATGAGTTTATATCGACATTAAATTTTACACTTATTTGTAACATAACAATTAATTGACCTATTTCGTTTTACATTTTTAAACTTTTAAAATAAACTTTTAAATAAAACTCATTTTCCCATTTTTCGTCAATATTTTTTAACTTAATCATCATCATCAGCCTGTGTATCTCCACTGTTGGGTCTATCTATCCTCTCCAACCACACACGGTCTTTTGTCCTTCGTATCCAGCCTTTTCCTGCGAAGTCCTTTAGTTTGTTTGTCCACCTGGTCGCAGAACATTCCACGCTGTGATTTCCAATTCGTCGCCTGAATCCATTCGAGAACTTGTCTACCCCATCGGTTATCCGATGGTATAGACTCGTCAACAGCCACTAAATAAAAGAAACGGGACAAGTGCGAGTTGAACCCGCGTGAAGAGGGTTCCGTACGATGTTACCTACGCACAATATTGACTACTTATAGGTTTTCCTATAATCTACAAGTAGAAAACTAATTTCTGTATTTTTTTCAACATTTTAGGTTCAGTAGTTTCGGAGATAGGGGAGGGGGGGGGGGGAATGGTCGGACAGACGGACACACGAGTGATCCTATAAGGGTTCCGTTTTTTTATTCGGACGTACGGAATCCTAAAAACAAAAAATAAAGAAAATGGTTCTTGAACAAATTAGAAAAAGGGATCCGAAGTTTTCACTTCAACTACTAATATATTTATTTCTGTTAATTATCTAATATACATATAAAATTCTCGTGTCAGTGTTTGTAACAAAACTCCTCCGAAACGGCTTCATCGATTCTTATGAAATTTTGTGTATATAAATATATAATAGTGGGTATGAGAATAGGTCGTAAAGTGTTTTTTACCTTTCTATCCCCACCCCCCATTTTTTTTCGCGATTTTAGCATTTTGAACAATATCCAAAAAAAATTACCGTCGTTCTTTGACGTGATATGTCGCGTCATTTTGACACATGGTTTGAAAATTAAATTGGACCCGATAGGTGGCGCCACAATCGGGTTAGAGAATTATTTTCTTGTTCGGGCAGGACAACGTCTGCTGGGTCAGCTAGTATAATTTTATAATTTATGGAGAGTATACGTACTTAATGACTGTAATTATTATCATTGCTTGTTAAGTGACAATTTAAGTACATTTAATTTGCTTGGTTTAACGTAATTTTGTAGAGCTAATAAAATGTATAACTTCTCCGCTGCCTGGATCGACAATGAAAAAGCGTTTGACTCGGTTCCCCATACATGGCTTTTGAGGGTCCTCGAGTTGTATAAAGTAGATAGTACAACTCGACACTTCCTTGATACATGTATGGGGCAATGGAGTACAATGCTTAGTCTTTCCGGTAAGCGGATGACGGATGCGGCTGATCGGATAAGGATCTGTAGGGGTATTTTCCAGGGTGATTGTCTGAGCCCACTTTGGTTTTGCCTGGCGTTGAATCCTCTAAGTACTGTCTTGGAGGATTCGGCGATAGGTTTTCAGTTTCGGTGAGGAGGCCATCAGATGTCGCACCTTCTCTACATGGATGATCTCAAGTTGTTCGCACCGAACGCTCATCGTCTGGAGGAACTGCTGCAAATAACTGAAAATTTCAGCAGGTCCATCAGGATGGAGTTCGGTCTCGACAAATGCGCGGTTATTCATGTGGAGAGGGGTCGGATCATTCGTTCGACAAATGTTGAAGCTGGTCCGAGACAGATGAGGTTGCTCTCCGGGACTGAAACATACCGTTATCTGGGTATGTCGGAATCATTGGGTGTGAGGGAGACGGTTGTGAAACAGACGGTTGGCGAGGAATTTTGGAAGCGCCTGACAAAAGTTCTTAGGAGCTATTTGTCCGGGGCTAACAAGATCCGAGCTTTCAACGGCTGGGTCATGCCCGTTCTCCTTTATACTTTCGGCGTGCTCAGATGGTCTCAGATGGTCACACCCGCGGAAGTGTGGTGGTCGAGGCTTATTAAGTGCCAAGACCATGCACAACCGCGAGATGTGCAACCTTAGAAATTTCTTCTTGAGTGATTCGGGTGGCGGGCTCCGTAGGGCAATCGTAGAATGTGACAACGGACTCACCCCTCTGTCTCTATCCGATCAGCAATGGCGGGAGCCGGTGGTACTGAGCCCCTCTGCCAGGGAGGCCGTATGGAAGGAGAAAGAGCTGCACGGACGGTTTTACAAGGCTCTCCATGAGCCTCATGTTGACCGTAAAGCCGCCGTGCACTGGCTGCGCTTCGGCGATCTCTTCGGAGAGACCGAGGGTTTTGTCTGTACGATACAAGATCAGGTGGTCAAGACGCGGAATTACCGGAGGTACATCATAAAGGATGGCACAGAGGACATCTGTCGAGCCTGTCGCCATCCTGGAGAGACTCTTCGACATGTCACCTCCGGTTGTTCGGCGCTTGCCAACACTGAGTATCTGCACAGGCACAACCAAGAGGCCAGGATCCTGCATCAGGAGCTCGCTCTGAAATACGGCTTCTTTGAGCGGAGGATACCTTACTACCGGTACTCGCCAGAACCAGTCCTCGAGAACAGCCGTGCCAAGCTCTACTGGGACCGGCCCATCATCACGGACAGGACTATTCTAGCGAATAGACCTGATATCGTGTTGATGGACCGGGAGCAGTCGCGGGTGTTTTTGGTGGATGTCACTATCCCCTCGTGAAGGCTGAAACCGAGAAGAGGAGGAAATACCTCGACTTGGCCCACGAGATCGTCGACATGTGGGCCGTGGCATCCGTTGAAATCATCCCAGTTGTTCTGTCCGTAAATGGTCTGATCCCAGTCAGTCTTAGGGATAACCTGGGGCGGTTGGGATTCCGTGGCGGTTCCCTCCCGGGCCAGATGCAGAGAGCGGTGCTGCTCGATACAGCCAGGATAGTACGTCGGTTTCTGTCCTTGTCGCCCTGAACCCCGACCGACTGTGCTTCTGTCGGGGGTTACACCGTCTCCCCCTCATTTTGGCTTTTAGAGGGGGAGATGAGTTAAAATGAGGAATAATAATAATAATAATAATAAGAGGCTCTCGCTAGATGGCTGGATCAAGGGACAGGGCGGTACTTCTTGACACGGCACGCATTGTCAGGAGGTTCCTCACTCTGCAGCCCTAACCACCGGTAGCTTGGGCCTTGCTACTAGTGGACACCTAATTTTAAGTTTTTTATAATATTTATTGTTTTTATATACATATATATTGTAAAAAATTTAAAATTAAGAAAAGAAATAAATAAATGAATAATAATAATAATAGTAGTCAGCCAACAAGCCAAGCGCTTTGATCTTGATGTAAACTGAACTTCTTCCTCTGTTCAATTTCATGGGTCAATCATAAAGTTGATTGCCTTTTCATGGCGGCAGTAACTACCCTCTTACTGAAGACCACCGTGAAATAACAGCATGGCTGTTGTTTTGTTCAGTGAGTGAGTATGGGATGCCAGAGACCGTTCTCCTGTCCCTTCTTTTCTCATTCAATCAAGCTCATGTGGATTGAAATTTATATGAGTTTATACACCATGTCCGCATCCCATTATAAGCATTGGAAATTAAAAAAAATTCAACGCCTAACAAAAATTATCAGCAATAATTTATTCAATTATGTACCTATTTCTGTCAGGCGTTGATATTTATATTTTTTAGACGATCTCTCGGTAACATTAACTTTTTTCTAGATGAAAGGTATCCTCTATGTCATTTTCTGTATCTCTAACAAAGCGTATGTAAAATTTCATGATGATCGGTTGAATGAACAGGAATTCTTTTGTTTCTTGTTTCTCGTCTGCCTGCCTGCCAACCTTTACTTTAAAAAAGAGGCCACACGCACGCACATGATATCAAGCTGCTGTAATTAAATTACTTTTATATATTTCGAATAGTTAGCGAACGGGATATATTTACATGTATGAATATTGAATTAATAATTTGACATGCCTGCTTGAATAATACATGCTATGCTATATTGCCAATATTGCCGAGCAGAGGAATGCAAATGCATGATGGGCTCCCTGGTGACATTCTAAAACTATGCGAGAATAAAATTAAATATCTTTTATTTTAGCATTTGGACTCGTATCATAAAGTTCTAAGACCTTTTTTTAACGATGTACGAGCGTCAGCAGAACATTTTTTTTTTTTTTTTTTTTTAAATCAAGGTAGCGCTTGACCACTATCTCACCTGATATGAGGTGCAGATGCGGCCGAAGGTGGACCACGCTTACCCAGTAAATGCTCATTTACCCTGGTTTTGAAAAACAAAAATTATACCTACCTTTAAAGAACATTGTTCAAAACCAGGCCATTTTTTATTTTAACTTACAATTTGCAGATTTTGGTAATAGAAGTATTTTTTAATTTCAGTAAATTCTTATGAATATTTTAGATTTTATAAATGGGGATAACATTAAAAAACAAAAAACTTGTTTCTTAATTGGAACAATTGATTGAATTTTTTAATACTTTCTAACTTAAACATCTACGAAACCCCGTTACCAAATTACACGATATTTTTCCAATAAAATCTATAATTTCTTCAGTAAAAATCAATTAACTACCTCGTAGTCGTAGCGTAGGCGTCTTGACTTTACACTGCCTCTGTGGTTTCACGGCGCGGTCGCGCTTTACGTATATCTTTAACCATACGTCCAAAATATATGCAGTAAAAAGTAAAAATCACGAGTATTAAATATTTGTGACGATAAACTTGGGAATTTTGATAAGTAAATATCACCTAACGATTTTAATAATTTTTTTTAAACAAAAAATATCTTCTGTAACCTAAATATAAAAGTTAGACATAATATGCTGTCACTGACTTTTTTGTAGGACTTATCAAGATCTATAACTTTTCTTTACAAATCTATACATTTAATAAAATCGTAGGTAAACGAGCCGTGTCTGTACATTAAAGATTATTTAAAAAAAAAAAAAAAAAACAATTTATACACGTTGTCCTTATTGTTACCGAGGTCACAAAATAGTCTTTTTGTCTGTGCGTTTGTGCACGCTAATCCCTGAAACCGATGGTTTTCACTTATGTATTGTAGCAAGCTTCCCGAATCCCGTAACATTTCTCCTCGGACGCATAGGCCAATCGAGTGGAAGGGAGATAGATAGATGCGGCGCAAGCCGAACGCTCAAGCCGATCGTGCCTTTCGCTCGCTCGTGCCGCGCTCTCGCTCCGATTGTGCATCGGCTCGAGCGTAACGGGACAAGTCATCATTTTTCGTGCGTGCAGCCGGCGTTCATCGATTTATTAGACGTTGTCACGTCAAAAAGTTTCTCGCTATAACTAGCTAGTCAATCATACATATAGATATCTCTCATCGCTAAAGCAGTGTTCGAAAGAAACGTTTTAGTTCGATAATTTATTCGTCGACTTACTTTGCAAATTAGATTAGCACGAAAAAGCCTCAATGTACGGGATAATAAAATAGCCTATTGTCCATTCTGAAATTCTATTCTAACTATTGCTGATTACCTTCTACATACAAACTTATATAATATTACAACTTTATAATAGTATAATTCAATTCAACTCTATTTAACCTCAATTTTCAATTTCTATTTAACCTCCCTCTGAAAGGCATTCTCTCTATTTAAAAAAAACGTATTGTAATTATTTAAAAAATTAATTCGAAGTATCATCAATTTAAAAATTCTTTATTTATAATTGTTGCCCCCCAGCTTTGCTAGTTGATTATTAGTGAACTTTTGTTATTGAAATAGTTGTGCGGAAACGAGGTCTTGGATTATTTCAGGAATTCCAGGTATAGCTTGTTCCCTGCGATACTGAATCCGTAACGAGCCAGCCGTAGAAGTACTAAAATAACCGCGTAAAGGCCCAAAGGGCCGTGTCCGGACCACATAATGTAATGTATATACCGGGAGACGCTAGGTTGGGCGGGTAGGTGGTAAAAGTAGGAAAACAATGGATGAGAGCTTCGACTAGTCTAGTACTTTGTTTGGGGAGAATATTTTATACAACAAAAATGTGTCAAACAAAAACAGAAAATTCGGTGACGGGGTTAAACCCACAACATATATGACCTAGCTATTGAAAATAATACTGAGTTGGCCACGCAACTTTTGTTTACACCAACAATGTATGGAAATTGCCTGATCTCTTTATACGCAACTTTGTAGCCATATAATGTCCCAAATTGGACATTTTTTGTGGGATATAAATAGACCATTTAAGGCCATTGTGTAAGTATAATCAAAATGGCGTGCCTTTTTCTTAATAAAGTCTTTTTACCTTTTATACTTCAGGAAATCTTAATATTATTTACTCGTAATATAATATGAATATACCTACAGAGAAGATAATACAATGAGAAAAGTCGCTTTTATCCAATTCGATTCTCGTGTTTTGCGTATCTTTGTAGCTAAATGAATGAAATTTTGAAATACCTATCAATTTCTGAACAGAATAACCCTACTTGTCGCATTGAGATCCTTTCAGTATGTGACAGCATTGAGGACAATATATCAAATTGTTCATGTCACTTGTGACGTGTCGCCATTGTAATATTTATTAGTGTCAGTTATTGTTAATTAAATAACTGATAAGTATGTTTGTGTTCATCGCATTAAGTATTTCATTGTGTGGCCTTTTAAGAGCTCTGTTTGTTATAAAACTAACTTTTGCTCCCCTTTTCTTAGATGTTAAAACATATATTCAATATTGCTCATTATATTTTTTATAATGAGCAATATTAATCTGGCAAAGTGTATGCAAATTTTTTTTTGGTGGCAGGGATTTAGATTTTTCTCAAACATATGAAAGTGATGTTTGGTAATCTGTTTCTTCTTGTTACTGACTTCATTTTGTCAATTGGATTATACGATTTGTAAACTTTTATAATAGAGAAAAAAAATTCAAAGAAACCTCTTCTAAAACACAGATTTACATTTTACAGGCAAACGGGACCAATTTATACCTCCAAATTTTCTGTGTACATTAGTATAAACATACACCTTAATTTTACAGTGGATTTCTTAAAATACATTATAGTTTTTTTTTAATAAAAATCGTTTTGTCCCATAACACCTTACGACATAAGCAAGCGCGCTCTTGTTTTCGTCTGCAATCACAGCCGTATTTATTTATTTTTTCGCTGCGTCACCTTAAATGACAGTCAATAATAGTTCTCTTAAATAAATAACCTATTTCGGAATAGAGTAGGTCCAGTTATCGATGAAATATTGAATATTTATCGATTGTCCAGTGATTTTTTTTTTAACGAAGTCCACAATGTACTTGCTGGAGGATAATGCTACAACAAGTCGTGAGTCGAGTCCCTTAGTGAAAATAATCTGAAAATCCCTTTGTTTTGGAAGAAACAGACGCGAACCGTGTCTATATTTTATAATAATACTAGCTGTTGCACGCGACTTCGTCCGCGTCTCTTTATAAAATACTAGCTGACCCAGCAGACATTGTCCTGCCCGAACCCGAAAATAATTGTGTAACCTGATTGTGGCGCTACCTATCGGGTCCAATATTATCTCCAAACCATATGTCAAAGTGACGCGACACTTCACTTCAATGAACGTCAGTTAAATTATTTGAATATGGTTCATACAAAAATACTAAAATCTCGATTAATAAATGGGGGTGGGGAGGGTGAAATATAGTTTACGTCCTACTGAATATACACACAAAATTTCATAAGAATCGGTCAAGCCGTTTGGGAGGAGTTTTGTTACAAACACTGTGACACGAGAATTTTATATATTAAATTATTCGTGGAAAACGGCAATTTTGAATGGAGGGGGTAAAGGGGGGAGATGGAGGGAGGGTGAGTAGGCTATGTTACTCGCTGATAATGTAGCTTTCTACAGGTGAAAGACTTTTCAAAATCGGTCGAGTAGTTTTTGAGTTTATTCATTACAAACATACACACATACATACAATTTTTTTCTCTTTGTAATATTAGTATAGATATACAGTATAGATGTACATAATATCTTGCTTGGGTCCATTAGGTTGGGTTTTAAAAATGCTAGTTTGCATTACCTCGATGTAAAGCAAGACTGATTTTGGAACTCGATCCAAATGGTCCTTGTTTTATCGAAAATTTTACGAAGCGTTTGCCATTTTTGATATTGCCTCCTTGTTCCGTCCACATTGATATTCTCTAGTGGACCGAACAAACTAAAATTGGATGTGCGCCGACAGTCCCCCTCTGAGTGCAATCTGATTTCAGATACAATCCGGCGGCATCTTCGGTCGGCCATCTTATATTTTTCTGGTCAGCAAATATTTAACATTTAAATTCACTGCATACTCTAGCAGTAAAATTTAAACTCTTGTATCAAAATTGCGGAAATAAACAAGACACTGTTTATTGGCTTTGAGTGATAACTTGAATTATTGATATGAAGATCATTAACTTATGTCTTAATTTTCAAGGTCCATTCAAATCAAGGTCCATTTTCATAATAAGTGGCTACTGTCGCATAAGCAAGCAACGCCCATAGGTGCTGCAAGTAGGTTGCCGACTATAGTTGGATTAAAGATAAGGGATTGGGAAGGGTTAGGGAAATGGGCTCTGGCATCCCTTACTCACGCACCGAAACACAACAGCACACTTGCTGTTATTTCACTGTAAGGGGGTGGTTATACTGCCGCCAGGCGGCCTGCCCAAATGACTGCGAAACTTTGAAAAACTTGGAATTTTGAAAAGTTCATATCCAAAGTTGGCCCTGTCGGGAATCTAACCCGGGAACCCTATACAGAGTGTTAAGGCAAGCACTCTAACCACTCATCCAACGGGCTCGTCAATCTTCTTATATGTCTTCTATAAAAATAATTCTGCAGGACAAATTTGTCATTTTTTTTTTAATATTCTTTAATGTTCGAGAAAGGTTCACATGAAGAAAAAAATGGACGATTTTCCCGGGCAAAATTTTCCATTTTTATTATTTTCCATGCAAAGTTCCGAGCGAATATTTCAAACATTTCAATCAAATATTGAGTCAAACACATTTTATTAAATTTTTTGTTTAACTTACGCATCAGCTGCCACAGCTTTAGACGGAGCGACGTCTGTCGGGTCAATATATTAGGTCCTTACCTATTAAACTGCCAATTTGTAATACTGGCTAGTGTGAATATCGATATCTTTCGTTCTACTTAGAATTCCAAATTCAAATTAATTTTATAATATAGCTATGTCATTTCATATAAAAAGGTCAATTGTTCCTTTTTTTTCCGCCGTTCCATTTTTCCTTGATATCGTAGTTTCTGTGACCATGGAAAAACCGAAATTGTGCCTTATTTTTGAATACGATTTCCCTCGTGGTACCAACGCAGCACAGACGACACGTAATATCAACTATATGTATGGGCCAGGTACCGCCAGTGAAAGCATGGTACGTTTTTGGTGTGATCGCTTCCATTCTGGAAATTTTTATCTCAAAAATTCATAGTGGAAGCAGATACATCTCAAACGTCGTCAGAATTATCAGAAGCCTTCAAAGTAAGTGATAAAATGATACTGATTCATTTACGTCAAATCAGAAAGATGAAAAACCTTGGAAAGTGGGTACTATATGAACTCAATAAACAACACAACAAAATCGCGTCGCAGTTTGCCTTAACTTGTTGAATACGTACACAAATGAGGGGATTCTGAATCGGACTGTCACTTGTGATGAAAATAAATTCTTTACGACAATCGAAAACCTCCATCGCACTTGTTGGACACAGCGGAAATCATCTCCTAAACGCAAATCGTGTCAAAAGAAGCTTTTTGTGAGTGTATGGTGGACCTGTGCTGGCATTGTTCATTACAGCTTCTTGACTGTATCAATATCAACTATATGTATGGGCCAGGTACCGCCAGTGAAAGCATGGTACGTTTTTGGTGTGATCGCTTCCATTCTGGAAATTTTTATCTCAAAAATTCATAGTGGAAGCAGATACATCTCAAACGTCGTCAGAATTATCAGAAGCCTTCAAAGTAAGTGATAAAATGATACTGATTCATTTACGTCAAATCAGAAAGATGAAAAACCTTGGAAAGTGGGTACTATATGAACTCAATAAACAACACAACAAAATCGCGTCGCAGTTTGCCTTAACTTGTTGAATACGTACACAAATGAGGGGATTCTGAATCGGACTGTCACTTGTGATGAAAATAAATTCTTTACGACAATCGAAAACCTCCATCGCACTTGTTGGACACAGCGGAAATCATCTCCTAAACGCAAATCGTGTCAAAAGAAGCTTTTTGTGAGTGTATGGTGGACCTGTGCTGGCATTGTTCATTACAGCTTCTTGACTGTAATGAACAATGCCAGCACAGGTTCTGACACAACAATTACTGTGAAGAATTGCAAATGATGATGGACCAGCTCGTTGTCAAACAACTTGTCAATTGCTCTTGTCCACTCCTTCTTCACGCTCGTCCACACACCGCACAACAGATCGTCTCAAAACTACAGGAGTTACGACTGGAAACTCTCCATCAACCACCATACTCACCAAACCTTCAACCAACTGATTTCCATATATATTTTTTTCGGAATTATGATAGCTTTCTACGGGGGAAAAATTCTAATTCGAACAATCGATTAATTAAATTTATTTTTTTATTAAAAAAAAAGAACGGAACCCTTATAGGACCCTTAAGTCCGTCTGTCCGACACCCCCCCCCCCTTATCTCCGAAACTACTGAACCTAAAATTTTGAAAAAAAATACAGAATTAGTTTTCTACTTATAGATTGGTAAATCACTCAATATTGTACGGATAGGTAACATCGTACGGAACCCTCTTCACGCGAGTTCAATCACCGCTCTCGGTCTGACAGTTAGGTGTTGGTTCAACTCGCACTTGTCCCGTTTTTTTTTTCTATATAAAAAGACAATTTCATAGGTTAAGACCTAATATATATAAATATTTAGTAGTATAATTTAATAGTGGCAGGGCACACTGCGTTTCGCAGTCATTTGGGCAGCCCGTTTGGCGGCAGTAACCGCCCCCTTACAGAAGACCACCGTGAAATAACAGCACGTGTGCTGGTGTTTCGGTGAGTGAAATAAGGGATGCCAGAGTCCATTTCCCTATCCCTTATCCTTAATCCTATTGTAGTCGGCAGCGCACTTGCAGCAGCTTTGGCGTTGCTTATGTTATAGGCGACGGTAGCCACTTACCATCAAGTGGACCGTCAGCCTGTCTGTCGATCTTAAAATAAAAAAATACATATTTATATAACTTCTTCTAAACCACCCAACGGATTTTGATACGGTTTTCACTAATGGAAAGAGCGATAACTGAAGGTTTCTATATAATAATATGCAAAAAAAATTTATCCGTGTGCAGTTTAATAATTCCTAATTTATCTAATATCTTTGCTTCCTATTTTTTTCTTCGCTTTAATATCGTTTTGTAAATAAAGCGTAATATTCAATAAACGTCTAGGGCCATCAATAACATGTGGTGACGTATAGAAAAATGTTTCCAACGCGTTTTAGACCGGTTTTTTGTTGGGTTCGCGAAAAGGAAACAATCTGTGGCATTGAGCCGATAACAAAAGATTGTATCAGGGGTGCTCTCACAGAAGGCAACCCTTACGCGTACGACGAATAGATTTAACTTTTTTTCACAACTTTTTCTAGGAAAACATTTTTTCGCGCTTTCATAGAATTGGATTTTGTGTTGTGCTGACGCTTCTCCATTGTTCACACGTAAGCCTCGTGTCAAACTGAAAAAAACTACTTACTAATATTGTAAATACGAAAATTTGTGAGGATGTATGTTTGTTACTCTTTCACGAAAAAACGGCTGAACGGATTAGGATGAAATTTGGTACACATATGGAGTTTAATATCTTGATTAAAATATTTTTTATTCTTATACTTTTTATTCTGGAAAAATATTAGGATCCCGAGGGATCGTCTTAAAATAAAAAAAATTACGTCACTGTCCCCGTGGTGACGCCACCGTCGTTACAGCGATATAGATGTCAGGCGTTATATCTATATCTATACTAATATTATAAAGCTGAAGAATTTGTTTGTTTGTTTGAACGCGCTATTCTCAGGAACTACTGGTTCGAATTGAAAAATTCTTTTTGTTTTGAATAGTCCATTTATCGAGGAAGGCTATATAACATCACGCTACGATAAATAGTATTATATATAAGCAGTGTCCAGTACCGCGCGCCCCATGTGCACGCCGCCGCCGTATGGGCCGCAGCGAAGCGTGGCCGAGTTCAGCTAGTATAAAATAAAATCGTAAACGAGCCGCGTCTGTACATTAAAGATTATTTAAAAAAAATTAAAAAATAAACAATTTATACACATTATGTTACCGCGGTCAAAAAAATAGCTTTTAGAATTTTTGTCTATTTGTCGGTTTGTCTGTTTGTCTGTGCGTTTGTGCACGTTGATCTCTGAAATGGCTTAACCGATTTGTATGCGGTTTTCACTCATGTATACAGCAAGCTTCCCTTAACATTTAGTGTTTGTTTCATTCCAATTTCCAATCATTCCAAATACAAACAAAAAGATACGTGCTATACCGAATACCACGCGTACGAAGTTGCGGGCTCAGCTAGTTACTTATAACCCGTCGGAAATTTCTCGAGACTTCGAAAAAATGCTACACTACACGCTACAAACAGTCGACAACAAAAGTGTTTATAGAAAATTAATTTAAAATTTACACAACAAAAGCGATGTTAATTTATTTATTATCAATGCTGGATTATAAGTAAATAATCCAGAAGAACAATCAACAAAAATTAAATATCTAAGTAAGAATAACAAAATCGAGGGAGAGGAAAATACTTAATAACAGGTACACGTGCCATTGCGCTACGGGGCGGGGCGACGAACGAACGCTGCGACGCGGGACGAAAGAAGCTCATTCTTGCTAAGTCTCGACATATTTCCTAAGCATAATATATACGCGCGAAAATGTATTTCAGCTAGGCTGAAGTTAGTCTTTCATTCAGCTAGTCTGAAGCTAGTCTTTCATTCAGCTAGTCTGAAGCTAGTCATCATTCAGCTAGTCTGAAGCTAGTCTTTCATTCAGCTAGTCTGAAGCTAGTCATCATTCAGCTAGTCTGAAGCTAGTCTTTCATTCAGCTAATCTGAAGCTATTCATCATTCAGCTAGTCTGAAGCTAGTCTTTCATTCAGCTAGTCTGAAGCTAGTCATCATTCAGCTAGTCTGAAATGATATTTCAGGCAGATTACGTAAAGTTGATAATGAAAAACTTCGCATGCTGAAAACCAGATCACGGTTCCCTAAGCTTACCCTAACCTTTGAGGAAATGCCACGGAATTCTCCACTTCGCCTAAAGAATTGAAATATATAAATTGATTTAAATTCAGGCGTAGGTAGATCATCGTTTCTCAAACTTATTAATGTCATGGCCGACTAAAAAAAAGTAAATAAAAACTGTTAACTTTACAATGCAATTAAACAATGACCTTAAAGTTTTACATTGGTTAATTTATTCGTGTGCGTTTAGAAAAATAACCTACGTTTTTATAAACTTGGTTATTATATTTACTTATTGTGATTTTGTAAAATTTGTTTTTAAATTAA
This sequence comes from Bembecia ichneumoniformis, assembly GCA_910589475.2. Lineage (NCBI taxonomy): Eukaryota > Metazoa > Arthropoda > Insecta > Lepidoptera > Sesiidae > Bembecia > Bembecia ichneumoniformis. Next base: position 12,007,563 of record OU342536.1, on the reverse strand, counting down.
ATACGTTTAAACGTATATTTTAAAATTCTTATTTACTGAATAATAGTGAATAATGGAGACCATCGTCCTCCTAGATTGAGAAACGATGGTCTAAGTATTCAAGACCAAAATCGCAAGTGTGCGGAGTGCCTATGCAATGAACGTGTAATATGCGGCCTTGTCAGGAATATTAGTAATGGAACCGATAGAGCGGACATCTGTCGCTTGATCGTGATCAAGAGTGACTGGATTTGTACAGTTGGCAGCGAATGTTCATAACACTTGAACCTTAGTGCTGGCCTAGTAAGGGGAACTTACTAAAGGAATAATAATAATAATAAGCCTCGACCAACATCTCAAGAGGCTCTCGCTAGATGGCTGGATCAAGGGACAGATACAGAAGGCGGTACTTCTTGACACGGCATGAATTGTCAGGAGGTTCCTCACTCCCTTAACCACCGGTAGCTTGGGCCTTGCCCCGCTACTAGTGGAGAAGATATCTCTTTTTAAGTTTTTTATAATATTTAATGTTTTTATATACATATTGTAAAAAATTTAGAATTAAGAAAAGAAATAAATAAGTGTATAATAATAATAATAGGGAACACTTGAAGGAAAACTTAGTAAAAGTAAACTTTGAATTTACTTAGTAACGTAACTAGTAAAAATAAGTTAATAAAAGTAACTTTATGTTGACTTTGTACTTTTTTATATATATGTATATAGTAAAAAAGCGACAAGCAGGCTATTTTACAAAGGTACTACTACAGACCTTGCAAGAAATCATCACTTGCTCATGTACATATCTAGGGATGCAACATCGCTCATACAAGTAAAAACATATGTAGATATTTTCAAAAGTGGAGCATCTATGTTTTGAAAATATCACTTAAAAATATTTATTAAATAAATATTCACTTTTAACAGAAATGAAACAAAATATAATAAACATATATTTATATAATTTTCAGAATTTGTTATTTTTAACTCTTTTTTTTAATAGAATTTTAAAATAACAATTATGATAACCTGGTACCCAGTAAGTGGTTTCTCTCCTGGGTGTTTGTAGCCTCAGTTTCTGAGAATAACCGCTCGCTGGGTACCTAAGTTGCCACGATACGCAAATAGATCATAGCTAAGCTATGAAGTACTAGAAATAACCCCTTCATGTCATCCCACATCTCGTTTTATAGGAGTGACATCGTTCATAAAACATCGCTCATGAAGAACAATGTATCGTCGACGTTTTGGGTTTCAACATCGATGTATCGTTTACATCCCTACTTGCAAAGCCCTATACTGTAGTCTTGTGATATTTAAATCTACATACATACTTGTTGTGTGTAGAGACTCCCAATCTAATATTATATTTTTAATAATTTTAATTAATTAATTTAATAATTACCTAATAGTCTCATCAACGTCAAAATAATTAACGCCTAGTGCGAAATGGGTTTGTCCAGGAATCAAGTGTAATTCTCTGTTCTTTAAACTTTTAAGCATAACGTGTGAAAGAATAGCTTCAAATCCTTTATTGAACGAACCGAGAGCGGTTCCAAACATCTTGTTTCTCTGTCTCTCTCGGCTGTGTGTAAATTTCCTGTGATATTAGAGCGAAACGCATATACTGTGAGTGGAGTGCGTTAACAATGGTCGAGGGAATGTGTTGTATTGAACATCATAAAGGAACGAATATCTGTGGCAATGGGCACATCCTGTGGGACACTTGATGAGAGCTACAATCTACGATGTCGGATCGGACTGAGACGGTTTGCTACAAACGTTAAGCGGAAAGAAATCTTCATTGGAGTTAATACATTCCATCAATGCGATTTTTTTGGCGAACTCTTAGTCCATTCTTACAGTACTTAAAGGTAGGTAACTCAAGTAGGCTGTAAAGGTGTATAAGTACTGCCTACTTGAGTTAATTTAATAAAATAAAAAAATAAAAGAAAATAGCCTATAAAATAAAATCTAATATTTTTTTAATAGTGTTTCTTATTTCCGGCATCCATACTTTCTTGATGTGATTGTATTCGATGAAGCGACAACTTTCGATGTGTTAAAAAAAATTACAACTAATGCTCAGGGTGTGGGCGAAAATTCATTAAATATGCTGCGTACACTTTCTATTATTACTGCTCTGGTGAAAAGTCCATTGCGACTGATGTTTTTCCAGACTCATGGAAAATTGCTATAGTTAAGCCACTGCCAAAAGTTAGTAATCCTAAAGATTACAAATATCACCGACCCGTTAGCATTTTACCTGTCTTTTCAAAAATATTGAGAAAGTTGTCTGCAAGCAATTGGTGTATTACTTGAATACAAATAATATCTTGCCTCCTAAGCGGTGTGGCTTCCGAGCTGGTAAAAGCACGAGCACGGCATTTCTAAATGTGGTGGATGATATTTTGACAGCCAGAGATGCAGGTGTTCTTGTATTATTGGACTATTTTCGTGCATTCGACAAAGTCAACTTTACATTGCTTTTGGCTAAATTAGCCTATTATGGATTTGACAGTTTAACTTTAAAATGATTTTTAAGTTATCTAACTGGTCGTCACAGGATTAAAATAACCGGCAGTGATGGCACTAGGCTATACTTTGAGCGCTTGCCGGTATATAAGGCTGTGCTTATATACGTATAAGCACGGTATAGAATAAGCACGGTAAGCACAATTCTATACCACAGGGATTAATTCTGGGGCCTATAATTTTCATCCTGTAAACAGCAGACTTACCAAATTTTATAAAAAACAGCAACTATCATTTGTCTGCTGATGACTTCCAGATTTGTCAGTTTCAAGACTTGTGATACTTGCTTCACAGTTGACAAAATAAATGAAGATTTGGAACAAGTGACTCAGTTGTCGAATTCAAATGGTCTAGTTTTGAATCTTTCGAAAAGTAGTTTTCCTGTTATAGACACAAAAGCTCAAATCTCGAAAATCAATAGTTACTCGCCTTGTATCAAATGAAAGGGTATTCAGAATTCAGAAAATTCAGATTTGTGATGCAAAAAAAGCTTAACTAAGTTGAAAAAACAACTGCTTGTTAGCACGTACTAAAAAACTTATCCAATTTGTTCAAAATTCCTGTTCTAGATATTGCTTCTCCATTCCTTGTAGAGCTCATGTAACTCTTCACCTAACCAAAAACAATTATAATAAACATGGATTCCCGGCTTAAACTTCACTTCGCGGTACTACTTGCCGGTATTATTAGAAATAAAAGTCTATTGTAGTTGTTTGAAAAATTAAAATTCGCCCAGAGATTAAGAATACTATACCGTCTAACATGTCTTAGACGTAAAACCGCTGCCTTCCGCGGCAACTTCAAATACGTTGCATCTAACTAAATGTTGGAATTACATTCCACCCCCTATCAGAAATTTCTCTCTGTTAAAACAGTTTTTTTTTTTCAAAACAAGTATTATAAGGATTTATAATTTGCAGCAATTATTAACTATTTTAATTAATATCTATTGTCTACTACATCACTGTTTCCACTACGTCTATTTCACTTAGGTATATCTGAGCTTACTTTGTTTATGTATTGGGCCAATATTATTTTTCATCCCTTTGCTTATTTCCTCAATTATTTATGACTTCCTTGTATATTAGGAATTTTTATTATATGTAAATTCGGAATTTGAATTTGTAAATTAGTAGATAAGTATTTGTAGGTATTTAATTTTAATAAGGTATCCACGGAAGATCAGCGTCGTGGTGCATGCTACGATGAATGCTGAGCGGAAACCTTTTAAGTACACTTTTATGCTGTTACACTGTATTTTTACCAATTAAACAAATTTTCTTTCTTTCGATATAGACTTCCTCTAGAACCCTCAATTCATTGTCGCCAGCTTTCATCCTTAATCCCTTTGGCAAATCATCATTATTCTCTATCTCCCTTATTTTATTTTTCCATATTCCAAGGAATGACTTAATATAGGACCGAGCAAACAATAGTTTTAACTATTTAAAGGGAATCGAAAGAGGTTTTTGGCTAGCTAGAGCTGCATAGAAAATTAAAAGACAGATTAAGTATTGTTAAAATTAAGAGTTAAGTACTGATACGTACGACCAATAAATATATTAAAAAACTAAATTTAAACAAATTATGTTACAACAAAAATATTTCTGGATAACGTCAACAATTATTTAAAATTCAACTTCCTTTGTCAATTTTATCATAGAGAAGTTCAGTTATTATTATATGTATTCAATAATAATAATTACCGTACGATCCAAACATGGAAAACATCTTGACAATTTCATTAGTTAGTATATATTTGAACAAAATTGTTCAGGGCTCCCTGTATTTTCTGACTCTTGTTCGAAATGATTAAATATTTACATAATATATCTTTATTAATACCAAGTTATTAAACTGTTAGTTATAAATACAGGCTGTAGATTACATAATTTCTTATGTATGTTATGCTTATGTTAAGTATGTTAAGTTATGTATGTTAAGTCTATGATTAGATACGAGTATATTCAATGTTGACAGCTTCTTGAGTACTCTTCATCGGAGCCTATTTACTCCTTGTCTAGATTACGTTACTAAAGTGTTTAGGTTATTGTATTGCATATTTATTACAATTATTAACAATCAAAAAATCGATTTGATGGCGTGGCCGTACTTAGAGTAAATAAATTTAAACAGCCAATATTATGCACAGAACGAAGTCTGGGTGGAATAAATGGTGTACAACAGGAGTTCACTGTGATCCAAAAATGCTGAATAAAACCAAAGGCAAGGTCTACAAAACGGCTGTGAAGCCTGATTTACTCTATGGTATCAAAACGAGCTTTTCGAAGAAAACCCATGAGCAAAAATGTCATACCACTTTAATGGGCATCTTACGTTGGGCGAGTGGAGTCATTCTGAAAGACAAAGTAAGTAAATGGCTTAGTTAGTCAAAAATAATCTGAACCATGGACAAGGATGAGTCTTTTTTATGTCATGTTTGCTTTCCACTTGGGAAACAAGAAGAAGAAGAAGAAGAAGATTATCAATCAAAAATGTTTCCATCAGCTAATCGCTTTCGCTTGTCATTTATACCGCGTTCACACTCCGTTTATTTTATGATTGTTGATGTAAATTATTTCGCTCTCTGCCTCGTCTTGAATATATTCACTGACTTTGTTTTCCTCAAATAGTACACTAGAGAAATGTACCTATTTACACTTTGCCACGTCGTCGTCTTCGAGCACTGCTCTAATTTAAGTAATAAATAATCTGTCTATATAAAAAAATGTTGTAAGTAGTTACACCATTTATAAATCGAAAACGGCTAGACCGATTTTTATGATCTTTGATTTGTTCAATTTGTCTATTAAAATTCTACGCCCCGAATAGCAAAATAACAATTAAAAAATCTGAAATATTCAAGAAAATATTTTTTTCTTGCTCATTTTGTATGGAACGGGGTTTGAGGAGGTACGAAGTCGGTATTATAGTAGGTATTTGAAATAAAAATACAGATTATAGTCAAATAAATATAATTTGCTTTATTAAATTAAATCTGTATTTGCCTTATTATTATTTTATTTTTTTATGTTAAGATCGGCAGACAGGCTGAGGGTATGTACTTGATGGTACATACCCTACTTGATGGTAGGTGGCTACCGTCGCCTATAACACGAGCAACGCCAGAGCTGCTGCAAGTGCGCTGTCGCCTACAGTAGGATTAAGGATAAGGGATTAGGAGTGAATAGGGAAATGGGCTCTGGCATCCCTTATTCACTCACCGAAGCACAACAGCACACGTGCTGTTATTTCACGGTGGTCTTCTGTAAGGGTGTCGTTACTGCCGCCAGACGGGCTGCCCAAATGACTGCGAAACGCAGTGTGCCCTGCCACTACTTTCCAGCTCTAGACCAGAGCCAAATTTGAAAAGTTCATTTTTCAAAGTTGACCCTGCCGGGAATTTATGTAAATGCCAGACTATTATGTAATTATGTAATTTTTATTAAAAATGCCAGACAAGCAGAGAGAACTTGATGGTAGTAAGTTACCGTCGCCAATGCGAATGTGATGGCTACATCATAAATGGAAAATTCTTGCCAAATCTATTAAACTGTAAGGACAAGAAGGAGAGGATAGACTCTTACGCATCAAAACAACGGCCTCATGTTTTATTTCAAGGTGATCTTTTGTTAAAGAAGCTACTCAATTTATGACTTAGACTTAGCCTGCGACTTCGTACGCGTTGAAAAATAAAAGATATAACTTGACGCCTGAAATTATACTTTTGCTAAGCGGTGGATATTGTTTATTTTTAGATAGCTCGTGCCTGCGGCTTCGCCTGCGTAAAATATTTAGCCTATGTCCATCCTGAAATTCTATTATATTGGTTTTTTTAGGGTTCCGTACGTCCGAATAAAAAAAATGGAACCCTTATAGGATCACTCGTGTGTCCGTCTGTCCGTCCGTCACAGTCAATTATCTCGGAATCTACTAGACCGATTAAGGCTCTGGCTCACTCATCGAACATCGAAAAACGAACATCGAACCCTTACTTATTTCACGGTGGTCTTCTGTAAGGGGGTGGTTACTGCCGCCAAACGGGCTGCCCAAATGACTGCGAAAACGCAGTGTGCCCTGCCACTACTTTCCAAATTCAGACCAGAGCCAAATTTGAAAAGTTGATTTTTCAAAGTTGACTCTGCCGGGAATCGAACCCGGGAATCCTACAACAGAGCGTTAGGCCAACCACCCTAACCACTCATCCAACGGGCTCGTCAAACAGATCCAACAGTTTATATCAAACAGATGCTGTAATTGCGCTGCCAAATTTCGTAGGATAACGGATAAGGGATTAGGAGGTAACCGCCTACAACCAAGTGTACCGTCAGCTTAAGTGCATACCTTTGCATAAATACTTACTCCTTAGATATATATTTAATGCTGTGATATATTGCATACATAAATTGCTGTTTGTTAGCTCACGCTGTTATTGTAGTGTCAAGTGAAAAGGCACTATGTAACGTGAGGCGGACGGCGCGAACATTATCCCTTATGAGTGTCTTCACTCGAGCGAGAGCGTCCCTCATTTTAACGTAGGTATAATTTGACTCCTAATGGCTGCAAGTATCAAATTTAACTTAGAATTTATGGCACCTGTAGACAGTATAATTACGGCATATATTTAGACGCAGTCTCATCGTCTGTGTTTGAGGTTGTATATTTGATAATGGCCTAAAATAATCTGACACACGTATCAATCACTAGATTCTAATATAGAATTATAAATTGATTGATGTGATTGTCATGTGTCTGGGACACGGGCGGTGATGGATAAAATAAGAAGAGACGACTGGAGACTTGGTAAGTACTAAGGTAAGACTTCTTTATTCACTAATGCTTTTTCACATGTAGGTAGACTGAGCCACGACGTTTTATAATTGACGTTTTATAATGATAGCCATAGACTATATTATATGACAGTGATGTCTAAATGTAAAAACAGTAATAAAAGCATTGTAGTGAATTGTATTTAAAATTTTATTATTTGGACACTACAAAAGTCTTCCATGTAGCATTATAGCCCTCGCATTTCCATTAATCTGAGGCAAATTATGGTTGGGGATGCTAGACTGGGTAAGTGTTCGAATACTTACCATTAGAGCCCGTTCACATGGCGATCCGTTTTCCAGATACTATGTCGTTGTATAAATGAGTTTACTCAATCTAGTAAGAAATATCGATCCGTAAAAGGCACATTTTAATGAAAAAGTCGTGAAGATATTATAAAACTAGCTGAGCCCGCAGCTTCGCACGCGTGGTATTCGTTATAATGCGTAACTTTTTTGTTTGTGGAATAAAACAACTAAATTTTATTTTCCCTGTCATTAAACCAAATAACATAACAAAGAAAAAGTATGTCTACTATTCATTACAAATACTTATACCTAACCGTCTTATAAGTACGGGTAAGCAAAAAATGTAGATATTTGTTACATTTATAAAAGAAATATGTACTGACTGAGCCCGCAACTTCGTACGCCTGATATTTGGTATAACGAGTAACTTTTTTGTTTCTAGCCGATTGGAATTAAGCAAACACTAAATGTTACGTGAAGCTTGATACAATACATCAGTGAAAACCGCATTCAAATCGGTTTAACGGTTTCTGAGATTAGCGTGCACAAACGTACAGACAAACAGACAAAAATTCTAAAAACTGTTTTTTGACCTCTGTAACATAAGTACAACGTGTATAAATTTTTTTTTATATTTAAAGTACAAACACGGCTCGTTTACGATTTTATTATATGCATAGATAAAGTCACTGTCCGCTTCTGTTTGTTTCCACACTAACTTCTTCTAAATCACCCAACGGATTTTGATACGGTTTTCACTATTGGAAAGAGCGATAAACGAGGGAGGTTTGTGTATATAATTTGCAGAAAAATATTGCATCGTATACTCGTATGATTGCGGTTCGCTAATCATACGAGTATATATGTACATATGTAGATTTAATTAACATATTTTTTATAAATGGTTTCGCTAAAGAATTTTTGGTATGACTTAATAAATTCTCAGAAATCCTTTGAGTTAGGCCTTTGTCTGAATTCTTTAGGAATTTCTATTAAAGGTAAATAAACACGAGCAGACTTCAGTTTAAGCAATTAAGTGAGTTGCTTAACTAGCGTCGAATTTCAAAAACGTCACGGGAGGCATGCCTTTCAAATTAAATTAAACTTGTTTTTTTTTTAAGAAAGAATTTCTCTTTTATTTAATCAACGCACAGTTTACTTAAAGATTCAAAAGGGCTTATGTTAATTGGAACAAAATTAAAAATATAATTTATAGCAGACCCAGCAGACGTCTTGCCCAAACAAAAAAAAAACCACTTGTATTCTGATCGCAGCGCCACCTACAGGGCGCAATTGTGAATCACTCAAACACACAAAAAAATTCCTCAAAATAGGTCCAGTGAGGTAATTTTTTAGGAGTTCATTTTATACGCATACAGTAGAATCATTTAAATCAAGAGATACAAATGATTGGATGAGTGGTTAGGGTGTTTGCCTTAACGCTCTGTTCTAGGGTTCCCGGGTTCGATTTCCGGCAAGGTCAACTTTGAAAACTGAACTTTTCAAATTTATCTCTGGTATGAAAAGCAGTGCCAGGGCACACTGCGTTTTGCAGTCTGGCGGTAGTCCACCCCCTTACAGAAGACCACCGAGCACGTGTGCTGTTTGGTTTCGGTGAGTGAATAAGGGATACCAGAGCCCATTTTGCTGTCCAATCCCTTATCCTTAACCCTACTGTAGTCGGCAGCGCACTTGCAGCAGCTTTGGCGTTGCTTGTATTATAGGCGACGGTAGCCTCTACTATCAAGAGGACCGTCAGCCTGTCTGCTGATCTTAACATAGACAGTTATTTAAAGTTTTTCAACAATTAAAATTAGCTGTATTATTTATTCAATAGGGTTTAATTATGCCTGTTAATTTAAAGTATGCTCATTAGAAGCAACTTTCCTTTTAGATCACTTCGACGTAATTCGAACGTTATTATAAAGTTATGAACGCCGACATGTTGCTTGCAAGAAGGCTTTGAGCTCGGATTTTCTGAATTTGACACGTCTCAGTCTATACATTTCGGATATACGCTAATACTGTTAGTAGAGGGTTGCCAAATGAAAGCGAAAATTCGGGAAGCAACTAGGGACTTCGCTACCAATCGATCTGACATTAAAGAAAAGCTAATTTTAATGGAAGTAACAAATTAATTATTTTTAGTTAATTTATTAATTCGTCTTACTCGGGTTCTGTTAAGTATATTTAACTAGCTTTTGACCGCGATTTTATTCGTGCCTCTTTTTCTTAGGTGTTGCCCCTATATTTTTGTCAGGCGTTGAATTTATTAATTTTCATTTTTAGGTGATCCCGTACAAATAGTACTCTGTTCTGAGAGAAGGTTTCCCTGTGTCCTTTGCGTATCCTAAACGTGTATGCTAAATTTCACCGTGATTTGTTGAGTAGTTCAGTCGTAAAAGCGCAACAAGCTTAGGATTAGCGACCCACCATTTTTATTTTTTTTGAGTAGGAAAATCTGCGAGTCAGATCCTCACTGCCCATGAAGAGATCGGTGGGGTATGTGGGACTTCTACCCACTAAAAACCCACGGTGTTTCCTCGCGCCGTCTATTTTAAGGGATCGTGAAAAACATCTGCCTTAGCGACCCACCCTGACTTCGCACACATGCATTTTTTTTTCTATGGAAATTATATCCACAAACCTTCCTCGTTTATCGCTCTTTCCACTGGTTAAAACCGTATCAAAATCCGTTGGGTGGTTTAGAAGAAATAAGCGAAGAAACAGACAGGCAGACATCGACTTTATTTTCTAATATGTATTGCTACTTATAAATTAAAAAAAATTAAACTTAAAAGCATTATATCTATCCATTTAGAAAGAAGTCGTGATTAATACAAGCAGAGCACACTGCATTCCGCAGAAAACTGGGCATATCATCTGGCGACAGTAACCATCCACATAAGAACAGTAACCACACGCAGTCAGCGGCTTTATTTTCTAATATGTATTGTTACTTATAAATAATAAAAAAATAAACTTAAACGCATTATATCTATCGATTTAGAAAGAAGTCGTGATTAATAGAAGCAGAGCACACTGCATTCCGCAGTAAACTGGGCATACCATCTGGCGACAGTAACCATCCACATAAAACCACAGCGAAGTGCTGTTGTGATTCGGCGAGTCAGTAAGGGATATCAGAGTCATTCCCCTTTCTCTTTTCAACCCTAATAAATTATTAACTGTACCCGCGCCTTTTTCCGCGTGGAATTTAGATTGTTTCTCGATATCAGTGAAAATCAATTACCTACCTCGCAGTTGTAGCGTACGCATCTTGACTTTGTTCAAGTTCCTCTGTAGTTTCACGGCGGGGTCGCGCTTTTCATAACTTTTCATATCTTATTATCTCTTTAACTATACGTCCAAAACATATGCAGTAAAAAGCAAATATCATACTTGTGACGATAAACTTGCCGATTTTGATAAGGATTCATAATTTTGTTGATAAAATGACTATTGGTCATTTTATGTTGATAAAATTTAATTTAATTAATTCTTAATTAATTTTAATTTCTTTTTTAATACAAAATCTTTAGGCTTAAACATATGCTGTCCCTAATTTTTTTGTAACCATTATCAAGCTCTACAACTTTTCTGTAGAAATCAAGTCGTTAAAGCAGCGTTCGAAAGAAACGTTTTCGTTCAACCATTTTTTCGTAGACTTACTTTGCAAATCCGATTACCACGAAAAAGCCTATTCATTTTACGGGATAGTATATAGCTTATGTCCATCCTGAAATTCTATTTTAATTATTGTGGAGAGACAATCTCACATCTTTATAATATTAGTAGGTATAGTTTAAGCTACAGTAACCCTTACCTTCAGCCTGCCGACCTCTACGTAAGAAAAAAAAATAAAGTATTATATCAGCACAACCTATGGCCATAAAATTGGCATTTTATGGGGCAGGGCTAAGTAACAAACTTGGCAGCCCATGAGCCCAGAAAATCTCAACTAAATAACAGCACGCATGCTAATGTGTTTTAGTGCTACCCATTCCTTATCCATTTACTAATTATGTCCTTCAATAATAATAAGTACATACTTGTAATAATCATATTTTTCTCAAATATTAGAATTATTTTCTATTTCTTTATATGATATAAGGTTATAGATAAGTGAACACTCCGCTTTATGAAAAACGAGTATTATTGTCTATATAAGATTGAGTAATCAATCAAATAAATAAGATTGCTAGCCAATAAATAAAATAAAATAAATAAATTGGATGCTAGGCAAGGAAATTGAGTAGGGGTGGTCAGGAGATTGAGTTTATCTTATTTATTACCTACCTAAATACAACCGGACATTCGCTTTTATTTCTTAAAATACCAATGAATTTTGCCCACTGATACCGGAACTACATAATGTGAATAAAAAAATTATTAATGGAAATTAGGCTGAAAAATTATTTATTCAATTTAAATACTTTTAAAAAGTTTATTTTTTATTAGCCGAGCCCGCAACTTCGTACGCCTGGTATTCGGTATAGCGTGTAACGTTTTTGTTTGTAAATCGATTGCCGTAACAGCAAATGTTACGGGAAGCTTGATACAATACATCAGTAAAAACCGCATTCAAATCGATTAAGTCGTTTCATATAAAGCAGACAAAAATTCTAAAAACTATTTTTTGACCTCGGTAACATAACGTGTACAAATTATTCTTTTGAAAAAATATTTGGTGGCTCGTTTACGTTTTTGTCATATGTAGGTATAAATATTTATTTATAAATACATATTTTTTTTATTTCCTTTTTATGTAAAGGCCTTCAGACAGGCTGATGGTTCACTTAAAGGTTGCTGGCTACCATCGCAACGCTACAGGTGCTGCAAGTGCGCTGCCGACCTTAGTAAGGTTCAGGATAAGGGATTGGGAAGGGATAAGTAACTCACTCACTTGTCGAAACACAACAGCACATATGCTGTTATTTCACGGTGGTCTTCTGTGAGGGGTTCGTTACTGCTGTCAGACGGACTGTCCAAATGACTGCGAAACGCATTGTGCCCTGCAACTACTTGCCAGATCCAGACCAAAGGCAATTTTGAAAAGTTCATTTCCTAAGTTGACCCTGCCGGGAATCGAACCCGGGTACCCTTGAGGCAGAGCGCTAAGGCAAGCATATTAAGCAATCGACCAACAAGCTCCTCAAATCGTACTAATATTATAAATGCGAAAGTTTGTGAGGATGGACGGATAGATGTCTTTCACATAAAAACTACTGAACAGATTTGAATGAAATGTAGCACACAGATAGTTTATTACTTGGATTAACATATAGGATACTCTTTACCCTGGAAAAATGTTAAGTTTCTGAGGGATCGTCTAAAAATATAAAAATTGGCGCACCGTCGTCACAGTGATGAAGATATCAGGCGTTATTTAGGTATCCTATTTTTCAAACGCAGGCGAAGTCGCGGACAACAGCTAGTTTATAATAATTATACTATTTAAAAAGTGCAAAGTCAATAGAACGAATCGAACGATCCAAAGAAAATCTCATCGAGTTAACAAAGAATCCTGTAATTGTTAAAATAATAACGTTAATTAAACTTTTCAACATTAAAGAAAGTAATTTGTATTAAAGGAACCATTGTGCGTACAATCTTTAGATAATGGACCACGGCTCCCTTCACTTTCTAATGCCCGCTTTCCCCCCGGCGTCCCGTCAAAACGTCAAAATTCAACAGACACAGGAATCTGTTATCAAAAATTCCCATAACCTCCGTTGATTTATTACCTTTATGCGCCATTTTGACGTCAACGTGTGGCCAGGAATCAAGCGGAATATATGTATGTGTTTGCTCATATGAATCTTATATTAGATATTCAATAAATTTGAAGAATATTTATGAAAAATTTCATCATCATCATTATCATCTCAGCCGTAGGACGTCCACGGCAGGTTGTGCCGCAGAGAAGAGGTAATGGGGTGCTTCAGAGGGGAAGCCCCTCGCTGACTGCCCGCTGCGAGATGTGAGAATGGGCAGCTCGTGCCACTTCGCCCGGGGGCGGTGGACATGGGGTTGTCCGCCGTCATCACAACACCGGGCAACGAGGGAAGACGTGTTGTGTGTTTCCGGCACGTCTCTCCACGGCGCGGAGATCAAACTCCGCGCCTAATCGAGGTGGAGCCCGCAAGGGCGCGGCCGGGGAGGCAGGCGGGGGAGGCAGATGCATGTTTTCCCGATCCCTTACCCCCCCGCCCATAGACGGCGCGAGGAAGCACCATGGGTTTTTAGTGGGTAGAATGCCCCACATACCTCATCGATGTCCCCATGTGGGGATCTGGCTCGCAGATTTTCCGACGCTAAAGGACGTCCACTGTCCAGTGACAAAGGCTTCCCTCCTAATTCTGCTGCTGAGGGTCCACTTAATGGTAGGTGGCTACTTAAGGATAAGGGATTGGGAACGGATAGGGAAATGGGCTATAGCATCCCTTACTTCACTCACCGAAACACAACAGCACACGTGCTGTTATTTCACGGTGGTCTTCTGTTAGGGGGTGGTTACTGCCGCCAGACGGGCTGCCCAAATGACTGCGAATCACAGTGTTCCCTGTCACTACTTTCCAGATCCAGATCAGATCCAAATTTGAAAAGTTCATTTTCAAAGTTGACCCTGCTGGGAATCGAACCCGGGAACCCTAGAACAGAGCGTTAAAGCAAGCACCTAACCACTCATCCAACGGGCTCGGTAACTTTCGTTCGTCTACGGTCACCTCATTCCTGATTCGATCTCGCAATGTAACCCTGAGCGTATAGCCCTCCAGAGCTCGTTTAGCGACTTTGAGGCCCATAGTTAGAGACTAAGTTTCAGCGCCATATGTCATCACTAGCAGCACACATTGGTCGAAAGCTTTTGTTTTAAGACACTGAGGAATTTTGGACTAGACGATGTCACGGAGCTTCCCGAACGCTGCCCATCCGACCTGGATTCGACGATTGACCTAAATTATTTTTATGATTTCAACCAGGTTTCCAAGCATGCTGGCTGGCATGGCTAATTTGCTGACCGAGGTAATAGCTAGCTTGGAGTCGCCAGTTGTGCCGACTAATAATTTTGACATAAAATATAATAAATACATTTTTTATTGAAAGCCAGGATTTTTTAAAAGTTAAGGTCATCAGCCCACTTGGATGGTGTAGGTAGCTACCGTCGCCTATACCTAACACAAGCAACGCCACAGGAGCTGCAAGTGTACTGCCGTCTACAGTAGTAGGAATAAGGATAAGGGATTAGGAAGATATTATACAAATTGACAACATGTATTTGTATACAAAATTTCATGATGATTGGTTGAGTAGTTAAGGCCTGAAAGCATAAAAAAACAAACAAACTCACTTTCGTATTTATGATATTAGGGTACACAGCTGGCACGATATCTCTTATTTTGATTTACCTGGCGAATTTCGTACCACCTTCTGCGAATTCGGGGCGGAGACAAATTCAACAAATCAAAGATCATAAAGTCAGTCCGTCAGTCCAGCAGTTCTCGAGTTACAAATGGTACAACTAACACGATTTAATTTTTTAATTATATAGACTGATAAGATTAGTATTAAAAATACCTATTAATAAATTATATAAATATATTTTAAAACCTAAGATATTTTTTTATTATAAATAATTATGCTCTACAAAAAAATATTAATAAGTGCTTTTAATGGCCTCTTTATTGTGTAGGGAGTAAACGCTGCTCAGTAAGTAGCAGCCATTATGGCCTCTTCAGAATTCTTTGGTGTAATTAAAAGCATTTTAACTTTGTCTATGGATTAAAGTTACCACGTGAAGAAATTTTGAGTATCTCTTAGTTGTATTTATGAAAAGTGGGGCTACCAAAGATTTCGTATTACAAAAATTTAGTTTAACAGAGACACAAATATTTTAGATTATTTTATATGTGATATTTTTAGACCATCCCTCGGGAACCTAACAATTTTCCAGGATAAAAAATATCCTATGTGTTAATCCAGGTAAGAAGCTATCTGTGTACCAAACTTCATCGAAATTTGTTCAGCCGTTCGCATTTATAATATTATTAGGATGTATTTAGAACATTCTTTTCTTAAAAGTCTGATCATGTAATCATCATTTTACATTGTATTCCTGCAAAGTGGTGTCTCTTTAAAAGACTAATATTAATGACTTAAAAAAAAAAAAAAAAAAAAAAAAACTGTATCATCTAGACAGATAATATATATTTTTTTTTTTCAAATTAAACATGATATATATTGTCGCCTTTTTCCTATCACTGAGGCCTTATCCTAAATATCTTTATCATATCCTACTATGTAGTCCTCAATAAAATGTCTGTCTAAATATCAATCCAGTATTTTAATGCAAACAGTTTAAAATTGTTTAAAATACAACATCCATTGAACTATAAATAGATGAAAATATTAATGAATATCTTCTGCTTTCATTCGCAAAGAATGAATTAATTTCTGCGTTAATTTCAGAATTAACACTATTTAGGCTTTGCAGAGAGAGCCTTGGAAATCAGCTCACCATTTTTTCATTTGAAAATATCTACTTCCACCTCTCCTAATTACTAGTTACTAGGCAATGAAAAGAGATGTCAGCACAAAACTTCGCAACAGTTATCACAATTTCAAAAGGGTTAACAAGTTGAACCGCAAAGCTCTTGTAATACAACCACATGATTAGGGGACTCCTTCACACGGAGATATGAGCGATGATGAGATATATTTTTGCGTAGCTGTGTTTTTATATTCAACTAGCTGAACTCGGCCACAGTTAGATGCAGCCCATACGGCGGCGGCGTGCGCATGGGGCGCGCGGTACTGGACACTGCTTATAAGAATTTTTCAATTCGAACCAGTAGTTCCTGTGATTAGCGCGTTCAACCAAACAAACAAACTCTGCAGCTTTATAATATTAGTATAGAAGTATAGATTAAATGGTGCATTTGAAGTCACTTTTACTGTTATGATTTTTAGAATACGAAAGTTAATCAAAAAGTTTTCAAACTGCATAGTGCTGTAGTTTTTTCAGTGCTGTCACAGTTTTTTCAAATGTAATCTGTCATTTAGACCTTTTTTACACCGAATTTCGATGGTTTTAATATTTAGGTTTCCACGTTATTAATTTCTTGTGTGAAATGATTCGGTAAAAACATTTCTCAGTAGGAATTGTACTGTGAGATTGTATGAAACTATTCATGTCGAATTAGGTGAGGCTCGAATTATATAGAACCGCGTGACCGAGCGTCCGGTCCGCTCCGCAATGAATTTGTATGAAAATATACGATGTCGCGCCAAGCGGCCGCGTATTAGAGGTTTTTGTCTTGTCTGTGGTAACATTTAGTGTGTCCTCCCTGTGTCTGTGTTCTCCGCTCTTCCGATGACAGTAAAAAATGAAGAAATATCTGTTGTATTGTAATTTCCATAACCGCTCCATAACTGAATAAATTAATTAAAGCCATCAACCTTAGTTTTGAAACCTAGTTTTATGTTACCGCGCCGCTGTACATATTATTATAGTTCGATAGGAACAGTTGTATACAATTTCAACAACGGAGCGGCTCGGCCGCTCGGTCGCGCGGATTCATATAATTGGAGCCTTAAATGTAAATTTTTGAATGGTGAACTCAAATTCTCCTAAGTTTTCTAAGAAAGGCTGACGGTCCACTTGGTGGTAGGTGGCTACTTCGCCTATAACACAAGCAACGTCACAGCTGCTGCAAGTGTGCTGCCGACTACAGTAGGACTAAGGATAGATAAGAGATTAGGAAGAGTTAGGGAAATGGGAACTCAAATTCCCACTACGTAAAAATAGTTAATATTAAAAACATAGCAAAGATAGTGGACACGTTTCCTTATTTACCAGCAAAAATATTCAGTTCACGGTAATGACTTCATATTTGAGAGGTTTCTTTTGGAACGATAATTATTTTAGGGTTTACGACGAAACAAACTTTGCTACCTACCCACATATCATTTGCTGAAATGCTCTGTAGTGGATTTTTATGAAGTCCTAACAGCAAATGAACCTTTTAGCTTTCAAGAGAGAGATGTTGTATGTTTGTTTAAATGTGTATGGTTAGCACCGGAATCAGTGCACCTATTTGAAAATTCGTTAATAATTTCAAAGGTACCTGGTCTACGTTATTTCAGATGGACATATTATGTATACCAAGTCCCCTAATTGCACCCGGGGCGTAGCTCGGGCGCATCAGACTAGTTCTAGTAAAAATAAGTGTTCTATAGAAGCCAAGTCTAGTGCAAGTTGCACAAAACAGGTCCGAGTTAAAGTAGTTTGACCTCATTGTTATTTGAAGAGATTAACACATCCTCAATTTAGACATTAAATGGAAACAAAAGTAACATCACTTTTATTAGAGTAAATGGATTGTTCTGGAACCGTAAATGCACCTAACATCTCTTAAATCTAGATTTCGACTAGTCAATATTTACTAGAGTATTCACTTTTGCAGGTTTTTAAATAAAATAAAATCAATTTTTTCAGACACTTTTTTGCCATAAATCAAGAGGGATACCACATTTAGATACACATAATATATAAATAATTAACAAAAGTATCACAATTATAACAATTAGAATAAATAATACAAATAAGTAATTGTCGGTAATCGTCACTATTAATTAGTTTTATATCTATGTGTAATGAAGGTTTTACTAGTAAATTATATATATAGAATAGGCCCCCTGATATTTTTTACACGCAGAACACAAAAGAGCATACGTGATATTATCAAAATCAAAAATCAATAAATAAAAATAAATAATGTTACTAACATTACATAGGTTAAGATTAAAAATAATATGTTTAGGAAAATGCCGGCGTACAGTGCCATGTTAAAAATAAACTATAACTTTTAAACACGAGCATCAGTCGTTGTGTTTATATTATAATCTGTAAATGATATTAAAAAAAAATATTTGATGGTTTAGTGGCGTTTAGTCCTAACAAATATTATAAATGCAAAAGTGAGTATGTTTTTTAGTTTGTTTGTTAGGATTTCACGCTTTAAATACTCAACGTGTATATGCGTCATCCTGGGTACAGAAACGGATATAGGGTGGCTTTAATACAAAAGAAGTACCGCTCCCGAGGGAAGCAGACGAAATCGCGAGCAAAAGTCATAATAGTGTCCTATTGTCATGAAAACACCCTTTAGCGGCTAAATTGCGTTTTTGTTAGTACGAGATCAACACAAGATCAATACACTACCATCTGATATTCGATTATCATAAACAAGTAATAATCATCGAGATTGTCCTAATGGCATATAAAAACTATATTTATGTAGGTGTACCTAATAGTTTTATATGACACAACCCCCCGGCCTTACTCTCATTAGACCGTTTTTTTAACCCTCGACCCGCATTCATCATCATCATCTCACCCGTTGGACGTTCACTGCTGGACAAAGGTTTCCCCCGTAATTTTCCAAAAGGACCATTCAGAAGCAGCCTGGATTCACCGTCGACCCACGGCCCTTATCAGGTCGTCTGTCCACCTTTTGGGGTGGACGTCCTACTCTGCGCTTGCCCGTCCGTGGCCGGCACTTCATATTATGTGTCCACCCGATGTCTGTAATTTTTGTTCATTTACGGATCTTATTCCTGATTCGATCTCGTAGTGTAACCCTGAGCATAGCCCATAGCTCGTTGAGCGACGTTAAGCTTTCTTACAAGGCCCATAGTTAGAGACCACGTTTCAGCGCCATATATCATCACTAGCAGCACACATTGGTCGAAAGCTTTTGTTATAAGACATTGCGGAATATTTGACTAGGAGATGTCTCGTAGCTTCCCGAACGCCGCCTATCCGAGCTGGATTCGACGATTGACCTCCTTCTAGAAATTGGTTCTAGCTGTTGGACTGTTTGTCTCAAGTAGATGTATTCGTCAACAACTTCGAGAGTTGAATTTCCGACTGTTACTGGGGTGGGCACAATATGGCCATTAGACATAACTTTCGTCTTGTCCATATTCATATTAAGGCCCACCCTTTGAAAAAATCGGTTGAGGGTTGAGGCCTTCAACCCACATTAACATATATAATTTAAAAAAATATTCTTATTCAAATAATTATTGCAAAATATTCGTACATCCAGAAAATTTACATTACAATTTAAAAAACGTTTCAACCACTCGAGCTTTAGCGTCAAAGCGGTTTCAATTTCATAACCAATTTGTAGCGATATTATTAAGTATTAATTTTATTCACCTTTGAATTCTTCGATTGTTACACAACAAGTCGTCCAACTGGTCCGGCAACAGATCTTGAAACCGATCTGATAACATTGACCCGAAGTCATTGCCCTTCTCTGTCATGTGATGTGATCCCCATAATAGAATTTATTTAATCAACTAGTCACGAAAACGTACTTACAAACAGGAAATACGACATCTTTATTTCATTGATTAAAATTCAGTTTTGAGTTACTGACTAGGATTATCAGAGAAAAAAATTAAAAATTTCAATAACAAGTCTTTTTGCTACTGAGCCATTATGAGATGAAGCCGTTGTTATGGCTTTTGTAACTTTTCTCACAGAACAGAAAAAAGAATTTGGCTCTGGTCTGGATCTGGAAAGTAGTGGCGGGGCACTCTGCGTTTAGTAGTTATTTGGGCAGCTCGTCTGGCGGCAGTAATCACCCCCTTACAGAAGACCACCGTGAAATAATAGCACGTGTGCTGTTGAGTTTCGGTGAGTGAATAAGCGATGCCAGAGCCCATTTTCCTATCCCCTCCTAATCCCTTATCCTTAATCCTACAGTAGTCGACAGCACATTTGCAGCACCTGTGGCGTTGCTTGTGTTATAGGCGACGGTGGCCACCTATCATCAAGTGGATCTTCCTACCATCAAGTCGGCACCATCAAATGTGCTGCCGACTACTGTAGAATTAAGGATAATGAATTAAGGAAGGGTTAGGGAAATGGACTCTGGCATCCCTTACTCTCTCACCGAAACACAAAACACAAGTGCTGTTATTTCACGGTTGTCTTCGGTAAGGGGGTGGTTACTGCCGCCAGTCGGGCTGCCCAAACGACTGCGAAACGCAGTATGCCCTGTCATTTCCTAAGTTGACCCCGCCGGGAATCGAACCCGGGAAACCTAGAACAGAGCGTTAAGACAAGCACACTAACCACTCATCCAAAGAACTCATCCATGGTGGAGAATGGGAATAATTCATCCCAATTACGTGGTAGTGGTGGCGACTGAGAGAAATAATCCCATTTGCCACCACTGGCGACGAACATGGTGGTGGTGAATGGGAACATACCCTTCCGCGGTCTACCCGTTTTACTGCTAAGCCATTCAGGGATACAGGCGTTCCACAAAGTGGCCGTTTTGCGATCTAATCGTTTTGATATTAAGTCATTCTGAGATGAAGACCTTCTGCTCGGTGGTCGTTTTACTACAATGTCATTTTGAGATATAGGCTTTCTGAGGCTGTGGTCGTTTTGCTTACTAGGCCTTATGCAGATAAGGTCATTTTGTAGATCCAGTCGTTATGATACCTACCCAACTTTATGCTTTTATGCTTTTTTATACTGTTTTTTTAAACAAAAATATAGAAAAAACCTTCAGTTTTACGCAATTGTACGTATTATTCCATTCTATGAAGTAAAATACTTCTTCGATTGTTAACTCACCATATAATGACTGCAATAAACAATTTATTAGTCAAGTGAATATAATAATATTTAAAAGTATTCTGTATATTGTTATTAATCCCTTTAAGGTTGTTTTTTATGTATAATGTTTTTTTTATGGTCGATAGACAGGCTGACGACGCGAACGGTCCACTTAATGATAGGACTGTTGACCTTAGTAGGATAACACATTAGAAGGACAGGTAATTAGGAAAACTATGTCAGCAGAGGAAAAATATTGAGTAAAATTAAAATATTGAGTAATAAAATAATATTTTTTCAATGGTTCAAACCGATATAATAATAAATAATTTGTGTAACTTTGAAACCGGCCACGTCAGCCTCGCTCGATGCTACCAATTATAAAGGGCAACTCTACCCCTAATAGGGGAGAATGGGGTAATTACGGCTGTGACCCGACTGTTAATTAAACGAAATTATTCAAGTGCTTATAAACAAATTAGACACAATTTGTTGGATACGCGAAAAGATTTTGTTATTTCATTAAGTTTTGCGATTCTCCAAATTCATTTCGGCTATAAATTAATTTTAAATTAAATTTATTTTACGTCCCTTAACATTCTTATCCAATATAAGTAAATTGTTTATAATGCTCAAATAAAGTCTCGCAAGGCTAAAATTAATGCAAAGCAAGGTTGTAAAGGATTAACTAGCGATTCGCCCCCGGCTTTGCACGCATGTAATCTTTTTTCCTCTTTGTACTAGTAAAAACTGTATCGAAACCCGTTCGGTGGTTTAGAAGAAGTTAGCTGAGAAACAGAAAGAGACGCACAGCGCTTTTATTTTATATGTGTACAATTACAGATATCGTTATAGACATATATAGATAGCCATCTGCAGCAGCCCCTTGTTGTGGAATGAATCACAGGCTGGAACACGCACTCGATGGGCGGACGACCGACACGTCTACTCTCGCCTGTGGCTCTCGTCTACCGACGTGGTGCGCACGAGACAGTATTGCCCGCGCGAGGAAAAGAGTAAATAAACGCATACACCACACTATCAATATAGAAAAATCTAGGAAGTTTTAAGGTTTATTTTGAATTAATTATTATGAAATATTTTGGAGTAAGACACTCTTTATTCCACATAGCCAGTTTTAAAGTTGTATTTAGTGAGACCCACCCCGGCTTTGCACCGGTTTTCTCGTTTTCTTCCCCGAACGAGGCAAAAACGGGGTGTTATAAATTTGACGTGTGTATCTGTCTTTAGAGTCGTAGCTCCTAAACGAATGGACCGATTTTGTTCCGGTTTGTTTCGTTAGTAAGCTGACGTAATCAAGATGGTTCTCAGCTATAGTTTACGAAGATCTGTTCAGGCGTTTGAAGATCATCAGCCCATTTCCTAGTTGACGAAGGGATTTCACTAACTTCCACAGATTCGATTGATGTGAAATTTGGTATACTGGATCTGATGCTGTAGCATCAAGTAGTGCGTAGGACAGCTAACTCCACGGCAACTAGTTTGGGCTCAATAGAAAGTCGGGGGTTAGTTTATAATTTTAACTGTAGCTTGTACATATAATAAAATTGTAAACGAGCCGTGTCTGTTCCTAAATTAAAATTTTACACGTTGCACTTTTGTTACCGTTGTCAAAAAAATTGTTTTTAGAATTTTTGTCAGTTTATCTGTTTGTCTGTGCGTTCGTGAATGCTGATCTCAGAAACGACTTAACCGATTTGAATTCGGTTTTCACTGATGTATTGTAACTAGGTTCTCGTAACATTTAGTGTTTCTTTCATTCCAATCGGTTTACAAACAAAAAAGTTACGCGCTATACCGTATACTACGCGTACGAAGTTGCGGGCTCGGCCAATTTATTATAAAATAAATATTCTCATTCTCGATATTTTAAAGTTGTACCTAAATCATCTCAGTCTTTCATTTTTACAGTAAAATAGAGTAATACTTAATAAGTAATTTTTTTTTTAATTATAGAATTAAAAAAAATCAAATAAGTAACAGATAAGAATCAGAATTTACCATTATAAGTGTATCCGCGCTCAATATTATGTTGACGGGCACTTAAGCGTATGTATAGGTCCTCTAAAGCACTTATAGCTCGAAGTCTAACCTGGCAAAACAGTGCCCGTCTCTTAGAAACGATTCCTAGCATTTTGGACAGCTCTACCAGAAAAATCCAGCTGCAACCACACAGAACGCTGCGAATGTCCTTCTTGAATCAATGTAACGCCTCTGGTTGCAGCAAATGCCTTCGTACTTTTAGCATTGATCCTTTGTTGAAAACAATGCTAAAATGATCCCGAGCTAAAACAAAAAACCATACAAAACGCCAAAAAGAATTCAAATTTAAAGTTTATTGAAAATTATGACCAGACCACAAGCAAAAAGAGTTCAGATAATAAAAAGTTCGTAACACCGATATTTTGCTACTTATCTATGTATTAATTTTGTTAAATAGTGGCCCATAATTTGTTTTGACTAGTATACATAGCTTAGCGTAGATTTCTTAACCCATTTCCACGGTCATTCAATTAGTAATCTTTTCTTCCTGTTCCTCGTCTCTGAGCGGAGTGTGCGTTTATATGCGCATGCGTATTCAGCGTGTCGGCTGTCGGCCCAAATGCCGGCACAACACGTGCTTCGCTAGACTCGACTTGCCGACTGATTGGAACACTTTCTTCGTTACGCGTAGTCTAAGTTATAAGACATATTAACAATTAACAAATTACCTATAAATTAACAAGTTGTCTTTTTGATTGTTTATTTTTATTTTTATTATTAACAAAAATAAAAATCTAGTAGTCTAGTAAATAGTCTAGTAAAATAGACCATCAGCCTGTCTGTCGACCTGTTTGTCAATTGCAATAGCGAGAACTATTTAAGTATTTTAGTAATTTAATACTATTTGAGTACTAAAAATAATATCAAAATTTTCTGGTTTTTTTTAGGGATCCGTACGTGCGAATAAAAAAACGGAACCCTTATAGGATCATTCGTGTGTCCGGACAGACGGACAAGGAACTCCTATAAGGGTAAACTAAAGCACTATGCAGACAACTGAAAAACATTTGAAATGAAATTTTGACATGACTGATAATTGCCCTGATGCAAGCAAATGTCGACTTTGAGGTGACGAACCCTTTCTTACCCTGACTGTACTAATGTAACCAAACGCAGTATTATTGTCCTGAGTGTGGTATCTAATCTATTCAAATTATAAACTAAAATTTCTGTTCGCCTCTGTTCGTTTCTCCGTTAACCTTTTCTAATCCACTAAACGAATTTTAATAGGGTTTTCACTAATGGAAAGGGAGATACCTAATGTGTTTGTGTATATAATTTATACAAAAAATTGCGTCCATGCGAAACTAGGGGCGGCTAGCTAGTTTTAAATATAAAAAATTAAGAAAGCAAATTTTTTCTTCCAGACGCCTCTAACCTTAGAAGCTTCGATTGTTTGATACTGCGTACAAAATTATCTCAAAGAAATAGAGCAAAGCAGGCCTATATCATTCGGTCTGTTCGCTGACTTTTTATAACTTACTGTGTTGTCGGTTTTCACTACAGTTTAGAGAATTACTTCTGTAAAAGTCATAATAAATATATGTAATTTAATAAATAAGTACAAATAACATTTTATTTTTGTAAACTTATAAATTGACGTTTTAACGCTTATATGAATTACGCCTCTTAGTCATGTGAACCTCTTTGAAGTTTACGACTAACATTCTTATCTAAAAACTAGCTGAACTCGGCCAGGTTTCGCTGCGGCCCATACGGCGGCGGCGAGCTGCTTATATATAATACTATTTATCGTAGCGTGATGTTATATAGCCTATAGCCTTCCTCGATAAATGGACTATTCAAAACAAAAAGAATTTTTCAATTCGAACCAGTAGTTCCTGAGATTAGCGCGTTCAAACAAACAAACAAACAAACGCTTTATAATATTAGTATAGATATATATTAACCGCTTTGATATCTCAACTTGTACCAAACAACAAATCATTATCGTATCGGTTAACGCGAGTAACGGCCCGTTGCTTCACGCCAACGTTACGTAAGGAGAAAGAAAATATGAGTACGCGGAGGTAACTAATCATATTTTAATGCTTATTTTTATCTCTATTTCACTGTTTATGAACTATGTGTTTAAGTATTCCGAAATATTATACCTGTGGTACAATTTACTTTTTGATTAGATGTATTTAAATGAATGGCAGGGCACACTGCGTTTCGCAGACACAAACCGGGCAATTCGTCTGGCTGCTGTAACCGAGGTGGTTATAGAGAAATATCGAGAAATAATAGCATAATTATGTACTATTAGTACCATAGTTATTTCTATAAATCGATGAATGAGTGGATGATTCCAAAACCTTTTCTCAAATCAGTCAATCTGCCGTCAGAAGGTAAGGGTGTGGGATGTCCAACCAACGGAGATGTCCAGTTTTAGCTATGATAGCTGTTGCACGCGACTTTTCTTAGTATCTTTGTAAAATATTATGTTACTCGTTGATAATGTAGCTTTCTATAGGTGAAAGACTTTTTAAAATCGGTCCAGTAGTTTTTGAGTTTATTCATTGCAAACATACATACAAATCTTTTCTCTTTATAATATTATGAGTATACTAGTATTAGTATTAGTATAGAAATATAGAATTATTGGAA
Source organism: Bembecia ichneumoniformis (assembly GCA_910589475.2). NCBI lineage: Eukaryota > Metazoa > Arthropoda > Insecta > Lepidoptera > Sesiidae > Bembecia > Bembecia ichneumoniformis. Next base: position 11,981,655 of record OU342536.1, on the reverse strand, counting down.
AAAATAGTTTTGGGAACTTATTACCGGGGGATGAAAAGTTTAATCCAGCATGAAAAGTTAATCCAGAGACATGAACTGTCTCTGTGCTTAGTTTTACCTAATCTGTTCGGCTATAACAAATATATACAAACTTCCATTTTTATAATTTCAGTATTATTAGTAATGTTATTATTATTATTATTATTATTATTATTATTATTATTATTATTATTATTATATTATTATTATAAACCACACTAGCAGCTATTCAGCTGATGCGTGTGTATCTAATGGTTTGAAGATTATATTTTCATCATTTTGTCCAGTCTGTTCTTAAAACAATTCACTGATGGCGTCATGACAACACTTTCAGGGAGTCTGTTCCAAACCGTCTCCACTCGGTTAGGTAAAAAGTGCTTCCTAGGTATTTTCTTGCTTGGATTTTGGCATAGCTTTAAAGGGTGTTCTCGTAAGTGCTTATTAGTATCAAGGGTGTATAGTTCTTGGAGACAGGGCGCATCGTAGATCTTATGCAGTATCTTGTAAGTCTCGATGAGACTTAAGGAATGAAAATTGGTTTATCATAGGTGTCTTGAAGTTCAGGCAACTTTTTAGGTGCGGTATATGTATGTCTAGTCTTAAGCGAACTCTTCATACTCGAAGAGTTTATTGATTGACCTTTTTAGTTATATGTCTGTGCCATCATTGCTCCCAAACGGATTGATCGATTTTGATTTGTTTTTATTTATTTATTTATTTACAGCAACTTACAGTAGATATAATGTGTTAGGACTCATTAGAATAGGCTCAATAGAGTGTCGGGGGTTAGTTTGAAATTTCTAATTATACCTTGTTATTTTTCTATAAACATTCATATTATTAATGTCGCCTATAAAACAATCTATATTTAACAACGACAGAAATACGATGCACTGTAAACGATTTATTTACTGATTCAAGTGATTTATTGATATTTCTCTTTGAACGTTGTCGAAAATTCGTACCAAATTACAAGCATGAATTTATCGTGCGTCTAGCACTGAATTAGCCCGGTTATAAAGAGTTATTTTTCAATAAAGAATATAGAATGACGCCGTGGTATAATGTGTTATAGTGCCGACGACATAGAATTTAAAATTCCGTACACATTTCGTAATGCATTGTAAAACGAAACTCAGTAAATTTATTCGATAGTCTCATACAACCCACTGCGGCCATTTTGCACTTTAGGTGCTCCGAAACTTCACACATAAAACGTCGTACATAAATATGTCGCATACATTATAGTGAAACGCTGCATTTTTCGTAGATAGCTGAATGAAAACAAACGTTTTCGACCAACCAATCCTTAAGGGCTTCACTTGGGCAAATGACATTTACATTAGAACTCGCTGCGGCGGAGACAATTCAACAGGCCTAGAAATTGTGTTTTTTTTACCATTATAACAATACACAAAAAAAAAAATTTAAACTGACATTTACTTATTATTAGGTACAGGATTCATATGCGCGCAATAAGCCGTTTTCGAGAGAATTTTAAATAAAAGTCCCAATCAGGCGTTATATTATCTTGGCGTTACATAGTGTAATGCATCAAACACTCATTATAATTTTGCAATCCCACAACATTGGCTTGTAATCGATTCATGCTTCATTACTTGCGAAAACCTACAACAATTTTATTGTTAGGACATGTTCTGTGTGTATTGGAAAAACTGGAGCCATTGCCTAATGCAAACGTAAGTAACGCATTAAAATAAGGATCGATGGAGATACAAAATTCAGATTTAAAGAAACAATACAACAGGGTAATACTTATTTTGTACGATAAAACGTAGCAGGCAGGCTGACGCCTCACTTGTTTGTAGATGGTTACCGTTAGATACCGATAACACAAGCAACACCACGGGTGCTGAAAGTGCGCTGCCGACCATAGCAAAATTAAGCACAAGGGATTAGGAAGTGTATAGGGAAATGGACTCTGGCATTCCCAACACAACAGCACACATGCTGTTATTTCACTGTGGTCTTCTGTAAATGGGTGGTTATTGCCGCTAGATGGGCTGCGCAAATGACTGCGAAACGCGATGTATCCTGCTGTACATAAATATTTATTTAGTTTCTATATTGAATATTTTTAACACTCTAAGCCCCATGCGGTCCGCCGGCGGGTCGTAACTTTTCTAGTGCGGCACGCCACTAGTGCTCACTCGTCGGTGAGTGCTGCAGGCCGTAAGGGCGGCCGGCGTACCGTAACTTTCGCGCTATTTTTTGGCATAATATTCGTTATGATTTAAAACAACGGTCGACACTGTCACGCCACGCCTTGTAAACAATCATTTGGCCGCCGGCCGGACGCGTGGCTTGCAACGGTCGTTTTTTCGCGCGCTATAAGTGATATTCACTGTATGCGTTTAGTTTTGATCATGTCGGACTCCGAGGACGATCCTGAATACCAGCCGTCTTCAGATGAATACTCAGACACGGCAAGCAGTATAAGTTCGTCAACCAGTAGTGATGAATCGGCATCTACTCCTAATCAACGCCAGCATCCACTTCCTAGCGTCTGTTCTGAATGCTTCGCTAACGTTCACAAAGGCATTATTTAGGCAATAACTTTTTATTCTCTATTAGTTTTTATGCTAATAAACCAAGTTTCTTTTTATTACCAATGCATTTTATTACTTATGTTAATTCCCAATAAGTTCCAGAAATTTTAAGATAGAACGATGCATTTTTTTTTAAACTGTGTAGTTTGAAGTAAAGTCTTCATCTGGTAACATATTTTTTCTGTAACAGCAGGCCACGAATTATTAAAAATAAATGAAAATGCGAGGTCATAGCGGACCGCATGGCTTGCTAACACAAACTATCAGTGAGCCTGCCAGCCGCCCATACGGGCTGCTGCACTCGTTCCGCTATTTTAACTATGGCCTGTGCGGATTGGTAAAGGTGCGGACGCCGGCAGCCCGTACCGCCTGCTGGTCTAGAAACTTTTATATATAGCTGGGGCTGAGAGTGTTAATATTTTAGAGTAGCATGTTGATAGAAGATTATCAGTAATAAATGATGGGTTTGCCGAGCAGTATCCAACGGTTCGGGGGTCGTCAATAAACGACACGATAAGGGCGCGTCCAAGGCGGTGAACGTAATAAAATATGTTTATACACGCGCTACCCATCAGAATAGTGTTGTGCAGTATTAAAATATAATAAATTTTACCATACATTTTTTATGGTACCATTATTATTTTACCATAAATTTTATCATAAATTATACCATAATAATCATACCAAGATATTTTTTTCTTGTGGGTAATAAGTAAATATATAGAGCTACCTTTTAAACATTCGTAAGATGAGCATAGCTGTTAATAAGTAATTATAATTGACATAAATAGTAATTCTTTAATGAATATATTGTTATCATACTTAAATTAATATAAAAAAAATCAAATATTTCATGAGTTATTTTGATTAGCATTCAATTGGAATTCGATTAATTAATTAAAGTGTGCATAAAAATATATAAATCAAAAGAAATAAACGAAATATTTACCGTATGTTTTGGACGTATGGTTAAAGAGATAATACGATATGTCATCGACGTAATATCCAACTAGACTTCTAGTACAGGGCGAACGCATTCAGATAACACATTAGAGAAATAGATATTACATAATTCCACGCCCGGTAATGTTCGGGCAGTAACGACCAATAGAATTTCGTAGTGACCTTGATCGGACCAATTGGCGTTCAGTACCCCGCGCCCGCGCACCTCAGTTAGTTGCCAGAACAATTTCCATTGTGAATAATTAGGTATTAGCCGTCTACTTGGATATTACGTCGATGCGATATGTCAAGAGCGACCGCGGCGTGAAGCCACAGAGGCAGAAGTCAAGACCCGTACGCTACGACTGCGGGGTAGGTAGTCGATACAGAGAAACAATCCGAATAATAGTGATTTTTTATTTTCCATTATTATAGAGCAATGTTTGTTAGGAGTTATGTATATTAGAACGTCTCCTCATTACAACGTTGCTATAGTTTGTTCAGAAATACAGACTTACAATTTGTGGTAACTCATGTATGAATAGGATGTGACATCACTAACGCTACGGGTTGCCAGTTTACGAGTCTCCGGAAATTGGTGAGGAAATTTTCAGTCTTTACAACACCACTATTTTCACTACCATCACACGTTTTTATTATACTTACTTGTGGTCGATGTTGATATTAAAAACGATTCCCATAAAATGCGCCATTCATTCAATTTAGAGATTCCTTTTTCTTGAAATATACTTAAAAGATTAGTATATAATATGAAACTGATAATTCTAAATGAACTATATTAAAAAAAAAACTAATTGTGATTAATTAGAATTTGATTTAAATCTGTGTTTAGGGCAAAACACCGTGTAATACAGTTTAATTTTTTTTTTTAATAAAACCCTCAAACATATAAAAATTAATAATAAGGACATAAGTAAATAATAATAAAAAAATTTAAACCTATTTTTAATTTTTTTTATTCTTGCAATCTGCAATCAGTACTTGCAACTATAAGCAGATGTGTTATGTTCCATGCCGAGTGTGCCCTCCAATGAGGATATCTCCTCCTCTGATTTAAACATTCAAGATGTCCTTTCTTTTCAAATTTTTTTGATAGTTGCGTGTCATCAGGTTAGCTGCCAATTTATTGGTGTGATCTTAGTTTATATTTTTGGGAAATGAGACCAATTTCTTCTCTGACAGTGTTCATTTTAATTAAAAATAAACCTATATTTCTTCTAATTTATACAAGGAATATTATACGTGGCTATTTATATAATAAATAGTAATTCAAATTACCTATTATTAAACCATTCGTTACTTTTATTTCTAAGTCCTTGTATATCTTATTGATGGAACGAAAGAATTGAAACACATATGAAAACTTGTCGAAAAATATTATTTTATTATGTACTGTTTGATAACATTGACATGACGTCTCTGTCTTCATATAGATTCCAGATAGTTTCCAGATACGGTAGACGAGCAGGCTGAGCTAATTAATTGTGGTAGCTACATACACGACGCAGTCAAGTGAAACGTCAGCCTATCTGCCACGTTTTATAATATAAAAAAGTGTGCTGCCACATGACAGGTTTATTGGTAGGTATGTTATTTATCTTCAGGCTGCAGATAGGGAGAAATGGGCTCTAACATTTAAATAGTGGCAAGGCACACTGCGTTTCGCAGTTAATTGGGTTGACCGTCTGGCGGCAGTAAACATCCCCTTACAGAAGACCAGCGTGAAATAGCAATGTCTTGTGTTTCGGTAAGTGAGTAAGGGATGCCAGAGACCATTTCCATATCCCTTAAATCTAATCCTTAAATCTTCTAAAGGTGGCAGCGCATTTGCTATACCTATGGCATGCTCGCGTTATAGGCAATGGTTACCGCTTAGGTTGCCACCTACCATTTAGAGCGTCAGCCTGTCTGACAATTTTTACACAAAAAAAACTTGTCTAAGTCACGCTTAGATAACGAAAAACACCAATAGAAATGCTGTTGAATTAGAGTTGTCCTCTGCAAGGGGGACTTGCAAAGACTGGAACGCATCACTTACAACTTTTAAAAAGGAATATAGAATATTCCTTATTCATTCACAAGTTGAAGCTTTTTTTATATTATTTAGGGTGGCAGGCAGGCTGAAGGCCCACTTGGTTAGCGTCGCCTAAAAACACAAGCAACACCATATATATATTGCAGGAATTTATTTGCTGCTCGCTTGAAGAAGCCCATATTGTAGCTAGATGGAAACACGTTTATCCACCAGTAGCGACCTACCCCGATGCAATTTTTCGTACAAATTATATGCACAAATCTACCTCATTTAACGCTCTTTCCATTGGTAAAAACCGTATCAAAATTCGTTGAATGGTTTAAAAGACAAACAGACAGAAGCGGACAGCGACTTTGTTTTATAGAATGAATTGAAGAGTGTTTTTTTTTAAATAATATTAAAAAAAAAACACAGTATTAAAGGCTGTATATATACACATAATTTCATTAAGTTTATTCGAAACGACCTTAACAGACCGTTTCGGTGTGAGCCTCGCCATTTCGTTGCTTCATTGTGTTGTTGGTTGCAAGAGATTGACGCTTCCGGCAAAAAAATCGTTGATTGCTTGTTTATACGGCAACCGCACGGAAAGTCAAGGCTATGGATCTTCACGATCACGATCATTAAATAATTATAATATACATATTCATTTATTTGTATTCATATAAATAATGATATCATAATTTCCAAAATAATTCGATTTGTCTCTTGCGTTTTCACGGCTGAATACGGAAACAGTTTTTAACTTGTGTGGTTTACTTTTACTTACAAAGTAACAGGGGCGTAGCGTCGGGCAGCGGGTGGGAGCAGTTGCTCCAGGGCGCCGCAGCCTGGGGGGCGCAATTGATAAAAAAATTTCTTAAATTTTTATCAATAGCCAATCGAAAATGCCCACCTAATTATAAATATTCACAATTCACTTTTTCGGAACATTTTAGTTTCGAACAGATGTAAATGAAACAAATAGATTAAATGCACTCCGGAAAAGGTAGCGGAAAACGGAACTAAAATCAATTTCAAAGCAAAGAAGCGTATTATAAGCTTTACTTTTAGCGCCCTGGAGCAAAATTTTTCAAACGCCTCTCTCTCATATGGGCATGTGAGGTATTATACACAAACCTCGAAATGAATCATCTGGAGGTTTGTGTATAATTTTTTTCAGTTTTAATAAATAATGATAATGAATCTGTAATCTTTCAGCACATTTTTCTTGATAATAATAATACTTTTATTAGCTATATGCATGCAATTTTTAGTTACAAGTTCGCAAAGTTACAATGTTACAATCGATCGCTCAAAAAATGAGAGAGGGCGCTTGAAAAATTTTGCTCCAGGGCGCTGAAAGTGTAGCTACGCCACTGCAAAGTAATACATATACTTGGAGGTAAAGCACGTTGCCAACCTTAGAAAGATTAAGGATTAGTGATAGTGGTTAGGGTGCTTGCCTTAACGCTCTGTTCTAGGGTTCCCGAATTCGATTCCCGGCAGGGTTAACTTTGAAAAATTAACTTTTTAAATTTGGCTCTGGTCCTGGACCTGGAAAGTTCGCGACACACTGTGTTTCGCAGTCATTTGGGCAGCCGTCATAGAAGACTACCGTGAAATAATAGCATGTTTACTGTTGTGTTTCGGTAAGTGAGTAAGGGATGCCAGGGCCCATTTCCCTATCCCCTCCCAATCCCTTATCCTTAACCCTACTGTAGTCGGCAGCGCACTTTCAGTAGCTGTGCTTGCTTGTGTTATAGGCGACGGTAGCCACTTACCATCAAGTGGACCGTCAGCCTGTCTGCCAATCTTACTATAAAAAATGAACTATTTGAACTTATGAAATGTAGTGATATCTGTGTATACCAAATATAACAACATAACTTTTGTTGGAACTCGTGACATCTGAGTATGCAGAATGTAACTAATTAGGTATCAAGTTATCTATTGACAAGAGCAAAATTTTATACATTTAATTTTATACGTTTAAAGGAGTAAACTCAAGTCGTACGTCGGAGCTGATACATACACTTTTTTTATTGCTGCTTGCCCACAATACCGAGGTTGCGGTTAGCTCAATCTATTGAGTTTTTTTAATTTTTTTGATCAAACTCATTCAGGGTTTGTATTTAAAAGCAATTAATTGTATTCTCTCGCATAAATTTACTCACTTAATTTCACTTAGATTTGCACTAACAAATCTAAGTGGTACATTTTGTACGAAGTATAATAACAGCAAATGTGTTGTGTTTCGGTACATGAGTGAGAGGGATTTCAAAGACTTATCCGCTACCCTCACCCCATTCGTTATCCTTTACATATTGGGGTCGATAGCACATCTTTGGCCCTACTTGTGTACTGTTACGTAATATCTTTCTGATATCTATAATAAAGCTGTGAGTTTGATCTTATTTCGAAGAAAATAATGATACAGGCACGGCATGATGTGAATGAGTTGTCAGGCCGGCGCACAGTGGTAATGACATGGTTTGGGCATGGCTCGGCGGCGGCACGGTGGGAATGAGTGGCCCGGCGGGCACACGGTGGGAATGAGACGGCTTTAGCACGGTCTGACGGCGGGCGGCATGGTGGGAATGAGTGGCCCGGCGGGCACACGGTGGGAATAAGACGGTTCGAGCACGGCATGTGTGTAAATAAGTGGCCCGGCCGGCGCATGGTGGGAATGATACGGCTCGGGCACGGTGGGAATGAGACGGCTCGGGCACGGCCCGATGGCGGCACGGTGTGAATGAGTGGCCCGGCGGGCGCACGGTGAGAACGAGTGGCCCGGCGGGTGCACGGTGGGAATGAGACGGCTCGGGCACGGCCCGACAACGGCGGCGGCACGGTGTGAATGAGTGGCCCGACCGGCGCACGGTGGGAATGACACGGCTCGGGCACGGCCCAGCGGCGGCATGGTGTAATATGAATCATCCTATATTATTATACGGAAATGGCTCCTGGAATATCTTACTGCTGAAAAATGAAAAGTTATTTTATAATTGTTATATACTATCCACATCTATTCTATAAAATTATTACACTTAAATTGTTACACTTTAAACTTCAGTCATTGGAGACTCGACGCAAGATCGCAGATGCAATGACTGTGTACAAAATAGTGAATGGAACTTTTTCGGCACCTGATGTCTTGAGTCTCTTTTCCGTGGCGGTGCCCCGTGTTATACCCAGATGTCCTACAGGCAAGGTATTTTCTTGTGACATAGCACGTACTAACTTAGGCAAATTTTCCCCGGTCAACCGTATGATTTCCCATTTCCATTCGCTCCAAACTGACATAGAAGTGGATATTTTCCATGACAGATTAAGTAGTTTTAAGAGAAAGCTCTCAAAGTTGTAAAATAATGATGAATCGATTAATTGACTTTGACGATATATTTAATTCATAATAATAACAATGATAACGTAATTGTGAGGTGTTATTTTTTGATGTGATTGACATTGTTTTGACTTTTTGGATTCTTTAGTTTGATTTTATTGTTGATTGGTGTAATTTATATTGTTTGACATTGCTTGACTTTTGTAATTGATTAGATTTTAAGTGCACACCCTTCTCTTCCAAATTGTTTTTAATATTAATATGTATTTTTAATTGGTATTTGTATGATTTTTTTTTTGTAAATTTTTTTTTTAACTCTTAACATAGACAATATGCAATATATACAGCTGTAGATACCTGTAATTGGCAAGTAAATGTAAATGTGTCTATATATATTTTTCTGTGTGACTTGATGAATTTTTGCTGTGCTGTTGGTATTTCTATCGAATAAAATAAAATAAAATAAAATAATAAAATGAAGTCGTTGTCCGCCTTCACTGTTTCTCAGTTAACTTCTTTTAAATCACCCAACGGATTTCGATAACTTTTCACTAGTCTTTGGATACGAGAAAGGCTTGTGTGTATAATTTGCAATGTGTATAACTGCACCCACGAAAAGCCGGGAGCGGGTCGCTAGTTATTAATATTTCGTGTCGTAGTACAGCAGACTGTATAGACACGGAACTGCTTGTGAAGTTCTCAGCGAAAATAGTTAATGGTTAGCCGAAATTAATGGATGTTTTGTGTTAGTTCAATGTTTCGTGTTTGCTACGAATCAGCAAACCTGTGAGATTATAACGCGCGAGTAACTCCCGAAACAGGAACTGTTTATGAACTAAGTGATTATTGTACTTTCAAGTCATAGTTGTGATGTGTTACCATGGGTGCACGAAAGACTTTCACCCATGTTAAATCACCTTTCAAAAAGCACCCGAAAGAAGTTAATTATTTTAATGTTAAAATACAAATCGTTCTATGAACGAAGGTTCGAATCTCAATAGACTGATTACTAAGCAAAGTCTGGAATTAAAGATATTTTAATATTTTGAGGTTATGTAAAATAACACCTATTATTTGGATTAAAATATATATTTAGCGTATTTTTAGATTAAAATTATCTGTAAGTACTTAAAACTGAGTTCAGAATAAAATATTTTTAGGTAAATTGTCATTAACGTCTTGCTACGAGTATATATTAGTGTTGTGTGGTATTATAATTTTTATACATAGAATAATAACTAAAGCATTATTATTCTATGTTTTTGTACCTTATTTGTCACACTAAATTGTCATTTACTCAATTAAAGGAAAATGTCACAGAACACTATATACTACTTCACAAGGAGATGTTTAGTCAATTGTGTTTCTTTTAAAATTGCTATAATTATATCCGCTTAGGCAGACCATTTGGATAATTTTAAAAACCATGGAAAATTTAGTTATTTCTCTTTATATTGATCACATTCAAAGACGCTTCAAAATTCTTTGAACAAAAATTTCGCCATTGTTCTTTACACAAACAAACTTTGAAAGTGCGCTACCCTTAGTAAGATGAAGAATGTAGGATTTAGAGGCTATAGGGAAATGGGTTCTGGCGTCTATTACTTCCATACCGAAATGCAACAACAAACGCCCTGTTATTTCACAGTGGTTTTCAGGAAGGAGGTGGTAACTGCTGCCAGATGGGCTGTCCAATTTATGACTGGCAATTTGCCACACGAAGTAGTTTCAACGCATGCCCTGCCATTACTGTGTGTGGAAATTTGAATAAGGATAACTCATTTTTACAAAAAAAAAAAAAAAAGAACTCGACAGCCTATTTTGCTATTTTTATAATACAATAAAATATTGAGTCATCCAACATTAAAAATATATTCGATTTCATTTTATGGTAAAAAATTATGATGCTCAGTTGGTTTTCATAAAAATCCTAATATTCCCAAATTCTATGGTCTCGGATTTCCCTTATAACTGTTGTAAACACGTTCTATGTAATATATTCAAACAAAAAACATGTACAAACAGATGCAGAATATTATGAAAATATAATTTATTAGACTTTATATTGAGTTTTACGTTCTCTTTCTTTATCTTAAACTAGCCGCCTTATCTTAACTCGGCCACGCTTCGCTGCGGCCCATACGGCGGCGGCGTGCGCATGGGGCGCGCGGTACTGGACATTGCTTATATATAATACTATTTATCGTAGCGTGATGTTATATAGCCTATAGCCTTTCTCGATAAATATACTATTCAAAACAAAAAGAATTTTTCAATTGGAACCAGTAGTTTCTGAGATTAGCGCGTTCAAACAAACAAACTCTTCAGCTTTATATATTAGTATAGATTTAATGTTTTCGAATTCGAACCTTCGAATTTTAAACATCTGCAAACACTAGTCCTAGGAAAAATGGGTTCTTACCAATCGGACAGAGGGACCAGTAATATTTTTAACTGTGTAAAGTACTGAACTGCCCTGTCCTGGGTTACAGACATTTTAGATATTAGACTACATTTTAATTTTCCCCAATGCGCATTATCGAGTCTAAAAAATATTGAATTTGGATATTCAATCACATAAATCTTATTAAATTATTAATTAATCATTTGAAGCTCTTTTTTGTTAAAACATTTTAATCCACTTTTCACTTGATGAAATTAATATTTTCCGAAGTGAGGCCTAGAAACTGTAGTAGTGTACAAGTTGTAAGGTAGTTTAATAGACGGCGCCTGAATTAAAGTCAGTGACGAAGGTCTGACACGGGTGAGACGAAACTGTGAGACGGGGAGGTTAAAAGGACCATGTGTGATTGGATAATGGCATAACGATATAAAATACATACGCTAAAGACATATATTTTTTACTAGTTACTAGCCATCTATTAATGAATTTCACAAATAAATTAAAAAAATGGAGTCATCGCGAGATGCCTAGAAGATTGAACATGAAACAATTTTATATAGAAAATATGCATAAAAGGTGTGGTTTTATTAAAGGCTTTTCAATTTTTTTAGAATTTAATTTGACAATCAAAATTCACATTGAAATGGAAGATAAAATCAACGGCTATACACAGTTATGGTTATAGTCTTTATATTAAATACGAGCTCATTGCGGTGGAGAGGGGATCGCCAAGCCCGCCGAGCCGAATAAAGAGTCCTATAGTTTTATTTGTGAACCGATTTGAATGAAACAAACACTAAATGTTACGGGAAACTTGCTACAATACATCAGTGCAAACTACATTGAAAACGGTTAAGCTATTTTGGAGATTAGCATGCAACAAACATACAAACAAACAAAAAATTTAAAAAATTCTACGACGGAATAATTAGACCAAGTGATACTCAAATCCAGGATATGATGACCCTGCATTAGTAAGCAGTCACTAGTAGCGGAAGGTCTACTTAAATTGAAAATTTCATTACTACTATTAGATTTTTTAAGACCATTCTATATATTATACATATAGACTAGACTAGACACCCCGTCTAACGATAGTAATCAACTAATCTGGCGACAGTCGCCACTCCATATAGCGACGGTAACCAACCCGTCCGGTGATAGTAATCAACCATCGAAATATAATATAACGTAATCAACTCATCTGGCGACAGTAATTACTCAGTCTGGCGACAGCATCGAAATATAATATAACGTTAGCGACAGCAACCACCTCGTCTGACGATAGTAATCAACTTATCTGGCGACAGTAACCAACTCGTCTGACTAAGGCATCAACTTATGACTTATGACAACTTTTAAGACTTAATTTTGCTACGCTCTTAAGGATCGTCGCGTGATGTTAAAATGACTACATATATAATCTTCCATCATAATTGGGATATCAAAAGCAAAAACATTTTTTCAATTCCAGAGATTAACGCATTCAAACAAAAAAAAATCTATTCATGTCATACATTAACTATAAGCAAAATACATGCATGACGTGAGCTTTATTAAAATAGGCTTATATCGGATATTGTAGAGAAGCATTTTTTGCAAAAATTTTTAACCTCGAGGCCGTGATTAAAATGATTTTATTAATGCTCTTTCTTAGCTGAAGCATTTTAAGCACAACGTCGATGACGAAACACCTCTCCACAACCGCAGCTCCTCAACTCTGAATACATTAACTTTTTTTGCTGACAGTACAATCTGATCGGCTTGAGTAACGTCAGAAGCTGCGAACGTAACAAAAAGCCACAACTTCACCATATTGTGCATGAATAATTAATTAATTTTGTACATTTTTAGTTCCAGCATAATTGATTACTTGTGTACAGTCGGTCACAGCGGTATTTATTAACTTAATCTAAATATCTGATAAGCATCTTGATAAAGTGCTCAATGAAGATCAGTCCATCAGTTTATTTTTATTTTCGTTTTAACGGTTGAAACTTGTACCATTTTAGATTTTATTGGGAATTTTTTTTTGGGAAATTGTACAATACAATTTGTAACATCAATGCACACCAGTTTTAATTGACCGTGTCGCGGACGCCTATATTTCGCCGAGTTTTGACCAGTATCGTTTCTTCGGCTTATTGTAAATTCGCCACAAAGTAAATTCGCCCACTTTTCTATAATTCCACACATTGAAAGTAAACTCGCCACAGTCACAAAAAATGGTTATAAATTCTTCATAGGTTATTGTAAATTCGCCACAAGTCTCAATTTTATGATAGTATTGCAGAAAGTAGTGTCAGCAAGCGACACTCTATTTCCTAATTCCAATATTTTTATTTTTTAATTTGAATTTGAAGAATATATCGTTTCTTCAGTTTTTTTTTAACGTAAAAACAACATTGATATTGTCAAGCTCAGCACAACGACCGCTTCGTCTGAAAATGTTTAATCAACTTAATGCTCTCAGAATCAGAAATCGAATCTGAAATGTTACAAAAGGCGAATGCTCGTCAGTCAGGGAGGAAGTATTGTTACGTAAAGCTCAAAATGGAATCTGAAATGTTACATTATAAGCGAATTCTCCCAGTGAGGGAGCTGGGGCCTAGACATAGTATCTAACATTTTAAAAATGATAACGAAGTTCGCAAGAATAAAATGTATGGGGATGTATCACGTGATTTAGCGACAGCATATGTCAATTCCACACATTTTATTGTTTTCGAACTTCGTTATCGTTTTAAATCTTTACTTTGACTAACGCCCACTTTAATATGGTCGATGTTGCTACGATGAATTATTTTTTAAAAGCTTTCATATAGGAAGCTTCTTACTTGTAGTTAAATAAAATTTCTATTGCCAATTCTAATAGTACCATGTAATTGTAAATGTTATATTTAATAAATCAGTCATGAATTTCGTTTCTGGTGTACTTACTTCTTACTAGAATTTTTTTATGCCGAAAAAAAAACATTTATGCTTATTACCAATTTTTAATCAAAACTTGTCTTAGACTAAATAAAATAATGTAAAATTGAGGTTTATTTATTAAAAATATATCGGTCATTTATTGTAAAAACATAGTTGCACTAAAACTAACAAAGAAAACATTTTTTACGCGATTGTACATCAAGAATTGTCAACATGGTTTCTACTGCAGTATTCAAATTAGTTATGTACAGTGAGTTTCCATAATGCGTTGAATTTAATTAAAAATATGTCGGCGTTGCATTTTAAAGGACAAAGCCAAGGAATTAATTTAGGATATATTTTTTTAAATTTTTCATGAATTCTGTGGAACCTCAGTTAAAATGCGATTTGCACATTATCTAAGATCATTTTTTCTTTTCTCAAAGACGTTCCTGTTTACCTATTAAAATAAAAATTAGTATTTACCTGCGAAATTTAAATAAAGGTTGCTCCTTATCAATCTTTCTTTAGTATCTTTGTACCTTTATGCAATATTCAGTGAAAAAAATTGGCCCCTTTTACTCCATAACCACGTAATACAAAAACATAACAATCCAGGTATTCGTGAGTATTACAGCTGATACTCTGGAATATCGACAAATGGTTTTTGGGTTAGTATTAGTGCACAGACAGACAGAAATGTGTTACCTATCTAAATATGTTTGGAAATATTGTTACTTGCGGGGTGAGTTAAACTGCCGTGTAAAGGTGAAACGAACTATTTATTTTCACAAACCAAGATGACATCCAAAATCACTAAACTTGTCCGATGAAACCGTTAAACTTGCCAAAAGTCGTCAATGATTCCCTTAATGTGTCGCCGGTTCACTGTCGCAGATAACTTCGCAAAAGCTATGAAGAATCGTTTTCGTATCACTGGTTATCGCACAACTAACTCATCTCGACCGCTGGTACCCTTATTTATACTTGGCGCCAACGCCCCGATGCGTTTCGAGTCTTCCAAAAAATCTAAACACAATCGATCGATAGCTACCATCGATAGGGTGGGACGTTCGAGACTTTCGGCCGGCGCGAACGTTCCATTGTTAGTCGTAACAATATGAATGTTAAAGCCTGTTTAGTTATATGGATATACAATTTATTTAATTTAAAATTTATTTAATTACATATAGAATGATTTGTAGTAAAGTACACTGCGCACACTGCGCTTTGCAGTCATTTGGGCAGCCCGTCTGGCGGAGTAACCACCCCCTTACAGAAGACCACCGTGAAATAACAGCACGTGTGCTGTTGTATTTCGGTGAGTGAGTAAGGGTTGCCAGAGCCCATTGCCCTATCCCCCTCCTAATCCCTTATCCTTAATCCTGCCGTAGTCGGCAGCGCACTTGTAGCAGCTTTGGCGTTGCTTGTGTTATAGGCGACGGTAGCCACCTACCATCAAGTGGACCGTCAGCCTGTCTGCCGATCTTAAAATAAAAAAAATATCTAAAAAAAGGTCGAATTATGAAAAAAAAAAATACACCATCCAATTGACGGATCTATTCTAATAGTCATACTAAGTTATGACTAAAGACATGGTACTAAAGTCATGTTTATTATGATACTAGCTTTTGTTGACAGACTCCATTAGATGAAAATTTAAAACTAGCCCATGTCGTTCTCTAGCTATCTCCGTATCACACTTCATCTAAATAAGTTCAGTTGTTTAGCCGTGAGTCAGGGCTAAACAACTGAACTGCCGTGACAGACAGAATTACGTCGTATTTTTATTTGTAGGTACTTATACAATATTTATTTTTTCCGCTAGTTATTAATTGAACCATCAATAATAAACCGAATCTGTTGAACAAACAGACTGAATCACATAACGCAACCACAACGGACATTAAATCAATAATTGCAAGACGCAAATTATGCCAGTGCCAATAAAGGCTCATTGGCTTCGTGCCAATGCCATACGCAACGTGCCACCAATGTCATAACAAGCTAAGTTACCTACGTATGTTTAATTACGGATGCATAATAATATAATATCTAACTTATTTACTGTCCAGTAGGAATCTATATAAATATAATATATGCTTTTTGTCCGTGTGTATGTGACTGAACTCCTCCGGAACGCCTGGAATTATTTGTGTGTTTTTGTGGGAGCCCATGAATGATTATAGATTCACAATTGGACCACATAGCTTTATTGTATTTTTTAATGTTAAGGTCGGCAGACAGGCTGACGGTCCACTTGATGGTAGGTGGCTACCGTCGCCTATAACACAAGCAACGCTACAGGTGCTGCAAGTGCGCTGCCGGCTACAGTAGGATTAAGGGATTGGATAGGAAAATGGGCTCTGGCATCCCCTACTCACTCACCGAAACACAACACACGTGCTGTTATTTCACGGTGGTCTTCTGTAAAGGGTTTGTATACTGCCGCCAGACGGGCTGCCCAAATGACTGCGAAACGCAGTATACCGCTACTTTCCAGATCCAGACCAGAGCCAATCTTGAAAATTCTTTTGAGGTTCAGAAGATCTATAGTAAAAATAAAGTTTAAAAATAAGTAAAAATAAATGTTCTCAGAAGTGCAAAAATGTCTTAAAAATTAGTAAGCACCATTTTATATTTAATTAATAATATTGGAATTATTCTGAATTAGCTCGTACCGGTGACTTCGTCCACGTTGAAAAACATAATTAACGTTTTACATCACATTATCGCTATGACGACGGTGCAGGTGGCGCCATCACGGGGACAGTGGCGCCATTTTTTATATTTTTAGACGATCCCTGGGCAACCTAAAATTTTTACAGGATAAAAGTATCCTATATGTTATTCCAGGTAATAAACTATCTGTGTGCCAAATTTCTTCCAAATCAGTTAAACCGTTTTTGCGGGAAAGAGTAACACACATACATCCTCTGATCCTCACAAAAATTACTTAGAACTTATGTTTAGAAATTCCTAGTTATAGTATTTTCTGTTGTTATTCGCCAAGCTGCTCTAAATGTGTTATCCCATAGCGCTTGTAAGTGCAGTTCACCTTTAAGAGGAAAGAATAGCTTTGCGATTCTAACGAAATAGGTATTTAGGAAAACACATGCTATCGCTCGTGCGCTCATGTCCCCGGGAATCGCGCACAACACATACAAATAGCCCCACGCACACATCGACGGACGCTGTTAGTTGACGAGCAATTACGGCGGAAGGCGAACTCTTTTATTTATTTAGTTATTTGTTGTGGCGTGCCCGAAACTCCGATATAAAGAAATTGAAGATTATAGTGATAATTTCAAGTAAGTAAGTATTTTATTTATTTATGTAATTAGTAACGATTATTTATTATTATTTATTATTTATTTATTTATTTATGTAATTAGCCAATTCCCCTATCCCCTCCTTATCCTTAATCCTAATCCTTACCCTATCCTTAATCCTTACCCTATCCTTAATCCTTACCCTTATCCTTAATCCTACTGTAGTCGGCAGCGCACTTGTAGCAGCTTTGGTGTTGCTTGTGTTATAGGCGACGGTAGCCACCTACCATCAAGTGGTCCGTCAGCCTGTCAGCCGATCTTAACATAAAAAAAACGAGTGTAAGCTAATTTGATTTTTGATAAATCGGCTTTTTGCCTAAATGACTGACATTTTGTATTTTAAGTATGTATCTATATGATATTTACGAAACAAAAGATTTTTGACTTTGTTATTGTGTACGAAACTGCTGCATGTGCTACTATAATAATTATAACTATAATGTTTTCGTGAAATGCTAGATATTCGGTTTTGTCAAAATCAAAGTCAAAAAGTCGGTTTTAGGTCGGCTCAGGTTTCAACCACGTTTCAGCTAGGTAACTAAACAATTTTTAGGTACCTTGGTAGGTAGATGTAAATAAAATTATTTTTTAATTCCTGTAGATATAATAGTCACACGATAATGGAAGCATATTATAGAAGGGGCAAAAAGAAACGAATACGCTTATGTGTCCGCCGGAAAAAAATGTCACTTCGCCAGAAAGGCAAAGAATTGGTTTGTAGTTTGTACACACCTTCTCACAGTCAATCTAACTCACAGTTATACGAGTATAGCCTAAATATATATATTTTTCAATTCTTATTCATGGACAGTTAAAATGAGTAGGTAGGTAAATTAGACATGTTACACACGTTACTGTTTTTTTTTTTAGAGCTCCCACATCGCTATTCGTGCATTATTCGTCTATATTCGGCTATTTTCACGAACAAGACGAATACGCGAATACTAGAACACCTACTATACGCCGGCTTATCGCCAATACCGGCATTTATAATGTTTTCATTAAGTATTTTTTTCGTGTGGGAAATTAGATAAAAAGAAAATCATTTTAGAAAATATTTTATTTTATTTCTTGTCCCTGTGCACCGGGATCAGTTTCTAAGGGAAGGGTAACTGTGGAACCTACATGGAACGTAGTCCGGCACCCACTAGTTATGTTTTGGCATTACGACACGCACGGTTTATATTTATAGTTTGTAAATCATCAGTCTTCGAGAAGACAAACTTTAACAAATTCGATACTCCAAGACAGTGAAGATCAACAATACAATATTTCGAATAATACTACACCAACGACTTCAATTTCAAATTTTCACCTAATACGATCGAACCGGTCAGTTTTTTTGTGACAACCATTAAAGAAAAATAATGGAACAAATTTTTGCAAAGATGGAGAAAAGTGAATTTCGTGTCTTGATTAAACATTATTTATTGCGCAAAAAAATTATTACGGAAACAAAAAAAAAATTTGATAAATATTATGGGGATTCTGCTCTGTCGATTAAAATGATTCATAAGTGGTTTACTGATTTTCGCTGTGATCGCTGTAAATAATACTAATTTAGTTAATTTTACTCCTTTTTTAATTTTACCAGACTTATAAATCCGCCGAACTTACTCCCAACATTTTTGAAACAGATAGATATCGATAACACGGGTGGGGATCCCATCTCTACTATCGACTTTTCCATTGACATCCCTATAATACGTGATGCTTTGCTTCCCCCCCCGACCCCCAATTGTGCGATAGAGAGCGTTGCAACTCGCGACTGATAATAGGTACTTTTTTTGATGAAATTTCCATTTCGGGAGAAAACGGTTTCCACTGACTAAATCTTAACAAATCACTTTGATTTTGATATCGATCGTTTCAGCACGATATATTCTAGGTTTATAGGTTTCGTTTTTTTTTTAAAAATTACACTGTTTTTATAAAATAAACGGCTTAATTCGACAAAGTTTTAATCACAAAAATTAAGTTATTTGAGGTGCCTATAAGTTTGAATTTATTGCAAATTTTGAAAAAAGGAAAACCTATAAACCTAGCCTTTCATTGTGTCAGTAACATATTAAAAAATCATGGAGATTGGAAAATATTTAGAAGTGGAAAAACATTTTCTCTTTTTGTATGGACGAATACGTACTATTCTTTCCTCTTAAGTGGATGTCACACCTGTTTATATATGCATACCTAATTATATGTATTACGTAACAAATAAAATAATTTGAAAATGAAACTCAAACATATACCTAACTGTAAAGAAACTTTGTATGTTACTTTAATTTTAATATATATATTGTATCCGTATAAGTTCTATGGAGTATAAATACTTCATAGAGGCATGTTATGGTGGCAGCCAACAAGTTTGGAAAAGCAATTTATAAATGATGTACCTATTTAGTTAAATGAATAGATTTTAAATGTAATCTTTGTTTACAGAGCTACACAAGTCTGTTTATTTATAACCTCTAATATATGTATATATATGTGTGTGTATGTGTGTGTGTATGTATGTATTTGTAAACAATTTGTATACGCTGTAACTTATGTTAGCGAGGTCAAAAAAAAATGATTTTAGAATTTTTGTCTCTATATGCGTTTACGCACGCTAATCTCAGAAACGAACGACTTCGATTTGAAAGCGGTTTTCACTGATGTTTCATTCCAATCGGTTTACAAACAAAAAAGTTTCCACTATACCGAATATCACACGTACAAATTTGCGGGCTCAGCTAGTAATTAATAAAAATGAACTCTAAAGAATAACTTTAAAGTGCTATTTGTCTTTTTTCAGGTTTCATTTTAAGAAATTAGAAAGAAACATTGAGACGCAAGAAATACAGTAAGTTTTTTTTTTGTAATCCTATCCTATTAAAGTTAGTAGCGCTTTGCAGTAGCTGTGAAGTTGTTTGTATTAATAGGCGACGGTGGCCACTTATGATCAAGTGAATCGTCAACCTGTCAGTCGAAGTTTACTTAAAACAAAATTGCAATAACAATTGGTGGTTGTTAAAAAAAACCGTCTAGTGGTGTAATGTCCAAGTTTCAAGAATTTAAATCCAATATGCACATTTTTTTTAAAATATTTTTATATGATAGGTTAAATCGTTATATAACCGTAAAAATATCCATTTAATTTTAATGTTAGTTAAAATTAACTAACAGCTACGGGCACATTAAACACCCGTCGTTTGGCGCGCTTGTCGTGAAGTCACGGTTCACAATAACAATCAAATGTTAAAAAAATCACAAATCACACAACTACATTGTCATTATAGACTTTGACGTCAAATTCGATCTGACCAATAGCGTTGAGTTTCAAGTGTTTTGAATTTCCTACAATTTTTTTTTGCACTTTTTAATAATTTTTTTCTTAACGAAAAAGAGATAATATTAAATAATATAATTAATTATAAATAATTAAGTATATATATAACCCTTTTTGAATGAAGGTTTTCTGAAACGGTCTAATTGAGATGGCAGCACTGTAGCGTCAGGTCCAATGAACTGTCAAAATACATACGTGAATTGCACAATAGAATTCAATAATTTATGTTTGTACATACCTACCACTCCGTGCTATCTGACAGCTGTTTAGACCTGACGCCTACGAAGCGCCGCCTGGTGGCAGAAAAAGTATCGAAAATCGTCATTAGACGCATTTTGTCCAGTAAGTCAAGGTGTCATAATGTCCAACTGTTCAAATGCCAAAGTACAGTCAAAATATTTTCAATGTATAAACAAATTTATACTAGCCTTAGTGCAGTATTAAATTACTTACCGAATAATATCTTCCTTCATTTAAATTTCTTTAAACCTTTTTGTTAATTGATTGTTTAGATAGGAGAGATACTGGCCACTTACTTTGATAGCAATGAAAATGCTACTTATAGATAAAATGTAATCACATCTATTATGAAATGCCAATCTGGAGACGCATTATAATACAATGAAAGCAAGGCGCATTATATGAAGTATAAATTTACTCGTAAGTCTTGTCTACACTCACTAGTAGATTCGTTTAATGACAGTAGTTTTTGCTGCTTGATTTTTATCTACGACTACTGTTCTCTGCGATTTCCTCCGAGTCCTTCGGAAACAGTTACCCTATGTCGTTTTCTGTATACTTGACGACATCTATGCCAAATTTCATGATGATTGTATTAGTTAATATTGCTTCAACTGGCTCGTTCTGAAAAATGCTTTGACATCCATATCAAAGATCAGCCTGTCTCACACATTTCACAGTAAAATATGGTCTTCTCAATATGCCGCTTCTCTACTAAAGTTGGTGACAATCATGGCTAATTTAAACTTGGAAGCTGCTGCACGAAAGAGGGAACGAGTGCTCGTACCAAAACTCATTCTTCAACCAAAATTTCTTTCTCCAGCCTCTGCAAAATATGATGCATAAATATATTTATTGGCTTCATATTATTTGTTTATTTTATATCTAGAGTCTGCAGTATAAGCAAACCAATTCGTCTTACTCAAGTACTCTTAGGTTGTATGCAGACCGAAAGCTAAGCTAACTTACTTTAGCTTAGCTCGCATAGCTAACGCAGTTTTTAAATATTTGTGTGCAGACCGCAAACTATGCAAACGAAGCTAAACTAAGTTGGCTTAGTTTTCGGTCTGAATCCCGGTCATTAAACACTATTTTCAGTACTATTCAGTACTATTTCGTTATTATTATTTTTTATACAAAATTTACTTATTATTAATATATTTTTTAAACTAAATATACTGGGATATAACAATCTTCTCATAATAGAAAGGGATTCTTTCGGTTAGACTGTATTGATAATGAACATTCATGTAAGTATCTTAAGTGCCAAGGGCTTATTCGTAGACTATCAACAAATACCTTGTTTCTTTTATGTCTGTTAATAGGAATCAATATTTTTTGTATTTTTTATTCAATAGAGCCTATTTTTTACAACCCAACCAAATTGTTCACGAAATCCAAAAAAGTGCACCGTATGTGTTCATGCAATTAGACAAATTGTCACCTCGCGCGTGACATTGACGCGTGACTGATTCGTCCACGGGCGCGACCGAAATGCTACAATGTCAAAAAGTAGTATACACAAATTATCATGTATGCGACAAAACAAACCAGTTTGGCCTTTTCCAGGTGTGAAATTTTGCATTAAATATTATCTTGTGTGTCCATTGTTATTAATTAACTTGTTTGGCTGGAAGGTCGACTTTTAAATATGACGAAGTTGACAAAGACTTCAATGGAAATAATATCGAGTTGTATGTTTTGATGCTATTGAAAAAAAAAATGTTTTGCAATGCGATACGCAACATACAATTATCAATAATAATAAAGCTGAACAGTTCTTTTACATTGAACGCATGAATCCTAATTTAATCCCGTAGGTCCTACTAGTTCTTCAAAAATTCTGTCTTCCATTGACAGCCAATTATTTGAGGAGGCCCGACTAGAACTGAGAAATACCGCGAATACTTAGGTGAAATGCATTTGGGGCACAACTTAGTAGTAAATATACATAATTATATAAAATGTATATTTCATAAAAAAGAATCATTAGCCTCTACTCTTTCTAATTGAATTTTGACTTTATTTTAAAATGTTAATTTTGTTTAATAATACATATTAAACATTTTGTTCAATATAAAATGTTTTTGGAGTTTACTCTTTAGAATCGATTTTCATAAAAGTATTTACCTTGGTATGGTATTTTTATGAGGAGTAAAATTAATACAAGCGTTAACTAAAAAGCGTAACGTTATCTGTCACTTTGACATTTGTGCCCCAGCTGAAGCATATTATGTTCCTTAATTCTATTAGTTGGGCGCAAACAAACGTCGAAATCTTGAATGAAAAGTGTAGTCCCCGTTGAGGAACGCAAAGATAGCGCGTTGTAACATCACCCACTAGCAGAGAGAGAGAGACGGGTATTAACCTGCCGGCGCAGCAACCTCTGTCGTCGAAAACGTAGTGACATCTGTGTATACCGAACGTAACTATCATAACTTTTGTTGGAACACGTGACACGAGGAAAATTTTATACATTTAATTTTATACGTTTAAAGGAGTAAACTTCAGTCGTCCGTCGGAGCTGACACACACACTTTTTTTATACGTACCGACAATATAAAAATGTTTTTAATAATACAATAACTATGGTCCTGTTATTATATGTACTTGCATTTAAACCGAACGTGTATGGACGTCATTGTACATATTTAAGCAATTTTCAAGTTCTATTTGTATGATGATCTTCTTGAAAACAATTTTCCTTTGAGTGCTTCTGATGTAGATCTACCAAAAATAGGACCGTTATCGTGATGGCGACTTTTATTAATGAAAATCAAGTTATATAATTGTTTGCTTAAATATTGGTTGTAATATCTGCAACCACGAATAGATAATCACATTATCCTTGTCTAATTTATGCTATATTTTAAGCTGTGTTATACCGTATTTTAATATGGCTTCACTCATGTAAAGTATATTCTTTTTCGAATGGAATTTGTGTTTGTAATTTATCAATTGCTCTAAAGAATATATCTAGGTAATTTTCAATTTACAAATAAAATTTATAAATAAATCTTCAGCAAGTACTTAATTTAAACTTAGAAATTAATTATGTACTAGCTGAGCCCGCAACTTCGTACGCGTGGTATTTGGTATAGCGCGTAACTTTTTTTGTTTGTAAACCGATTAGGATGAGATAAACACTAAATGTTACCGGAAGCTTGCTAAAATATATAAGTGAAAATTACATTCAAATCGGTTAAGCCGTTTCAGAGTTTTGCGTGCACAAACGCACAAACAAACAGACAAAAATTTTAAAAACTATTTTTTTGACCTCAGTAACATAAGTAAAACTTGTATAAATTATTTTTATTAAAAAAAAACTTTAATGTACTGACACGGCTGAACTTTAATGTATAGATTTTATGTGTTAAAATAAACGGATCGAAACAGAACAGGGGTGACCCTAACCCTCTGAGAAAAACGGCACGGCCAAAACCACTAAGCTTAGAAAATTTAGGACATTTAGCTGTATTTCCGAGCTCATATAACTCAAATCTTTTCAAGGTTCGAGTGAATAGGCATCTTCTGGGTGAGCTCGCTCCATCGTCGGCCTCATCCTTCCTATATGGATAGATGCTGGTCAAGAGCAAACCCATCTTTAATAAAAAAAAAACATGGGTTTATTTTATAACATGAGGATCCGCTATGAAAATATTTTTAAAAATTTCAACTCAATGCTAAGCCGGGGACAGGTCGCCAGTTTTATATATAGAGATTTATATAGACTCAATTATAGAGGGTTACTTCTTTTCAAAACGTATCCAAAGGTTTTATCTACAAGAATTAAAATGCAAATCTAACACGTTTCAAGTTAATAAATTCTGTAACAATGTAGGCCGCGCAATGAAGAGGTCGCGATGAGACCGGTCTTTTCGTCCTTAACATAAAACAGCTTGACACGAATCCTGTGTCGTCGTAAAACCGCAACCTGACCCTTTAACAATCAATTTGGATTGTGTTTTAACAGCGGCTCGTAAAATGTTGTCAAATGATGCAGAATTCTTGTGGGATGTCAGAGGGAGCGTTGTGCGTTTCATAAAACCATGTAACAAACACTTAAAATGAGATTAAACCTCCTAGACAGATTAAATTAGATCTCAGTAGCTAAAAAACTACGAGTGGAAAAGAATTACGAGATTGCACAATTGATTTTATTATTAGGAAATCGTCACTTAATAAATATCATAAATGAAGTTGTTTGTTCGTTAAGTTTTCACGCCTTAACTACTCAACCAATCATCATTAAATTTTGCATACATATGTTAGCAGGAATACAGAAAAAGACATAATAACCTTAGATACAGAAAGAAAAGTTTCCACACCTAAAAAAATATATTAATAAATATATAAAAAAATATACATAAAAAAAGTCTTTTATTCCATGCACAATCCTTATCCACATAAGTAACCTTGTTAAATTTTTATTAATATTAATTATACTGAACTTGGTTTCTTTTCTAATATTTTTTATTGTTAATTTTATTATTCTTTTAATTATTATTAAATTTATTTATTCTCTAATATTCTCTAATTCTAATAATTGTAAGACAATTATAATTTTTTTTAGTTTAAAATATTGATAAAAAGTTAATTAGCCAAGTTCATTATCATTTATTTATAATATCTTTTTCAATCCGTAATTTTGCTAACTACGTTATATTTTTACTAACTTTTTTCAAATTATTTAAAAAAAACAAATATTCGTTATTACTAGGATGAAACAAGATTCTTTGGAGGGTGGTGGTCTTGATCTTCCGCGGTGACTAGCCGGCTTGGAAAATGTTTATTGTTGCTTCTTTGGATCTTTCTACAAATATATTTTTCTCAAACATGCTCGGAAATGTAGGCATTCTTGTACTAAAAACAGACCTATTTATTTAATATATTTATTTCCACACCTCTTGGTACGGTAGCTACAAACTAAAGAACTTAAAATAACATCTAAGTTGGTATAATTTAGGAATGTTATTATAATACCGTGAGAAACATTAATCTTTCACCTTGAAAGCGATGATCTCCTCCGGAAATTGAGCCATTCTCGGCCATTAACAAATTAATTTGTTGCCGTATTAAAATGTTGTTAACTTCATTTGAAGAGATAGGTCACGTGAATTATACTTTAAAGCCAGCCATACTCAACCTTTTTTTACCCTGGGCCAACATAATTGCTACTGTTCTTGCGGGCCGCAGTAATATGCCTACCTACTTAATATTATTAAGTGATAATAAAATAAAACTCCAAATTAAGCATTTATTTAATGTGTGTTTAATGTTCAATGTGGTTTTTTGATATTGAGACAAACTTTTGACAGTTTTGATAGATCTGGCACGTAATTACAGTACGCTCCTCTCAAAACGTCGTCTAGGAGCAAATAAGAGCCGGGATCTGTATACATTTTTCGCATATCTCATTTTTTTATACATTGGATTCACATAGGTATGTTGACGCAAACAATGTCAAGAGCAAGTGTGTGCAATTTTTTTAGCTTTTCAAAGTTACCGGATTCTAATTTCCAGATAAAGAGGTACAATATGATTATTTTTTCACTTTTGAATATTTTGACAATACTTTTAGGCAACCACGCACGCATTATGGTAAAAATATCGATTTTGTTTCTCTGCATATATCGATATTTTTTAAAATATAGATAGGTAAAATACATAATTTTAACGATATCTCATTTAACAATCCTTATCGCGCTGCCACTTAGCCCTAGCGGTGTTTTGATTCGTTTGAAAACACGCCGAAGATTAGCTCTATATAAAAAAAAAAAACATATAATGAGTGAAATAGTGTATACATTATTTTTGTGCAATTTGAACCGTTATCAGTTATTTTACATTTACAGTAAAAATTTAAATATTGGGCTAAGCCACGGTTCGGGCCGCATAAAAAAGGCAAGCGGGCCGCACGTTCAGTATGAAAGCTTTAAACATTTGTCTTAAAGCTTTAAACATTAGGGAGTTTCTCGTCTCTTACTTAAAAATTTCTTTGGAATTAAAATTATATTATGATATTATTATCTCAATGCATATTTTTTGATACAATACAATCCTATGCAACTGTATCGAATTCACGTGTAATGTATGAGAATACAGTATGTATAACATACAGAAATTTTATATTAAATGTAAACAATTATGCTGAAGCGACCCGCTCCCGGGAGCAATTTTTTTTTTAAATCTATACTTTTTTAAAAAAATATTATAGGGCTGATGAGTTTGTTTGGCAAACGCGCTAATCTCAGGAATTAGTGGTTCGAATTGAAAAATTCTTTTTGTGTTGAATAGTCCATTTATCGAGGAAGGCTATAGATTGTATAACATCACGCTACGATCATTAGTATTATATAATGTAAGCAGTGTCCAGTACCGCGCACCCCATGTGCAAGCCGCCGCCGTATGGGCCGCAGCAAAGCGTGGCCGAGTTCAGCTTGTTATATATAAAAACCTTCCTCTATTAACACTGTTTCAATTAGTGAAAACCGCATCAAAATCCGTTGTGTGTGGTTTAGGAGTTAGAGAACATTCAAGAAAGACTCGGGCAGCGACTTCAATTTACACTAAGTAAGGATAAATAACTTGATTTAATTACATCAAAGATGCAGAATTGACATACATTTCTATGGTGTTATAAATGTAATGATATTTCTTTAAAGCATTGTCCAAGTTTTTCCAAAGCAATATAAACGGTTTTCATTTTTTTACTAACCGATAATATATAATAATTTACGGCTCTTTATTTTATTAAGTTTTCTTGAAATTATAAAATTATTTCTTATTTTTTAGTCCACATTTTTTGATCGCTTGGCATTCTGCTTCTTAGTAATTAAGACAAAGAGCAGCCTCAGACCGAATACACCTATGAATTAAGGAGCAATATCACTTCGTCCATTGCTGAAATATTGTGATCGCTAAAGCTGTAGAACTTTTTTGATAGAGGCATTCTTCACATCTTCACAGGGCATTGTGTGGCTTCCTAGGATGTGACTGCGCTTGTGCATCAAGGGGCCACACTCGCACAGGATATGCATTGGTGTTTCTTCTGCCTCACGGCAGAAGCGACACTCTCCCGTACTATTGAGCCCCATTATTTTAAGGTGCCTATTGAGGCGGCAGCAGTGCCCCGTTAATGCCCAAGTTCGCATACACAAATTTCTCCTGCTAAGCGACATAGCCTGGTTTGTCACGTTTCGACTATAGGCTTTTATGAGCGCTTTGGAATGGTTCAGCCCTTTTTTTTTTTTTTTTTTTTTTTTTTTTTTTTTTTTTGTCGAGGAGAAATCCATTTACGGATTTCCTACCGCTGGCTAGACGGTAGGGGTATGTGGGGGTCACCAGTGCGACACACTATGCTACGTCATAGCGGCACTGGTACTACCCACTAAAACTCCCCGGTGTCTCCATGCCCATCGGAGGGACGGACCGGGTTCTGCCGAAACAACAACTCCGATCCATCCCAGGGCAGCCTAGCCATTTTTGGCTAGCTAACTCCAATGGGGGGATTGCCCGGAGACACCGGGGCAATCCCCAGACGGAGGGGACCTTGTGCAGGCACACACGGCTAGCCAGCCGTGTGCGCAGGTCCCCTAGGACAGTTGAAGACGGGCTAGATATGCCCGTTTTCTTCTGCCCAGCCGCCTGCGTCTGAGGGAAGCGAGACCTGCCGCTTCCTCTCGCTCCCTCTCGGCTGCCTCCTTTTGTGACATGACATCACCGCAGAAGGAGGCAGCCGCTTTCCATTTGGTCACACTCTCAATCATGGCTCTTACCATGATTGAAAGTGTGACCTCTCCGACTCCCAGCGCCGCCCTTAATACACAGCGCTGCGACCTCCAGGCCGGGCACACTTCGAGTGTGTGCTCGGCCGTGTCATCAAGGTCGCCGCAGTGATGACACTGCGGCGACTCCTCCCTTTTTATTTGGTGCAAATAATGACCGAAGCACCCGTGTCCGGTCACTATCTGCACCATATGGAAGGTGAGGCCACCTCGTCGGCGCCTCACCCATTCCTCCAAGACCGGACGAATCGCCAGGATCGTCCGGTGGCCGGCGGTAGGCTCTTGTAGTGCCTCACTCCAGTCCTGTAAGGCCCTCTCCTGCGCCTCTATTCGGACCCGTCGCGCTTCCTCTGCGACGGGTCTACCTCCTTGGTCCCTGACGGCGACCCGATGCCGATGCATCTGGGCCAGAACCAGTGCATCGACATCCCACGGTAGCAAGCCTGCCAGCACGCAGGCCGCCCCATGACTGACCGTGCGGTAGGCACGCACGGCCCGGATCGCCAGGACCCTTTGAGGCCTCCACAGGAGGGCCCGGGTGCGAGGAGTGAGGCACTCCGCCCAGACCGGGGCTCCGTAGACTGCCATCGACCTTACCACCCCGTGGTAAAGTCGACGACAAGACGAATTTGGTCCTCCCTTATTCGGGAGGAGTCGTCCGAGTGCGGCTGCTACTGTTGTGAGCCGTGGAGCGAGGAGCTTAAAATGTTCCTCGAAACTCCAACGGGGGTCCAGCGTGAGGCCGAGGTATTTAAAGTGCCTCTCCACAGAAATCTGGACCCCCTCCACTCGGACGCGGAGCCCCGGAGGGATCCTGCGGCGTGGGGGATGGAAACCCATGGCCCTAGTTTTTTCTAGGGCCACCTCCAATCCGAGCAGACGGATGCGCCGGACGACCATTGAGGTGCCGACCGACGCTAGCCGTACTGCCTTATCCCACGTCTGCGCTCTTGCCGCGACCAATGTGTCGTCGGCAAAGCAGACAATCTCCATTTTGGGGAGGAGATTGCCTCGCAGGACCCAATTGTACCCCAGGTTCCATAGTAATGGGCCGAGAACGGCCCCCTGGGGCACACCTACCGCCACTGGCCGACGAATAATTCTTCCGTCCGCGCCCTCGTACAGCACTACCCGTTCGGCGAGGTAGTCATTGACGAGGGCGCAGAGATAGGGCGGCACCCGATGGAATCTCAGTGCCGCCCTGATACATTCGTGAGGGAGGCTGTTAAAGGCGTTGCGGATGTCGAGCGACACCGCAACAACAGCCTCCCCTCTACCGGTGGCCTCCTCAGTCCAGTGCTTGAGGAGGCCTACAGCATCCATAGTGGACCGACCGGTTCGGAAGCCGAACTGACGTTGGTGAAGGTTCGGCCCCTCTGTCTCCAGGTGCTCGACGATCCGTCGGGCCATAATCTTTTCCAAAGCTTTGCCGGAATCGTCGAGCAGGACCACCGGTCGGTACCCCGTCGGCGAGTCGGGAGGGCGTCCCGGCTTGCGGAGAAGGCAGAGCCGCCCCACCTTCCACCTCGCCGGAAATTTGCCCCGGGCGATACATGTATCAAGTACCGCCCGGAACCTCTCCTCCAGAGGCCCTAGCGCTATCGCCAGGGCCTTAGCCGGGACTCCATCTGGCCCCGGGGCCGTCCTCTTCCTTCCAATACGCTCCCTCACCACCTCGAACTCTCCGTCAGAGACGGGAGGGCCCCAAAACTCGGCCTCCGGTTGTGGATCCGGAGGCTCCATAGGAGGGGGCTCGAATCGGCCCGGGGTCGGGAATAAAGACCCCACGACCTTGTCGAGCAACGCCGGTTCAAGGGTAGCTGTGGAGGGGGAGTTCGACGCAAATTTCCCCCTCACAGCCCTATACGGACGACCCCAGGGGTCGGCGTCCAGGAGGGCCAGGAAGCGCTCGTGGGCCTCTTCTTTGGCCTTGCGGATGCCTGTCCGCAGGGCGTTATGAGCCTCCCTATACGCCTGGCGAAGGAGGACCTCTTCGTCAGGCGTCCTCCTGGAACGTCTTCTCCGGCATCGGAGGAGAGCGCGTCTCGCCGCCAAACAGGCGGAGCGCAGTGTGGCGATCTCCTGCGCCCACCAATACACCTTTTTCCAGGGTGGAGGAGGGTGCCACAGTGGCATGGAGGCATTGCAGACTTCCCGAAGGTCGTCCGCAAAGTGGTCGGCCATGCCGTCGGGATCCCCGGCGAGGTGAGGGGGGAGAGACGACCATTCCCTCACCATCGCTGCCTCCTCCGCCACATCCGGGCGGAGCTTGGCAAGTGCCCACCTGGGAAAGGCGACACCTGCCGTGGAATCCCGACGCTGTGACGCCCTATGGGCCAGCGTGGAGACCTCATATCGGACATAAAGGTGGTCCGATAGGGTCTCCACCTCTTCCTCCACCCGCCAGCCCCGGATTTGGGCAGCGAGGGCAGCGGTGGCAAAGGATACGTCAACGATGGACGTACCTTGCCACCGTACGCACGTAGGAGAGGTACCACGATTGAGTACCTGGAGCCCCAGGCCCAAAGCCCAAGACTCCAGAATACCCCCCCTCACGTCCGTTCTAGGGGACCCCCACGCCGTGGATTTAGCGTTTAGGTCCCCCGCCACCAAAACTGGGAGTGGGGCCGCTCGCCTCACCACGCCCTCCACCGCGGCCAGAAAGATCTCAAAGTCCGCCCGACCGCGGTTAGGGGAGAAGTAGGTCGACACGACCACCATTCTCCCCCAGTTTGCTGCCACAAATCCCGATCCTCTCTCTCTGAGGGAGAGAGGAGGAGCCGCACATCCCGGCCTCACTACAATGGCAGCGGAGTCGTCCGTGTCCCCAATCCAGTTGGGATTTTGTGGGACAGTGTATGGCTCCGCCACCACCGCCAGGTTAATCTCCCACTCCGCTATGGACTGGCACAGTAGATCTTGTGCCCCAGCGGAGTGGTTGATGTTCGCCTGGAGGATCTTTGTGGAGGGCTTATTGGGCATTAAGTGTGTCCATTGGCTCCTCCCTTACGACGCCATTAGCCCCAGATTCGGCGACAGGTTTGGTCGCTATGGGGCGGCCCCTAGTGGTAGGCGGGGAACAGTTCTGCCCTCCCATGCGGTGATTGGCTGGGAGGCCAGCGTCGGTGCAGATGTCGCATCTGTACGCCGCCTCGCATTCATTAGCAGAATGCCCGTCCGATCCACAGCGGTAGCAGAGACGGCTGCGATCCTTGTTGGACGGGCATCTGACCACGGGATGGCCGAGCCCCATGCACCTATAACAGCGCATGGGACGCGGTTCAAGCAGCTGTACCGAGGCGGAGCTCCAGCCAACCGTAAGACGGCCACCGATCGCCAGTTTCCTAGCGGCTTCGACCGGGCAAGAGGCGAAGGCCGAGCCCACGCCTCTGACTCCAGGGTGCACCTTACCCACTCTGACGTGTTCAGGGCGGCAGCCCGTGCTCGACGCCAGAGCCGCCTTCAGCTCTTCCGCCGACACCGAGTCGTCAAGACCATTGACCCGAATGTCGACCGATTTGACTGGGCGCGTGACCTTCGCCTCGTCACCCAGAGCCTCGCTAATTTTAACTGCCAGCTGGTCCGCTTGAGCAGGCGTGGTCGTTTTCGGAAGCTCGATAATTCGAGCTCCCGTGATTCCCGTACGGAAATGGGCCGGACCAATTCCGAGGGCATCGAGCGAAACTGAGGCCTTAGTCTTCTCTAAGGCCTCTTTATACGTGGTGCCCTTTTTAATCGCCTCTGGATTAAGGGCCACCACTACGGCCAGCTTCTTGGGCTCCTTGGGAAGCTTGGCACTCACTTTTGCAGCTGTCGGGGCTGGAATGACAGGGGCGCGCTTTTTGCGCCGGACCACTTCGGTCCAGGTTTCGGATCGACCTGGCTCATTCGATGGCCCCGCCTGTGGCTCAGAAGCCTTAGCAGCAATGGGTTTGGCCACCTTGATAGCCCTCGCCTTTTTAGGCAGATTAGCCGGCGAGGTGAGGGTTGTCACCGAGCCATGCTGTGGGGCCACAGCGCGGTCCACCTTTTTGCGATCTGCCGCTAGTGGCGGCCGAATCTGCCTCGCCGGGAGTAACCTCCCGTCTACCTCCAAACCGTCCAAGCGCGCACTCATCATGCTGTCAAATCTGCTCATTAGCTCCGACTGCAAAGAGGCAAAAGCTTCAAAAAATTCCGCCCGAGACAGTGACTGGTTGTCAGTTACTTTAGACGTTTCCGTCAGTGGTTGCGAGTCAATCAGCGTCTCGCAACGGAACCTCTCTGAGTAGGAGCGCCTTAGCGCCGTCACCTCAGATTGGAGGGCCTCCATCTGCCCGCGAAGCCGTTTGTTGTCGGCTTTAAGATGTCGGACTTCTTTATTAGATTTGCGGTCCGCCACCGCCTTCACAATATTAATAAGGGAGTTAGTTGCCTCCTTTATATCCCTCTGACATGATCCTTTAAGGTTGCCCGACTTCCGTACAACCTCAAAGATCACCGAGGCCTTGTCTTCCGCCCTCCTGGTGAGCGACTCGATTGAGCCCGACGGAGATGTCGACTTCATTGAGTGGAACTCCTCTTCCGAGGAGTCGGACTCAATTTCTCCAAGCTCCCGGCGAGCCTGGGAAACACCAAAGTCATGACCGTGCTTTTTAGCACGGCCCTCACTCCCTTTAGGAATCTTAGGAGGGACCACAGGTTCCTCTTGGGATTCCGACGCATCCGATCCGGACGACCTGGAGAAAAATTTGCTCGAACTTCCCCTCTCAGACACTGAGGAGGGGCGAGAAGACTCCATGTTGCTCTCCTCCCTCTTCTCAATAGCTCGCTTTCGCGCCTGCGATCGAGTGATAATTGGAGAAGGGGGGAGATTCTGCCCTTCTTTACACCGCTGGCTAGGTAGATCGGCCTCCAAGGGGTCCGACATGGCCAAATTGGGGCCCTGAGGGTCCCCGAAATAGGTGGTGACTCAACCACCAGATTATAGTGGACAACAATAACAACTAACAAAAATTCAAAAAGAAGTAACAAAAACACCAACAATAACAATAAACAACAACAAATTTAACAAAGGACAACAACAACAACTGTTCCAGAGTGGCCCTGAAAAGGGCCCTTTTAAACTGCATGAAATTCCAGGAAGAAAAAATGAGTTTCCGAAGAAAAACATCAATCTCCCCGAAATCTCAAAAAACAGTTTAAAATCGATAACTCCGAAACTAAAGGTGAAAACCACGTCGTTCAGCGTATCAAAATGAAGCTCTCGGTGAGACGCAACTTTCCTCCATAGAGTCCGTAAGGATCGAATGGTTCAGCCCTGGCAAGTTAGTCCAGCGTTTGTAAAAAGGGAAGCTTGCTACAATACATCAGTGAAAAGCGCATACAAATCGGTTAAGCCGCAAATAAACGCACATACAAACAGACAAAAATTCTAAAAACAATTTTTTTGACGTCGGTAACATAAGTACAACGTGTACAAATTGTTTTTTGAAAAAATATTTAATGTACAGACACGGCTCGCTTACGATTTTTATTAGTTTTTTTTAAATTTTAATTAAACATGAAATTAAATAGCGAATCATTTAGTATCATGTCCGTTAAACCTTTGGATACTAATCCCCTGGACGTCTTCAAATAAAACGGCAATTGAAAATTGACAAGTTGCATTATTAATAACCACAGAATAGAAATAAGCTGTTTTGACAGGTGTTATTCAAAGCGTTCTAACACTTGTAGGTAATGTTCGCAATAAAGGCCATTGTTAACCACAATGAAACTACGACATTCATATGCAAAGAACGATGTAGCCAGAGCCACTTACATGCACTTAATGTTAATTGTATGTAGCCAGTTTCAATTTGTGACAAGACATCTTAACTTCACAAAACATTATTATAGTCAATAACTTATTTGCATTATTAATAAGTTTATTGACTATTGATTATTGAGATTATTGATCACCATGAAATTTCACCAGAAAAGAACATAGAGTGCAGTTCTCTTCTGGTGAAATTCTTTTCTGGTGACATTTACCTTTCATCCAGAAAAAAACTACTGTTCCCGCGTGGTTTCATCTAAAAAAAATCGACACCTGACAAAAATATATATGCAATAAGAAAAATTTGGACGGACGAAGTCGCAGACAAAAGCTAGTTTCAAATAATATGCCGTTGGCTGTGATTGATAAGATTTTTAACCCAATTGTGTATGGAAAATAGCCTATCTTCTTTAAAATGTAATTTAAATTTGCCATTAAAATAAGAATCCAAAGTTACAATTAGATTTATTCAGATATTGAAAAGGGATAGACAATTGCGACAATAATTTCGAAATGATGTTTTAACTTTGTTTGTTTAATTTAAATTACTTGTGCGTAGTCTGCAGTGCGCTTGAGGAAATAGGGTCACGGTATCTTTGTAACGGCCTTTTTGTGTTAAAAAACAAACGAAACCGCAAGTTTGCAGAAATAATTTAACTTATAACCGTCTTATTTGTCGTCGTCGAGGGTCGGTAACAATTTGCCTCGCTTTTTTGTAGTAGCCTCCTTTGAGCAGAAGCTTTATTTCGCTTTTATTAATTAATAAACTTCTGCAATATCTAAATAATAAACTTCAAAGTTTCTTCATTTAACTTGAATTCGTTTTTGGACGCAAAAATTGATAAGGAGCTTTGAAATATAGGTAAACTTAAACGGTTAATATTTGACATTTGAATAAGTCTCTCTCCACTGTAGGCAAAAATATTTTGTTTATAGAATACATAAAGATGGCATTGGGAAAATTTTCCTACAAAAATATTGATCGTGATCGCCGTAATCAGGATGGCCATGACATAGCTAAGTATCCTTGTAAAGTTGGCGATGGACTGAGCGACTTTTTACCACGTGGTTCTAAATTCGTCTTGCCCGATCTATACAATCGATTTTTTTTTTGGATATAGGCATCTCTCCCAAGGTTCTCCACTACACACGGTCCCCTTTGCTTCGCATCCAGCCACTTCCTGCGATGTCTTTCAAGTCGTATGTCCACCTGGCCGCAGGGCGTCCTACGCTGCGTCTTCTTAGCTTGAATGAGCACAGTGACGTTTTCTGTGAAAATATGAGATGTTACGAAAATGACCTAGGGTGTAATAGGATAAGGAGTAAACTAGGTAAACCTTAAGGATACATCTTTAGGCTCTATAGCATATTTTAATTAAAGTGTGAATATTTTATTGATAGGCACTCTCTCTCTCTCCCTGTGTATGTGTGTGTGTGTGTGTGTTAGCCGTCAACTCCCTGAACTGGTCATGAGACAACTGGAACAGTTGTTAAACCGAGACAATTCCAGTCTACTCCTGGATGTTTCTCAACCACGACTTCCTCCTTCACCTTCACCTTCACCTTAGTGAAGAACACTCATTTTTGAAGGCCGCGTTTCATTTCAGTACCACCAAAAAAAAATGGTAAAACATTTTATTTGAAAAATGGTAAAAAATGGTGAAATTGCGACCAGTAGGCCAATACAAGTATTTTTAAAATTAGAGTTTTTTTTTAATGTTTAAAATTGATTTCTTAGAAAAAATGTGACCAAGAATTTTTTCTAATATGAGTGTTTTCTTTCCTATGAGGTTCGAAGCCCAAATAAAATTAATCACAAATATATTTAATTATATATTTATTATTAACTAATTAGTATCTATTTTAAGCCAATGGTAACAAATTTATATATAATTTTATCCATATGAAATTGTGTGTCAGAACATTAATCTGACGTTGAAATCCCAAAACGAAATCGGGTAATTGTTATTAATGAATATAATTTAACCCACGTCATAGTAACTCGGTCAGTTAATTGAGGGTTTCCGTTCATAAGCTCTATTTTGAACTTGCGGAAAACTGATGTGAAAAAGTTTTACTAACTGACCTTAATTAATTATAACTAAAAATATCTAATACGTTGGAATTATTAATCAAAATTTCAAATTCTATAAACTCTAAAAAGGTGGCGACTACTTTAATTGCAGTAGCTTATATTATTACCCATGCTCTGTGGTTTTGCCCACTTAGAATTAAATGTGCGAATAACTGCATAAAACCTACATATTAGTATTATTAGCATATTTAATATACATTTATACAAAATAAATGAATTTCAATTATATTTTTCTTTAAACAAAAGCTTTGAACAAAAGTTTCTTTGTGTTTGTATTCAAAAGCATGTAAGTAAACAGACTTACGCATAAATAACTGTTTAAAAGTTGTACAGTATTATCAGTTAAACAGTATTAAGTACACAATAAGTTACCAAACGATAAACAGGTACTATGTTATGTGTAACTACGAGAAATTTTTAATCATTTATCAAAAGAAAACTAAAGATAACTTGCTGAGAAAAATGCCTAGAAATGATTTGTTGTTCGCCAGTGAAATACAGTCTTAAAATTAAATGCATACTTACTATTCAGTAAGTTTATGGAATATTAATTTGAAAAGAGCAAGTATGTGGGTTTATTGTTGGTTTAATTTCTGGTCCTAAATTCTTCAGTGTCTTAAAATAAAAAATTTCGACCAATTTGTATTGCCCAGTGAAGACGTGGTCTCTAACTATGGGCCTCGTAAGAAAGATAAACGTCGCTCAACGAGCTAAGGAGAGAGCTATGCTCGGGGACGAACTGCGAGATGATTCGATGAACGAAAGTTACATAGGCGGATTATAGTAAGTTGAAATGGTAGTGGGCAGGACAAGTTTAATTAATTAGACGAACCGTTCCTTTTTAGTTACTCTTGTTATATAATGTTATGGACGCTTTCCGTTAGCCACATTATAACACTTTGCTTCAATGTTTTTTTGCGATTTTACTTCATTTTTAAGCAATAACTAGCTGATATGTTGCTCATTAGGCACCTAATATGAAAACTATACCCACGGCGTACAGACATACAATATAGCAGTATGTATAGATAATAGTCTCTTATTTACGATACTATAAGATTGTTATTGTAGATGATGGGAAACATAAAAAAAAAATGTTTATTTTATTTTAATGCGTGTTTTCACGCAATTAAAAGGCATATTAGTAAGAAAGAAACAGAAAAATAAAACAGTTGTTATTATTTTTTATTTTATTCGACTTCATCAATGTATATGGGTACACTAATATAACAGTCTAACCATACTTACGTCCATACAGTCGGGCAACGCTCAATGTTCGAGCCTGCAAACTGAAGCGAGTTCGCCGAACGTTGCTCTACGCAAGTACATTCATTGCCTGACTGTATGACGTAAGTATGGTTAGACTGAGGTAATATCATCCAAAAAAGCCGCAAGTGCCGTTTATTTCTACTGATGTCTTGCCCCAGCATAAAAAATAAACAACGCTGGCCATGTTGTGCACAGCTTCCAATGGTGCGTCGACCATGGATGCAGAAGCAATGGTATCCTTTGACACCTTCTCTGCCATGTATTGTAGGGTTCACCAATATATAGGTAGGTATAATATTTTCTAATCCTGACATGTCGTGATTGAATTTTACCTCTGATTAAAATTTTGTTATCAATTAATTCTTGATGGCGATAAAATTTCAGGATGTACAAACCATTCCGATCGTATATGCTCATGACAGTATGATCGCGCAATTTTTAAATGATTTGTCCCCTTCTCTTGTTGCATAGATACATGTACATATTATCTTTTTCTTGCGATTTAAAAACTGTTTTAGGTAGAGAAAAATCCTATAATTAACCTATAACTATATAATCCATTGATTTTCATTGAAATGTAAATATAAAATGATAGGTGGGATATACCTTTACAATTTAAAAATAATTTAGTTTCTGTACGCAAACTATCATAAACCGGGTCAGATTCTGCCCAATCGTTATTTAATTTATTACATTTATTAATGATTTCTTACTTAAGGCCTGTAACCTGTAATATTGACACATAGTACGGAGAGCCGACAGCCGCTGTTACTGACAACGCAGGCCCGAGGCATGTCCACATCAACATGTTGAATCTCGTTTTACATCCAAACATCGTAACAAACAATAACATTATTATGCTAATACCGACTAGTCTACCAACTAGTTTACTGGCTTTTACTAGCGACTTAATTCGCGCATCTTTATAAATAGTAACCGATATTGCTGTAAGTTTTTTTTTTATGTTAAGATCGGCAGAGAGGCTGACGGTCCACTTGATTGTAGGTGGCTACCGTCGCCTATAACAGAAGCAACGGCTAAGCTGCTGCAAGTGCACTGCCGACTGCAGTAGGATTAAGGATAAGGGATCAGGAGTGGATAGGGAAATGAGCTCTGACATCCCTTACTCACTCACCGAAACAACAAAACGAAATAACACACGTGCTGTTATTTCACGGTGGTTACTGCCGCCAGACGGGCTGCCCAAATGACTGCGAAACGCAGTGTGCCCTGCCACTGCATTCTAAATCCAGACCAGAGCCAAATTTGAAAAGTTGATTTTTCCAAGTTGACCAGCCAGGAATCGAACCCGGGAACCCTATACCAGAGCTTTAAGGCAAGCAACCCTAACCACTCATCCAACGGGCTCGTCAAAAGTTTCATTAAAATCCGTTCAGTAGTTAAAATCCTTACAAACTAAGGTACGTGCTTGTTTTTAATTAATATCTACATATATATATTACGGTGTGAAACGGAATATTCATGCAGTATAAATCTTTTAATAATCGCACCTACATCACAAGACACTTCCTTGTACCTGTAACAAGGAAGCTTGATTAGTGTCGAATAATTTCAATGCCATCATAATACAAACTCGCACGTAATTAATGGGAACTCGTTGGATTTGACAAGACTCGTCGTCAAATCCATCGACTAATTAGTTTTACATTATTCAGGATTCGCTGAACATAGATTTTAGAAGACGCCATTACGAAACGCTTATTGCTTTTGCTGTTGTAATGGACGTCAAGAGGTTTAGTCGGTAGGTCTACCCCACTATCATCTCGGGGCAGGAGTCCGACATAACCCACCGGTTTGTCCCCAGGCCGGTGGGTATCCATGATGGATTCCTCTTGTAAAAAAAAAAGCTAACTCGTCACAATAGTATTGACTTATTTTTATTTTAAGTAAGGAAAATCAGAAACAACTCCTCATTATTGTTTTTTTTATTAGTTTTTTTTAATATATCAAATCGAAAAAGCTCTGCTATTCTCTTTCCTATCGTTCCTCCTCTTCCTTATCGTGTTTCTAGGCGGCAATAAACATCCACAAACATCATGATTCCGTACAGCTCTTATTTAAGTTTAAAGATTTAGTTGAGAGAAAAAACTTAATTTCGACTAATTTTTTTTAATGTTAAGGGCGACAGAGAGGCTGACGGTCAACTTGATGGTAGGTGGCTATAACGTGAGCAACGCCACATGTACTGCAAGTCTAAGCTATACAAGTGCGCTGCCGACTACAGTAGAATTAAGGATAAGGGATTAGGAAGGGTAATTTTTTTTATAAAATTGATTTAGAAGTCGTCGTTTCAAGTAAAATTTTAGTACGAATATAATCCCACAAACCGTCCACTTAATAAATTCCTCTCCTATTTGTGTGATCTAATTAAAAACCACGGAAAGTTTTGTGAAAATTACCCGACGCCGCCTTCCAACGAGGATTTTCGTCAACAAAAGTGATTTTAAAATCCGTGTGAATCTCCTGCAAAGCAATTACGATCCAATCACAATGGACAAAAGGTTTTTTATTCACACGCCTATCGTTCCAGGAACGTCCGAGATTGCTTCCGGGTTAACGTCGCTCGATAAAAAATTAAATAGTAATTAATTATAAAATAGCGCCAAGTCATCTAGTAGTATAGCACACTGCTTTACGCAGCCATAAATTGGCGGTTTTCTGGAAGGGGGAAGGTCACACAGAAGACCGTCGTGAAAAGAACAGGTGCTAGTTGTGTTTTGGACTTTTGGTGAATAAGTAAAGGATGCCAGGGGATATGGAGTGGGCTCTGGCATCCTTTACTTCTTTTATTAAATTAAGGGTTGCCAAAGCTCTGGCTCCCTTTCATGATCCTTCATCTAATATAATAAAATCGTAAACGTGCCGTGTTTGTACATTAAATATTTTTTCAAAAAAAAACTATTTGTAGGTAGGTACACGTTATACTTACGTTACCGAGGTCAAAAAAGTAGTTTTTAGAATTTTTGTCTGTTTGTCTGTTCGTTTGTGCACGCTAATCTCAGAGACGGCTTAACCGATTTGAATGCGGGTTTTCACAACATTTATTGTTTGTTTCATTCCAATCGGTTTACAAACAAAAAAATTTCACGCTATACACAATACCGCGCCTATACAGCATACAACACCGAATGTCGCATTTTCAAAACTCATGGAATTGCTTGTGTTAAGTAGGCGTCTGTAGCCAAGTAGCAACTGTTTGCCTGCAGACTTTTACATAAAAATATTAGATTTTTTTATGATAAGCTCGTCAGATAGGAACACAACGCCAAATTATTGTAAGTGCGCTATCGACCACAGTAGTATTATGGATAAGGGATTAGGAAGTGATATGGAAATGGGCTCTGGTATCCCATATTTAGGCATAAAACACACAAGTACTGATTTTTCCTTTGTCACCTGCAAGGGGACTGGTCTGCAGTCAGAAACGGGGCCCAATTTTGGTCTTAGTCTTTTGCGAATTATTTGTTTAAAACAAAAAAATTAAATATTAAACAGGTTCAATAAAATTTACGATAATTAAAATGTCTCAAATAAAATTTTAATCGGTACAGGTTCAATGTTCCCGCGCACATTGTAAACAAATCACTGTGACCTTTTACTGAGACGGCAAACTAGTTTGTTCTATGGTCAATGAGGTCATAGACCCACCTTTGGAATCGGAATGCTGACAGTTGCATTGCAAAGTGACCATCTTCTCAACAACAGCAAAAAGTTATAAACAGATTATAGTACTTTAGACCAACAAAATGAATATCTATATCTGCGAAGACAGAGATGAAATGTTAAGAAAGAAATTCAAAGTCGTATTACGTATATATATATATATATATTATTGATAGCATAAAACTTGTCAAGAGCTACTAAACAAAAAAAAATATCGTTTTTTTATACATAGATAACAAACACAATCTCCACTATCTATAATTGGCATTGACTGTCGCCTAATTTGACTTGTTACAGTAAAATTAAAACTTAGATAAAAATACGTTAGAGCATAATAGACTATTTAAAAAAATTTGAACGGGGCAGATTTATATAAAAAAAATATATTTTCTGAGAAAAAAATAAATAAATTACTGCCCCAGAAAAGCTTTCTCGTCACAGTAATAAAAATTTTCAGCGACAACTACATTTATTTTTAAGCTTATTAATTAACTTAAAGTTTTAATTGGCTACTTTTATATCTTTTGAAAAAGCTTCCAATTTTAAATCTGTTCAGTTATTCTCTGAGAAGCTACAAAAATTTGTTTTGCAATATTGTACCGGTTATCGCTCTTTCCATTACTGAAAACAGTATGATTTAGAAGAAGTTGCAGAGAAACATACAGAGTTTTTTTTTTAATATATATAGACTTTTTTAATGTGACGGTCGACAGATAGGGTTATGGTCCACTTGATGGTAGGTGGCTACCGTCGCCTATAAAACAAGCAACGCCAGAGTGCTTCAAGAGCACTGTAGGATTAACTACAGTGTAGTTAATACTAGCTAGCTGTAGGATTAGCTCTGGCATCACTTACTTCACTCACTGAAACACAACAGCACACATGCTGTTATTACCTGGTGGATTCCTGTAAGGGGGTGGTAACTGCTACCAAACGAGCTGGTCAAATGACTGTGAAGCGCAGTGTGCCTTGCCACTACTATATTGTATAGAAA
The DNA here is from genome assembly GCA_910589475.2 of Bembecia ichneumoniformis. Taxonomy (NCBI): domain Eukaryota; kingdom Metazoa; phylum Arthropoda; class Insecta; order Lepidoptera; family Sesiidae; genus Bembecia; species Bembecia ichneumoniformis. Next base: position 11,938,898 of record OU342536.1, on the reverse strand, counting down.
TAGATATAGAAGATATCTTAGCTTGGGTCTCTTAGGCTTTGGTCCAAGAATGTTGCCTGCGTTACCTTGTCTATCATGTCAAGAGGTCTGAGTTCGATACCTGGTCATGCCATTAACTAATGGGTTTTTTTTTCTAAAACTTAAGTGCATTTACTGACTTCTCTCAAAGGATACTTGCGGTTGGTGGTTGGTGGTGGTACTGCAGTGGGGATATATAATATGGCTATTGATGATGATGATGATAGCAAGGCCATATGGCCGATATTATGGCCAGATCTAGGGTGGGGGGATATTACATATTAGGGGGGATGTTACATATAAGTACATATCTATTACTACTGTGTTTACTGTATGAACTAACCCACAACATCAATGGATCTTGTTATGGACTTATTCTAAAATATGCTTCTAAAGTATATAGTACTATATTTTACAGCCAATATTAAATATAGTACTTAGGTACCAAAATTAAATAGAAGGTGGGGAGAGGCAGAATGGAACAACTACCAACTGTTGAAGCTCAAAGTTTAAATTTTGGATAACGATTTTTTTAATAATTTAAACACAAGTCGAGGACAACAACCTATTTATTTATAGGTGACCAATAAAATAACTTGTGATTATGTATTTTTAACGGTTATCTTAAACTAGTTTTTCAAATGTCTTCTTCTAGTGATTGCATAATTCTTCGAATTAAAATTAAATGTAGGGACTATTTGGAATTCTAGAGCCTGTTGTTGGAGAATTGATTTATTAACGATACATTGAGTCCAATTGCAATATGGCTGTGGATTTCAGCGTCATGTTCTGGTCATGGTCAGGTCATGGTACTGAACGTGAACATTGCTTACATAATATTATTACATTATTATTTATTTTTCCAAAATAAAAGTACTCCTTATAACATCAGCAGTTATCTACCAGTGAAAATTGGGTTAAAATCGATCCAGCCGTTTCGGAGATCTGCTGGGACAAACAGACGGACAGACAAAAATTTAAATAATTGGAAAGGGGAATATTTTAAGAAACAATAAATTCATTTTTGATCATTCATAGTAACTTTTTCTTATTCATTCAGGAAACTCATACGAGTAAAGCTAAAAATTACCGTTGCTTACTCCTTTCTATGCGAAAACTTTTAGTGCGCTCCGCGTATTATTTATTTTTTCCAAAATAAAAGTACTCCATATAACATCAGCTATCTGCCAGTGAGAGTTCCGTCAAAATCGATCCAGCCGTTTCGGAGATCTGCTGGGACAAACAGACGGACAGACAAAAATTTTAAAAATCGGAACGGGGAAAATTTCGGGAAACAATAAAATCATTTTTGATCATTCATAGTAACTTTTTCTTATTCATTGCGGAAACTTTTAGTGCGCTCCGCGAATAATTAGCACAAAAAAATTGCATGCATACTAAGCCGGGCGGGTCGCTCTATTTTATAACACTAATAAATAAATAATAAATAATGGTTGAAGCGAAAATTTCGAGTTTTTCCACTGCAAGTTTAATGTAGTGCCATCTAAAAAGCTAAGGTACTCATTGAAAATTGTATCTTTTCTTCCAAACGATAGATCTAACTAAATTATGCCATTAAAGGTTTAAACAAAGGTCTGTATAATATAATCCTATAGCATCCATTGTCATAATACATTAATTACTCAGAAACGTGTTTAGAGTCGCAATGTGGTTGGCCTTGAATGCTATTGAATACAGATGGCGGAATAGGGCCGTAGGAGGTGCGGACGAGTAGTGTCACCATTCTATAGACGGCCCTTAACGGCCAAAGCAAGGACGTATTCAAAGTCAGGTGCGCACATTTGTCCCACACTCAAGTGTGGTCACTTCGTGTTTTATCGTTTTGACCGAGATGCTTTTCTTTGCCTTTGTTCAACACGTGTTACCTTGGCGTAAAGTATTTTTGACTGTTTCTATACTTTGTAAATGCAAGTAAATCAGGTCAAGCGAACATACAGATACTTTGTATATTCTGAGTATTCCAATGAACTGCTACTCGTGCAGAAATGAGGATGTAGCTCGTTCTGTGTTGTACGGGCCTGTAAGCTCAGGTGGGTTACGGTACGGTACGGCTGTGTGGGCAGTGCTAGTGGGCAACGCTTCCCGTGAAGAAGCGTCGCTGGTCTAGCCGATTCGGTGGGTTAGACCGAGGAGAGTGGTAACGGTTCCAAGACAAAGTCCGTACTGGTTACCTGATCATGCGGTGAAGCGTAGGTAGACAATTTATTTAGAAAAAGTGGCGACCGAGTCAAGCGCCGAACAATATGCGCCAATAGCGAATGAATTAATTCTATGTAATTAATGTAATAAAAATAATTTTAACCATGTGTCCCTGTCACTTTTCTATCGTTGTCTCTTTCACTGTCTACGGTTATATGGGCCGACATTCACTGCATCGCGTCCGTCGGTCGGACCCATTTCTATACGAACACTTTATACAAACACATTGTTTATGCACGAACACTTATGTTTATTGAACGAACTGTAGGCTGTCCCGAACACGTGTATTTCTGTTAATTACGATAATACGTAAATGATATTATTATAATTTGTAAGTACTCTTTGATTACGGACTAATTACACTCATTTATTTGAGTCCATTTAATTAATACATAAATTATTATTAAGTATTTACTTTTGAAGATGCTCAGTATAGTGCGTATGTACCATAATAAACACCCAATAATAATCCTAATAATATTATTATTTTAGAAAATTCTGTATATCAATAATTTTCATTTTCTTTTTTAGGTTTCTAATAGCTTTTAATTGACATGTGGTAACAAGCAACACCTAAGCTCACTTGAGCCAGCTTTGCGGAAAGCTGAAATAAGTTTCATGGCGAAATATAAGGGAACAAATTTCATGCCCGCGTTCATAAGTTCTGTAACTTTTCACAAAATAAACAAATGAAACAATCTTATAAGATTTACGTTTACCAGTCTCTGTAAAGTCTTCACCAATCACTGTAAGTAGCTATTAAAGCTAATGTACCTCATACACGCAGATTTCATTTCTTTCATCATTTCTTATGAATATCCAATTTTGTGTCCACACGTGTCCAATTTTGGACATAGGCCTTTTTTAATTGACCACCACATTCATTAATGATCATTTGGGCACACACAAAATTTTAAACTTTACCTACAGAAACATATATGTATAGTGCCGTTTACAGAATTTTATTTGCTCGTTGCCTTATCCCTTCCTATCCTTATTCTTATCCTACTATGGGCGACAGCATACTTGCAGAACTTCGTGTTATAGTTTTTAGCGTTTATAGCGATGGTAACCACCTACAATCAATTGGACCGTCATCGTCAGCCTGTCTTCGATCTTAACATTAAAAAAAACTGAAATAATTTAAAGATACATTTAATAATCATAAGCCATATTATAAGTATTTGGCGATTCAACTAAGTTAATTTGCCTAACAGGATAATTCGTAACTTGAAAGTAGGTCAGTATTAAAATACGTCCATGGTTCTAGTATTATATGGAATTGTTTACTCATGTGGTAACGACTTAGTTTACATTGTATTTGTTTGAAGTAAAAACGTGTCCATCGTCTTTACACGATTTAGTAATATCCGATTAGTTAAAATTCGAGCCAATATTTGTCTTTGAAGGTTTGCAAAATAATCACCTCCTTAGCAACTGGACCCTATGGCATGGCACTTCGAGAAGGAGAGCCTCCTCGAAGTTGGGCTCTACCTAATTGGACTGTTTGTGTCAAGCAACAACTTCGAGAGTTGAATTCCCTACTGTTACTTGGACTTTAGACATAACTTTCGTCTTGTCCATATTCATCTTGAGGCCCAAGATAAATCGGTTTCTGATAACTATAAGTTAGTATAATTTACACAAAAAGTGTAATAAATTATGCTATATAGTGTCAGTTCAATGTTTTTGCTATATTCTGGGGAATTATATATCTAACTAGCTGAGCCCGCAACTTCGTATTCGGTATAGCGCGTAACTTTTTTGTTTGTAAACTGATTGGAATGAAACAAACACTACCTAAATATTACGGGAAGCTTGCGGAATACATCAGTGGAAACCGCATTCAAATCGGTTAAGCTGCTTCTGAGATTAACGTGCACAAACGCACAGACAAACAGACATATAGACAAACAGACAAAAATCCTAAAAACTATTTTTTGAACTAGGTAACATAAGTACAACGTGTACATTTTTTTTTAAATATTTTAATGTACACACACGGCTCGTTTACGATTTTTTTATATGATGTATAGATAGTGATTGTGCATAAAGCGTGTTGCTAAACCTTTTTCTCAAAAAAAAAAACATATATAAACAACTAGCTGTTGCACGCGACTTCGCCCTCATCTCTATAAAATATTCGTAGAAAACGGCAATTCTATATGGAGGGGGTAAAGGGTCCCCCCTTTACCTCTATGGAGTAGAGTGAGTAGCCTGTGTTACTCGCTGATAATGTAGCTTTCTATAGGTGAAAGAACTTTTAAAATCGGCCCAGTAGTTTTTGAGTTTATTCATTACAAACATACAAAAATACATACATACAAATATTTTCTCTTTTTATTATTATAGTATAGATAACAAGGAGTTCGGAAGAAGGCTCGGCTAAAAACTAGTTAGATAATTATGTTACGTAACACTTTTGAGAACAGGCCTACTCTCTGCTTGAGGAAGTATTGATTAATTTTGTTCGACAGTTTCGACAGCTGAGCGTAATATTTTTGTTGCAAAATTCAATGTCTTTAAATAAATTTCCCAAATAAACATTCGCTACTGTAAAAAAAAGGTTATAAAGTGAAACAAAGCGAAAAGTTCCGACAATGTCGTTTTTAAAAACGGTTTCATCTCAACAATGGACCACAATTTGCAATATAAAAGATATTCTAGATGAGAAAGGAATTTCTTAAAAAAAAAATTACGGACTACGATAATAAATCTTTATAAATGTGTCCCTGGAGGTTCCACCATGTTCCTGTCGCCACCCCGCTTCTTCGCGAAAAGCTTGTCAATGATCAAAAAAAAAACTTCGAAATCGACGGACATTTTGAAATTGGAATGAAAGTGTTCCAATTTGAAAAGTACAGTCATTACTCTTTTTTATTGCAGACGCGTGACATTCATAAGTAATTCTATATTTAAATTAAGATTTACAGTTTTTGACAGCATACCTTTGACCTTAACCTTGCTTTGAATTAGAAATCCCTATTTCAAGGTGTTTCTTTATTATATTGGCATTGTAAATATAAGAAAAAAAAAATGTAGTTCTTTATTTAAATGTCCTCCTAGCCAAGGCGACTTCGGCAAAGGTGAAAATTTGCACGATAAAAAACGATTATAAACAACTTAGCCCTTATCCAATACGTAGTTTGGACAACTGGAATCATTTGATTCCAAACGATAAATTTGGAATCAGCTTCTAGTTCCCACTCATATATGTATGTTTTAATTTGGTCTATTCCCAATATGTCCCACAAGAAATGTCCAATTTGGGACATATTGGGAATTACAAAAATAAATATTTTTATTGTTCCCAAAACGTCCACTTTAATTATCATTGTGGACATTTTGCAACTTTTAATAAATATTTAGTTTACTATTCCCAAAATAACCCATGCATATTTTAAATACAATTTATTGAGTTGTACAGTCAGAAACGACATCAAATAAATTAAACGAATATTTGTTAGTACTTGGAAATTTATTTTATTTATATATATACATATGTCCCATATATATTTTGTTATATCTCATTAAAAGTAGAATGTTTTCGAAAGACTACGATGTTTACAACAAGACTAGCGGCCCGCCCCCGGCTTCGCCCGTGGTTCAATTTTTATATACTAAAACATTCCCCGTTTATCCCTCTTTCCATTAGTGAAAACCGAATTAAAATCGGTCTACCCGTTCACGCGTGATGCCGTGACTAAGGGAAATGGGGATTCATTTTTATATATAGAGAAAATGAATTACATCATATTGTTATACTACATTCATATTCCTAGTTGTAAAGCGACTGTCACGAACTGACAAAAATAGTATAAGAGTACAAAAAAATAGAGAACTTAATAACATCTTGTAATATTGTATGATCTTGTAATCTATATTGACGTTACTATTGAGGAATCTCTGGACGCGAACTACCTCCTTTCTGTAATTATTTAACGGATACTTGTACATTCACTCTGTCTCACTAAACATCTTCTGTTACCCACTTACTAAAAACTTATTGTAATCTGCAGTATAGGTCCCATTGACCTGTAATATACATAGGTATTTCCTAATGCCCACCACAATGGGATTCGCGCTCTCACAATTGAAACTCTCATTTACGTAATAATGTCTGTTTAGAACCGATGCTATTTTTATCGGTCCGGCTCATATTTGCTATGGTAGTATTAGTTAGTTATTATTTATTTTCGTGCCGAAACACGAAAATTTTGTGGTCGGTAGTTAGAGATTTTATATACATCGGACAGCTTCGGGACGCGCGTGGCGTGATTTTGAGCCCGAGAGTTTAGTTAATCCGTTTTTGGCTATTTTAGTGATCTACCATCGGAAAGGACATTTTTTGTGGTATATCTAGTGGAGGGAATCGGTATTTGTGGTGGCGGGAGTTTGCGTTGGGAACCCAACAATCTGTCGTCGAAATCTGGCGTGAAGGACACGGTATTTCCTACCTTGTATTTCCTGACTTCCGATCTATATTGTATATATATTCCCTGCCGTGGACCGTCCACACGACGGACGAAACCCTAACGAAGAAGTAGGGTAAGTGATTTTGTTTATGTCCTGAACTCTTGGCTGTCGGCATAGGCTGATAGTCAAACGTCCGAAACCCTCCCCCCTGATCCGCGTAACGCGGACTATGTCGTGGCCGCTGATCTCCAAGAGAAAATAATTTCGCTTCCACTGCATTTCTTGCTGGTGGCCGACGGTCGCGTAAACTTTTTGTATCCTTAGATAATGGTTGCGCCGTAATCGAATGGTTTGGCTGTCAAGTCCATTTTCCCTTTGTACCCGCCTCTTCATTAAAATCATAGCCCTCAATTTTCCCTTTTACCCACAATCCCGCGATATATATGCACGTCACCGCCGCGAACGTGAGAAGAGATCTCGCCAACGCTTCAGCAAATTTCGCTCAAAAAAGGGAAGAATTGAATTGAACACGAGTGTAGTTGTTATTCCGCGTCTTAACGTTTACAAACAAACTATAAGTGAGCAGTGTCTGCCAGTTGGACGTTCTGAAGAATCCTGCAGGAGATCGCACTAGAGCACCGGTTCAAGGTACGTGCATTTCCTTCTGTCTATCCTGTCCATCAGACAGTCAACTGTTCGTTTACAGCCGCAACCAACATACAGTCCACTAAACCGCCGCAGGGATTCATGGCGTGATCTGTCGCAATCCCGCCCCAACGAGATTTAGATCTTGTTTTCTCCGCGCCTCCATTTTATTGGTCCTCCGAGTCGGATTTTTTAATTCCCGCGAAACCATTTGTAGTTTTTTTCGAGTTATAAAATAGTACCCATTAATAAATTTTCATATTTAAAAATACCTAGTTAAATTTGGTTAATTAATCCGCATTCACGTTAGATTATTTAGATAGACTAGTTTAGAATTATTTGTTCGCATTCATATAGCATTATAAATTCGTTTAGTAATTTTAATTTCGCGCGCTCCGGTGCAGGTGCACCGAACGTTGTTTACCTACCTACTTGTAATAATAGTAACATAACGCTTCTTCGCATAAAATGTCTAAGACAAAAGGTAATGAAATTGTGCTATTGCAGTCTAAACGCGATGCACTTTTTGAAAACATAAATCGAGTGTATGATTTGTCAAAGAAGGTTGATATAGGCGATGAACATAAAGAGAATTTTTTATGTTCCGTAGAAACGTTGGAAGATACGCGTTCTGAATTTAAGGAAATTGTTGATCGTTTCAATGAAGCAGTACTTGTGGTAGACCCGGAAAGCACACCTAGTTATAAGTGTTTGATTGCTTTCGAAGACCTTTACTGTCGAATTAAACGCGTATTGAAGCGTATCCAAGCCGTACCGTCGAGGGTGGACAGCGCTGATCACGATCAGAAGGGTTCATCTGACCGCGTAGATAGAAGTAGGATGCCTACCTTGCCACCCATCGAAATTATGTCATTCGATGGTGACATACGTACCTGGCCTTTGTTCTACGCAGGTTTTAAGTCCATGGTACATGACAATCTAAATTTAAATAAATCGGAAAAATTATATTATCTGATGGGCAAGCTATCTAGTAAGGCGCAATCTGTATTTTCGGGTATTACACCATGCGCAGAGAATTATGATACAATATTAAAATGTCTCGTTGATAGATATCAGGACATTCGTACGATTGCAAATACCTACTTGGAACAGATGATGAATGTCAAGTTAAACGGTCCCGCCTCAGAGTCTAAGTTCCAATTATTTATGGATGAGTTTGTAACTGCCGCGAACGCGTTAAAAAATTTGCAACTCGATAATCTGTCAGATTTTATTATGTTACATATCGCATTAAAGAAATTTGATTTAGATACCGTCCGCGCTTTTGAATCGCAGTATCGAGAATGTAAGATACCTACTTTCATTCAACTAACTGACTTTATTAGGGGTCAGCATAAAATATTCCATAACACGCAGGGCGCGACTGCATGCAATAATAATACATATAAGCCGCGAAATCGTGTACCAAATCCGCACACTTATGTAGCAGTGTTACCTGCACATAAAAAATGTTTGTGTGAAGACATCGTTCACGATCACCTTTACAAATGTCCGAAGTTTAATGATCTATCACCTTCCTTGCGTTTTAAATTGGTTAAGGAACGTAACGCATGCATAAATTGTCTTAGTTTAAAACATAAATCCCGCGAGTGTGGTTCAAGTATGAAGTGTCGTAGTTGTAGTCAAAAACATCATTCCGCGTTACATTTCGAAAATTTTAAGGTTAAAACCGCATCACAAGCGGACAAGCCGACTCGCCCTTCGCCGACATTTAATGTAAGACAGACGACGCCGCCTCCGCGAGCTAGATCGCCTACTGAGAGACGTGATATGAATGTCTCGTCGATGCACACATTCATTGCTGCGCCGGTTGAGAGTGCCGCGAGTAGTAGCGGTCTGAGCGCGCAATGTATGCAACCAACTACTGTATTACTGTCAACCGCTCAAGTAATTATTTACGATGGTAAAGGACGATCACATATTGTAAAATGTTTGCTTGATTCGGGATCGCAAAGTAACTTTATAACAAGCGAATGTTGTGCACGTTTAGGATTGAATTGCAATAAAGATACACAAACGATTGTTCGCGGTTTCGGTGGTACCGAAAAGTCTATTAGAGGTGCAACGGATTTTAAAATATTTTCACGTTATTCGGATAACGTTCATTATGACGTATCGGCATTTATTGTCGATCGGATCACGGACAAGTTGCCTTCTATTCCGGTCGATCCATCTACGCTCGTGCACATAAGGGGATTGCCGCTTGCGGACAGTACTTTCGCAACTCCTTCGGAGGTACAGGTTCTGATTGGAGCTAATATATTCCCACACCTATTGTTATCGGGCGCGGTACAAGGTAATATTAGTGGAATGCCGCGAGCCGTAGAAACAGTTTTAGGATACATAATTATGGGTGCAGCTCCAGTCCTAATGCCTCGAAATAGGTCATTGTTAAAATCCGCATCCGCTTGTTGTACTGTCATGCAACAATCCTCATTGGACAGCCTTCTTAAAAGGTTTTGGGAGTTAGAGGAGGTATCTGCTCCGCCCGCCCACAGTCAAAACGATCTTGAATGTGAGATGTATTTTCGTGATACCACTACGCGCGAGGATAATGGAAGATACATAGTCGCGTTGCCGTTTAGGGACGACGTATACAAGTTAGGAGATTCTTACACCACTGCCCGCAAACGATTTATGTGCTTGGAACGCAAGTTAGAATATTCGAGTATGCTGCGCTCCGCCTATAACGACATCATTCGTGAATATGTTGATAAGGGTTATTTAAGGAAATTAGGATTTATTGATTTAACACTACCCGCCGTATCCTATTTTGTTCCGCACCACTGCGTATTACGCGATGACAAATCAACAACGAAAGTTCGTATGGTTTTAGATGCGAGTAGTAAATCGACCACAGGGTTGTCGCTCAACGATTTATTACATTCCGGCGAAAATATACAGGGTGATTTAAATAAAATTATTTTAAATTTTCGACTTTTTAATATCGCGATTGCTGCAGACTGTCGTCAGATGTTTCTGCAAATTGGTATGCGTGAAGCTGATCGTAGATTTCAACGGATCCTGTTTAGGTTCCATCCGCAAGACCCAATATCAGTTTATGAATTTAATAGGGTTTGTTTTGGCATGAAGTCGAGCGTATTTCACGCTGTTCGCGTTGTCCGTCAGCTAATTGAAGATGAGGGTCACAGATTTCCCATAGCTGCCGCGATAGCATCCAGCTCGACGTACATGGATGACGTGTGCTTTAGCATAATGGCTAAGGACGTAAAGCGAAATGTCGAGGCCGATGCTATAGCAGCCTGTACGCAGCTCATTGAACTCTTCAAGTGTGGCCAATTTGACCTCGTCAAGTGGACCAGTAACTCATCCGCTGTACTTCGCGCCATTCCCGCATCACATCGCGCCTCCCCAGATTTGGAGATAGATAGGGGTGCCACACCGCAAAAAATATTGGGCACATTTTGGGACAGGTCGGACGATGTCTTCTACTTTAAGGTTGTCACACCTGAGTTAGGATGCACTAAACGAATAATATTATCTGTTGTCGCTCGTCTATGGGATAATTTGGGGTTGGTGGCTCCGGTTATATTGCATGCCAAACTTCTTATCCAAGAGCTATGGTTGCTGAAATGTGATTGGGATGACGTCCCACCTCAACGCATTATATCGCTGTGGTCGAAGTTTTGCCGCGAATTGCCTAATCTTAATAATGTGCGTGTGCCGCGACATCTAGGTGTAGTTCAGGGTTGCCTCGCTAACCTATTAGGGTTTTCTGACGCCAGCGAGCGTGCGTATGGCGCGGTAATATACCTTCATGTTACCGTTGGCGACAGTAGAATGGTACGTCTTGTTTGCTCTAAATCCAAGGTTTCGCCGCTTAAACCAATTTCGATCGCTAGGTTGGAGCTATGCGCCGCGTTTTTAATGTCTAAACTGCTACGCCGGGTGCTTGATAATTTCGAACCGCGATACAGGATCTCGAATGTGTATGCCTTCACAGACTCTAAGGTTGTCCTTTGTTGGATTAACTCTTCACCGCATCGTTGGCAAACTTTTGTCGCAAATCGCGTAGTAGGAATAGTGGAAAACATTGCTGCTACCTCCTTCCATCATATAGCAGGAATTGACAATCCCGCTGATTGTCTATCACGTGGGTTGTCTCCAGCAATGCTTATAAACCATCCTCTGTGGTTTTCGGGACCACCATGGGCATCTAAGGATCCAAAGGACTGGCCTATCGCAGGATTTGATAGTGGAGATATTGGTGAAGTGCCGGATCTAAAGCCGCTTGCACATATAGTAACTGCCACTTCAACTGAATCTTTAATTTATATGCTCGCTACTCGTACGTCTTCGTGGTCGAAGTTACTACGTATAATTGTTTATATTTATCGCTTTTTGAAGGTGCTACCGCCCAGAGTACATATAACGAGTTCAGACTTAAATTTCGCAGAAAATAAAATTATACTTGTTCTTCAAAGCATCTATTTCGCTGAAGATATAATTAAGTTGAAATGTAACCAAAGCTGTTCGAATGCTTTACAAAAATTACATCCGTTTTTAGACAAAAATGGTATCATACGTGTTGGCGGCCGACTATCGAATGCTGACATCAGTTATTCGCAGAGATACCCGTCTGTGCTCCCGCGTCGCGACCACGTTATAGATCTGATAATCGATTATTATCATAAAACGCATTTACACGCCGGTCCTGAGCTTCTTATGTCCTTACTTAGGAATAGGTACTGGATAATTGCAGCGCGAAATATTATTCGAAGCCGCATACACAAGTGTAATACTTGCTTTAGAACTAAACCGCGTCCGTTTTTTCCCTTAATGGCAGATTTACCCGCGTATCGTGTAAATAAGGTGGACAAACCATTTTTGCATACAGGCTGCGATTATGCAGGTCCATTGCAATACACGCCCGTACGCGGCAGAGGCGTTAGAAGCCGTAAGGCATGGATCTGTATTTTTACGTGTCTTACCACGCGTTGTCTACATATTGAATTAGCAACAGATTTGAGCACAGTCGCTTTCCTTGCAGCACTAAAGCGTTTTCTTTCTCGCCGCGGCCCGATTCAATGTCTTTACTCCGACAACGGCACTAACTTTGTAGGTTGTCGTTCGTACCTGCGAGATCTTTATAAGTTCCTTGACAAATTTCGCCCGCAACTTGAACATGAGCTTGCAGAAAGTCGTATCGAGTTTAAGCAGATCCCACCAGCCAGTCCTCATTGGGGTGGATGTTGGGAATCCATGGTAAAGATAGTCAAGTCTCATTTGTTTAAGGTTATAGGACAGCAGATACTGTCGTATGAAGAATTGTTAACAATTCTTGTTCAGGTTGAGGCACTTATAAACTCGCGTCCGCTAACCGCTTTGAGTGGCGATCCCGCTGAGCCGTCAGCTCTAACGCCAGCACATTTTTGCATACCGCACCGCTATCGTCGCTACCCGCACCTCGAGTAGACTCATGTGGCTTACGTGAGAGACATTCGCTACTGGATAAAATGGTCCAGTCCTTCTGGAAACGGTGGAGAGTAGAGTACTTGCATAAGTTACAAGCTCGCGCCAAGTGGACTACGCCTTCCACTCCCATTCAGTTAGGGTCGGTCGTGGTCATTATTATGGACAATGCGCCACCGCTTGCATGGCCGCTCGGTGTGGTGGAGGCTGTTCACCCTTCGAAGGACGGAACAACGCGTGTAGTTACTGTTAGGACAAGTAGGGGAAGCTTCGTGCGCCCTGTAGTCAGACTTTGTCCTTTACCGAATCAATAACCGCGTATTAATAGTAGCAGAGTACCGTTTTTAGTTATTAGGTTATTAGTTATTTTATTTATCTAGTTTTAGGATTAGTTTCAAGTAACCGCATTTATTTTCGCGTTAATTACCGCTTACTTTTCTCTTGAATAATCGCATCTTTTCATATAAAATATCGCATTTGTTTAACTTATCCGCATTTCTTTCGCATTCGCATTTTGAGGTTTTAAAGGGGACCCTTTAAGGCCGGGGGAGATGGTTGCGCCGTAATCGAATGGTTTGGCTGTCAAGTCCATTTTCCCTTTGTACCCGCCTCTTCATTAAAATCATAGCCCTCAATTTTCCCTTTTACCCACAATCCCGCGATATATATGCACGTCACCGCCGCGAACGTGAGAAGAGATCTCGCCAACGCTTCAGCAAATTTCGCTCAAAAAAGGGAAGAATTGAATTGAACACGAGTGTAGTTGTTATTCCGCGTCTTAACGTTTACAAACAAACTATAAGTGAGCAGTGTCTGCCAGTTGGACGTTCTGAAGAATCCTGCAGGAGATCGCACTAGAGCACCGGTTCAAGGTACGTGCATTTCCTTCTGTCTATCCTGTCCATCAGACAGTCAACTGTTCGTTTACAGCCGCAACCAACATACAGTCCACTAAACCGCCGCAGGGATTCATGGCGTGATCTGTCGCAATCCCGCCCCAACGAGATTTAGATCTTGTTTTCTCCGCGCCTCCAGATAATGTAGAACAAGAGGTATTTATTTGTATAAAGGTAGGCACGTAAGTCAATGAGCCCATTCGCCCCTCCCTAGGGAGGCGAATAGCACGGGGCCATCACGGTCCTCCTGGTGCAGGTGCTCTCGGGGCGCGGTTGCTTCGGGCGTTACCTTCACTGGGTGGCCGTGAGAATGCCGACCGAGCAGTATCACCATTGCGACTGCGCGGTTCCGCTCTGTCCCTCATCGTAGGCGCCGATCTCTCCTGCCGGCCATCATGAAAGCGATGGTCGGAAGTGACCTAGCGTGGCATACAATGTTCCCGTTTTGTGAGCACTTCATTTCGCACAAGGAAGCGGCGAATAGGCAGCGAAAAAGGGATCCCCTACCCCAGCCCATCCGTTGGAAGGACTCTGTCCGCTACCTTCCCCGTGAACCAGGACATGTGTGGTAGACTTAGGGAAGACTAACGCCCGTTGTGAGGAGATCCCCCGAGATGGCCGTTGTACTTCCACTTTCGGGCACGCCGAGGTTCCGATAGGGAGCGTAAAACCCCCAAAACCCCCGCGCTGGACAGCCATGGCGGGGTCGCGAATGTCGTGTCACAACGTTCTCGCGCCCCTGCCAATCTAACGGTCGCTTAGGCTTTAGCCGGTAGGAGTCCTGCATAACCGCAGCGTCCCCTTCGCTGCCTGTTCATGTCTATTTCCTAACATTAAAAAAGCTATGAAAGTTGATAATCGAATACTGTTAGTGTTTACAAACGCGCTGCCGATCTCTATAAGATAAAGGACTAAAGAGCGGTTAGAAGAATTGATTTTATTACTCACTCATGTTATTTCACAGTGGTCTTCTGTAAGAAGGTGATTTATGACGTCAGACATGCTGCTCAGTTTACTACGGAAAGCAGTATCATTTTGTCTACAACATAAACACTTTTCACTATCATTAACGCTTGCCGAGTACGATAAGAAGAACGAGAGTCTTAACGAAAGGGCAGTCCCGCAGTAGTGACTATTTTACTTATAATTCATTTGGTGATGTAGATATTGTGTAGTACTGTTTGATTTGTTGTAGTTGAAGTGTAGGTACAATAATTGTTTGGTCGAGGTAAATCTGATGAGGGTCACGTCAAGAGCACGTTACGAATTACAACTCGGTTACAACCGTTCAGAAAAGTTAATCGCCTCTATTGTAACGACGATAAACATTCTTTCTTAATACTTCTTTGGCGGTGTTTTTAGGGAGTAGTAATGGATATGCTATAAGTTTATTATTTAATAATGTTTAATGTTATGGGTCAAAAAGTTAAACGTTTTGATGAGAGGTTAGGGTGCTTGCCTTAATCCTCTATCTCAGGGATTCCGGATTTATTCCCGGCAGGGCCAACTTTGGAAAGTTTTTCAAAGTTACCTCTGGTCTTATCTGGAAAATAGTGACAAGTTTGGCGGCAGCAACCACCCCCTTACAGGAGACCAAATACGACCAATTACTACATAATAACAGACGGGCTGTTGTGTTTCTGTGAGTGAGTAGATGACCTTTTCCTGTCCCTTCCTTATTCTTAAACCTACAATTGTCGGCAGCGCACTTGCAGCACCTGTGGCATTGCTTCTGTTAAAGGCGACGTTAGCTACTTACCATCAAGTGGACCGTCAATCTGTCTGTCGAGCTTAACATAAAAAACATAATGCTTTATATTAATATTAATTATTTATAATATAATTATGCTAACATAATGCTTCATTTTTATCTGTTAGGATAAAAAATAAGGGTCTGGGTGGGGACAGGATACTGGGCTCTACCATCTCTTATTCAAGCACTGCTGTTATTTCACGACGGATTTTTTCTTCCAAATTGGCTGCTCAGTGCAGCCACTGCAGAATTTAGTACATAGTACTTATAGCCACGGTTCTAGATGTCTATTAATAGCTAAAAAATCCAGTAATTCCTATAGGTGTATGTCGGTGTAAAGGCGTTCTGAACTTTGACATTCGGTGAGTCACGCATTCAAACATTTTTGAGCACCATTCAAAGGGGACTGAAAAGAACAATCCACAATTTTCATCATTCATTTAAACAAAGAGTTTGAAAACAAACCGGTTTTAGTGTGAATACAATTGAATGCTTTTCGTTCCGTTTTTTTTTTTTTTATCCAGATATAATACGTTATTCATCACAAGTATTTAATTTTGAACAATATTGCCCCTGACATAATTTGATTTTAATGAATGTCTTAGGAGATATCTTAGTTTTAAAATAACTCCATAATATCTTATCTCTATATATAAAAAAGAATCCCTATTTATCACACGTGAACGGGTAGACCGATTTTAATTAGGTTTTCACTAATGGAAAGAGGGATAAACGGGGAATATTTATATACACCCCGGGCGAAGCTGGGGGCGGGTAGCTAGTATTTTATAAAGTTACGCGGACGACGTCGCTTGCAACAAACAATTTTATTATCCTAATATTATAAAAGTAAATTAGTTTGTTTGACAGGCTTTCACGCCTTAACTACTCAGCTGACAATCATGTAATTTTATCATGTAATTTAATCATTTAATCATCGAGGCGTTTGGCGCCAAGTATAAATAAGAGTGCGGCCGGTCAAGAGTATTTAGTTGTGCGACAACAAGCTATATGAAAGCGACTCTTCGGAGAATTACGTACATACTTTATAATACATACATATATTTTATACATCTTCGGAGCATATAATTATGTACATACTTTCAGGTTCCATGGTTCAGGTATATCAAAGAGAATTATGAAATGAACTTTCACACATTTGCCCTTTAAATAACTCTTAAAAATAAATGTAATGTTATTTTACTGAGACGTGAATAGCCGAAAATCGATTCGTTCCCCGAAAAAATGTATAACAATTTTCTGTAACGCAACGGAAGATCCCAAGGGATGAAGTGACCACAAGAGGTCGGAAGGGTTCACCATCTTACCGATTTATTTCTATTACTAGTTCACCGCAAAAAAATGCTGAGGGCACAGTGGGAGCAATTTATACTTTGTACTAAGAGAAGACACAGTCTTTTTACAGAGACAAATAAATGAGTATCTTCAAAACTGAATAAAAAGTTTCATGCTACGTTTCTTCTCTATTATATAAAAATGAATCCACATTTCCCTTGGTCACGGCATCACGCGTGAACGGGTAGACCGATTTTAATTCGGTTTTCGCCAATGGAAAGAGGGATAAACGGGGAATGTTTTAGGGTATATAAAAATTACACGCCGGGCGAAGCCGGGGGCGGAACGCTAGTCTTAATATATAAAAATGAATCCCCATTTCCCTTGGTCACGGCATCACGCGTGAACGGGTAGACCGATTTTAATTCGGTTTTCACTAATGGAAATGGGGAAAAACGGGGAATGTTCTTATATATAAAAATTACATCTCGAGGAGAGCGAGTCGCTAGTCTATTATATAAAAATGAATCCCCATTTCCCTTGGTCACGGCATCACGCGCGAACGGGTTGACCGATTTTAATTCGGTTTTCGCTAATGGAAAGAGGTATAAACGGGGAATGTTTTAGGGTATATAAAAATTGCACGCCGGGCGAAGCCGGGGGCGGACCGCTAGTCTTATATATAAAAATGAATCCCTATTTCCCCTGGTCATGGCATCACGCGTGAACGGGTAGACCGATTTTCATTCGGTTTTCGCTAATGGAAAGAGGGATAAACGGGGAATGTTTTAGGGTATATAAAAATTGCACGCCGGGCGAAGTCGGGGGTGGGTCGCTAGTAATAAATAAAAATGAATAGTCGCTAAGCACAAAACTCGAAAACGGCTGGACCAACTCTGCAATTTTTTTTTCTAATATTCGTTGAAATCCGAAGAAGGTTCTAATGAAAAATATCCCCAGAAACGTAAACGAACGTTCATTTTTCTTTTTCCCTTGGTGAACTTGTTCCTTGGTGACATTTCAAATTTCGTCTGTCCGTGAGCGAGCATAAAATATATTTTTGTAATTATCCTTAAAAATCTCTAAATCTGAGATTGAGATCTGAGATCCATACCAACTATCATCATATATTATTGTTTACTTTAAGTAAAGGTTAGAAAAAAAATTAGTACATGTGAAAATATATAAACGACGACCTTTTTCGCTCTTGCTTGCTTTAACGCTTTGTCTCAGGGGTTGCGGATATGATTCCCAGCGGGGCTAATTTTGGAAATGAACCTTTCATAGTAGGCTCTGGTCTGTATCTGGCAAGTTGAGGTAGGGCACAATGTATTTCGCAGTCGTTTTTAAACAGCTTGCCTGGCAGCATGAACCACTCCCTAGCAGAAAATAACAACCACTGTGAAATAACAGCATGTGTTTCCGTGAGTGAGTAGGAATGCCAGAGGTCATTTCCTAATACCCTATCTATTGCTTATTTTAGGGCGTTGCTTTTGTTTTTGTTGTGACGATATAATTGCCTACTATCATGTGGTCCGTCTATCCTATGTAAAAAAAATAAAATAAAGCGTGATGTAATTAAGTTCTTGTAGAGTCGTCAGTACACTTGAATCTCACTTGAATTTTATTTATATGATTGGGTGATGGTAGCCACTCAGCCGCCTAAGAACAGCGGACAAGTGGACAACCACAACGCAAGTGAACCGTCAGAGTGACTTTTAGTTTATAAGAAGCCTTTCTCCATAATTCATGCAAACGGAATTAATTTATAGACATTATCATGCAAACGGAATTATAAATTCACGTTTCTTTTAGAAATCTTTGCTCGTTGTGCTGTCAGCCTATAACGGACATGTGTAAGAAATTGGTAGGGTCAAGTCAAGACACAACCTTTGTATTAAATTTGGAACACTTCACGCATTTTCAATGTTACAGGAAACTTTTAGAAATTGTGTTCTTTGTTAGACAATCTGCCAAAAGTATTTTTTTTCCTTTAGTCTCTAGTGTATCCAACTATCAGAAGACTATGTTTCAACACCAAAAACAGCGGTTGCTACATTTACAACGGTGTCAGGATATGGTCCCCTGAGGTAACTTGGGTTTTCAAACATGAGTTCCCCTCGCGCTTAGCATCTGAAAAAAAAAAATGTTGAGTATTATAATTGCGACTTTATTTTAATACTATCGGAACGCATCAAAATACGTTGCGGATATACAGACAGACAGACAGGCAGATGCGGGCAGCAACATCAATTTATAGTATGTGAACATATAATATACGTACGTAAATATTATATATATATTATTAAAACAAAGTCGCTGTCCGCCTCTGTCTGTTTCTCCGTTAACTTCTTCTAAACCACCAAACGGATGTTGATACGGTTTTCACTAGTGGAAACAACGATAAACAAAGAAGGCTTGTGTGTTTAATTTGCTTTGACGTTTGCAAAGGAAATTGGCCTGTGACCAATTGGTCGTTTGTACCTAATTAGTTAGGTGAAACACGTGACATACTCAGATGTCACGTGTTTCAACAAAAGTTATGTTAGTTATGTCCTTTGACACTATTCGGCCCTTGACATTAGCCACGTAAGGCGGGGTGATCCCACCTTTGACCATCGATAGGTTGGGGGCTATTCGAGACTTTCGGCCGGCGCGAACGCCTTTTCCAGAACGTTCCATAGTTAGTCCTAACATTATAATAATACAAAAAACTTTTTTTTACTATCTTTTTAATTTTTAGGATTTTTATCTTACAAAGGCATATCAGCCCCATCATCCCCTGGGCAAAACAGTAACAACATGTAATACTTAAAAGCTTCATTGAAGCGTAAACATATCGCACAAGTCGCTAGCAGAACACTAGAGCGCCTATGTTTTGCTTGTGTATATTATGTTTATGCATCAATGAAGCTCCATCCTTTTCATACCTGGCGTAATCCATAAGCAAGTGATGGACATTTTCTATGCTCCCGCAAAACTAGTACAAGAAACTTAAAAATATAAATAGACAATTTAAAGTATTTCATCTTGTTTCAGATTTCGCATGCGACCAGAAGCGTTCCACTCCACTTTGAATCGGGTCTAGAGCCCTAACAACAAGGTAATGTAAAATACTTCATTAATTTTGTGCCTTACTTACTGTCCATAAAAATGTATGAGATAGATGTAATTTAAAAAAAAATGTATGTGTCAGCTTCGACGCACAACTAGACTCCTTTAAACGTATAAAATTAAATGTACAATATGACATTTTCCTCGTTTGTACCTAATTAGTTAGGTGAAACACGTGACATACTCAGATGTCACGTGTTTCAACAAAAGTTATGTTAGTTATGTTCGGTAAACACAGATGTCACTACGTTTTATAAGGTCAAATAGTTCATTTTTCGACGACAGATGTCGTTGCGCCGGCAGGTTATAACTCGTTTCGTTTCTCAACGCGGAATACACTTTTCATACAAGATTTCGAAGTTTGCTTTTATAAATCTAAAGAATAGAATTAGGGAACATGAATACATGCGGCAGCTGTCGCAGAAATGTCAAAGTGACAGATAAAGTAACGGTTTTAGTTAACGCTTGTATTAATTTTACTCCTAATAAAATTTCCGTATCTGGGGCCTTATATGACAATCGATTCTTAAGGCTCGAGTCTCCCTAAAAATTAGTGTTTTTGCATAATTTACAGAAAATAAATGTTTTTTTACAGTTACTAACAAAAGAATAAATGAAATATATTTTACATTTATTGAAAGTGATGGATTTGAAATTTCAAAAACACTTTTTTAATTTTATTTTGATGCACATTTTAATAGCTCTATTGGGCGTTAAAAATGCCTCTATTTAGGTTGAACGCGTTGAAGGTCTCATTGAAGCACATGCTACGTAAAAATTATAACAAAAATACGAAATATATTCAGTTTACATTTATTCTCATATCGTTAGCAATAATCTAAACTGGTTACTTTTTTGATAAACGCTTTAGTTTTCTTATTTAAAGAGGTTTAAAAAGTTGTAGTTTCATGAATTTTACCACTGCAAATACATATATTTTTCTGTTGAAAATTTTTTTTAATACAGTCGCTCTTAAAACCACTTAGTAATGACCTATTTTTTAATAAATTAATGAAAAAAAAATTCAAAAAATATTTTTTTTTTATGTACTTTTTAATAATTGCAATTCATAACAAAAAAGACGCGTGAAAGTGCGCTTAGTTCTGTTTGCTAAGGTAGAGTCACAAAGCGAGACCGGAGCCTTAAGGAGTAAACTCTAAAAATCTTTACGCTTTACGATTGCTTTACGATTATTAAATCATGATAAACCATATGGATAAGGGATTGGGAGGGGATAGGGAAATGGGCTCTGGCATCCATCACTTACCGAAACACAACAGCACACCTGCTGTTATTTCACGTTGGTCTTCTGTAAGGTGGTGGTTACTGCCGCCAGACGTGCTGCCCAAATGACTGGCGAAACGCAGTGTGCCATGCCACTAATTTTTAGATCCAGACCAGAGTCAACTTTGAAAAATTCATTTCCAAAATTTGCCCTGCTGGGAATCGGACCCGGCAATCCTAGAACGGAGCGATAAGGCAAGCACTCTAACCACTCATCCAACGGGCTCGTCAATTACTTTTAAAATGATTAAACACACTCTGTGTTATTTGTATTTACTGGCGACAATAATCATTGACCGTCAAGCTGCCTTGATTTAAAAAAAAAACTGTTTTTTTAGCGCTATTTTAGCTTACAAAAGTCGCGCTCTAACAGAATTAAACTTTGCTAACTTTGGGATGAGCCATATCCAGTTTTAAAACAGTTTTCAGCTGTGACATAAATGTCACAGAAAATTTACAACCACTTTAGTATTTCCGTAAACCTCAGCGTTCCAACTTTAAATTTTAAACTTCGATTCACCGTCCGTAAAGCTTAACCCGTAGAGATAAATTTCATTTATTGTGAGCGTAATTGCTTTGGCGGAGTTTATTTTTATATATGTATCTAGTAACTGGTGGCTGCGATTTCATGCTCGTTGAAAAATTAAGAATATAACATTTGAGAAAATATCTGACACTTTCATCGCAGTGACGACGGTTACACCTCGCGCCCATTTTTAAAATTTTTCGGTTTATATTTCTTTATTCTCATTAAAGCTTATAGCTACTCATGTACATGAGAAATTATGATAAAAAACTTAAATAGGTAACGATACAATGAACAGATAGACAAAAAAAGGAAAATTAAATCAAATTTGATCACTGCTATCGGAACATGACATTCAAATACTTAACATAACATGCTTCCAAAAGCTTCGAAAGATCTAAATTTTTTTTTTTTTTTTTATATTTATTTGCGATCAGTCGACCCGACTATGAGCAAATTGGATGAACGTATAGTGTCATGTCGAGCGTGTCCCCCATCGACGACAATCACTCATGCCTTATTCATATCTGGTCTAGTTCAAGAAAAGCACGCCGTCTCAATCGTGTTTCCCGGCTGACAGTTAGTAACTGGGCTGCTAAGACATTGGGATGATTAGCTAGCCTCTTTTTGTAGTTTGCACACGAACTTTTGATCTCCTCCTTTACGGTAAGCATTTGCAAATTTCCGTGGATTTCAGCGTTAGTTAGGAACCAAGGAACATTTGCAATAGTTCTTAAAATCACGTTTTGCAGTCGTTGCAAAATATTAATATTAGAGTCACTAGCACTTCCCCAAAGCTGAATGCCGTATTTCCAGCTTGGTTTTAAAATACTCTTATATATCAGAAGCTTATTGTTTACGGATAGTTTAGAGTTTCGTCCTAGCAGCCAGTACAGGTTTTTGTAGCGTATATTGAGTTCGTCTCTTTTGCTTTTTATGTGCGTTTTCCATGTCAGTCTTCGATCCAGATGTATTCCGAGATATCTAACACTATCGCTGTGATTTAATATGCTGTCACCAAGGCTGACTGGAGAGCAATTTCCAGGTCTAAGTGTAAACGTTACCTGCACAGATTTGTTTGCACTAGTCTTTATTCGCCACTTGTTCATCCAGACATTCATCGAATCAAGATCTCGCTGTAGAATTTGTGATGCGACAGCAGGATCCTTGTTTCTGGCCAAAATTGCAGTGTCATCGGCATAAGTAGCTATTGTAGTTCCCTGTCCTTTCGGTATATCTGATGTATAAATAGTATACAATATAGGACCAAGAATGGAACCCTGGGGTACACCTGCTTTTATATTGTGTAACGGCGATGTGAAATTTCCCTCCTTTACCTGGAATGATCTATGAGAAAGGTACGACGCCAAGAGCAAATAGTAACTATGAGAAATATTGGCCTTGATTTTAGAGAGGAGCCCCTTATGCCAGACCTTGTCGAATGCCTGTTGAATGTCTACAAAAGCTGAAGCACAGTACTCTTTTTGTTCGAAAGCATTTCTGATCACGTCACATACTCTATGTACTTGTTCAATGGTAGCATGATGTTTCCTAAATCCGAACTGATGGTCTGGAATCGTGCTATTGCTGGCAAGCATAGGCGTCATTCTGCTTATCAAAATTTTCTCGAACAGCTTCGACAGTGTCGGCAAAAGACTAATAGGTCGATAAGAAGTAATTTCGTGTGCGGGTTTTCCTGGCTTTTGTATCATAATAATTTGTGATATTTTCCAAATACAAGGGAAATGCTGTACACGTAGAATGCCATTAAAAAGAATGGTAAGGAAAGTCAAAACTTTCTTTGGTAATTTCCTTAGTACCTCCTTTGTGATTAGATCAAAGCCTGGCGCCTTTTTGTCCTTAAGAGCCATTATTCCTCTCCTCACTTCCTGAAAAGTCGTTGGCTTCGGCGGTAGATCAAGTTGTAGGTCACTGTTTAAAATCTCATCTATGCTCCCATCAGGTTCCTCGTTGCATGGACTATTAGGAGTAAAGACCTTTGCAAGATGTTCTGCAAATGCATTTGCTTTCTGTTGTCTTGTTCTAGCCCATCCATTCTGTCCAACTTTTATAGGGGGTTTCGCTTCTTGTGGTCGGTCCAGAGACTTTGTAAATTTCCACAGTGAATAGTTTGTGGCCGCAGTTGCAGTTAGTGACTCTAACTTTGATTGTAGGGTGTCATTTTGAAGCTTAAACAACATAGCTTTAAGTTCCACGATGGCTTTGTTTAACGCCTTTTTGTCCATCGGGTGTCTGGTTTGATGCCATACTCGTCTTAATCTACGTTTCTCTAGGATTTTTTGCTTCACTTCTACTGGTTGATTTGTGGAAACATTTCTAGACTTCAACTGAGGAGTACATTTCCAACAGGCTTCTTGGATAAGCTGTGTTATATATATAGTCGCATCATCAACATCTGCCGGGCACTTTAGCGCTACTTTCATTTCTATTTTATTTTCCAAATAATCCTGAAATGCTTTCCAATCTGTATATTTACTGCAAAGTGCATCTTGGGTATCATATTCTATAAGAGTTGTACTAACTGTCAGAATAACTGGAGTATGATCTGAAGAACCATCGAGGCAAGACTCTGCTTTAAAGTAATGTCTGGAATGTCCGCCTATAATGAAGAAGTCCAAGAGATCCGGAACTTTATTAGGATCTGTCGGCCAGAAAGTCGGCTCTGAGGTCGATTTTGCATGCAGATGGTTTGCGTCCATGCTACTCTTTAATTGTCGACCTCTGGTTGTTGTTAACCTGGAACCCCAGTGAACATGCTTAGCGTTCCAATCTCCACCCACAATAAATCGTTTCCCGAGAGATAAAAAATACTGGGTGAACATTGATTCCGATATTTTGTGTTTGGGTGGACAGTACACTGATGATATATTGAAGCAACCACACTTATCTTGCACCGCAATTGTAGCCGCTTGTATATGGTCAGTCCTATATTGAGGCATTTGATGATGTTTTATTGTTTTACGAACAATTATTGCAGCTCCCGCATGCCCTGTACCATCCGGATGATTCGTGAGGTAGGTTTGGAAATCCTTAATGATAATGTTACTCAAGCCTGTGCAGTGTGTTTCCGATATAAGAACTATATCCAGTTTATGCTCAGCAATTAACAGCTGAACTTCCTCTTTGTTGGGTGCAAGTCCGTTTGAGTTCCATGTTGCCAATCTTATTGCAGTCATTTTGTCATTCTATTTATGAGAGTTGTTAAGAGACCCAACATGGTACTCATTTGTTGTAAGATCAGATCAAATTTTTCAGATTGTTTTAAGATAATTCTTTCTAGAGAGTCACCTAGGGTGTGAACCTGTTCGTTTTCCTTAGCTTTATGTCCTTGGTCTTTGAGTATGTCAGCATAGGATTTTTTGTTAATATTTTCTTTGGAAATCTGATTTTTCAATGGCGTTGTAGCGGGCTGCTCCTCTATATTTCTATATTGTTTACGGGTGAGTATTGGTGCTTTGCGACTCAAAATTTCTCTATATATCTCACAACCCTTATAGTTTGCCGGATGTGGACCTTGACACAATGCACATGTAGCTGGGGTATTCCGGTCTCTTTTGGGGCACTCCGAGGTTTTATGGGACTGGGCACATTTGACACATCTGTAAGGTCTCATGCAGTAATTCTTCGTGTGACCGTACTGCTGACATCTTTGACACTGTGCGATTGTATTTCTTTTCTTCGGATCTTCAATTACAATAGCTTGGTGATATATATATTTGATCTTTTTTGCAGCTTTGTTATTTGGTCCTGCCTTCAGGTTGACGAAAAAAGTTGACGTTGGTTTCTTCTCCGGTCCATACTTCGAGTTTATAATCTCGCCTATAACAATATTGCCAGTTTTTTCAATTTCCTCTTTTATTATAGAGAGTGGTGTAGTATGGTGGAGATTCCTAATCACGATTCTACAACATCGTTCTTCCTTTCTATTAAAGGTGTGACCAATGAGGCCTTGTGCCCTTACCAAACCAATCAGTTTTTTATAAACTTCTGTTTCAATGCAACTAACTCTTAGCTGATTTCTATTGACAATTTTATAAGAGAAATCATTCGGTTTCGCTACTGTTCTTAATAGTTCGGTTAGTTTATTCACGTCATCTACACCATATAGAACTATAGGGGGAGGTTTAGGTGGTCTTTGTGGATGAGACGCTTTTTCTACTTCATTATCAACAGACAGTTCCTCGTATCTATTGGAGGTGGTTATTGGTGGTGGGCTATTTGATAACTTTTTCCTCTTTGAAGTTCTTGATGTGGGTACTCTCTGCCAGTCAGGGGGACACGCATTTTTATTCTGTTTATCAGGCTCTATGCACTTTGGTGACATGGGTGCACCTCCAGCATGACGAGGTAAAGGTCTTGCAAATTCCCTAGGGTCGCTTTGTTTATTCCCTAATGAAGCACTTCTTGCTCTCATAATAAATAATGAGGGGTGTAAAGCTTGTTGTATCAATCTTTTGCTTCCAGTAGTATTTACCGGTGCAGAAGCCTGGTTACCCGCTTCTGAACCGTCCTCGGTTGCATATTTCTCACTCTCCAGCCCGGATACTGGAGGGCGCCGGGGGTTAGCCGGGTCGCATAACAAATCACAATTCTTATTTCCAGTAACATCAACTGGTACAGAAGCCTGGTTACCCGCTCCTGAACAGTCTTCGGTAACATATTTCCCACTCTCCAGCCCGGATACCGGAGAGCGCCGGGGGTTAGCCGGGTCGCATGACAAATCGCATTCCATATTCATCGACATTTTATTTCATGTTACGAAAGTGGGACATTACTCGTATTACTTTCCCAAGGTGATACGGACACATTTTTAGGGGGTATTTAGTTCCCCTTGGCTCGTGTCAGCCACAACAGGTTAGTTGACCGCCGCCCGTGACTCGGCGTTGTTGCTCGTTTGGCACCACCCAGGGGACACGTGTAGGGAAAGCCTTTAAGAAAGTGGTAAAACCTACGGACGCGAAAAACATCATCCCCCAAACAACATCATCCCCCTAAATTAAGCTTCGAAGATCGTTAAATTCTCCGAAAGATTTCGCCTGTTTTATATCCGTTTTTAGACGAATAATTTCGTAAATTCAATGGATTACTAAAGTCCTACTTAATCATGCAAATTAAAAAATAATACATGTAAAATTTTATTCACAGTAATTACCTAAATTCAAATAGCTTTATGAATATAATTTTGAATTCCAAATTTTAAAAATAATTTTCCTAGATATATGTAGGTACGTAGAGTGTCAATATAAAAATTCCGTAACCGCGTTTCTTTTTAAAGCTTCTTCTGTTATTTTTGTTATTTTCCGCATTTGTCCGTTTCTCCGGTAACTTCTTCCAAAACACCTAACATATTTTGATACGGTTTTTACTAATATAAAGAGCGATAAACGAGGAAGGTTTGTCTATATAATTTGTGATTATGTGCACAAACCTTCTCCGACCGTAGTAGAATTGGGATTGGGATAGTGAAATGGGTATTTATCACTATGTATAAAGGTAACCAAGACAAGTTACCAAACGTTACAAAGCAACGGTTTATACCAAATTTCAAGTCATTTATTTTATAGGAAAGTGTGTACTTATAATGATGAATATAAAGGCCTGAAGGCTTATTATGTCTTTGAAAATGTCGACCTATTTTTCTGGAAGAAAGGTACCCTATGTCCTTTAGTATATTCCTGACAAGGTGATGCAAAATTTCATCATAGTTGGTTGAGTACTTAAGGCTCCGGTCTCGCTTTGCGACTCTACCTTAGCAAACAGAACTAAGCGCACTTTCACGCGTCTTTTTTGTTATGAATTGCAATTATTAAAAAGTACATAAAAAAATATATTTTTTGTATTTTTTTTTCATTAATTTATTAAAAAATAGGTCATTACTAAGTGGTTTTAAGAGCGACTGCATTAAAAAAAAATTTCAACAGAAAAATATATGTATTTGCAGTGGTAAAATTCATGAAACTACAACTTTTTAAACCTCTTTAAATAAGAAAACTAAAGCGTTTATCAAAAAAGTAACCAGTTTAGATTATTGCTAACGATATGAGAATAAATGTAAACTGAATATATTTCGTATTTTTGTTATAATTTTTACGTAGCATGTGCTTGAATGAGACCTTCAACGCGTTCAACCTAAATAGAGGCATTTTTAACGCCCAATAGAGCTATTAAAATGTGCATCAAAATAAAATTAAAAAAGTGTTTTTGAAATTTCAAATCAATCACTTTCAATAAATGTAAAATATATTTCATTTAATCTTTTGTTAGTAACTGTAAAAAAACATTTATTTTCTATAAATTATGCAAGAACACTTAATTTTTAGGAGACTCGAGCCTTAAGGCGTCAAAGCTTAACAAATAATTAAGCTCACTTTCGCATTTCTAATAATGGGATAAAAAGATTGATATGGCTAGTTCAACAAAGATTATAATGGCAAAATTAGATAAGTAAATTGGCATAAAAAATCTATTTTTTAATACTTACCTATTACTTTAAAAAAAGTAGACAATATAGGGTCGTAAATCCATCACGGACATTTATCGGTGACGAAGGACTGTCGATATTTTTTTTTTTCGAAGAGGAAATGGAAAAAAAAGAAAAATCGTTTGGCGAGTCCTATTTATTCACCCCCAGATCTTGGGCACCATATTTCACCCCGATATATCCACACAACTCGTGAATTATTTATGTATCGTGATGGAAATAAATTTATTTCGTTATCTAAGTATGGGCTGTCTATTAGGCTTCTTTTGTGGTTTTACTATTGGAATTCATCAAAATTTATAACATTACTAGCTTTTGCGGGCGACTCGTTCTTTTTTAAATGAAATCCTATTTTCATACTGGAAGCAATCATAATTAACGGAAGACCAGCGCAGGTTCTTACGACCTGCATTATACTGTGTTGGTGCCGTTTTGTGGCAAGGAATGTTTTTATTTGTTCCTATATCTTCTCTGCGTATGTTTGTGTTTTTTCTGTCAAATTTATTGTACACTTTGTCCTTTATTGCAAATGAAATTGGTTCTATTCTATTTTTTTATATATTCTGTTCTATTTATTCAGAAAATTTCATTCTTCATTCATAAATTTTTTTTTATGCATTAAGGAATGTTTTGTGTCATCGGAAAAATCTATACTAATATTACAAAGCTGAAGAGTTTGTTTGTTTGTTTGAACGCGCTAATCTCAGGAACTACTGGTTCTAATTGAAAAATTCTTTTTGTTTTGAATATTACATTTATCGAGGAAGGCTATAGGCTATATAATATCACGCTACGATAAATAGTATTATATATAAGCAGTGTCCAGTACCGCGCGCCTCATGCGCACGCCGCCGCTGTATGTGCCGCAGCGAAGCGTGGCCGAGTTCAGCTCAAGCTGTTGCCCACTGTCACGCCTTCTATTGATAAATAAAGAATAACAATAAAGTAATAACATCACTTGTTCTGTTGCGTTTCAGTGCGTGGGTAAGAAATAATTAATGTTAGAGTAATTTTAATAATTAAAGTCGGCCATTATTTAAATCGGTGAACAGAAACTCATCCAGATAGGCCTCATTTATTTTTAGCAGCAGATCACACTGCGTTTTGCAGTCTTTTTGACTATCCGTCTGGCGCCAATAACCACCCTTTACAGAAGACCACCGTGAAATAAAAGCATATGTGTTTTTGTGTTTCGGTGATTGAATAGGTAACAGATGCCACAGCCCATTTAACCTACCATTATCCCTTATGCTTAATTCTAGTGTGGTGGCCGCGCATTTTCAGCATCTGTGTAGTTGCTTGTGATGGTCCACTTGATGGTAGCTATGGTAGGATACCATAAGTGGACCGTCAGTCTGCCGCCCGGCAGGCAGGCTCGCACGAATCAGTAGATGGTAGATGGTTACCGTAGCCAATAAACGCAAGCAATACCGGTGGAATGGCATCCGTTATATCAATAGGACTGCTGTAAGGTTCTGTTGATTGTAGCTTGACACGATGCCCAGTATACTCATATGACGGTTTAAATTAACAGATTTTTTCTTGTGTCAATTTTCATTAGTGTGTTCGCAACGTTAGCAAAAATTTTTGACCATGTAATACATTGGTATTTTGGATGACAGCCTCCAGGGACTGCTTCATTAGGATTATATTTCAATCTGAAACGGGGAAAGAATATTTATTGGAAAATAAATTGACTGTGATATATATTTACAGAGCGTGATTGGATTTGCGTCGTAGAATTGATTTGTTGGGCTTTCTTTGTTTGAATATAACAATATCCGCGTTTTGCCGGTGTTGCCGTGGCTTTGTGCGTGTTGATATCGGTTTTCGTAGCAACGTATAATTACATTTGGACGTTTAACTTTCTGTTAATTAAAAATGTAAAAAAAAAATGAGGGCAATTATTTTATAAATCTAGATTAATCTTAAACACTGAAACATAACAGTATTTATATAGCTTTATAGGTGAAAGAATTTTTAAAATCGGTACAGTAGTTTTTGAATTTATTCATTACAAACATACATACAAATTTTTTCTCTTCATAATAATAGTATAGATATATAATCATATAACACAAAGATTAAATATTAAAATGTTGCTTCCGTAAATAAGTGATCGTAGAATCCTACCAACAAATTGTAGTCAACCATTATACTGTCTGCCACACTTTATCATACAAAAACATCGTATTTAATTCAATTTTAGTTTGATTTCTCGCTGGTAACTTGTTAGAAAATGTAGATAATTTTAAGTGAATTAGCTCATAACGCTTAATAGCTTGTAGGAATGTTTAAAGGAATAAGTTTAAACGAGCGAGCTTACAAATATCTCTCTGCGAAATCCAAGCCCGCTCTCTGCATTTTGAACCGTTTATTTTGAAACAAAAGTTTCAAAACATTCGGGGTAACCGGTCCGATCTCTACATTAGCTGTGTTCGCTCGGTTCGCTTGCGAATTTAATAATTTAAAACCTGTGCAATTGAGAAATTTGCGAAGCTCTGAACTCGGAGGCACGTTGAACGCCGCCTCTACATAAATGTATTAATTGTTAATATTTTATGCGTAAATGGAACTACAGTGTTAGGTATAATGAGCCTGCTTACTCCACGACGTCCCCATGGTTACAAGGAAAATCATATTGAGTTACATATAGGCCTCCACTAGAAATATTTTCAAATAATATATCTTCAAATCTTCCTAAATCCTGAATAAAAACACGAACGTTATTTACGGTTTTTGTGTACGTTATGAATTTTTGTTCAAATTGTGCTGTAAAATGTCAAGGCGAGTAAAGTCGCGGTTCATAGCCTTGTCTAAATTGAATAATACATATAATATTATAATATCCAAACTTAGACTATATAGCATATTATAATCCCTCTTTTTTACCTAAAAAGAGGGATTATAATATGCTTTTGAGTTCGTAAAAATATTGTGTTTGTGAACTCCACAAGTGGCATGAAAACAACCTATTATAAACCAATTATAAAAATTAATCCTTACATATTATAAAACAAAGTCCCCCACCACGTCTGTATATATGTGTGTATGTATTTTCGCAATAACCTCAAAAACTACTAAATGGATTTCATTCATGGAAAGAGCGGTCAACATGGAAGGTTTTTGTATATAATTTGTAGGAAATATTCCGTGCTAGCTACGGGGGCGGGCCGCTAATAAAATAATAAAAAGAACGAAATAACGCATAAAATCAAATCTAGACCGAACAAAAGCAATAAATAAGATACAACTTTATACATTATTTATTATACACTGTACTTTTGTAGTCATATACATAAAATTAATGTATAACTTTGTCATTATCGTCACAAGACTAGATTACCTACGTAAGATAGATCACGCGTTCCGACAAAATGAAAAATATATCTTCTAGAGCGTTCTACGTTAGACTTCTGTTCTACGTCATAGACGTCTACAAGGATTCGATATATACGACTCTACGGCATCGAATATATATTTTATTTTTATTCAATGATTATAAGATTTTTCTCGTTTCCATAGAGACCTAAGTAGTGGCAGGACAGACCGCGTGTCACAGTAATTTGGGCAACTCGTTTGGCGGCAGTAACCACCCCCTTATAGAATACATCCTTGATATAACAGCATGTGGAATGTTGTGTTTCCCTATCCCTTTCCAGTCCCTTATCCTTCATCCTATTGTAGTCGTTGTCATAGGCAACGGTAGCCACCTACCATCAAATGGACCGTCAGCTTGTCTGCCGATCTTAACATAAAATAAATAAATAAATAAATGAGTAAGGGATGCCAGAGCCTATTTCCCTATCTTCCTTCTTAATCCCTTATCCCTAATCCTACCACGGTCGGCAACGCACGTGCAACATCCTGTGGCAATGCTTGTGTTATAGGCGACGGTAACCACTTATCATCAAGTGGACCGTCAACCTCTCTGAGGACTTTTATATATATAAAATAAGCATTTTAACATTTGTTATCAGAAACTACTAACGAAATTTCAAATAATTCCATACTGTATTTATAGATTAAAAGAAGACGTATACGCATTGCAATATCGGTTTACATTTTCAGGGTATTCAGACATTATTTTGTGTGAATTTGTATAACCACTAGACTTAATCGCGTACTAAAACTGTGTATATACTGTTTTTTAACCCGAAATTTTGGACGTGTCGTGACGTTCATAGTCTTGAAGGGATTGAAGTCTTGAAAATTAAATCGTTTGACAGGAGAATGACAAATTATATGCGTTCTCAAAAATATGTTTCAGCTACATTTAGTGTGAACCGCGCTAAAACTAAGTATATAATCTTAATCTCTCTTAAAACGTTTCATTTAAATATAGCATTTTTTCTTATTGTTTCAGATGAAAGTAGTAACATGGTGTGCAGCGCTTTTAGCGCTCTTTGCTGCTACATCGGCCGATTCAGAAGGTTAGTTATAATGCCTTTAAGTGACCGAGAATCGTTATTCTTTGTTTGTTTAATTTTTCAGTTTATTAAATATTATAACTAGTCTGGCCATAAATACTTGCCGATTTTAGCCTATTTTTTCTACATATTAATTGAAATATCGCTTACTTACTCGTACTTTACTCATATTACTGCGTCCTATTTGTCCTGGTTTTTCCCTATCGTATGTTGTATGATGATGAAACTCACCTTATTGAGTAATCTGTTGTTGATACTATCTTTATTTTGTAAAATATGCGTTTTTATATACTTTTCATATTTGACGCAATAATATCGTATTACAATCATTTACAATGTATAATAGGAAATGGATACAAACTTACAACAAATACAAACTACAAACAAATATGACTGTATAATTAATTATATTGTAACCTATATTAATAGGCGT
Source organism: Bembecia ichneumoniformis (assembly GCA_910589475.2). Lineage (NCBI taxonomy): Eukaryota > Metazoa > Arthropoda > Insecta > Lepidoptera > Sesiidae > Bembecia > Bembecia ichneumoniformis. The sequence continues at coordinate 11,905,911 of OU342536.1, read as the reverse complement.
GAATAAATGGTTTTGGAGAAAAATATATGTTGAAAGGAGTCTAAAAAATTACTCATTTTTTGTATTAACATTGAGATGAATAAGATTTTCAATAAAATAGAAGTATAAATAACTGTAATCGGCCATGTTAATTGAAACTCCAATCAGAGCGAATGACGTCACGCCCAGGTAAGTGCCATCGTGTTGCTTGACTTTGCTTTGACAGAATGAAAAATCTGATGAGATGTCGGTGACGTCACGGTTCATCAGACGCGACGCCATGACACCTAAGAGCGTTTTCGCGCGTAATTCAAAATAGATTTAAAAACATTCAATAATTCGCGTTGAAATTTAGTTTTTTGTTGAAATATTGTTTTTTTTCGGATATGGTAGACGTGTTATCTATATTATGGAAGGGAATTTCAAAATCTGTCATCATGCCTATTATCTAAACCCAACTAAGTATTATTCTTAAAAGGTGCGATAGAAACGAATGAAACAAAATCTTAAAGAATAACTTGTAGCGGGGTTTAAGGAGATGTAAGTATTGATCTTTTTATACCAAAGACTAGAACAGGTAGACACAGAATTGCTGTGTATGTAGCTATTGCTACGTGCGGGTTGAGTTAAAATGCCGTGTAAGGGCGAAACGAACGATTTATTTTCATAAACCAAGGTGATTTCCAAAATCACGAGACTTGTCCGATGAAACCGTTAAACTTGCCAAAAGTCGTCACTGATTCCCTTAATGTGTCGCCGGTTCGCTGTCGCAGGTAACTTCGCAAAAACTGCGATGAGCCGCTTTCGAATCGCTTGTTAACGCACAACTAACTCTCACTTGACCGGCCGCCTCTTATTTATACTTGGCGCCAAACGCCTCTAGATATTTCTAGTTTTCCACAAAATCTAAACAAGATCGTAAACAATCCATTGAGATTCCTGAGTGCTATTTCAGTTTAAATGTAAACTCTATGTTGTAAACGTGAGGGACACATTTCCTTCGACAGTAGTCGGGAAGGGGCGTGGGTACCATCGATAGGGTGGGACGTTCGAGACTTTCGGCCGGCGCGAACGCTTTTTCCAGAACGTTCCGTAGTTAATCATAACACTATTTATATGATAATCTAGTATTGTTTATATATTATTGTGATCTTGAAACTGGATTTGATTTTTTAGTTTGTTTTTTTTTAAACCGATGCAAATTTTTTTACGTTGGGAAATCCATCATGGATACCCAGCAGCAAAAGGGGGACGCTGTGGGTTATGCCGGACTCCTACCGGCTAAAACCCAACTACTTTCTAGCTCGGCCGTAGATGGGCGCGGTCGCAGGAACGTTGTTGCACAACTTCGGCGAATGCAAATTTTTGACCATACTAAACATTAAAATCGCCTCCTTGTAGAAAGACAAAAAAATTGCTTTACTGAAATGCTCTCCTAGAATTACGCTCTATGGCTTTTGAGCTTTTCATGGATTCACTGTAAGCTTGCACTTAGTTTTGAATAACAAACATGTATAAATAAATATATTACACATTTTAAGTAAATTTTGCGAGGATTTCGAAATGTGTGGCTTCGTTTGATAAAGGCTTTAAAGTGTACTACATTGTTATTCCGGTGAATGGGGATGAAAGCCGACGTAAACAAAGCTCGGAATTTGTTGTTTACTTGCGAGGGATACTACGGGATTCGTTCGCTTAATATGCAAATTTATCGTGTGTCAATTTATCGTGGAACCAGTTTTTATTACGAATTATATCTTTATCTGTATCTATATTTACCTGTGTAAGCTTTTAATAGCTTTTAATGTATTTAGCAGTAAGACGTATTATTTGACTAATATACGCCTTAATGCTGGACACAGGTCTCTGCTCTGCTAAACTATACAGCCTTTTCAGACACGGATTTTTGGTAAGCTAACTGGCGATCCACTTGATGGTAGAACATTACCGTTGCCTAAGGACTTAGGAAACATCAGGTGGTTTGCAGGTGCTCAGCCGGATATTTTCTTATGATATTTCCTTTACAAAATTTTTAGTAGTGGTTTCACCTTTTTGTAACTTAAGAGTTACAAAATAATAGTATAAAACGTTGTTTAAAACTAGAGCAACAATCGGCGCGCTGCATTCCGCAACAACATAGTACAATGAAATTTGATTTAATATTAAAAGGCCTTAAGTTTCAAAATTCTATGAAAAAATTAAAAAATTTTGCCGTGCCGTCCTCCAATGTGTGGCGGCCCTCAGTCATCCTTAGTAACAACTCTCTAAAAAAACAGCAACAGCACGTGTCCAGTTGTTGTATTTCGGTAAATGAGTTAGGGATGCCATTGTCCATATTTCTATCTCGTCATCATACCTTGTTCTTTATTTTATGAAGATCGTAAGTATTTTGTTAGACAATAAAATATCTTCTAATATAATTAAATAGATCTCGGGGTTGAATGCTTGGTTTCTTGAAATATAAATTAATGGTTGGTAAACTTGAATTAAACTTAATTAAAGTTAACGCTAGCAGGCGTAAGTTCGTGTCCCGGTCGGGCTTGTACTTTTGTATATTTTCCGTGTCCCGTCTGGATTTGAAATATTAATCACTTTCTCTAACTGTGAAAGAAAAATGAAAGAGTATATATACTAGAAGGCCACAGTCTTGGCACACAGATAAAATTCTGCCACTCCGTAGTGAGGTATAGCCTATTGCTTATAATATAATCCTATAGATATCCTATAATCCCCACACCTATTCATCTTGAATGTTGAGGTGTGAGCCCTGCAGTTTTCATCAAATACGATATTTTAGTTTTAACACGCCGTAGTGTGTATATAATGTTTATTTTGATTAATTTAATATATTATAATGCTTTATATTAATCCGTTTAGCCGTTTTTACGTTATTAAGGAACATTCCTTATTAACGTAAAAACGGCTAAACGAATTTGTTTGAAATTTGGCAGTTTATAATAGGTAATAAACTATGTGAAACTTTTTATCCTGAAAAAAATGTAAGGCTTCCGAGGGATCGTCTAAAGATATAAAAAATTTGGCGCCTCTGTCTTCAGCAGTGGCGCCGAATTTCTGACAGAATTTCCGCCAGAGAATCTCTGACAGTTTCTCCGCTAACTTCTTCTAAACCACCCAACGGATTTTGATACGGTTTTCATTGTTTTCACGATAATATTTGTGTAGGTATATAATTTACAAAAAATAATGCTTCTATGCGAAGCCGGGGTGGATCGCTAGTATTATATAAAAATATTATCTTTCTCCACTCCTTCTCCGTATAAACTTCGAGTGTACCAAATCTCACACTCCTCCGCCTACGCAGTTTTCTAAATAGGGGATCCAAAGTTTTCGCTTCACGTATTAATGAATCTATACTAATATTATAAAGCTGAAGAGTTTGTTTGTTTGAACGCGCTAATCTCAGGAACTACTAGTCTTTTTTTAGACTAGAAAAAGTACTAGTCTCAGGAACACTAGTACTTTTTTTGAATAGTCCATTTATCGGGGAAGGCTATAGGCTATATAACATCACGCTACGATAAATAGTATTATATATAAGCAGTGTCCAGTACCGCGCGCCCCATGCGCACGCCGCCGAAGCGTGGCCGAGTTCAGCTAGTAGATAATACAACTTTCTATGACATGCTTGAAATCATAATGGAGTCTATAATAAGTGTATTTGAAGTCTCATTATTATGGCATACAAACGGTCGAAATGTCACGTTCCAGTACGCGACATATCAATTACACGTGAACAACGAAATTTATATTGAATTGAATTGTATAAATCGGTTTTCATGTTATCCAGCAAATATGTCTATCGCAGCCAGCTTAAATTTAAAAGTAGTTGAAAACTAATAGGTAATTTCAATATACTGAATTTATTTCATTAAAATTACAACAAATTAAAATAAGACCACCGCACTGCACGCCATACTTATCCATTACTTGGATAAGATGCCGCTGCGCACAGTTCGAATGAGTAGAAACTTTATCCCGGACTTAGGACGCGCGAACTTTGGAACAATCTCCCTTCTAAGGTGTTTCCATCTAGCTACAATATGGGCTTCTTTAAGAGAGCTGTAAACAAGTTCCTCCAGGGTCGGCAGCGCACATGTACCCCCCTTGGTGTTGCTTGGGTCCTTAGGTGGCGGTAGCCACCTATACCATTAAGTGAACCGTCAGCCTGTCTGCCACCTTTAATCATATATAAATTTTTTTTAAAAGACTGGTCGTTTTTAAGAAAAGTTTTAAATCCTACCAAGAAAATTAGGATAAACTCAGAGAAACTCATTTTCAGAGAGGGAGACATTTAAAAAATGTTAGTTTTGATGAAAACTGGAACTTTTAGGTACAGTTACGAACAAAGGCTTTTTTTATCTCTTTTGTAACTATTTTTTAAATTAGGATAAATGAATAAATAAAACAAATATATTATTTGTTGCATAGGACTGTATTTCAATCTGGTAAAATCATCAATGGTACAAGATCTATATCGTGGTACAATAGTCAATTCTTTTGCATTATTACCTGCAATTACCTATTTTGCAACAGTTCGGGATGTATATTTTATAAGGAAGAACTGGCAAGCGACCTCATAGTTTTTTACAATTTGCTTTATAATGTAGGTAATAAAACAGGTATTAATATACGATTAATTTCTGTTCATTTTATTTTAGAAATGTTTAAAACTGTCCTTATGTTTTTTTTCTTCTTTGGTAACCGCACCAACTAGGTTTTTTTTTTTTTTTTTTTTTAATAAAATCATTTAAAGTTCATCAAGCACAGTGCTTAAATACTGTCCAGCAGTATAAATTTAATCAAATCAAAAATAGGATTTGAACTTTATTATATTTATATCTATACCTACTAATATTATAAAGGGAATGTATGTTTGTGATGAATAAGCTCAAAAATTAATAGACCGATTTTAAAAATTCCTTCACCTATAGAAAGCTACATTATTAGCGAGTAACTAGGCTCCCCCATCTCCCCCTTTACCCCCTCCATACAAAATTGCTGGTTTCCACGAATAATCTATACTTAATATTAAATTAATTAATTATTAATATATACTAATATTATAAAGAGAAAAGCATTGTAGGTATATATGTTTGTAATGAATAAACTCAAAAACTACTAGACCGATTTTAAAAATTCTTTCACCTATAGAAAGCTACATTATAGGTGAGTAATATTTTACGAAGAGACGCGGACGAAGGCGCGTGCAACTCCTAGTATATTATATAAAGCAAAATATATACTTGCACAACAACCAATGTTCGAAAAGCTAACAAAATCATCAAACGCGCGTCCGCTGCGAACCAAACCGCGTCAAAATACAAAACGTAATCGCGTGTACATCGGAAAACCCGGAGACAAATCGATTAGGTACTCGCCGTATTTAATTATCGCTTTCCAATTCCAACTTTGGTTCACTGTGCTCTCGACACACGGTAATCGCACTGCTCGTATAACACCTTATTTTAAAAATCTCTTAAGGACTTAGCAGAATAGCGTTATTTTAGTCGCCTAAGTTGACTTGTTGGAGTAAAATTAAAACTTAGATAAAAATACAGTTTAATCTAAGTCTGAATTCAAAAATTTTGAATCAGGCATTTTTCTGAGATTTTCTGGAAAATCTATTTTTTAAGAAAAATGCTATTAATTAATGCCCAAAAAAGCTTTCTCGTAATAGCAATAAATATTTTCAGCGACAGCTATATTTGATTTTAAGCTTATTAAATAACTGAAGTTTTGTACTAAGGTTTTAATCGACTACTTTTATTCCGACGTCATTTAAGAAAAACCTTCCAATTTTAAATCTGTTCCGTTTGCACCTTAGTTCATAGGTCATTATGTTGCCCTCATTTTGGTAAAGATTTTGTTAGATTTGAGAAATAGTCCTTGTCTTAAGTAAAGTAAAGTCAACTTTTCAAATTTGGCTCTGGTCTGGATTTGGAAAGTAGTGGCAGGGCACACTGCGTTTTCGCAGTCATTTGGGCAGCCCGTCTGGCGGCAGTAACTCCTTTACATAAGACCACCCTGAAACCCCCTTACAGAAGACCACCGTGAAATAACAGGACGTGTGCTGTTGTGTTTCGGTGAGTGATTAAGGGATGCCAGAGCCCATTTCCCTATCCACTTCTAATCCCTTATCCTTAATCCTACTGCAGTCGGCAGCGCAATTGCAGCAGCTTTGGCGTTGCTTGTGTTATACGGCGACGGTAGCCACCTACCATCAAGTGGACTGTCTGCCTGTCTGCCGACCTTAACATTAAAAAAATGCTTTTTTTCTGGACGAATGGTATTTCACGATAACCGGTTGAATATTTAAGGCGTGAAAGCGTAACAGATAAACAAAAAACTCACTTTCGCGTTTATAATGTTAGTAGAGATTAATTAGTGTGTGTTCACTCATTAGTACAAAAACTAGTGCTAATAAATTGGTACATAAAAATCACGTGAACTTTTATGTATACGTAATTTATTGTATTTTGATACCAAAGCCGATTCACCTATCCTCGACCTGATCCATGTCCCTTTATTCATGAGAGTCGGGGATGCATTGGCATCCCCCTGACATTCTTAAGCGATGGTAACCTTCGCCATAATATTACATTCCAATTATATGATATGCTGTTATATTTAGATTTTTTTATATGTATTGTATTGCTTTTGTTTTCAAACTGTACTACTGTAATAATTGAAGAATTTGACGATATTTGTTGAATTGAGTATTGAAAAGATAATTAAGATATATTTAAGGCAAGGACATAATACCTAAGCATTCGTATGCTTAGTGTGCACCCCGGTTCCATATAAACGTTAAGAGAAGCTTGCTACAATACATCAGTGAAAACCGCATTCAAATCGGTTAAGCAGTTTCAGGTATTAGCATGCACAAACAGACATAAATTCTAAAATATTCTTTTTGACCTCGGGAACATAAGTAAAACGTGTACAATTTTTTTTTTAATATTTAATGTACAAATTTTTGTTTACAATTTTATTATACTTAAGTAGAGGATAATCTCTGGTACTGCTGAACTATTTCAAAAATTCTTTCAATTTTTAAACCTATTGGTCGGACCGTCAGCCATTAGGAAAGAAAAACATTTGTAAGACACTTTATATGAGATACCATACTAACTCCTCCAACTGCACCTCGAACTTAGCCGGGGCGCGTCGATTCTATACCTCCATTTAAATGTCTAATCTGTAGTAGGTAATCTAATCAAAAATTCTTATGATACTTCTTCCTATCAATTTTTTAGCCCCATAACTCTTAAGGCGACTCCAGCCGCAAAACTCGTTCTGCGCTTAATTGACGGGACTGCTGAGGGGGAGTCGCTACTTGCAAATCTCGAAAATATCCATTTGCAAATTAAATAAAGTATAATTCAAATTTTTCTTTTGATGAACCTTCAGATAATGGATCTTAAAATTTATCTTAACAATTAGCTATTTAAAATATTGATTATTAAGCAAATCGCACGGTTACAACATCGATATTAGACCGCAAATTAGTATTTTTTTATATATATAATTAAATTATAATTATTATGATAATTTAATAGGAAAACGGTTACAAATAAGTGGATTTTTTCATTAGGGGCTGGCGTCGCCTTAACGCATATTATGTGAACAATTGCTCGAGTATTCAGATGCAAGACTGCTCGCGTCCTAGAGCAAATTGTCACTTCAATTAGGCTATTTTTCAGTTAGTTTGAACATATAGATGATAATCTAGCTGATACTCGCTCCGCGACTTTGTTCGAATTGAAAGAAAAAAATATATGTTTCGCCTGTCAAAATATATGAGCAATGATTTATTAAATCTTTATTGCTGTCATAGTTTTGGCAGGCGTTGGATTTTTATTTTTATATGATCTATCGGACATGCAGACGCATGGCTGGTTACCATCCTCACCTTGTCGAAATCCCTCTAATTGGGACCAAGCGCTTTAAAACATCTTTTATAATGCGCACTGCTAAGGATTGGAACTCACTGCCGGATTCTGTATTTCCGAGCTCATACAACCCAAATCTTTTCAAGGTTCGAGTGAATAGGCATCTTCTGGGTGAGCTCGCTCCATCAACAGCCTCAACCTTCTTACATGGATAGATTCTGGTCAAGAGCAAACCCATCTTTAATAAAAAAAAATAAAAAAAATAAAGCTCAGGTCCTCTTGGACCAGAGCTTAATTTTTTTTAATTTTTTTATTAGCTTAATTTTTTTTATTTTTTATTTAAGATCTCTATGTCTATGTCCTTTTCTGTATGCAAAATTTCATTAAAATTGGTTGACAATTAAAATTAGTCAGAGAGACAGACAAAGTTACATTCAGATTTACAATATTAGTATGGATAAAAAAAAATCAATCTTTCACTACTTACTGGTCAGTCGTTGTAATGTTGAAATGGTCAAACGCAATCCGGATAAAGAGGAGGTTTTGTTAAGCGTAGTGCGACTGATTTGGGATCCAATAGGAAATGTTTGCGAGTAATGTCAATACGCTTCCAATAAACAATTTGGGCGATTGCATAATGGACGATACGAGTATATCTTCGGTTTGATAGCCTTCTACAACAATATACCTGGGAATGAACTGCGCGAAAGTTTCAAATGGTTCGGGTTTTTTTTTAATATTAAAATATTCACTAAAATTATCATAATGATGTTAATAATAATATATATGCTAAGTTTTTTCAGACAGGCTGACTTCACTTGACGGTAAGGGTTACCATTAAGGGTTATTAAGTGTGCAGTGAAGTCTGTGTTTCCTTAATAGGATAAGCTCACCCATTCTCTCATACAGCGGGCGCCCTACAGAGTCTCTTGTTCATTTCGACTAAGTAAGTATACGGTGGGTAATTCTCTTAGGAGCTGCAGCGAGCCCAAAAGCCCACTGCAACCTGAGGGGTTACAACTAAGGGTTACCGTCGCCTATATATAGGCGACGGTAACCCTTACCATCAAGTGTAGGCTTATATATTAGGCTTCCGTATGTTAATGTCCACAAAACTCGAAAACTAGTCGATTGATTGAAGGAATTTGAAATTTTCACACAACATTGCACTTAAAAACAGAAGAGTGTTTTTCTATACTTCTTATTCCGAAGTTCCAACGGGAACACGAAAAAAATACGCCACAGCGAAGAGTGGCCGGTTTCAGCTAGAAATTAATACAATTTTATTAAATACAAGGGGGTGGTTACTGCCGCCAGACGGGCTGTCCAAATGACTGCGAAACGCAGTGTGCCCTGCCACTACTTTCCAGATCCAGACCAGAGACAAATTTGAAAAGTTCATTTTTCAAAGTTGACCCTGCCGGGAATCGAACCCGGGAACCCTAGAACAGAGCGTTAAGGCAAGCACCCTAACCACTCATCCAACGGGCTCGTCAAATACATATTACTAGCTGTGCCCGCGACTTCGTACTCGTGGTATTCGGTATAGCGCGTGACTTTTTCATTTGTAAACAGATTGGAATGAAATATACACTAAATATTACCGGAAGCTTGCTACAATACATCAGTGGAAACCACATGAAAATCGGTTAAGCCCTTTCTGAGATTTTATTTATTTATTTTATTTATAATTTTAACAATTTAAAAAGAAAACTAAATATACATTAATATAAGCGTGCACAAAGGCATAATAGGCAAACAATGATTTCATTATAGATAAAAAAATACCTTCGCAAATAATGCATTATTTTAGAACAAATTTGATTACCATAAAAAAGGTTTTAGTGAATCAACCTTAAAAGTTTGACATAATATGTTGTCGCGGACTTTTTTTAGAACTTTTAAAGGGGAACAATTCCGTCATACATGATTTTTGCGTAACTTTACTTACGCAGCGCACGCAACGGAAGCTATCAAAAGGGATATATATATCCCGTTTTTGCAACATGAAAAATGTTGCAAAAACTCCGCTCCTGTTGGTCGTAGCGTGATGCTATATAGCCTATAGCCATCCTCGATAAATGGACTATCCAACACAAAAAGAATATTTCAATTCGAACCAGTAGTTCCTAAGATTAGCGCGTTCAAACAAACAAACAAAAAAACTCTTCAGCTTTATAATATTAGTAATATATATAAGATGAAGTTGCTGTCCGCCCTGTCTGTTTCTTCTAAACCACCCCTTCTAACTTCTTTGACACATACGGTTTTTACTTATGGAGTTAACGATAAAAGCATCAGTACCAAGCTGCGGGCAGGTTGCTAGTATTTTATAATATATTTTTTCCTAACATCCTTATAACATCTATTGAAACTATGACAAATATATATTTGATATACAGATATCTCTCCAATCCAGAGCCCATTGGATGAGTAGTTCTGGATTCGATTCCCGGCAGGCAGTCCAGAGACAAATTTGAAAATGATCTTTCCAAATTTGTCTCTGGACTGGATCTGGAAAGTAGTGGCAGGGCACACTGCGTTTCGCAGTCATTTGGGCAGCCCGTCTGGCGGCAGTAACCACCCCCTTAGAGAAGACCACCGTGAAATAACAGCACGTGTGCCGTTGTGTTTCGGTGAGTGAAGTAAGGGATGCCAGAGCCCATTTCCCAATCCCTTATCCTTAATTCTATTGTAGTCGGCAGCGCACTTGCAGCAGTTTTGGCATTGCTTGTGTTATAGGCGACGGTAGCCACCTACCATCAAGTGGACCGTCAGCCTGTCTGCCTATCTTAACATTAAAAAAATAGCTATAATTAAAATCTAACATTACTTATTTATAAGTTTACCGTCCACATCGTGTATTAATTACATCAGAAATATAAATAAAGATTAACTTATAATAATTAATAAGAGTTGTTGCTTAGTAATGTCAAACTTTTGTTGACCCAAAATCACGGTCGACAGTTACATACATGACCAAAAGCACCGACTAAATCTGACCAAACGTAATCCGGGAACAATACATCATTCCAATCTGCCGATACCCGACCTCTTTTAGTTTGAAGGAAATGTCCGCAAATAAAGTAAATGGATCCACCCTTCGTCGGATACACACGGTCGTCTAAAACATATCGTCTCCCAACGAACATATTATATGCACCTGTGAGGTCTGGCTATAAAACTCATTAAAATGTTATAATTACTTTTTTTTACTATAAACCTATTTTGTTTGTTTATTACTGTTTTATAAATTTTGTTTGTCATTGTTAATAGGGAATATGCGTCTAATTCAAAAAAGGCTTAAATATATTTTTTATCAACATTTTTGCTTTAGAATTATGTCTATGTAAATATTTTTTAACATTATTTCTTTTTCGTTAAGAAAATAATTATTAAAAAATGCATAAAAATGTGGGAAATTCAAAATACTTGAAACGGTCAGATCGTCTATGGAATGTCAACAAGCGTGTAGATGTTTGTGATTTTTAACATTTGATTGTATTGTAGACTTTGACGTCACGACAAGCGCGCCAAAAGGGCGGGTGTTTAAAGTGCCCGTAGCTGTTAGTTAATTTTAACTTTTTTTTTTGTTACCAAATTTCTGTTTTTTGGCGCTGAATATTTTTTTACGGTTATATAACGATATAACCTATCGTATGAAAATATAAACAAAAATGTGCATATTCTCTATTATCACCTTGTCATTTTCTCTTCTATTATAAATTGTAAATATTATTTCATATCCATCAAAATTCTTTGTATTATTTAATACTAGCTGTGTAGACTTCGTGCGCGTCTCTTTATAAAATATTACTCACTGTTAATGTAGCTTCCTATAGGTGAAAGAACTTTTAAAATCGTTCCAGTAGTTTTTGAATTTATTCATTACAAACATACATACATACTTAAATACAAATCTTTTCTCTTTATAATATTAGTATAGATTTAAATGTGCCTGAACAACTCAACCTACACACTACTTAACTGAGAAAATGCTGCACGAATCATTCCATTGGTTTAGGAGACAGAAAATGTGTATCAGATATGGCCTCGAAAGAGCAGGTGAGGTGTTCATTCGTTATGAAACTTAATATTTTACATTGAGGCTTGTATACTTTCAGATAACCATCTTATTTCAGGCAAATCTTCCTCATGTATTAATCGTTCTGTTAATGAAAACCGTATCAAAATGCGATGGGTCATTTAGAAGTAGTTAAAATAAATAGATAGAGGCGGACCGCGGTTTTTTATTATTGTTAATCGAAAATCAACATGGCAACCCACCTTTTGAACTGACAACACTGTGGTTGAGAACGGCTTGACAACAACGCTGTAGACAAGACATGTTAACGTTTCATTTTTTTCAAGATTTTCAAGTATACATAACGATAATAACACAATAAATAGTTGCGGGCGATAAAAGCTTTTAATTGTAGAAAGCATTAGTTGGTCTTCGGTGTTACACCAAGGAATGGTTGTTGTCAATGTTTGCGGTTTGGAACGCCCACTTCTACCAAACGGTGTAATCAAGACAATTATAATATATGATTTAAGGTAATGCAGCTTGCTTATGTCGTAAGATCGTATGCGACAAAACGATTTTTATTTAAAAAAAAAAGTATAATGTATTTTGAGAAATCCAACTGTAAAATTAAAGCGTATGTTTATACCAATCTACAGAGAAAATTTGGAGTTATAAATTAGTCCCGTTTGCCTGTAAAATGTAAATCTGTGTTTTAAAAGATGTTTCTTTGAAATTTTTTTCTCTGTTATAAAAGTTTACCAATCGTGTAATCCAACTGACAAAATGAAGTCAGCAACATGAAGAAACAGATTACCAAACATCACTTTAAGGTAAAGTAAAACACAGATAAAAATCACAAAATTATCATTTTATGGTTTTCTTTCTTACAACATTTTTATAGAAAAATATCTTTCTTTAATCGTATAATGAAAAATAATCAAAGAATGTATGTCCTCTAAACTCATTTTTTATTTAATTAAATTCATTCTGAAAATAACTCTTAATCTCTAAATAATAGTGGAAACGTTAACAAAAAAAATCCCTTGCGCAGTTTGGAAGAGAATAACTGGTACAAACTGGGAGAATGGACAGACAGACGCACATAGCGATTTTGTTTTAATATTAAATCAATATTTATTTTTATTATATAACACAACCGGGTAACTTATACCTGTGACTTCGACTGCGCCTCTATTTTAAAGCGTTTAAGTATTTATTCAATGTTTACTGTTCATATATTTTTGTCACTCCTTGATTTTTTATTTTTTATTTTAGATAATACCTTGGAACAGTACTTTTATTCTGGACGAAATATACCTAATGTTCTTTTTGTACCCCTGTCAACATGCTCGCAAATTAAATTTCACGGTGATCGATAAAGTATTATCGGAGATATTCTGAATTAACGAACATTGTACATTGTCTTGTTCAACGTACATCAGCTGTCATGTAATACACTAACTGAAAACAGTTTACATGTTCCCAAAAGAAAAGCATAATTCCGTTGGCGAACAAAATGAGAAGAAGCGTTTTTTTTTTAAGATTCAGTATTATAGTGTCGCCAGAACGGCAAGACCCTGTGTAGTCCCAACACGAAAACATATCTCACAGTGCCGAAAGGGAATCTCTCATTTCTTATCGCTACTCCGTGATGAACACTCACAGATATCAAGTCTGAAGTCTTGTGTTTACTATTGAGTAACTAGAACGCTTCATTAGCTCTTTTCGTTACTTACTTGTTTAGACCTTTTACTATGTTGTATATACATATGTTATACATACATATTATTCCAATTATTAACAATAGTATTACATCATACTGATTTATATGAAAATCCGCTCAGTAGTTGTTGAGATTATCGCGATCATACATACATACATACATACATACATACATGCAGACAGACAGACGCGGCGGGACACTTTGTTGTAAAATATGTGAGGATAAATTATTTGTTATTTCAGAAAAAATAAATAAAAATGTTTTAGGTATTTTTAATGATTATTAATAATCTAGTTTTTTTTTTTTTTAATTAATTATGGGTTTGCTCTTGACCAGCATCTATCCATGTAGGAAGGATGAGGCCGACGATGGAGCGAGCTCACCCAGAAGATGCCTATTCACTCGAACCTTGAAAGGATAGATAACCAAGTGCAAGCCATTCTGTCTAATTACTAGATAAACTAAACGAACACTCTAATGTCTGTCTCTCTTTTACACGAAAAAGGGATATTTTAACTATGATTTTAGAGATACACACTTAGGCAAGTCAATATACTCGTAAAATATAAATGGTTACCAAACGGTTACCAAAAGTTAATAAAATTAAATTGCCTTTACAGTTCAAACCCTTTCGGCAGAATATTTTCGTACCGGTACTAACAGTTGCCAAAAAAATAGCTGCAAAACCGCGCGGATGGGGGTTTTATTAAAGCACTTAATGAGAAACGAAGTGAACCGACGCTTCCTACATAATTTAAGTTACTGGGATAACTTAAACAGTACGCATTCTCTATAAAATCGTAAAATTATTATACATAGGGCACAGTATATGTTTCCGGCCACTTACGTAAACAATGTTTAAAAAGTACTTAAAACATCTGAAAATGGAACTCCTTAGCTATAGAATACAGTTTGTTTCACCTGAGTGTCACTTGTTTTTAAATTGTATATCATCACTTTTTTTAATTGTTTTAATTTTAAATTAAATTTTAAAAATTACGTGTTTACATCACCATGGGTGGATTTAATTCGTAGTATGACTTTTTTGTAATTTGACAGCTTAGCAGAACTTCGTTTGGCTTCAAATTGCTTTTGGCAATGAAGCACCATGCAAGATGATTGTTTATAGCTGGTTTACAGAATTCAAACGTGTCAATCTCGGTGACGAATTTAGTGATGGTCGTCCGTCCCGTCCACCGTTGTGAACAACAAAAATATCGATGTTGTTTGCCTTATGATCGAAACAGACAGGCACGTGACCTACCGTGAAATTCGGGCATCCTTAGACATAGGCATGAGTCAAATAAAATCAATCCTACACCAACATTTCGGTGGATCCCACACAATTTGACCGAGTACCTCCTAAAATTTGATTGTAACTTCTCATAAGCGATTATCAATCCCAACCAACATTCCAACTCCAATTCATTGAGATTGATAATATTGTGATGAACACTGTAACGACACAAAATTCTTTTGAGTATTTTCATTGAAATAATCTTGAAGCTTATTATTTCTTTATAACTATGAGTTTTTCCCGTTAATAATAGTTATCATGGTTCTTTCATGGTCCTAATCGCTAAATATAATCTTTATAGAAAATTCATATTTACTATTGATAGATAACGTTTATCTATGTAAATGCCTTGTATAATATCTGTATAATACGTTTATGTTTCAATAAAGATTATCTTCAATCATTTAATAGTTTTAACATATTGTTGTTCCTGAACTTTTTAAAACAAATGTTACCAATTTTTACGATTTTGTATGTATTAGATAATTATATATATGTACATATAATAAAATCGTAAACGAGCCGTGTCTATTATATTAAAAATATTTTAAAAAAAGTATGTTTGTCCGTGCGTTTGTGCACGCTAAATTCAGAAACGGCTTAACCGATTTGAATGCTGTTTTCACTGTTGTATTGCAGTAAGCTCGAATTGAAAAATTCTTTTTGGTTTGAATAAATGGACTATTCAAAACAAAAAGAATTTTTTAATTCGAACCAGTAGTTCCTGAAATTAGCGCGTTCAAACAAACAAACTCTTCAGCTTTATAATATTATAGTATCGATTCTTCAACTAGTGATCCAAGGGAAAATGCAGGAAACGGAGCAGAGTAGCAGACGCAGGAGAAAAACATCCTAGTTGAATAATTTAAGAGAATGGTTTGGTATGAGCACTCGCTACCTTTGTTGGTCGCCATGTTAGTCGTCAACCTTTGTAGAGAAGTGGCACCATAAAGAGAAGAAAAAAAAACATAATGAGAATAAAAAATACTCTTATCTCATACATCCAATAGATTCGCATAAAAATTTATAAAGCTTTAAGCAATACAATTCATATCGTACAAGATAGGTTCCTTTGATGAAGCAAATTTATTTACACCAAAATTTTTACGGTAAAAGCAAAAGGAGGTAATATATCCTACGTAAGGGAACGAAATACAAAAATGGGCTTTGTTTGTTTGACAGTAAAGTGTAATTCTGTTTGACAGGAGCCGGATGGGTATTGTAAATATTTATGTCGGTTTCGGTGAACCGCAAGGGTTAAAAGTGGGACATGCTTTGGCCTTAATGGAATCTAAAGTGTGTTGGATGCCCACTTGCGACCCTATGAATAGTGATCCATTTTGGGATTAATAACGAATTGGGCCATTTTAGGTCTTGAAATGGATTAATAGTAGTCCATTTTAGGATCACCACTTTGGTGTCTGTGAAAAAATAAATCTAACATAAATATAGCCTTAAATGTTCATATATAATTTTAACACTTACAAAATATACATATGTATACATACACTACAATATAAATAAAAAAAAATTTAATATAAAAATTATTTATTTATTTATTTAATTCAGCAACAGCTTAGCACACTTAACGTTTATTAGCATTAATATTCAATATTAATGGTCCAGTGTGCAAGCCAAACAGCCGAACACGTCGTTTCACTTTGGTATACAAACCTATATTATCATCTTATATTATTATATCTTATATTAACTCACATATCAAACTTATATTGGTAAAATGTTAAGAATTTGGAAAAATAAAGGAATTTTAACAGAAATTATTACAATTAATAAATAGACCATGATAAACAATTTCTTTGGTCAATATATACAATCTTATATATATAAAAATGAATCCCCATTTCCCTTGGTCACGGCATCACGCGTGAACGGGTAGACCGATTTTAATTCGGTTTTCACTGATGGAAAGAGGGATAAATGGGGAATGTTCTTATATATAAAAATTACATCCCGGGCGAAGCCGGGGGCGGGTCGCTAGTATAAAATAAATATGATCAAGTCAAACTATTATAAAAACATAAAATAAAAAGTCGGAATCAGTAACAACAATATAAATGTCTCTATATAAAAAATAAAAAGTCAGATGTCAAAAAATTCTTTCTTATTGGATGCTTATTGCTTACGTTATAAAATAAACCTATGTTCCAAATTTCAGCTGTCTAGACTTAGTAGCATTGGCTGTGAGTTGATAGTCAGTCAGGACAAACAATTTTATAAGTAGAGATAATAACTTCACGGTGTCTTATTAGCTAGCTTAGCTTAGCTTACCTCTTAGCTAGTATTAGATAAACAATGATAGCCTAATAGGGTGAACGATTGAAAGACAAAAGTTCGAATCCCGGTTGTATGTTTTAAATTCTAATTTAGATTAGAATCGATTTTGACTTGGGAGAATATATTATTATGACCTATATAATATTCAACTGCCATAACAAGATATTTGTTATGAAGCCGTCAAATCGTCGTTGTCAAACCAAAATCTGCTATGTGCAAAAAGTATATTTTTGATATATTGACCGAAAACGTTTTCTCGAACGTTTTCAGAAACGTTTTCGTGTTCCACTTGCGGACCACTAGACGTGGGCAGGGGTTTCATCCCTTCGTGGTCAATGTACCTCGATCACGAACAAAGCGTTTCAGTTCCACCTTCCTTGTTCGGACTGCTAAGGAATGAAACTCATTGCCTGCCTCTGTGTTCCCACAGAACTACAACCTCGGGGTCTTCAAAACTAGGGTAAATGGGCATTTACTAGGTAAGCGTGGTCCACCTTCGGCCACATCTGCACCTCACATCAAGTGAAATAGTGGTCAGAAACGCTACATTGATTTAATAAAAAAAAATTACATGAAGGTTTATTAAAACAAAAGAATTTTATTTGAAACTTAGGGTTGTTATACTTAAACTTATTGGTCTGTTAAACATGAAAGTTTAATTTTATTAACTATTTTGATATTAGAGTAAATTTTGAACATATGTATCTGATTCTAACTGCTTCACGTAGCATATTTTATTAAGAGATCGTAACTCGACAAATAATGCTCATAAGCACTCAGCAATTGTTTTATACGTTTTAGCCATTAAACTATTGCATTCAACATGTTGAAATCTCCAAAAAAGTTCAAATAGTAGATTTAATTTGACAGCGACGATATATTCGTCGTGATCTAGGCACAGGATAGTACCGAGGGGATGCAATTATCGCATCCCCAGGAGGTGTCCCCCGTAACCAAGAGGGACAAAGCGGGGGCGGGACTTGGTGCGCTAATGCGATCCCAGGACCCACCCTGACCGCCGAGGAAGACCGCCGCGGGGTTTTAGTGGGTATACCTACCTCACTATGAGGAAGGGGAGTCCCACATAACCGCACCGTCTCCCCAGACGGTGTGTGTATGCGTAACGACATCCCTGCGTCAAAAAAAAAAGGCACAGGATAGTATGTGCGAGTCATTGAAGCAATGTTTCCGTCTGATAAGGCTGAAACCTTAAAATTACTATAAAATTACTATAATCTCAGTTTACAAACAGACACACCGAGCACGTAATGTTTAATGTATGCACTACACAAATCGACGGAAATGAACAGCGGCATCTCCACGTTCTTCATTAAGGTGTAGTAACGCGAAGCAATCAACGTTACACCCAGTAACGGCGAACGTTTTAGAAGTTCTAACCGTCGGGTTCAGTTCAAATATTACATGGAACCGTTCGCGTTGCAGTAATAATGAACTTCCTCCTGTCTGTCTGCAAAAGCTCCGCTTTCGAGTGTTCTACTCATATGAAATCCTGAGCGTATGAGCTCACGGATAAGTGTTAGTCTAGGAGCGCACTGTCAGACAAACAGAGCACCCAATTCAACTAACGAACTTTTCTTAGCCGGTGTTAGGATGAGTAGTGAAAAGGCACTCATAGAGTTAAATAATAATAATTACTTTTTGTTTCGAATAATTTCTCCATAGGAAATACTAACTTTAAAAAAATTATCTTTATAATAATAATTAAAAAAACAAAGAAGCTTAATTTTAATATAGAGAAAAGAAAAATTAACTTTACATTTTGCCGATCCAAGCGTTCATTTGGTAACATCAACAATTGCTAAATTTTTTTTAACTATTTAAAATTTTACACAGTTGTATTTGTAATCTATGCGTTTCATAAATGATGGATTTATTTATTTTTATAAATAGGTACGTAGCTAACTAACCTGTCTATGAGAAATGCATGCAATAAAAGAATTAAAATTATTCTTATAAATATGTTTATGAATTATAAACATAAATTAATTATGTCTACGTAAGTATTTTTTAATGTTATTTCTCTTTCGTTAAGAAAATAATTATTAAAAAGTGCAATAAAATTGTGGGAAATTCAAAATACTTGAAACGGTCAGTTCGAATGTGACGTCTAAGTCTATGAAATATCAACAAGCGTATAGATGTTTGTGATTTTTAACATTTGATTGTATTGTATACTGTGACGTCACGATAAGCGCCCCAAAAGGGCGGGTGTTTAAAGTGCCCGAAACTGTTAGTTAATTTTAACATTTTTTTTGTTACTAAATTTCTGTTTTTTGGCGCTGAATATTTTTTAAGGTTATATAACGATATAACCTATCGTATGAAAATATTTAAAAAAATGTGCATATCTGTTGTCAATAAAGCACTTATTTGTCTTTCAACTGATTTTTTTTATAAAAGGAGCTCGATTGTCAATGGACTCGTTCATTGAATAAATTTGTATGTCGACTCTTGAACTACGAATTCGCATCTATTAGAGGCAACAACTCAAGTGGCACGAGCGTACCGGCGTAGATTGTCGAGCAAGTTATGTGCTCCCAAGTTAAATAATGTTTAGTAAATTACACGGAGGCTCCGTTCGCGCTTCCAATGTCAACATTATTAAAGTAAAACCTTCACAGTCGTGGATTAAGGTTTTTGTTAGTTTAATATTACAACTAGTTTTAGTTCGCTTCAACTGCTCCGCTCCGTTGGATTAAATTAAATTTAGTTGTGTTTGTTAGAGGCAAACGTTAAACAGAAGGAACTTTCATATTTATTTTCAAATATATATTAAAATTAAAGTTTATGTATTCAAACGATTTATGTAACATCTGTCTATATTTATTATATTACTAGCTGACCCAGCAGACGTTGTCCTAACCCGATTGTGGCGCCACCTGTCGGGTCCAATTTTATTTTCAAACCATATGTCAAAGTGACGCGTCACTTCACGCCAATCGACGACGCGACGGTTAAATTATTTGAATATTCTTCATACAAAAATACTAAAATCGCAATTAAAAAATGGGGGATGGGGGTAGGAGGGTGAAAAATACTTTACCACCTATTCTCATACCTACCAAATATACAAAAAAAAAAACATATAAATCGGTCCAGCGTTTCGGAGGAGTTTTGTTAAAATGACTGTAAGACGAGAATTTTATATATTAGATGTACATATACGTATTATAATCGGGAAACCCTGTGTGTAAGTACAGTGAACAAGGCCTGTGTCTTTGGCAGTCCATGTGAAATTCCTCACTGCTGCTGCGTCCAGGAGTGGACTGTTGAACGTAAGCCTCTGTTGATGAAACCAATTTTACACGTGGGTATCGTTTCTAATGAAATACTTAATATTAATGACACATTAGTCAGCTGTTGTTTGTATGTAATTTATTCTAGTTCTTATTTATATTAAATGAGAATATTAGCAATGCTATTAACATTTTATCCTTTAAACCCAGAAAATGCCGAAACTCGCTCACAAATAAACTTCACGAATCCCTCTGGAAAAAAGGATCCATTAAGACACACAATTAGGCTGAAAATATGATTTAAAATAAAAGCAAATAAATATTTCTAAATTACGTTTTCAGATCAATAGCGCTTATTCAATGATTAAGTAATCTTATTACGTAAGGGCCTTTCTTCTTTTACTCTGAAATAGAAATAGAAAACCTCTTGCTGAAAAACTTTTTTTTTTCTATTAACCAGTATACAAACATGACAATGACGGTACATTCTGTACATTAAGCAGTAGGGTATAAAAATATGTCACCTGTCGTTAACTTCGCTAAATCGGAATTGATATTATTCCCACTATTACAATTTTTTTTATCATTGACTAGCTGAACTCGGCTTCGCTGCGGCCTATACGGCGGCGGCGTGCGTGCGCATGGAGCGCGCGGTACTGGACACTGCTTATATATAATACTATTTATCGTAGCGTGATGTTATATAGCCTATAGCCTTCCTCGACAAATGGACTATTCAAAACAAAAAGAATTTTTCAATTCGAACCATTAGTTCCTTAGATTAGCGAGTACAAACAAACAAACTCTTCAGCTTTATAATATTAGTATAGATTACAAAAAAGAAATCTAATTAAAAAAATTATATGTTTTTACATTGTAGGACATTTTTTATCTGTTGCCAAGATGCATAACTCTTGACGACGGTGGTGCTACACAAATTCATTCCATTTTTTTTATATTTTTGCATGATCTCTCGGAAACAGTACATTTTTCAGGATGAAAGGTAACCTTCATCCTGAAATCTGTTCGCATCTGTTCCTGAAATCTGTTCCTGAAATCCTTTCTGTATCGCTGACAACGTGTATTTCATGATGATCGTTCAGCCGTGAAGGCGTTGTAAACAAACAGTCTCACTTTCTTATTTATAATATTATTAGATTAGGATATCTTTATAAATTGCAGCCTTTGTCTTATTGTAATGTATATAAACTATATTATCGCAAAGTTCAAAAACACGCCAATCGTCAAAAACTTTCGCATCTTTAATACCTATATTGTAAACTAGCAACCCGCCCCCAGCTTCGCCCGGGGTGCAATTTTTATATATATGAACATTCCCCGTTTATCCTTCTTTCCATTAGTGAAAACCGAATTAAAATCGATGTACCCGTTCACGCGTGATGCCGTGACCAAGGGAAATGGGGATTCATTTTTATATTTATTAGCCCAATATGTTTAGTCTAATTTACCTAAATCTTGTATTATCTCATTCTTCCATATGTACACTTTTTTAGGTATAACACAACGCATAAAGCCGCTTCTGGCGGCAGAAGATACAAAACACCACCTTCATCATATGTGCTGTTGTGTTTCAGCATCTGAGTAAAGAATGCCACAACCCACTGCCCCATCCATTTATCATAATATTAGGTTACAAATGCATTTCTATGCCCCTAGATTGCTTGTGCTTATAGGTGTCGTTTACGACGTATCATAAAGCGTACCGAAAGCTTGCCTGACCCACTTAATCTTTAAAAAAAAAACCGTGAAATGAAGAAAAGACGAAGTGTTATTTAAACCTCAATAAATTCGCAGAGAAATCTATTAAGAAAGCCCTTT
Source organism: Bembecia ichneumoniformis (assembly GCA_910589475.2). Classification (NCBI taxonomy): domain Eukaryota; kingdom Metazoa; phylum Arthropoda; class Insecta; order Lepidoptera; family Sesiidae; genus Bembecia; species Bembecia ichneumoniformis. Next base: position 11,883,581 of record OU342536.1, on the reverse strand, counting down.
TAATCGGCGTCGCTCAGGTAATTATTTGCTGAAAAAGGCCCGTTTCAATCAGCCTTTTCTTAGAGGTATTCTTAAATGTCGGATAAGTCTATCTCATCGTTTTAGCTCGATCATTTTCACTGTTTTTTTTTTGTGAAGGGAAAAACGCAATTTCGACTTATACGTTTTATCATTATTTTTTAAATAATACTCGTTTATGCTTATACATCAGATTTTACAAATTAGGTTTAACATAAAAAAAATTTTATATAAATGTAAGTGATTTGATCGTCTACTTGACGGTAGATACCGTCACCTATAGATACCAGTAGATACCTAAGTTACCAAAAGGCGATAATATGCGCTTGCCTACCTTAATAGAATTAAAGCAGGGGAAGCCAAATGGCGGACCGTGCGCCGACCCATTTTGTGCGGACCGCGAGAACACAGCAGTTTCGATCTCGACTTACTGATGAACATCTCCAGGATTTAATGTCAGTAGGTTGCACCAATTTTACTCCATATTTAAGTTTAGGTCCGCAACAAAAAAATGTCATTTTTCTCATTGATATGTAAAAAAAATACCTTAGTTTTCCGTAATTACATTTGTTTAATAATTTTTTTTTTTCTATAAAATGTGCGGACCGCAATGGTCATTTAATTTCTTAAACGGACCCCGAGCAAAACTAATTGGCGACCCCTGGAATAAAGTGTGATCAGGTGACATACGAATAGGGACTGGCATCTCTTACTCACTCACTAAAACACACACTAGTGCTATTATCTCACGGTGGTCTATACGAAAATGACGTTATGCCACATAAAAGCAAGGAGTACTTTAAGGATTCGACACTACAAGTTGAGTCTCTTGTCTTATTGTTTTTCATACTAGTTATGAGTTTCTGGTTCTTGTGGTTTATATGTACTATAAATACTTAAATTTATCTGCGATATTAAAATCATATATTTTTTCATGTGAAAGTTTGCAATTAATAAAGTGAAATACTTTTCTATGTTCACAGTTAAAGTTAAATACATAACTATTTTTAACTTTAAACCTACTTCAACATATAAATATAAGAAATTTATAAAATTTATATGAAATATTTTATATAAATGTGGAAATGCATACTAACTCATCGTGAAAACACAATAAAAATCTGAAATCAAATCTAAGGTGACTTCAGCAAGCGAATTTTAAGCGAAGTGGTGAAAGAAAGTCTGGAAAACCTCTTAGGGATATCCTTTCAGCGTTCGCTCAAGGACCATGTGAGAGCGGCTATGTGAAATGAGATGACACCGCGATATACACACAGCCGTCAAGATCAACGCAACTTCAATTATATTATCATTATGCTTATAATAATTTTCACATGATCTATATGTGTTGAAATAACACAAATAATAATAACTGTAATGTGTATAAAATTAATTATTAAAATAGTGAATTCAATCGTAACGATGTTGCAGCATTTATGAATTGCTAGTAGTATTGTGATCAAGTTAAAAAGTTAATAAGTTTAATAATTATAAAAATTGTAAAAATTACTAAAAATATATATATTCCTCTGTACATAGCAATAACTATCACGTAAATATGTATATGTGAAAATGGCTGTTTTATACATATATTTTTATTTTATTCTGAACAAAAACCTTACAGCAATACAGCAGAAAATAACACACAAGAGAGACAGCATCACCAATCACATTGCCACTTACAGGGTGTCATTATGTACCTAAATTATGTTAAATTGAAAAATAAAATTGATTCTAGATGATAGGGAAGAGGGATATTATAGTTAAGATATATGTGTGTGTGTTTGTGTGTGCGTCCGCATGTGTGTGCGTATGCGTGTGAATGACTACTTGTCCTTCAGCGTATTCACGACACTGCGCTTGAAGGATGCTCTCGGCAGGTGGAAAATGTCCAAGTCTATAAACTTGTCATTGTACGTCATAACTTAGAATGAGCTCACTATGTTTGTTTAATGTAACCTCATCATACAAAAAACACAAAACCCCAAAAAAATTAAAAAAATCCAATAAAAAATACTGGCAAGTTATTTAATGAACAAATAGAGCTATGTCTTGAAACAGGATGACTTACTATTTGTTAGTCGATGGCTTTCATCTCCAATAAACAAAGCAGGATATATTTCTGCTTTTACGATCCGTATGTCACGAACGACGCCTTGCTATCACGTGGGACAAGAAATTGTTTTCCGCGACGGCTTTGCGTACGTCCCCTTTGTTCTCAGCATGTTGGTTATAATATACTGGGACTCGACACCGAGAAACATGATGCATATTGCTTTTCGCATATGATTAGATTGGCGAGCGATTCTAAGCCGTCTTACATCTAAGCGGCCAGTAACTATAGGCCAAATAATCTGATGTTTTAAAAATCCAATATAATATTATTTTGGTAGACAAGCTTACGAGATGTGGCAATTCGGCTGTCCTATATAGAAGCCCCTAAAATTATTATTAAAAAAAAGTTGCATCCAAAATTTTGTTAGGATGAATTTATGGATGTTTCTTATGGATTTTATTGAAATAGCGCAATAATATAAGTATATTATCGCTATAATTTTTATAGATAATACATATTCATAGATCATGTAAGATAATACATAGGCTACATATAATTTTTTAAAATACGCGGACGAAATCGCATTCAAAGGTCACAGTCAAGTATTACTCTGTATTACACGTACGGTTGACTGTCAGTGTCAAAGATGTTGTATTAGTCTGTACCTATAGATGGATCACAAAATGCAGCAATATTTTATTCTTTCTAACACCTTCAAATTGTCATAAGATTGAAAGAGACATACATATATAATCTGTCGGGTCGAAGTTGAGTGAATGTCTCCATTTTGACTATACAATGCAAGCTAAAGTTATAGCGTATAATAGTGCTGTGCATTTTTATTAATAACTAGATATCGTTGATATAGATTTTAAATATATGACGGATAAAAAGTATGGCTAAATGCGTTTCGGTGTACTGTTTGGTTATTCAATATAAATAAAATGTGGGTGCGTACTGGTACTCGCCGCATTGCTAATCGGTTGTATGAGATTGTATGCAACCTCTCGCATTTGTTTTACCAAAATATTTCAAAAGAATAGTTATTTTTTGAGTAGAAATATTTAGAATCCATCCTTAAGGGGTAGAACGGGAGTAGGTTTTTATTACGAGAGAAAAAAAACTCGATAATCTTAAAGTTTTATTTTTAGAAACGATATCACAGATTGGATAATCTGTGATATCGTTCATCTGTGATTCGTCAACATTTTAATTTAAAGACTTGCAGTTAATGTTGACGCTTGGGTATCCACGACCCACGTATTTATTAGTAAGTTTTCTTTTTCTGGGTAATTTCTGAAAAGAAATAGTTTTTGGTTATTATAAATGATTCAAAAGATTTTCATAATTTTCATAGATTGAAGCATAACTTCTTTATAACTTATAGGTATTACTTACTGGTTTACACGATGGTGGTAATTTTGGGAATATTGTCGGCACTGCATACGAGTGTAGAATTTTACGCTGATATCCTTGGCGAAAGCAAGAATCTTCAAAGTTCATCGAGCATATTCTTGTATATTGCGAAGCTCTCCAATCGTCGGCTTTTCTTACATTTTTTGTCCACGTTTTTTTTTAAATCGATGTCGGTGGGAAATCTGTTATAAATTGATAAAAATTACTTTCAACCTGCAGTGAATGCTAGAAATCGTCAACACTCTACTAAAAATAAATTAGTTATCGATATCGATAAACTTATCAAGATCAGACTACAGCACTATAAAGCAAGACAAATGTCAAATATTCCGATTAACTTTGGTTTTTGTAAATTTTAGTTATAAACACCAGCTTTTCTTTAAATAAATCAACCTTAGAGCTGTGTATGCATGTACAATGATTCATTTTTAGTAAATAATTATAAAAATTTGTTTACAAAACACCAAAATTAAAGAGTGCGAGCTGTGCAACTTACCGGTGAAATGATATGTTTCCATTATTCTCCTTCAAAACACCCACTCTACTTGGACAAACGGGAACAGTACAAGCCATTCTTGGCAAGCAACAGATTTATGAAATCATACTTTCAGATTTTTAAGTATTTTAAATCACATAAAGCTAAACGCGCTTGTTAACCAGCATGATATAAACAAATATGACGTTGCCTCTTTTATGGCGCGCAGCGTTTTAAGACGTCATATTCGGCTATTGTTATCTCTTTTTAACATACGACATGCAGCCATTAGAAAGACGGGTATCGAGTATCGAAGGAATCTTCAATTTTTATTGTTCCATCTATACACTAATACAATTATCTTTGGTCAGTGTATATACGATGACGCCCAATTCTATTTTGTTTGGATAGACACCCTAAGCACCTGCTGACTACATAGTCTAGTACACTATGATCAATAGAATGGCATAGAGTAGTTACAACTATAATTTCTATTTTATTCGTCTTAAAATTAACTGCTTAGTTTGGCTATTACATTAGGTGAAGCGAAAACAAATTTAAATGTGAGTTTATTTTTTCTCCTTCATGGTCGAATTTAGACCAGTGATTAACATCAGTATCCATTAATAGCTATAGTTATTCTGTAGTAACACTATACAGCCACGCTATACGCAGAACAATAGTTCATTTGCAAACATATAAGTCACCTTATATGGCTGACCATCTGCTAGAAAATTACAAACCGTGCGGCATATTAGACCGCGGCAATATGGTGCCTACAGGATATTTTTATGAAAATGTTGTTTCACTTTATAAAAAATCCTTTAAGATAAAAACAAGTTATTGTTTTTATATAGCTACACAAAGCAATACTTAAATTAATCAAAATACGTTAGTATTATTATCAGTCTTCACGTGGATCATTCTCGTCACGCACAGCCAGCGAGGGAAACGCGGCCCTTCTTATGCGCGGAGTACTTCTTTATTTTGCTTTCATTCAATTAGGTACACTCGTAGAATCCATCCACTCTTCCTTGTTACCATACAGATTGATCTATCCCCAAATATGTGGAAAATTGTGGCTCAATTTGCGTTGATTTCTTTATCCGGGACCGAGCGCACTCGCGGTGAGAGTGCTGAATCCAAATGAGCTTATTGATGAGGCACCAGTGACAGCGACAAATAGATTATTCATATTTTGTAGGAAACATTTTTGTACTTTTGTAGTGGCAATCTGCATTGTGAAGTCATACACAGAGCAGACCATTTGGCCACCTTGCTCTCCGCTCCAAGACGCGTCTACCAAAATATGTATCTGCTGCTATTTCCCGCCTATTTCTATATACTTCAGCTGACTGTTTCGCTTTGAGCTATGTCGAAACTCGCCGTAGGATGGCAGAATTTTATAGCTTAAAAGTTTTGTCCTTGTGTTCAAATAACCAAGTTTCAAACTCATTGTTCAATATTTGAAATGTGACTGAGCAAGCAATTTATAAAAAACTTCACAAGTGCGAGTTGAACTCGCGTGAAGAGGGTTCCCTACGATGTTACCTATCCGCACAATATTGAGTGATTTACCATGTTGTCTTAATATCATGGACTTCTTATAGGTTTTCCTATAATCTATAAGTAGAAAACAAATTTCTGTATTTTTTTCAAAATGTTAGGTTCAGTAGTTTCGGAGATAAGGGGGGGGGGGGGGGAATGGTCCGACAGACGGACACACGTGTGATCCTATTAAGGGTTGCGTTTTTTTATTCGGACGTACGGAACCCTAAAAAAAGTAAAATTAATAATTTAACCGCTAACATTGAACCCGTACCTCAAAAGTCGGTTTGTGACATTTATATTCGTGGTGAGACCCGCGTGAAGGGTATAGACGACCTTTTTATCAGAGGTGGGGCTGCGGCCGGGTCAAAATTGGCTGTAAATCCCACAAAAGGGGCTTTTGAAGTTTGATAGTAGTTTGGCACTAAGAGGCGGACTAGTGTACTTAGTTGAGTACATTGAGGCTTAATGGTGTAGCAGACAACCCTTTGTACGCTGCCGTGTGCTCACTTTGCTGTTATATACTGGAGTGTAGGAAAATTTTCAATTAAAGTGTAATGGGCAGAAAATCCGTCGGTGCGTGAATTCAATTTTTATCTTGTTTCTGAAGTATTTTTCAAGATTTCATTCATGCCTTTAGCCATCCCTTTGTATTAGTAGGCAGTTTATTTAGTTCGATAGTCAAAGTGATGGGATTTTTTTATCCCAATAGTTTCGTCTTCAGCTCAGCCGTAGGATATGTTATTAGGTTGCCTGTCCATCTTGTAGGTGGATGTCCAGAGCCGTCCGCTCTCTGTACCAAATGTCCTGCCCATTGCCACTTCAACTTAAACCATCGGGTTATGTCGATGACTTTTGTCCCTCATTCCTGATTAGTCTCGCAGAGTAATCTCGAGCATAGCCTTCACAGGTCGTTGAAAGTTGAGCTTTCTAACGAGGTCCATGGTTAGAGACCACGTTTCAGCGCCATATATCATCTTTGGCAACATACACTAGTCAAAAACGTTTATTTTGATTTATTGAAGAATTTTAGATTTATTGATGGTTGATGGTTATAAATTATTTAATATATACAAACAAGTACAAATTATTAGTATAAATTGGCAGAACACCAACTTAACACACGTGTAATAATTAATGCTTGGCCAACGTAAGCCATAGAAGCACCTGAAACAGTTTACGACAAATGAACTACAAAATCTGGAGTTTTTTCTCATAGATCAAATCAGCGTTGAGCTTGGAGTCTGCCGATGAGTTTTTTTTTATACAAATTTTTACTATTTCTTCATTGATACACAGAATTGAAGGGAGAGTCGGTGGAAAGCGGCAGCACCTCAACGGGGAGTTCACAGGAAGAGGAGGAGCCTAGAGACGCGTGGATGAGGGTGCCTGCAGCCGGAGGAGTTGCAGTGCGGAGCGGAGAGGACGCGTTACTCACTTGCGTAGTCCTCGGGGCTAGAGGGAAGCCAGTCTTGTGGAGGAGGGCGAGAGATCTCCAGCTGCTGACAGCTGGAGGAGTTCGTGTGACAAGGGACGACAGAGTTCACGTATTGCACGATGACAGTAAGTTTTATTTGGACCTTTTTTGCTTAGCGTTTAAACAGAATATTTTTAATGAGAATTTTAAGTTCTCATGAATGGGCCGCATCGTTACCAACGTTAAGCCCCGTAAATGACCTATTGGCACATTATATGAGAAATAAATTGAATATCTGTCTATCATATAGGTTGGATAAAATATCACCAAGTCATAGAACCATGAAATTTGTCTAATGTTTATTTCATTACGCAAAGTACATCCAGTAATTTTGTAAGGAAGTTGGTATCAATTTTTGTTTGCTTGGCCACTGATGAAAAAGTTATAAACACGTTTATAAACACGTACACGTCTCGTATAAACACATACATAATAATATGTAAAAATAAGTTCTCTAAACTATAATGAATAGGAGATCTCAAACTTTGAAAATATGAAACCGACGTCTGGCTATATTCAATAATCAATAAAATGAATGTCTTTCTGATGGTCGAGATGAGATGTAGAGAGAGAGGGAGAGAGATAATATAAATCAAAATGCTTAATACTGTTATTTCATATTATATTTGATTAATATAGTATTTACAATGAATGTTCCAATTTAATTACAAAATCGAATTGACGAGCCCGTTGGATGAGTGGTTAGGGTGCTTGCCTTAACGCTCTGTTCTAGGGTTCCCGGGTTCAATTCAGGGTCAACTTTGAAAAATGAACTTTTCAAATTTGGATCTGGTCTGGATCTGGAATGTAGTGGCAGGGCACACTGCGTTTCACAGTCTTTGGGCAGCCCGTCTGGCGGCAGTAACCACCCCCTTACAGAACCCACCGCACGTGTACTGTTGTGTGTGGTTTCGGTGAGTGAGTAAGGGATGCCAGAGCCCACTTCCCTATCCCCTCCCAATCCCTTATCCTTAATCCTACTGTAGTCGACAGCACACTTGCAGCCGCTTTGGCGTTGCTTGTGTTGTAGGCGACGGTAGCCACCTACCATCAAGTGGACCGTCGGCCTGTCTGCCGATCATAACAAAAAAAATGTTACCCTTTATACGTTTCCTTTCCTATATAATGACGAATAAATATAGAGACCGTGGTAAAATTTTCCTGACATTTACTCCACTCCAGACGATATAATGGCCATTATATCTGATTGCTGCCTGCGCCGCGACGCAAGCTGTCACATCAACCAATAATAAGCCTATCCATTTAAAAAAAGTTTAGTAAATGTCTAAGACAAAATTCCAAACCTTCCTCTAATACATACATATTATTTACATTAAAAAAAGTCGCCTTCCACTTCTGATTGCTTCTCTGCTAACTTCGACTGATTTTGATACGGTTTTCACTAATGGAAAGAGCGATAAACTAGGAAGGATTGTGTATATAATTTGCAGCAAAAAAATTGCATCCGTGTAAAGCTCGGAACGGCCGGTCTCTAGTATAATAAATAGTAATATACTCGTAATAAAGTAACACGAATAGCACACGGCGCGAATAAAGAATTGTGAGTGAGTTTTAATGAGTTAGTTTAAGTAAACTTTTAGTAACACCTTTTAAAAAACCAAGATACATCTATAATAATACCCCCGTTGCCCAAACCATAGTTGAATTATACTATAATTTAAAAAAACTTTAAATCTCATTCGCTTATAGCGGTAACTATAAGGCGATAGAAAATGAAAACAGTCAAGTTGTACAGTCAGTTTGTATGGTGTCCAATGAGTCACATACGGTGCTGGCTGAAAATCAGCGCTGTAGGTGTTTGTCACCACCTCAGCACAATGCTGAGCCAGTATCCGATTCGCTGCCGCGAGGAAACACACACGTTTTTTTAAATTAATTTCTTCCCTGTTCTTTGTGTATTTCGTGCAGTGGAATAAAAGTCTTTCTTTCTTCTTTCTTTCTTTCTTAAATTGAAATCAAATTTCATCATAAAAATGTGACAGGCTAATAACTGGCAGAATGGGGAGCAATTCGTAAGAGGTTGGTAAAAACTGCTACAATTTGTTGGTTACACCCATCATCGTGATCTGTTGGTTACAGGGCCCTCCCAAGGCTCCAAAATAAAACGATAAAATGATACCGAGTAATAAATGTAATTTTGTATAAATCTATTGGAAATTGTTTTATTGAAGACCGTACGCCCACCCCGTTCTTTATATCAAAAGTTAATATTCAGAATGAAATATTTCATGTGTCATTTTTTTTATTTCAATGAAATCATTAAAAAATTAAAAAAAAAACCGGCCTCGAAAAACTGTTGTTTTTTTACTCCAACTCCTTTAATGATTCTATAATGTTTAGAATAAGAGTAATTTTTTAAGGAATTAGGAAGTTACTAGTAGTTCTGAAGAAAGACATATTAGGAATATGAGGCAATATCGTGAGGCAATTATTTGACACGAGGGATTTGTTTCAGCAGCAGAAGAACCTCTACAAGGTCCAGGCATCAGGAAAGGAGGCGATGTCTGGGCTCTAGTCATTAAGACCGTAAAAGCCTCAGATGCGGGTCTTTACATTTGCGAGCTGAATACGGAACCGCCAGTAAGAAGTTTCCATAGATTAACTGGTAAGAAACGATAAAAAAACATCAATGCTAAACTATTATGTTGTTACCAGTACTGATAAAATGCTTTATATTCTAGTGATATCTCGAGGGTTAACCCCTCCAGAGACAAACATGACGGATAGTTACTCGTCAAACACGCCGACCATCTCGCCTACTGCGCTGGCGCACAATTACACGGATTGCTGTATGGCGGCCGGAGTGAACAAAAGCTGTTTAGGGTTCTGCAGCATACAAACTATCCTGGAGGGAACTGGTCAGGATCCGGAGGCATGCCAACCTGATTTCCCTGCTATAGTCAAGTAAGATGTTGCGCATTTTATGTCATGTTTGGACCGCGAAAATCTAATATATAAAATTCTCTTATAACAATGTTTGTAACAAAACTGCTCCGAAACGGATCGACCGATTTTTATGATTTTTTTTTTGTATATTTGGTAGGTACGAGAATAGGTCGTAAAGTATTTTTCACCCTCCTACCCTCACCCCCCTTTTTTTAATCGCGATTTTAGTGTTTTTGTATGAAGAATATTCAAATAATTTAACCGTCGTTCATTGACGTGAAGTGACGCGTCACTTTAACATATGGTTTGAAAATAAAATTTGACCCGATAGGTGGCGCCACAATCGGGTTACGGAATTATTTGCGGGTTCTGGCAGGACAACGTCTGCTGGGTCAGCTAGTATATGTATATGTATATAGACTTCATTAAAAATTTCATTAAAGTTACTAAAAAGTTGTGTGTTTTTTTTTTTTTTTGAGAAATAAAATGTGGCTACTTCTAGTAATTTTATGGCTTGCAGGTTAAGATGTTTACAATGGGTCATCATGCCTCCTTAAATTTATTTAACATTAACAATCAGCATTTCTAAATAATACTTCCAATAGTTACGTATAAACTGCGTATATGCAGTCACGATTAATTGACAAGTGAGGTACAACTACATCTACAACAACAACAACAACAAGTGATGTAGATAGATAAAGTTTCTATCTCTTCAGATTACAAAGACAGTTTCACTGATCGGACGCTGATTTTAATCGTAATTGCGCTTGCACCTATGAGTTTTCTGTTTCACGCATCGGTTAGATAAGTTGATCAATTGCTGTATGGTTTTTTTTTTTATGTACAGTACTGCAGGCAGGCTAACGGTTTACTCGCCTACCCTACAAGCAACGCCACAGTTGCTCAAGTGCGCTGCAGACCTTAGTAAGATAAATTCTAAGGGATTAGACGGTGGTATGAAAGTGGGTTTTAGACACCTCTTGTTCCCTTAACGAAACACAACAAACAGTACATGCTGTTATTTTATAGTGGTCTTCTGAAGGCGGTGATTACTGCCGCCAGACGCGCTTCCAATTTACGACTACAAAATCCAATGTGCCCTTCCACTGCCTTATTGGTCCGCTAAGACTAATAATCTTCAAAGATTTATTAGTCTAAGTGGGCAGCCTAAATATCAGGTACAAGTCGTATCATGCAACGTAGCCTGTGTTACGTGGTTCTGCTGACAGAACAACATAATACAGGCTACATGTACATTTATCGGTGTGTAAGCAATAACTAGTCAACAACGTTCAAGTAAAACGCTTTATTTCAGTGGGAGGTATGAAATTAAACTAATTTGCAATTCACTGTCCTTGACGTAGATGTATGGCGGATGGTCGCAACCACGTTCCATGCTGCGTCCAGGAGCGGGTCCCTGACATCTGTCAGGATGTATGTCGAGGCGAGTTCACTCCAGTCACTGACAACATCAAGACTCACTATTCCTGTGCAACTTACATGGAGAAAACTTTAGCCTGTATCGTCGAAGGCATTGGTAAGAATGACATTCCAGTTTAAGTTTAATGCTATCAATAGGGGACGCAGGAAATAGTTAATCCGACTAGTGAACAGGCCACTCGCCTCTAAAAAATTTTTTGTACATCTGTACGCATTTTAACAACGCCAGGGTAATGCAAGCGTGCTACATACTATATGTATGTATGTATGGATTTGGTAAAACACTTCCAAGGAAACCATATATATTTGTAAGAAAATTTATCATCATATTCAGACAGTTGGATGAACTAGCGCACAATAAAATGTTGCTACGGTAACGAATTTCCTTATAAGGTGCAGATTTATAAAACCGAGCCCGTTGTATGAGTGGTTAGGGTGCTTGCCTCACGCTCTGTTCTAGGGTTCCCGGGTTCGATTCCCGGCAGGCAATTTCTCAAACTTTGAAAAATGGACTCTTCGAAGTTGGCTCTGGTCTGAATCTGGAAAGTAGTGGCAGGGTACACTGCGTTTCGTACCAGCCTGTCTGGCGGCACTAATCACCACCTTACAGAAGACCACCGTGAAATAACAGCACGTGTGCTGTTGTGTTTCACTTGCAGCACCTGGCCGCACTCTTGCAGCACCTGTGACGTTGCTTGTGTTATAGGCGACGGTAGCCACCTACCATCAAGTGGACCATCAGCCTGACTGCCTACCTTAACATAAAAAAGTGTATTGTTTTAAAAATCACAATACAATAACAAAATAATAAAATTGGGTAGGTGTATAATCTAACAGCGACTTTTTGAGAGGAAAAAAAATAAGGAAAGGAATATATGCATCGCGTTAAAAATATTTAGAAATTAGGTCTCTGAATTTGGGTTATGCGTTTTTATTTGTTATAAACAAAAACAATAACAATGGAGTTATAATTATAACTGCAACATCTTTTATTTCAGAATTACTGCCCAGTCCACCTGAAGATGTAGAAGTGGAACCTCTAAATGAAAAACAACTCAACGTATCATGGACACCACCGGTAGAAAACACAGATACTGTCACAGAGTACATAGTGAACGTTACGCAACTGCGTTCGTTTGACGCACATCTGATCGACCCATCGGAAAGTTCAATTAAAAATGACTCAATGACATTAACACTACCGATGACCGTTAGGGTACCAGCGAACAAAACAAACATTATGTTAAATGACTTGCTTCCATTCACGATGTATGAAATTACTGTGACGTCATACAACATTCATGGTTCCAGTCTTCCTAGCTATGCTATCAGGTGAGATTTTTTGCACATCCAAATATATGTTTTGTGTCTAACTCTTTAGTTCCCAAAGTGGTTTAGGTGGACCCCTAGGGGACGGGAGACTCAACGGGGGTCTACTTTGGCGTGACAAAAAATACGAATTTATAATTTGTAAGCGAGGGTACGAAAATTTATGGGCCCTTGCACCCTACAGACGCTGGTTATAAAAATAAGGGAAAGGAAATAAGGTGAATCCTTGTTTTTGCTTAAAAATAAGTATAAATTACATTACGAGTTAACTCTTGTTTAGAAAACTATATTTAAACTCATTGATCTACAAGCCAGTATGGGAATGAATATTTTTCGCTTACGTCATTGGCTCCTTGTGCTGTGAGTAGATGTCAAAAAAGTAAAGTTGGATGAAATCACTTTTTTTGAAATCCACTCACAGCACAATCAATTAATTAATTAACCAATAAATTCTCACTTATTTCATTTCGAAAACTCCCCATTGGTGGTTGGAACTCAGCCGCATCCCAAATTTCCATAGTTAGATCTAATCTTCACATTTTTTCGTCGAGTTTTGGGAATATGATACAAATGTAGCTGCAGGGGGTCCACCGGAACCAGCTAAATTTTGAAAGGGGTCAATGAGAAAAAAAGTCTGGGAACCTCTGGTCTCATTTATAAAATATCTAACAATCCTGCGTCTTCGCTGTTGAAAAAATACAGACAAATTTTTAGGATTTCTTTTGACGTTCATTTGAGACATAAATGTCAAGTATGGATATTGATGTAGGAGTTTATCTCATACTTATATTGTAAACTAGCAAGGAAGGTTATTGTTACAGAATTTAAAGCAAGTCTTGACACATTCTAGTTGTGTTCTAGTTGCACAAGTTGCGTCTTGACACAAATTGTTCAAAGTTTGGAGATTTAATTATAAAGTTGCATCACCAAATCGTGTTTATGATAAATCTGATGATGATGATCACAATATTTTGGTATTGCGCGTTAGAAACAATTCCAAACTCCTCCTCAGGTTGCAAGATATAGGAATGCAATTTATGTGTCTCGTATTTAATAATACTAGTGTTCGCTCATTAGTCGAAATGCAACCATATTCATTTTGATGTTTAAAAAAAATTGAATTTTTTTATTGATGACTAAAGCTACTTAGAAAATCGGTTCTCAAACAAATGAGGAACTGCTTTGTATTTTTATATTTAAAAAAAAAAAAAAATTTTTTTTTACTACAGATGGGTTTGCTCTTGGCCAGCACCCATCCATGTAGGAAATATGAGGCCGACGATGGAGATGCATTTTCACTCAAACCTTGAAAAGATTTGGGTTGTATGAGCTCGGAAGCCGGCGGGGAGTTCCAATCCTTAGCAGTGCACATTATAAAAGATTTTTTAAATCGCTTGGTTCGAATTAGGGGACTCACCTGATAGGGCACAGTTTTAGGGTATAGGGTATGGTATTGTCATTATTGCGTAAAGGACTTCAATCAAAACCAAGCCTTTGTTTTTTTTTTAACTTTTAATAAAAGTCTTTCTGAATTTCGGTAATTTCATGAATTTTCAGATTTTGTAAATGAGGATAACATTCGAAAATTAACACATTGAAAGCGAAGCACGTTTCCCATACGTTGTTAGAGTCAGTGCTCAGTTCAAACAGATTTTTTAATACTTTCCAACTTAATTATCTATAAACCTCATTACCAAATTACACGATAACCCAGTAAAATCTATAATTTCTATTATCAAAGTAAAATCTATTAAAACGAAAATAAAAATAATCTGATCTCCATAAAAAACTGATTGATCTACTTTGATGTACTATGATTGGCTCTTAATTGCATAAAATAGAAGAAACTAAAATAAAGAAATATAAAAAAAAAATTTGAAGCGTACGGGTTCCAACCTGAAGCCAAGTGAAATTAATTTTAATTCGGTTTTCGCTAATGGAAAGAGGGATAAACGGGGAATGTTCATATAATTATATAAAAATTGCACGCCGGGCGAAGCCTGGGGCGGATCGCTAGTAGTACTATATTTAGTAAAAACGTTTGTAGACATAATCTGCATTTTTACTCAGATAAGCACAATGGTATTGTACTATTTTCCTAGAGGAACTTTAACAAATTCTAAGTGCCCTTTTGTATACAGAAAGTATATTTACAAGGGCACATTCAAAGATAATCCTTCCTTTGTGAAGTTAATTTCAAATATTTTTCCACACAAAGGATTGGGCGCGAGGCTACAACTCCTGGGTATTAAATAACGCTTGGTACTAAGTACACAACAATTTTGTCTTTGTTAAACAACGACCATGGACATAAGGAAAATAACCTTGGACTCCCGTCTAATGAATTTGATGTCGCTTTTTTCCACAGAGCTCTCACACTCACTCCAGGCAAAATGAAGACAACGGAAGTAGCGCATGCTCCAAAGTTGCCCGATGTCAAATCTTGCTGTGTGGCCGCCGGAATCAAGTTTTATGGGTGCTTAGAAAAATTGTGCTATCCGCAAAAGACCATTGAGATAGGGGTAATATATTTTTTTTCCAGAGACACTACAATCACTTTTATTACAGATATATAGAGATAAAAAGTCTAAGACTTTTAGTTCAGGTTGCCAGACAGGTTGACGATCCACTTGATGTTAGGTGTCTATCGTCGCCTTTTATTTAAGATAAGCAACCCTGTGGGGTTTGCAAATATCTTGCCTATAAATACCTTGTACTTACAATACGATATAAATCGTAGTAGCTGTTCACGATAACTTCCGCCAGACAGGCTGTACAATTTTCAACTGAGACCAAAATTCTATCACAGAATAATGTGATAGACGAATGAGCCCTGGTAATCCCTTACTCACACTAAACCAACCGAAAAAGATTCCGTAAGTAAGGGCTAGTTAGTGCTGCCGAACTATCTGCCTAGTTCATGAGTTGGCCTACCATGTCCAATGGTAAAAGTTTCCAAGCACTGAAAGAAATGGTTGCCTAATTTTAGACGTTTCTAGCAAAGCACGAATTTATTTATTTCATTTAACTTCCTTATTCGAGACACTGACATCACTTCACATTCATCTCCCTATATGTATGGTACTATTTGTTCTTCAATGGGCTCATGACGCTGCGTTTTCACGATGTTCTCGACAATTATTATTCCCTAAAATATCCACAATTATCGAACTGCAAATTGTAGACCCTTTTACTGATTCTCTGTATGTTTTCTCTTTTTGTATTTCGTATAGGTGACAGACCTGATGATCTGCGCGCCGTGGGGTGGCGCCGCGTTCGGGTGTCTTGCTAACGGTCTCGACCATTCGCCTTGCTGCCGCGCCCGTGGTCTACCCGAGGCCTGTCTACCTCTTTGCAGCGGAAACGTCACAGCATTGGACTTTACACACTTCAAGTTAATAATTAATAATTTTATTTCCTTTCGAAGAAACGTCAATTTTTTTTAAATAATATTCAAATATTTCAGGCACCGTTTAACGAATTTTAATACTAGCGGTTATTTGCAATGAAGTTGGGGTAGCCATTTAATAAATAATATTAGAAGTAAAATATTTGCTATGTTTCTTATTTAATACTAGCTGAACTCGGCCACGCTTCGCTGCGGCCAATACGGCGGCGGCCGGCGTGCGCATGGGGCGAGCGGTATTGGACACTGCTTATATATAATACTATTTATGTAGCCTATAGCCTTCCTCGATAAATGGACTATTCAAAACAAAAAGAATTTTTCAATTCCAACCAGTAGTTCCTGAGATTAGTGCGTTCAAACAAATAAACTCTTCAGCTTTATAATATTAGTATAGATTTAATTTTTTTTTAAATAATGTATGAATTATTTTTACTAGCTTTTACTCACGACTTCGTCCACTTTATAAATTAAAGCTTAAGGCTGAATGCAGACCGAAAGCTAAGCTAACTTAGTTTAACTTATCATCTTGCATAACTGACACAGTTTCCATACTTGAGCACACAAGTTTGCATAGTTTGGTGTTAGATTCATAAACTCTGCGTGAAAGAGTAACAACCATAACATCCATTCTCACAAACATACATTAGTACATTAGTAGAAAGACACTGATGTGGCTGTGGAAGCGTGCTGTGGAGATATCTGACCAAAGGTTTTCAACTGTATAGATCGGGCAAGATGACAGAATCCGTAATGTGACATTTATAACCACGTGGTACAAAATCGCTCAGTCCATCACCAACTTTACAAGGCTATTTAGCTACGCCATGGCCATCTCGATTACGGCGATCAGGATCAATATTTTTGTAGGAAAATTTTCCCAATGCCATCTCTAGATATTTAATATTTTTGTATCTGACACTCAAAATTTATTTTGTCAGATTGTTAAATAATGTAGACACAATTTTATCAAAAATGTCTACCCTATATTGTAGTACAAATACCATATTTCATAATTCTCATTTTATTTCTACTTAATGTTAGACTTCAACAACACGCAACCAGACACTCATTTTTTTTAAATTCCCCCAAGGACATAAGGAAAATAAACTTGGACTCCCGTTTAATGAATTTTAACCATCACGAGCAATATATTTCAGTTCTACCTTTTAAATAGTATATATCTAAAATTACATTTTATAATTTGGGAGGTCGGGGGAGATTTACATATTCACCTGGCAAGAGTCCTTATTATTTTTATATCCTTATTAATTCGACATTATTTATATATGCTAATTACAATCAGTTTCATTTTGTATAATGGCTTATTGACACCAGTGCAACGTGCATGCAATATTCAAGGAACTTCCTTCTATAATTTGTATATGTTTAACATTGTCTCTACTTACTGTAATGTCCAATTCATATTCCATATTTAGTCTAGCCAGTGTTCCTGGAGTTCACTGTTTCCTGGACCCCAGGCCCGCACAGACAGTCTGGGCTAGATTTATTTTTGATCCGAAACAGATTCTTCACGAAGCCACCGTGTCTGCTCATTGTGTGTGTATACCAGCTTGTATACTTATATATAAAGCAAATTTGATAGTCCAGAGTCTTTGACCACTCTGCTATCGACGAGACAAGTTTGAATATTTTTCGACCCACAACCTCTGAGTCTTTTTTGTTTAATTCGTGAGTTTGAAATAAAATATCCCACAAGAGTAGCAATCTTTGCAAATATCGAAGAAGAAGTTGTAGATACTCATCTATTAACAACCAGCTAACAAATGTCGAAAGAATTCTGCTTTGTATGCATTTGTATGAATTCTGCTTATGCATAATTTTTTCATCAGGTGTCTCCGCTACATGTCTCAGTACTCAAACTGTTTACTGCAAGGCTATGGCGTACTTCCTGGTGCGCCAATCCGCCTTCATCTCACGAACATCGACACAGATTACGCTGTGGTGCACTGGGCGCCACCAGTAGTACTCGCAGATACCGTTCAGTACTACAACTTGCATTACAAGGCGTTGCAACTTGCTGACGAGTACAGAACACTCGAAAAGGTAGGAATTGTAAATTTCCCACTGAACTAGTAAATCACGAAATAGAACATTTTAGAAAAGTTGTGTGTTTTATGTTATTAGATACATTCACCTTACATCCTGGAAGATCTGGAATCTAACATGGATTACGAGATTTACGTTGAGGCAGTGAACGAACACGGTATAGGTGAACCTTCGCCTAGATTGATATTTAGAACACAGAGTCAGGTAATAAAACATAGTTTTTATAGAATAAAATTATGGTTTTCTTTAAAAAATAATAAAGTTATATTCAAGAAACGAAATCACTAAACCAAACAGCAAAAAAACCCGTCTTCTGTAACAGAAGTAACGCTACGGATGCTGCCAGTACCCTGTCGACCATAGTGCGATTAAGAATAAGGGATTAGGAGGCGAGATAAGCAAATGGGCTCTGGCATCCCTTACTCGCTCACCGAAACACAACAGCACACATGCTGTTATTTCACAGTGATCCTCTGTAAGGGGGTGCCGCCAGGCAGGCTTCCCAAATAAATGCGAAGCGAACGTGCTCTGCCACTACTTATAAAAAATAAAAAATAGAAGATAGTACTACTGACTTAAATATGTTCAGGTGTCCTTAATTATGGCATTTCTTGCTCTAAAGAACTAGCTTTCTTTCGATCTGGACTTAATTCTGAGTTGTATTCCTCAAACAGGTGGTAGAGGAAGAGGAAGAGGTTGCAAACAATTACAACGTGACGGCATGCTGCGAACGCGTGCAGCTAGCTGGAGTGTGCATGCCGCTCTGCTCCTACGACGCCAAGATGTCCGACCTGCGCACCCTAGCCCCACTCTGTGCGCAAGAGTTTCACAAATTACTGCGGTGCGGCGCTGGAGGTTATTAATTTTTACGCTTAATCTATTAGAAAATTATCACTCATTTAAAGGGAGTATATTAGGTTTGCCAAAAAATTACTTTTTACTTTTTTTTTAATACTAAATTCTGTATAGACGTGTGCATTTTAGAACATATTTTATATTAAAGATTGATTACTTAAAAAATTAAACAAAAACCAGTAATAACATTTAAATAAATAACATGCAATAGTTGCACATTTTTTTAATGTTAAGATCGGCAGACATGCTGACGGTCCACTTGATGGTAGGTGGCTACCGTCGCCTATAACACAAGCAATGCCAAAGCTGCTGCAAGTGCGCTGCCGACTACAGTAGGATTAAGGATAAGGGATTAGGATGGGATAGGAAAATGGCACATGTTTTGAAAAATATTGTAACGATAATTACAAGATAGAAATAGAATTACGTAAAGAAATTTTCTTTTCTCAATGTCGCATGAACTCTAAATAAATTAACTAGTCATAAAATCCGACAGTCGCAGTTTTAATGTGACGTGCTGCGTTTTAAAAATAACTAATTAAACATTTATATCATTTAAGAGAACAGGTCGCAATTTACTATACATCTTACACAGGTCGCAATCATGAGTCGTGTTGCGCTCGTCGGGGCGTACCAGAGACGTGCCGTGGAGTATGCGCGGGCGCATATTCCGGCGCTGTGAACACGTGTGTGCCGTACATAGGAAACATAGTGCAGTGCTTCGAAGAAGGAACTGGAATGTTGCCAGGCGCGCCTCGAGAACTGCACGCGGTGACGTCTCGTAGCCGACTGACCGCTATGTGGTCGCCGCCGCAAGATGGCGCCAACGCCACTGCGTACACTGTGCACTGGCAGAGGGTAGACAACAACAATACGCAACCTTACTATTACAACACTCTACAACTAGATAACGTAAGTGACCTCTGTCGTCTTCATCATAATTATCATAACTGCTGGACATCTATATTTTATCTTGTCTTAGTGGCTATTTCTGTCTGCTAGAGTACCAGTATCACTTCGTCCATTGCTGGAATATTGTGATCGCCACGTGAACTAAAGCTCTCTACCTATACCTACCACGTTAAGAAACTGTAGTACTTTTTTGATAGAGGCATTCTTCACATCTTCACAAGCCATTGTGTGGCTTCCTAGGATGTGACTGCGCTTGTGCATCAGGGGGCCACACTCGCACAGGATATGCATTGGTGTTTCTTCTGCCTCATGGCAGAAGCGACACTCTCCCCTACTAGTGAGCCCCGTTACTTTTAGGTGCCTATTGAGACATAGACATCTTCCATAATTTTTCCAGTAGGACCGGTCGGAAGCAGCCTTATTTTCTCTTTATCATATAACACCGGCCCTTATTAGAGATCATCTTGATTATTCAATAAAGCCTTTTAAGTTCCATATATTAAATCTAGGGAAGTCTTTGCATTTTCTCGAAAATATCTGTAAACTCTCCCACATAAGATCTCATTATGCACTCGCGGGAATTCCACTGATTATATGCTCAGTGGCCAGAAACCATACTTTATTAAACGCACACACACCGAACGAAATATCTGCTATAAATCTGGCAACTTGTCAGATTAGATACGATTACCCAGCGATGCCAATTCGAAGATATGGGCCGTCGGTGAAAATCAAAGACGATACTCTCCTGAATAGGCTTGTGGTACGTCACACCGACTAATCTGCAATTCCTGAAGACAATAGATTTCAACTAAAGCGTCATATCTGTAATAATATAATATATAGAAACTAAAAGTTGACACTCACGGTCGTACTGGTTCAGAAACTAAAAATCACCTGACGAGCTTAGGAGAAAGATATGCTCGGAGTTTCTCTAAAAGATAAGACTCAAAATGAAGTTATCGAGTAGATAGACTTTTTTCTGTGCAAAAATGATGGCAGCAAATATAGTGACATTCACGCTGCGTTTCTCAATTATAAACTCGTCAGCCCGTCTGGTGGCAGGAATAGCCTCCTTTTAGAAAACCTGAAATTAATTATTTGTGTTGTTACGTATCGATTAATGAATAAGCTATACCGGAGCTCGTATCCATACCCCATCTTCTACTTCTTTCTTTATTCTTTTAAAGTAGGTATCGCACTTGTATCCCTTTTTTTTTTTTTGTACTTAAGCTACGGTAGTTACCTATTATTATTAAGGTGCCCTTCGGTCTCGTAAATCTAATGTATTTACGAGCCTACATCCAGCCGTTGGAACATATATGATTATTAATTTTTAGTACCTGTTGATTATAAAATTAATAAAAATTAAGCTTCCCTATTTTCAATTATAACAGTTGATGTATTTCATGTTAGCAAATGAACGTGACAGAGCCGTTGGCAAACATCGATGGTCTGGAAGTGAACGCCACATACCACATGTTTGTCGTTGCCGTTAACGAATTCGGAACTTCGTTGCCATCCAGCATGCTGCTAATCAATATCACCGACGATGGTAAGACTTTATCTATTTGAAATCCATATTTTGTATTTTTCATTTGACCAGAATCTGATCAGTCGAAAGCAGAGAAAATTAAAATGCAGATTATGATATAAAAATATGCATAGATATCTCTTAATTTTTGTTATTACTTTGGTTCGCAAACAACTTTTTCGTTGTTTAATTTCATATAGAATTTTTTTGTTAATGTCTCATTTATAATTTAAAATATTTTCTCAATTAATTTATTATTTAATTATATATCTTTGTTAATGATTAGCTTTATTAATAATGTTTAATAATGTTTCTTCAATATAAAATTCTATCTATAAAGTTTTCTGCTTCTGACTGTACTTACAGATGTTAAAGGATCAATACCAAATATACATATAAAGTTTTTTTTTTATAAAAATATGAACATGAAAAGTTTTTATGTAAAAGTCTTCCTTTTAGGTACCCGATAGGTCTATCTTGATGATTTCTTCTCTAAGCATATATCGCAGAAGAATGAATTATCGTGCTTTTGCTACAACAATCACGATGAATTTTAGCATATTTAATAAGTAATACTTAGTTCATTTTGTTTTACTATTTTGATGTTCATATTTTTTTTTATGTTAAGGTCGTTAGACAGGCTGACGGTCCACTTGATGGTAAGTGGCTACCGTCGCCTATAACACAAGCAACGCCACAGATGTTACAAGTGCGCTGCCGACCATGATTAATGATAAGGGATAGGGGAATGTACTCTCGCGTCCCTTACGCACTCGCCGAAACACAACAGCACACGTGCTGTTATTTCACGGTGGTTACTGCCGCCATGATTAAACCATTGCAACCCAGACGAGCTGCCCAAATGACTGCGGGAGGCAGTGTGCCCTATAGTGTATTATAATTTTACAAATAAGAGTACAGCTCAAATATACTTATATGTGATGTATATTTCTATAGAGTCTGAGAAGGAAGTATCCGGTATACCGTCACCGCCACACTCAGTCGCCGTGTCTTCTCACTCGGCGACGTGGCTGGCGCTCTCCTGGCAACCTCCACAGTTTTCGCATCCCGACGAGAAGATCACATACACGTTGGTTTTAAAACTTGCAATTTATGCTATGTGTTCCTTCATTGATCATCCTTTAATTTATTCTTTCATCGTGTACCGGTACCCAATTAGAAGAAACCCTAATCCCATTTCGATGCATTTTAGCAGAAGAGCAGATACGTTAGATGGAATTTTATATTTGATTCAAACTAATATCACAGCAAATACTTACTAGATATATTATGTCAAAATATGGAATTATGATTTAGGTTTCAAATTCCATGCTCCATTGCATCGCATAGTACATTATTTTTATTATATAATCATATCATAATCATAATATATATAATCAAACATTTAATTTTGTATATATCGAAGACAGTATAAAAATTTGGATATTGAGAACAAATTAAAATTTGAAATAATGATTTAATAAATTTAATAACTTTTGTATTTTTATAAATAGCGTCTATTATTTTCTTCATTATGTTCGTTAATTTGCAGTTTTTTTAATAGATTTTTATGTTAAGATCGGCAGATAGGCTGACTGTCCACTTGATGGTAGTTGGCTACCATCAACAACCAAAGCTGCTGCAAGTGCGCTGCCGACTACAGTAGGATTAGGGATAAGGGATTAGGAGGGGATAGAGAAATGGGCTCTGGCATCCCTTACTTACGTACGGAAACACAATAACACACGTGCTATTATTTATTTTTTATTGAATTTTTTTATGTAGATCGACGTACAGGTTCACCACACAGAAATCATTTTATGTAATCTCACCAAGGTTATATTTTACCAAGAAATATCTCTCACATATTACTGTGCCAAAATTTACACATATTTTTAAATGCTTGTCGCGAGTACCTATACTTTCACTATATGATGGAATATACAAAATTGTGACGATTATACTTTGTGGCGAATGTACCTAATTACCCCTTGGCTTTATCCTACGAAATGCCACTCACCCCAAATACTTAGCACTGATCAAAGCCGCTTAAGTTGTACTCTCAATAAAGTACCCCTAATTCTGGATTACGACTCGCGATCTTATATAATTTATAGCATACGTAAAACTGCTTTGAGATTACCTTGTTCTTTGAACAATGGCGAACTCCCATACAAATTTATGTTGACTTAAGTTTTCGCGTCTACAAACGAAAAATATGTAAAAGTATAGAGTTTTTATTACTGAATTAACTGGTCTTAGATTTATTACTAAGCAAATTCTGGAATTAAAGATATTTTTAGTTTTATGATTTTGAGGTTATGTAAAATAACACCTATTATTTATATTAAAATATATATTTAGGTTAATTTTAGATTTTAAATTAAACTGAGTTCCGAATCAAATATTTTTAGGTAAATTATGTTCACATGTATTACTATGCTTCTTGCTACGAGCGTGGAAGTTTTATATACTACGTGGTATATAATACCTACTTCCATGGCTACGAATTTATTATATAGTATATTATATAATAATAATAATATTCATTTGCGATGACCATGGGCCTTAATCTATACTAGCAGTGCCCGGGAATTCATACGCTCTGCAGTTGGCTTTTTGAAAATCCCATAGGAACCTAACATTTTTCTAGGATAAAAAGTATCCATATAATAAACTATCTGTGTGCAAAATTTCATCCAGTGATTGAGTAACAAACGTTCAATCATAAAACTGTATTATTGGGATGAGGCCATATACTATACTTATATGCCGTCATCATGCTGAGTTCTTTGAAATTTATTTCTCAAAGAATGCCTATGGCTTAATTTAATCAAAGTAAATTCAATTTCAAGTTTATATGTATATGTGTAGACCACATCGGTATAGAATTCAAATGTAATTAAATTGAGTTAACAAATAGAACAAATAGAATCCGATTCAATAAATATAAATAATACGTATTTTAAACACACAGTATTATACTCAAACAGGAGCTTTATTTAGAATTCAACAAGTCAAAGTATCAACTCTTTTTAGCTAATTGATCAAAGGTTCGTTGATTCGTTGCAGTTAAACGAGAATATTATATGATTTCAACGACGAATCTTCCGACAAACAGTTTTAGCGCACCGAATGAACATATGACTATTTCAGCGCACCGAATTCCAATAAAGTTTCCAATTAGTTTTTTTTAGCAACCTTTCATGTGAACTGAGTAGAAAATAATAAAAGAACTCGCAAATTGCTACAATTTTTTAAGTAGCGAAGTGATACAGAATACCACCGTGAAATAATAGCACGTGTGCTGTTGTGTTTCGGTGAGTGAGTAAGGGATGCCAGAGCCCATTTCCCTATCCACTCCTAATCCAGCCAAGCGGCTGCTACCATAAGATATGGTGTCATTTTCTGGGGAAACTCTACTGATAATCAAAGAGTATTTAAAGCTCAAAAGAAGTGTATTAGAGCCATCTGCAATTTAAAACAAAAGAGAGACATGTAAGATATATTTCAAAAAGTTAAAATTTTGACTGTGCCTTCATTGTTTATATATTTGAGTGTATAGTGTTCATAAAAGAAAATTCTAACATATTTAAGTTCATGGAGCGTCCACGTATAATGGATAAGCTTTATATGGTCCCTGCCAAAACTAAAATGAAAAAAATAAGTTTCTTTTTTCCAATAAATATAAGAAATATTAGAAATCTGGCATTGTTCAAGAAATAATTACGTAATTTTCTGGTGGCATATTATTCCCTCCACGAATTGCTGAGTGATAGATTTTATTAAATGATATAAAAAATTTCTTTAATATGAATATATGGACAAAGGACACATATATGTATAAATAAAAATTTACAACTTGTGTATACCATATTCAGCAAATAAATTATTTTAAATTTGAACTTAATTCAGATAAAATTTAATATGGCTTGGGACCTTTTTACAAATGAAAAAATTACTGAATTTTTATTCTTATTATCCTTGATCTTATTTCCTGTGTTAAAGTCACGACAATCGCTCTGCGTGTCAAATTAATTACAGTTTTCTTTATATAATATATTAAGTTCGAGAATTAATAGAATTAATAGAGACTTAATAATTAACTCGAGAAAGAGGATTTTTTTGTATTCTTTTGGGAATAGAGAATTAATAACAATTTACATAAATATTTTGTTACACTACTAACTAGTGTTGCGATTCTAACAGTCA
Source organism: Bembecia ichneumoniformis (assembly GCA_910589475.2). NCBI lineage: Eukaryota > Metazoa > Arthropoda > Insecta > Lepidoptera > Sesiidae > Bembecia > Bembecia ichneumoniformis. The sequence continues at coordinate 11,857,923 of OU342536.1, read as the reverse complement.
CAACTTACTAGTACTGGCAAATCACAGCTTACTCAGGAACGTAGCTGTCGCAGTATGAGCCGTATCAATTATAGCCCACAGACTATAGGCCGCAGACAGTAAAAAATTGTAAGATGTTATTCACAATTTCACTTAAATTTTTAGGGTATACGAGTTTAGCGTTTAGAATCAATTTCATTGCGTTTAAAAACAGCAAGCTTTTTTGTTTCTTTTGTAAAAAAAAACTCTTCTTTTAGGCTTCGCCACAGTCGGGTAGGAGGAAACCTCAACAAAATAGTCACAGGCCCATCTAGGGCAAGTTACGCCACTGCTAATACTAGTACTACAACTAGTATTAGCAAATCACAGCACTAAAATGAAGAATCTCAATTTTCTTTCTCTATCCACAGGCTATACTACAAATCTCCCGGACATTCTGGCAACACCAACTTAACAATAATATCAACAACAGTCCCTGGACATACCCTCGAAAATTTGTCGCCGAATACCCAATATGTGATTTGGGTGAAGGCGCATGCGGCCGCTGGAGATTCGTTGCCATCTGAGACTCTGCTGGCTTGGACCGATCCTGCTTATCCCGCTTTTGTTGAGGTAACTTGATGATATTCTTTGACATGTTAAAAAAATAGAAAAAAAACTTCAGACATAATATATAAAAGAATACTCAACTTAGCAAGACAAGGAATAAATAAACCAACAAAGAGAAGAAAATGTAAATGTAATAAAATGAAAACTAAGTGAAAATTAAGTTATTATTTATATATTATATAGCTTAATCATAGTTCCATGTTATTGTTACATTCACAATACATATTGTGAATGTGAAAGTAAGTTTGTCTGTTACATTTTCCCGCCTACTCATCGATCATCATGAAATTTTGCATACACGTTGTCAGGGATACAAAGTTTTTACTTTTTTCTGCCTTTCATCCAGAAAAAAAGTAATATTCCCGAGGGATTATTTAAAAATATAAAAATCAATCCTACAAAAATAAAAATATATAAACAATAGTATATAGAAGACTGAGTAATATGGTTTATATATATATTTTTGTAGGGCGTTGATTTTTTTAATTTTTAACGCTTAAGAAAAGGGGACGCAGATGAAGTCACGGGCAAAAGCTGGTGAAATAATAAAAGAAAGGAATAAAGAAAGCCAGATGTGTTATAAAAGTGGATGTTCTTTTGTGAAACTACTTTAAGTTTTTTTAGCCTACTAGGACTACAGAGAGGGCCAAGAAGTAGATACTGATTGATAGGATTGACGGATATTCTAATGTTGATAGGATAATTTATTGGAACACCTGTAGTCGAGTCTGTAAATATGATTAAATAACTTTTATAACAGTTTTAAATATAATGTGTTTTATCGGGTATACGCGTAAAATTCATTTAAGAGTATAATTATCTCTACACGTTATAAAATAAATATTCTGCCTGTTTCTCCGATAACTTCTAAACCAACCAAAGGATTTTGATAGGGTTTTAACTAATAGAAAGCTATAAACGGGGAAGAAAAACAATGCATCCGTATGAAGCTGCCAGCTGGTCGCTATAGTAATGTTACGACTAACTATGAAAGTCTCGAACGTCCCACCCTATCGATGGTAGCCACGTGCCTTTCCGATTAGTGTCAAAGGAAATTGGACCTTATGTTTACAACGTAGAGTTTACATTTCAACGGAAATAGCATTCCCGAATTTCAAGGGCTTGTTTACGATGTTGTTTAGATTTTCTAGTGAATTCGAAATACATCGAGGCGTTTGGCGCCAAGTTTAAATAAGGGGCGGCGGGCCAAGTGTGAGTGAGTTTGTGCGATAACAGCGATTCGAAACCGAATCTTCGGACCTTTTGCGAAGTTACCTGCGACAGTGAACCGGCGACTCATTAAGGGAATCATTGACAAGTTTAACGCTTTCATCGGACAGGTTTAGTGATTTTTGAAGTCATCTTGGTTTGTGAAAATAAATAATTCGTTTCGTCCTTACACGACAGTTTGACTCACTCCGCACGTAACAGTAATGTATATTGTTAAATAAATATATCTGTTTCAGTTAATATAAAGACCATCAGACCAGAATTTAACTGTTATTGCAAAGAATTAACTGAAACAGATATTTTTATCTGTTTCAGTTAAACCAGAATTTAACTGAGAATTAACTCTGTTTCAGTTAAACCAGAATTTAACTGTTATTGCAAAACTTTCAATTTACTTTTTGTAACAATATTATTTTATTCAAACAGCCTCCAACAATTAATCCAGTGAACTTAGTGGTGGAAGGCTCCAGCATGACGATTCTTTGCATGGCCATGGGAACACCGACACCCACTATTTCGTTATACATTTCAGGTGAGTAAATATTTTAACTCACACAACTTACATTCTATATGTAACTTTTCATTTCGGGCTCGTCCCTTCATTATTTACAAAGTTTTCGGGGCGAGTAAAGATCGATTTTGTTATTGAAGTTGACGTCAGGTAGACTGACTGTCAACTTGATGGAATGTGTTACTGGGCAGGTGGTAAGGACACACCAGAAAAATCTCACTTAAAGAACCCCGTGTTACAGCTGAATTAAAACTGAAATGAAAAAAAAATTACATTCCACCTGGGAATAGGGAATATGCACATTTTTTTAAAATATTTTCATACGATAGGTTATGTCTTTATATAATATTCTGCGCAGAATTAAAAAAAATATTCTGCGCAGAAATTTAGTAAGAAAAAAAATATTAAAATTAACTAACAGCTACGGGCATTTTAAACACCCGCTCTTTTGTCGCGCTTGTCGTGACGTCACAGTCTACAGTAACAATCAAAATGTTAAAAATCACAAACACCTATACACGCTTATTGACATTTCATAGACTTTGAAGTTACATTCGAAATGACCGTTCCAAGTATTTTGAATTTCCCACAATTTTTTTGCACTTTTTAATAATTATTTTCTTAACGAAAAAAATAATAATACTAAAAAATATTTATATAGACATAATTTTAAAGCAAAAATGTTGATAAAAAAATATTTAAGCCTTTTTTGAATTAGACGAATATTCCCAATTTTTCTCGAGAGCTTTTGTATGTCTCTGAGATAAACCTTCAGCTACCCAACCGCATGTGGGGTGGACTGATGGGCTGATCGCTGATGGCTTCTTATCCATGTATTGAGTCAGAATTTATCATCTTTTGCATGCCTTACAGTGCTTTAAACTCGACGTAGACATTAAGGAGACGAACTCCTTAACAAACTCCCAATTGTAAATTCTGTATAAAACAAAGGCTTCCAATTATTTTTCTGGAGTGTAATAATGTTTCGTTCTTTTATAAGGTCGGCTGGTCCGCCAGGAAGTGACAAGGCATATGGTCACTGTGGTACACAATGTAACCCGCGACATGGATCAGATTTCATGCTATGCCGACAACGGATACGGTACACCGATGCAGGCTTCCAGAAAAATTAATATCTCACGTTAGTATTAATCATATTATTGTTTTATTATAATATACTTTGTAATTGAGTAGTTTTTGCAGTCACATCCTGACACTTTGCTACTTTTCTGGAGTCGTACTTTGCTGCTACTTACTACGAAAAGGAGACACAATAAGAAACTTCAAAAATATGTGTCTTATTTTATTAATTTTATATCTATTCAAAGACTTTTAATTTTTAGAATTATTAATACATTATTTTCTTTATCGTAAAACTCGTCATCTCAGACGAAGAACTTCCAGTAATCTGCCAAAAATCGATCAGAAGACTAGACGAAAAACAAGTCAAGCCCTAAGTGCTAGACCTATTTGTTCGTCTTATAAGGCTTAGAATTTCGTTTTTTTCTTTATCCTAAAACTCGTCATCTCAGACGAAGGACTTCCACTACTCCCAGTAATCTGCCAAAAAGCAGATCAGAAGGCTTGAAGAAAAACAAGTCAAGCCCTCAAGTGCTAGACCTATTTGTTCGTCTTACAAGACTGTCTCAACTTTTTAGATTCATACGACTTATTTCAAATAATGTATTGTCAGAGGCAGCTGATGCTTAACGAAATTATAATGTGTTTCGTCTAGATGTGCCAACAATCCAAGCGTCAGGAATTACGATGGCAGCAGCTGGTGATTCCGTCATACTCGAATGTCGTGTAGAAGCTCTTCCCAAACCGAGCATCGCTTTCTGGAGAGATCCAAACGGCAGGACAGCAGTTATCGATGGTCCAAACTACACAATACAACTGCTCGCCGATCCTGACGTAAGTATTAACAAACGCAAATGTAGCGGGTTCCTCTCCTGTACAAAGGCCTCAACGATAAATTTAGAGTAGGGCTGGTAAGAAGCAACCTGGATCAAGTGTCAATTCGCGGCCATTACTAGGTTGTCTGTCCATCTCGTCCTTGCTGGTCCGTGGTCTATATGTCTCGTTATGTTGGTGACTTTCGTTTGTCCCCATTCCTGATGATGCAGAGGAACTCGAACCAAACAAAGCTCACTCCGTATCTCCTTGAGCGACGTTGAGCTTTCTTACGAGGTCCATAGTAGTGACTACATTTCAACGGCATATGTCATCACTGGTAACTTTTTCACTAATGGCCTAACAGAGGGTGTATAGAAACAGTAACTGTGTATTCTCTTAACTTATCAAAAACATATTTAATGGATATGATAATATCAGACTTTTTAATGGCAGTCCCACGGCGAAACCGCGTATCTCTATGAAGTCTTAAAATGTTTAAATTTTATTTAACGAAATAAAAAGCATAGAAAGTATCAACCTATGAAATTACCAATAAAAAAGAATTCATTTCCAAAGAATTCCAACGAAATTTCCAAAGAAAATATTTTAATAAATTATCCCGAAATTTTTTGATTGCTTTAACGAATGCAATATTGTCTCAAGGATTTCTCCTCTTACCTGAAATTAAAATTATGGAAATTGGATTGAAAACTTATTTTTATTCATGAGACGGGCGTTAATAGATTGAAACGTTATTTAGCTTTTTACGGTACAAAGTGTTCCTATTTTGTTATCGAAATGGAAAAAGTCTCAATGAATTTTTCAAAGTTTATAACTTAATGTGTACGAAATATGCCTGTTATAACAAAATTACATTCAGAGGCAAGCCATGTTACTCGTTATATTGAATTTTGCCGTCTGACGACAGTAACCGTCCATTTACTAATAACCCTAAAGTCTTATTCTGCTTTGTTAATAAAAAAAATAAAGATTTATGTAGTACTTGTTTAAAATAACATTTTTAACCCATATTTAATAGTTACGGAAATAGCCTCTGGCATTTTTTCAGACAAGTCCACTGATAGTAGGCGGCTCACATCAATTGGACCGTCAACCTATAACACAACCAACGTCACAGGCTGCAAGCAGGTGTCCTAACTTGGGAATTAAAGATAAGGGATTAAAAATGGATAGGGAAATGGGCTCTGGCATCCCTTACGAAAGACAATACCACCGAAAAACAACAGCTGGTATCCCAGAGAGCGTCAAAAATGTACGTATTTGTCAATTGTGGTAATAGCTGCCTGACCGTATATTTCTATATTTAGGAACAAACCAAGTACACGATGCGTCTTATAATAAAGAAGATAAGTGAGAACGACGAAGGTGACTACTATTGTCACGCGGAGAATGCCTTCGGCAAGACCCTGAGGCCAGTGTCAGTGCGTCTCAGGCCTACCACACCTCATCACAACGTCACCGAATGCTGCACACAGGTTGTTACACATTCACCCTATTCTTCTTAGTAGTTTTTGTATTTATACTCTTTTTATATGACCTTTTTGTATATTATTTTTAAGATTGATTCCTTTGTAAGTCAGAAAAAAAAAATAGTTGTCACTGAACCTGATCCTGCCTCTAATTACCTTGATTTCCCGTAATTTCAATCAGCGTTCTTCAGCTATCGATGACACAGGTACTGAGTCTTAATGGAGCTGATTTTAATTTAATTTCATTATTTATTTATTATTCGTGGAAAACGGCAATTTTGTATGGAGGGGGTGACGGGGGAGGGTGAGTAGCCTATGTTACTCGCTGACAATGTAGCTTTCTTTAGATGAAAGAATTTTTAAAATCGGTCCAGTAGTTTCGAGTTTATTCATTACAAACATACAAAAATACATACAAATCTTTTCTCTTTTTATTATTATTATAGATTAAGGATATTAATATTTATATATAAATTTAAAAATTTGGTGTATCTCGGAAACGGCTCTAACGATTTAGATGAAATTTTGTATTCAGATAAAGTTTTGCTTAAAAAAGTTTTTTTTTTGTAACTATGGCAAAAAAGTTACTTTGTGATAATGTACGATTGAGCTTAATAAACGCCACCTCGTACATTTTTGTGTTACTTTAAAATTTTGTGAGATGGAACTATATGAATACGAATATGTTCAGCTTAATTCCAAAAGTAACAATGCAGTAATTGTGTTTACCGGCATCGTCGGTTGCAATGCAATTATTGCTACGATCTTCAATCCACGTAATACTAAGTACTAATCGTACATACGCAATGAGATTTTAAAATTGCAAGCACTTAACCATGGTGTAACGACAAGCGGCAAGCGTACAATCTTGACGCCGCGATCTGGCTGCAAATTTCCACTTATAGCAAATCATTTAAAGATAATGATAAGATGATTTAAGATAAGATCATTTAATGGTGATATTTTAGTTTATGTAATGGAAAATAAAGAATTCTTTGGTTAAAACTTTTCTAGATTTAACTGTAGTATTGTTGTTTAAGAAAATGTATAGCCAATTTGAGACACTCGCCTTGAATTACGAAAATAACAAGACTTCCTGGGACTAAATAGTTCCACTTTGCAAGCTTACTGCGAATTGGCAGGATTTCTTATGTAGAATTATAGCCAGGAATATTACTTAATATAGTTTTATACTATCAGAGTTCAATAGATGGCGCTATTACAGTACATTGTGTAAATTGTAAGTAGATGTTGCTAAGATACTTCTATAATTTGAACCTAATATCATTATTAGGTTGTTTGTTTTGCAATATACGTAATTTTATATTGTATGATTTGCATGATATTGATATGATTGTATGAATTGATTAATTATGATGATTATGATGAATGAATTGTATGAATCCGTCGTCAGATCTGAAATCACTAAAGTTTTGTCAATTAGTACGAGTAGACACGAACTTGTAGGTAGTCGTCACACGCGATTGTTGAGCCACTTGTCACTGTTCTTAATTTAGCTGTATTATGCAAAGCTGGCGTACGTCGAGTACGTGACAGTTAATGTACGAGTCCGGCCCTCGATAATACGGCTAAATTAAGAACAGTGACAAGTGGCTCAACAATCGCATGTGGTGACTGTACATCTTATGTCTCTGCAGATTGCTAGTATTCTCACTAACCACACGATTCTTTTATACAAGGTTGAAGGAAATGATTTTTAATACATAAAATCGAATAGTCAAAGGTGCAACACTAACTGGGATTCAAATCTGTGTCTGTGAAGATTAACAAAAAATGTTTATTTTGTGGTGTAGATGAATGTGTCCTCCGCGTGCATTGACGCGTGCAGCTTCCACTTGGACATGGACAACATTATGGACAGGCCCGAGTGCATACAAGACTTTGACAAGCTCATGAAGTGTGCTGCTGACGGATCAGGTAAATGTTTCTCCACTTCCTGCTTCAGTCTTTTCGATGCTTCTGTGTAATAGAACCTTAAAACCACGTTCAATTCTTACGATGAAATAACATTGAAACTGTTTTACACTAATGTAATGAATAATTGTTGTAACTAATCAAATCGGTATGATCATCGATGATGGTCATTAGTTTAATTATGTGTTAATTTAATATTGGCCTACGTAGACGAAGGATATGAGATTTACTAAAATACTTAATTTAAAAATCCATATACTTAATTTAAAAAAAAACATAAATTTACAAAATATAAATTTTAATTTAAAATACTTAAAATGTTTGGAAATCTCGATCTCAGGGCACGACAAGGCACCACAATTTAATGTACAGACACGACTTGTTTACATTATAGCAGTGTTTGGTAAATAAATAAAATAATATCATGAACGTGAAAATAGTATTTTGTTACTTTTAAGGGGGCGTACAAAGCAAAAAAATTCTAATTTCACACGCGTGGCCTCTTAATTGAATGAACACGATACCAACACAACAGAGTTCCTTTTTTTAGCCATATTTATTTACACAATCTTGTTAAAATAATATGAAACCATTTATAAACAGTCTATACACAACACATTTATAATAATCTACTCACAACAAGTCCTATTAAATTATTGTTTATTTTTTAATAAGTCTAAAAATTCTTGCGCACAGAAACATAATCTTCCCGTCTCAGTTGACCGATTGTGACTAATCATGTGAAACAATACACATTGAAGTATGCATGAAATGAGACCATTGATGTTCATGAGACGGAAGACATTTCGCGGAATAAAAATGTTATAATTGCCAAAATTATTAAATATTAATTACTCGTAAAGTATGATGTCAAATGAAAAATTAATCCTCAAAGGCCTAGATAATCTGTGAAGTGAGATTACTGATGATTATTTATGTTCGTGATATGTTTCATTTTGAAAATAAAACAAAAAACGATAAAAAGAGAGAGGTAACTTAGTGATTTTGTTCTATCGAGAAAATTTCATTGTATAATGTTTTCTGTTGACATTCCACTTTTATTTACAATGAATTAATCTATACATCAATATTTTCTTATTCGGACTTTATATAGTTAGAAAGACAAAATTCAAATGTAGGATTAGCTATTTCTATTTATACGCGCTCTTAAAATTTGAAATTATAAATTTATTTTGCTGACATAAAGTAGACAAATTATACGTAGCACATTTTTCAAAAAATTAAATGTCATCATAATAGTGAAGCCTACAAAAATATACAAATTTAATAAGCCGTCATTATTAACATTCAAATATATTTTTAGGTATTTATCTAGGTATATTTTTTGTAGTCACTTTTTAGTTTTTATACTCATTAAAGAAAGTTTAATGCAAATAAATGTTTGCAAGGTTACACGGTGAAGTTTTAATTGCAATTTGCATCAAACCCTCGCAAACTGTGAGCGCTGCCGTAAAGATCGAGGATCTAACTTGAGCCTTTTAATTATCAGATAACTTGAAAATTGCTTTCATACGGCGACCTTTCGTCGAAATAAAGATTCTAAAATATGTATCCAAGCAAAACTAAGACTGTAGGAGATTTTTAAATTTTTTATTTTTCTTATTTTGGAGACTTTTTGTCTTGCAAATATGTACATGCAAACCCCATCGCCTTTGAGTTTAATTACGCTAGTACTGTTATTTATTCTGTGGTTTAAGGTGAGAGAGTACAGCAGAAAAGTCTTATTTTCGTTGCCCAAAATTTGACCTCTTAGAATAAAATTAAAACTTAGATAAAAATATAAAGCATAATAGACTATATTTAAAAGAGTTTATTATACAATTATACAAATGATTATATTTTCTAAAAAAAATAAAGTAAAGGTACAAAAATCTTATTAGATAAAGATTAAACTATCTGGTGTAGATCGTATTCTTACTACTTCTATCTAGGTACATCCATCTGTCTAGGACTTGGTACCTGTCTAGGTACCATCAAGTAGACTGTCAGCCTGCCGGTCTCCTTGTTACTTAAACAATGCAGATGTGTGACTAAGTTACTTTCTGTAGACCACCGAAGTTGCTGCGCATCTTGGGGAGTACCACGCAACTGTCTGGAGCTGTGTCGCGGCGGGTCAGCGTCGAGAAGCTGCGCTCTACAACACGCGCGGCGGGCACTTGCCTGCTTCCGAGATACTGGTGCCAGACTACCTGGACCCCCCAGGAACCTTAAAGCACACGTGGCTCCAACACCACGTGCGGTTCTCTTGAGGTTAGAAATTCTACACTAATAAAATTCACCCCTATTCTCATTTTTTGACAACCCCGTAGGATGAAAGAAAGAAAGCATCTTTTATTCCTCTAATAAACAAAATGTACATATATGAACAAATAATAATTACAAACAAACAAATATATAAACAAGTAAGAAGAGGAAAGGGAACCCTGGCTCAGTATACAGTTGTGGTGCGGACCACAACACTGATATTCTGCCAGGGACCAGATATTCAAAGAAAAAGAAAACAAAAAAACAACATTTACGCGGGACAATTCATAACACGATTACAATCCATGGCTGAAATTATTGCAAATTTTCTTATGATGGATGAGTGGTTAGGATCTGTTCTAGGGTTCCGGGTTCGATTCCCGGCAGAGTCAACTTCGCAAAAGAACTTTTTAAATTTGGCTCTGGTCTGGATCTGGAAAGTAGTGGCAGGGCACACTGCGTTTCGCAGTCATATTTGGGCAGCCCGTCTGGCGGCAGTAACCACCCCCTCACAGAAGACCACCGCGAAATAACAGCACGTGTGTGTTGTGTTTCGGTAGGTGAGTAAGGGATGCCAGAACCGATTTACCCTTATCCTTAAACTCTTATCCTTAATCCTACAGGGGCCTTAGACAAAGTAACATTTTAAAAACGATAACGAAGTTCGCAAGAATAAAATGTATGGGATGTATCACGTGATTTAGCGACAGCGTATGTCAATTCCACACATTTTATTGTTTTCGAACTTCGTTATCGTTTTTAAAATGTTACTTTGTCTAAGGCCCCAGGAGTAAGAAGTTGTAGACCATCAAATTTATTGATAGTACATAGTATACCAAATGACTTCTGCTTCTCCTATAGCATGCTGCCGATATACGAAGAATATGTGTGCTGCAGAGAGAGCTATTCGAGCTATTTAATAAATTAAGCAATAGGCATGTATTCAGGGAAATAAATTTTTAGTACATAAAAAGAAAATTTCATGTACAAAAAAAATATGTGTAATATCAATTATTTATTACGAATGGGTTATGTTATGTTACTACCTTATGAATATAAAGTAGAGATATTAAGTTGACTGTATATCAAACAAAACATACGATAATCAATATCTTCAAAAAGCTACACATTTCAATGTGTAGCTTGCCTCATCTAGGGCAAGATCTAACGCCACAGCTTGCCCTAGATGGGTCATATGTAAAATTTTATCAAAGGGCCGTCCACCTGACTTTGGCGAAGCCCAAATGGAGACTAAAGACTTTTTAAAAAAGAAACAAAAAAGTTCGCTTTATTTTAGACGCAATACGTTTAAGACTCTAAACTCTAAACTTTTTTGTTTAGAGTTTTGTACAAAAGGCTGGTTCAATGATTATTTTACTGCCTGAACATTTAAAATTCACATGGTGTTTGAATATTGGCAAATGTACACAAAAATTTGACCAACAATAACCGACTATTAGGGACTAAATCAGCAGAAAAAAATGAATGAAGGGGATTTATTAGAGATTAAATATTTAAATGGTTGAAATTTGATGGGAATTCATGAAAGGAATTGTTCAAGCGAAATTCAAGTTACCAAAACGCGGGATTCATTACGAACATTTATCATCTCATTAATAACTTTCTAATTCGTTGGAGAAGTGATTTGAATGGTAACTGAATAAGTTTCTTTAAGCATTTTATTATAAAGACTTCATTTTTAATATCATTAGAGTAGAGAATTTTGAGAGTAGCTTATGCAAAGCTGTGTTTTTGCAAAATACTAACCATTTAAAATTCCTTTAAGGCTGCGTACAAAGCAAAAAATATTTCTAATTTCACCCGTGTGGCCCCATAAGCAATTGTGACTGATCATGTGAAACAATGCGCATTTAAGTATGCATAACATGAGACGGAAGATAGCGCATTTCGCGCAATAAAATTGTTATAAGTGCCAAAAATATTAAATATTAATTACTCGTAAACTACAATGTCAAATGAAAAATTAATCCTCAAAGCCCTAAATAATCTGGGAAGTGAGATTACTGATAATTTTTTAGGTTTGTAATATGTGTCATTTTGAAAATAAAACAAAAAACGATAAAAATGAGAGGTAATTTGGTGATTTTTTTTCCTATCGAGAAAATTTCATCGTATGAAATTTTCTTTTCCACATTTCACTTTTATTTATAATTTATTAACCTATATATAAATATTTTCTTATTTGAACTTTACAAACTTAGATAAAATTCAATTCTAGGATTAGCTATTTCTCTTTATACGCGCTCTTAAAATATTTTTTGGAGATTGATTAAGGGATACCATATCCATTTGTCTCGTTCGTCTATATGTATATATATGATATATGATATGGCGCCGTCAATAGTGTTATATTTTTATTTTTGAACGCGAACGAAGTTGCTATTTATGACATAAATAGGTACCGTTTTTAAACCTAACTTCAGTGATGTCAAATAATGAAACATGCGGGACGAAGACAAATAAAATGGCGGACTTTTATAAGCAGTGATATAATTCTGTTTTAGCTGGGATCCACCGGTGAAGAATCCGCTAACTGTGCACATATACCGCGTGTTCTGGCGTGCGTACGGGCAACGCGTGCCGGACAAGTTGGACACTAGCGAGACGAGCGTCGTCATCACTGGTCTCAGTGACGACCTCAAGTACGAATGTGTCGTGAAAGCTGCCAACGAACTTGGTGAGTCAATTTGTACACTTTTATCTCTTATTTACTACCGTTTCCACAGGAAAATTAATGTTTCCAAACTGTTTTATCTTAAATTTGCATTATATTTATTGATATTAAGTATTTTTTTAATAAATTTAATGAATTTCTCAAAAATAAAACTCAAATTTTTTAATCTTTAGACTTTGAACTTTAGTGACGTAGGCTCCTCGACGATAAGATAGTCAGCCTTCAGCTTCAGCCAACTGAAGTTCAAATTTAGAACATTAAAAAATATTTAAAGCCTACGATCTCAGAATTTTTTCTTTTTTAAAAAACTAATAAAAGTTATTGAAAAATACTTAATATCAGTCAATAGTACCACTATGTAGAAATTTTTAACAGAAAATAGTTTGTAAATATTCCTTCTTTCGTGGAAACGCTATCTAAAAAGTGATAAAGGATAGGTAGGTATCGTTTCTCCAAAAAAAACATAAAGATACAAAAATACGACTTGTGTGACTATGGATAGGTCATGACTAGATTATTTACATACAGGACACCCTGTATATGCGTGTGTGAATGTTGGTGTTGTGCGATTGAATAGCGCAATTGTGTTTACTGATTTTTAAGAGCCAAGATAATCTGGTTTTTGAGAGAAGCTTTATTATGGCCGAAAATATCAATTTGTAAGATATTTTTTGAATGTAGGTACGTCATCGCTGAGTGCACCGATCACATTCACGACGGCTGGACAGGAGATTGGCACAGAAGCAGCGCCCGTAAACGCCGGAGGCGCCGCGTCCGCGGTAGGAGTGGCGCTAGCCTGCGTCTTCGTTGCAGCAATTCTACTTGCGATAGGACTTTACTACAGATACAGAAAGGTAACCTTTTTTATATAAAGAGCGTCCGACAGCCTGACGGTCTACTTGAGGGTAGGTGGCTCTCATCGCCTATAACACAAGCAACGCCAGAAATGCTGCACGTGCGCTGCCGACTATAGTAGGATTAAGGATAAGAGATTGGGAAGGGACAGGGAAATGGGCTCTGGCATCCCTTAATCAATCACCGAAACACAACAGCACACGTGCTGTTATTTCATGGTGGTTACTGCCACCAGACGCGCTGCCCAAATGACTGCGAATCGCAGTGTACCCTAGTACCACTGCTTTCCAGACCCAGACCAGAGCCGATTTTGAAAAGTTCGCTTCCAAAGTTGAGCTTGCCGGGATTCTAACCCTAGACCCTGAGACAGAGCGTTAAAGCCTATCTACTCATTCAATGGGCTCGTCAAAATTTTTAAACAAAACCTTTACTCTTCGCAAAGACATTTTAAAAAGCCAAAACTCTGTAATTCCGTAAGTAAGTGTAATGATTATTATGTGAAAAAAAACGGCGTCATTAGACTTACTCTAGCTCGCTATCTGACATATTTTATGTGTAGTCTTATGGTGCCATATTTCCGCTCTATTTTTATAAGTTCGCAATGTTATATAAAACTAGAACTACCTTCACGCGCTTTCCACGGATTGGAAATTATATTATACAACCTTCCCTGTTTATCGCTTTTCCATTAGTGAAAACCGTATCAAAATTCGTTGGGTGATTTATAAGAAGTTAGCGGAGAAATAGACAGAAGCGGACATCCATTTAATTTTGTAATATATTGTAAAGATATAAATTATAATTCTTAACATATTCTTTTTCAGAATCTAAGGCTGAAAACGCAAGGAGGAGTCGCGTTTGAAAACCCAAGTTACCTCAGGGAACCAAATACTGACACCGTTGTAAATGTAAGATGTAATTTTATTTAAGTTTCGAATTTCAATTTTAAACCCCAATTATCCCAGTTTAATAACTCCAAAGTCATCATTATTGAGCGACGTTTTGCTTACTGGATTTCTTTCGTTCTTTTTTTATTTTGATATTTTAAAAAATTGAACAGGACAATTTTTTTAAGTATTAACTTTGATTATACAAAATGACCAGTTTAAAAAATTGGTCATTTTGTATAATTAAAGCTTGTTTAACTGGTCATTGTGTACATTTTATGTTGGAAATTTTGTGTGTTTGTATACTTATAATTTTTTGTATATAACTTTTTTAATTATAATTTTTTTTGGACACTATTAAATCGGTATATAATGTCATAATATTGAATGACTTAACCTTATTAGTTATGTACAAAAGCTTTTAGCACTCGCAACGTACTAATGAAAACTGGTATGTAGTGGCGTTTCATTGTCATAAATTGAGCAGCCAATCTGGAGGGAATAACCAATTCCTCTACAGGAGATCTCTGTGAAATTACAGCATATAACTAGTTCCGCAGCACTCTTGCAGTACCTGTGGCGTTTATTGTATTAATAGGCGACGGAAGCCTTCTATCATCAAGTGGACATTCAGTCTGCCTGCAGACGTTTACTTAAAAATATGTACAAAAACATTCCATATATGAATAGTATAAGATTGGTCATTTTGTATAACTAGCTGTTATTTTACATTACAGACATTTTTATTTTATTTATATGTATATAGAATATTTTTCGGTTGCTGGGGCTGGAAGCTTCTCGAGCGTAGGCCACAGACTGGCAAACGCAAGACGGAAAATTAGAGAGGAGGCTTTTGTCCGGCCTTTCCTACAGCTGAGATGATGATAGATATAGAATGGTCATTTTGGCACCCTGGTCATTTTATTTTGGCACCCTGGCCCAGAATCTTTCGGGTTTTTGTATTGAATGTGTTCTTTGGTGCAGGGCACGCTACCGAACGGCAACGCGAACGGCGGAGTGTCGAACAGCGCGGCGTGGCGGCAAGAGACGCTGCAACAGCCCACTAATGGGGCGCGGGAAGTGGACCCCACGCTGTACGAAGAGCTGAAGCTGGGCCATGACGGCGCGGGCTTCAAGCGTCTCAAGCCATAGCCCGCGCCCCGCCGCTCCCCGCTCCGCTCCCCGAGGCTCTCCTCGCCTAGGGTCGCGCCGCGGTATTGAGCGGCTGCACTAAGTCACAATACCTCCGCACTTGACTCAGCTTTGCTAATTAGCTACAATTGTGTAAATTAGCAAATTTATATAATGGCTTTTGCCATCGCACACACCATGTCCTCTATCGGCCCATACATTGTATTTTTGGCAGTGATGGTGAGCTTTGGGAGAAGCCTATTTCCAACAGTGGAGAGATACAGACTGATAATGATTGCTAACTGCCAATTTATCAGATGGTGAGTTACTCTTCAAGAAAGTAAGCCTAAGAATCATCGTCTCAGCCGTTCGACGTCCCACAGCTGGTCAGCTGGAAAATTATGACCTCACCCATAATATTCCAATAGGACTACTCAGAAACAGCCTGGAACCAATGTCGACCCACGGCCTTTATTAGGTCGTCAGTATACATCTTGTGGTGGACTTCCTACAGTACGCTTACCGGTCCATGCTATTCAATCGGAAAAATTCCGGGCTCAGTGGCGTAATGAATATAATAAAATATTATCAGATAACTTATTTTTGTTAACAAAAAATATGTGTTTTATTTAAGTATATTATATGTGAAATTCCACGAAAGACGCCATCATGGACCACCCAAGGCTTGCTTTGTTTTTGTCGATAGAAGTGTGTGGTATGCGGTGGGTGTAAGCTATTAGATTATTACTGGTAATAAGGACCATTATAAAGTAGCTGTCAAATCATTCACCAGACTTTTTAGTTGATTTTTCTTGTGTGAGTTGTGACGTCACTTAGTGCTGCAGTAATAATACACGCGGCAACGAAAACCCTTAGAGCGGAGTGTTAGGAATAGAAAAAAATATAAAATATATTTTCTTTATTATAGGACACTATGTGATGTGATTTTTAACCAAAAAAAAAGACCTCAGAGTAATCTCCTCCCCATGTAAATACAAATAATTAGTATGGAAAACAGTGATTGTACGAATTTAAACGTGTAGTCGATCGCTTTTATTGACAGGCCTTACGCGACCCGATATGGCAAATCAGATTGCCAATTTTACTAAATTTTAACTATTTTGAATTGACTTTTAATAGAAAGGTGGACTAAAAAAATTGTCGGTCTAAATTGTCTTTTGAATTATATCGTGTGCGGCCTCTACAACTTGTTTAGAATTGAAAAAGAAATTAGAATTTTCTATTAAAAAAATGTGCCTTTAAACAATTTATGAAGTAGTGTTAATTTAGAGTAGTGACTGTGGCATGTAAAATTATATTGTAAATAAAAACACATTCCAAATGTATATTGTACAGTCTATGGAAATTTCCATCCCATTTATTTTGTTAATTATTTTCGAATAATTCACGTTTAGTAGTCGGAACATATGATGGATTTTTTTAATTGATTGTACCTACCTACTATGTAATTAATATGTAATTTTGTATTTAGAAAGACCTTGGATATCACAGTAGGCAAAAATAGCTTTGTACAAAAATAAAAATATTATTCCAATATTCTTTTATATTTACAGAAATATGAACTTTCAGTACTTGAAATTAATGGATAAAAAACATAAAAAAGTCCAGACACCAATAAGGCCCACACATAAAATTATGACTAAAAAACTATAATTAAGTATGTAAACACTATGTACTCTTTTGAAAGTACTTTATAATGTTTTTTTTTCCAGAAATTAGGGTATGTGTAAAAATTTATGTTAGATATTCGCAAAATTTTGTTTTATAAATTGATGTAACCACTTAGAATGGCCATAAATTATGTTGTACATTGTTCTTAAATGAGGTTATAAAAATAAAATAATAATAACTACCGATTGAGATAGCATATCATAATTTATCTGTGGTCATTATTGGTCATATTGTAAATAAAGAAGTATACCAATTTTGGTACCTCCAATAGCTATGTGTGATATACCGTTGGATAGCTATTTTTGAGCTAAACATTCCTCTGAACGGACTAACTTTACGTACACCATAGCTCTTAAATAATAAATAATTATCCAATTTAAGTGGGGTACCAGAGTTTCTAGACTTCTTTTCTTTCAACAATAAAATTATTGAAAATGCTATTTATAATACACGTGCATTACAACATTTGCAGAAGATTCTCGTGTGACAATTATTAAAATCAAATTTTCTATATCGAAAATCCATTCTCACTTTTTTGTCCCTAATTATTTTGTTACCAAGCTACAGTAATTTAAAAAAAAAAATAAGATTATCTTAGCGCGCAATGTATGCGTTCATGAAATGAAAACTAGCAGTTAGAACAATTCATTTTTGTTTACATTTTATTAATATTGCAAAAATAATATATTATATATTACAAGAATGCAGATATTACAATTATTGCTCAGTTGCAACGTCGAATATATATTTATATAAAAATGACTATTATTGGTCATTTGGAAGTGCGTGACTATATTTTATTTAGTTAAATTTCTTATCTTATGATGTCATTTGATTTTAGAAAAAAAAAGGATGTGATTAGATTTGTAAATAATAATAAAAATACAAATAACCCAATATACTCATGTATTATTTTAATACCTATTAAATTAGTGGTTCTTCTATTTAAATAATTAAAGCTCACAACGTATCACCATACATATTACATACACTCTAAATAGGTACGTGTATAATATTAGCCTCTGCCCATGACTTTACCTGCATGAGAAGAAATAGAAAAAAATTCAAATAACCTGTGTCCTTTAACAAAAGTCATTGA
Organism: Bembecia ichneumoniformis; assembly: GCA_910589475.2. NCBI lineage: Eukaryota > Metazoa > Arthropoda > Insecta > Lepidoptera > Sesiidae > Bembecia > Bembecia ichneumoniformis. The sequence continues at coordinate 11,839,649 of OU342536.1, read as the reverse complement.
TTTTTAAGTCAGCCCTAGCGTTCTGATTTAGAGGTCCCGGATTCGATTACCGGCAGGGCAAACTTAGGAAATGATCTTTAAAAAAGTTGGCTCTTGTCTGGGTGTTTTGGTCTCGCAGTCGAAAATTGGAAAGCCCGTCTGGCGGCAGTAAAACAACCCCCTTCCAGAAGACCAAAGTGAAATAACAGCATGCGTGCTGTTATGTATCGGTGAATGTGAATCCTTAATCCTACTAAGCTCGGCGGCACCTATAGAGTTGCGTGTATTAATAGGGAACGGTTGCCATCTACCATCAAGTCTACGTAAAAAATATACAACATACCATCAAGTCAGCCTGTCTTAACGAACTTTACATAAAAATAAACAGAATGACTAATCAACTATATACTAATATATAAGATTCTTATATTATATAATCTATATCTTTTCATTTTATATTATCCTAATTAATATTATAAATGCGAAAGTTTGTGAGGATGTATGTTTGTTATTCTTTCACGTAAAAACTACTGAACTGATTTGAATGAAATTTGGCAAACAGATAGTTTATTAGTTGGATTAACATATAAGATATTTTTTATCCTGAAAAAATTGTGAATTCCCGAGGGATCGTCTAAAATATAAAAATAATCGGCGCCACTGTCGTCCCAGCGATAAAGATATCAGGCGTTATAACTCATAAATTTTAATTTTTCAACGCGTACGAAGCCGCTGGCACAGCTAATTTAAGATAAACAGTATTGCATAATCGGACAAACGATTGAAAGACAAAAGCTCGAATCCTGGTAGCCCAATTTTAATGTAGATTAGAATTGATAATGCTTAGACTTGATTAGACTGGCAGGACATTTACTCCTGCCAGTCATGACAATAGCAGAATTAGTTTTGACTTGTGAGAATATGTGACCAATATATTTCAAAGTTTAACAGTATATATGTATCAGATTAAAAAGGTCAATTTAAAAGATTAGAAGATTAGAAATAAGATTAGAAAAGGTTCAATCTGACCGGTCCTATTAGAGAATTATAGGGGAAGCCTATATGTTTAACCATGACGCCATGGCGGAGATGACGACGTTAAATACAAATCAGGTTAGGCAAAGCCAAAGAAAGTACAGTTTAATTTACAACTGATACTTTTACCTTTTGAAAGGCGCCAAGAAGAATTTAATATGTAAACTCGGGGCGCGCCAGCACTGAGTTGCTCTTGCAACGCAAATGAAAAAACTTCCAGAAAGTAAACTGAAGATTAACAACACTAGCGGCGGTGGAGAACTTACCTAGACTTCCCGTTACCCCTTATTAGTCAAAGTTAGAGCAACTTTCAGAAGCGCAGTTTAAATTTATGCCACTTATATTTATTAGCTATCTGTGTATCGGTAAAGAAGATTGTTTATAATTAAAATATTTTTTATATAATAGTACAAAAAAAAAGAATGTTTATAATACATGTAAATACTAGCTGGGCGCCCGCATTCATCTTAAGATATGAATAATGGAAAGAACTATAAAAGGAGAATATTTTTGTGTTTATAATTTGGAGATAAAAATTGCATGCATGCGAAGCTGAGGGCGGATAGAAGATATTACAAAGAGAAAAGATTTGCATGTATATATAAACTTAAAAAAAAAACTGGAACGATTTTAAAAATTCTTTAACCTATAGGAAGCTACATTATCAGGGAGTAATAATTTCTAAAGATACGCGCACGAAGTCGCGAGCGAAATCTATACTAATATTATAAAGCTGAAGAGTGTGTTTGTTTGAACGCGCTAATCTCAGGAACTACTACTTCGAATTGAAAAATTCTTTTTGTTTTGAATAGTCCATTTATCGAGGAAGGCTATAGGCTATATAACATCACGCTACGATAAATAGTATTATATGTATATAAGCGCAGTGACCAGTACCGCGCGCCCCATGTGCACGCCGCCGCCGTATGGGCCGCAGCGAAGCGTGGCCGAGTTCAGTGGCTCTAGTATGAGTTTACGATACTACACTCGCTAGCGAGAGCGTAAAACATTTATATGGAAAATTGATAATTTGACATTGACAGTTCACAATTTTCCATACAAAAGCTTTACGTTCTCGCTAGCGAGTATAGAATTGGTGTAGTATCGTAAACTCATACTAGAGCCTCAGCTAGTAGCCGTGTCTGTACATTAAATATTTTTTCAAAAAATAAACTATTCCCACTTATGTTACTAAGTGTAATTTTTGTCTGTTTGTCTGTGCGTTTGTGCACGCTAATCTCAGAAACGGCTTAACCGATTTGAATGCGGTTTTCACTTTTGTATTTTAGCAAGTTTCTCATAACATTTAGTGTTTGTTTCATTCTAATCGGTGTACAAACAAAAAAGTTACGCATTATACCGAATACTAGTTAAAACTAGTTAAAAAATAAAATCGCTGTCCGCCTCTGTCTGTTTCTCCGCTAACTTCTTCTATACCTACTACCCAACGGATTTTAATAAGGCTTTTACTAATGGAAATAGATCGCTCTGGAACGTGGAAGCTTTGTGCATATAATTTGCAGAAAAAAATTGTACCGTGAATCAGACTCGACAATCTCGCGGTTATTTTAGTTACAAAAGCTAATATGGACTGATTGACTGATGTGACTGATTGTATGGAAATTCTTTATTTTAATTCATTAAATACGAAATTAAAAGAAGCTGTAGAGGTAGGTATTATTTTAAATATTTGCCATTTTTTAATTGATTTACAATTGTAAATTTTAAATGCTTCGAAAAACACTAATTAGCTAAGTACTATGTTCTGTACCTACATAACAAAGGAATAACAGAATTCCTGCGTTGAGAATTTGTTTCAAAGAGTTTTATGTAAACACTAGCTGCGCCCGCAACTTCGTACGCGTGGTACTCGGTATAGCGCGTAACTTTTTTGTTTGTAAACCGATTGGAAAAAAAACGAACACTAAATGTTACGGAAAGCTTGCTACAATACATCAGTGAAAACCGCATTCAAATCGGTTAAGCCGTTTCTAAGATTAGCGTGCACAAACGCACAAACAGACAAAAATTCTAAAAACTATTTTTTTGACTTGGGTAACATAAGCAGTACGTGTACAAATGGTTTTTTTAGAAAAAATATTTAATGTACAGACACGGGTCCTTTACGATTTTATTATACGATATGTTTAGATTTTCTGTGACATATATCTTTGAAAATTGCTATACATCTAAACACTTTCAGTCGTCATTATATATATTTTATCAGGGTTTCGGAAATAAAAGTCAGTCGTAGGACTAGCATGTCAGAAGTGTTTTTTTTTTTGCTTTGTACGCCCCCTTCAATGCACAATTTTCTTTAGATAAATGATTCTAATTTAGTTATAAGTTGTTGCTGTGTATCGTTTTCTTTTTGTTTTCGTTTGCTTGTCGTAAGTTACTTATTGTACTTTTTACCTTTAAAAGAATAACTTATATTATGGACCCTAGAACTAGTGATTTCGAATTGTAACAATCCAAAAGGGGGGTCTCGAAACGCCCACGAGAACAGTAACTCCGATAAATTTAATATCAGAAACGTTAACGTAAAACACACGCTTTGTTAATCCCAAGCGGAAAAGTACATTTTTTCATAATTTCCCTTCCAACTTCGCAACTCCGCTCTGCTGAACAAATAATACGGAACGCTTTAAACGTTGAAATGTTTTTACATATACTTTTTGTGGCGTTTTTATTAAATTGTAAACAGTCTAGGGGCGGCGAGGACAATTAACGAGATTGCAGACAATTTTATGACATTTTTCTGCTAACTGTGCAACTTTATCCACGGAATAGATAAAGGCTTTATCTTCGTAAAACAAATTTTAAATCTAAACACTTGTCAGCAGAACTGCACAGTTTAGTCCGAATTAAAACTTACTTTTTTATAAATTTTGGGCGCATAGGGATTTCTGAGAAGGGAGTTGGCAAGCTGAAGTGGCAATGGTCCAGTCACATCTGTGGCAAAACATGAGGTAACCGAGTTCTCGAATGGAGGCCATGAATTGAAAGACGCAGCGTGGGACACCCTGCGTCCTAAGCTGCGTTTTCCGCACCTCTTTCAGTCGAGTTTCCCCAGAACAGAAGTCCAAACCTTAACAGAGATTTGACAAGTTCATAATATTATTTTTTTTTATGTTAAGATCGGCAGACAGGCTGACGGTCCACTTGATGGTAGGTGGCTACCATCGCCTATAACACAAGCAACGCCAAAGCTGCTGCAAGTGCGCTGCCGACTACAATAGGATTAAGGATAAGGGAATGGGAAGGGATAGGGAAATGGGCTCTGGCATCCCTTACTTCACTCACCGAAACACAACAGCATACGTGTTGTTATTTCACGGTGGTCTTCTGTAAGGGGGTGGTTACTGCCGCCAGACGGACTGCCTAAATGACTGCGAAACGCAGTGTGCCTTGCCACTACTTTCCAAATCCAGACCTGAGACAAATTTGAAAAGTTCATTTTTCAAAGTTGACCCTGCCGGAATCGAACCCGGGAACTCTAGAACAGAGCGTTAAGGCAAGCACCCTAACCACTCATCCAGTGGGCTCGTCAATCCTATAGGCTAATAAGAGTGCATCAATCCTTACTGTTTTAAATAATTCGTGTAGGGTATACCCATGCTTGTTTAATTAGACGTCCTCTGACACCATCAATATGAGATTTCCAATTTAATTTATTGTAAATTTCTAAGCCTAAGAATTTTGTTATATACCTAATTTTTTTTATAGTTTGCTCTTCGTAACTTATGTCTAGACGTGGTTTAGCGGGTACGCTTTGGATAAAATGCTTGACATTGCATGACATGACGTATAAAAATACGTAATGTAAAGAGATACAGTTAATAATTGTGATGCATATCGATATTTCCATATCAACGCATATACATATCTCAATACCATTTTGTTATCCTCATAACCAATTTGTTATCCTCGGCCATTTTAGTCTCAAGCAAAATATGCTTGTCCCTAAGGAAGTTAAGTACATATGTGATTTCCTTACATAAAATGAAACATCTCATAAATTTGTCTCATAAGAGTTTAATTGGGCATGTCCTCTGTCCCAAGGGTGGGTTCATTCGTTAGGTACCCTTTTTGAACGATATCAGAATACACACATAAAGATACGTGATAAAAATTATTATTACAATAAGTTCGCTATTCATCCTAGGATACAAAGGTAATGCAGGATAGAAACTATAGGATAAGAACATATGTTTGCTTTACCCTATTCAAGAAAAGAAAGATATAATTCCAGTGGTATCTTGTGTTTTGGTGGCCATCTACCCTCAAGTAGATGTGTTGTGTGCATGTGTGCTGTTGAATTTCGGTGAGTAAGGGATGCCAGACACCATTACTTTCATCCTAACGCAAAGCCGTTACCTTTTATCCTGCTAAGGCCGACACATCACTTGCTGCATCTCTAGCGTTGCTTGTGTAGTGGATGACAATTGTCATCTACTAAAGTAGACCATCAGCCTTCCTGCCAGTCTGATATATATTTATGATATATATTTATTTAGAACAAATAAGACAATTTATTTGGAAATATTTGTGTTTAATAATTGTGAATAAAATACAAAACTACACATTCAACTATTGGCTGTCATAGTAGATCTCAAAGTTGTGTAAGCTGAATAAATGGTCTTGATGACGGCCATTAGTGATATAAAACTGAGCGTAGCGATGCCACCCGCCGACAGCGTCATCGACTTCTGTGAATTTTGCAACATCAGCAAAACTGTCTTCATATTTTTCACGTCAAAATTTTCCCATTTGCAGTCGTATACCGCATTCTCAAACAAGTGACTGGCATCTAACAGCCTTTGTCCCGTTAAGCAGTCCATCGTCACTTGCATGAGAGCGAATGGTAGTTCCATGTAAGTATTCTCTAGACCACCGAGTAACTGTGCAATTAAACCAATTGATAAAATCACGAATTCTGCAGCAATCGGACCACGAAATATATTTTCTACTTGCCGTATGAGTCTAATGTTTATAGCGTGCTTCTTGGCTATATTTTCCAAGTTCTCTTTGACGTATTCATTGATATTTTTGTTTCTTTCTATTGAAGTGAAACTTTCATATTTCTCTCCAATTATCACACGGTTGGATACATTTCTATAACGTTCTTCAGAATGATCCCATAAATTTAGCAACTCTTTACTCAACGCCAACATCTGTGCTTCATTATAACCGGACAAGACTATAAAAAGTGCAGAGATGTTTGCTGGTAAATAGCAAGTACAAATTACTCCACAAGTCATGAGAATAAAAGAAATTTCGTAGTTTGGCGATTCAAACATTGGATCTAAACCTGAAAATAGTATAGATAAATTAAATTATTAAAAAAATTGGATAAATCTATTTATTCTAAGGAAAAAAAAACATTGCCATCGTAAGGTCAACTCGAGGCCAATTATAATCAAATAAAATCAAAACTCTTTTTATTGCTTTTTGAGTATAAAACTAGGCACACTCTTCATAGCGATGAAATAAGCCATGATTGCCATGATGATGATTGATGATGATGATGATGTGGCTCACGCATATAGCAGAATACATTTTCCAACAACATAACAACATACACCTGTAACCACATAACAACAATCTATATAGATCCCTATGTAAACAAACTCAGACAAAATTTAATCCATATGACACTGTACATGAAATTTTATTTCCTGTGACAAAGAAAATTATTATGATAAATTATTATTCATTTTTAACGTAAAAAGCCCATATTTACACGATCATTGTATGTCTCCATGGTATGCCAAGTGCGAACTTTTACAGTAGGTAGTATATTTATTTTATATTCGTGAGAGGCTGCTGTAGGCTTTCTATGGCTGAAGAACCACAGCAGATACCGTGGCAAGAGCGGAAATAAATCTAATTAGAATTTGATATCAAGAAGTTAGATTTTAACAAAAAGAGAGATGTGTGAGAGAGATAAAAGCCTGAGGAAATTAATATTATTATCAATATTATTAACAAAGGTGATAATTCGTTAAAATAATTATGTCTGAATTATTTACCCCAAAGTATTTGTCTGTCTTCATGCAAATGCCTGCCCGGTGTGATGAGTGGTTTCGAAGTGAATGCGACACCGTTCATAATTATGACAATCCAGAAGACTATTGCTCTCTTCTTTACGACTCTCAATGCCTTCATCATGTTTTGAGACATGTTACTGTTTTGTATTATGAGAGCATCACAATCACGATATTCATCTAATATTTTCGTTATAGTATTCCTGTAAATTTTTTTTAGTAATATGTAAGAAGTAGCTATGACTCTCGATTTCTATTGCTATTTAATTTAAAAAAAATCGGATTCTAGCACTTTTTTTTTGTAAAAATTTCTCGGTTTTCGTCGTGCGTTCGAATTCGGTAACATACGCGCCGCTTCACAATGGTCGCCTGCAACATTACTTCGTTTTTGTTTAGCGTTCTTTTGACTTTTTATATTTGGAGGCTTTTAAGGGTCGTATAGTGAAGTCTATACGACTCTAATACCTTCTTCAAGAAACAGGTCTGACAACACCCAAATATTTTTTGAAATCCTACTGATAGGGTAGGGTACACAGATAAAAGAACATACCTGTAAAAATACATAAAAATTAGTTTGGAAATCCCTATTTCGCTGCTAATACCCAGAGAGAAGACAATCACAGCTGCTACCAGTTCTCCGGTTTCTCGGCATTTCCAAAAGACGAACCAAATTGTAGACACTAAGTAGACATAGAAGTAAGCTGCAGCCATTAAGGGAGTTAAAACGAAGAACAGCTTTGGAATACCTGAAAATAGAGAATTGTCTCAGCCACATATGTCTATTATTAACTTGGATATTGTTCTATTACCAAGTATAGTAAAATCGGTAATCGATTTATTAATTTATTTATAAAAAAAACGGTGACATTACAATGAAATGGTGTATAATGTCTTAAACATCTAATAGGGTTGTCTAGACAATGAGCTCTATAGTATTATATAAATAAAATCATTGGATACTGTTGTAAAAGTTATTTATGGATTAATTGCGAAGTTATTTTTAATGTCTTAAAAATTTAAAAAAAAAACGACGTATACGTGGAAATAGGCACTACGTTTATTATCTTTATATCGATTTATATTTAAGATTTTATTTTCCATAGCAGTGGACTTCTTATATCTTCAGTATATCCTAGGGTCACGGGAGATGAGGTTCCTACATATGTGATTATTAAGAGTTGTGATCAATCAAACACACACACACAGAGAGAGAGAGAGACGTACACACACGCGCGCGCGCTCATACATACATACATACACACTCATTTCTTTAATTTTGTTTCAAATGTTTCATTTATCTGAGTCGTAGTTTTAAATGCGGTAATCGAGAAGCGGGGTCTCCTGATACAAGTATTCCGATACTTAACTAGGTGTGCCCGTGCAATGTAAATTTGTATCTAGGCTAAGTTGATGAAATAAATTATTTGTATTTGTATTTTTCATTATTCACTTTCAACTTTTGCTCCAATTACAACTCCTGTTGCTGTAAGAACTTAAACAAGACTGTGTTCACATATCGTCAAGTAGCTGTTCCCGCGGTTTCACCCGCCGCCGTTTAATTTCGGAAAAGCTCGTAACGTCGTTATGTATGCGGCAATGATCCCGTAAGGCCGCAATTAATCAGCCGGTCTAGCATTGTTTCGTTTTCTATTAATGTTCATTCCGATTTTTTTTTCTTTTTTTCTCCGGGTCCTAGCGTGATAATAAATCTTCCTGAAGGTCTAGCTAGGCTATCAAATACAAAAACAATTTATCAAAATTGACTGGTTTCAAACGATAGCGTGTTCAAACAAAATAAGCCAGAAAAACAAACACTTCAACTACATACTTAGGTTGCTACTTATGTATTGAGCCTTGACAACAGTGAGCACTTTAGACACCATCTGGCATTACTATTGAAAAGGTTGACTTTTTTTAACATAACATCAATTATAACTTTTATTATTTGAACGCGATTTGTTTTGTTTCCAGCGAAATGAAAAAAAAAATCAGGGAGTAAATGTTATCTCGGGAAAATTTTAGTGCCATGAATTTTTACGACTTTTGTCGTGAATTATCAAGATCAAGAGTGCTTCGATCAACTTATTTCGACTTTTAGAGATGAAGCTCCATCCTGTGCTACTATAAAACGCTGGTATAATGAGTTTGATCGTGATCGGCGTTCCCTCCAGGAGGTGCCCAAAGAAGGTCGTTCAAAATCAGTTGTTGTGCCAGAAAACATCGATGCTGTGCCTGAACTGATAATGCAAGACCGTCATGTGACATACCGCGAGAAGGTCGGCAACTCTGGGCATTAGTATGACTAGAATCAATAAAATATTGCATGAACATTTGTTCGTAAAAAAGATTTATTCTCGTTGCATTCCGCATAATTTAACAAACGTTCGAAAATAAGATTAAGTCGATTTCTGCAAGGAAACGTTGAAAAAATACAATCGAGGTGCATTAATAGCTATCTACATAGGTGACGAATCATGGATCTATGCATATGAGCCAAGAAATAAATCTGTATGGATCTTCCAAAACGGGCAACGAACCGACAAAGTTGTCCGCAGAAAAAGCACATCGAAGCAAAGAATTGCCTGTTTCTTCGAAATTACCGGTCATGTGGCAACAGTGCCATTGGTGAATCGTAGGACGGTTAATTCTAAATGGTACACGACCGTTTGTTTGCCAGAACTCTTCGGAGAAATCCGAAAAATTCGAGAAACGGAGGCGAATCATTTTTCATCATGACAATGCGAGCCCTAACACATCGGATCAAACGGATTTTTGTGCGGCCAAAACATCGAATTGATAGGTCATCCACCATACAGCCATGACTTAGCGCCTAATGACTTCTTTTTATTCCAGAACATCAAGAACAAAATACGTATGTAACGATTTTCGTCAGTAGAAGGAGCTGTTGAAACATTCAAACACCACGTTTTACATGCTTCAAAAATTGGTTCCAACGCATGCAAAAATATATCAAACATCATGGAGATTACTTTGAAAAACAATAAGACCAATTTCAATCATCAATATTTGTTTTTAGGGTGCCGTACGTCCGAATAAAAAAACGGAACCCTTATAGGATCACTCGTGTGTCCGTCTGTCCGTCGCTCGCAGTAAATTTTCTCCGAATCTACTAGACCGATTAAGTTGAAATTTGGTACACATATCAATTTCTGTTACCCAAACGCAGAGGTGTAGCGTGAATAGATGAAATCTGTATATGGGAGGTCATTTTTGGGGGGAATATGGAAAATTAAAAAAAATAATTGAAAACTGCATCGTGTGACATATCAAATGGAAGGTCTTGTCGTGAAGATTTTAAATGTATTTGTAATTTTTTTGTAATTTTTAAATGAATAGTTTCCAAGTTATTCGAGAAAATAGACGAAAATTGACCATTCCCTTATCTCCGAAACTACTGAACCTAAAATTTTGAAAAATAATATACAGAAATTAGTTTTCTACTTATAAATTATAGGAAAACCTATAAGAAGTCCATGGTAAATCACCATCGTACGGAACCCTCTTCACGCGAGTTCAACTCGCACTTGTCCCGTTTTTTTTTTTCATTAGTAGGCTCAATAGATAAGTAGCAACCCTGGTATTAGTATAGACGAAAAAAAGAAAATTGCTAGAAATCTTGTTTCTAGTTCAGTTCAGTTTAAAACTTCTCACAACTGGTTAATTTCTGTAAACGCATACTTGCAAAGGTATGCTACAGATATTTAACAAAAAGCGTCGTTTAACAGACCTTTCTTGTACTGACTGTCGATGTTCAGAATAAGAGGTCTGAGCAACACGGTGACATTCCACAGCATAGTTGTCAGGTCACAGTATCCTAGACCGAACTTCCGGATAGTTTCTCTCATAGTCCAAATCTAAGAGAATATTGTGAAAGATTAAGACAGATAAACTAAACCAAAAAAAAGACCAAAGTTTATTGAGCTATTGACCGATAGAGAAACGATTTGAAAAATATGGCTCTTTAAATACACCCACTTTGTGTTGTTTGGTTAAACGTTATTAAGGATTTCTTTATTTATAAAGAACGGACCATTTCGTTCTTTAATAGAAAATGCACTGTGTAATTAAGTGTGAATTAAAATTTAACAAAACGATTTTGAACTTTGCAATTTCGCTTCTGTGGATATTAACGTATGAATGTTTAATTTGTCATCTATTTTTTACAGATACGTGGAAGTGACTTTATTTTACTCACTTGTTATTTTTTTTTGTTCCTTGTATACTTATCTCTTGTTTTCTTATGAATTGTTACTAATATTAAAATTACAATTAATTCTACGTCGACATATTTTAAGCAATCCTTGCAGCATTCCAAGTAATATTTTTCCTACCATTATAATAATTGTTTAAAAATTATTTTTAAATTTTTTGGACAATCTCATTGGATGAGTGGTTAGGGTGCTTGCCTTAACACTCTATTCTAGAGTTCCTAGGTCCGATTCCCGACAGGGTCAATTTTGGAAATGAACTCTTCAAAGTTGGCTCTGGTCTTTCTTCTCTTGTCTTTCTCTGTTATTAGATCTTTTAGTGAGCTAGTAGAATTGCGGCTAGTACTAGAAAGCTAGTACTATTCTACTAGGATTCTACTAGAAAGTTAGTAGAAATTGCGGCAAAGGCAAACGCGACAGCCTGAGGCGATCCTGGGAAGGCCGGCGTAAGAACACACAAAGATGAGAAAAGACGAGGGGAGAGGAAAGAGTCCTCTCAACCGACTAAATAATTATATTCACACATAAATAATAAGATACAATAAGGTAGTGGATGGCTACCGTCGCCTATAACACAAGCAAAGCCACAGGTGCTACAAATGGCTCTGCAATGGGCTCTGGCATCCCTTACTCACTCGCCGAAACACAACAGCACGTATGCTATTATTTCTCGATATTATTCTGTAAGGGGATGGAAACTGTCGTCAGACGGGCCGCCCAAATATCTGCAAAACGCAGAGTGCCCTGCCACTACTTGCAGGATCCAGATCCCAGAGCCAACTATGAAAAGTTAATTTCCAAAGTTGGCCCTGCCAGAAATAGAACCTGGGACCCCTGTGACAAAGGGGCTCATCAAATATAGGTGATAATAAAATTTTAAAAAATATTAGTAGTTTACAAATAATTAGAATTAATAATAGAAATACTTACATAATTAATCTTCTTAATATATAAAAATGAATCCCTATTTCCCTTGGTCACGGCATCACGCGTGAACGGGTAGACCGATTTTAATTCGGTTTTCACTAATAGAAAGAGGGATAAACGGGGAATGTTCATATATATAAAAATTGCACGCCGGGCGAAGCCGGGGGCGGGTCGCTAGTTGAAAATAAAATTGAAAAATAAATTATAACAAAAAAAAGGTTTTCCTATGTTTTAAATAGCATAATAAGATGAGCTTAGAAAGATGGCTATGGATATATTTTTTCTCAGAAATAAAATTTTATATACCTCATTATATGAAAACCTTAATATGAACAGAAAACCCTTATACCCTTATTGAACAGAAATAGAAAGCTCATATTATTATGAAACTTACAAAATATTGATACAAAGACAAATTCAAGTTATTTACCTACAGAAATTCCTTAATTCTAATTTTTACTCTTATTGCGTCACACAGTAATTGTAACAGAAGTCAATGTCATATTTTCGGGATACAATGATGAAAACGATCCGCAGGTTAAGTCTAAAATACAGTGACCTACAAACAATACTGCAACTTCTAACCATGACTCTCAAACCTCTCTTTCTGGACATTGATAGTCAAAACAAAAAAGGTAATAATATTTATAATTTTTTGTTGTCATAGTATATACTTTTTTTGTATGTATAGGTCATCAGATAGTATGACAGGTGCTGCAAGTGTGCTGCCGACCTTAGTAGGATTAAGAATAAGGGATTAGAAAGTGAGAGAGAAATGGGACTTAATTAATTTAATTGACTTAACTTAACTTAAGTGCACATGTCACCTTAATGGTGAGTAGCTAATATAAACCTCAAAGCATATAACATATAACATGTGTGTTGAATGTATGTTTTATAAGTTACAAATAAATGATTGAAAGAATATTAGGTACAGAAATAGTATTGGATAACACGCGAACTTCGGAACTCTTTCTTTTCTGAAGTGTTCTGACTTGGGCTTCTTCTAGCGAGCTATAAACAAATCGCAGGCGTAACTGTAACCTTCCTAGTGTTCCTTTTAATCCTAAATATAAACTTGAAACTATTGGTCCATGCTCAATTCTTTTAAATGTTGATGAACATCATTGGTACTATAAATCCAGATAAACACTGTTAGTGACATCAAACACGCTGTAAATTTCCTAATTAGTCAACTAGTCTCACTATTATTTTAAAAAGGAGCTAAGTGTCCAAAGGTATTCTGATTGAGTATATAAGTTATTTCTATTTCTAGGTATACCAATAGTATTTTACTTTTTAACTCCGTTGGTAGTAGTGTCTTACTACTACGTCTACCTCATATCTGCGCTTTGGTTTGCTTTTTGGAAATCTCAAGAAATTGGAGATTTGATCGCTGGCGTCATCATGTTATCTTTGGCCGTTGGCAGCGAAATAGCAATCACCAAACTTATTCTCATTCACTCTTGTCGGTAAGTATTCAATAATTTTAAATCGATGGATTTCTCCTGAAGGCAAGCAAAGACAAATAAAAGTGTATATTTGTTTATTTTTATTCGAACACAATCGCGATGAAACCTCAACCTATGACATAATAATTTCTTTAAATTACTTTTCAAGTTAGAAATCACTCAAGCGAAAAAAAGTATCAAACTCTTTATTACAGAAACGCCATAACTAAGATAATCGACGATTATCGTGACTATGATGCCTTCGCAATGAGGAATAATCGGATGGCTCAAAACGTCTTGAATAACCTGAGAATTGTGAAGAAAAGCAATGCTATTCTGGCTTTTTATAATGGACAAACGGCACTATATACGTCGTTAAACCTCTCATCTTACCAGGCCGACATTTACCCGAAGACCAACAAATCATTTTGGGTAACTTTAATTCTGGTTTCTGGTTGACGGTCCACTTAATGGTAGGTGATGACCTTCGCCTAAACCAAGCAGCGCTAGAGGTGCTTAAATTGCACTGCCAACCTTAGAAGTAACATGCCATAGTGGGAAGTAACAGATGCAGTTATTTAACAGTGATGTTCTAAAAACGAAGTGTGGCCTGTCATAAAAATATGAAAATTCATCAATCTTTGAAATTTTATTGTAGTACAAATACATTTTTTAACCACTTTTGATATTATAGGTTTGGAGCCATCGTATAAATATCCAAATTACGAAATTTCTTTCGCTCTTGTTACTGCGGGTGTATTATTAGGTTGTTATGTGCCAGCCAATATTACAGCCCTGTTCATAGTGTTATCTGGATATATTGAAGCTCAAATGTTAGCTCTGAGCGAAGAGCTGCGGCACTCGTGGGAAGATGCCAAACAGAATTATAAGGACGTATTTATAAGAGCACTGCCGAGACAGCTTTATCCAAGATTTTCAACACGAAAAAAACAATATATCAATAGATATTTAAAATATAACTTAGAAAAGATAGCAAGACGACACGCCACCAATATTACACTGATACGAAAAATGGAAAGTGTATTTCGAGGTCCATTATTTGCAGCGTTTGCCTTTTTAACTGTTGCTGTAATATTGGTTCTGCTTGGTGGTGTAGAGAACACTTATTTGCAACTACCGTTTACTCTAATGCAAGCGACTATGGACTGCTTCATAGGGAAGAATTTAATAGACGCCAGTCTGATTTTTGAGCATGCGGTGTACGACTGCAATTGGGAAAACTTCGAAGCGAAAAACATGAAAATTGTGTTGCTGATGTTGCAAAATTCACAAAAGACCATAAAGCTGTCGACGTGTGGCATAACGTCTTTGAGTTTTAGTTCGTTAAAGGGTATCATCAAGACCATTTACTCTATTAAGACATAATTTCTAAATACATTCGATTCCGATATAAAATCTGTTTCAGTTATATAAAATATAAAGGGTTTTTGAGATTAGCGTGCACAAAATCATAATAGGCAAATAACAATTGCCAAAAGATTGCCAAAATTACAGACAAAAGACGATATATATATACTACGTTTTATAATAACGTCTTCAATATTTCATTACCTTAAAAATTTCGAATCGCAATAACAATAACAAAATATGAAGGACGTTCTATAACACAGAATATAGAAGAAACGTTTCGTTACCTGCAAAATATGCTTCGCACCAAAGTATTCTTTTAGTGTTTATGTAGCAAAAATATTCTTTATATAGATTGAAACGATGAAACCGGTAACATTAATAATTATTTTATCAGAAAAAATACAGTTATTTAATTTTTAATAAAATTATGGCATAATAATTCGTATAACTATAATCAACGCTCGAAACGGAACGAAAGAATAAGACGTTGCCAACTCGCACCTTTTTTTTTTATTCGTCGAATTACTATTCCGGACTTTATTAGCACATTGTGAAACAAGCCCTTAGTATCACATAGTAAAATATTAATAAAATGATAAAATGTGAGGCAAGGTCAATTATAAACTAACTGACGACAAGAAATTTAATTTTTACTTAGGTTTAATCTGCAATAAAAAAAATATTTACAATAACATTTCTTGTACAAATGTAATTAAGTTATCAAAACGTCTATCAATTTTGAAGGTTTAATTTTGAACTTTCCTACAACAATATTTATTTATTTATTCTAAGCCTATAAGTTTTCCACACCACAGCTGGCACTGAAAATATGATGAAAGATTTAATATTTATATACAGGGTGTAACATTTCAACGCGCCTATACCGTTTTCGCCGTAGCGTGGTTTGAATGTCATTAGACAAACCGTTCCTTTTCACTCTGTACCTACGACCTGTACGTCCATGACGTACACATATTAACATTTTGATTCTATGTTCTTGCAATTTGATTTTATTTTAAGTCAATTAATTTCTTATATGTTACATTTATTAAATTGATTAATGATTCTGTACTTTACGCCTATGATATTAGTATGCAGCTCAAATATTATATTACGACATTTTTATAAGTGGCAACAACTTACAAGAGTGAAAAGGAGATACTGTATCATTCTACAGCAAAGACAATATAATATGGCCAAATTGCATATTATATTGTTTGGCCAGATTTTATTGATGCATATTTCATGAACCAAGTGATTAAGTCGTGAGGTCCCCGAGACGGCCGGCGTACCTCCATTTTCAGTTCTGTCAGGGAACGTAGTCCTCCCCACACTGCAGATCCATGATGGGCCGCGACAGAAAGTCATTGAGTTTTAGGGTGCAATTACGAAAACAATGCAGCGGGGCAGACGATAGCGACAAGCGATAAGCTTGGTGGTTTCGAATAAGACGAATAAGACCGGCCTGCTCCGCTCGCTCAGCCTTAGGTAGGCCGGTCCCTATGCTGTTGGATATCCATGAGCATTTCTGAAAAAAGCGGAGAACAGACATTGCAGCGTTATTGCAAAACAATAACAATAATTTAAAAGTAATCTACTATTGGAGAGTTCTATTTTCATATTTTATTTTTTATTTTATTTTAATATAAGTGGCTAGAAACTTTCCATATACTTTACTCTGTTATTTTTTCATTCACATTAAAAAGGCTGGTCGAAAGGGAGGCTGATGTTCCACTTGATGGTATGTGGTTAAAGTCGCCTTTTAATACTAACAACCTCATAGGTGCACAAGTACGCTGCCGACCTTAGTAGGATAAAGTTGAAAGGATTAGAAAGGTATAGCGGAATAGCCTCGAGCATCACTTACTTACTGACCGCTGTTATAAGCACATATGCTGCTATTACTTGATTATCTTCTATAAGACAGTGATTACTGTCCAAACGGGGTGGCCAATTTATGTCTGCTAACAGCCTTAGAAAACGAATTACTTTTTGCAAATTTTAAAATTACTTTTTAAACAGTCTTCGATGAAAATTTTTATTCAGCCTGTATATTAAATAGTTCATAATCATGTTGTCACCGCGAATACATATATTTACTATCTTATAAATACCAACATCCTATTTTTCTAACACTACTTTTATTAAAGAATTGTGAGAGAACAGTAATAACGATATAAATATTTTTTTTTTACTATAACACTAAGGTTTTTTTTGTTCTATTTTTGGTTATTTAGATATTTTTTGTTTAGATATTTTTGTTATATTTTTGAAAATATCGAATTTATAATAAAATTAACGCTTAACAAAAATCTACACTATCGTCATCAAGTGAAAATTTTATGATAGTTAAAATAAACGTGACGTTAAAATAATAATTATTTTTTTTACAAAAATCTTAGGAGAAATTGCATAAATTTTCTGCTTACTTAATTATCTGAAATTACATTCTGAAGTTGCTACATTTTTGTTTAAACCAAATCCATCTTTTCTCGCTTTCATGAGTCAATTTACAACTCATTTTTATTTTTACTCTAACTAATGTGAGAAATCAATAAGCACTAAAATGCTTCTTTGAAATTAAAAAAAAGCGTTTTCTTACTGAAGAGGTCTATTGTAATTTTTAAATAATTTGGGAATAAATATCACAAATAGTACATAAGAATATAAAATAGCAACAATTAAATTTATTAATAAAAAAATACCTACCTACTGTTTGATGTCCGAAGCCGAATAGAATGTAAAAATAACTAAATTAAAATTCATTTAAGACGAACATAAATCTCAAATCTTCTAACTACCGAAATATTTGTAGTCTTATCATAAACTAAATAGTTCAGATTTACAAGATCAAAATGTATATCTGTGGTGTAAAAAGTTGATGGACAGTAAAGATAGAAGAAGAATTGTCATCTATGTCAATTTTTACAGTCACTAATTTTTGCAGCTGGCCGCTGAATTACAGGACAATTTTTATTTTATAAAAAAAAATTAATTGTCCAATTATGTGGAAATCAATCATCAAGTTCAGACTTGACATCTGTGACCTACCTACCATGTTGTCAATTGTCTCTACTTTATTGAGACCTATGTTTCTGGATATCGACAGTAGGCACAAGACAGGTAAGATAGAAAAATTATACCTACTTGCGAGCTCCCGTGACTTCGTTCGCGTGGATTTCAATCTTATGCTTTACAAAAAAAATTGTAGAAGCTAAGGTAACGGGTAGTCTAATAAGTAATTTTAACGTTATTATTAAAAAAAATCTGGTATCCTTTCAAAGCTGAATCAGTAAATTTTCCCAGTCATTTGGGCAGCCCGTCTGGCGGCAGTAACCACCCCCTTACAGAAGACCACAGTGAAATAACAGCACGTGTGCTGTTGTGTTTCGATGAGTGAGTAAGGGATGCCAGAGCCTATTTCCCCTAACCCTTTCCAATCCCATATCCTTAATCCTACAGAAATCGACAGCGCACTTGCAGCAGGTGTGTGTATGTCAGCTGTGCAACAGACATACACACAGGTCAAACATATAACATCCCTCTTTTGCGTCGGGCTTTGGGGACAAAGCTTAAGGTGGAGACAAACGCTAAATACTAAAAATATCCATTGTTCAATGAAGATGTTTGCTTTGAAAAAAATATATATTATACTTAAAAATGTGAAGAACCGATTGTATTAATTAGAATCTTCGTTAAAGTAATAGAAACTCCACAAAAAAAGTTAGAACACAAGAAGAATTTAACTTTATTGAAAATTCTCTCGAAAACGGTTTATTGCGCGCATATGAATCCTGTACCTATTAATAAGTTAACAGTTTAAAAAATTGAATTGTCTCCGCCGCCGGCGAGTTCTAATGTAAATGTCATTTGCCCAAGTGAAGCCCTTAAAAAGATATTTTACAATTACTAGTGTACAAAAATGGTAAATACGTATATAAGTGTGTTTTGCGTGACACCCTTTCTGTATTTTTTGGCGCGAGCGGTACCTCAGCCATATCACATGCCAATCTTCGTTGGATCAGTCAATCAATATCATCGTATATTTTCAGGTATTCCAAAGTTCTTTTACATTTTTTCACCTTGTGTAGTTGCATGTTACCTCTATGCCTATCTGATATCTACAATTTGGTTTGTGTTCTGGAGATGTCGTGAAACCGGAGATACGGTATCAGGCATGGTCATTTTATCGTTGAGTCTTGGATGCCAAATAGCGACAGCTAAATATATCCCCATATTTATTAACAGGTAAATTGGTTTTTAATTATTAATTTTCTTTGATATGATAACTAATATTTTAATAATATAGTCGACAGGCAGAGTGATGGTAATCGTCGTGGGATGGACGACCTTCATAGGATGGAGTATCCTCCATATTGTTGCACTACGCTACGAATCGTCAAATGTATCCGGGTTCAGGCTGAGAAAAGGCCCTTGAATTGCAAGCACTGGAACTGTTCAACGACACTATAGGAAATGCTAATCACTTTTAAATATTGTTACGATTTTACCATCGCAGTATGATGATGCAGAGTGAGCAATGATCCAGACATCCAATGAGCCTCTCGAGGTGGCGGTCGAAGCTCTTCGCTAATAAATAATAATAATGAAATTATCATGCTTTATAAATAAACTAGCTTAGCCCGCAACTTCGTACGCGTGGTATTCGATTTTTTCAACTTTTTTGTTTGTAAACCGATTGGAACGAAACAAACACTAAATGTTATGGAAAACTTGTTATGGAATACACCACTCAAAACTGCATTCAAATCAGTTAAGCCGTTTCTGAATTTAGCGTACACAAACGCACAGACAAACAGACAAAGATTGTAAAAACTATTTTTTTGACCTCGGTAACATAAGTACAACGTGTAGAATTACGATTTTATTATATGTATTATATGTTACGATTTATTATATGTATTACGATTTTATTATATGTTATAGATAAATAAGTAGGAGAATGCGCTCTGGTTTTCCTTACTCACTAAACTAAACCGAAAATCACAAATTCTGTTATTTCAGATGGGTCTTCTGCTTACAGAAGAATTAATGTTCTGTTATTGTTCTGTTAATCTGTTAATAACAGAATCTGTTAATCTGAATTAACAGATCTTAAATGGTGGCTACTGCCGCCAAGAGAGCTTCCCGGTTAATGACTGCGCAATGCAGCATATCTTGGCCACTGCTATAATTACACCAATAATTAAAGAAATATAAATGAGATAAGATAGAAATCTTATCTCATTTATATTTCTTTAATATTGTAATAATTTGAAGGGAAATATTGGAAATAGTGAAGGGAAATATTGTAATAATTTGAAGGGGAATAACTCAAATCAAAACAGACGAGAATAAAGTATATAAAATCTCCCCAACTGCGGTATACAAATTACGACAGACTTTTAATTTTATCTGTATCTCTCATTTATCTATAAAATCTCTTTAAGAAGCATGTTTTGTTCGACTAGTTTCTTTTTCTTTTCAGAAAAAAATTAGTGACAGTTCTAGACGATTATCGTGATTGTGACGCCCTCGTAGAACGAAACAGTCGTCTATCGCAAAACATCATGAAGACTCTGAGGATCGCCAAGAGGAGAGCTATGGTTTTCTGGGTTATTATAATTGTCAACGGCTTTATATATCTCGTCAAACCTTTATTGCTTCCTGGTAGAAATTTGATTGAAAAAAATCAAATATTTTTAGGTGACTACTTTCACTACATAATTACATTTATAAGTCAAAAATGACAGAAAATAGAATTTTTATTTTTATTTTTTTATTTTTTTTTATGCAAACTACCACATGGTAACGTTTGCTATTTCAATCCGATATCAAAAGAAGTCCATGATAAACAAAATTCCCCTGGACTTCGGAATATCGGGTAACTTTTTATTTTGTAAGCCGATTGTAATGAAACAAACACTAAATGCTTGCTACAATACAATACATCAGTGAAAATTACATTCAAATCGGTTAAGCTATTCCTGAGATTAGCACAAACGCACTGACAACGATTTTATTAATGTATGATATAATGATGTATAACATAACTGTTATTTACACTAAGTAAATCTTTAAAATGTTTTTAATAAATTCAAATAAATAATAATTCCGTAATAAAACATTACCTATGGAAAAAAATACAATTATGAGATATATACCTATAAATAAACAAATACCATTAGTAAATAATAACACTTTCTAGCCTATGTAAATATACTTTGTCAATAACTTTGGGTTCCGACATATCTGCTGTATGGTGTTACCACACCAATCGATCGACCGTTGATCGATACCTTTGATCGATTAGTGTGATAGATTTGGCTAGTCGATGAATACCGGTTAATTACTCATCGATTCGAGATGGAGCGATAGTCGAATGATGATTTATCCACCATCGATCGTCGATGGATCAGTCTTAGATCGATAATTGAACACACCTAGATCGCTACCTCTATCAATATCTTTTAAAATGTATGCAGAATATGACATGTTGTTGACCAGTACGACCCTGTTACTCGTATTATTATTATGGAGGCGCAAACGCAGAAGTCACTCAATGCGGCCGTTTTTTAAAGAAGGAACGTCGACTTTTTCATTCTACCATATGTCGGTCGATAATCGATAGATTAATTTGGTAGGAAGTGTCGATCGACGTCGACTGATCCATTCTACCATCGATCGATGGCATCGATCGACGTTCCGTCGATTGATGTGGTAACATCCTAAGCGGATGACTGCGAAACACTGTGTATTCCGTTTTCCTTTTTTTATTTTTACAAAAAGTTTTGATTGATAACCCCAAAGCTCGTCAATCGCTACTAAACTAAAATCGATTATAAAACAGATTTAAAAAAAATGTATTATTGTTAGTAAGAAACCTTAATAGGTATTATTATTTTATTATATTTGTGTATAACATGCACACTGAAACTGAAAGCAAATAAATTCTTATTTCAGGTTTGGAACCAATGTTAGAATCGCCAAATTATGAACTCTCCTTTATTCTTATAGGAGGTGGCTTAATACATACTTGTTATGTACCAGCGACTATTTCAGCTCTACTTATAGTGTTGTCCGGTTATACAGAAGCACAAATGTTAGCGTTGAGCGACGAGTTGCTACATTTATGGGCAAACGCTGAACAAAGTTACAACGATTATGTTAACAAAGCGCTAGATGGAGAAACTAACACAAGCTCGACTTCAATAGAACGAGAACAATTTATGAATAAACGCGTCAAAACTAATTTAGAAATAATTGCAAAGAGACACGCTATTAATATAAGACTCATAAGACAAGTAGAAGCAGTGTATAAATGGGCGATCGCAGCAGGATTCATAATTCTAATCTCCTGTGTAACAACAGCTCTACTTGGTGGATTGGAAAACACATACATAGAAATCCCATTCGATCTAATTCAAATTACAATGGACTGTTTTACAGGACAGAGATTGATGGATGCTAATTTGACATTTGAAAGAGCCGTGTACGACTGCAAATGGGAGAACTTTGATGTGAATAACATGAGAACAGTTTTACTAATTTTGCAGAATTCCCAGAAGACCATGACTCTCTCGGCTGGTGGCATTTCTACGCTCAGTTACGTCTCACTGATGGCAATATACAAGACCATTTATTCTTTCTATACGACTCTGAGAACAACTATGAGAACTTAACTGGTTTTGGGTCATAGGCTCGTTAAGGCTACTTAAACAAAATCACTTAAACATATCGAGCACAGATTAAGCTAGTTAGTTAGCAGCAAATACACTTAAGAGAACATTCATGACATTTACTTTTAGAATTAAATAGATAAGGGGCGAAAGATACCGTATTCATAAACTAGTGATGCAAGGGAAAATACAGGACATACGTATCAGAGGCAGGAGAAAGACAACCTGATTAAAGAATTTAAGGGGATGGTTTGGCATGATCACTCGCTCCCTCTTTCACGCAGCAGTTTTCATGGTTAAGATAACCATGATGGTCGC
This sequence comes from Bembecia ichneumoniformis, assembly GCA_910589475.2. NCBI lineage: Eukaryota > Metazoa > Arthropoda > Insecta > Lepidoptera > Sesiidae > Bembecia > Bembecia ichneumoniformis. The sequence continues at coordinate 11,816,610 of OU342536.1, read as the reverse complement.
CTACCTTTGAGAGAAGCCGCACTTTAAGAAGAAATACCTGAAGAGACCTCCATAAATTCTTTTGAATGTCAATTTAAATATTTCACCATTTATTTATGAAGATATTTACGTTTACCTAATAATAAAACTATCATTAGAATGAGCGGATGCTCTCTGCAAATCATGCAGATTTATTTTTCCGACATTATTGGAAGTCTAGTTAGTTTAGTAGAAACTGCATAAGCACTCAAAAAGTTAGTAGGTATTTATACCTAAACTTATGTAAAAATAAACATTGGTTCAAACTAATCATTATTTTATTCAACCCCACATTTACACATTTACATATTTTTTTAATGTTAAGATCATCAAACAGACTGACGGTCCATTTGATGGTAGGTGGCTATCGTCACTTATAACACAAGCAATACCAAAGCTGCTGCAAGTGCACTGCCGACTACAGTAGGATTAAGGATAAGGGGATTAGGAGGGGGATAGGGAAATGGGCTCTGGCATCCCTTACTCACTCACTGAAACACAACAGCGCACATGCTGTTATTTCACGGTGGTCTTCTATAAGGGGGTGGTTACTGCCGCCAGACGGGCTCCCCATATGACTGCGAAACACAGTGTGTCCTGACACTACTTTCCAGATCCAGACTAGAGCCAAATTTGAAAAGATTGATTAATATGATTGGGAGATATATTTTCTTGATCAGGATAAACAATGAAGTAATAATTACAGAACCTGGTTTTTCTTGTCGCTCAACGGTAAAAAATAGTGGTGCAAAAACACCATTTGACTATGTCACAAGTGACGGTGTCACTTTTTATGATTTTTCAATTGTTAAAAGTTCCCTATCTTTTATCACTAATTCGCACCACAAAGGTTAACGAGATTCGCCATACAGTTTTACAAACAAAAAAACCAGGAATTTTCATTTGGTCTTGTGGCATTTGTAAAAACTGGATGATTCTCAAATAAAAATACCACTTTCGTATACTTGTGTAACTTTGTCTTAGTCTATCTGCCTTACTTTAACACTAAAAATACTCCAGTCTTTCGAGAGAATTATAAAATAATTTACTAATTTAGATTTACTGGAGTCTATATTTGCTATAGATTCGTTCAGATTTTAACTTGTTATTTGATCAGAAATTGATGATTTTAAATTCAAAGTCGACATTGCCCTGAAACCTATCGGTGGATAGTTGGTTACAGTTAAATTAACAAAGTAACAACTGGTGGATTTAAAGAATATTAAAGAATTTATACAAAATAAAAAAGCAAACTGTATTATTAGTTTTATTAATTTTTCTCATCTAAAATTAAATCTAACCTAAACCTTCAATGTTCTAATTGTTGGTTATACTAGATCGTTAGGCCATTGAAGAATTGTAACGGATACTTTCTCAACGAATAGGCACAAATTCCAATCAGCAAATATAGCTTACTATCGAAATTTATTAGTATTATAACAATTATGTTAAGTCTAAACACCAAAATATCATTAAATATAATTAATACGTGAGATTTTATATTTTTAACCTTACAAAAAGCATATCTACATAGTACATTCATAATATATAACATATATACATAATCTAAACTTTCACAGTGGATCTGAGTGCCGTATATGCCGAATATACTATTCTAGTAACCGACATTAAGGACTTAAAATTCAATGTCGCAATTCCTCCCGCTGAGAGCATCACAGTCTTTTGAGACATTTGCAACATCAACAACACTGTTTTCCTGTTAGATACGTCAAAATTTTCCCAATTACAGTTATATACGGCGTTCTCGAATTCTGTAGACGCATCTATTAGCCTCTGTCCTGTCAAGCAGTCCATAGATACTTGTACTGATGCAAACGGTACCACACTCCATGTTTTTTCTAAGCCTCCAAGCAATGCTGCGATGAAAGAGATTATCAACAGTAAAAATTCAACTACGATTCCTCCACTGAATATATGTTCCAATTGTCTTACAAGATTTATGTTTAATGCATGGCTTTTTGCAATCTCTTCCAGTTTATTTTTAATATATGCGTTAATAATTTCATCTTTACAGCATCTAACATTTTCATCAGCATTCGAGTTTTTAATATAAATTTTATAATGATCTTGGGCTTCATGCCACATGTGAAGAAGTTCCTCTTTCAGAGCAAGCATCTGTGCTTCCGTGTAGCCAGTTAGTATTATTAGCAGTGCTGTTATATGTGCTACGGGATAAATTGCAAATATAGCTGCGCCAATCATCAAGACAAAATTTATTTCATAATTAGGGGATTCAATCATTGGCTCCAGACCTGAAATAAATTTACATTTTACTACTATGAACTAATTAAAATTGCACTGTTTCATTCATGTCAAATGTTATATGCCCGGAGCATTATGATTAAAAACCTACTTTGGTTTTTTAATGCAAAATTATCCCGAATTAACTGTTCTTAGATCTTACGTTCAAGGGCAATGAGTACTTTCAATTAAAGAAAAATTATGGAAACAATAGTTACGAAGTTAGTGAAGAGTTAGTGAAATTAAGTTCTGGTATGGAAAACTAAAGTTTGAATCTGATCGTGCCTCTACCCCTAAATCATTAGATTTCAATTTTAGATTTCTGCAAAGAAACTCGCATGTCCGAGACGACTTCGATAAAATTAATAAACACCGGTCAAAGGACTAATGGCCAGGATACCCTTGCGAAAGAAGAAAAAAAAAATACGTACCATATAAAATTTGTGATTCTTCCATGAGATTTCGCCCCGGTAAAATTATAGGTTTTATTACATATATGAAGCAATTCATCACTAACACGAACCAAAAGATTAGAGCTCTCTTTTTAATAAGCCTCAGGGTGTTTTTTATATTTTGATGCATACGTCTCTTTGGATCGACAAAACCATCAACAATGCGGTACTCATCTAATAACTTTGTTAAAGTCTTTCTAAATAAAAAACAAAACAAAACATTTAAATGAGTGTCGTTAATTTCATTACTATGAGAGAATTTGTAGAAGAATATATAAGTCATTTGTTGAATACTTCTATTTATAATTATAAGAAAGAAATTTAACACTGAGTTTCACTGTTGTGCTGTTTCGGTGAGTAAGGGATGCCAGAGCCCATTCCCTTACCTGTGTAATCCCTTATCTTTGATCATAATATGGTCAACACTTTGGCGTTGCTTATGTTATACGATAGCCACCTACCATCAAGTGGACCTTCAGTCTGTCTTCAATCTGTTTATCAACACTGTGCTTAAAATTTTGTTATCAGAATATCTGTGTACCTGTTTAATAATTGAATAGCGAATTATAATTATTTTTATATATAATTTATTATTGTTATATTTAATTACATATTATTTAGGACAGCAATAACCGTTTTGACCATTCGAATAACAAAAAATTGAATTATCAAAATATTTCAAAAACATTGGTAAATCAGATGAAATGTTATTTAATGGATATACATGTTCCATTTTCCCAAACAGTTTTGAATGACTTACTCTATCATGAAAACTTGTCATACGTACTGAAGTTGTTTTTGGTCCTTCAAGACGGATAACAATCAGATTGTTATATTATTATTTTTTTGTTAAGTCGACATGGATACTGTAAGAACTTGTAGTTTCCGTCATTACTGACTGATTTAACTATGAAACACCATATTTGGGATACGAGATATTTTTAAGCACATCTGCAACCTAATTGTCTTGGATTTTTTTAAATATAAGAATATTTAAAAAGTCTTAGAAGACTAAAGAAAAAAGTCGTGTACATTCACCTATCAACCATTGAAGACAACTCAGGTGTACGCTAGAAACTTAATTGAGTTTATAGTACACCTAAACTGTCTACCACCCATTGTATTTTTTCTTTGTGTAAATAAAAAAAAACATCTACTTTGACCCAGTTTGTACAGTCACATACAATTTTGGTAATGATTACTATAAAGCAACTTCTTAACAACACAAAAATCCTTAAAAAATTTAGAGGCATTATTAAAAAAATTGGAAATAATATACAAAAAAATCTACAATTTTTATAAAAAATTTTTTTTTTGTTGAGAATAAAATAAAATAAAAAACTTAAAAGTCAAATATCTTGAAAACGGTTGGTTTGGGATATAGTGTTTCATAATTAAATCGGTAAGTAATTAAGTCTTGCAGTATCTAGCTCGACTTAACCGGTAACTCTGTATTTGTTCTGTAATATAATGTCTGCAATATGATTTAATGAAACAATCACTTACTCATAAAGCAACATGAAAATAAGTTTAAGAGGTCCCATTTGGCTGCCGATTGCAAACGAGAAAAGAATGGTAGCCGTGACGAAGTCGCCTGTCTCCGGATATTTCCAAAACACACACCAGTAGGTGGAAAATACATATACATATATGTAACATCCTGCAGTTACTATAGTAAAGATGTGGAATATGAATGGAATTCCTGCAAACATGATCACAAATTTCTTATAAAACTATATTATTATATGTCAGTGCTCATATTTTTGACTTCACATTTTATTGCCCACTTTTTTAATTAACATTGAATTCAGATTTTCTTACTCTCTGTAATTGAACATTTTGAATATAGCGTTTCATATCATTTCAAAATTCGAGTGCTGTTTATTTTCACACATTATGGGAATCTATTAATGAGAGCGTGGTAACCCTTTTCATGGGATGTTCATATTAAGAAGAAGACAAGTTTTCGTTTTGAATAAAAATTTACTTACTTTTTTTGTACATACTGTCAATGTTTAGAGTCAACCCTCTCAACATAAAAGATATATTCCACAATATTATCGGAAAATCGCAATATTCCAGACCAAACTTCCGTAATGATTTCAGCATCTCGATGTTCCTTTGTGTTGGTTGAGTCTGAAGAAATAGGACAGTCTGAAGAAATTGTGAAAATAATATAAATATCAAAAATAAAATGAACAATAAAAAAGTCAAGGTGAATATATTTATACGAGATGAATGAAAATACATTATCCTACACAAATTTTAATAAATTATGTTCATTTTTCCAGAATTACTCAACTTTTACTAACATTTCTATCTGTTTAGAATTTTCGTAATATTAAAAAATCTACATCAGCTCTACCCTTTTTAAATATTCCAGTTATATTTTTGTTCTAACAACAGTGTATAATTTTATTAGAATTCCGGATGCAATGTTTAGATCAAATCACTTCGACTAAAGAATTAACACAGCACCCATCGGTCTGTTTATAATGAAAATAAAATACAAGGAAGTGCCCAATTAATAATCACCAAGGATTTAATTTATAAATATTTTAAACTCATAAAAATGTATCATAAATTTCCAAATAACAGTCTTCAGTTACTTTAATTACTACTTAATTATACCTTAAGAATGTTCCGAACTTAACGTAAATGCACGGTATTCGATTTAATAAAATGAGTTAATTATGATATTTGCAGCCGAAGGACTTTAAAAAAATAAACTTATTTAATATTAAAGCGGCAACAGAAGCCGCGGAATATCACAACTTCAATTTGAACGAAACTTTAATTGCAAATAAGTAACTTTCTCGGTGCAAGCTAAGTGATTATCTTTTATTATTATTTTTTTAAATTAAATAAATCTTATATACAATAATTAATCTTACACATTTATAGATCTTCTTACACATTTACTGCCCCGCTAGTAGCGGGGCAAGGCCCAAGCTACCAGTGGTTAGCGCTGCAGAGTGCAGATGCACTATGTTTCGCAGTCATTTGGGCAGCCCGTCTGGCGGCAGTAACCACCCCCTTACAGAATACCATCGTGAAATAATAGCACGTGTGCTGTTGTACTTCGGTGAATGAGTAAGGAATGCTAAAGCCCAATTCCTCATCCCCTACCTAATCCCTATACTTAATCCTTCTATGATCGTCAGCACCTTTGCTACTCCTGTGACGATGCTTGTGTTACATGGATAAAGAACTTGAAAACTTATTATTTACCCGAGGGATATGCAATATTTAATCATTTTAACAATTTATTTTATTTGAAATATCGTTGATCTGCATATTAACTAAGCCTAAGCTACGGGGAGCAGGAAGTGATACCCATCTAGAAATATAACAAATATAAGGTAATTGTAATAATTTACAATACCTTGGATTTAAAACTAATTTGCGAAATCTCAAGTCACTTAATTTTTTTTTTATTTGTACCATATAGTCTGACTGTAGCAAAATGATGACAACTCATACTTACCTATGTCCTATTTGTATTTTACAGGTAAATTTCTAATTTTACATTGTCCAAATAATTAGTTCTAAATCTTATAATGTTATTTTGTAGCACTATAAGTTAAACATACACGAAATATGTTGACCATAAACTATGTATCTGTTTATATACAAAAAGTGTACATGTCAGCTCCGACGCACGAATGGAGATTATCTTTGACTACGCAATAGGAAAAGAGAGTAAATAAACGCGCCATCTATTATACTACAATAGAATTAGGTGAAGCGGCGGCGGATTTAGGTAGAACTGCTTATAAAGAACATACTTCCTTTTAGTTAACGCTTGTTAACTCCTTATAAAATCCCTATATATAAAATGAATCCCCATCTCCCTTGGTCACGGCCTCACGCGTGAACGGGTAGACCAATTTTAATTCGGTTTTCACTAATGGAAAGAGGGATAAACGGGGAATGTTCATATATATAAAAATTGCACGCCGGGCGAAGCCGGAGGCGGGTCGCTAGTTTCTTATATAAAAATCGATTCTTAAGGAGTAAACTCCAATAAAAATTAATCGCTAAACCCATTTGGCAAGATTACTTTGCCAAAACGATTTCATTGTGTGGTTAAGAAAAGTTAACGGAGAAACAGACAGAAACGGAGAGAAAATTTATTTTATTATTAATTAAATGTAACAGAACAATTATTTAACATCATCATCATTTCACCTGTAGGACGCCCAATGCTGGACAAAGGCCTCCCCACTAATTCAGGAGCAGCTTGAATCCACCGTCGATCCGCAGCCCTTAACAGGTCGTCTGTCCACCTTGTAGGTGGACGTTCTACGCTGCGCTTGCCGCGTTCAGCAGCCGTCGGCTCTCCGTACTGTGTCCTGCCCACTGCCACTTCAACTTATTAATCCTCCGGGTTATGCCGGACACTTTCGTTCGTCTCTCCATAGCTCGTTGAGCGGTTTTACGAGGCCCATAGTTAGAGACCACGTCTCAGCGCCATATGTCATCACTGGCAAAACACATTGTTCGAAAATTTATGTTTTAAGACACTGAGGAATTTTGAACGAGAAGATGTCTCGGAGCTTCCCCAACGCTGCCCATCCTGCCTGGATTCGACAATTGACCTCCTTCTCGAAGTTGGGTCTACCTAACACGATGTGCAATGATTTTAATTTTTCCAATTCCCTCCTTCCGACAAAATTATTGTCAAAATCTTACTTACCCGGCTTATCTCGCGTACAACAGTAATGAAACATTCAGAACAGTAAAATAGACCATGGAGAAGCAGAAACCATAATTCCAGTTTGTCTATATTAAAATTTTTGTACATAAATATGGGTATTATAAAAAAAAAAACAAGAATCAAAATAAACAATAGCAAAATGATTAAATTGGTTAAATGGGAAAAGTCAAATTCAGCGCGGGACAGACTACAAAGCTGATTATATGTATTTCAATTAATTTTCCTCAAAACCAAACCCTTAGCTTAGTTGTAACTAAGCCTTATTTTTATTCCTGTCTGCTAACGATGGAATCTAAGCTTCGAGGTGTACAGTGGCCCCACTGACGTGACTATATTTATCAATAATATTATTATTTACTAGTTTCTGCCCGTCAATTCCTCCGTGCCCTTTTTTCTAATGGGTTGAAACAATTATTCAACCTTTATTACTCAAATATTTTATTTATATTTTTAGATGGTCCCTCGGAAATAGTACTTTTTCTGGATGTAAGGTACCCTACGTCCTTTTCTGTAACCCTCACAACGTGTATGCAATTTCATGGTCATCGATAAAGTAAGTACTTTCCGAATGAATATCCTGTCCATCATGAAGATTGTTTGATATCGGCTGAGTAGTTTCGGGGGTTACCTCCTGCATACCTACCAAATTACAAATCTTACCCCTATGTTTCATTACGACTGTTTCTAATCAAAAACCTAATTATACTTTTTCATTTTTCTATCTTCAGAAACATAATTATAGAAAACTTTATACTCAATTTTATACCTTATTATATAAGGTATAGGAGCTTGGAATTTAAATTCTTTCCCAGGATTCTAGCTATCTCCACGTCTGGTTTCATCAAAATTGTTTTTGTGGTTTAGACGTGAGATCTTAACATACAGAGCTACTTTCACATTTATAATATACCTACTAGCTGTGCCCTCGACAACGTACGCGTAGTATTCGGAATAACGCGTAGCTTTTTTGTTTGTAAATAGATTGAAATAAATATACACTACATATTACCAGAAGCTTGCTACAATACATCAGTGGAAACCTCATAACAATCGGTTAATCCATTTCTGAGATTAACGTGCACAAAAGCATAATAGGCAAACAACGATTGTATTATAGACAAAAATCGCAGCCGTTTTTCTGTGGCAGACTGCCGAGAAAGCTGAGTTCTTTTTCTATGCATTTTATTAATGTAAGTATTATTATACGATGACATATCGCAAAAAATATTTAGAAAAGCAGTTCGCTGAACACGACCAATCGTCTGAGCCGCGCGGCAGGCAGGAGCCCCCTTCACGACAGCCCGCCTTGCACATTATATGCGCGCATGGTACTTGATCATTATTTTGTTGTGGAGTTATTTTAAAACTATTATATCTCCTAAGATATTCATTGAAATCAAATGATCTCAAGGGCAATATTGTTAAAAATTAAACACTTTGATGTATAACGTATTTATTTGGATAAAGATTAATATCATATAAAAACATCAGGCTAATTACAGAGGTAATAATTACAGAACCTGGTTTTTCTTGTCGCTCAACCGTAAATAGTAGTGCAAAAACACCATTTGACTCTGTCACAAGTCGCACCGTTTTTATGATTTTTCGAATTGTTAAAAGTTCCCTATCTTTTATAACTAATTCGCGCCACAAAGGTTAACGAGATTCACCATACTGTTTTTCAAACGCAAAACCAAAAATTTTCATTTGTTCTTGTGGAATTTGTAAAAAATGAGTGGTTCTCAAATAAAAATACCACTTTCGTATACTTGTGTTAAAAATACTCAAGTCTTTGAAGAGAATTATAAAATAATTTATTAATATAGATTTAGTGGAGTCTATATTTGCTATAGATTCGTTAGGATATAAATCTTATTAACTTGTTATATAATCAGAAATTGATGATTTTAAATTCAAAGTCGACATTGCCCTGAAACCCATCGGTGGATAATTGATTACAGTTAAACTCTAAAATAAAATAAATAAATAAACTAAGAAAGTAACATCTGGTGGATTTAAAGAATATTAACGTTTATTTTATACAAAATAAAAAGGCAAACTATATTAATGGTTATATTAATTTTTCTCAACTAAAATTTAATCTAACCTGAACCAACAAGGTAAAGTTAAGTTTATCCTAGATCGTAAGCCATTGAAGCTTTATAACGAATACTTTCTCAACGAATAGGCACAAATTCCAATCAGCAAATATAACTTACTATCGGAATCTATTAGTATTATAACAATATAATGAATACGTGAGATTGTATATTTTTTAACCTTACAATTAGCATATCTACATAACATATAACGTATATATATAATCTAAACGTTCACTGTGGATCTGAGTGTCGTATATGCCGAATATACTATTCTAGTAATCGACATTAAGGACTTAAAATTTAATGTGGCGATTCCTCCCGCTGAGAGCATCACAGTCTTTTGAGACATTTGCAACATCAACAACACTGTTTTCCTGTTAGATACGTCAAAATTTTCCCAGTTACAGTTATATACGGCGTTCTCGAATTCTGTACACGCATCTATAAGCCTCTGTCCAGTCAAGCAGTCCATAGATACTTGCATTGATGCGTACGGTACCACACTCCATGTGTTTTCTAAGCCTCCAAGCAATGCTGCGATGAAAGAGATTATCAACAGTAAAAATTCAACTACGATTCCTCCACTGAATATATGTTCCAATTGTTTTACAAGATTTATGTTCAATGCATGTGTCTTTGCAATCTCTTCCAGTTTATTTTTAATATATGTGTTAATAATTTCATCTTTACGACATCGAACATTGCTATCATTTTCATATGCATTCGAGTTTTTGACGTATATTTTATAATGATCTTGGGCTTCATGCCACATGTGAAGAAGTTCCTCTTTCAAAGCAAGCATCAGTGCTTCCGTGTAACCAGTTAGTATTATTAGTAGTGCTGTTATATTTGCTACGGGGTAAAGTGCAAATATAACTGCGCCAATCATCACGACAAAATTTATTTCATAATTAGGAGATTCAATCATTGGCTCCAGACCTGAAATAAATTTACATTTTACTACTATGAACTAATTAAAATTACACTGTTTCATTCGTGTCAAATTTTATATGCCCGGGGCATTATGATTAAAAAGCCTACTTTGGTTTTTTAATGCAAAATTATCCCGAAATATCTTCTCTTAGATGTTTACGTTCATTGGCTATGAGTACTTCTGATATGGAAGACTAAAGTTTGGATCTGATCGTGCCTTTACCCCTAAATCATTAGATTTCAATTTTAGATTTCTGCAAAGAAACTCGCATGTCCGAGACGACTTCCATAAAATTAATAAGCAGCGGTCAAAGGACTAATGGCCAGGATACCCTCGCGAAAGAAGAAAAAAAAATACGTACCGTATAAAATTTGTGATTCTTCCATGAGATTTCGGCCCGGTAAAATTATAGGTTTTATTACATATACGAAGCAATTCATCACTAACACGGACCAAAAGGTTAGAGCTCTCTTTTTAATAAGCCTCAGGGTGTTTTTTATATTTTCACGCATACGACTCTTTGGATCGACAAAACCATCAACAATGCGGTACTCATCTAACAACTTGGTTAAAGTCTTTCTAAATAAAAAACAAAATAAAACATTTAAATGAGTGTCGTTAATTTCATTACCATGAAAGAACTTGTAGAATATAGTTTATTCAATTAAAAAAAGTAATTTGTTGGAAACTTCTATTTATAATTACGAGAAAGAAGTTTAACACTGCGTTTCAGTCAATTGGGCAGCTCCTTACAGAAGACCACTGTGAAATAACAGCATGTGTACTGTTGTGCTTTTTCGGTGAGTGAGTGAGTAAGGAATGCCAGAGCCCATTTTCTTTACCTATCTAATCCCTTATCCTTAATCATAATATGGTAGGCAAGTAGGCATTGCTTATGTTATAGGCGACGTTAGCCATCTAACATCAAGAGGACCTTCAGTCTGTCCTCAGTCTCTTTATCAACACTGTGCTTAAAATACTGTTTTCTGAATCTCTTCGTACCTGTTTAATAATTGAATAGCCAATGTTATATTTAATTATTATTTAAGACTGCAATAACCGTTTTGATTGTGATGTAGACTATGGATATAACAAAAACTAAATTATCAAAATATTGCAAAAACTTTGGTAAATGTGTTGAAAAGTAGTGGTAGGGCACACTGCGTTTCGCAGTCATTTAGGCAGCCCGTCTGGCGGCAGTGACCACCCCCTTACAGAAGACCACCGTGAAATAACAGCATATACGTGCTGTTGTGTTTCGGTGAGTGAGTAAGGGATGCCAGAGCCCATTTCCTTATCCCCTCCTAATCCCCTATCCTACTGTAGTCGGCAGCGCACTTGCAGCACTTGTAGCGTTGCTTGTGTTATAGGCGACGGTAGCCACCTACCATCAAGTGGACCGTCAGCCTGTCTGTCGACATAACATAAAAAAAAAGTTATTTAGTGGATTTCCATGTCCTTTTTCAACTTCCATTTTCCCAAACAGTTTTGAATGACTTACTTTTTCATTAAAACTTGTCATACATACTCAAGTTGTTTTTGGTCCTTCGAGACACATAAAAGATTTTTTATTACAATTATTTTAAAAGCTATGAAATACGAACATATGGGTTGCCGGTTATGTCGACCTAGATACTGTAAAAGCTTGTAGTTTCCATAATTACTGACTGATTTCACTATGAAACACCATATTTGGGATACGAGATATTTTTAAGCACATCTGCAACCTAATTGTATTAGATTTTTTTTTAAATATTCTTCTGAGAAAAAACTCGTGTACATTCATCTATCAACCATCTACTTTGACCCAGTTTGTACAGTTACCTACAATTTTGGTAATGATTACTACATATAAAGCCATTCTTAACTACACAAAAAAACTTAAAAAATTTAAAGGCATTATTAAAAGAAATAGAAAATAATATACAAAAAAAAACTGCAATTTTTATAAAAAAAAACTTATAACTTGAAAACGGTTAGGTTTGGGATATGGTGTATAATAATCAAATCAGTCAGTAATGATAGCGGTAGCTCTGTAACCGTAGCTCTGTTTAACCGGTAGCTCTGTATGTGTTTTGTAATATAATGTCTGCAACATAGTATAATGAAACAATCACTTACTCATAAAACAACATGAAAATAAGTTTAAATGGTCCCATTTGGCTGCTGATTGCAAACGAGAAAAGAGTGGTAGCCGTGACGAAGTCGCCTGTCTTCGGATATATCCAAAATACACACCAGAAGGTGGAAAATACATAAACGTATATGTAACATCCTACAGTTGCTATAGTAAAGATGTGGAATATGAATGGAATTCCTGCAAACATGATCACAAATTTCTTTTAAAACTATATTGTTTCTTGTCAATTCCCATATTTTTGACTTCACATTTTATTGACCACTTTTTTAATTCAACATTGAATTCAGATTTTCTTACTCTATGTAATTGAACATTTTGAATATAGCGTTTCATATCATTTCAAAACTCGAGCGCTGTTTATGAAAATACTTTATTGGAATGTATTAAATAAGACCGTGGTAATCCATTTAATGGAATGTCCATATCCCAAATTTTCGTTCTGATTAAAATTTACTTACTTCTTTTGTACATACTGTCAATGTTTAGAGTTAACCCTCTCAACATAACAGATATATTCCACAACATTGTCGGAAAATCGCAATATTCCAGACCAAACTTCCGTAATGATTTCAGCATCTCGATGCTCATATACCTTTGAGTTGGTTCAATGTCTGAAGAAATAGAAAAAAATCTATTAAAAAAATGTGAAAATAAATAAATATATGGCCTCCACAAATTTTAATAGAACTTATGTTCCTGAATTTCTCAATTTTCAAATCAATCTTTTTAGAATTTTCGTGATATTAAAAATCTAGATCAGCTCTACCCTATTTAAATTATCCAGTTATAATGTTTCTCTTACAACAGTGTATAATTTTATTTCACATTGATTAGAATTCCGGATGCAATGTTTAGATGTTTACATCTTGGCTTTTTTCCGAAACCCTGGTAAATTTAAATTTAACTGGTAAATTTAAATGACGATCATAAGAGTTTCTTGGAGAAACCTAATTGATAAATAAATATTTTGATTTTGATATTTGATTTGATCAAATAAATGGCTTTTACTTCGACTAAAGACAAATCACCCTCCGCGCCGGTCTGTTTATAATGAAAATAAAATACAAGGAATTTTTCACTTAATATAATTACCAAGGATTTTATTTATAAATATTTTAAATGCATAAAAATGTATCATGAATTTCCAAATAACAGTCTTCGGTTACTTTAATTACTACTTAATTATACTTTAGGAATGTTCCGAACTCAACGTAAATGCGCGGTACATATACATATTTGATTTGATAAAATGAATTTGTTTTGTATGTGAAGAAATTTCTACAAATTCGTCATTAATTAAGTTAATTACGATAGTCGCAGCCAACAGAAGCCGCGGAAGATTACAACTTCAATTGGAACAAAACTTTAATTGTAAATTGTAAAAAAAAAATAGGCAAGGCCAAAGCTACCGGTGGTTAGTGCTGCAGAGTGAGGAACCTCCCGACAATTTGTGCCGTGTCAAGAAGTACCGCCTTCTGTATCTGTCCCTTGATCCAGCCATTTAGCGAGAGCCTCTTGAGATGTTGGTAGAGGCTCTTCGCTATAAGACCTTTTTTAAACTTTCTTTTATATGTCAACATCGACAGACAGGCTGATCCACTTGAACAAACAACGCCACAGGTGCTGCAAGTGCGCTGGCGACTACAGTGGGATTAAGGATAAGGAATTGGGAATGGTTAAGGAAATGGGCTCTGGCATCCCTTACTCACTCACCGTTACTGTTGCTGCTGTTACTGCTGCCAGACGGGCCGCCCAAGTGATTGCGAAACGCAGTGTACCTGCCTAGGCGTGCCACTACCTAACTTTTTAATTAACAAATGCAATCTAGGTAATACGATTCATTCTATTGCGATTAAATTCAATATTTATTTATTTATTATTTATTATTTATTTATTTATTTCGGGTGGGGAATAAGTATTATTTTCTAGAATTTTTTCAGAATTACATTACAAATTTTCATTTTGAATATCTAGTCTGAACCTAGCGACCTGCATCCGCGCGAAGTATATAATTTTTTTCTACAAATTGTATATAGAAACCTTCTTCGTTAAGAAACAGACAGCATAATTTATAATATGTATACATATGTTATACAAACCCTTCTCTGTCTCAATATATACTTACATAAAATCAATCTCGTGAGAGGGCTATTCATCATTTCAGGACAAATAAGTCTGAAAGGACGTTGAGTTGGTGTAATGATCCGTGAAATTGGTGGCCATTTACAGAGGAAGAAGCTCCACAGATTTATTTGTTCACCCAAAGGTAGGTTGTTTAGGTGAAATAAAAAGTTGTATACATAAGGGCTTACTATTGGACAATAGATTAATAATAAGACATAATATAATTTGTTACATTGAGAGTCAATGAATATTGTAAACAACAATTTTCTATGTTGGGACACCAGATCTTGATACTTTTTAATATTTTTTCAGATTTCACACACTAAATCAAAAAACCTATTCAATTTCATCATTGCAATCAGTATCTGAAGATGATTCATTTTCCGCTCCATTGTGATATATATATATATATATATATATACTAACAAACCAAGCTCGTCGAATCCAGCTGGGATGAGCAGCGTTCAGGAAGCTATGAGACATCTTCTTGTCCAAAATTCGTCAGAGTCTTAAAACAAAAGTTTTCGACCAATGTGTGTTGCCAGTGATGACATATTATGGCGCTGAAACGTGCTCTCTAACTATGGACCTCGTAAGAGAGCTCAAAGTCGCTCAACGAGCTATGGAGAGGGTTATGCTGGGAGTTAAAGCGAGATCGAATCATGAATGAGGAGATTCGTAGACGAAAAAGTTACCGACATAAACCGGAGGATTAGTAAGTTGAAGTGGCAGTGAGCAAGTACGGAGAGTTACACATAGTACGGAGAGCCGAAGGCCGCTGAGGCCGGTAGGTTCTCGAGTGGAGGCCACGGACCGGCAAGCGCACCGTAGGACGTCCACATTCAAGGTGGATAGACGACCCTATAAAGGCCTCGGGGTTGAAGGTGGATCCAGGCTGCTTCTGATCGGTCCTTTTGGAGAATTAGCGGGAAGGCCTTTGTCCAGCAGTGGACGTCAACGGCTGAGATGATGATAATGATGATGAACGGAACCAAACATTCTGTTATATTATAAATGGTAAGAAGTATCCAAACTGTTCCCACAAACGTTGATATGGTATTAAGATTGGACTGGACAGGCATTAGTATAGAAAATTATCCAACCTTTTGTTTATTTATTGCACCCCGTTGAAATGTTTTCATTACCTTTAAAATAATACAAAAATAAAGGAGCAATAAAGATTGTGAGATTGCAATAAGATCACCCTTTTTTTTAGGAGGGGAAATGCATTTACGCACTAAGTATCCCTCGTCGAGAGGACGTCTCGGAGTGTTGGGGAGTGTGAGTAGCCGCGCATCAGTATTTGGCAGTAAGATCACCCTACATAGTTTGTATGTAAACGATGCTAGGCAATTTAAAGTAATTTAAAGTAAATAAAATTCAAAATCTCACAACAAAGCCCAAAATTCCAGTAATTTAAAACCAGGGAACTGACATTAAAAGTAACATAACATAAACGGATTCGTGAATGCTTGTTGCGCGAGGCTTCTTTAAAAAAGTTAGTCAATTCCATTCATAATGCTTCATGTTCTTTATTATCTTTGGGACTTCAGAGAAAATGCACAACGATGAAAAAATACATGGATGTGGTATTTTTTTACACTTTTTTATATGTTAATTTTTATAGGATTAAATTGCCCAGTTACCACAAAAATTGATCCCTCCAAGTACAGCGGTACTATATTTATCTAGTATTTTCATAATTCTATTTCTTAACACTCGAGGGATTTTTTTTTTCTAAATATGTTTAGTAGTAAAAATAAGGCCTTAAAACCCCATCGTGGTTAACATGGTACTTGTGACTTACAATTTATCAAAGGCATACGAAAAAATATTGCATGTAGAAGGCCAACACATAAAGGTTGTATATTACTAACTTTTAATAGCTTTTAATTATTATTATTTTTCATTTTATATAGCAACGATATATTAAAATAAAAGCGTATTAAAAATTTTCAAGGAAGAAACTAACAACAAACCTACGTAGTTTCTCTCTTCAAATTAATCTTTGATTATATAATATTCATAACATTCAGAATATTGAAAAATGTATATTAAAAATATTTAATGTGTATTTAAGAATAATTAGTGGGTTTTTTTATTTTATTATTATTTAGATCGTATTACTTTCTAAAAGAAACAAAATTCCTAAACATTATTTCTGCTATGTTAAAGTTTACATCCCTCATTAAAGTTTTATTTTAGTCTAAAAGTTTAAAATGCATTCAAAACCGAATTTGAACTTACGAGTTTGAACTTTCAATTAATTGCTCTGTATGTGCAGTAAATGCATTAGCGTATCACTGCACCTATTTCAATATATTATTATATCTTTTACTAATATGTAATATGTAATTCCAGACTAGCGGCCCGATTTTTTCCAATTTTTTTCTGCCAATTATGTAAGTACACAAATCTTCCTCGTTTACGTATAACTCTTTCCATTTAGTGAAACTCCTAGGAAAATCTGTTTTGTGGTTTAGAATAAGTTTGCGGAAAATACAAACAGGGGCGGACAGAGATTTAACCTTACATATTATAAAACCAAATCCCACGGCGGTATAGTATGTACCTAGTATGTATGTATGTACTTATGTATGTATTTGTGTTCGCGATGATGATGATGATTATTATTATTATTAAAACTCTTTATTTGTACTATAAACATAAAAACGGAGAAAAAAAGAAAGAAAGAACAAGTAATAATACAAAAGGCGGCCTTATCGCTTTATAGCGATTTCCTCCGGGCCGATCGCGGTAATTGTCAACGACAATACCAAAACAAAACCACAACCGAAAACGTTACGTTAAGCTTATTTTGTATCGCGCTAATTATTGTTACGGAAACATTTCAGTTTTCATTTGGTAAATACGTTGAATCAACGTTCGATCGAACGCTCTGCTTAAAATTGTATTGCGCTATTTTTTTGACAGCGTCTTAAACCTAAAACGTTACGTTATGTGACGTTTTTCCAGCGGCGTCGAACGTTTTTGATTTAGTACGTGTCAAGCTACTTAAGTTGAAACGTTTTGAAAATAAAACCATATTCAAATGCTTGGAGTGTACCTAGATCTTTTAGAAAATGCTCATGAGGTGGACGTGGCTGAAGCTAGAGCCTTAACTCGCAGGCAGAATACTTTAAGAAGACGATCCAAGACTTTCCAAGAATTGTCCGAGGCGAAATTTCGGAAACGTTATCGTCTTTCGAAGGAACTGTTTGTCGGGTTAAAAGAAGAATTAAGGCCATATATATAGCCACTCCTCTTCGTTCGGATGGTCTAGATGTCGAGACGAAGGTATTGTTTTTTTCTTTATTAGTTTTTTTTTATTAGGAGTAAGAGATTTTATGTCGACAATGGTATATCAAATATTAACATAAAAAGCAATTTAAAGTTATTATAATAAACATTATCATGATACAATACAAAATGTCATACATGTATTAACAATTTTATTTGTTATTAACAATATTCGTCTTGTTATTAGATGAAATGATTGATAAGTTAAATAGACAACAAATCGGAAAAATATGACTAACTTTAGCCCACTCTTTGGGAAGCCTTGCAGGGCCCTCACTATTCAAATTATCGGCACACGTAGCCCAAAGACGTGCCGATAACTCACGGGCCTCTTCCCTGTTAGCCTCAGCAAAGTCCACTAACATCTGCATTTGACGAACGGTATTAGTTCGTCGACCTGCGTCCATCTAAAAAATACAAGGCGTAATGTTTAATAGGGTCATTTTGTACCAAATAATTAATAACATTTAAAAGTAGATTAAAAAATAAAATTTAAAAAAAAGTAAACATAATCAGAAAACATACATAAAATTATGTAAAAATTTAGTTATTACTTACTTTTTACCAGCTTCTTCAATACTTTTTGTGTTTTAATGTAATGTAAATAATTTTAAATTCGCCGCTTGACTAAATGCTGACATGACATTGACTTTAATAGTCTAACACAAAATATCGCTGTTCCTAAGAAGAAGGTTAGATTTTTGGTATATATGGTAAACTCTGTAACATCTGACGTTTGGTTTTGCTTTTGTAACGTCAACGATTTCATAGTTAGCGCGATACCATTTTTGACATCAGCCAAACTAAATCCAAACCTAATCCAAACCAAAACCATAAACGTTCCATTCGAATGGTAAAAACGTTTGAATTACCGCGATCGGCCTCCAGGCAACCTTAGGGTAAGGAAAATTATATGAAAAATAAAACAATGTGGGTGGTAAAAATCATGGTAAGGTCATCAAAAACTTACATTCTAATAACTAAATACTAGTACATATATTGAATATAAACAAATATTAATAACCCAAATTAATTAGATAGATTAATAAATATAATATATTAGAAGATAAACCTACATATAAAAATTAAACAGATAAAGTCGTCTTCAGTTTGACAGAAAATGTGTCTTGAGTGCTTTTTTGAATATGTATGTCCAGCGATGATCTCAAAAACTACTGAACCGATTTTCATGCGGTTTTCATCAATCAACATAGTGATTCCTGTAGATATTTGTACGATAATTCGTTAAGGTTTTGTGTAAATTGGTTGAAATACAATGACTGTTGAATAAGTCGGAAAAAATTAATGCCTAATCCGTTTGAGACATACAAAACAATGTATGATGGGATTAAAAATTTATCTTTTACAGATAGACCTGGATGAAGCATAGGCTATTAGGAAGGAGATAGGGCAATGGGCTCTGGCAACCCTTACTCGCTCACCGAAACATAACAGAACACATTACGTTATTTCACGGTGGTATTCTGTAAGGGGGTGGTTACTGTCGCCAGACGAGCTGCCCAATTGTGCCCTGCCAGTACTTTCCAGACCCAAACTGTCGCGCTTTCCTCATAAGAGTCGTAACTTTGATGGCTTCAAGGTACCTGATATATCTATCGGCTAGGAGACCGGCCACGAAACCTCTTGGCGTTCACTCTTCCAACCACCACCGGCTTCTCCAGGTGAAATTATCATTTTTTGTGCATTAAGTAGAAATGGGTTGCGTGATAATGATGCCTTCTCTACATTTTTTTCAAACTCCATGTGGAAAATAAGGAATAAAACTTTGCACTCCACTCATTGGCACATAATTTTATAATGGCGTGTACAACAGAAGATGTTCAAACTGTTTTATTGTTCATAATTTTTAACAAAACAGTACTTTCAACTTAAAAGATGGCTCTAATGAGCGACTTTTTTATTTTAAACATTATTTCGCTAAATAATGTTAGAAACTTTAGAACTTTAGAACGTGGACTGTTCGGCAAGAGAATTTTATAGTAATAAATAATATACCTGCTTACGTTTTTAATTGTTTTATTAGCTTAACTTCTAGTCTTTTGAACTAAGAAATAAAAATCTAATTTACAAATTAATTCTACCACCGCCTACGTTATGAGAAGTGTTAATAATTATTACGCTAATGTTAATCAAAGTGTATTAATTCTTTATTTACCTTATTTTAACGCGCACGAAATTGAAAAATAAAAATAATATGAATAATAAAAAACTGACCATCTATTTTACCACAATGGAACAAATTGGGAGTCTAGAATAAAACCATAATGAATTAACACCTATGTATTCAAGAACCTCAAGAATCACTCTGTTGATAAGTGAAAACCGCATAAAATCCGTTTAGTAGTTATCACGAACATACATACAGACAGACAGACGCGGCGGGGAACTTGTTTTTATAATTATATATGGATTATATAGTGTATATATAGTTACAAAAAATAGGCAACGATATTATACATGGCATAATAAATTTATCAGAATACATAAATACATTTCCAAAGTTGACCCTGCCAGGAATCAAACCCGAGATCGGTGGAACAGAGCGAAGACAAGCACCCTAACTACTGATCCAACGGGCTCGTCAAATAAATAAATCCAAGAAAATTGATCTAATTATACATCATAAAATATTTACAAATTCTACATTCAAAGTCTTTATTAAAATGTCACCGGTATTTTTTTATATATTTTTGTAAGAAAGTAATTAAATCGTCTTTCAAATGTGACAACTTAATTTTGAATATGAGGCGTTTTAATGTTTTACTTATATTTTATTTACAACTTTCTACGCCGCTTCTAAAATAAATATATTTTGTGATGAAAAATTCTAATAATTTATATTGTCGTTATCATTGCAAATCTAAAAAAATGAATCTATACTATCACAACTCTTTTGAAGGACTGAATTTTTGCATCGTTTTATAACAGTAGACGAAACATGGATCCACCACCATACCCCAAAAACCAAACAACAATCGAAACAGTGGATTTCTGCCGGCGAACCAAACCCGAAGAAGGCCAAAGCATTTTATCCGCCAATAAAGTGATGACTACATTTTTTTGGAATGCATGTGGAGTAATCCGTATTGACTATCTAGAGGAGGGTAAAACGATTAATGGCGAATTATGGCAATTTATTGAACCAATTTAACACAATTTTACGTGATAAACGATGAGTCTTCTTAGCCACATTGGCTACGAAGAAAATCCTCCTCCACCAAGACAACGCACGAGTGCACACCTGCGTGATTGCCATGGCAAAACTTCATGAGTTGCGCTATGAGATGCTTTCTCAACCACCATATTCGCCAGATTTAGCCCCTTGTGACTATTTTCTGTTTCCGAATTTAAAAAAATGGCTTGGTGGGAAAAGATTTGCCTCCAAAGAAGAGGTCATGCACGGAACCAATGCCTATTTTGAAGGGTTGCCTAAGTCGTATTTTATGGAAGGGATCGAAAAGCTAGAGAAACGCTGGGTGAAGTATATTGAGCTACACGGAGACTACGTTGAAAAATACATAATAATAATTTAATTAATTTAATTTTTACCAGACTTATCACTCCGCTCTCGTATGTCGAATCTCTCTGTTGTTATACGTGTTCGATATCGGAATTTAAGTTGTGAAGACGAGTACTTACGCATACAGTTTTACTGGGAGGCCTATTTTTCGATTACGTAATGTAAGAATTAGTATATTTCATTACAAGTGCGGAAAGGCTGTCATTGCAAAGAGTTCCGACAAATGTCTACCCGAGCCGAGGCGCAGCCGAAGGCGAGGGTTGACAGTCGAAACAAGTTTCCTAGAGAGAAAATTGAGGACTCAGTCTGTCAATTTTGCCGCCCCTCATTTTTGCCGCTCTGGGCATTTGCCCAGCTTGCCGCCCCCTAGATCGGGCCCTGCTCCCGGTCCGTGACAAGGTACATATAAGTAATTAAAATATTTCTTTGTCTAGTATAAATATTTTTCACTATATTCATTTTCACCTCACATTTCTGGACCACCTGTTCACTGGTATGATCACAAGAGAGATGTTGGCAGTGGATGCGGGAGGGGCAGAGGCCCGAGTTGAAAATCGACGCTTCTTTACTGATGATAATGAATCTTTTTTTGACATATGCTAATATTTTATTACCTAGAAAGAAAACAACACAACGAGAACGGAATTGAGTTGAACAGATTTAAGCGTCTTGCAGGTGTTTATTTAAACATCCAGGTATTTTTAATAATTAAATATTAAATAAAAATTACGGTTGCTATGTAACAGGAATTGACAACATACGTCTTTCGCAAAGCTTTTGTAATTAAATTGTCACAACGTCCATCAAGTTCTATGATAATTAAAACATAACTTGTACAATAATAATCTTCGCATTTTATATGAAAAAACTTAAGACATTTTGTTCTAAAGTTTATTTACATTTAATTAAAGTATATATGTACAATTTGGTTCGTTGACTTTTTGCCACCTTGTGACATGATCCCGTTGCTGTAGAAATTTTGGGATAAAAAAAACGCAATAAGTAGTTTTGGCAGTCCTCTTTGACAATGCCTAAAAAATTCTGAAGAGACCGAAACAGGTGGAAATCTAAATGTGCAAGGTCAAGGCTACGTGGTGGATGCATGAACACCTCCCAGCCAAACTCTCTTAATTTTTGCTGAGTAACTAAAGATGCGTGTGGTCTAACGTTGTCGTGATGAAAGACTTTCTTTCAATTTCTTGCTTTAATCTCATTAGTTGTTGGCAGTAGAGATCCGAATCGATGGTTCTGCCCGGCGGTAAAAGCTCATAATGAACAATGCGCTTGCAATCCCCCATACATACAGCATCACCTTATTGCGAGTTAATCCGGGTTTTGGCATAGTATGTGAAGCCTGACCGACCTTTGACCACGACCTTTTTCACACGTTCTTGTCGTACGTGATCCACTTTTCATCACCAGTTATCAATCTCATAAAAAACGGTTCGTTTTCATTACGTCTCAATAAGAAGACATTTGCAATTCAAAAAAAATACGATTGGTACAAATAAACAAAATACTTAAATTAGGGGAACTTTTATTATATAAGTATTACTCATAATTAACAATTTTATTTTAAAAAACAATAAAACGAACAAGTACTTATATATTTCTTTAATTTATTTTGTCCCGATTTTATGTGACGGAAACGCCATTTTTCCCGCTTTCTTATACCGAGCACCCAATTTAAGTCAAGAACCCTATGGAAACCCTAGTAGGTAGGTACATGTATTACATATATAGAAAATATAGATAATTTTAGATGTGTTATTATGATTTTCTTTCAGTAGTTTTTGTCTGAAACAGTAGCAAATATCCATAATATTATATAGATCCTTGCAAACTTTCGTATTTTTCTTAAAATGTGTGTTATATGACTGTGTCCTGTCGTTAGCAGTTGCTAAGGCTAAGTGGCTGTTACTGTCGCTTAGCAACAGACATCAAAGAAAGTAAACAAATCATTGTATAATTAAATTATTACAACGTCAATTAAGGTGTGACGATGATTGGAACTTGCAGGAATATTTTATAATTATTAATGCTCATAATTAATTGTTACCTACTACGATTTCATTATTAATAATTAATAGAGTTGTGTATGCAAATTTTCGAATAAGTATAAATAAAAATTCCTTAACACACCCTGCGTCAATTTGTTCCGGTAAAGAGTTGTTGAACATCAATTTTTATTTTCTGAATTTTTTTTATTTAATCTGCATACATTAAACAAAAAAAATATTTAAAAGTAACCTCACTGTTGGAATGTGAGTAAAAACGTAAAAGTAGCTTTAAACAAAGCGGCGTAAATTATTTTATTGTGTTATTTCATTTTTTATGGTTTTCATTTATTTATTTTTAATCATTTTTTACAGATCAAACAAATTTTAATTTTAAATAGAAGAATTTTTAATTTTAACTTAGGCAATATTAATCTTTATTATTAAAGAAATTTAAATCACTCCATGTTTCATAATCTATATCTTACATATAATAAAATCGTAAATATAATAAAGATTTTTCAAAAAAACAATTTATAACGTTATACTTATGTTACCGAAAAAAAAATAGTTTTTAGACTTTTTGTCTGTTTGTAGATTTGTCTGTTTGTCTGTGCGTTTGTGTATGCTAATCTCTAAAACAGCTTAACCGATTTGAACGCGGTTTTCACTTATGTATTGTAGCAAGCTTCCCGTAACATTTAGTGTTGGTTTCATTCCAATCGGCTCACAAAAAAAGGTACGCCCTATATTGAATACTACGCGTACGAAGTTGCGGGCGCAGCTAGTAGGTATAACATATAATAATTCAAAATGTGACAAATTAGATATGTATCTGTATCTTTATGTAATGATCACAAATTTTCAATTCAAAAAATTGAATTAAAAATTAAAAATTTATTTAGATTGCCAGAATAAATTTATTTCATTTTTATTTATTTATTATTATATTTGTGTCAAAAACTTTTAATATATTTTTATTAATCTATAAAACAGTTTTGTATAATATCCAGTAATACTGAGGTTTCCTGCCCGTTTCTCCCCCATAGAAACATATTTCCAAACCTTGGTAAATTAAATGCATCTACTACCGGTTCAAAAATCTGTTATTTCAAAAATTGTATCTTCATTTTATTTAAAAGCTTAGAAATATTTTTAAAAGTTTATATTGATAAAAAATATAAAAAATAAACCATTCTGAAAACATAAATCATGTACTTATGTATCATACTGTGGTTATGTAATAACCACAGATTTTATGTAAAAATAATAAGCAAATTTTACATCGTTCATTAGGTATCAATAATTCTAGAAATATAAATACAATTTAAAGGAATATGTTGGAAAACCTAAAAAAATTTGGACTGGGACATTATGACTTCTCAACAATGACATGGAATATTTCAGTTTTATTAAGAACTCTCACAATGGACATCGACAGTCGATACAAAAAAGGTAAAATATCCTAACAAGGTTTATATTTTAATATAATTTAAAAAGCTATGGACACAATGAAGTCTGAAATAAAGTTATTATTATTATTATTTATTGGAAAACTTGGCAGACAGGATGAAGATCCACTTATGGTAAGTGGCTACCTTCGCCTATAACAAAAGCAGCCACAAGTGCTGCTAGTGCGCTGCCGAATTTGATATAGGGAAATGGACGCTGGCATCCCTTATTCCCTCACTGAAACACAACAGCACAGATGCCGTTATTTCACAGTGATCTTCTGCATGGTGTGGTTATGTTCTATACGCGCTGGCCAAATGACTGCGACACGCAGTTGTGCCCTGAGCCAACTTTGAAAAGTTCATTTCCAAAGTTGACCCTGCCGAAAATCGAACCCAGGACCCCTGAGACGGAGCGTTAAGGCAAGCAGCCTAACCTCTCATCCAATTGGTAGTCAAAAAATGGTTATGACGTTTAGGCAAAAAGCTATTAAGGGTGATAAATATTTAGGGTTAATAAAGATTAGCTTTAAAACGAAGTAATCAATCTGCTAAATATACGGTCACCTTTCTAGAGATAAAGCAATAATTGAAATTTAGTCATAACGCGATATGACTAAAATAAAAATTAAACATAATAAAACAGTCAAAATGACTATAAAATTGCATCTGATATCATCATCATCTTAGCCGTAGGACGTCCACTGCTGGACAAAGGCCTCCGCCCTAATTTTCCAAAAGGACCGGTCAGAAGCAGCCTGGATCCACTGACGACCCGAGGTCCTTTTGGGTGGACATCCTACGCTGCGCTTGCCGGTCCATGACCTCTACTCGAAACCTTCCGGCCTTAGCGACCGACGGCTCTCCGTACTATATTTTATGCCCATTGCCAGCACAACTTACTAATCCGCCGGACTATGTCGGTGAGTTTCGTTCGTCTATGTATCTCCTCATTCCTGATTCGATCTCGTAGTGTAACCCCGAGCATACCCTCTCCATAGCTCTTTGAACGACTTTTACCTTTCTTACTAGACCCATAGTTAGAGACCACATTTCAACGCCATAAATCATCGCTGGTAACATACTTTTGCTTTAAGACACTGAGGATATTCTGACTAAAATTGCATGCGATCCACAACGTTGTGCTGTTGTTTTTCGATGAGTGAGTAGGGATGCCATTCGTTAATTTGTTAAAAAGAAAGAAAGAAAGATTTATTGGCGTATAAAGAAATGAGAAACATATTGTATAAACAAAAACATTATAAATAAACACCAAAGGGACACAACTCAGCTTAGGCTGCAACAATGTTGCAACGTTGATTCTCATGACGCGTACTAGTACCACGCCAGCAGTGCGGTGCAAGTATTTATTACAAATATATTTATACTATTAAATTATTAAATAATAGAATAGTAACACTATACGACAGAAGGGTACCGCGATCACATTTTACATTCGATAAGGCAATGACATTAGGCATACGGAAGTAGTTTTTAAAAAAAAGTAAAGTATTCATCAGTACAATCGCCATTAATCGCTTATCCTTATACCTTCTAAGGTCAGCATCACCTGAAGCGTTGCTTTTGTTAATAGGAGCCAGCAGCTGCTTACCACCAAGTGGACAGTTAACCTGTCTGACGACCGTGACATTTTATAAAAATGCTAGAAGCTTTGGAGCAACGATTATTCGTTGCTAGCGAATAGTGTATTTCACAATTTTATTAAAATATCTTTATTCTTAGGTATTCCGTTATCGTACTACATAATTGCTGCATTATTTGGTGCCGCCTACTTCTATGTCTCCGTGATCTCCATAATATGGCTTATATTCTGGAAGGCCAAAGAAACTGGGGATCTTGGAGTGGCAATCATTGCAGCTTCGGTGTCCATCAACGGCCAGATCGGAATCGTTAAATTGATAATTGTATATACGTACAGGTATATATTTTAATGATACTATATTTTTTATGTAAAATTCGTCAGATAGACTCACGGTCACAGTAAAAAGATAAAGAATTAGAAAGGCAAAGGATTGTGTTCTGGCATTCCTTACTCACTCGCTGAAACCACTCGTTATTATACTGTGCCGAAACCCAAAAGCAGACATGCTGTTATTTCAGGGTGGTCTTCTGTGAGGAGTGTCTATCCCTACTTTACATACATATTGTAATAATCCTTACTGTGTAATATTATAAATGAGAAAGTGTTTATCTTTTACGCTTTCACGCCTTAACTACAACCCAAATATCATGAAAGGCATTGTAACATTGCCATTCAGAAAAGGACATAGGGTACTTTTCATGCAGAAAAAAGTACTGCTCCTGAGGGATCATCAAAAAAAATCTACGCCTGACATAAACGTATGGGCAATAAAGATTGAATAAATGTTTTAACGCCTAAGACAAAGAGCGCGGACGAAGTGACGTGCAAAACCTAGTAATACTATAATACATAATATCAATGTATTGTTTTTTAATATTTTTAAGTATACAAAATTAATTGTTCACAGTAAAAAACTGTTATTAACTTAAACATATCAATTTCCAATATAATATTTTTACACTTTCATATTTTAGGAAAACTTTAAAGGTGATCCTCGATGGTTATCTGGAACTCGACACATACGTAGAACCGAACAGTCGTATGTTTACAAACATGTCAAAAACTTTAAAGACTGTTAAAAGACGAGCTTTTTTGTTCTGGATGGCGATCATGCTCAACGGTTTCATATACGTCACATTACCTATTCTCACTCCTGGAAGACATTTAACGGCCGATGATGAAATCGTTCTTCTAGGTACATCTGCTTTTTTATGTAAAGTTTGCAAAAGGCTGACGGTTAACTAGCAAAGCTATAACACAAGCTACAAGTGCTGCAATTGCGCTGCGGACCATAATAGGTTTCAGGGATCAGCTAGCGTTAGGAAAATGGGCTCTGGCATCCCTACTCCCTCAAAGAAACACAACAGCACATGCTGCTATTTCAAGGTGGTCTTCTGTAAGGGGTTGATTACTGCCGCCAGATGAGCTGCCGAAATGACTGCGAAACGCAATGTTCTTTGACGAGCCCGTTGGATGAGTGGTTAGGGTGCTTGCCTTAACGCTCTGTTCTAGGGTTCCCGGGTTCGATTCCTGGCAGGGTCAACTTTGAAAAATCAACTTTTCAAATTTGGCTCTGGTCTGGATTTGGAAGGTAGTGGCAGGGCACACTGCGTTTTCGCAGTCATTTGGGCAGCCCGTCTGGCGGGAGTGACCACCCCCTTACAGAAGACCACCGTGAAATAATAGCACGTGTGCTATAGTGTTTCGGTGAGTGAGTAAGGGATGTCAGAGTCCATTTCCCTATTCACTCCTTATCCTTTATCCTTAATCCTACTGTAGTCGGCAGCGCACTTGCAGCAGCTTTGGCGTTGCTTGTGTTATAGGCGACGGTAGCCACCTACCATCAAGTAGACTGTCAGTCTGTCTGCCGACCTTAACTTACAAAAAAAAACTTCTAAAATTCTTTTAAGGATATTTGTATATTTTATTTGTGTAAGATGTTCATTAATCGACGATGAATCATTTTAAAATTAATAAATTAATTATATAGAGTCAATAAATTTACAGGTTTGGATCCTGTTGAGGAATCTCCCAACTACGAGATATCTTATTTGCTAATGAGTGCCGCTGCGTTCGCAACGTGCTATTTGCCAGCTAACATAGCTTCTCTGACAATTCTATTGGCTGGTTACACTGAAGCACAGATGTTAGCTTTAAGTGAAGAACTCACTCGTTTATGGGAAGATGGTGAACAATACTACAAGGATATGACTGAAGAGACTCAGCCAGGCACAGCATCTGGCCCTACTGAACTTAATAAAAATAAAATAACAAACGAATACGTTACAAGCATTTTGAAAAAGATTGTGAAACTTCACGCGACTAATATTACTCTGATAAATCAAGTGGAAGACGTATTTAGAATACCAATAGCAGCTGAATTCTTGATACTAACAATGAGTCTGATTACGGGATTACTTGGTGGTATAGAGAATACATATTTGCAATTACCTTTCGCTTTAGCACAAGTTTCTATGGACTGTCTGACAGGCCAGTGGCTTATTGACGCCAGCGTGTTATTCGAGGATGCCGTGTACGACTCCAAGTGGGAAAATTTTGACGTCTCCAACCGGAAGACGGTGCTGATAATGCTTCAAATGTCACAGAGGAACCTCTCGTTGTCAGCAGGTGGAATAGCCACACTTAGTTTTAGGTCTTTAATGAGTATTTGTAGGATGATCTACAGCACATACACAGCGCTGAGATCAACTATGAGTTAATAAGTTTCCGTAAATTTTCGGGAATAGTTTTCAGATTTTTCCGACTAAGCTATGCTAATATAATGTTCACAACTTGTGGAGTCTTCTTAGTAGGTATAAAATAGAAGAGGAGAAGCTTAGTAGAGCACAATGACACATTAAAGAACATAAAAGCCCTTTAAAACTTCAAACGTGAATAACATAGGACATTTAACTTCAAGTTTTAAGATGAATTTCTAAAAATATCTACAGACTTAGATCTTTATATTACAGTTGGCAATTCCGAAATAGAATGTGTTTTATTGTAGCTAATTTTCGATAACTTTTGATAGAAAATTATACGAAAACTTTTAGTGGCAAAGCACACTGAGTTTCGCAGTCATAAATTAAGCAAACCATTATTTTTGTCTCAAAAAGTAAAGTCAAAAGCTATATATTATTTACATTATAATAAATTTTGTCTTTCTAACAAGTTGCTTTAGTAGAAGTTTTAAAAATAATTATATATAATTATTTTATTTTATTTTTATTTTATTTATATTAGGGAAACACACAATATTTTAATACACATTATACACATACATACAAGAAAACATAAATCAACAAAGTTTCCACTAAGTTTTTATCTTTATCTTTATCTTGTCTTAGTGGCTATTTCTGTCTGCTAGAGTACCAGTATCACGTCGTCCATTGCTGAAATATTGTGATCGCCACGTGAACTAAAGCTCTCTACCTATACCTACCACGTTAAGGAACTGTAGTACTTTTTTGATAGAGGCATTCTTCACATCTTCACAATAAGCCATTGTGTGGCTTCCTAGGATGTGACTGCGCTTGTGCATCAGAGGGCCACACTCGCACAGGATATGCATTGGTGTTTCTTCTGCCTCATGGCAGAAGCGACACTCTCCCGTACTAGTGAGCCCCATTACTTTAAGGTGCCTATTGAGGCGGCAGTGCCCCGTTAGCGCCCTAGATAGCATGCACAAATTGCTCCTGCTAAGCGACATAGCCTGATAAATTGCATTTCGACTATAGGCTTTAATGAGCGCTTTGGAATGGTTCAAACCTGGCAAGTCAGTCCAGCGTTTGTAAGATTTAATAAAGCACTGGTTCCATATGGTCCAGCGAGCTAGGCTATTTGGTAGTCCGCACATAGGTTCAGGACCTATTAGCCTACCTTTTGCGCCTACACGAGCCAGTTCGTCGGCCAGTTCATTGCCTTCGATCCCCATATGGCCAGGTACCCATCTTAGGACCACTTTGTTCTTGCGCCCTAAGGTATTTAAGTAGTCTACACAGTTTCCACTAAGTTACTAAAACATATTATAATTTACAATACACTGTAAAAATAGAAAACATAGAAAACAAATAGAAAAAGAGAAAAATAGAAAACAAATAGAAAAAGAGAAAACATGTAAAAAGGCAAACAAAAATAAAGAAAAGAATAAAAGAAGAAGAAAAACAAACAAATAAACTGGTCGCTACAAAAAGAAAACTGCACGAATATATTTTCGAGGGCCTGTTTAAGGCTTCGTTTATATGCTCCTATAGGACTACTGAAAATATCTAGATCTAGCAAGTTTTCATTATAAAAATTGCAGGAGCGATGCAAAAATGTATTGCTATTATATTTCTTTTTCCACTTATTTTAAATTTTATATCTTTGAATAGGGATGGGATATATTATAAAACAAGACGTATGTATGTTCGCAATGATCTCAAAAACTACTGACGGATTGAATGAATTCAAAAACTATCAAACATGTTCATGTATCAACAGAGTGATTCTTGAGGAAGGTTTAGGTGTGTAAATAAGGGTTTTTCTAATTGATTGTTGAAATTTCGGAAAAAATCAAGCCATCTCGGAGTTTTTGTCGAATGCGCTGCCGTTTGTTGTAAAACAATGTATCAGTTGTTTCACTTTTAAAAGTCTACAAAAAAAGTCCGCCATGATACATATATGTCTATCTTTTAAGGATGGCTGACAATACCGATTCTAACTTCTAAAAAAATGATCACATTATTATTAAAATAAATTAGTTACCTTAAACATTTCATACACATTATATAGTAAATTTACACTCGTACTTGTTAATATTAAATATTAATATTGAATTCGCTACTAGCATTTCTTGATATTAATAAAGTAGAAATATTCATCGCATTTTTATTGATTTGAGTAGTTTTTGTTTTCTCTTTATCCTCAGAAAGATTTTGCAGAGTCAAGTAAGTATTTATATTCATGTCATCTATTGCGTCAACGGTGAACGTGCGTGTGTTGTCATGGACCTAGGAACAAGGACTAAAGCATCATGGACAAAGTCACTGATGTATGTGATGACGAAGGAAATATTATAGGGGTTACAACCTTTAACACAACTTCCGTAACATACAAAATTCTGATCTTCTTACCTCAACGCGCCAAAAAAAAAAGTGTAACATCAAAATTCAATTCTACTAATTTTATGAACAATCTCACTTGACTCTATATACTCTCTCAGTTAAAGAATCCGCAAACAACAACTAGTTTAACAAAAGTGAAGTAAATATCTGTGAACTTACAATAAATACTTAATTTTAAGTATCTTGCCATGTTAACATATTTACTTTTTCATTTTTTTAACTGTTTGCTACAATAAAACATGTACGTATTATGTTAATATTGTGAAATAAAATAAATTTATTATTATTATTATTCATTTATTTATTTCTTTTCTTAATTTTAAATTTTTTACAATATATATGTATATAAAAACAATAAATATTATAAAAAACTTAAAATTAGGTGTCCACTAGTAGCGGGGCAAGGCCCAAGCTACCGGTGGTTAGGGCTGCAGAGTGAGGAACCTCCTGACAATGCGTGCCGTGTCAAGAAGTACCGCCTTCTGTATCTGTCCCTTGATCCAGCCATCTAGCGAGAGCCTCTTAAGATGTTGGTCGAGGCTCTTCGCTATAAGACCGTTCGCCGAGACGACTATCGGGACGATAATTGTCGAATCGACGTCCCACATGGCGGTCACCTCGTGAGCCAAGTCGATGTACTTGGTAAGTTTTTCTTTTTCGGCTTTCACGAGGTTTTCGTCATGCGGAACAGCGATGTCGACAAGCATCGTCCGGCGCTGGGATCGGTCAATAACCACGATGTCAGGTTTATTGGCGACAATAGTCCTGTCCGTGATTATAGAGCGATCCCAGTAGAGCGTAGCATGACCATTTTCGAGAACGGGCGCAGGCACATACTTGTAGTACGGCACCTCAGACTCGACAAGACCGTATCGAATGGCAAGTCGCTGATGAATGATCCTGGCTACTTGGTTGTGTCTGTGCAAATACTCGCCGTTAGAAAGATGAGCACAACCGGAAATAATATGCCTGAGTGTCTCTCCAGGACGGTGGCATGCCCGACAGATGTCGACCGTACCGTCCTTCAGGATATATTTCCGGTAATTGTTCGTCTTAATAACTTCGTCCGCAATTGCACAGACAAAACCTTCAGTTTCCCCAAAGAGGTCACCGAAACGTAGCCAGTTCACTGACATGAGCGAGTCCACATCAGGTCCTGTCAGGGCCTTGTAGAATCGCCCATGTAGCTCCTTGCCCTTCCATACACTCTTACGATCTTCGGTGCTTAAAACTACTAGCCTGCGCCAGTTCCCGTTTGCCAGAGATAGTGGCGTGAAGTTTTTGTCGATTGCTACAACGTCGCGATGTACCCCACTCCCGTGGTTCAGGAAATATTCCCTAAGGCTGTACACCTCACGGTTATGGAGGTTCTTGGCGTTTAAAAAACCGCGACCCCCCAATTTCCGTGGGATGTACAGTCTCATAACCGATGAGCGTGGGTGTAGCATGCGATGCGCTGTGAGCAATCGACGAACCCTCCTGTCTAAACCATCGAGTTCAGTTTGAGTCCACCTTAGTATGCCAAAGGAGTAAGTGAGTAAAGGCATAACCCAGCCATTGAAGGCGCGTACCTTGTTACCTCCTGATAAAAAACTATTAAGAACTTTTGTCAGGCGGCCAAAGAAACGCGTCTTCACTGTCTGTTTTATATCTTTATCACTAATACCCAATGACTGTGACATACCAAGGTATTTGTATGTCTCAACTTCGGAGAGGGATTTAAAAGACACTTCATCTGAAAGTTGTAAATTTGGAGAATTTACGACTTTCCCCTTCTGAACATGCATGACCGCGCACTTATCTACACCGAAATCCATCCTGATTGCGTTACTGAAACATTGAGTTATTTTCAGTAACTCTAACAGGTCTTTGGGTTTCGGTGCAAATAGTTTAAGGTCGTCCATGTACAGTAGGTGAGAAATGACTTCCCCCCCTCTCCGTAGCCTATAGCCTAGTTTTAAATTTCTCAGCAGAGTACTGAGAGGATTTAAAGCTAGACTAAACCACAAAGGACTCAAACTGTCCCCCTGGAAGATGCCACGTTCTATCTTTATCGTGTCCCGCAAACCAGCGTCGCTCCCCCGATATCCAGGTTGACGAAGGACCGTGATCCACTGCCCCATACACATAGCTAAGAAGGATCTCAGAGTCGTATCTATTTTATATAACTCTAATATCCTTCTCAGCCACGAATGGGGCACCGAATCATAGGCCTTCTTGTAGTCAATCCAAGCTACCGAGAGGGCGCCGCTGCTCCGCCGGACGCGCTGGCATATGGTCATATCTATGAGGAGGAGCTCCTTAGTACCACGGGACCCAATCTTACATCCATTCTGCTGTGTCCAAAATATTGTTTTTTAAAATATGTGAGTTAATTTTTGTTCTCAGAATAGATGTAAGTAGCTTATAGATGGTAGGTAAGCATGTGATGGGTCTGTAATTTTTAGCTTCCGCGGTACTACCAGATTTATGGAGCAGAAAGGTGGTACCAGTTGTTAAAAAGGTTGGGAGAGTGCCCAACTCTAGGGCTTTTTGGAATTGCACTGCCAAGCATTCGTGCGAACATTGAAACATTTTTATCCAGAAATTGTGCAATCCGTCCGGTCCAGGACTTTTCCAGTTCTGAGTAGAACGGATTGCACAACTTAAGTCTGTAGGGCTGATAGTAATTGCCTCCATGGCTGTGATAGGTTCGCACGCCTGCTCGACAATGGATATCCAATCACCCTCAGTATGTTCGTCGGACACCGACCAGATATCATGCCAGAAGTTCAGCATAACTTCTGGGTCTGGTGGATGTCCGACGTTCACACTTTGGTTGGTCCTCTCCCAATCACGGTACACCTTTCTTTGGTCACTTTGAAAGAGACGATTCTGTCGATATCTTTGTACCCGTTCTTTATAACGTCTTACACGATTTGCCAACGCATAAACTTTTTGTTTAAAATAGTCAATGCGTTCCGTTGCCCAGGTTAAGTAATCTTTTGATTTTATATTTGTACCTATAAAGGCCTGGGCAACGAAACGCATGACTCGGGGTCTAGTGTTTCCCCTACTGAATGAGATTAGTTTAGCTATGAGAGTCCTGAACTTACTGATACGTCGCTCGATTCGCATTTGCCATGCAGGGACACCCTCGGCGTCACGCGTTGCCCGGTCAAAATTCAAAAATTTGACACGGGCAACGCGGCACGCCGCGATGGCCCCACAGTACAAAATCGAGTGAGTATCAGTTAAGTCTCTGCTGGCCTTTATGTATGGTGCCAGCAGAGTGTTCAGGGCTCCCATCAGTGCTATATTTTGTTTATGCGTTGGCAAACGCGGTAGACGGGGTCTGTCATTAGGTTTGGTATGATACCGGGAAATCGCCTCCTCCAAAGCCCTCCTCAATTGCTCTTTCGTCTTGGTACTTACATTAGTGCTCGCACAAAATTCCTGGTCAACAGGATCGGTGAGAGGCGCCGCCGATGTCGGAATACTAGCCGATTCCGGTATCAGTAGCGCAGCGCGTAGATCCTGTGTCGCTGCAGAGGTTGCGCGAGCAGGTAGTGAGCCCAAGCGTAGCCTATCAAGTGCAGACTGGTCCAACAGTTGGCACCGTTGGATAGCCCGCACCTGATCCGATAGCCGTTGAGCGGTGACAGTGACGGCTGGTTCAAGGGCCTGAAACATAGACAGCATCCTGGCACGGTATGCCGTCAGGTTAATTCCTCCCTCTGTGGCCCCATAATAGGCGCGCATGCAGTTCTCATTTATGGATTGAGTCCATCGCATGCGGCGCACTACACCACCGGTAGCGAGGGCCGGTCGCGAGGTAGATTGCCTCGCAGGCCCCAAGCGTGCCGGCAGTGGGGGTCGTCCTCTCCGCGTAGGTCTCGGTGGCGGTGAAGGCGGCGTCAGCCCGTCATCGTCACTCGACGAGCTCTTGTCGTCGGCGGTTAAAAACTCATCCGCCGAGGAGCACGGAGACGACGAGACGGGCTGTGGTGGTGGGCGTGCGCTTTGTTCTGCTGTGTTCTTCCTCGTCCTTTCTCGCAATTTCATTTAAACTTCATTAAATTTTGTATAAAAAATTTCATATTTTATGTTTGTTTTGACATTTCAATTTGTGTGACATAATGTTTGATTTTCAATCCAAAAGCTTTGAAGATATTTGTAGTCCACATTGGTTTATTTTTTCTGTTTTACACTATTCTCAATATTATGTTTTAAGTAAAATTTGTTTGAAAAACTGTTATAATAAAATAATATATAAAATTGTAAAATAAAATTGCAAAAAGCGACTTGACACTTGACAGCTGCTTTTATTATTTTATTATTATTATTATTATTATTATTATTAGATTTAAAAAAAACTGTAATTTAAAAAATTTGGCACACTCAGTGTGTGTAAAGACATACTCTTAAATGTAAATTAATTTCTCTTTGTCGCTTAGCTAACAATACCACACAAGTCAGATTTGCTAAGTTTTCAGGAGAGACAAAAAACCGTATTAAATTAACATTATATAGAGTTAAGTTATGATAAGTACTAAATGATAACTTTTACTCTAACAAAATAAATACTTACTCTGTGTTTTTACTTTCTATACAAATATAGCAATAAAATTAATTTTTCAATGCAGTATTATTAAACTGATTGATTAAGTTAAAAAAGAATTGCTTATTTTGCTTCTGAAGATGCTTAAAAAAAATAAAAAAAACAGACAGACAAAACAGAACAGAAAAAACTCTTCAAGCTACAGACCGATCTCAACCTCAGTCATGTTTATAAGTTGTTCTCGAGACTCATAACAAATTGTCTCCCCCGAAAATTCGATTTCAACCCTGGAAGCAGGCCGGGTTGTACGTAGCCTTTTTGGACTACGAGAAACCCAGACTCAGTCGAAAACTGGCGCAGAGCCCTAGCAACAGTGCCAAATAGACAGTCGCTATAAGGAGATGTTGCTATACCGTGCAATTACAGGGCTAGCAGAAAAACAGATCCAACTAGAGGAGTTCAGGGGGGTGTGATATCACCGAAGCCTGCAGCATCGCCGAAAAGTAGCTTGCCTATCGATTTTCTATCGTCTACACTATGGAGAGTGTGCATCTATTCTGTACGAATTAATCCAACCGGAACCGTTCCACTTGCGGACCACTAGGCGCGAACGGGGGTTTCATCCCTTCGTGGTCGATGTACCTCGATCACGCACGAAGCGTTTCAGTTCCACCTTCCTTGTTCGGACTGCTAAGGAGTGGAACTCATTGCCTGCGTCTATATTCCCACAAAACCTCAACCTCGGGGTCTTCAAAACCAGGGTAAATGGGTATTTACTGGGTAAGCGTGGTCCACCTTCGGCCGCATCTGCACCTCACATCAGGTGAGATAGTGGTCAAGCGCTACCTTGATTTAATAAAAAAAACTGTTTACGCGTTGGAAGGTGTATTCAAGACGCTGGACTGGTAACGAACCGAATTTTGTGGTGGGAAAAAATATGTGTAATGTTAATTAAAATACTTACACATCAACTTATGACTTATAAAACAATTCGTAAAAAAGCTAGATGAAAGATCTGAAGCTTTTACATTTAAATAATTTCTAAAAATTAAATACTAACTCAACAAAAAAGTTGAATAAGTTTTAAAGAAGTAGTTTCTAGATTTTTTTGCAATAAAAATTTTTTTTTGATTTTTTTGATAATTTGAAAACTTGGGGGTGACACAAAACTGTGGGACAAACGGACACTTCAATTTTATCTATTAGTAAAGATAAACTAAATTGTGGACGTACTTAATAAATACTTAATCTTCATTAATATACACTAATTACTTATTCGTGATACTGTAATTTAGTAATTATAACACGCCTCTATAACCTCGTATAAAAAGATTCTTATTAAACAAATAATATTCGTTTGAATTCATATCTGCGTAAGTTCCGTTTTTTACTACTTACTTACCATACCATTATTTTAGAAAATGTAAAAATTCTCAAGTACCCAACTTATTTGGTAATTTTAATTAAAATTAAACTACATAAACTGGTTTTAAAAATATTATTAGATATTAAATAATAATTTATTTGACATCTTTAACGCTGTGGCGTTGGTGGCGTCGCCACGTGGCGCTCTTTTTTTCAATATTTTTATACGATCCTTCGGGAACCTAACATTTTTCCAAGATAAAAAGTAACCTATGTGTTAATCTAGGTAATAAACTATCTGTGTGCCAAACTTCATCTAGATCCGTTGAGCTGTTTTTGCGTAAAAGAGTAACAAACATTCATCCTCAAAAACTTTCGCCTTTATAATATTTGTAGGATTTTTTAACACAATGTTAATGTAAGTTATTAAGTACCTACCTTGTTTTGTTATTTTATTTAGGTTATTTTATTTTGTGGCGATCACAATATTTCAGCAATGGACGACGTGATACTGGTACTCTAGCAGACAGAAATAGCCACTAAGAAAAGATGAAGATAAGATAGGTTAATTTATTTAGGTATTTCATTTAAACCTTTTGATAAATGAATAGTTTGTTGTTGCCCGATTTGATTAATAAATACTGAACATTTTCCGAACATTGTTAGATAAAAATGAAAGAAAGAAAGAAACAATTTATTAACTAATATTGGTTTTGACAAAGATATAAATGTATTTACAAAGATCACTAGGCTACGCCTGTATCTTGAGAGACATTTTTTAACTCACAATTTATTTATTTGCAAAAAATACACTTGAAAATCTTTGTTTATTTGTAACTAAAAATAAATTGAGGATTTAATTTATTAATTAAAAATTAAATTATGAATATTAAGGAAATATTAATAAAATGTGACCAAATCTTCCAATATTGAAAGTTATTACAGAAAATTCCAATATTTATTTAATTTTGACAGTTAATTGCTCAATGAAATTATTTATCTATAAAAATTTTAGGTTATGTTATATCATTATCCTACTAATATTATAAATGCGTAAGCTTGTATGTTTGTGTGTTTGTTACTCAAACACTTGGCGTACGGCTGAACGGATTTGGATTAAATTTGGCACACGGATAGTTTATTACTAGGATTAACATATAAGATAATTTTTATCTTGGAAAAATGTTAGGTTCCCGAGGGGTCCTAACATTTTCACGGTCAATAAAAATATACAAAATATACCAATGTATCAATAAATTGTCCTTGCGATGATAATATATGCTAATATAAGATTATAAAGATTGTAAACACTATCTATTTTTTTATTTTTTATTTTTCACTTGAAGCAGTAACGGATTATATTATCCGAAAATGTCCAATCCGAAAATCTCCTTTAACAGAGACAAAGCCACTAACGTCTTACGAGAAATAAATATGATTTCCAATTTATTTTTCAGAATCGGCATTCTAAATCTAAATTTTAACCTATTGTCGTAAAAAGATAAAATATGAAAATGTTTAACAACATCCGTATAAATGGACTGAAACATTCCGACCTTCCAACTATGCTGTGGAATATCTCCGTCTTGCTAAGAGTGCTGACGCTAAATATTGATAGCAATTATACTAAACGTAAGTAGCCAAACAAATTGTATTCGTCATATGAGTCTCATTGGTGACAGCAGCGGAAAAAGCTCTGATCACTTTTTGCTTAAACTAATACTGCCGTAAACCAGCGTTTTACAGAAATCAACCGTGAAATAACATCACCTGTGTTTCGGTGAGTGAACAATCCTAAGAAATAGCGCCAAGAAAAAAACGCGGATTCGCACGTTGTGTTTTTATGTTATTATGTTGTCTACAAGCTTGAAAAAAATCCCGTTTAAACCAATGCAAGTACCGGAGCTTGTTCATTTAGCTTTAATTTGCTTTTTTTGCGTTGATTTCTAGCTGAAATATCCGACTTTTAATGAAAAAAGACCCTTTTGTCTTTGATCATCGATATATCAGCAACTAATGGTCGCACAGAAAATGGAAGCGCAGTTTCAAAAACTGGTATAAAACCTCTCTCTACAAGGACCTTTTATGGTTTCGTTTCTATTCATGACATGAATTTGAAGAGACAAGAAAAAAATGCTATTTATGGTTTTTTTATAAAATCAACCGTAAAATTAAAAATATTGATAAAGCAATAATTAATGTTAAGCGTGAACTTAACAGTACAATATACCCACAAAAACTCTGTAGAGTTACAATTAGATCTACCCTAACGTTTTTTTTTTT
Organism: Bembecia ichneumoniformis; assembly: GCA_910589475.2. Classification (NCBI taxonomy): domain Eukaryota; kingdom Metazoa; phylum Arthropoda; class Insecta; order Lepidoptera; family Sesiidae; genus Bembecia; species Bembecia ichneumoniformis. The sequence goes on along the minus strand of OU342536.1, from coordinate 11,776,673 downwards.
TTTCAAACAACCAAAGTTTAAAAAAAATTAAACTATCACGTTAATTGCTCGTAAACACTAAACACTTACAGCTTTCGCAAGACGCTTTGATCAGTATCTACAACTAAGCATGTAAAACAAAATTTCCACCAGAACAGTTGTTCAGTCTTAAATGAGATGATGTGGAAAAATTTTCTTTATACATAAACAATGAATCCCACACCCACATATTATTTTTTGACGGACTCGAATCTATGTGTATATTCTATTAAGCAAATATTTTTTCATTCTCTTTTCATTTTTCAGGTGTCCCTTTTATCTTTTACATTTTGACTTTCACTGTGGCATCGTGTTACACATACGTATACGTATTCTCTACCTTCTGGGCCATATTCTGGAGATACATTGATGCCGGTGAGATGTTCACAGCCACCTTGATCTTCTCATACTCGGTTGGCAGTTCAATGGGAATTGTCAAGTTTCTTTTTATGATTTTCAATGAGTACGTATTGAATTAGTACACTTTTCAAAATATCTTTTTCCACGCTTTTTAGCAGGCAAACTTTTGAAATAATAATAAGACAAATATGTATCTTATTTCAAAAGTTTACGATGTTTAGCGTACGTATGGTATCTGCTTTTGTGAGGCAGTGTGCGGCTGGTTCAATTTCAAAATTTGTTCTTCAGAAGCGAGCTGTTTGTGCTATCCCAGGCTCTAATATTCGGACTGTATTTTCTGAGTACATTTAAGAAGGCTTAACATACGCTAAAAAAAGAGAAGACTTATCATACGTTCAGAAAAGGAAATATAGTAAGAAATAAATAGTGAAAACCACTTTTAAACTTAAGGATTAAGACAGATACGTTGTTCCTAATTCCAGGCTGCATAAAATAAGTTAAAGAAGAAGTTCTAGAATAAGTAATTTTTAAGTATAAGTATATAAATAAGTTACCAAATGGTGCACAACTACTATCAATAAATAAATTCAAATCATTTATCAAAAGGAAATTGTGCGATGAGGCCTTGTGTAGAGTAGCACACTATTTGAATTACAAATGTGCGGATTCGCATTGTACATTTCTTTAAAAGTTAAGGTCGTCAGATGAGCAAAAGGTCCACTACTATCAGGTAAGTAGCTACCGTCGCCAATAACACGAGCAACGCCATAGGGAAATGGGATCTGGCATTCCTTATTCATTCACCGAAACACAACAGCACACATTCTGTTATTTTACGATCGTCTTCTTTAAGGGGGTGGCTACTGCCGCTAGACGGGCTGCCCAAGTGACTGTAAAACGCAGTGTACCTTGACACTACTTGCCAGATCCACACCAGAGTCAACCACGAACTGTTCATTTCCAAAGTTGGCTCTGCCGAGAATCGAACCCGGGACCCCTGAGACAGAGCGCTAAAACAAGCACATTAACAACTCGACCAAGGGGCTCAGCAATTTTCTCTTCATAAGGCCCTTCCTTGAACAGTAAAGAATAATTGAAAAAATTTTTTGCCGAATTGGTCCAGCCGTTCTCGAGAAAGAAGTAAGTCTAAATCTAAAAATTAATAAAATAAATCTCTAAAGATTAATTTCGTTTTTTCAGTTTTTTTTTTTTCATATTATATTTCTTGTATGATGTTTTTGCAACATTTTTCATTGAAGCTATTGGTCGTATTGTGATGTTATATAGCCTATAGCGTTCCTCAATAAATGGACTATTCAAAACAAAAAGAATTTTTCAATTCGAACTAATAGTTCCCGAGATTAGTGCATTCAAACAAACAAACAAACTCTTCAGCTTTATAATATTAGTAGCAAATAAAGATTTATTTTGTTTTTTATTTTTTATTTTATTATTTTATAGATCCTTTACCTATCAGTCATCAGCGCACTGGCATCCATTCCATTCATGTCTCTCAGGTGTGAATTACGGTATCTCCAAATAGGCGTGTATCAAAAAGATATTTTGAGTTTATTTTAAATGCAATATTAAATTTATAAAAGTACTAATGATAATTTTTTTATTTAGGAAAACATTAAAAACTATATTAGATGGATTTCGCAAGCTTGATGACGTTGTCGAACCAAACAGTCGTATGCACCGAAATATTAAGAAGGCATTAATACCCATTAAGAGGAATGCTTTCTTGTTTTGGATTATTATAATAGTCAACGGCGTTTTCTATGCCTCGAAGCAGTTGCTTCTACCAGGAAGAAATTTAATGGAGGAGACTCAAATATTATATGGTATAATCTATAGAAAAATATACATATATTTCTATAAAATAAAGACGATGTCTGCTTCTGTCCGTTTCTCTGCTAACTTCTTCTAAAGCGCCCATCTGATTTTTATACGGTTTTCACTAATGGACCTAAACGGGAAATGATTGTATATATAATTTATAGAAAAAATTTACATTCGCCCCGGCTGAGGGGTCGCTAGAACTATAATATTTAAGAGTGGTTGTGAATTTCAAAATAGATAAGTAGCAAATTAATATTAACGTTAAAATAATTATTATCATCCAATAGGCATATTTTGTAAATTCTCAAATAGTAAACTGAAATGTATTGACAAAGTCAAAAATTTTTCCTCACGGCTTCAACGTTTGAACCCATGTGTCAAAATGTTTGTCCAAATTTCCCAGAACCATTTCGATTCCTGTTCGGAAACTTAAATGTGGAATGTCCCGTGGAAAGTTATGGCCGGGATATAAAGTATCCTATGACATGAATTTTCTAACATGGAGTATGCTATGTACCAACCAAAATTTACATACACAAAAATCGTCAGAAACTTTTGCATATATATATCTGATTAATAAGATGAGTAAAACAATATTATATCTAAATTACAATTTTTTTCTGATTTTAACTAGGACTACTCAATTATTTATTTGTGAATCCAAGTACTGTAGTCAAAGTAGTTTTTCTTATTAATAATAATTACTTTTGTTATTATTAATATATTATGTGTTCGCACTTTCGATTTGTTCGTTTTATCAGCACACGAGTAAAATGTTTAAAAACAGTTTTCAAGACTCAGTCGACTCTGATCCGTGTTCTTCTCTACCAACGATCCCGTTTTCTTTCGAAAAATGGCATGAAAGCCTTCGTCAATTCGTCTTTCACAGTATTTTTCTCTCAAGTTTCTCCATAGAATATCATGGAGTGTCCACAGCAAGCGTAGATTGGAGTTTGTCTGTCAATGTAGACCGATCGACAGTATGAATAAGATGGAGAATCATTCTCTCCGTCGATAATCCCGTTTTAAAACCAAATTGGTCTTCATGAAAAGTAAAATATTCGCCTAGTTGAACATCAACCAGTACTTTATCCAGTACTTTAGCTATAACAGTGGTCAAAATATAGGCCTTTAGTTGTTTTCTCTGATATCCTGTTTTATTTTTATCTATTGGCACTACTGCCGTTCTTATGAAGCAAGTTAAACAGGACTTAACACAAGACTCGTGTCCGGATGACTTTCCTCTATATATTTAGTCAATATCTGATGCTGCTTGTAAAGCTGAAAAGCGAATCATTTCTCTGTCCTATTCAGGCTCAGCATTAACCAATGAATGCGAGGGATCTAAACGATATTAAACTAGCTTTTTCCTTTGAATTCATTCGCACCCCTTTTTCTTATGTGTTAAAACATTTATTCAATCTTTATTTTACCTATATTCTTGCCAGGCGTTGAATTTTTCATTTTTATTTTTAGATGATTTTTTAGATCCCTCGGGAACAGTACTTTTTTACTTAATGAAAGGTACCCTATTTATACTTTTCTATATCCCTGATCGGTTGAATAATTAAGCTTAACAAACAGACAGGCAGAGCAATTTTTACTAATTTATAATATTAGTAGGAAGGTAGAGAATTCAATTAAATATTAAAATGATATTTATTTCAGGTTTAGAACCAATGCTCGATTCTCCAAATTACGAAATAAATTACGTTGTAATGTTTGCTGCAATTGCATTTTCATTGTACCCTACAGTGAACGTCACAGCGCTACTTATAATACTAACTGGGTACACCGAAGCACAAATGTTTGCATTGAAAGAAGAATTGCTCCATTTGTGGAATGAAGCTCAACAGTTTCCAGAGGAAATCAGAACCTCTCTAAACGGAGTTGCTTTTACAGAAGTTATAGATAAAAAAGTAAACAAATACATGAAGAGTAAACTGAACGAAATAATTAAATTCCATTCACTTAATATAACTCTTATAAAACAATTGGAGAGTGTGTATCGCGGTGCAGTGGCAGCTGAATTTTTAATCCTAATAATTTGTTTTATTGGATCTTTGCTAGTAGGTCTAGAAAGGGCTTATAACGGAGTAATGTTCTCATTTGTGATATCATCAATGGATTGCCTAACTGGACAGAGGCTGATAGATGCCTGTACATCTTTTGAGAGTGCCATCTACGACTCCAAGTGGGAAAATTTCGACGTGTCGAACAGAAAGACTGTGTTGTTGATGTTGCAAATGTCACAGAAGACGATGATGCTGTCGGCGGGAGGCATCGCCACATTGAATCTCAGTTCGTTAATGTCAGTTCTCAGGCTAGTATATTCCGCATATACCACACTTAGAACCATAATGCATTAAATTTTATAAACATGTTTAAAAATCGTATTAAATTTTTGTTTAAAATAATATGTTTTAAGTGAATAAAATGTATACGTAATAATAGTAAAAACAGTGTTTAAATCAAGTAACCATATGTTTGTGCTTGTGTATGTGTGTGTGTGTGTGTGTGTGTGTGTTTTTTACGTAAAGGTCGGTAGGCAGGCGGACGGTTCACTTGTTTGAGGAATTCAGTTGCCACCCATCTGGATAGCATAAAAATTAAGGCGATGTAATTTTAGATTCCTTCGTTTTGATGAAAACATCCAGATTTGGGGATATAAACTTCGCTGTGCTCATAAAATTTAAAACGAAAATAAAAAGGGACAAGTGCGAGTTGAACTCGCGTGAAAATGGTTCCGTACGATGTTACCTATCCGCACAATATTGAGTGATTTACCATGTTATTTTAATATCATGGACTTCTTATAGGTTTTCCTATAATCTATAAGTAGAAACTAATTTCTGTATTTTTTCAAAATTTAGGTTCAGTAGTTTCGGAGATGGGGGGGGGGGGGGGGGAAGGTCGCACAGACGGACACACGAGTGATCCTATAAGGGCTCCGTTTTTTTATTCGGACGAACGGAACCCTAAAAAGAACTCAGTCAATAGTTTAAACTCAGTGAACATAGCGCAAAAAATAGTCCGGAATTTTTAAGAAAGCAGAAAAAACAATAAAACAGATTTTAACACGTTTAATATTAAAAACTATCCACAAATGCGGTACCCATCAAATTTGACTCTTTACCGACTTGCCGTTCCTACGTTACGCATCATTTTCAATACGTAACAAGACCTACCTTCACAGGTCGGTATCTCTTTGAAAAACTTATATTTATAGGTATTTTTTGCTAAAATGGAATGTTATTAAACCAAACTACACCCTATTCTCATAGCACAAGGTTCTTAAGCATTGTTTCTGAGTTAATAGGTATCAAAGTTACGTATTAAATTTGATTCATATAGCACAGGAGTACCAATAATACGAGTCAAAATTAATTCATATCGCACCTTTTTAAAATTTATCGATAAAGCATTTCGGTTTTCTTCAAAAACTCGGTCTAAAATGCTATGTGATCGTTTCATATTCGTGGCGAAAGAAGGTAGCACATAACATGTCGCAACTAATAGGGTATTACACCCATTTTTAAAAAGTGTCTCAATTAGATTCTGTAGTGCTAATGAACCACTAAAAAAAAAACACCAAATTTTTATTCAATCGATAAGTTTAGTAAAAATGCATTTAAAATTTACATTTTCAAATTTCGCGCGTAATTTGACGAAAACGCTGGAAACCATTTTGCTCTGTGGTCATGACGTCAGTTGGCTGTGTAAACAAATGCGCCGGTAATTGACATGACACTGACTGACACTTTTTTGTTTACACAACCGTGTGACGTAAACATGGCGGCTACAATTTCATTGTGTTTAAGAACAGACTAAAAATTCTGAAAACTTTGAATTTAATTTTAAAATTTATTTTGTTATTTTACGGACTAAAACTAACATTTTCCGACTGCTTTTTGCCTAAGCTATCTCAATAATATACTTTTAGATTTTTTTTCATACAGACTAAAATGCCCTATTATCGCTCGTTACTGCACTATTTTCCTATTTGCAAAAACCAATGGCGGTACGTATTAAAACTGATACGTACAGCACTGAAGTAAAACTATAAAAGCTGATACATATAGCACTGGAGTCAAATTATCATTATGTAATGCGTTAGTATTAAAAATTATTCGTACCCTTAAAACAGTGTATTAAGTGATACTTGACAATTCATGCCCAAACATATATTTGTCTTATTTTGGATTTAAAATTTGTTGTTTTTATGGCTCCCGCAAGTTGAGACAGCTAGCGGTTATCGCTCCCGCACCGACGCAAACTACCCGATCGCTTATTTTTGAGACGTATAGCACTTAACGTGTTAAGCAATTTTGACCGAAAGGAAATTTTTCAATATATCTACACTACACTAATAGATGCTGAAGAGCTGAAGTTTTCTTTGTAGAGTTGTTGGAACAATAACTTACTCTAACAGTAACGGTGAACTCTGCAAAGAAAACTTCAGTTATCATTAAATATTTGTAATCCACATATAACATTTAAAAATATATGAAGAGGTAGAGGCACGATCAGATTCAACCCTTGGTCGGAACTTTCGTTCTACAAACTCTTCACTGTATTCTTAACTATACTGTTTTTTTTTAATTGAAAGAACTCATCGCCAGTGTAGATAAACAATTAGATAGATAGATAGATCGTTTATTTGCACAATCATGACACACATACAAAGAGAAAGAGAAAGAAAAGAAAATTACAATACAACTGTTTAACAAAACAAAAAAAAAGATATAAAAACTAATTTAAAATGAATACTATTTCCCAGATATTTTAATCCCATTGCGTGTGCGCCATGACAGCAAAAAGGTATCTGGCTCAGCATAAGCTGAGGCAAAGCACAGCGCTGATATTATGCCAGTCCTAGTGTACAAGTTCACGTCGTTCAGTACAAATTAAAACAGTTCATTCGTGAAATGTTGAAAATTCAAAATTTGATACGAACAAAACAGTTCATAGAAAAGTTAGATGATGCGAAAATGCGCAGCCGACCCTGCAGGAATTTGTTTATGGCACGCTTCAAGAAACACATATTGTAACAAAAGGCAACACCTCAGAAGGGAGATTGTTCCAAAGTTCGCCCGTATTAATTATCTCAAATTCGTCGTAAAAACTAAATTCTTAACACACACCTACATTACAAAGAAATTAGAAGATGTTGCGAAAAGTCATACATTAAACATAACTCTTGTAAGACACTTTTTTGTCCTATCTGACATAGATCAGAGACCTTATATATTTAGTAGAGTAAAGTCCACTTGCTCTATAAAGATTTGGTACTGCTATATAATGGTACAGAATATCATTGAATAGCACATATAGTTAATAAGTTATACATACTTTCGCATCAATACAAGGGTGATCAATCCAAATGGTTCGGTGAGGGCAAATCTTAAAACATAAGAGATACGAAAATTTCTTTTTAGGAACTAAGGCTTCGATTTTTGAATAAATAAAAACTGCATTCAAACTTTTTCATTTTTTTTTTTGTTAAAATAATAATAATAATAAACTATAACTAATAACAATAATAATAAACTTAAAATAATAATAGATGATAATGATATATTGGATTAATAGAATTTGTGCCTATCCGTTGCGAAAGTATCTATTACAATCCTTTAATTAATATTCTTTCAATCCACCAGATGTTAGTTTACTCGTAAATGTCATCAAATGGTATCCATTAGAGTTGATTAGAGGGTTTCAGGGCAATGTCAACTCTGAATTTTAATTCATCAATTTTTGATTAAATAACAAGTTAACAAGATCTATACCCTGACAAGTACAAAATCAACTAAATCTATATTAATAAATTATTTTCCAATTCTTTCTTTGGAGTTATTCTATGTTAAAAGTCGGCAGATAGACTAAAACCCCACTGGATGGTAGATGTAACCGTTGACGCAGATAGAAAAGGGTAAGTCACAACAAATGGCTCTCCAATAGCACATGTGCTGCTATTTTGCGATGATATTCTGTAAAACATAATTAATGTATTATAACCGCAGAACTGGTGTACACAACCACTACAAATCTAACTTGTATACTTCTGCCAAGAAATTAGATAAAGCAATATAAATTTATTTATGGGGGTATCCCCATAAATAAATTTATATTGCTTTATGTAATTTCTTAAGCAAAAATATATTCGAGCAATGTTATAACTCTATTATGATTTTATAATTGGTAAAGTTTCTCATTTCCAATTGACGCCTCCAACATTACGCGACATACTTATTAATAAAGTTTCTGAACATTTGAAATTGAATCAAACTCGCCCGTCGATGCTTTCTTCCTTTTCTTACTTGACAAATTCTTGTTTAGTTATTATTTTGGGGTTTAATTTTATGAGACTCATTTTACTGGAGCCATGAGGTTTTTATATGCATATATTAGACTAGCGACCCGCCCCCGGCTTCGCCCGGCGTACAATTTTTATATATATGAACACTCCCCGTTTATCCCTCTTTCCATTAGCGAAAACCGAATTAAAATCGGTCTACCCGTTCACGCGTGATGCCGTGACCAAGGGAAATGGAGATTCATTTTTATATATAGAGATAAAATAAAGCGTATATTGCGAAGGTCGATCCAAACGCCACAAACTTGTGAAAAATGGTAACATCTGAAAGTTGCCAACATGACATTGGAATGACCTCAAATCAATGTTTAGAGCTCATTTTTATTGGTCGTTAACTCGGTCGATATACATCATGCGAGATAAAGAAAATGTTATAATTTTAATTCTTCCATATTTAAATGAGTCTTGAAAAAATTCCACTAGTTGGGTTAAACAGAATTTTCTAAATAATGCAACTTATGGAAATAAAATTGTCCTATTAGTTACAACAATGTACCTAACTGGAAAATATTGGGAACAGACCTTTCGTAAGCGTTTTTATAAATACTCTTTTTTTTCTGTCAAAATAAATCAATATTAGCACTGCCTCACAGAGCCTTTGTTTCCAAAAAAAATTCTAATTTCCGACAAAATATATCTAATCAAAATACTTATCTATTTTATATTCAGCTGTAAGCAATGACAATGTCGATTTTTTAAGCTCAGTGGAATTTTATTCATGGTATCATTTTTTTTCCACTCAATTAAAGAAATGTTATGAAAATATAATGGAATAATAATATAATTAACAAAAATAAAAATACATTAAGTAAACTTAGGCGTCACATGATGCCTTTTTCTTTTGTATAAAATAACTATTAAATATACTTTAAATCCACCTGATGTTAGTTTCTCAGTTTAACTGTCATCAAATGTCCACTGACGGGCTTCAGCGCAATGTCGATTTTGAATTTTAAATGATCAGCTTCCGATTCGATAACAAGTTCTCTGACACTGTAAGCGAGGATTGTCTTCAGTAGAGTAATCGCATATCTTCTACCTAAAATAAAATATTACCACAGTTTAACCATACTTACGTCATACAGTCGGGCAACGCTCAATGTTCGAGCCTGCAAACTGAAGCGAGTTCGCCGAACGTTGCTCTACGCAAGTACATTCTTTGCCTGACTGTATGACGTAAGTATGGTTAGACTATGATATTACACACTAACCTTTCTCCGAGGCTTTGGTAAATGATTCCTCACAAAGTGTAAGCAAAATTTCACGATGATTGGTATTGGTATTAATAATATTAGGTATCGTTTTGAGCAGGCAGTCAAATCTATTTCATTATGAATTCGGGCAAATTTTAATGTTTAATATTTTAACATTACGTTTCGCAAATTCAGTCCTTTGTCAAATTACAAAAAGTGTCGGTTGCTAGATAATTAAGAGATACTCGTACCGGAACCCATTCCATCAACTCCCTCTCAACTCGTATTTATAAGCGTGTGTTTTGCGTGTATTTATAAGCGATAGAATCTATCTACCATTTCATCAATTAAAGAAAATTACATTAATTACCCATTAAACTACTGAAGTCGAATGTTAAAAATCCGGCCAGCATCTCTGAGTGATACTATGTGTTGGTTAAAAATAATGATCACTTGCTCCAACATTGTCTTTTCAGACACGCAATATTCGAAGAAATGCAAAGACATAGCGATCTGTATTTCATACGAAGGACGAATCTCATACGAAGACGAATTATCCTCATCAATAAAAGATCCATTTGATGGATGGGAATCATCACTATAACACCTTGTCCATCATTGTACTATACAACAGAAGTAATTACCTATACACGATCTCCTTCCGTAACTGAATGCGAGAAACGCAGCGGGATGTTCGAGTGGACCCTCCAACCACCTTTCAGGTCTATATTCCGAAGCATCTTCACCCCATAGTCTTGTAGATCGTCCTGCGCCAAACGCGTTGACGCAACAAGCGGTCCCTTTTGGAATTGTGCAAGTCCCTGAGAATGCACATAAAATAAATTGTCGCAGTTGGTTAGAAGACTTTACAGGACTCCTCAAATACTCATTGTTCTTATTTGATCACTTATTAATTTGTGTTGTTTTACAGGCGCTAACAGTACACATTACGCTAAAATGACAAACTGTAACATTTATGAATTATAAAATATCTGGTATATGGGCCAATTTTAGGCATTCACAACATTAACCAATAGATAATTAACATGCACACATAGAACCCTAAAAAATCGGCCAAAAGTGGCCAAATTTAAATACCTACAAATTATAAATTGCAGATTACATAAAGTTCCTATAAACTAATAAAAAAGAAAAATCTAAATTACAAGTGATTACATCCACACGAAAAAGAAGCATACAATTTTGCCTTAAAACTTTTAAATAGTGTCACCAAAAATGTCCAAGTTCTCAAAAAAGCTGTTGAATCATTATATTTGAGTATATTCTTTGTTTCTAATGATAGAGTAAGCTATCACTTAAAAAACTCTAGTAGGTCTCCTGGCAAGATCAACTATTTTAATGTGTATATTGGTCTGAATGTACTCGGTATCTTCACCAGTCAACATCATCAGTTGCGAGATTCCTATAACGTATGTTTTGTGCTTGGTCTGGATTTGTGTTGAAATTACTTTTTTTTATGTTAAGCTCGACAGACTGAGGGTCCATTTGATGGTAGATGGCTATACCGTCGCCTATAACACAAATAATGTCAAAGCTGCTGCAAATGCGCTTCTGATCATAGTACAATTAAGGATAGGGATTAGGAAGGAATAGGAAAATGGGCTCTGGCATCCCTTACCCATTCACTTAAACACAACAGCACACATTGTTATTATTTCACTGTGGTCTTCTGTAAGTGGACATTATACTGCCGCCAGAATTATAACAGAAACCAGAAATGTATTCCCTGACTAACTTGCAGAAGATCACCGAGAAATAAAGGCATGCGTGCTGATGTGTTTCGGTGAGTGAGTGAGTCTCGCATAATCCCTCCTAATCCATTATCCTACTAGGGTCGTAAAATCCACATTGGTGGAGCTGCAGCGGACTTGCAGAACGAAAGACCTTGCTTGTGTTAATAGGCGACGGTACCTAGCCACCTTCCATCAAGTGGACCAACAGCCGGCCGTGGACCGAATCATTATTTTTTAAATTATTCGCTTTATAATGTACATAATATATGATAGGCATATGCTTTCCATCAGAATTAAAAAATTATCGATATAAATTTACATCTAAATTGTTAATTCGACCAGGTCCAACCGCATGCATACATACTCACTTAGTGGCAAGTCCTTATCAGCGTATCGCATGACCCCGGGCACTGGTGGATATAAACGTAGAGTTTCTTGTATGACCGCCTCGGTATATCGCATTCGTACTAAGTCATCCTTTACGACCGGCCTATTACTGTCAGCGAAGATTTCCTTCATCCTGCAACACCAGTGAACAATTTCGTTTATTTAGACGCTAAGGCAGAATCTTTAAGGCGAGAGACAAGTATTAAATTCACTGATTACGAAGCGAGTTCTTTAAGACATAAACTGTATTCTTTAAAAGATATACGGGTTTATCTTGACGCCTTCTTTCTATCATCATCATCATCAGCCTGTGTCTCAATTGGCCTCTTTCAAAGCTGTCTGCCACACATGATCCTCTGCGCTTCGGATCCAACCGCTTCCTGTGATGCCTGGTCTGGTCATGGGGCTTCTTCCAATTTGTGGCCTGTATTTGAGAACTCGTCTGCGTACAGGTATACAAAATAATAAATAATTTGCAGGGAAGTGAGCGAGTATCGTGCTCTAAAGAACGTTTGGAAGCATTTTGCAAAGACGGGATCGATTTCTTGGAGTCAATTGTCACTGAGGATGAAACTATGGTACTATACTATGATCCCCTTTCAAAAGAGAATCGATGCAGTGACGTCGTTCTGGTGAAAAACCGCTTAGAAAGGCAAAAGGTGACACAATCCACTAAAAAAAATAATGGCTACGATATTCTGAGATTTTCAAGGAATATTGCTCATACACGTAAAGGAACGCAATATTCGATGATAGGAAGCTATTAAGCTAACCTTGTCGAGCAACTGCGTGTGCGTCAAGTAAAAATGTAGAGGAAAACTAAGTAAAGGTGTGCGGCTTCTTCAAGACAATGCGCCTCTCCACGCCGCCGCAGGAACGAAGGCTGCTTAAGATGTGACTTCATAGACATTCGTCACCCACCTTATAGTTCACATAAGACGAACGAAAAAAAAGAGATCCGTAAACGAACGAAAGTCAGCGACATAACCCGGCAGATTAGTAAGTTGAAGTGGCAGTGGGCAGGATACATTATATGGAGAACCGATGGCCGCTGGGGCAAGAAAATTCTCGAGTTGAAGCCACGGACAGGCAAGCGCAGCGTAAAGGATGGTTCATATTACACGCCCGTGCCACGGCCCGGTGAAGTATGAATTGGTTCATACAAAAGCATACAATACAATGAATATATTGACCGAGCCCCGGCCGGGGCATGGTCCGGTTTAATATAAATCCACCTTAAAACAGACGGCCTGATAAGGGCTGTATTATTTGGAAAAAAATTGACTGTCATAAAAAAGTTTATAGTGAGTCAACCTTAGAAGATAGACATATGCTGTCACGGCCCGTTTTAGAAGTTTTAAAGGGGAACAATTCCCTCATACATGATTTTTGCGTAACTTTAACCGTTTATGCAGCGCACGCAACTGAATCTCTCAAATGGGATAATTTTCCCGTTTTTGCAACATTTTTCTTTAAAGCTATATTGGTCCTAGCGTGATGTTATATGGCCTATAGCCATCCTCAATAAATAGACTATCTAACACAAAAAGAATTTTTCAATTCGAAGCAGTAGTTCCTGAGATTAGCGCGTTCTACCAAACAAACAAACTCTTCAGCTTTATAGTATTAGTATAGATAGTATAGATTTTATGTATACTAATTCATAGACATAGACTTCAAAATGTAATGGGAAAAATTTCCTTACTCAGCAACCAACAAATTTTGTATACGAGGTTTGGAGCCAATCATCAGCAAAGCGTAGAACAGCGTGGTCGCCACTGTCTCCTGGCCACCAACTATTATTGTGTCCACTTCAGACTTCACCCAAGCATCGGTTAAAGAGTTGTCCATCTCACTCAGCCCCAATAATATATCGATAAATGGTTTAAATTTGTTTTTACTGATTTCTGAAATTAAAAAATTATATGTATATACTCTTGTTTCAAGAATTCATATATCTTCATTTATTTGTTGCATTTTATTGAATTACTATTACTATAATATCTACCTATGTGTATTAGAAACGGGCTGTGTGTGTGTGTGTGTGTGTGTGTGACTTACTATATAACAGTATAATTTTCATTTACATAATTAGACAAATTTCATTTTAAAAAAGTTGTAGATCATTTGAAGATTTATATCACTTATCACTTTTTTCGTGTTAGATTTATATCACTTATCAGTTGTAACATTTATTTTTATGAAATAGTTTATTTTATCGTACAATTACAGAATTACTATGTAACTATTTGTTTTCGTACTCGCAGTTCGTTTTAGTAGTGATTGGGTAATTAACCTGTACAGATATAGAAAAATAACAATTACAAAACTTTCCTAGACAACTACACAAAGTTACACTACACAAGAATATTTACGCTATGATTTAGCAGACAGGCTGAAGGGTATATAAACCTAATAACCTATAAATCTCGGCAGCATCAATACAATTCAAATGGAATGTCAACCCAAATAGGATACAGGGCATACCCAATGGCGGGAATGGGGTCTGGCAACCAACAAAATAGAACATGTGCTATTTCACGATGGTCTCCTACAAAAGGTGATATCGCCCGACGAGCAGCTCAAATTATGAGTGCAGAAATCAGCGGACCCAACCACAGCAAAATTCGCTTAAAATTTAATCAAAACTGATTAAATTTGGAGCGTCGGTGACGCAGTAGGAAAGACGCGGCCTATCATATCTAGAGGTAAGAGTTCGATCCCCGGTCTTGCCATGTACTGATTAGTGTTTTCTAGAAAAAACTTAAGTGCATTTACTGACTACTCTTAAACGGCGAAGGAAAACATCGTGAGGATACCTGCATACGTCAGAGAAGAAATTCTAAGGCGCATGTGGAGTTCACAAACTCGCACTGGGCGAGCATGTTGGGCCATTGTTGAGGGTAGGCCTGTGCCCCTGTTGATGATGGTGATTAAATTTGTAATACTAAAAACATTTGTTTACCTAATTCTGTTTTCGTTTCCTGTTTTCTTCGTAGTTCCTCCATTTCTATCTTTCTTCTCTTCATTATCTATAATAAAGAGTATTCATTAATAAATAATTTATACATATAACAAAATCGTAAACGAACCAAAAAAAAAAAAATTGTACACGTTGTACTTATGTTATCGAGGTCAAAAAAATAGTTTTTAAAATTTTTGTTTGCCTGTCTATATTTCTATTGGTCTGTGCTTTATGCACGCTAATCTCAGAAACGGCTTAACTGATTTAAGTGTATATTTCTGTATCGCTGATGTATTGTAGCAAGGTTCCCGTAACATTTAGTGTTTCTTTCGTTCCAATCGGTTTAGAAACAAAAAAGTTACGCGCTCTACCGAACACCACCCCTACGAAGTTGCGGGCTCAGCTATTAAAAATTAATTCACGGACTGAAAATTCGGGCACACGGTGACTGTATCATCGATAAGTTAGTATCATGACTCTATAAATCATAATCTATACATATAAAAAGGAAAGATTGGATTTTTTATATGTTTGTTTATAATGTATAAACTCAAAAACGACTTAACTGATTTTAAAAATTCTTTCACCTTATAGTAAGCTACATTATCAGCGTGTAACATAGGCTGTATTTAATTTTTTTTTAAATTTAGAGTTTACAATAACCCACAAAAATTACAATAATTATAACCCAAAGTATCAAAAATATGAATTATAGTCATTCTTTAAGGGCTTTGCTAAAACTATTGATAATACATAAAATAATGTACTACATGTTTATAGTAGTTTTATATACATAAAAAAATTCGGGTCATACTTACGTTAACTCGTGGACAATTACCTAATTCGCCTATCAACGCGACTTGACGTAATTATATTTTACCTATTTTTTACTACAATCTCGCGGACAAATAAGAGGTACAGTGCGTTAGAAAAGGTATTAAACGTATTTTTTAAACTATTAGAATAAAAATGGTCTTATTTCTTTCTATGGGTATTTTTCTTGTAATGTAAAGTACTAAATAGGCTTGTACAATTTCTAAGTATCCTACCGCAGCTTGATAACTTTTTAACTTACAAAAAAAAAAGATTGCGAACGAACAAAGGTATGACTATATTTAAAAAAATAACTCATTTTTTTGACGTATAGTAGGTACAAGTGCAGTGCTTTAGCGGTCGCCATTTTGATTACGAAAGCTATCGAGCGCTATATTCTGCGGAACGCATCCATTAATAAAATGATATCTTTAGACACATTTTGTTAAAATGTACTTAAAATACTTCCTCCAAAATACCTCAGCGTCAGGTAATTGAAATACCGATTATAAATTACATTTTTAGGAAGTATTTTAATTGCAAGTAATTCAAATACCTAATCCTAACCATACAGTTGACCGTCTCAGCTTTATTATACTGTGGTCACAGTCTGAATGCTGAAAAAAATTAAGAGCTATGTAATAATTATGAATATGTCAGATTTTAAATTAATAAAATTTTAGAAATATTTCAGTAAATCTCACTGATCGATCATATCTTTCGTTGCCATGGAACTTTTTATCCTTTTTTCATAAACAACATTAAAGTGATTGTGAAATCTGAATTTTTCTGGCGAAAACGGAGTTAAGAGTTAGGATTGAAAAAATACCTAAAGACTTACGGTTTCAGAAACATTGTGCAATACTGCCACACATCTTCTCAGCTCCTTGTACGCTGGAGTGAAACGATATATTATATCTGAGTGGTAGAAAAGATTCAATCCTCTCGATAATAATAGTTCTAAAGTTTTATTGAAAGCTTGATAATATTCCACCGTCACTATGCTGTCCGATATTTGAGGCACGCCGAGTGCAGTCTCTAAAATAAATAAATAAATAAAAATAAATTGCTTTAATTTTTAAAGTAACAACAATCTAGCGAAGCTGGATGCTCTGGTCTACTTTCAACTCTTCAAAAAGAATACATATTTGGAGTAACTAAATGATTAAGTTGTTTGTTTCACAGTTTATTTTAATTATTAAAATTATTGTTAATTAACTATCCTGTAATCCAGTGTTTCCCAACCTGGGGTCAATGTGAAAATCAAAATGGTGCACTATATTGCTCTGTGGCGACTGTGGCACATGTTTATTAATTGCGAATTTAATAGACATAAATAAGAACTAATAACCTAACACATCAATGTGAGTAAAATATAGCTGAGTAAATATAGCAAAAAGAAAAATTTTAATAGCAGGTTTCTTGTTTTATTTTTAGGGGTCTGCTAGTAACTAGCAGACCCCTAAAAAGGTTGGATAAGGGCCCGCCGCAGGTAAGAGGTTGGGAAACCCTGCTGTAATCTTTTTTTTTTATAAGGATTGTTGATCAATAAATAAAATAAACAAATTAATATGAACAATAAAGTGTTTTATTAATTTTTAAAAGCAAACTGGGTACTCACGACAAATAACTTCCAATGTAGTTAGAGCTAGATACTTTTCCATGGCATCGAATGGTTTCTGACCCACTTCTTGCTTTAGTTTCGTCACCAACTTTTGGGCTTGCTCATTGAAGATCTCCTGATAACCGTCCACTATGGAACTGGTGAAAGTGTTGGATAACTTCTTGATGCTCCGTTTCCATATCGCACCTGAACGTGACACAGCATTTATATATCATAAAATACTCTATTATATACTAGCTGAACTCGGCCACGCTTCGCTTATTTATTATACAATATAATTATGTATATTAATTGATATTATTATACTTGTATTGTACTACCGATTAGGACTGCCGAGAGAGGAACCTCCTGACAATACGCTCCTTGTCAAGAAGTACCGCCTTCTCTGAGAAGAAGTACCACCGTGACAAGAACCGTTCGCCGATACGTCTATCGGGACGATGATTGTCGAATCACCTCGCTAGCGGTCACCTCGCTATATTTCTAAGTTTGTTTTTTTTTTACTTTCCCGAGGTTTCCATTGAGAAACAGTGTTGTCATGAGAGAAAGCATCGTCTGGCACTAAGACCGGACTCAATAATCTGATTTCGTGGACGATAACCACGAAATCTGACTCAATAATCTGTGGATTAGAAAGAAATGAAATCACTACCAGGCGCTGTGACGAGTCCGTCGCCAAGCCAAACTCGACCGAAGTTGTAAAAATACGGTTTCTCTATGAAGGTGTTGGTCACTGCTTTCACGTCTTCTGGGTCGCTCACAACTGAAAACATATTATATATTGTCATTGTCATTCAAGGTACATTTGAACCCTCATTAAGCAATTGCTAAAACTTTTTTATCATGGGACTTTTATGTAATATATTTTTGTTTTATAAATAAACAGCTGGATCCCGCGACTTCGTCCGATTGGAAAGATGTACAGACGTACCTACCACTTAATTTAATTTAAGGGGGAGTCAAACGCTAAATACTAAAAATATCCATTGTTTAACGAAGATGTTACAAGAAATAGACAAGACAATTGCTTTGAAAAAAATATATATTATACTTAAACATGTGAAGAACCAATTGTATTAATTAGAATTTTCGTTAAAGTAATAGAAACTCCACAAAAAAAGTTAGAACACAAGAAGAATTTGACCTTTATTGAAAATTCTCTCGAAAACGGCTTATTGCACGCATATGAATCCTGCACCTATTAATAAGTTGATATCAGATTAAAAAATTGTATTAATAAAAAAATTCTTTTTGTGTAATGTTCTAATGGTAAAAACAAAAAAACACAATTTCTAGGCCTGTTGAATTGTCTCCGCCGCCAGCGAGTTTTATAATAAATGTCATTTGCTTCAGTGCCCTTAATCTCTTAAGTGTTGATGTTTGCAATAAAAGTTTATTTTTGAAAATTTGGAAATGATTATTTACCTATACATATATGTATAGATATATGTTGCAGTATGTATGTAAAATCGTAAAGGAGCCGTTTCTGTACATTAAATATTTTTTCAAAAAAACAATTTATACCTACACCCTGTAGTTAAATGAACAGCAGTGTTTCAACCGAAATGCAATCTGCATTTTATTGTAGTTGTTGCGGACGGCGGTTTAAAGTAGTATAAGTTTAGATATAAGGTGTTAGGTACTAAATATGTAAGTGTATGTAAATATGAGATAATAATATTGTTTAATTAGGTATGTTAATTTTGTATAAGAAGCAATGTTCCCACAGTATAGGGCCACAAACAACGTGTTCCATTGTTTGACAAAATAGGATATTTTGCGAATGCGCTTTGTTTGTGCGATAATAAAATCCGTACCCAAAATAAGAAACGGGGCGGATATAGAACAATGGAATAGGAATTTATATTGGTTTGCTCTCCTATTTTTTGTTGTGAACTATTTTAAAGGTTATTGTAAAAGTTTATTACAATAACCTTTAAAAGTTCCTTCTAAATACTTGCCGACTGCACTCCACGTGGACAGAACCGTGAGAACGATCCGGTGAGGGCAGGAAGCCCCCCCCCCCCCGGCACGGTTAGAGAACATAAAAGAAGTGTTCACTGGAGATCATTACCCATTACGATTACCACTACCACTAGCACTCGGAGCCTAAAGAACCATCGTTTATCTCTGTACCTTCTAATAAGATTTGAACTATAGTTACAATTGCTGTAGATGATTAATTAAGAAGTAAACGACACTTGCAACTATTCGCTGTCTCCTTCAATCTTCCGTCCGGCTACAAATTAAAATATACAGTCCACAACTCATATGGTCATCGACGGCGGCAAGTCAACCGGAGCAACACCATAGACCTGCCCACCCAAGTACCGTCGCCAATAGTAGTGTTGCCATCATAAGGACTTTCTATCTAGATTTAGGGAATTTATGTATGTAAGTAACACTTACTCTATGAACAAGCCGATATAAAGGGGCGCCATCGGCGCCCTTTATGTTGGGCGCCCCTGGGCGGTCGCCCAACCGCGCCCTACCCTAACGCCGCTATGATTACATAAGTAACGCCACATGTGCTTCTAGTACGTGCAGGCCTTAGTAGGATTGAGAATAAGGCGATTAGGAAGGGATGAGATGATGGAAATGGGCTCTGGCATTCCTTACTCACTCACCAAAACGCATCAGCACACACGCTATTATTTCACGGTGATCATCTGCTATAGTTACCTAAAATATTTAATGTATAATATAATTATATAAAAAAGTTACCAATCAAAGGGTATGATCCAACCCAGATCACAAACGGTTTTGCTGTGTCTTCCATAATGTTTGATAATTCGACTAAACGGTTGTACAACACTGAAAAATTAATTTAAAAGGGATTATTAATTAATATAATATTCCTTGTTTCATAGTTTCAGAAGCCATAGAACGATAATGAAATTTACTCGGAACCCTATGCGATTTCGTATATACAAACATCCGTTTTTATATTATGTACAGATACCTACGTAAGTAAAACAGTGGAAATGAGCATTTTAGTATTTTAGTAGTTTCTAAAATATTTTAGTATTTTAGAAATGTAAAACTAGTATTTTAGTAGTTAAATAGTATTTTAGTATTTATCGAGCATACAAATAATTATTTAATTGAGTAATCCGTGGCAGCTTTCTATCGACACCTCGTGGGTTTTAATCTATTTGTTCAAAAATATACCTGATTCGCGAACTGTCAAATTAGTTCATGTCACATACTAAAATTCCTAGGTTAAATCTCTAACCGTCTGGCAAATCTGATTGACTACTGAAGATACGTTTGGTATGTGTGTGGAGTAATAACCTTCATAATTTGAAAAACAGATTATAAAATTTTACCGAGAAAGACAAATATGTTTCTATATTACTAGATGAAATATACATAGACGAAAAAATCGACTATAGGTCACAGAATATTGTTGGTAATGTTTGTAATTGTGATTCCTTAGCAAAAACTGTACTTTGTTTTAATTTCGGTAGGTAGTATGAAAGAAGTAGTATGATTCTTGAAATTTAACACTTAGAAAGTTTGTGTAAGAACTGAGACAATTTGGTCCCTCAAAAGTGATTTAAAAAATATAATAATAAAAAAAAAAATATTACAGACATTGCCCGTCTCCGAACAGTTGATGCATGTTGCCAATGAAGGGTAGCGTCGGGAAGTGAGGCGTGTCTCTCAAGAGTACGCGGGCTCGGGCTTCGTACAACCACAACAGCAGATATGCGCACAACACTACAGCAACGACAAGCAGCACCCAAGTGTACATCTGTAAAATTGAAATATATATTCAAAAAAATAAAACAGAACACGGCCAGGAAATAATGTACAATACGAGTATTTGGATCATTCTCATTAGATCCAGCTTTGAAGGTTTAGATATATTGAGAATATTTTTTTTTGTTGATCCATTGACCAAATCCATGATAGATCCAGTGAGTTTTTATTTTTTTAGATCGAGCTTTCCTAAATAAGGTGTTCAGATATTGTCAACGGTCCCTGGTACATAACAAACGATGATCTCCATCGGAACTTGAAAATTAAATACGTAAATATAGTAGCAAACGAATTTGCCGAAGCTCACAGCCACAGACTTCCTCATTATATAAATGTCGAAGCGATCCAGCTGCTCCGCAAGACAGATTTAGTGAGAAGACTAATAAGGACTAAACTTTTTGAGTTAGTTTCGTGTAACATAGGTTTTTTTTAAAAAAGTGGCGTGAATTGCGACAGTGCTATTTTCAAACGTCCAAAAAAGAGGGTTTCTTCTTAACAGACTAAAAAAGTCATTGAATTTTATTCATTTTTTAAATAAAATTCGTTACTTAGATTAAGCCGTTGGATCATCCAACGTTAGGGTGCTTGCCTTAACGCTCTGTTCTAGGGTTCCCGGGTTCGATTCCCGGCTGGGTCAACTTTGTAAAATCAACTTTTCAAATTTGACTCTGGTCTGGATTTGAAAAGTAGTGGCAGGGCACACTGCGTTTTCGCAGTTATTTGGGCAGCCCGTCTGGCGGCAATAACCACCCCCTTACAGAAGACCACCGTGAAATAACAGCACGTGTGCTGTTATGTTTCGGTGAGTGAGTAAGAGATGCCAGAGCCCATTTCCCTATCCACTACTTATCCCTTATCCTTAATCCTACTGTAGTCGTCAGCGCACTTGCAGCAGCTTTGGCGTTGCTTGTGTTATAGGCGACGGTAGCCACCTACCATCAAGTGGACTGTCAGCCTGTCTACCGACCTTAACAAAATATAAATTACTTATTAGTCTCTAGAAAATAGTACTAAAATGTCCTTTGTGAATATTTTATTTAAAAAGTAAATAGATCGAACTGTGAACGTTTGGGTCTATTGAGAATTTTCTTTCTTAGTAAATATTTTAACTATAAGATTTGTTGTGTGTTTGGATTGCGCCATCGCACCAATAATAGTCAAGAAAGCTGGAACCAGAGCGTTAATACGATTATTAAGAAAGAAGTGCATTTTTGAAATACTGAACTTTTTGAACCATCGAGCACTTCACTCAAATGTGACCGATTGGAAAACTTTAAAATGCTAAGTAACGCAAAATGAGCATTCAAAATGACGATCCCATTTTATTTACACAAATGCAATTCGAAAATAATAATTTTTCATTGGGCAATTTTTAGAGAAAATACTATAACAATCATGGTCTCTTTTTAGATTATTCTTGAAAATAAACAAACTGAGTAATAAATTAAGTAATTATATAAAAAATATAAATATATACTAGTATTATAAAGAGATAAATATTTATTTGTTTGTATGTAGGATGTAATCTTCGAAACTACTCATCTGATTTAAAAAATTCTTTCATCAATAGTAAGAATAGAATTTGAAGATGGACATAGGCTAAATATTCCACGCGGGCGAAGCCGCGGGCACGAGCCATCTAAAAATAAAGATCTATCTAAAAATAAGGCAAAAATAAAATCACTTTTACTTATGCAATTTGAAAGAAATCATAGTATCATATTTAGAAAAGGTGTGTTTTGATACTTCCAAAAGTTCCGGTGTTTTAATGTTTTAATGTTTCTCAAATCTCGATCTAATGAGAGAAAAATAATCTCACTAAATCCATCATGGATCTAGTGAGAGAAATCCTCATAATTAGACATCTCTCCCAAAATATATCATTATTTTAAAAAATACCTAAAGAACCATTGGATTTTTTTGTGTAAAATTTTTAGTATAAGTTGGCAGACAGGCTGACCACTAGATGGAAGGTCTCATCTACATCAAGTCTGTAAACTTGTCTACTGAACTTTATACTAAAAGATTTCATTAGCACATAGTATTTTATGATCATCATCGTCATTATTAAACAGACACTCACTGGATATTGGACCAAGAATTATCACATACATACGAGTATGTATTGTCAGAGCGCATGAAACTTGAAAGTGTGCTTCCGACCCTAATGGGTTTAAGGAAAAGGGACAAGTTGGAAGGGGAAGGGAACTGCGTAGGGGAATGGTTCTGAAATCCGTCAAGCACTTTAACTCAAAAACATAAATGTTATTATTTTAACAACACTGCAAGGGTAACAAGAGGTAACTACAAAGCCTGGTCTTCTGAAAAGGAATTGTAGTATTTCAATATAATGGTTGAAGTACTATTGGTGGTTACTGCTGCCAGACGGGCTGACACAGGTAATTACTACGGAACGTACTGAGATCTGCCACTACTATCTAGAGAGAGAAATTTAGCTTAGGTAATTAATTAACTAAATTTAATTAAAAGAGTGTTTGAGAAACGAGAAATTTACCTCAAATTATTTTTAGATGTTTATTTAAATAAAGATGTATAGTTAGACTAAACTAAGAGTTATTTGCTTACTTATACCGCAACTATTTTCATTTATTTATTTTAAATTCATCTGGCGGCCAACAACGACAAATGATTATTGTATTAAATCAACACAATATAACAATCAAATCGTATCATTAAATTTATTTTATTGATAAATAAATTTAATGATTATTGGTTCTTTTCAGTACATATAATAACCGACCGACAAACATTTATTATTATTAAATTGCTGAACATAATTATAAAATAGGTTGACTCATCCGCAGCCATAAATATGGCATTTATTTTAATAACCGTACTATTCCTATGTCATTATAGTAAATTTATTTATAAATATAGTTCTTTTTAATTTTTTAATTCTTCTCAATGTTTTAATGAGTAACTTGAAATATCTGCTGCGGATATTGGCTTTGCATGTCGTATAATTCTTTTATAATTTTGGCGAGCCCGTTGGATGAGTGGTTAACTCTGTCTCAGGGGTCCTGGGTTCGATTCCCGGCAGGGTCAACTTTGGAAATGAACTGTTCGAAATGAATGGAACTTTGGAAATGAAATGAAAAGTTGACTCTGGTCTGGATTTGGAAAATAGTGGCAGAGCACGCTGCATTTCGTTGTCATTTGGGCAGCCCGTCTGGTGACAGTAACCACCACCTTACAGAAAATCACAATGAAATAATAACATCTGTGCTGTTGTGTATTGGTGAGTGAGTAAGGGATTCCAGAGCCCATTTCCCTGTCTCTTCCTAATTGCTGTCCTTAATACTATGGCAGGCTCCGCACTTGCATCAGCACCTGTGGCGTTGCTTGTGTTATAGGCGACGGTAGCCGCCTACCATCAAGTGGACTGTCAGCCTGTCTGTCGTGCTTAATATTTAAAAAAAATACAGATGATACAGCCAAAAATTTTGGAATTCATAAACTACAGAAAATGTTTTATATTTAAGTACAGGAATTTAGCATTAACAAAACAAAAATTTAATAAAGGTAAAATTAAAAAAAAATTTGTTACTGTTCTTGGTTTGAAATCGCATATTTAAAAAAATACTAACAGTGGTTAAAGACGTAACCTATTTCGTCGATGGCTTTTTTTGAGAGCGTAAGTGGTGCAGTGGGAAAGTGGCCTATCATATCGAGAGGTCTGAGTTCGATCCCCAGTCATGTCATGCACTAAATGGGTTATTTTTCTATAAACTTAAGTGCATTTTACTGATTGCTCTCAAACAGTGAAGGAAAACATCGTGAGGAAATCTGCAAACGCCAAAGAAGAAATTCTAAGGCGCTTGTGAAGTCTAGTAACTCGCACTGGGCCAGCGTGGTGGACCATCCCATACGCCCTTGTTGAGAGGGTGTGCCCCTGCGGTGGGGATTAGGCTATAATAGACTGTTGACGATGAACCTATTTTGACGTTGCTAAAAGTGCGTACTATGGGTATGCATATTTTACAAGGAATCTGGTAATTGACAATTCTACTTTTTACCACCAAAAATGTGTTTTTTTTTTCATGTTAAGATCGGCAGACAGGCTGACGGTCCACTTGATGGTAGGTGGCTACCGTCGCCTATAACACAAACAACGCCAAAGCTGTTACTAGTGCGCTGCCAACTACAGTAGGATTAAGGATAAGGGATTAGGAGGGGATAGGGAAATGGGCTCTGGCATCCCTTACTCATTCACCGAAACACAACAACACACATGCTGTTAATTTACGGTGGTCTTCTGTAAAGGTGTGGTTACTGCCGCCAGACGGGCTGCCCAAATGACTGTGATGAAGTGTGCCCTGCCACTACTTTCCAGATCCAGACCAGAGCCAAATTTGAAAAGTTCATTTTTCAAAGTTGACCCTGCCGGGAATCGAACCCGGAAACCATAGAACAGAGCGTTAAGGCAAGCACCCTAACCACTCATCCAACAGGATACATTACATTTATTATTAATATTGCTAGACGGATTGCATATTCATTGTAGGTAAATTTCTAACTCTGACTTGTATGATTGTAATCATTTCATTTGTGTAAGAGCACACATCATACTATATAAAATCAGCCCATGTCTCTCCACTGCTAGATGTAGAACTCTCCCAAAGCTGCTCCCCCTTCAGGCGCCCCACGCTGCGCTTCCCAATTCATGGACTCCATTTGAGAACTATTCTACCATATCGGTTATCCGCTCAGCGGCAGATGTGACCGGCCGATTGCTACTTCAACTTGCTAATTCTCTTGACTATCTCGAAAACCTTGGTTCTTCGGCGAATTTCAGAATTTCTGGTCCTATTCACAAAAGACACTCCGAACATAGCTCGCTCCATAGCTCGCTAAGCGACTATCAGTCATACCGTGAGAGGCGACGTTTCGGCACCGTACGTTATTACTAGCAGGATACACTGGGTCTTCAAACATTGCGGCAGTGGGTGACGAGAACGTAGCTTCCCAAACGCAACCCAACCCGGCCGGATTCTTCTGTCAACCTCTTTGTCAAAAAAAATCCTGCCTAACTGGATCCTTTGTCCCAACTAAACATAACCCTGCACATTTTCAGAAGTCACATCCTCTACGGTAACAGGTCCTGGGAGAATATGCTCGTTGAAAATGACTTTCGTCTTGTCCAAATTCATATTAAGTCCTACGCGCCGAGAGGCGACATTGAAGAGCATACTGAAGTAAATATATTCAATTTATGTTAAAGATGTCACAAATAGTGATAAATATTGTAGTAATATGTCTGGGAAAAGCAACTACTTACATATTTATTTACTTAAGGCGACGCAGCGATAAACAATTAATACGGTATACAAAAATGAGAGCGCGCTTGCTTATGTCGTAAGGTCGTATGCGACAAAACGATTTTTATTAAAAAAAACTAAAATGTGTTTTAAGAAATCCAACTGTAAAATTAAAATGTATGTTTATATTAATGTACATAGAAATTTTGGAGGTACAAATTGGTCACGTTTGCCTTTAATATGTAAAATGCCTCTCGTATCATATATCCAATTACAGCCCTATATCTCTAGAGAAAACCACAGGGATCGGTTGCTTGAGAAATAATTAACTAAACATGTTGAGCTTCATGACGTCCTGTTTGATTTTAGGCCGGAGCTCAGTACTGAAAGCGCTTGAGACAATAATGTCTCAAGCAACGCCAAAGCTGCTGCTAGTGCGCTACCGACTACAATAGGATTAAGGATAAGGGATTGGGAAGATATAGGGAAATAGGCTCTGGCATCCCTTACTTCACTCACCGAAACACAACAGCACACGTGCTGTTATTTCACGGTGGTCTTCTGTAAGGGGTGTACTGCCGCCAAACGGGTGCCCAAATGACTGCTAAACACAGTGCGAACAAAGAAAATAAGTCGCGACTGTGTTGCTTATTAAAATATGCTCATGGGTTTATCCTTAATTTAAAAAAAAAACTAGCTGCTATGCTGCGTCCTCCTCTATTACACTGCACAGTATGCTTAAAATGGTTCTCTGCCTTTATTTGCTCCGATTTTCAAGTTTCGAAGCCTTGCAATTCGAAGTATCCACGAACGGATTTTCGTAGGCAACCATGTATATACTAACGAAGCTATAATCATTTTATAATTTAATAATTGAGCGCCATTTTTATATTTTTAGACGGATCCCTCTGAAATCTAAAATTTATCCAGGATTAAAGTATGTTAATCCAGGTAATAAATTATCTGTGTGCCAAATTTCATCCAAATCCGTTCAGCCGTTATTGAGGAATAAATAGATCCATATATTCTCACAAATTTTCACATTGTATTTCGAAAATGTATTTTTTTTTATTAAAAGTTTTACAATTTAAAATTTTTACACATATACTCATGGAAAACAAATGCCAATTTCTTTTTCAAACTTATTCCACATTTTTTTGATAAAGACGCCTTTACACTAAGCAAGTTTTTGTTCAGTGCTACTGCGAGCCCTACATAGTGATATATACCGTTGTCCCAGTATTGACAAAAGTGTGGGACAGTGGGCTCTGAACTCCCTTATAATCAAATTTTCATTTCACACTACACAACTCTAAAATAAAAGAACCTAAATTACAAGTTACGGTTGAGAGTGGGTGTTTCAGATTTATACTAGGCTGCTGGTACAAAGCAAATCAATGTCAACTTATCATTTATGGAAGGTTTATTGACATGGAAAAAGTTTGTTGAAAAACTGTGGACTTGAAGAAAATTTTGCTTTTTTTTTTTACTTAAGGCGACTCCAGCCGCAAAACTCGTCTTGTACTGAATTGTCGGGACTGCTGAGGGGGAGGCGCTACTTGCAAATCTCGGAAATATCTATTTAAAAATTAAATAAAGTATAATTCAATTTTTTCTTTTGATGAGCCTTCAGATGATCTTAAAATTTATCTTAAGAATTAGCTATTTAAGATATTGATTATTAAGCAAATCACACGGTTACAACATCGATATTAGACCGCAAATTAGTAATTTTTTTATATTATATAATTAAATATATTTTAAAAAATAATTATGATGATCCCCTTTCATATATATATCCTGCAGATGATTTGAGTATTTTTTAAATTATAATTATTATGATAATTTAAAAGGAAAACGGTTACAAATAAGTGGATTTTTTTATCATTAGGGGCTGGCGTCGCCTTAATACAGTTAAACATAAAGTTTAAACTGTGAAAGTCACTATTTTTCTTATGAACGGTTTACTAAAAACAGACATATTCCTCATCCAACCTCTTACAAATCTGACCTACTTTGTCTAAAGGCATTTTTAAGATACCACAAACAGTTTGATACATAGCCAAAGTCGCAGGAAAACAATAGAACTGAGGTATCTATGGGTAATTTGTTTAACTAGCAGTAGCCATATTAAACTATTAAAATAGCACTATACTATCTACTAACTCTATGGACTATGTCTGAATTAATACTATTTGAATTAAGAATATTAAAAAAAGGATAGAATGCAATTTAAAAAAGAAATACTGTTTTCTTGCACTATACGCAAACACACTAGAATCCAGGTACAACATTTAATAATAAAAAAAAAACGCACAAAATAAAAATAAAATAGATCTTACGTTTAAGACAAAGCTTCGTGCGAGTTATAAAATGTCACCTGAACACTATTCTCGAAACAACACAGACAACTGAAATTACACCATGCAAAACCACTGTATATAAATTAATACGAGCTACGAGTAATGTACAAGGCGATTGCAACTAAAGGTATACTCATCACGATTTCATTAAGGTCCAATTTAATTTGTCGGAGTTACGTCGGTCACTGTATAAAAACGGTAACTGAAGATAGGTTTTTACTTATATGTATATAGATTTTTAGGGGTCCCAGCAGACGTTGTCTGCTTGCCTGGGCCTGATAATCCGATGGCAGCGTCACCTACCGGATCCAATTCTAAATCTGGCGACATGTCCTTTATGCAAAAGCCTCCAAATAAAGATTTTAAAAAAATTGTAAATCTAAACCCACTCAAACATACACACAAAATTTTATCAAAATCCGTCCAGCCTTTTAAGAAGAAATTCAGTCACATTCACACGGACGGAAGAAATTTATATATAAGTAAAGATTATGAATAATTACGATTAGTATTATGATTGGTATAATAGTTCTTACAAATTAAAAACTAAATGGTTTTAGATCCACATTATAAGAACCACACAAACGGCTGAAGACAAAACCTAGTACACCTAGAAAAAGGTCAACTCAGAAAAATAGGATTTGCCAGAAATCTGCTCTTGGACACAGAGGGCTAATCACTCGTTTTTGCGGCTTATACGGGTTAAATTTTGAATCATTATCAAAAACGAAAATAACGAAAATGACAAAAAAAGGAGGATAGTGGTTCCCCCTTATCTTTTAAATCTATCTTTCATCTATGGCGTTGCTTATGACGGTAACCAATAGACGACCATCAAATAGACCATCAGTCAATCTGGCGACCTTTAATATAAAAGTTTTTTTATTGTAATCTTTGGTAATTATAGCACATAAAGATTATACTATTACCACAGAATACAATAATAGTACAAGTATACGTAAATATAGTGATTATAAATTCGCTTTGTTCATTAATCTACTTCAAAGACTTCAACCAATTATAAATAACTAGTGACCCCGCACTTAAAAACCTTCCTCGTTTAACACTCTTTCTATTAGTAAAAACCGCATCAAAATCAGTTGCGTGGTTAGGAGTTAGAGAAAATACAGACAAACAAAGGCGGGCAGCGACATATATTTATACTATGTAACGAAGATAAATTATAGGTTATAAAAAATACTTCTTTTAACATCACAATTTTTTCATAATACCTTACATTGCATGCTCTAGATCGCAAGGCAATGCATACATTGCCTTGCGATCTAGAGTATTCTGAGGGTATAAAAAGTCTTTCTAGGAGTAATCTGACCCTCAAAGCTTGCACTTACATTGGTATCATTGTATACAATGACACCGATATTTACAACTACGTGTCATTAATACTTAGCAACAATTAAGTTTAATCATATCTACATGACAAGGTTTTCACGCAATCTTCAGTGCAAGGACTGGTAAGATAATAATCTCTCAAACTTTTTATCGAAACTTTTTATATATTTATTGAGACTACAAGAAAAAATGGCATATTTTGATAGATTTTAATTTTTATAGTATTTCTTGAAAAAGAAAAAGATAGGTAATAAAAAGTGTGTGTGTCAGCTCCGACGCACGACCTGAGTTTTATTCATTTAAACGTTAAAATTAAATCTATAAAATTTTCCTCGTGTCATTAGATAACTTGATATGTAATTTACTTTATATTATTTAGTTACATTCTGCATACTAGACATTTTCCTATCCAATCCCTTATCCTTAATCCTAATCCATTAGTCGGCAGCGCACTTGCAGCAGCTTTGGCGTTAGCTGCTGCCATAGACGACGCAATCTACTACCATCAAGTGAACCGTCAACCAGTCTGCCGATCTTAACATAAAAAATATGGTAGGTATATTCAATTTGCCTACATTCTTACAATATGTTATTGAATTATATTTTTAAATGACTTTTGCCGAGAAAGTAACCTATCCGATTGAAAATTGAAATGGTTTCTTTGTTACGTTTAACAACGAGAACAACTGCATTTATAGAGGACCACAATAACACGTTAATTATAGTTAATGTAGCACATTAAATGCGATGAGTGTTATAAGCTGCTGTAAACGGTTATTACCTTCATGCAATAACCTTCATTTGCTTACTGAAACTGCGCCTGCGATCATTAAGTATACCTTTGTGCGTAACGACAAAGCTAAGGTTTTAAAGTTTTAAAAACTAACACTGCACTAACTGGACAGCTCTTTATATATATATATATATATATATATATATATATATATATATATATAACGTCTTGTTGGTAGGCGGCTACCGTCGCCTATAACACAAGCAACACCACAGGTGCTGCAAGTGCACTGCCGACCATAGCATGATTAAGGATAAGGGATTAGGTAGGGATAGGGCAATGGGCTCTGGCATCCCTTAACTCACCGAACTGCAAGAGGCTGGTTACTGCCGCCAAATGGCAGCCCAAATGACTGCGAAACGCACTGTGCCCTCCTACTACTTAGCAGAGCTAGAAACAACTTTGAAAAATTCATTTCCAAAGTTGGCCCTGCTGGAGAAATTAACCCGAGACCCCTGAAACAGATCGTTTCAGGCTTACTAAAGGCTTACTAAAGTTTCCTAAAGCCACTTTCCTTAAGCTACGAATAAAGAATAGAGACATTCGTGAAATTATAAAACGCAAAACTCGCTAATTCTAATAAATGTTCATCTTGTTGATCTAGCCATGGATATTATTAGACTCGCAAATCGAGGATACTATAGTTATGAATTCGCTAACGACACCGGGGGTGTATTCGAGCACTCCTTCGGCCAATGCTAATTTTGCTCTAACCACAGATACACACACGCCCCACCCAGCACTCCATACGAGCATAATTTGATCTGGACAAGATTTGATCATACGCACTCCGAGCGACCTGTCAGAGTTAGCTGTCAGAGCTCTACCTGCCGAAACGGATATGATCAAATCTTGTATAGCAAAATTAGTCTTGGTCGATAGAGTGCTGGATCACATCCCTGTTGTAATAGCAGCCGACGAAGATATCAAGCAGATTGTGATGCAATTTGCAAATGGTGATTTAGGGCTTGAACTTAACGCGAATAAGAGAAAACTTATCCATATCCACTCTAGTCATAATCTCAAAGCCATTAAAACAAATCCAAAAATAATAACCATTAGTCAAGATTATCTTCATTCGTCAAACATGCAGTAGGTACAATAATAATTGTCCAAAAATGGAACAAGTTTTTGAACATATTATATTACCTAGGTACCTAGGACTAGTTACAGACAGTAGAAAAAATTGTGTTTATATTGAAATATAAAAATTTTAACAAAGCGTTTCTTTTCTTGGGAAACCGTAACTTTTTGAATACCCTTAGGTAACTTTTGAGGACAGGGCACTGGCAACACTGAGACTGATGTTATCTGCACTGTTGCCGTTTTAGCGACTTTGTCGCTAGATCTAGCGGATTTTGGATGTCGTTAGCGACTTTTTTTATATAGCGACTTTAAAAAAATTAGCGACTTTTAGCGACTTCCTGTGTGTAAAGCTAATGAGAAATAAATAAGAAAAAAGTAGTTTAGCAACACTACGAATTGCTATTGGTTTTTTGGAAAATCTGCTATTGGAATGACGTTCGATCTCCAGGTTCGGTCTGTTTAATGCCTCTCACTCTATCATACGATTAATTCTATTTATCATACGATCATTCATTCTATCATACGATTTCTATCATACGATTGTGTCGTTATTTCTTTCTCTTTCATTCATTTGTCAGCAATCCACCGCTATTAGAAAGGAGGGAATGGATTAAACCAGTTTCTATGTTGCGTTTTTGCAGAAAAAACCTGTTTTGTGAACAAGGATAAACCTAGGGATTTGATTACTATAAATAAAGCCTTGATTATAGAAATTTGCTTTGTTTACAGCATATTTTTTAATATACTGGGTGTCCCAAGAAGAGCGCAATTTTTAAATTTTAAATAAAACACAGATATTTAAAAAAAATCGTGAAACTTTATTATATCGTAAAGTAGACAGAATGAGGTTATGTATGGAACAATATATCGTGCAGATGGCCGCCGCGGCTTTGCTGGCATGCACGCGATCTTTTAATGAAATTTTCAATGACCGTTTTGCATGAATGCTGCGGTATTTCATTAATGCAGCGTCCAATTTCCTCTTTTAAGGCTTGAGTCGTCGTCGGCTTATTCGCGTAAACCATCGACTTCAAAAAACCCCCAAAGAAAAAAATCTAATGGTGTTAAATCGCACGATCTAGGCGGCCAATTCTGATCTCCAAAACGCGAAATAACACGACCGGGAAATGACTGATGCAGCAATTGAATTGTTTCTCTGGCTGTATGACATGTGGCGCCGTCTTGTTGGAACCACATGCCCTCCACATTCATTTCTTCAATTCTAGGCAAGAAAAAACTGGTTATCATTTCACGATACCGAACACCATTGACTGTTTGCGCTTGACCTGCCTCATTTTCATAAAAAAAAGGTCCAATGATTCCTCCAGCCCAAAAACCACACCACACAGTGACACGTTGAGGATGAATTTGCTTCTCGTGAATCACTCGAGGATTTTCCTCACCCCAAATGCGACAATTCTGCCTATTGACGAAGCCATCAAGATGAAAATGGGCCTCGTCACTGAAGATAATTTTATCGGCAAAATGAGCATTTCCATGTTGTCTCTCCAATACCCAATTAACGAACTCCCTTCGCTCTCCATGGTCAGCTGGCTTCAGTTCCTGAGTCAATTGAACTTTGTATGCATGAAGATGCAAATCTTTCGTTAAAATTCGCTGCAAAGTGGATTTGGAGACACCAATTTGCTGAGCTCGGTGTCGAATTGAGGTGGATGGAGTTTGAGCGACATCATCACGTACAGCTGCGACATTCTCGGTCGATCGACCTGGTCGATGGCGCGTTGTTGTCTTTACATCAACCCAGTTTCGGCAAATTTATCCATTAATCTCTTTACAGTTGACTCTTTTGGAGCATTATTGTGACCCCAAATTGATCGCAATTTGCGAACTGTAGCCGCAAAACTTTCACCATTTTGGTAAAACAATTTCACAATGAGAATGCGTTGTTCATTCGTGTAGCGCTCCATTTTTACTAACCTCGTACCTTCTACTAGCAAACAATAACAATTGTTCAAATGTCAAATAATGACACTTCGAAAGTTGCCAGATTTAAAAATTGCGTTCTTCTTGGGACACCCTTTAGAATATTCTGAAATATTTACCGACTTCTGGCGGATATTTTAAGTAATTTTATTTCAAAATCTTGGGACTTTTTCATCAAGATCTGGGGACTTTCTTTTTTCCGAAACAGCAACACTGTATCTGACACTGCACTGTATGTGTGTGTATGTATATGTCAGATTTAATCTCCCATATCTCCAGTATTATATTACATATAGTTATTATAGGTATGTAATAAAAGTAAATTGAAAATATGATATATAAAACAAAAAAATCATAAAAAAATGGTTCGTGATCTGCTACTTTTGATTTTGATTTGAATTTCGCTTTTTATATATTGCCATTTTTACTTTACAACTGACACTGGCAAAATCATCGGAGAAGTTTTGGTGGAGCCAAAATATTTGTAAAAAAGAAGAAATATATAAAAAGAATTAAAAAACGCGAATAAAAAGATGCATAAAACGAAAAGCAAAGCTAAACAGTGAAATAAAAACCTTTAGAAATGCATAATAGACGTTTATTAACTTAATATAAATATTTTCTTGATATAAGTGATATTAAATAATTTCTATGCTCAATGATTAGCTCGAAAATGAAAAGAAATACCCATTTGTTGGACTTGTACTGGGAAGATATTTTAGTCTGCAAAATATTACCGTATTTAAACATTCGAGACTGTTTCAACTTTCGATGCGCGTCTAGGACCTGCTTGCAGATTGTTAATATTTATTTTTCAAAAATGAAATCTTTAAAACTAATGTACCAAAGTTTCTCACCGCTAACATTCAAGGTAAGTCATATTAGAAAATATTACGTTTGTTTTTTAGGTTTGCTACTGTCGCCTATAACACAAGCAACGCCCCAGCTGCTGCAAATATGCTGCCGATCATAGTAGATAAGGCATAGAGAAATGGGCTCTGGACCCCCTCACTCACTCGCTAAAACACAACAGCACACATACTGTTATTTCACGGTGGTCTTCTGTAAGAGATCTTACTGCCAAATAACTGCGAACGTAATGTACTTTACAACTACTAAATTCTACTTATTAATACTAAATTCAATTTGCACTTTCAGGTGTTTGCAACTACATGCAGTAAATTGACAATTCTTAATTTAAATAGATGTCTGACCATTACGGACTCGGACCTCATTCCTGCTTTACTTAAAAACTCCAATCTAATTAGCTTAAACCTCAGTCAGTGTAAAAACCTCTCTGCAAAATGTTTACAACCAGTCATATTGTACTGCATCAACTTACGGATTCTAAGACTGGCTCGATGCGCTTGGTTGACCACGGGTGCGATAGAAGCTCTTGCATTACACCAGAATAAATTGGAAGATGTTGACTTATCGCACTGCGTGTCCCTTACGGAGAGTTGTATAGTGATTTTTATTAAAAAGTTTAAAAACTTAACGACTTTCAACTTGGAAGGCAATAAACAAATAACCGACAAGTGTTTGCTCGCCTTGTCCAAGTACAGTGTCTCAATAAAGTTCCTCAATTTGCGCGGCTGTCCAGATATTACAGATAAAGGAGTCAGGTATGAAAACTTTTCTATTTGTATTGTCTATACCAATATAATGGAAGAGAGAGGGTGGATTTGGTATATTTGTTTGTATGTGGATTAATCTCTAGAACTATTTGAAACATTCTTTTACTATTT
Source organism: Bembecia ichneumoniformis (assembly GCA_910589475.2). NCBI lineage: Eukaryota > Metazoa > Arthropoda > Insecta > Lepidoptera > Sesiidae > Bembecia > Bembecia ichneumoniformis. Next base: position 11,741,013 of record OU342536.1, on the reverse strand, counting down.
GAAAGGTACATTATGCCAGATGCACATAGGGTATATATTATCTCTAAATTGCTCCTGGGCCAAGCCAGAGCGTGTCAGTCTAGCAAATAAAATTATTCTTCATGAGAGAAGAAATATCACATCACAACATTAGAAAAGGCAAAAGAATCTGATATCACATCACCATGATAAACTAAAAATATTCCCCATTCAGCATAATACTACAAACATGGTATTTTATGGATCCACACTATGTATGAGGCACATGGTGCCTAGATGGTTCGCTCGCCACATAAAACCTGGTAATGTTTGTTGTTTCATTATATTACAAGTAATGTCATAGTGTAGATGTGGTCAGGTACTCCCAATTCTCTATGCAACATACATATTTAAAACTACCCCATTAAACTCTGTTTTAGGCCCTGGTATTGATGAAATAATATAAGTATTGATGAACGAAAGAGGTGGGAATATGAAATAATTGAGGTGGCAGGTAGGACATGAAGGATTGCACAGGACAAGAGTGGAAAAGATTGGAGGGGAGGCCTTTGCCTTTGGGCAAACAGAAGAGAAGAAAAGTAACAATTTAAAAAAAATGTAAAATACATTTTTCTGAATAAAAGGCTTATAAGTGTATTTGTGATTCTTGTGCAATTATAATTATATGTATATGCCACTGAACGTCTTTCCCTTTTTTTTCAGTCAAGGTTGACAGTCAGGTTCCCTTGATGGTAGGTGGCTACCATCGCATATAACACAAGCAACGCCACAGTTACTACAAGTGCGCGTTGCCAACTATAGTAGGATTAAGGATAAGGGATGGGATCTGTCATCCTTTACTCACTCACTGAAACCTAACAGTACATATTCTGCTATTTCACCAGTAGTCTTCTGTAAGGGGGTTGTTACTGCCACCAGAAGGATCTGCCAAATGTATGGAAAACAGTGTGACCTGCCACTACTTTCCAGATCAGAGGCAACTTTAAAAAATTCTTTACCAGTGCCAGTAATCAAACCCGGACGCTCGAAATAGAGTGTTAAAGCAAGCACTGAAACCACTCATCCGATGGGGTCATCAACCCATTCACGATGTGAATGATAAATTAGGAAATGTGTGAATGAATGTATATAATTTTAAATAGTGAAATGTTGTCAGTAAATTTTCAGTTTATGTTTTATTTTTTAAACGTAAATTCTGATTATTTTTTTATTTACCATAAATATTGTATTTCAGAGCGCTTGCATTGAACTGCACAAAACTGGATGGTCTTCTGGTGAGGGGATGTACCAAAGTCACGGAAAATAGCCTAAAACTTTTAAGGAACAAGGTACAACTCGACAGGAATGTATTTGACCCGGTACCCATACCAGTGTTTGTACAAGTTTGAAGTAAGTGTTGAAAATATAATATGTATTTATTTATTAAAAATATTCTTTATATAGAGACCAGGGTGTATAGACACAAAATCCATGACAAAAAATTGTATTAAAGTTTCAGTGATAGATAACAATTTTGGAATCAATATTTAAAATTATCTTTTTTTGAGATAAAACGTGTATATGATGTGTACACAAACATTAAATAGGAACATTTCTACTAATCTTTTATTTAACCAAAAACGGACGTTTTCCAATGACTTAGTCCATTAGAAAATTTAATTTAATTCATTTTTGCAAAGAACTTGTCTGAATGTTGCTAGACGTTCACAAAAAACATTGATAAATAACGCTTCAAAAACTTTGAGCTGTTTATACTCAGCCCCTGCCACTGCTCATGTTGCTGCCGGAATTATTGCGCTAAATACTGGTGCAACATCGACGCGGGTGAGTGTTCACATGCAGCCCTCAAACTCCTTTACTGAACCACTCTCAACAAAAGCAGTCGTCAAGGTTGTTGCAGTGAATAGATGCTATCTTTTTTTTAAAGGGGTCGAATAGACATGAGCGATTTCTTGATCCATTTTAATACCTCTATTGTTGGAGTATTATCCAAATTATTTCTGATGTGATTCGACACATCGTGTACTTTATGTTTTGATTTATGATTTTTACTCGTTTAATTTCTCCATAGCTCCAAAATTTTATTATTATGTCTTTACTCCATTCCAGTGGCGATGGTTTAGGCGGTGGCATTATTTTTACAGCAAATGCTGACCCCGGAGTACCACTGTGTAATTAATTAAGCACTAAATAACAGCACAGAAAAATAAAATAATTTAGCTCCACACAGGACGTTTACACGTTGTTGAAACGTGTCGTGTAGGTTCCATGGCGAAATGTCACGTCACGACTATATGTATTGGCGCCAAATTTGGCAGCTATCGCTTTACCAAGATGGCCGCTACACGCTGTCAAGCCAATCTCCCTTATGTTTCAATACTTCACTCAATGTCGTAAAACTCAGTAAAGGTCGGGTTTGTTTACGTTGCTGGCGTTGTCTTTATGGCTTTACTTTATTGTCATAAAGTGCAAAATCCAATCTTTTTATATTGTAGTCATCGGACAGACTGTCAACTTAATGGTAAGTAGCTACCGTCGCCTATAACACAAGCAACGCCACAGGTGCTGCAAATGCGCTGTTGAACATGGTAGAATTAAGGAATAGGGAAATGTGCTCTGGCATCCCTTACTCACCGAAACACATCAGCACACATGCTTTTATTTCACGGTGGTATTCTGTAAGGGCGTGGTTACTGCCGCCAAACGGGCTGCCCATATGACTGCGAAACACCCTGCCACCATAAAAAGACTTAGTCCCTGTATTGTAAATTATAACGTAAGTTATTCTGATTCACTGTTTAATTTCATCGAATTTAGTTCATTGTTTTTGGGTGAAATAGTAACAGATTTGAAATTGTTCTACCATGTTATCTATATCGACTTTAACAAGTGAATTTAGCTTTAATTATTAAATTATGAGATTTTTTTTAAATTTATCAAGAGTATTGCTAGGAAACTCCTGTAAATGTGTACTTAGTGTATATATTAGTTCTTCTTGACAAAGCCAAAACTTTAGTAGGTATACTTATTATTTATATAATAGCAATACTTCTAGTCAGTATTTAAAAAAAATGTAATATACTATGTAAGTACAACACACAAAACGGAGAATGTTACAGTAAGTACCGACTTGTAAGTTTTTTAATTAAAAATAAATGTTATTATTCACATTGCTTGAAAAAAATGTTTACCTACTTCCACTAATCATTCCACAGAAAAAGATACTTAATTTAAATCAATTGTGACTTTTTTTAGTTAAACTGGGGACGGGGTCGTAGACCATTTTAGAACAATTCACAGTTGAAACCGCAATGGCGACATTTGGATTAAAATAAAACAATTTCCTTTTCACAAAATTATATTTTGTGTAGTAACACCTGCTACATGTTTCTTATTTTATATTTACAACATTATGATATACTACACATTAGTAACAATAACATTTAAAATCTTAAACGAGCAGATCTTATAAATTATTTAATAGCGACGCTGAACCATCCCTCACAGTGGTCTCAATCAGATTCTGTTGGCAAATAAACGAATTCCAAACATTTATTCCAAATGTCTTAATTGATTTCAAAGTGACATTGCAATCCCGAAAAAAGTTTATTATGGGACAAATATATACCTTTCTTCGCTTTCTTGGAGTTTCTTTCGTAGATTTTGACTTCAAAAAAGTGATCTTATCCCATTTTTGAGAAATAAAAGATTCGATTTTACCATAAATTTTGTAATAGATTGTATACAATCTTCTACAAAATAGTAGACAATAAAATACGTTAACTTTTATTTTGTAATAATGCAAATTTCAAATACATTAAATAGAGCATCTCCAAAAAAACATTTCAAGTAAAAAAAAATATTCAGGCCACTGTGAAAGACTCGCTGACAACTAACTAAACACTTGGAAAATACTTCAAAATATTCCAAAAAAAAAAATTGCAGTGTTTTTACATTTGGTAATAAATTACTGGGACAAACAAATGTAAAACCGGCGAGGGAGATTAAGCATTAAAAAAAAACCGTAACCTATACACAAAACGCTAGTGTAAAAAATATATTAAAAAAAAATTGTGCATTTAAAAAATAAAACATCAAATTAGGCCGAGGCTAAGCGACCCGAACTTATCACAAGTTTAATTTTTCTTTAAATTAATTCTCTTACAGTTTGTTAATTTACGAATCATATAAATTTAATATATATACAGCCTTGTGTTAATGTTACAATATGTTACATCTGAAATTAAGCAGGGGACGTGTGTAGGCACTTTATAAAATAACATATCTTATCATAAATAACACTGTTAGTTCCTGTACACAAAAAAAAAAACAGTCATTTCCCACATCGTGATATACATATTACAAAGGAAAAAACTTTACATTCGATGCACAAAATTGAATTGCACTTGCGAGGAATCAATTTTTCTCTTTGGGATCTCGTAGCACAAAATATCAACCTGCCAACACAGTCACATATATCAGATATTGCACTAAATATTATGTCGTTTCAGTTCTCCACGCGCCATCACTATTTTAATTACTGTCAATTTTGTACTTTTAAATCAGTTTTATGCTTCGTCAATCACATCCATATATTATTATGCTACTGAGGCAAACAAAACATTCAACCCTATATACACATATAATGATTAATATTAAAGTTAAAAAAAAAGAATCTACAATCTAGCACAAGCGCTACTTATTTTGTACTTAACGCCTCAAACTACACTATGCTCCTTTTGGTCACAATCACGGATTTTATAAAACTCGCAACATCATATGTCTTTCACAAATTAAATGAAGTTGTCATTTCAACATACTTTCAGTTATGATGGCGAATTCCACGATTAGCTTTAAGTTGCACGGCGCCATCTGTGGTTAAAATCTGCCAATATTTTTCATTCTTAGTGAATCTGGAACTTCAATCAAATACTCTGATGCCATTCTCTGAAATGTTGTCAGTGCTCGCCTCAAACTACACTATGCTCCTTTTGGTCACAATCACGGATTTTATAAAACTCGCAACATCATATGTCTTTCACAAATTAAATGAAGTTGTCATTTCAACATACTTTCAGTTATGATGGCGAATTCCACGATTAGCTTTAAGTTGCACGGCGCCATCTGTGGTTAAAATCTGCCAATATTTTTCATTCTTAGTGAATCTGGAACTTCAATCAAATACTCTGATGCCATTCTCTGAAATGTTGTCAGTGCTATGTCCTCAGCGGAGTCCAAACTGTCTGAACTCGCTGCACACCATAGATATTTGTCTCCAACTTCGACACAACCAACAACAGTTTTGTATGATCGTGTATAAACGACTTATTTAATCAAGGTAGGCTTTTTAAGTCCACAGGAATATAATGCAACTAATGTTGAATATCCTCCACAAGACACCGGATGTGTTGACTTGTGCTACGCCATCTATACGTGGTGAACTATTAGCACTTGTGCTCTCAACATTTCGTCGCCAGAAGCGATAAGGCCACTCTTTCATAAAATTATATCCTGTATTTTAGTCCGATATACTTTTCATTATGGCACCACCTGTGGTCAACTTGGTTCATAGTCAGACAGCTGACCAATTGACTGTCACTATGGGATCTTTTAGCAGCAAAGCCAACCAAATAGAGACCATCTAGAGACGTCACGAGGAGGAAGTCGGGAGGTGGAGCCACCCGTAGTCAAGTTATAGTCAAACGGACCCGCAACGGGTGTGGCCCCTCGGCTACCGACGCACAGTCGAATTGAGGGTCTGCATGGTGAGGGGCGGTGGCGGGTTGATGTAGCCGTACGTGTAAACGTTGGACTGCTGCGCGCGCGGGTCCGCCGACGGGTACTGGACTGGGACGCCCGGCACGCCCGCCACGCCCGTTTGCACGTTCATCATCTGCACGGGCAGATTGTTGAACTGCTGCTGAGGCACCCGGTACCCATTCAGCCCGTACTGGCTGATGATGTGCGTGTTGAGGTTGGGCGACATTCGCGACCCACCCGCCATCTGCATGTGCTGCATTGGACTCAAATTACCTGTAAAGTGTAGTATTTACTTCATTAGAAAAAGCGGCAAGGACGAGGTTGCAAGCAAAAGCTAGTCATATATATTGTTATTATGTAAACATAGCCTTTGATAAATCTATATATGTGAAGCGAAAACTTTGAAACCCTTTTTAAGGAAATTGCTCCATTGGAGGAGTGAAATATAACTATATAATATTTCACACACATACACGATTTACACTAAGTATATAATATGTAAACTCTTTTGTTTCGACCACTGGGCGACCTCTAGTAAATATTACGTACATCGGAACGTGTGTTTGCTTTTGCAAACTAACCATCAATTTGTCAAATTCTGACATTAATACATACAAATTTAAAAACAAGGTCTGAAGAGATTTTGGTCAACTATTAACGTTTACCAATTATATTCAAAGGAATTAAAAACTAAAATTTTGAGCTTTATTGTTTTTCAATATGTTATAAACGAATTTTATCGTGATAATAAATTCTTTTAAGGGTGATCTGGTAAACAGTTGTGCCAAAAATAAGAATGCCAGACTTAAATTTTTTATTTCTACTGATCATAAGCTATCAAATAAAATAATAATTGATAATTAACACTTATGTTTTATGTATCGTTTTTCAAATAATAATAATAAAAGTTTTGGTCAAGTTACGAATCGCCAGACCAGCGGTTTATTAAATATCCAGAAAATAAATAAGGATATTTTGGTACTTATACCTGATACCTACGTTTTTCAGTGGTCGCCGCTTAGACTATTAGGGCCGGAGCTGACTGACGATAAGGCACGGCACAGCACTTTTCCTAAACATTTCTTTTCAACCTTACTGCAATGATTTTAACACTCGCACTCCTTTATTGCCGCGACGTTCCGAAGCATGCCGAGGGATCATGTAACTCTACGGCATTAGTGAGGGCTAAAATCATTGCAATAAGGTTGAAAATAAAATGTTTAGGAAAAAATCCTTTGCTGTGCAGAGTCATGTCGTCAGTCAGCGCCGGCCTTTAAAGAGTAACTTCACGTATTCAACTCCTTTCGCGTTTGGCTCCGCGTCCATTCAGTTTTAAAGAGCGTAAAAAAAATGCTGTTTTCTAAGGACAACAGCTGAATTGAGCTGAAGAAATGTAAAGTTACTTCCTTAATGTCTTATTATATATTTATAATGTCTGTTTGTAAGTAATGTCAAAATAACTGTTTTTTTTTTACTAAATGTATATCAAAGTATGTAATACAGCAGACACTTATAACAAAATAACTCTCTTAATTCTTTAGTATATCTTATAGTTTAAAGCTTTTTATGTCTAGTGTTTGATTTTAATTTCTATGTACACATGTAATTGTTGGTTGTGAATGTTGTGGATACCTATAATTGGCACATATACCAGCTGTTATAATTTGTCAATGATATGTTGTATAATCTAAATATATGTGCTGTTGGAGTCTCTAAAATAAAATAAATAAAATTCTTCAGGGAAATGCGAATGGCACCTCCATAAGTGAAGTTTACTCCCTTAGGGTCAGTTCAAACCGAAACGCGACGCAGCAAGGCGCATCATGAGGCTATGTAAAGCTATGTAAAAGTATCGTTCGCACTGCTGCGTCTAGGGACGCTACAATATACGTATGTCGCAGCAAACTTGTTCAATTAGGCATTCAAATGACAAACTAAGGTCATCAATTTAATGGCGCAATTCAAACAGCCGCTTGAATGACATTCAGCGAATTAATCAAAGAGCTATTCAAGATAATGACTGCACAATGAAAGTGTCTTAACAAATTTTAAGTTAATTTAATTACTATTTCACAAACTTATTCTTGATTCGTTAATTTGTTTCCTAAAAAAAGAATTACGTTCTTGGAAACCTATGACTGGTTCGGACAGGTGATCTTGCTAAAGTTCGTAGATTTTAAAATCGCAGGCATTTAACGACAAGCGGCCATCGGACAAGTTTGGCGCAATGCGTCCAGCAGTCAGCACGTGGGTGAACGGACGACGTTAATATATTGAACGATATTTATTGTTTTAATTCCACCAAGTAGCTGTGTTCCTTGAACACAGCTACTTGGTCATATACTTAATCATATGTGTTCCTTGAAATACCCAAGCAAGCAGTGTTTTAAATACACAAGCATAGCTAACTCCTCGACTTCCACAAAAAATCAATCTGTATAGTCAACTAAGAATTCTTGGCCGTCGCGACCTGGCCGCGTATACGCATGTACGTTTAGAGTTATAGATACATTTTATAAACTTTTACTACTACTTTATAAATTATAAGAGTTAAAATTTATGACATTACGTTTCTAAACAGTTTGAATGACAATCAGCTGAGTTATTTATTCAGTTTTTCATCAAAGGGTTAGGCTATTCTGCTTGGTGACGAAATATGGACTAGCCGACTCTTTTTTTAAATGTAGTAGCTGAACTTCATTCAGGCCGTTGATTGAACTTGATGCTAATTGCAAAAAAAAATTGAATATCAGGACTTAACTTCATCTTATGCAAAAAAATAATTGTTTATTCTGTGTAAGTACCTACTGTATTACATACTTTTTGAAATTACAAACAGACCTTTAATTTCATTTATTAAGTATAGATAACAAATAAAGAGGAGCACTCACTGGGTGCGTTGCGGGTGTTGCGCGGGGCCGGTGCGTCGATCTGGTTGTGGTAGTACTTGGGCCCGGCCGGGTGGTAGTGGGCCGTCACGCCTCCCACCGATGGGGGTGTGCCCACCTGCTGCGCGTACTGGACGTAACGTTAGTGTACACACCACTGCTACTACATCTCTCTCTGTCTGTCTGTCTCTCTCTCTCTCTCATCATCTCTCTTCCCATCTTTCCCATACTGTCTTGCCCACCATCATTGATTTTATCAACAACCATTGACCCACACATCCTCATATATATGTGACCTATGCCAGATAAACAATCCCGGCAGCCGTCATGACTTATCTTTTTCTGAGACTGTACTGATCAAGTGTACCTTATCTTAATCCTACCATGGTCGGCAGCACACTTGAGCACCTGTGGCGTTGGTTGTGTTATAGTCAACGATAAGCACCTACCATCAAGTGGACCGTCAGCCTGTCTGTCGACCTTAACATAAAGAAAAAGTTTCATAGCACGGGAAGAGAAAAGGTGAGCCTGAGCCCCTGGAGGTATTTCGTTTCTTTCTAGATTTTGTTTCCCGAGCAAAATTGCTTCAAGGGCTTATTTCCTCCACACAAGTTATTCCTACTTTAACCCACTATAGTCATAGATGACATACCAAATAACTCATAGTGTATCCATCCCATTACTAAAATATATAGGGCCATTGGGTGATATTTAACTATGTATTCCCTCAACCTTAACCAGACTAGGATAAACAGTCCCAGTTATGATAACTTGATTTACATTACAATTGAAGCTGTTCTTAACCAACAGAGCCTCTTTAATTTGAGTATTACTAATACCATAATTTCTAATAAATTATGGTTGAAAATTTTTAAATAACTTCCCAAATCCCAATAGCAATTAATATTATTAATTGCGAATTTTGTATGTTTGGACGGCTAAAGGAATTTGAAGTTTGGGACACACGTAGTTTTATTACCTGGACTAACATATAAAATACTTTTTATCCTGGAAAAATGTTACATTCCCGTGGGATTTTCAAAAAACTAAGTACAGCGCGTACGAAGTCGTAGACACAGCTAGTCTGCCACATTAATTATATAAACATATTAATTTTGCTAAGGATTCAAGTAATGATTCTAAAGTACTTTAATTTAATATTAAAATAGTTATAAAAAAAATTGATTTGATATCGATAGCTTTTAGTGCGTTACGATGATTCACAGGAACATCACTATTACGTCGCCCGCAACAATAAAGTGTGATTTTTTTTTTCATGAGCACTTTACTGTCAAGAAATTCGTAAGTTAGGCGTGCCAATGTGAAAAGTAAAATAAACGATAGCCGTATAACACGGCTATATTGAAAAGAATCTACCAATGTGTAAATAATATCGATGAGCAGTGTGTATCTAGAATGGACCATTTACCTGGGGCGCTGGCGAAGTGGTAGGATGGTGCTGCGGAGCATCCGCCATTTGTTGCAGTTTTGCTAAAGAGCAGGATGGCGCCCAGCCGCCGTGGTACTGCTGCTGTTGCTGGAACGACAGGTAGCCCCCCTGGTAGCCCCCCGCAGCGGTACCGCCGCCACCGCTCTGCATCACGCCGCTCCCTGTCCAATCATACATTATTGGATTTCGTTTAGAATACTTAATAATATTATAACGGCGAAAGTTTAATATAAATATTATAAAAAAACGGCTTTACGATTTGGATGGAAGTTAGCACACAGATAGTGTGCTAAATTACCTGGATTAAAACATAAGATTCTTTTTATCCTGGAAAAATGTTCAGTTCCCGAGTGATGGTTTCAAAATATTAAAATCTAGGAGCCACCGTCGCCACTGCGATAAAGAATTCAGGCGTTATTTCATTTTTCAACGCAGCCGAAGTCATGGGCACTAACTAGGAAACTAAATTAAGAAGACTAACTAACTAGTCTTCTATATAAATAAAAATTAATGTAAGTATGTTTGTCTTCTATGGATTCCAAAACCGCTCAACCAATTTAAATTTTGTTCTCACTTATGGAAAGGGGGAACGGGTAATATAGTGATTGGTTGAATGTGTTAAGACAACTGACCGTGCGGCTGGTGCGTCGGAGGCGTGACTCGATGGCGAGCGGGCGGTGTAGCGGCTCCACGCATAGCGGCCGCTTTGCTTTCAGTGCCACCACTCGTACCACTCCTGAAAATTTATAAATATTCTATTATACACTTTATTAAACGAGTACATAATACAATGCGTCCCAAAAAAAGTGCTCAGATGAAAGACGCCAAAATCATCGCCAAAATCGTCATCAAATAAAAAACATAAGCTTTTTTAAATAATGCGGAGAATCGACGGCCGCTCGGGCCGAAAGGTTCTCGAGTGGAGGCCACGGACGGGCAAGCGCAGCGTAGGACGTCCAACCCACAAGGTGGATAGACGACCTGATAAGAATCGACGCCGGATCTAGGCTGCTTATACTCTTATTGGAAAGTTATGGGGAAGCCGTATGTCTAGCAGTGGAAGTCCTACGGTTGAGAAGATGATAACTGTCTTAGGAAATGAGATTTTGTAAGATCAATAGACAGGCAGATGGTCTACTTGATAATAGGTGGCTACCGTCGCCTATAACAGTCGTTATAAGGTTTTAATATACAGCGGTTATATGGGGTTAGGTATAGCCCAAACGGGCTGCCCAAATGACTGCGAAGCATAGTGTGCCTTACCATTACTTTCCATATCCAGAACAGAGGCAACTTTGAAAAGTTAATTTCCAAATTGGCCCTGCTGAGAATCGAACCGGAGACCTCTGAGACAAAACATTTAAGGAAAGTACCATAACCACTCTTCCAATGGGCTCGTCAAATGGGCAATGTCTTTTTCCAGCTTTTATTTTAAGGTGTTTAGTGTTGACAGAGTTCAAAAAGTGAAAGATTGCTCACCTATTTCTATTGTTGATCTTCTGTTGTTTAGGCGGCTGGTTCGGCTGAGTCATGATGGAAGGTATGTGTATCGAGGAGTGAGGGTACTGGGGGCTAGGTGCCGGATGCATGTGCATCATTGAGCAAGGCGAAGCCAGGTCAGAACCAATGCTGGTGGGTGATTCAAGACCCAGCTGACTAACGTCCAGCTCACAGGCTGGATACTGGACTGAGTGCACTGAATTACTTGTAGAATCCGGTGTGTATACACCCATCGACTGCAAAGCTGGACTTACTGCTTCACACATCTCCTCTTTTCCGCCGGTCTCCTTGGGCGACTCCTCTTTTTTGGCATGCCGTGACTTCTTGTCTATGTCGATTTTATCTTGACAAGGACCATTCTGGTTAAAAGGAGTCTTGCAGCCAGGAGACGTGAGGATTTGCGGGCTCTGTTGACGGTATTCGGCGCAACTAGTGGCGACCTCTTGCTGTTTGTTAGCATGTCTTTGCATCATTTGTTTCATTTGTGCCTCGGAAGTGTTGTGAGATTGTGATTTTTTTGAATCGCACTGCGTCTGGCAAGCGGTCGTGGTCTTTGACTGCTTTGAGGGCTTACACTCATTTTTTTGACTACACTCAGCCTTTGATGTGGGCACCTTCGCCTCCTTGAAATGCGGAAGTCCACTTGTAGCATAAATGCCACTGGACAGCGCACCATAGGCTATGTTATGCAAATCCTTCTGATCGTATTTCGGATGCAGTTTTTGTGGAGATTTTTGCATTTGATCTAAATGCGGAAGGTTAAAACCTTTGAAGGTATCCAAGTAGTTCTTATCGCTGTTTTTCATTTCCAGAAACCTATTGTGTTCCCAGGTCCCTTGCAATCTAGTGGGATCCCACGCGGCGGCCCATTGATACTGGGCGTGCGTGTGATAGTTGGGTATTTGATTCATGGCGTAATCAGCCTTCGGAACTAAATCGCTGTCATATTTGAACTTGGGTAACATTTTGTTGAGATCATTTTGATCAGGTTTCAGACTCAGTTGAGCCGTGCAACCCTTTTCGTGTTTGAACGACGCGTCTTTAGAGTTACATTTGTTGGCTGTAGATTTCTCCTTCTTAAAAAAATCCTGCTTCTTGGGTGCTTCGCTGGTGGTTTTGGTTTCAACTTTACTTGTGACAACGGTGGTATTAATCACGTTTATTGGAACTGACGTCTCCGGTTTTCTGGCGCTATTCTGTTCCGGAAAAAACATTTTCGGTTCTGGGGTACTCCTGGGCGTTTCGCTTTTGCTCGTCTTTTTATCCGTTTTCTCCACTTTACTGTGAGCGGAATTAACTCTTACATCGCGCAACTTGCTCTTTTCTCTGGGCTTCAAATTGGGATCATTATTCTTATCTTGCGAATTATTTACAGGAACTACATTCATGGATCCTAAAGAGTTTTGCGTTTGGTTGTTGGAGAAATTAAGATCCATGTCCGACCTCTCTATACCCAAGTTGACCGCTGCATTAGCACTTTGACAGCGTGGTAAAAAATTTATGTCCGTCACATTTGGAACCTTTGGAATGATCGGGTTGATCACAGGAGACGTAATGGGATGTGGAACTTCCAGTTTTGTCACACTTTTACTTATAACTGGAGTAGAGTCAGGCATGTTATTTGAAACTCTATTTGGTTCACTTGTTTTAGCCTTCTCCGTCTGTACTCCTTGCGACTCTTTACCAACGTTAGCCCTGTGATTCAGAAAGGAATGTTGAGCAGAATTTATTTCCTGTATTGTCATAGAACTGCTCACAGGTGTTTGATAGTTTAATATATTAGATTCTATAACATTTCTCGTTACGAGAATTTCATCTTTTCTTGTATTTATTGAGTCATTGCGAAATGAAATATCACTTTCCTTGGTCAGAATCAAATTTTGACTCTTATTTCTATTATCAACTTCAGCGTAGACGTCGACTTTCGGTGGATCTGGTTTCTTTATATTACAACCAACATCCCGATGAGGTTCGGCGTTTTGTATTATTGTATCTGCCTTATTCGGTGACATTTTCTCTGAATTCTTAGCTTCATCAATGATTTGGTGTTGTATAACGGTTTCCTTTCTCAATTCACACTTTTTTTGTTCACTAATCGACACAGTTTCTTTCTCAGGTGATTTCTTTGATTTTGGAGATTCACTTATCACTGACTGGTCGTTCTTCTTCGGCGATATATTTGTATGGGGAGAAATCGATGTGTCGGATTCACCTTCTACGACTATTGTTTCAATTTGTGATACCTTCGGCACTATTAAGTCTACAGGGGGTCTTATATTATTTACATCCTCCCTGATTTTAGGGTCTAAAACTATATGCGCGTTCTCTGTAGACACAACAGGCACAAGTTTGGATGGGCTCTCACTGTCCTTAACATCTTTTGGCTTATTTGCATCTACATGCAGTACTGGTAAAGTCGTATTATGTTTCGGAGATGGTAGAGGACAACTTTGACTATTATTATCATCAGACTCTGAAATAATAATTGTATCTCTATCATCGAGAACTGGTTTGGATGGTGATTTCATTTCGCCATTTTTTATTTCAGTTAATATGGAATCTTTACTATCATTTTTCAACACGGTTTCCGTTATTTCAATCATCTTGGAAACAGGTTCGATTGAATTCTCGATAGAAATATCATCTTTTTCTGGTTTATTAGCAACTGATGTTTCATTTATAACCTGATCCTTCTCTGCTATAGACTTAGGAGAATCCATATGTATACTGTCAAGTTCCATATCACTCGTGTGGTTATCTGTACTGTTCTCCTCAACGTGTCTTGGGGTAGGTGGTTTGCTTGCAATACTTCGTACTTCATTTTCTTCCAAGTCCATTTCATCATCTGCTTCTCCGGAAGAATCTTCAGAGCTCGCGTCAGAATTTTTGGAGTTTTCTTTGGGAACTTCATCTTTTTTGGTCTTTGGCGAAACTTTTTCCTCTGGTGATTTAACTTTTGTAACCTCTGTGGACTCGTCCCTTTTATACTCATTGGTTTCTTGAGAAGTTTCATCAATTTTAGCCTTTTTAACAACTGGTGAATTATTCCTTGTAGGTGCTTTTTTAACTCTCCTTTTCCTCTGTCTATTTTTCCAAGGCATTTTTCTTTTAGGTTTCACTTTGGTCATATTTACTGAAGGTTTCGCAATTAAGGTATCGACGTCTTCTTGGCTCTCTTGGCTATCGGAAACATAAGTTTCTACCTTAGTATTATCTTTCTTACTCAGATTCTCAGTAACGTCGTTCTGAATAACTCTAGAGGATCTTCGAGAAATACTTTTACTTCTTTGCGTTCTAGTCGACTCTTCTTCGGCAGAAGCTTCTGATAACAATCTATGTACATCCCGTTTTCGCTTCCTAGTGACTTCTCCAATTGTTGGAGTTGTTTGGTATGTAGATTCACTGTACTTAAGAGGCCTCGTCCGTCTTCTGCCCGACGAGGTAACTTCAACAGCTTTTTCTACTGACTCCTCTTTCTGCTTGATTACTCTCTTGGCTTCAACCTTTGGAGCGGACATTTCAGGTTCAGTAGCAGTGCTTTCGCTCTCAGTTTTCATTTCTTCCATTTCCGTTTCTTGATCGCCAGAACCTTCTTCGGGAGATCTAAAAGGATTAATCGTTGGAGCCAAAAGGGGCGTCCATCTCAAGCACTCAGGATCAATCTCCAACCGTGGTATACTTTTCAACTTCTTCATGTGATTGTCAACCTTATTCCAATCGACGCAAATGCCAAGTTTATATGTGTCTTTATTTGGTGTATATCTTATGAAGCCGAGTAGTTGAAATGTAGCCGCTATATCATTCATATGCATCCCTGAAAAGTGTGCTATATCTTCAAATGTAAAAGATCTTTCCCTATGGTCATGCAGATATTCTAAGATGACTGATTTCCAGTAAGCGTGATACGAAACTCTGCCGAGATCTGAAAGCGGTTTCTCTGGTGTACCTGGCTGACCCTCTTCTTTCGATAGTAAATAACCTGTTAACAAATTAAGAAAATAAAGTATAAATTTATCCTTAAGACACAAACAATGTTCTACTATAGTTACAGTTAAAGCTAGTCAAAAAACTGAGCCACACCACACGTAAGAGCTAATCTCGTAAATTATGACACCAAAGAATGGAACAAGAGATCCATTAATTTTATATTATTACTATCTATCCGCCACGATTTCGTCTGTGTTATTCTGAGGTATAAATTTTATATTACATTAAAGTTTTATTATGATCCAATTAGTAGTTTTTGAGTGAAATAGTAACAGTTATCCATACAATTAACACATCCAACCTCGAAAACTTTTGTGTTTATAACTTTTGTGTTTTTTAACAGGATAAAAAATACAAATAAAGATTTCACCACTCACTAAAATGGATGAGAAATCTCCCATAGCCTTGTCTCTGGTACTGGGGCATGGTCATTATGCAGGAAACATTGTACTTCTGCTGGCAATGCTTCTCCTTGGAGAAATAGCCAACCAGGTGACAACCCTTGCTGTCGTTTTTGGTGAGCACATAGAATAGAAACGGCTCCACGTCGTAGTACAATGTTTTGTGGTCGAGAAACAATTTGGCCAGAAGACAGAGGTTCTGACAATAAATCTTGTTGGCATTTCCATCTACTTCGAAGACGGAAATGTCCCCGCAGCGGTATATTTCGGTAGCAGGCGGATGCCGCCACAGGCACTTGTCCAAGTGTCGCACCAGCACCGCTCGGCTCTTGGCATACTTCAGACAGAATTCGCAAAGGAACAGCTTGGGCAACCTGTAAAAAATAAAATATTTCAATGACGTTAAAATGTTGCTAATAATAAAACTCTACTGTTCGATAGCCTAACCCACAAGCCCACTCTTCTCCACGCTTGTCATCAATAAGAGATAATGATTTATCTTGATGCAGTAGTATGTTATTAGAAATCTCCCAAACATTGTAGAAACAAGACTTTTTAGTTTACAAGCATTATTTTGGTTTGAAATAAATATTTTGGATACACTGGTTTGAGAGAAAACAAAGATATTGATATTACTCCCAATATCAATTTAAAGTAAATATATGCACTGGAATTTTTAAAATGGAAAAATAATCCTACTTTCAATTCAAATGTTGAATTTAAGACTGCAAGTGCAATTAATAGCATAGTTATTTGGAATTAAACAAAAAAATGAATTACAGCAAAATTGGAAAATTTTGCTTTTTTGGATTGTTGTCCAAGGGTACTGAATTTTCCTTTTCAAATACATCTGAAAAAGGGTATCTTATCTCTTAACCAAGTAACCTGGATTTATTTTCTTGATCTTTCAAGAGCAAGTATACCCTAGCTAACCTATCACCCCATGCCCGCTTGACGTTGAGTTTGTCTAAAGGGGTTGAAACATACCTTGCATATTCCTGTGGAAAAGGACTCGAGTACCATGTCTCGATCTCCCACTGTCCAAACTCTATTGCGGACGGGCATCGAGGGGCGGGCGTCACCCCCGGCCCCCCGGGGGTACCCAACACACTTGGCGGCTGAGTGGGTAGGATTTCCGCGTCCAGGGCACCAGATGCAGCCCTGGCTTGATTAAAGAGCTCAGAGTCCGCCTCGGTCACGCCCGGAGGCAATCTTTTGCCATCTAAAAACGAAAATTTTCACGTCAATCAATAAATTTGGACCTATATCTTACAATGTAATGGTCGCCACATATGGCCGAACATTTTACAAATATTCACGACTCCAGAGTGTTAAATTAATTGATAATTAAAAAGGTGGATGCTGGTTACATTACTTGCAGAAGAAGATGAGGAATTAAAAAATGAAGAATTATATAAATGAGAAGAAAAAGAAAACTGTGGATGGACACCCATGCCTCTTCAGCTTCAGTGAAACTGGTGACTCAAAACGCCAGCCAACAGCCACAATGAAAAATGTTTCTATGTTGCCCTTCGCCCTATGTATGTCAGCCTTAAAAATTTCTGCCAAACACACACCTTTGAGAATACAATAGTAAAAATTATTTCAATCACGATATTTAGAGGAATAAGTGTATTTCACGCAGAATCCAGGATTTGCACTTTTCACAGGATTTCTGGAAGACTTAGCAAATAAATCATAAATCACATTTGATGAGTTTAACTTTAAATTTTAGCACACAGTGACATAATCTCCGGTAGGCTCGCGCCACCTAGAACTAGTTTATGATTTACTTGTTATATCTCAAACAAACCTTGGAATCACAATGTCTATAGGGGTACCGTCGGAAGAGGATTGTGGGGAAGGGGGACGCGAGCGAAAGTGCTTGAGTGGACGAGCCGCGGGGCTCACTCAGCCGAGTTGAGAGAAGAGAGAGCGCGAGAGAGCGCCGGCCAACAATCAGAGCGGGCGGGACGTCCACACCAGACACTTTCACCGCGGCCGCGAACCGAGCTTACCCGTCTGATTGGTGGCCGGCCTGTCCTGCCGCAGCCCGAGCCAGAGCTTATCCGACTCCGCCAACGCCAGGTGCTTGCTTAGCGCCGCGCTCCGCACCAGCTGCGACGCCGACATGCCGAGCTCATCTCTCTCCCTCTCCCCCTCTTTCGCTCTCTCCCGACTCGGGCTGCGTCCTACCACTCTGTCTCTCTTCAACGAGGCCTGGTAGCGTTTGAACGTGCTGCGCGTCTCCTTCAACACCTGTCTCTCCTCCTCGATCTCGCGCTTCAACTGTCGCGGCGGTCTCGATTGCGAGCGGGAAGTGGTCCGTACAGAGTAAAACTCGGACAGGCCGTCGAAGAGTGTCGTCAGCAGTCTATCTCCGCATCTGCTGCGTCTGCGAGCGACTAACCTCCGAGGCGATTCCTCGACCGGTTCGCTTACGAGTTTCTGCTTTTGAGCCTCCGCCGCGAATCCCCAAGCACTGTCCGGAGGCGAAGCGGCCGCCAAGCGTTCGAACGCAGTGCAAACGTTCGGGTGGAGCGGAGCCGATTGGATCAGAGGCACACGGGGCGGCGAAGCGACCCCCTTTGGACGTGAGTCCGAATCGCTTGACGAGTCGTCTGGGTCCGACGGCTCCGATCGTCTCTCATATCTCAATTCGACCCTTTGTACTCTAGTGACTCGCACTCCGCCCCACCGGGATTCGTCCCACTGGTCCCACTCACTGGACGACCGCCGCCTCCTCTTCACCAGGTTGAAGGCGGAGAATCGGAAAAACTTTTGCTTCTCCTTGGACATTCTCTGTTCAGGGTGTGTCGGGGCATTACCGTCGGATGGTTCGTCGTCAGAGTCCGGCCGTCGCGCTGCCTTCGCTTTGCGTCCTCCCTTCGGCGCCCCGCCCATGTTGTTCCTGCGGATGAGACACACGTCTAGTAAGTGCCTATTTGTAAAAGAGGACAAGATAAAAGAGGTCAAGATGGCGTGTACCGTTTTCCCGCGAGTGGCCGGTCGGTGGAGGCCTCGCAGTGGGAGCAGGTCCAGGGTGGCAACGCGCAGGGCGGGTGCGCGTGCCGCGAACAATGCGTCGAGCAGCGCGCCAACCATCCGCCCCCAAGTCCGCAGCGCGTACACCACGCACACTCACCGCACGACCAGCGAAGCGCCTGCAACAAACCACTCCACTTGCTGAACTGGTGTTTTCACTTGGAGTCATCAATCAGGGGTGTTGCAAATATTCGCATGTGAATCTTTTGCGGATGTAGATATGTAATTAGTCCTAAACCTAGCAGATTTCCCCAGGTTGAATTCTTTAGCAATTCCCTATGTAGGTAATTGTTTCAGGTTTTTTTTTTTATTTAAATTGTTTGAATTTTTTACTAAAAGTTTGATAAAATTTATAAAAATTATTATCAACTTCAATTATTTATTTCTGCTTCTAAAAATCAATTTCATTTATTTCTGAACTTGAATCTAAAGAAAATTTGAAAAATCCTGCAGATGTACTTCTCTAAAAATCTGTATCCATATCCTTATCTGCAGATTTTAAAAATTCTGCATCTTCAACAAGCCTGCTATCAATTTGAATTTCTAAACTTCTTATCAATTTTAAAATATCAAAAATATTAACAAAATACTAGAAATTGTTGAATACAATTTTACAAAGTATGAATAAATAATAAAAAAAAAACTTTAAAGTAAATAATAACGAAAAATAAATTAAATGTGTTGCTAAGTACAAAAAAAATCTTAATTTTCTTTTCTCAAATATTTAATGAAATTTGAAGGCTTACAATTAAGAAAAAGATTGGAAAAAAGTATCTATAGTCCATTCGCGTTAAGAAAATAGTGAGTCATCGTTGTCCGCCGGCCTGGCCACGCCCCCCAGCCAATTAAAATGCTAGAAATTAGAAAGTTGAGTTCACAGTGACCAGTTGAAGTCTGAGCTTCGAACAAAACGGTTGTGTATTTTTCGTGACTCTTCAACAATAAAATTTGAAAATGAATACTTCACCAATTCGAAAGAATAAAAGTGGATCAATAATCCATAGCGGAGAGAGACGCATAATTTATAATGTTTATAAGTACTTTAAACTGTGTGATTTAAATGCAACTATGGAGAGCATAGTCATAAAAACAGCAAGTGCATGCGGTGTGTCCGAAAATACTGTTTATAAAATTATTAAAGAACAAAAGGATACTAACACTTTAAAATCACCCGTGAAAAAAAGAGCTCGACTATCCACAGTCGATAAATTAGATGAGCTAGACAAATGTGCAATAAGAAGAAAAGTTCACTCAATATATTTAAATAACGACTACCCGACATTGGACAAAATTATGAGAATTTGCGAAGCTGACGAAGATATTCCTGTTTTCAAACGTACTACACTTCATAAAATATTGCACGAGCTTGGTTTCGATTTCAATAAACAGGATAATAGAACATTGTTAGTCGAAAGGGAAGATATTGTTTTATGGAGGCGTAAATATCTTCGGCAAATAAAAGAATACAGAGACGCTAATAAAACCATTTACTATCTTGACGAAACGTCGGTAAACGCCGGACACGTAAAGACAAAAACATGGTTGGATACAACGGTAAAAAATAAAAGACAAGCCTTTCTAGATGGCTTATCAACCGGTCCAAAGGCTCCGACAGGAAAAGGTAAAAGGTTAATTGTATTGCACATTGGCAGCGACAAAGGGTTCGTGGAAGATGGTTTACTAGTATTTGAATCCAAGTCTACAAAAGACTATCATGAAGAGATGGATGGTGAAAGATTCCTTCATTGGTTCATTAATATAATGCCTAAGCTAGAACCAGGATGTGTGGTTGTCATGGATAACGCTCCCTACCATTCGGTAAGAGTCGAAAAAATACCAACAACCAGCTGGAACAAACAGCAAATAATAGATTGGCTTCAAAGCAAAGGAAAAACCGTGGACATGACTTATTTAAAAAAAAGAATTATTAGTGAAAGTTGCCGAAATCGCCCCACAATATAATAAATATTTAATAGATGAGACTGCCAAAAGTAATGGAATTACAATTCTTCGCCTGCCGCCTTACCATTGCAAACTTAACCCAATTGAATTGGTGTGGGCCCAAATAAAAAATTATGTCGGTGCCAATAACTCCACGTTCAAAATGAGTGATGTAAAAAAATTATTATATGACGCAATAGCATTAATAGACGCTAATCGTTGGAAGAAGTGCTGCGACCACGTGATACGAGAAGAAAATACCATGTGGCATTTGGATGACGTCATGGAACACGCAGAACAAAATTCTTTCATATTAAATGTAACTGAAGAATCTACCGATACTGATTAGTGATTTAAGTAATTTTAAGACATTTTTGTTCCATTAAAAATAATTAAATATAAAAAAAAAATTGTACTTTTACTCCACTGTGAATACACCCTTATCCTGTAGTTGCACAGATGACTCACTATTTTCTTAACGCGAATGGACTATAATGTCCCAGAGGGGTCATCTAAAGATAAAAAAAATTCATGTCTGACAAAAACCTGGCAATAAATGTTTCAACATATAAATCCATACTAATATTATAAATGTGAAAATAACTCTGTCTGTCGGTTACTACTCGTGAAATTTTGCAAACACATTGTCAGGGATTCAGAAAAGGACATAGGGTACCTTTCATCCACAAAAAATACTGTTCCCGAGGGATCATTTAAAAATTAAAATCCAACAGGCAATACTATTAACAGTAACATACTGATGTATGTAATAAAAACTAAATGTCAAGCCTGATAGATGTCAGGCTTGCTTTTAACTATAAAGGTGACTAAATTACAGGGCACATAGAAGAACACAACTTTGTAACCGAATAATGTTGAACTTTAATTAAAATCTTTAACATTAATGAAATATTGCATATTGAACTAGCTGAGCCCGCAACTTCATAATCGATAGTGTGTAACTTTTTTGTTTGTAAACCGATTGGAATAAAACACTAAATATTACAGTAAACTTGATACAATACATCAGTAAAAACCGCATTCAAATTGGTTAAACCGTTTCTGAGATTAACGTGCACAAACGCACAGACAAACGGGCGAAAATTCTAAAAACTATTTTTTTTCACCTTGATAACATGTGAATGTGTACAAATTGTATTTTTTTTTAAATATTAAATGTATAAACAGGGCTCCTTTACGATTACGATAGTAACATAAAATTAAATGTAAAAAAACTCACCTTTACTGTTGTTTGTGTAATGTGGTCTAACAAATTGAGACAAGTGGGATGCGCATAAGACTTGCAATGGGAACAACAGATCAACCCCTCTGGTACACCACTCGGATTTTTACTATCTGTCCCTAGACATTCTGCGCACACAGGTACACCGGCTTGTATTTGTTTCTGGAAATCAATTGCTTTTATAAATAGCTAATACCAGGTTCTTTCGAGCAATAATTCAATATGGATCACAATAAAATTTAAAAAACTAAAAAAATAAGATGACTGTCCTATCCAAAATCATTAGATTTCACAGCCGAACTTCATAGGAAAGAAACAGACCCCTAAAAACAAAATTATTTTTAATTGCTATATTTACTTAGGTCTATTTAGGTCACACCTACATTAATTAAATTCTAATGAGATGGTTGGTGTTTCCACAAGCGAATAAACTAGCTATTTTATCACAATTGCCATAGCACAGCATACTGAACCACTTTGTTTTTTTCTTTTATCTGGACCCCAGTGATCCATGAATCATAACTTGGGAAATACTGCTTTATTTCATAGGACAAATTTTCAGTCTCTCACAACAGCCATTTCTTTTGTATTTACCACAATTTCAGAATGAAAGTAATACAATGAAGACCATTCAAGAAATTCATCAAATTGTTGTAACATCTATACTAAAAGTAAGTCTTTTATGGATAATAATAATTGTAAATTCCATGCCTTATTTTATTTTTGTTAATTAAAGTATACAAAAGTCTTCAAAATAAAAAAGATTTAAACAACTGGGTCTAACATTTCTCCAGTTTTTTTATTTTTTATTTGGATTATTTTATTATTTCATGATTCAGTGAAGGCAAAATTATAAGATTTTGTAAAATTATTAAGTAATACAATGTGATAGAAGCACATACAAAGTTATCAATATGCCAAAAGTACAGAAAATTAAATTTTCAAAAAGAAGGAATTCTTGAAAAAAAAAATGACTACGGCTAATCAATTGGAATATGGCTGGTACAAATTTTAACTACTTAAAATATAGTCCTTGTCAAATTAAAATCTGCTAGATGCACTTTTCTGATCTTAGTGCATAGTTCACTACCCTATTTATCGTTAAAAAGTGTTTGTTTATAAGCACTCTTTGTCTAATTAGGACTTCTTAATAAAATATGCTATGTTCAGAAGCTAGAATCTATTGTGTACAAAATTTACTGTATTATCAAAACAATATTAAATTGTCATGTTTAAAACACCAATAAGTTTACATATAACAACCCTAAGTTTCAAACGAAATACTTTTTTTTTTCAATAAAACTTTTTTTACCAATATCTAAAAGAATACTTTTTGCACATAGCAGATTTTGGTTTGACAATGCGACGATATATTGAAAAGGGATTATTTTACCTATGTTCAAATGAAGCAGAAGATATAATTATAGATAATCTTGTTGTTTATATTTCAATTAATAATAAAAACTTTTAACTTGCAGAAATATTTTATGAAGAGTTATATTTCTTTATTAGTTTAATAACTAAATGTAAATTTGGATTATCTGTTTATATTTTTGACAATGTGTTTGTTTACCTTTTCAGTGGAGTCCTGTAAATGTTTAGATTTTTTTGGTGGTCGGTCTCCAGTTGCCGTGAGCGGTCTATCGGTGGCCTTGTATGTGCCCGCGTGATGAGTCAACAGACCCCTGGCCACTGCGCGCTTCGCTGCCGTCCGCAACACTAGACGAACATCTGCACCCGCCTCTACGTTCACTTGGTAAGCCTGACATAAATGCTTCTCAACAGTCTTTAAGTTAGAGCCGTCCCGTTCATTTAACTCGCGCACTGCCTTAGCCACGGCCCGAGACAGGTCCGCGTCAGGCGCGATCCGTAACACCCTATTCTGCAACCCTCCAGGGTCCTTATAAGAACTCTGCCCCTTGTTATACACTTTCAAGACTACACCCTCGCGCACTGCACGCTCCAACCGTTCCGACACAACGTCTTCATGATAGTTGTGATGCTGCCGTATTGCGTGACAGATCCTCTCTACGCTCGGCCGCTGCTTTTGCGATCGTATCTTGTGTATCGCTCCCAGTATCCATCGCTTCCACACTTCCTTGCCAACATCGTCTGGTTCACTCATTTTCGTCGACGATTATTTTATAAGGCCGTTGACGGAGTAACGGTACGATTTTGGAGTACGAGATATGTCAACACCCATCGTATTTTGGCGCCTCGAGCGAAATTCCATTTTATGAAATGGAATTTCGCCAGATGTGGCCGGAAACTCAGCCGCTTAGCGACACGCCGGCTTACACCATATCAGTAAAGATTTCACATTGAAATTTTGCCCGCGGATGACACATCGGGCCCCACGAGCGGGTTTCGACGGAGCGGGCACTCAATGGCGGCCATCTTGTGGCGATCTAAATTTACGTAGCGAACAAAACACGCGACGTAATTGTTGATAATGATTTATTGTTTCACTTCACACTACCGATCCACTGAAACCGTTGAATCATCACTCGCTCGCGGCATTTAATTCATTTATACCGAGCCAAATTGAAACAATACTAGAAATACGGTCGAGTTCTTTCCGGTTCTTTTTTTTTTCACAATGCGCCTTTCAAACAAACAATGCCCAAACGTAAATAGTAGTTACACCTTTAATAGTGATTGTGATTTTTTCTACACATCAAAATAAATTTGAAATGATTATATTAGTGTTATATTTTCTTAAAAACATCCACAAAACACTAACAAAAGGCTCATTCAATCAAAATGGCTATCAATCAGTTGCCGTATGAAAAAATCATTTTGATATCCTGTCGCCGCAAAATGTATTGCCATTTTTCATTAATTAGTGTGGTATGTACTTACACTATGTACTCTCAAATAAAGCTTCAATAATAGACAAAGTGTTAGTACCACTTAGTCTGTGGAAAGAATGGATTTAGATGGCATTTAGTTACAATCATAGAAAAATAAATGGTTACAACATACAAGTATCACAGAAAGTATTATAATACGTAGTATATATCCATGTGTTACAATAATTCCAGTATCTAGGTAAGAATTAGGTAGGTAAGAATTTAGTGATGTGCGGAATCGATTATTAATAAACGATTAATCGATTATGAAAATAATCGGCTGCAATCGATTATGATTTGCATAATCGATCATAATCGATTTTGAGAAAAGAGCACTATAACACTACCAACTTCTACTATTTTGTTTTAGGCAATCCTACCTTTGAATTGAATTGAAATAGATTATAAATAAATAGGTAATAATAATTATTAAGTTTTGTTTTAAACTTAAACTTGTTTTAATAACTTAAACCATTGTACTATATAATCAATAATAAAAGTAAGCACTAGTTACATAACTCATAATAATATAAACATAATACAACTAAGATTGCGTTTTTTTTTCTTTTCAGAATAGCTTGAGCCTGAGAAATGATTCTGACATTTTGTCCAAATGGTAGCACAGTTTCATTGTATTTGCTTTTGGGCTGGACAGTAGTCAACGGAGTCTTAAATAATCGTCCATAATCGATTAATAAACAATTATTGATCGATTATGATTATTTTAATAATCGATTAATCGATTACTAAAATAATCGAATCGGCACACCAGTAGTATTTTTTTACGAGGTTTAGTCTGTTAATGTTAACATAGTCAATGTCACTGGCGCAGAATATCGCAACACCTAATAATTTGCCGTTTATTTTAACTCCTACAAAAATTAATCGTCACAATTATTCACATTAATAATTTAAAATGTATGTAATGGCTAATTTAATTAGTAAATTAAGTTTCTAGTAATAACCCTTTTTTGTCTTTAAAATCTATTCATTTTATTCTAGGCACAGATCTTATACATTGTGCGAGTTTACCAGCTACTAGCCGGCTAACTATCTATTATCTGCTCCCAAAATAGCGACATCTAACGATGTCAACACTGCGGAGGAGGGTTTGTATTGTACCGATGCATGGACCTTATATACTGGGGATAGGGTTGATTTTGATCGTCGATAAAACAGTTCTGAATTATTGTATTTCGACCTCTATCTTTGAATAGCGGCGTGATACGCGAACCAATTAGGAAATCGAACATTCTAAAAGGTTCGCAAATAGAGATACAGAAATTAGTTAACTTACGGCGAGATTAATAAAAGGCAGTGGCAAGGGCCACCCGTCCTCTTTCGGAGCCCGACCGTCGGGGTCGGCATAAGCTCTTTTGTCATCCGGAACTGTTAAGACTAGATGGACCCCACTACACACAACATTTTTCTTTACTTAGAAGTCCGTTAAGTGAGTCCAGTGTGGCAAGTACTAGACACAAAGCGTGGAGATATAGGCCACCGGAATTCTCGGGAGAGGGACGCCCTGCAGTCCCAGCATCGGTCACGCCAACCGTGCAGCTCAGGCCAAAGCAGGCCAGGGGCCTTAGACAAAGTAGCATTCGCTCCGTAGCGAAGCGATATCGAAGTTCGTTATCGTCTCAGAGACAAAGGAATCGCCACTGTAACACGTGATAAACACGTGATACCTTGTCATGATTTCTTTGTCTCTGAGACGATAACGAACTTCGATATCGCTTCGCTACGGAGCGAATGCTACTTTGTCTAAGGCCCCTGAACTTCTACTGTGTTGCGACACAGCAGAAGGCCAGGAGGACAGACATCTGCTGTAAATCAGGTACCCCGTGACACGCCTCTTAACATCGAGCCGCCAAACCTCATCACACTAATCGAAGTTTGAACGTCTTGCTCCTTCAGCATAAAACGTAGATATAAATCAGTGCAGTATACATAACAATCACAAGAGTTTTCTGGAGCATCCCATCTCTTCAGGGAGGGAGAATTTGAAGTTTGAATTCTATTATTATTAGTTAAGGAATTTACTACCACACATTATATTTTCGATGTTATCTTTCATACTATTTGTGGGTTGTGGGTTGGAAAAAGAAAAAGTTTTTATTAAATTAAATCGGATAGACAAGATAGATTAAGTAGTAAACAAAAAGGCAACAGTTTATATTTAATTCGTCACATACCTACATCTCAACTATTTTTGAATTGTATTTTCTGTATTTTTCCATTTCTAAAGGTATCTTTCATGTTCATCTTTAAAAAGAATAATGTAACACTTAAAATATATATTACAGTATATGTAAAAAAAAAAACAAAGTTGGTATAAATCACATTTTTTATTGATTTTCACTTTAAGTACCTACTATCATATTTCATATAAACATTGCATTATTTTTACAGTCGAATAAACAAACCAAAAGACAACAAATGTTATATCTGTTGTGATCGGAACTAGTCACAACTGGCTTTAAAAGACCAAGCTGATGCAAACTATTAATCTAAGCATATCTAAGTTATATACTAAAACAATTCATCTTGTTTATTGCAACCAAAATTATTCATTAAATCAAATAATTATCCTAAGCTGGTGTTACTTGAAGCTTTTTAAAATTAACTAACTCCTCTCCTGAGAGACGAGAAGAAAGTCGCAAGTGTACCTACATATTGTAGCTCATTAGGCAGTTGCATTTATATACAAATTACACAACTATACTATTGAGAGACAGAACTGACTTCGAGCCAATCAAAATGGTGTTTAAGTGAAAACTTCTTAAGCGCCTTTTCCTGTGGAGTGAACGTGAAGTGAACCGTCACGCTCAGGTCGGTGACGCTAAATCGTGTATAAATTATAACAATATTTACAATTTTAAAATTTGAAGTTTTCACTTCAATCGTGTGTTCATAAGCACACACCCATTTTTTTAAACTTTTGCAATAATTTATACATATTTTAGTTTTCATTACACTATAATGGCGGCCATACACGATCATACGTTAAGTTTACATGACAACATATTACGTTCGCGCCGCAGGTTGGTGTCTGACATCGACATAATTTGATAATGGACACAGAACAAGAAATTTGCTTGTCAATTTTATACCGAAAGCGTTCATTTTCACATAAATAAGTAAATCGGTAAATACATTTTCGCTACTCGTGTCTATGCTACTCAAAACGAGTACGAACCGCGCGGTCACTTGAACTTACCCTTATTCACTGCACTTATTACAATTTCATGCATATTTCAACTAAAAATTACCAATAGTTTTAAAAATAGAGGAAATAAGATTATATTTAAAATAGCATGTATTATTTAAGATATTTCACATTAAAATATTTAACCATATTGTATAAAATATGTATATGGAAACTACGTATTTTATACATTAAACTGTATGGAAAAATTATTGAGACACATTTTTGTCCAGATCAACTTTGTCCTATAAAACTGTGATTGTTATTTTTCAAATTGTGTGATTTTTAATTCACATAAACTTGTGTTATTGTTAGTTGCATGATTATAAATGATGTTTTGTATAATCATTATCATACTAATCTATTCTATGTTACAACATAGAAAAATAAAAAATATAGTAATGTTAGAAACAACAAAATTTACATTTTATTGTCTTGGATTTTATAGACTTGAGAAATCTGACATAAAATATATTAATAAAAAAAAAATAGAAAATAAAAAGTATAACTTTTATTTTGATGTCTATTTTTTGCTGCACATATTTAAAAATAATTATTACATCGAGGGATTTTTTATTTTTATTATTTATTGTGTTATTTAAATAAGAAATTCAATTTCATTAATCAGCTGTCATATCATATTTAGAGGAACGCAAAAAAAATTGAAGTGTTTCATTGCCGTCTGCACGTCATATAATATATAAGAAAAAAAAAATTTATTTCGTAATTATACGTAACAGACATTTTAGAGCAAACTGTGATGCCTTTTGCCCCATTCTATTAATAAAAAGTATGCCCAGACGAATGCAGGTAGTTTTGACAACAAGGGGAGGCAACACTAAAATTAAATACTAATGTGTTACGAAAAAAAAAACAATCTTTAAAACAACATTCAATTTTAATATTATGTTAAGTCAAAACTCTTCACAATTAAAGCACAAACCTTACTGCCTCTAATTTGGCTTTAATTTAGGTTAAGTGTAATTTTTTGTGTTCAAAAATATTAATTAATTGATCCTATGCAACAAATTTTTAAAGCTTCTATTGTACAAATAAATATGTTTTCACATTAATTTGCCCCATTTTTAGCGTTCCTCTACATATTATGACCATAAGTGTATATGTATAATTAATATGTATATATACCCACATACAGAGTACATATAAATAAATGTACTATAAACGTATATAATAATCAAAGACAAAACCATTTTCATAGACATAGTAAAAACTATGACACTTTTTGAGATTTCTACCAAATATACATATTAATATTCGAATCATCCATAATTTTAAAAGAAATATTTATTATTTTTAACATTTTATTTACCTCCTGGTATTCCAAATTACGCCGAATAAACCATTTCAACTATTAACCAATTGGAATGATTGATCTTTGTACTTTCAACGCACAACGTACTTTTCAACGCAATGGTGAACATTTTACATTTATATTATATAATCATAGCCTTAGTCGTGCCAATATTAAGGGAGTAACTGCATTTATTCAGCTGCATTCGCGTTTTGCTGAACCATTTTGGTTACACTTATGCAATTCCGCTTCTAAGGCCGCGTACGGCGCTGAATGACTGAATCTATGCAAATCGCAACTCGTCCACGAGGAGTTGAGAACACAGCGCTGAACACAATTTCGAATGTTTGGCACGAAAGCTGAACTGAAGCGTACACATCTCCATTCAAAACTGCTATTTTTCTATAGACAAAAGCTGAATTTAGCTGAATAAATGTAGTTACTCTCTAAGGGCCGGCGCAAATTGGAGGTCGGCACGGCAAAGTATTTCAAGATTTTCATAAAATTTTGTACTTTAGCATAACACAATGAAATTTGAATTATATTAAGAGCCCTTAAGATTCAAAATTCTATGAAAAAATTTAAATACTTCGCCGTGTCGTCCTCCAATGTGCTCCTGGCCCTAAGTCTTACAAACTTATCGCATAATTTCTACCTTCAATAGAAACCTTTTCTCTTAAAATCGCTTTTAACAATGCAAATAAAATTTACACAATATCATATTGGTAAAAAAACAATGTTATTTTTATTACATTTTCTGTAATGGCGATAGGATTAAGCATTGATACATTAATAAGAGCTGAAATTTAAACATTTGTCTGATTTTTACTGTTGTCAACAATTTTATTAGCCTTTCATTATTTTTTTCTATTCAACAGTGCGTACAACTTTAACTTGTTTCATTATATCTCATTTTTTACAAATTTTATATTGGTACTTATTCTATAATAAGACAAGTTTTTTTTTTAAATGTAAGAATAACAAATTGTTTTTGTGCTAATTTCGCTTACATAGTTACTCTATAATTTAGCAACGACTTTTTTAAAATGTCTTGCCTTAACTATTTATAGTAAAATATTACTTGGTTTACATTAAATACATATATAAACTTCACGTTTACTGTAAACAGTTCTGTATCATTTAAATTTATAACAATCTCTTACAATTCATAGGATAACTAGTGAGAATCATCATTATTGATTTGCTTAATTTATAAAATCAAACTCTACTTAGCTATTCCCGAGGCTTCGTCTGTAGTATCCAATGGGAACTTATTACTAAATTTAAAAATGTGGAACTAATAAATTGGGCAGCCCCTAGCGGTAGTAGCCAGGGAATTGCCAAAGCCAATTCCCCTATCTTCTAAATCATTATCCTTTATCCTACTAAGGCTGGGAGCGCACTTGCAATTATATGTCTACCGACGGCCATTAACAATGTACATCAAATGTACGGTCGCCTACCTGCAGATCTTTAATAAGTTCTAAATGGACGTAAAGCGCCATCTAGTCAGACATAGAACTGCAAAATATCATTCCATTAACACTTATAGGTTTAGAACATGGTAGGTTTAACTGTGTGCCAAGTCTCACGCAAATCTGTTCATCAGTTACCCGTGAAATAATGTCAGTTGGTAAAGAAAATTTAGAAAAGTTCTATAAATATATTAAGAATTGGAATTTTTCAGAAATGTATACTACGGATGATCCAAATATGGCTTATGATATATTTATTGATAATTTTAAACTGTTGTATGAACTTTGTTTTCCTTTCAAACTAGTAACAATAAGATCAACTTATAAAGTTAAATGGTTATCAAAAGGCTTAAAACTATGTAGTAAGAAGAAAAGGAAGGTAAG
Organism: Bembecia ichneumoniformis; assembly: GCA_910589475.2. Classification (NCBI taxonomy): domain Eukaryota; kingdom Metazoa; phylum Arthropoda; class Insecta; order Lepidoptera; family Sesiidae; genus Bembecia; species Bembecia ichneumoniformis. The sequence goes on along the minus strand of OU342536.1, from coordinate 11,709,588 downwards.
TAGAGGTTTACCGAAGAAGCCCGAATGAGACAAACAAAAATAAATATGCAACTTATTCATCATTATTTAAGAAGATAATTAGGTTAACTAAAAAGTCACAAAATAATTACGCTATTATAAATGCTCAGAATAAAAATAAAACAGCCTGGAAAATTATAAACAGAGTAAAATTAGATCGACCTAGAGAAATTATTACAGAAATTAGTCAGGAAAACAAAATGATATCTGATCCTGTAATTATGACTAATATTTTCAATGATTACTTTATAGATAAAATTAAACCATTTTTGAATACAAATCCATCCACCTTTAATACAACTTTGAGAAGTAATTCTATGTTTATAAAACCTTGTACACCAATAGATGTAAACAATATAGTGAAGACATTAAAAAACACAAATAGTGTTGGTTGCGATGGCATCGATACGAAAGTAGTAAAATATACGATAAATAATATAGCGGGTCATCTTAGCCACATTATAAATCTTAGTATTAGTGAAGGTCTGTATCCCGAAAAATTAAAGAAAGCCGTTATAACACCAATATATAAAAATAAAGGGGACAGGAACCTTTTGATAAATTATAGACCTATAGCACGGCTCTCAGTTTTCTCAAAAATATTTGAAAAATACTTACATAAAGAAATAAGTAGCTATATGGAAAAATACAATATTTTAACCAGTGAACAATACGGATACAGAAAAAATAAAACAATAAATGGAGCGCTCTTTAAATTCTTAGATTTAATTATGACAAATGTAGACACAAAATCTTCTATATGTGCTGTGTACATGGACATGACACAAGCATTCGACCATGTAGACCATAAAATTCTTCTTAAAAAACTCGAAGGTTATGGAATAAGAGGTAACATACTAAATCTAATGCAATCTTATTTATGCAACAGGAAACAAATTACAGAGATTACTCGAGTAAACAAAGACAACAAAAAACACGAAAATTTCTTATCTAGAGAACGTACTTTGACTTATGGTGTCCCACAAGGCAGTGTTTTAGGACCTTTATTGTTTATAGCCTACATTAATGACCTACCAAGGGCAGTTGAGCATCCTATGTGTCTTTTTGCAGATGATAGTACCATGGTAATAAAATGTAAAGACAAAGATACCTACAGTAATGATATTAGTATTGCTTTGGCAAGTATTATACATTGGTTAAATAATAATAATTTAAGAATTAATTTGCTGAAAACAAATATCATGTACTTCAGTCAAAGGATACCTGCCATACCTTACCAAGAAATACATTATGAAGACCAGACTATAAAAGAAATACACTTAACGAAATTTTTAGGATTAGAAATTGATAGTAGATTAAATTGGAAATGTCATATTGAAAGTGTTAGAAAACGTCTAAGTAAACAAGCATATGCACTGCACGAATTAACTAACACTTTAAGCATTGATGTGCTCCTATTAACATATTATGGACTTGTCGAATCTGTGTTAAGATATGGAATTCTATTCTGGGGCAACTCGACAGACATAAATTTGATTTTTAAGGCACAGAAGAGGTGTATTAGAGCCATGTTTAAATTAAAGGTTATAGACAGTTGTATGCCCTTCTTTAAAAAGCATAGAATCTTGACACTTCCATCGCTCTATATATATGAGGTCGCTGTATATGTAAAAGCCAACTCCAACTTATTTAAGCGAGTCTCTGAGGGTAGTAAAAGAGAACAAAGAGATCTCAATAGATTATGCATTAGAAAAGCACACACAGCCCTGATGCACAAAAGTGTTTTTTGTCAAGCGCCAGTTATATATAATAAAATTCCAAATGCCATTAAAGAACTTAATGTAAATTTATTCAAGAAGAAAATGAAGAAACTACTAGTCGACAAATGCTATTACAGTATAAAAGATTATATGTCTGATAATTCATTGTAATAATTAGTTATATTAATTAGTTTTACTCTTTTATGTAGTGTACTTTAAACATTTGCACACCCTCGAAGGGTAGAATGTAGTGAGACTTATCTATTTATTGTAAAACCACTGTAACCTATATTCAGCAAATAAATTTTATTATTATTATTATTATTATTATTAAGAAGTTACTTTGATCTAATACATAATAACTTAGTCACTAAAAACTAATTATTTAGTAAGGCGTGCAATAAGACATCAGATCTTAATTCTTTTTATCATACTCATTAATGTTTCATCCGAATGAAGACTCACTAACGATAATCAGTGGCCGCTTACTTATAACAATAATTGTCTTACATGGTTGAAAAAAAAACATGTATTTTTATTGGGTGCATTTTGAATATAAGTTGAATTTGTTTCACTTTATAATAACTCTAAATGAGGTAAAAGGTTAGGAGAATGGAGATCATTATACATTCTTTTAAATTACATAATAGAAAAATAAATACACATCTATAACGAGAAAAGCTATCCTAAGTGAATTTTGAGAATATTAATTTTTACAAAAAAAAATTAAATTTTAAATTAAAATAAAAAATTTAATTAAAAATTTTTTTTCTAAGCTTCTCGAAAACTAATGCTCTTTATTTACCGGCATTAAAATCCAAGATTGAAGTGAGTGAGCTCACTCAGTAAGTAAAAAAGAATAACTAGTTCCTAGACACCCCCTACACGAGCAAGTGTATCCCACCAATATACGGTGATACCATTAAGGTACAAACAAGGTACTAGAGAAGCTATCATGAGTACAATTTTTGCTCCATTTTAATAATAGTTATCTGCAGAGCAAAATTTATGAAGTCTAATCAAACGATACAATAGCTAAGCTAGATCGTTGCTAGGATTAATTTACTCGCGATGAAAAGGTCGTAAGCGCCGTGTTTTCTACGACGCAAATTGAGCTAAATTATATAGGAATATGATTAAGATAAATTAAAAAACAAGTGGCAAATAAATGTAAAACTTAGTTTTTTTTTTTCACATATTTATCTTCTGGACTAATATCGCCATTGTCAATGATATGTTGTAAATTAGCCCATCCTCCCTTAAGATTTTTCTATAAAAACAGATTATATTGAGTAACTATGTCCACTCCTAGTAAATATTATGCTAGATGGATAATTATGTCAATGTATAACGAATTTAACTCTACAGGCGAATTTATCCTACAGAATGTACAAGGCCTTCGATTACAGCCAAAATCGAGAACAAAATTACATTATTTCTAATTACATGTTATTTACATATTAGAATATCTAACACGGCAGCATTATCGGAGACACAAAAATGTATGTTTTTTAATTGACAATTCATTTTATTTATACCATTTTCATTACACTAATTGAATGAATGGAAACTAATTCTTTTACCTAATAATTTTAAATGAACAATTCTTGTATATTTAGATAAGGATTTGCTTTTAAAAAAAGTATTTCATAACTATTTATTAAAGCGCCATCTGGCAAATTTTTGTGGTACTTGTATCACAAAAATTTACTTGCCGATGGATGATAAACAACTGTTACCTGAAAATTTTGTAAGATGGCGCTATATTAATACGAATATCTTTGGCTTGTTCAATAGTAACAATCCAATTATTGTGACGAACTTATTTATCGAGTGCGGGTCTTCGTTATAATATAAAGTCACGATATATCTACTAAAACATTAGAACTGTTTCCCATACAAACTTCTTTGGAACAAGATAATATTTTTTGCACATTGTTGTTGAAACATAACGACTCATTCTAGCAATCGATTACAACACAACAATATCAAATTAGCCTTAAGACAATGCACAATCCTTATTGTGAATTGTCTTAAGCTACCTTTAGCTTGAATGAAATTAAATTAGAAGTATATCGTCGTTGTTTTGACGATACTTTTTGCAATAAGATTTTGGTAAATCAAAATCTGTTATATTTTGTTATTTTTACTCATTTATTTTCAAATTCGTTTAATCATAACCACAATCATTGAGCCACAAAAACGACGCCTTAATTCCTTCACTCAATTTTTGAGCAATGCAAGAAATTGCTGTAAAGTAATAAGAAAGTCTCCGATAATCGAGCTGCACTTAGCTATCACAGAAATCGCTGTCACCGCTAAAGGCGCAGCCAGAGTGCTGTATTATATGCGTGGCTGCATAAATGCCACATCTGACGGCCGTCACGTAGGAGCGACCCAACACCATTTGGCTGAGGAAGCCACCAGTGAAAGCGTCCCCGGCTCCGTTGGTATCCACGATCTCTTCCCTGGAGAGTCTACTCACTGGTATGTGCGACACCTTCCCACCCTCCACGAGGATCACAGGTTCGCAGCCCTGCGTGACGACGACTGTGCGCGGTCTTCGGTCGTTGTGTTTGGGCAGTGAAGCTATCTTCTCCGCTATCGCTTGGGGATCAGTCTCGTTCAGGCCGAAGGCCGTTGAAAACGCGTCAGCTTCCTGCAATAATAGTTCACAAAGTCATCATCATCAGTTTGTGTCTCTCCACGTATCCAGCCGTTTCCCGCGATGCATTTCAGGTCCTGGAAATGCCTTCAGGTTTGTCGACCTGGAAGGCATCCTATCATATCTTTCTAACTAGAACCAACCATACACAGATATACAAAATTTCACTGAACGAGGAGATAGCGTGAACGAACATCGTGTATGAGAAAACTAATTTCTATGCATTTTTGTCATAAAATTCGCTACACTATAGTGTACAATATGTTCCTTAATATAATGAAAGGCACATACCGTCTCATTGCCGAAGAGAACATCGACGAAGGGTAGCAGCTTCTCGAGGGGCTCCTTGAAGAACTGCGACACGAAAGGCGCGCTCAGATTCATTATGAACGTGTGGCCTTTCTCGTGCGCGTGACTCGCCAGTTGCATTATCGATTCCGGCGACACTGCCACGAAGAAACCCTGCCATCAACGTTAAACTTGTCATTTTTCATTTATATTTGGTGTACAGAATCTAATATATTTCATTTTATTTTTTCTTACGATCTTTTACAACCAACCAGCAGTATTTCATTATTCGCGGGTCAAAAAATTGCGGCACAGTTCCTGTATTCCTGTATATTGCGGATCCACATTAGGTGTATGTAGTGTGCTTTATTTATTTATTTAAATGTAGCATCAACAAAGTGAACATTCAATTCACGATACAGTGACAACTTAGATTTAACTTACCTATTGCTACCTAAATTATTGGTGCAAACGACATGCCAGAAAGGACACAGCAGCTAATTTAGCAAGATTAAAATAAGTTAAAGTAAGGTAGTAAGTAACTAATAATATATAAGAACGCATCTGCAACCTTTTTACTGATACAACTAATCAAATGAACTGATAAATAACAAAGTAAAGTAAAGTGGCACCTTACACATAAGTGGCTAATTTCATACTAAAGGCCAATGCTACACAAGCGCCATTCCGGTTAATTTATGAACCACTATTTAATGGTTCTAGGGTGCCAGTTTTTCAATTTAACACCCATCTAAGTCGGTATTCTTTATCTCTACCCTTCATGGTCACGAGATTACGTCACCAAAATGGCGATCAAGCGCATTAGCATTTTGCGAAGCTTATAACGACACTAATATTTTACAGATTGAACCCTTGCCTAAGCTGGAAAATAATAATTTCATCCCCTATGCATTCATTGTATCACTCATACAAGTTAGAATTCGATATACACCACGAACGAAAGGCTTTTTACTATAGCATACTGATGAGGTGAACTTACCGAAGCGTAGAAGAACCTCGCGTTTTCTATGCTTCGCTTGCACTCTTCCTTCGCCAGATGGTCGGGTGTGAATTTCTGTGCGGCCGCCAAGTTGGCACACAGCGAGCGGTGCGTTCCCGTCACCAAAACCGCACAAGTGCCCGTCGGAGCCTCTTCGGTCACCTGGTACTGGACGGTGACACCGTCGGCGCTAAGGGTTAGCAAATAACCGCGTTTATTACATCAATTTGCAAGTCCACCATACCTTAATTTGACGCGCTCGAGAATGTTGGAGGTGACGTTTTATTTTTGCAACTTTGTGAACCTCCCACTCCCTTAAGTTACGCTCAGTCGTCAGACTATTAAAATGCATACCTTTCAGCTAATAATTAATCTGCCGCGCTTCAGTAAATGCTAAAATCCCCTCTTGGGCGATACAAGATATACTTAATTAAAAATTCCCAACTTTCTACTGAGCTCAAACACGCATATCTGCTTAAGTTGCTAAGGAGTTGGGTATTCCGTAGACTACTTGCCGCAGCATCAGGTCAAGCCATGTCATGGAATTACCACCGAAGTAAAAGAGTATACCAAATCTCACAACAGAACGTATGGAAGTTAGTGAAATCCCTTCGTCAACTAGGAAATGGGCTGATTGGTCTTCAAACGCCCGAACAGATCTTCATAAATTAATACTAAGAACCATCGCGATCACGTCAGCTTTCAAACAAAAACAAACCGGATCAAAATTGGTCCATCCGTTTGGAAGGTACGATGTTACGGACAGACACACAGATACACACATACCACATAGTGCCTTACATAATTCCCACAGTACCTAGGTTAGCTCGTGTGTACTATTGTTCTCGCCTGTAAATTGTTCCTATTTGCAATGCGATAAATTAATTTGCACAGCGCGACAACCGAGCAACGCCAATTTAACAATGCCATGCTTTTTTAACATGCCTCTCCAACATATTAGTAATGATTGAATATTTCTTGAGTAGTAACAATAGAAATAGTAATAACTGGTGCATTATTAAAATAACATGTTATTGTCAAGATTAAGATCTCTCAGAAAATCAAAGTAATTAAACCCCGATTTGCAATAAGGTTAATCAAATGTAACTTATTTTGTTAAGGTCGACCGACAGGCTGACAGTCCACTTGAAGGTAGGTGGCTACCGTCGTCTATAATATAAGCAACGCCCCAGGTGCTGCAAATACGCTGTCAATCAAAGCAGGATAAGGATAAGGGATTGGGATAGACAGAAAGATAGAAAATGGGCTCTCTAACCGAAACACAACAGCACACAGATGCTGTTATTTCACTGTGTTCTTCTGTAAAGGGGTGCAAATGACTGCGAAATGCAGTGTGCCCGCTGCCACTATACTTTCAAGATCCCGACCAAAGCTAACTTAGAAAAGCTCATTTCAAGTTTACCCTGACAGGAATCGAACCCGGGCCCCCTGAGCCCTAGACACTAACCACTCATTCAATGAAATAGTAAAAAACTGTTCGCTCCGAGTCGAATTTTAGGAACAGCGGCGCGGCCACTTGGCGCGTCATCACGTAGACATTCAACAATCTCATAGCGAAGCGGACCGACCGCTTGGTCGCGCGGACGCATATAATTCGAGCATTGAAGTTTATATGGAGAAAGACTGTAGAAAGATAATATTTTATATAACATGCATTAGAAATACATTAAATTTATTAAAATAAACATTATACACACTACCGCGTGTTTGACACTCGCACACACGTTTTACACTACGTATGTAACATGTATACTCTTTTGTTTATAATCGAATTTCGACCACTGGGCGATCTATATAAAAAAAAAATGAATCGCTAAATGTGTTGCTAAGCACAAAACTTTTTTTTTTTTTCAAATATTCCATGAAATCCCAGAATAATTTGAAAAATGTAACATTTGAAATAGTAAAAACTCCATTTTTCTTTTTCCACCCAAGGTTCCTAGCTGACAATTACACATTAGCTACCATAGTGCCAACAATTTTTGACAAGAAATAATTTTATACTCCTTAGATTACTTGGAAGTATTGCTCATCAACAGCCTATTATATGGCCCCACTGCAGGGGCACAGGCCTACCCTCTCGACAAGGCCGTATGGGCTACATGGTCAAACGTCGGCCCAGCGCGTCGTGGACCTAGAATTTATATAGAATTTCTTCTTTGGTGTATGCAGGTTTCTTCGCAATGTTTTTCCTTCACCGATTGAGCGCAATCACTTAATTTAGAAGAAAAAAAAACATTGGTACATGGCATGATCGGGGATCGAACTCGGACTTCTCGAAATGGGCCCGTCTTTCCCACCGCGCCATCGACGCTCTCTGGAAGTATTACTAAATAGGATTAAATGACTAAACAATTTAAATGTTGAAAAAAATATCTAACTAGACAACGCCAATATATTCTCGGTTATCTCTATAAAGGTATCACCATAAGCAACATCACAATAACTATAATAAACTTATCATGGTAAACATGGCGTTCGTTGAATAAGCGGGATGTGGGAGCAAAATGTTATCTTGAAAGCGAGATCTTTAGCCCGCAATGATTTTATTATCTTGTTGCTGTCCTATATGATAATATTGTTTGAATGTGGCGTCTTCCTAAAATGAGTATTTGATCGGAGCTGATGTTAAAAAGGACGTGTGTGCAACGTAATCTCGGTACCGGTTTTATTTAATACCTACTGATGCGGGTGAATCGAAAGATGGATCATATTCGTATCATGATATTAACCCTTATCCAACCCATAATCAAGGTTGATTATGTACATCTAAATTCCCCCTTAAATTATTCGAATCGCACATTTCGTTTAGAAGTTACGACGGGTATAAAAATGCTAAAAGTTAAAAAAATACCCGTGGTGTGAGAGAACAGCTCTCACGCTTAGTCTGCTATCTGCACATTTTATTAAACGTTTTCAAAGCGCTTAAAACTAGTAAATTTTAAGGATTTTTGGAATGTTCTACTTCTTATAAGAACTTATTAAAAAAAAAAACAAAGCAACATACTATTACATTATTTAATATCTACATTATAATAAACTAGTAGACCCGGCGAACTTCGTACCGCCTCAGAATCAATAAATGTTGTATTAATTAACTTATTAGCTGAATTAAATTAAATTACATAAATGTATCAAAAGGAATAATTCTCTATTGAAGCGAATCGAAATAATTCCTGTATCATTATTTTTGTATCTGTTATGTATCAGACATGGCGATGTATACGTTTTTTTGTGTGATTTACTTACTCTAAGTAGATACTGCGTTTCGTAGGGGTTTAAAGTTGCGTGCCTCACCCATAGACCATATCCCCTGACCCATAGACAGCGCGAAGAAACACCGTGGTTTTTTAGTGAGTAGATATCTCACATATGGGATCATATATCACATCACGATCACCATAGGGAGATTCGTGGGGGTCTGGTTCCAAATTTTCACACGTAGAAAAAGACCACACTCAGTCATTTGGACAGCCCGTCCGACGGCAGTAATCAACCGTGAAATAACAGCATGTATGCTGTTGTGTTTCTGTGAGTGAGTAAGGGATGTCATAGCTCATTGCCCTATCCCTTTCATTATCCTCAATCCTGCTATGGTTGGCAGCGCACTTTGAGCACCTGTGGAGTTACTTGTGTTATAGATCGTCAGCTTGTCAGACGACCTTAACATAAAAAAAAACTTTCATAAAAAAAACGAGGAAACTTATCGAGGCCAAGACGAACAAAAAACTTCATCGAAATTTGTCAAACTATTCGCGACATGTCAAAAAAAATCGTTCCATACAAAATATATGAGAAAATGAATTTTATTCACAATTTTTTTTTTCGTGCATATTTCAGATGTTTTAATAGTTATTCTGTTATTCGGGGCGGAGACAAATTATTCGGTCCCGCCGTTCTCTAGTTAAACCACAGAGAAAACAGTTCTAAACGCTCACAGTTCTAAAGAAGCTGCCCTAGTGGTAGGAAAGGTACAATGTGATCATCATCCTGCGGCAGTTATGGTTTGGTAGGGGCCTTATCAAAGCTAAAGGTGGCCATTTTGAATATAATTTTTTTTTTTTGCTGAGACTTCAATAAATATGTATTAAGATAACCTCACTTCATAAAAAAATAAAAATGCATTTTCATTTTTAACAGAACTTCTGGCTGAACTAGGTATATATTACAATGATATTACATCACCGATTTTTCGTCAGCTAAAATTAAATTTCGTTTATTTAATCGCCATTTTGTTTAACCGTGATATTAAGTCTTGTTTAGCAGTGTTTTATTGCCACTTCAAAACTTCTTATCTTATTATTTCTGTCTAGGTATCTTTTTCTGTGTACTTTTTATAATGACTCGTTTCATAATCAATTATAAAAATATTTATTTTAGTTTAATTCGAATGTTCCATGTGAGAAAATCAAGTATCATAATGTTATAGTTACGTCATTTACAAGAAACGATTGTGGACAATTCTGTGTAGGCAAATTGATATCAATATACAATTGATAGATTGGACAAATTAAAGGGGTCATGTCACCACTGGTTGCATATATTATCAGTGGCAGCCCGGGCAAACTACGTTACGCAGTCCTAAATTGGGCAGCCGTCTGGCGGCAGTGACCACCCCTTTAGAAGACCACCGTGAGATGACAGCATTATGTGATGTTGTGTTTCGGCGAATGAGTAACGGATACTAGAGCCCCTTTCTCTATCTATCCTTATGCCTTATGCTTCATCCTACTAAGGTCGACAACGAACTTGCAGCACCTATGGCGTTGCGTGTGTTAATAGGCGACCGATACCACCTACCATCAATTGAACTACCAGTCGCCTGCCAACTTTTACATAAAAAAATATTTTTATTTTTGTTTTTTTAAACACTCACTCTGCCATTCATTTTTACAAAAAGACACATCAAAATATTATAATCGATCCATATTGTAAAATACATAAATTTAAACATGCCTCTAGCATGTAGCGTCACTAATATTTCAATGTACTTTCAGAGTGAACATAGGCTTTTTATGCAATGCAAACATAGGCAAATCAGCTGATTGTGGAACGTCACTATGATTTCTTTTCAAAAAATGCAAATTTCTACTATAACCATCAACTAATTATATCATCATTTACAATAAAAAATATTACATCATACAGATACTTAATATCATATCTTATTTATGTATAGATAAATAATGATAGATTCAAAAGTTTATCATCATGTCCTCCGCTGATAATGTCAATCAATGTTGACATATTACATACTTAGCTTGTTACAATATTCCCTATCATGCGTGAATGAGATTTAGCATTCTATTTTGTACAAGTAAAAGGAGACGATTTGAGACTAGTATAAAAAACATAAAACTTATTATTTTAAGAACACAGTTTGTTTATTTACAAACTATAATTAAAATTATTTAATAAACTAACCCCTCACTTTCTATTGAGCCCAAACACTCTATATCTGTTGTGTTGCTGAGGAGTCGGGTGTCCGACAGACTACTTGATACTGGAGCATCAGATCAAGGTTACCATCATTAACAGCCTATTTATTATGTCCTTACTGCAGAGGCACAGGCAAACCCACACAAGGGTGTATGGACTGTAACTGTATGGTCCCATCCGCACGCTGGCCCAGTGCGGATTGGTGGACTTCACATGACAAGGGATCAAACTTGGACCTCTCGACATGACAGATAGTGTCTTTTCCACTGTGCCACCGACGCTCAAGGTTACCACATGTCTTGGAAATACCACTGAGTAATATAGTAAATTTAACATCAATCGAACCTGCTGAAGTTTGTTAAATCCCTTTGTCAACTAGGAAATGGCCTGATGTCATAAACTATAGCTAAGAACCATCTATATGATGTGAGCTTTAAAAAAGAACATAAAAATCGGTCCAACCATTTAGGAGCTACGATGCCATAGACAGACATTGTAGCTCCTAAATGGTTACACATTCACAGACAGATTCGTCAAACTTATAACGTCCTTTTTTTTGTGTCAGGCGTCAGGGTTAGAGATAACCAGTGTTCGCCAACTTATTGAAATTCGACCAAAATCATTTCCAAGGTGGAAAAAAAATTGTTCTATTTTTTATTGCTAACACTACAGCTCGTTAATAGCTATTAATGAGAAATAGACACAGAACTATTTTGTATTTACCTATTTTTAATGGAATTAAATTAAGCACTAGTGGCACTACACTTATGTCTTAGAAACCATAAGAACCATACTCTAGTTAAAGACTTGCATAAGTTATAATATACCCAAACCATGAACAAATTTAACATTTGTCATAAGTTTACTCTTGAATGATAGTCATAACATTAATCACTTGAGCAATTTTTTTTTAAATTTGGAATTACAATCATCATCTCAGCCGTAAAACGCCCACTGTTGGACATAGGCCCCCCCATAATTTATTTATGCGATAATACTACAATAACAGAAGGAAAATTTATAACAAGACATTAATTATCATACTTACACAGCTCTTTCTTTGAGAATTTTAGCGTAGTCATCATTCCCAACACAGCCAAAGTAGGTGCAGACATGTGGTTTCTTCAGGATCCACTGTGCCACTCGAAGAGAATTCTGTACGCTACCACCTGCTATGAACTCCGCTTTGTACCTACAGGCATAATATTACTAATGTGATAAAGAACACATTAGGGCCAACTTTGAAATGAATGAGTGAATAAAGGATACCACAGCCTTATCTCTTCCTAATCCCTCAATCCTTCATCCCACTAAAGAAGGCAGTACACTTGCAGCACCTGTGACTCTGTTTGTGTTAAGAGACAAAAGTAAGTCAGCCACCTACCATCAATTGGACCGTTAACCTGTAAAAGGGGTGAAGGTTAAAACGGCCCCAATATTTCTATGAATATTCAAATGCAATAATTACCAGATTAAACAAACACTAAGCAGCCAGGTCGTGGCGCCCAAGATTGACGCATCGTCATTAAGAGCATGCGATTTTAGGCTTCAGAAGCAGCTACTCAAGTGTCGATCATATGCATGTACTTATAACCTATTGAACATGTTTTAACATTATGTCCAAATTACCTAATCTTAAATTATTACATATTAATTTTTCCTTCAATGAATTTTTTTATTGTGTCATCTGGAAAGTGCTAAATTGCACATTGACTGGAAACTGGTGATGTTTGCCATAAATGCTTATCATTAAGCATAACTTATACTCTAATCATTTACTTCTAACTTATAATTTTAATCTCTAATTATGGGCCTCATAAGAAGGCTCAACGTTGCTCAATGAGCTCAAAGGCATTTGTCCAGTAGTGGATGTCCTATGGCTGAAATGATGAATTTTAATTCCTGAGACATAGAGCTTGAAATAAAATATAAAATTAAAATAACATTTGAAAATTTCCCTAAGTCAAAAAGTTATCAAAAAGCAACACTAGCGGTTCCAGCAGAACCCGTAAATAACCCAATAGCAGCGCCACATATTGTGTCCAATTGTGAATATAAAGCATTCAGGGACCTACTCACACAAAAAATTTCATCAAAATCAGTCCAGCCCTTTACGACATGTTCAGCCACATACATGCAGACAGAAGAAACTTATAAAGATAAGTGAGAATCACTTAAATTGGAAATTTTTTTTCATTTGGTAACAGTCACTTAAATTCTATAAATCTAAAAGCAGTATTGGCAAGAGTACAGCTATTGATGTAAATTAGTTTATGCTCAGTTTCAAAGTCCACTGTCATGTGCATTTGTACAATTTAAAACCTTATTGTTTTGAGGACAAAGTTTTGAAGCCATATTTAAGTCATGAATATTTAGCATATTTATTTTGTAAATTAAATTTCTCTATTTTTGTTATATTGGAAAAACATTTGGAACATTTGGACTTTGGAAAATAACATTTGGAACTGCATCTTGATAATGTATAATAGTAAATAAACATGTTATGCACTTACTTTTCAATTAACTCTTTATATAAAGGCATATGCTTCTCTTCAGCCATAATGGCATCATCAGGCTTCAGGTCATATTTCTTAAGTAAATCTTCATCAACTGTTGCCGAAATATCCAATAAAGGATTTCCTATGCCGACTAAAGCTCCGCATGTGCAACTAAAAATATTAAACAAACTTTTTAGTCTTAGTACTTTAATTAAAAAGTTTATAATTTTTTCCCATTATTGTTCGCAAATAACGAATTTATAAATTCTCGAATGCAGCAATCACAAGTTAAGCTTTTATACAAATTATTCAATTTATTAAATTTATGAATAAATGAAAAGAAAATTGAAGAGGAAGTTAATAAGAAGCAAAAATAGCTCACCTAGATTCCATTATGTAATGTTGAAGTGAAACTGAGCAAAATATTAAAATTAAATCACTAGAGTGAATGCCAACTTCAAGGCAGGTCCAAACGCAACGAATAATCTAAACAATCTGCGGGAAATCGTATTATAATATCACCGCATGTTTCTGTTGATAATAAAATATCCGCACACCACCACACGCACTTCGAAAAACTACAAACCACAGGACAATATAAGTATCACCAGTATCACCACAGTTGTATCACTATATAGTTTGTGACAATATATAATAGAATCACACATCATGTTAATCTATGTTTTAACATGGTTTTAACATGGAAGTTTGATGGAAGTATAATTATTACATACGTTAGTATCTACTATTTAGTTTGTGATTATTACTTCGATATATGAAATGAACTGTCATCTGTCATTCGATAGTTAAATGTACAGACTAACTAATACAACATCTTTGGTTAAATGCCTTCCACACAATACAATTTTACATTTTACGAACAATTTGACTTTGACAATCGAATTGTTTCGTATGGATTGACCATTTTAACCAATAAATAAAATCGAAGGTCGTTGATAGGCCCATAGCAGAACAATGATAGGTGATGATAGGCCGCAAAGATGTTGCATTAGTCTGTAGGCCGGGACTCAGCTAGGAGTAATAGTGTTCTGTGGGCCGGGACCGCTGCACTCGATACTCGATTATAACAAATTAAATCGGTTGGTGAGTGTGAATGCCAATTGGCTTGGCTAATTTCGACTTAGTTCATGGTGCATGCAAGGAACAGGCTCAACGGGTGTTTGTTTACAGCACGTTGTGTATTTTATTATGTTGATGTTAATTTTCTTTCGTACATACTCACGTGTGGACGACAATTAGATGGTAACCAATTGAATTGTAATTTGTATTGTTTATAGTCTACTCACTCAATACAATGTGGAATTGGTTACGATCTGTGACTGTGATATTTCCATAATCAATCATTCAGTCAATTGATTCGTCGTTCTTCCGGTAGACAAGAGATCTAGTCTATGGTATGGTAGTAATAAATTAATCATTCATTCCCTTCCAAATTCCATTCTTTTAGTATAACCTAACCGGTAAAGGGTCACGTTTCGCCATTTCTGGTGAGAATCTTCCAGAAATAAAAAGTCAACTCGCATAATATATCGCCATAAGTCATTCTAATCGATTCAGAAATGTTGCGTTTGCCCCGCGTTGTCCGCCAAAGCATTTTATTTAACAAATCGCACCAATTAACAAGATTTTACGCCAAAGATGTAAGGTTCGGAGCCGATGTCAGAGCCCTTATGCTACAAGGAGTCGACGTTCTCGCCGATGCCGTAGCCGTCACAATGGGCCCGAAAGGTAGAAATGTTATTTTAGAGCAATCATGGGGCTCACCGAAAATTACAAAAGACGGTGTGACAGTTGCCAAAGGAGTCGAATTGAAAGACAAATTCCAGAACATCGGCGCGAAGCTTGTTCAAAACGTCGCGAACAATACAAACGAAGAGGCCGGCGACGGCACAACTACTGCCACAGTTCTCGCGAGGGCTATAGCTAAAGAAGGATTCGAGAAAATTTCCAAAGGTGCAAACCCTATCGAAATCAGACGTGGAGTTATGACAGCTGTTGATGCCGTCAAAGACAAATTGAAGAGCATGTCAAAGCCCGTAACAACACCAGAAGAGATCGCACAAGTTGCTACAATTTCAGCCAATGGCGATGCTGCCATTGGTAAACTGATCTCCGATGCCATGAAGAAGGTGGGAAGGGACGGCGTCATCACCGTTAAGGACGGCAAGACGCTCACAGACGAATTGGAGCTTATCGAAGGTATGAAGTTCGATAGAGGTTATATTTCACCATATTTCATCAACTCCTCAAAGGGTGCCAAAGTCGAATTTCAAGATGCTCTGGTGTTGTTCTCTGAGAAGAAAATAAGCAATGTGCAAACCATTATTCCTGCTTTGGAATTGGCGAACCAACAGAGGAAGCCTTTGATCATTATTGCTGAAGATGTTGATGGTGAAGCACTATCTACTTTGGTGGTGAACCGACTGAAGATTGGTCTTCAGGTCGCTGCCGTTAAAGCACCAGGTTTTGGCGACAATCGCAAAGCCACACTCAGTGACATGGCTATAGCGACTGGAGGTGTTGTTTTTGGAGACGAGGCAAACCTCATCAAACTGGAGGATGTACAGTTGTCTGATCTTGGCCAAATTGGTGAGGTTATCATCACGAAAGATGACACTCTCTTGTTGAAAGGCAAAGGCAAGAAGTCTGACATTGAAAGAAGGGCTGAACAGATTCGTGATCAGATTCAAGAGACTACTTCGGAGTATGAGAAGGAAAAACTGCAAGAACGTTTGGCAAGGTTGGCATCTGGCGTTGCTGTTTTGCATGTTGGCGGTTCCAGTGAAGTAGAAGTTAACGAGAAGAAAGACAGAGTCAATGATGCCTTGTGTGCTACAAGGGCTGCCGTAGAGGAGGGAATTGTACCCGGAGGTGGTTCCGCACTGCTCAGATGTATCCCAACGCTTGATCAATTAAAAACATCCAATTCTGATCAAGCTACAGGTGTAGAAATTGTTAAGAAGGCTCTAAGAATGCCTTGCATGACCATCGCACGAAATGCAGGTATTGATGGGTCAGTTGTGGTTGCTAAAGTTGAAGATCTTGAACCAGAATTTGGATATGATGCTTTAAATGATGAATATGTTAATATGATTGAGAAAGGAATCATTGATCCGACCAAAGTGGTAAGAACTGCACTCACTGATGCCAGCGGTGTTGCCTCACTCTTAACCACGGCTGAAGCGGTCATTTGTGATATTCCTCAGGAGAAGGAACCCAATCCTATGGCTGGAATGGGAGGCATGGGTGGTATGGGTGGCATGGGCGGTATGATGTAAAATGTCTCAATTAAGATTATCAATGCATTTACAGTGTAAAAATTGCTTTAGAATAATAATCTGTATGGGTATTGCAATGTTAAATAGTTTGAATGATGTTTACTGGTGTATGCAAATTTCTTTATGATAATGAGTCTGATTGTGTTACAATAAATGTAGAAAGACATTAATATGTCTGATAGAATTTAGTTTTAATGGCTTTCCACTAAAGCCAAGTTATTTTTAATAATAAATGTTTTCCAAAAACTATTTTTGTTTATTCTTCCAACCTTTTAATGGGGATATTTTAATGATTACGAAACTACAATAATTTTTACTAGCAAATTTTTGTCAGTCAAAATCATTACATAAAGCATGCCTGATCTTAATAGGAAAATGTTGGATTTAAACCAACCATTGTATTTATTATCTTGTGGTCTGGTAGTAGTACCTATGTGTAAATTACTTATTAATAATTCATATTAGATTACAATTTTAATCTTAGTATAGCAGTCTTGAAGTTTTATTCATTAGGTAAGTATCTATATTGATTATTGTAATCTGTGATTGTAACTAATTAAAATAATAGATAAAAAAGTCTATTAAATAAAACTATATAATAGATTGAGGAAAAAGTTTCTACGCATTTTATATGAAAACTCAAACATTTTTTTGTTTCAAAGTTTATTTACATTTAATTACAGTATCTATGTGCCATTTTGTTTGATGACTTTTTGCCATCTTGTAGGTAGTGCAATGATCCCGTTGCTGTGGAAATTTTGGGACTTCTGGTCAAAAAAACGCGACAAGTATTTTGGCAGTCTTCTCTTGATGTTAACCTGACACTGCCTAAAGAATTCTGAAGAGACCGAAACAGGTGGAAATCTGAAGGTGCAAGATCAGGGCGTGTGAGTGTACCCAGCTTTTTTCAAAGGGGTCAAAACTGTTTTGTGGTCAATTCCCAGTTCTTCAGCTATGTCGTAACTAGTGATATGCCGATTTTGCTCCACTTTTTAAAAAACGGCGTCCATTTTATCCGTAACAGGGCGACCAGGGCGAGGTGCATGTTGGACATCAAAATTCCCGGATTGAAAACGCTTAAACTAACTTTTTGCTATTCTTACTGACACTGCATTAGGTCCATAGACGTTACAAATTATTTTCGCGGCTTGCGTTACATTTTTTCCTTTTTTGTAAATTTTTTTAAAATGTATCGAATTTCTTCATTAAGCCCGGTTTAGATTTCAATAATTACAGTAGCGAGTTAAGAAATCAATCAGTTAAGTAATAAGTAGCGTTCAAACGTAGGCAAGTCAGTAGTCATAAATTGCCTGAACAAGAAGACGACTAGTCGCGTCAACGGTTGTTTTACTCGACTCAAAGGGCCTCCAAAACAGCAATTCATTATTCATTATTTCAGTAAATTCATTATTATTTTTTTAATTCCAGACTATGTCGATCTTTTATTTTCGAAAGAAACTTCATCGATCCGAAATCAGTTGTTATAACATATCATAACCTCAAAATTTTAAATAATAGTTACATACATATAATAACCTCAAAATTTTAATAATAGCTGCATCTCTAGCAAGTTGTGATGATTATTGTGTTTTGAATTAAACAAACATTAATATTTGAGGTATTTTTTGTACAATCAGACCATATAAAGAAAGAAAGAATTTTATTTCGTATTGTATTCTATTTAATAATTCTATTAAATAACGTAGTGGTGCGTCCGAAGGTCCTTGACTCAGCATAATGCGATGGGTGGGACCCACAGCTTCCTTGTTGTTGTTGCTGCTGTGCAAAGGAACAGAAAGAGAACAAATAAGATAAAAATTGAAACCGTAAGAAAAAACATAAGAAAAGATTAATCCCCTATCAAAAATAACAAAAATTAAAAAAAGGAAACACCAAAACATAGGCAAATAGGTAAGTACAAATATGTGAACATACACACACAAAAATATGATTAAAAGAGAAACAATAATAATAATAATAAATAAATAATGCCACAGGTCATGCTTCGTCACGCTGTAAACCTAAAAAGTGTTTTTTAACGTTCTTTCTAAAAGTAGCTACAGTTTTAAGTTTCCAATAAGGTGGAGGTATAGTATTCCATAGGTACTTTACTTGCAGCATATTTAAAAGATCCCCTATAAGCCGCAGTCCGTATTCTCGGCAACAAGATGCAGGGAGGCAGAACCAATCTTTCACGCAGATAATTCGGACGCTCAGACGCAGTTATATTATAAAGTAACGTGGCTAGGTGAATTTTGCGTCTTAACGCCATTTTTAAGAAGCCAGCCTTATTAAGAACTCGCCGATGAGGCAACTTAACTCGCTACTGTACTTATTCAAATGTAAACCGGGCATTAGATTCACTCGAAAGAAAACAAATGAAAAATAGCTGGAAACAACATTTTACTAATTTGTTTCTTTTTAAAAAATGTAACCTTTTTAGTATAATCAAAATCAGCCAGGTACAATTATAGTACATACTATAGGCACAGTTATAGGTATGCGAAAAGACTTTATTCATGGCTACTGCTAGTTGCGCAAAGTACAACCACATTTTTTTTTCTAAACTGGGTAAGTAAAAAGTATTTTGTTAATCTATTTTATATTTTTAGCAAAAATATAATGTATAATCTTATCTTGGGTTATAAAATAGCTGGTGTGAACCAATCGACGACGTACATACAAGTTGATAGATTTGTATCATATGTATTGTTATAATGTAACAACTTATCCTTTATTTCCTCTGTAGACAGCCCACTTTTTAGGAGCATAAGCAGTAGGTACCCAAAAGAAGGAACAAATCTATACTAATATTAAAAAGCTGAAGTTTGCAGGTTGAACGCGCTAACCTCAGGAACTACTGGTTCGAATTGAAAAATTCTTTTTGTGTTGATAAGTCCATTTATCGAGCATGGTTAAAGGCTATATAACATCACACTATGACCAATAGAAGCGGGCTTTAATGAAAAATGTTGCAAAATCGGGAAAAATTATCCCTTTTGAGAGCTTCCGTTGCGTGCGCTGCGTAAACGGTTAAAGTTACGCGAAAATTATGTATAGCGGAATTGATCCCCTTAGAAAGTTCTAAAAAAGTCTATCTTTTAAGGTTGACTCACTATAACCTTTTTTATGGTACTTAATCAAATGTTCTAAAATAATGCATTATTTGCGAAGGTGTTAAACATGATATTCTTTATCCAAATAAATACGATATTCATCACAAGTGCAAGTAAGTAGGTATTTAATTTTGAACAATATTGCCGTTGACATCATTTGATTTCAATGAATATCTTAGGAGATATCATAGTTTTAAAATAACTCCACAACAAAATAATGATCAAGTAGGTAAACTACGCGCGGTCGTGAGGGGTGAATCGGATGCCTACGGAACGGTTGCATTCAGTGAACTTTTTTAAATATTTTTTTGCAATATCTCATCGTATAATAATACTTACATTAATAAAATGCCTAGAAAAAGAACTCTGCTTTCTCAGCAGTCTGCTACAGCAAAACGGCTGCGACTTTTTTCTATAATACAATTGTCGTTTGCTTTTATGCACGCTAATCTCAGAAACGGCTTAATCGATTTTCATGTGGTTTCCACTAATGTATTGTAGCAAGCTTCCGGTAATATTTAGTGTATATTTCATTCCAATCTGTTTACAAACAAAAAAAACTACATGTTATTCCGAATACCTACCACGCGTACGAAGTCGCGTGCACAGCTAGTAATTTTTATACATACCTACTTAGTTTTATGTATTAGGAACCAAAATTTTGTAAATTTATTGTTATATAATATTTAGCATTTGTAATATTGTATATAATAATTATTATTTATATCCGATGGATATTTGTTTACTCTCGCCCAAAAACGACTTAACGGATTTGGATGAAAGGCACACGGATAGTTTATTACCTGGATTATAGGATATGAATGAGGAGGATCAGCCCTCATTCATATCAAATGAATGATGAGGGGAATCAGCCACAATTGTTGAGCGTAGCGAGGTCGCATGCAACGATACGTATGAGGGCTTGCAAGTCATGAACGCGGATGGAGAAAATAATATTTTACGCACTTTTCCCTCCCATTTCCTAATCCTTCAATATTAGGATAAAGAATTGGCACCGACTCGCAGCACTTAGGTATGACGTTGCTTGCGAGTCGGTGTAGCCAGCTAACATAAATATTAAATTTATTTATTTATATAGTTTTATTACAAATGGATTTTTTTTAATAAGGCATATAATACATATTTAATCTCTATTAAATAAATGCTTATGGATATAACATTGAAAAATATGATTACAATCACTATTTGTAAGTAAGTATATAGGCACTTAAACACTTAAAATCTAGTATTGCAATTTGTAACAATTATAAAAATATTTGATCTTCATCTGAATCTCCAGCACCATAAACAAAATGTCTTCTGACAATATCATTATTAATTACCCCACCCTTTTCGTCAGCATTATTTTTACATGGTGTCACAGGATACCTCACCGGACCTAACCAACGTCTACTTAGTCCAAAATTTCTCGGTAAAGCTACGTTTTTACAAGAACTACTCTTAACTGACTTATCTAAATTATTCAACGAAGTCTGGACGGAGTTCATGGAAGACTTTTTCGTTAATTTATCATCTGTGCTGTCATTAAAATAATCATCGGATAAATGCACATCAGCTGGAATGCTTAAACTTAACGGTCGTCGTTTCGGTCTAGTTTGGAGCGTCTGACCACGCCAAGTATTAAATTTTTGATTACACATTGTCTGAGGGAAATCTTGTGAAATATAATTGCTAGATTCTTCACAAACTTTATTTTGAGATGAACATTTTTGTAAACCACACTTATTTGGAGTCAATTGCCTGCTGGATTTATCTTTCATTCTGCTGATAACTTTTTCTTTAGTCAATTTAATGAGAGCATATATAGTTTTCAATGCCTCTTCATTTAACAATTCATCATCAGTGATGTCTCCGTCCAAAGCACTGGCAATACTTTGCCTCAAACCCTTTTCATTTAATATTGTGTCCTTAATTTGAGTGTCTTCAGAATTTGGGTCATATTCTGAACTATAATTTCTGTTAGCATTTTGTAATACTATAATTTCAACCTTTTGCATTGCAGACTGTAACATTGTTAAAGCTTTGTCATATTTTACATTAAGAAGGCTTTTACCATTCACTGATATAATTTGATCTCCCGGCATAATCTTCTTACATCTATCTGCTGGTCCACCGGGAGTTATCGATTTAATATATACATTGCCATCTGACCCTTCAGCAACTTGTAATCCTAAAGCATTATTTTCATCTCTTTCTATAGAAGCTGTTACAAAAAACCTCTCGCCCTGAATGCCACCCATCTTATCCAGTTTTTCAAATAGAGACGTATTTAAACATGAATCGTTGCTTGTTGTATTGTAGTTAAAAACATCCGAGTAAGCTTTTGGAGATTCAAGTACATACGCAGTTGGTACATGATTATAATGGCGTTCCGGAAGCAACTTCATACTGTTGATATTACATTGTCTTTGTTCTGAACTTAAATCATCTGAATCACTTTGAGCAGTTGCTAAATCAATGTCTGACCTTGTACAATTATTAGAGTCGCTAGTGACAGGTCCTCTGAGAAACTTCTTATCCATTGCAGATTTCATACCATTAAATACCCTTGTACCCATTTTGACACCATGCCGTCTGGGAAGACTGCAACTTTCTGAAGATGAAATACCATCATTCGAGGAATTCCCTTGAGAGTTTGATGCATTCAAGATACCATCGTCGCTTTGCTGTGGCAGCAATATTTGTCTTAACATTTCTTCTGTACTCGGTTTTTCATTTTCCTTATTGTGAATTTTTCTATCCTTAAAAATGTCAACTTTAAACCTTCTTCTAACAGGCCTTCTAATTCTAGCAGGATTCCGTACAGCTAAATTGTAACTATCTTCATAATTGCTACATTCTTCAGTCTTCTTTGGACTGTCGTTAGGACAACTGATATCACTTGACAAAAAATTTATGAAATCTTCTTTTGCATACAATTTCAAATATAGTTTGTGATGTAAAGAAGCCAACCAATATGTAAAATAACTTTTACTGTCTGACATTCTGAGTTTATATTTAATACCAATCTTTGACAATCCGGAATATGAATTTGGCATTATATAAAGGCTTTTCTTGTTATAATAGAATGTATCTATATGATGCCAAGGCAGACTCTGCAATACAATCCGATTAGCATTGGCCTCTCCATCCTCAGGAATGTGATTATTTCTGGAGTAAAGTGTGACACCCCTGGGACCAATGGAGAGCCATATATCTCGGCAGAATCCATCTCTAGTGGCCCAAGTCGCAGAATAAAAATGTGCACCATAATCCCGAAATGTCTGTGCCAAAGTGATATAATTAATTATAGCCTTATTTCTTTCTAATCCACGTCTTGATTCATGAGCTCTCTTCATACGTAACTTTATGTCAGCCATTTCATTTGATATAGAATTTTCGGGTAAATAATGTTCTAGTAGAAAATAATCAGCAGTACCATGTTCCCTGTAAGAAAATTCTCCAAATTCAACATGTAGAGCATATCCAGTCAATAATATGAGATTCTGAATTGAAGAAGTCAATTGCCCTTCCACTGTAGCTCTCCTGAGCTGCAAGTATACTCTGTATCTCCATTCACCGCCTTCAATGTTTCTAGCAATATTAGTCGGCAGGAAAAATTTTATTCTCAAAAAAACAGTCAATGAAGATTTCTCTTCAACACACTTCTTCTTGTTACTAAGTTTAGACCAGTTAGTCGGAGCTATTTTTTTAATTTTATATTCTTCTGGCATAAAGATAAAATCTCCTGCAATTAATATCGCTATGCCAAGCATGAAGTTATGTTCATATTTCTCACTATGAACTAGCGCTTGAAAAACTTGTCCTGTGGTCACTGTGTTGGGATCACACAGAACTTCAACTTTTTGGCCATTTAGCAATACCACTGTAATTATTCTCTTGTTTGCTATTGGAGATGCAGTCAGATCTATATGTTTTGCAGGCTGAGAAGCCCTTACAATAAACTCTGGACCTATACAACCATCCTTATTTCTAATACCACATTCAGCTCGATAGAGTCTGGAAGCTACCCTCTGGACAGGTTTAACTCTTCGAAAGTCACTTATTGACGGTCCTTGGATATGTTTATCTAAGTTAACTGTACTTAAAGAAACAGTATTATTTTGCAAAATAGGCTGTTCCAAAGGAGTACTTGATGCTATATCAATAGTTGAATGCGCATTACTCAAACCACCCAAACGGGATGTATTAAATATATTAAATACAGGCTTACGACGATTCCTCGGAACTCTCACACTTGGGAACGGATCTTTGTCATCTGGTGATTTTACAAGACTGATACAACTTCTTGGACGGTTGCTCACCTGCAAATCTGTGTTCACACCAATTTCTTGGGTTTCTGACTGAGGTTTCTTGCTCAGATTGCGTGATTCAACAGTTCCAGTGCAATGATAGTCAATTATTGGACTAAGACCGATTGAAGCAGCTGAACAGGAACTGCGTCCGGAGTCCTCTTCGAAATTGCGATGCATTTTACTGAAATGTTTTTAATTTTAAAAGAAAAATCTAGTAAGTAATAATGGGTGTGTGCTGTAATGGGTAGGTACCTACAAAAAATGTATTCTTTATGCATGTAGCTATTTCTAATTCAAGTGACATTAACAAACCTAACCTAATGCATAAAACATGATCTAAAAGGTCTAGTAATAGTTATCTATCAATGTGAAAGAACGATCAATGGAAAAGTTACTTATAATACCTACAACAATGGTTTAATAAAAATTTGTAAGTTACAGGGTAGACAAAGGAAAATAGATTCGAGCAATGCGCAACTTGAATATGAATACTTTATTTTACATGTAACGTATTGTTTATTGAAACTACTCAAACTTTTATATGAACATTTGAAACTTACCGAATTTTTAAAAAAATATTCGCATAACATTATAAACTAAGTTTATAAATGAGATAATTTACATATTGATTATCAAGTTAAGTGATAACTTTAAATCAAATCAAAAATTCGATTGTATTTATGTTTTTGTAACATAGCTTTCAATGTTAATTATTATATTATATTAGTACAGATAACATACCGCTAATACATTGTTTGTAGTCTTTGGATAACAGAAATCAAAGAATCCAGCTCCAACAAGATACAGACCATAGAGTAACTTATTAATACAGACTCCAGCGAGATATAGAATACCTACTAAAGTTTGTTTAATGACTCTTTTGACTTGATAATTATGTGCTTTAGTTATCTGCGGTCACACTCGGTATTGAATTTTTTCATAATGGATTGTATGTGAAATAAATATATTTTAATATTATTTACACTCATTTATTTCCATTTTTTGCAATATTTTTTTTTTAAATAAATATTACAAAATTTTTGTTTGCGTTGGCAGGGAATTGTTAATGTATTTGAACTTAAATACTGGCTGATTTAAAAAGGTTTCATATTCAAACATGGAAAAAGAAAAAGAAGAAAATATATATTTTATTTTGACGTGAAAAGGATAAACTGTGTTTTTGTACATCAGAGGCTCTAGTATGAGTTTACGATACTACACCAATACTACACTGACACTCGCTAGCGAGAACGTTAAACTTTTGTATGGGAAATCGTGAACTGTCAATGTCAAATTATCAATTTTCCATATAAATGTTTTACGCTCTCGCTAGCGAGTGTAATATCGTAAACTCATGCTAGAGCCACTGATGAAATGTTTATGAAATATATGTAGAAATATGTATATAAGTTATTTTGAATATTTTAATGTGCTGTAAAAAGTAAACTGGATGTGTGCACCATCATGATGAGTTATTTTGGATGTTTAATTGAATAATATCCCAATGAAAGAGTATTAAAATTGAAGTAATCCGAAGATAACTACAAAAGGTTATGGATCCAGGAACGCTACCACTACCAGGTAACTTCGTTACCTCATTGGAAAATATAAATTTAAAATATTACAAAAGAAAGTAATAATCGTCTTTGTCGAGTAATTTAAAAATGTACAAAATATAATAATATTATTATATATTATCTTGTTTTAATGTGAATAATAACAATTACTTACATGATTCCACATTTTGCACACAATCTGTGCACTCCGCTCCCATATTAAGAGTTAAGGCTGCAAAGTGAGGAACCTCCTGCCTGACAAAACGAACCGTGTCAAGAAGTATCACCTACTGTATATGTCCCTTGATCATCTACAAGGGGATGATCAAGGGACACATACGAGAGCCTCTTGAGATGTTGGTCGAGATCTCTCGCCAGAGAGTATTTATGTTCTGTGGTCGAGACTCTTCGGCCGTTATAAATACATAGTCTGTGGTACCGTACAATTTTAACATTTTAACCCAGAACACCAAAGATGTTGTATTAGTCTGTACCTATACAATACAACGTTGACAGAGAATACCTCTATTCTCTGTCTACGCAATACAATTATCTTTGCAGAACACTATAATTCTAACCGAGATTCATTCAATTATCAATGTCAAAACTCAAAATGTCAACAGGTTATTTTTCCTTTGCCCAGTTCTTAGCTTACTTAGTTGATACTTGATAGTTGATTAATTAATTTAAAAACAATACAAGTGAAAATAATTTAAGGCTTTTTAAGTAGTACTGATAAAATGTTTTGCGACAGTGACTTTTATTAGCAGAAGTGCATTTATTACTTTTATGTCTGTGATTTTTTTAAAGAATATTAGACTATTTTGATTTAATTTTGTTGGACTCAGACAAATCAATGTCTTATAAATAATAGAAATGGCTACTTTAATTCAATCATATGAACAACAATATTCCATGCTCACAGCTGATATTACAGCTAAAATTGGAAGGTTGAAGGTTGGCAGTGAAGGTAATGAAGAAAAATATGTCACAACCATACTCTTCATGTAGTGTAAGATCCCACAGTAAAAATGTGAACCTATCTGTTATTTGCATAATCTGCCGCAGGGTTGCCTTGCAAAATTTTGCCGCAAGTACATTTACCATAAAATTATGTTTGATACCTTTTTTAACAATTGCACTCATTTGTTTGGAAACTATATGGAGATATCTATTCACGGTCTTTTTTCTAGCAACCCAAGAGTTGCAGCAGAGTATAAGGTGGTAACCTATTTTTCCACTTATTTAAATAGGTCTCTTTTCTATGGTACTTCATTTAGTTTCCAAAAAAAATGAGTGCAATTGAAAAAATTGTATCAAACATAAAATTTACCATTATTAAAAATAATGGTAAAGGTAGTTGCGACAAGATTTTGCCAGGCAACCCTACGGCATTTATGACCCCATGTGTAACCTGTAATTTAAATCACATTTCGATCAAATAACAGATGCAGATTTTTTACAGTGGGATCTTAGACTAATGAGTTGATATGAATATGAGAGTTAGTAATTGACATATGCCAAAAGAACTCCAATAGTTCTGTTACTTAAAGTTGACCAACAAACTATGCTCTCCTCCTCTGTGTCGTTCAAGGGAAAAAATGTTTAGTCTCCCTAGTTTAAAAATATCATATGGGAACTTGGTAGAATGCAACTGCATTTATAAATGTTTTTCATATCGAACACAAATAGCTTGGTTTCCAAAGCATTCAAATTTAAAATCCCAGTTTCAAGTATAGACATAAAATATATGTTATTAGGCATGACAGGCATTGAAAGATTGAACACTTTTCAATCTTTCAATGCCTCATACCTCAAACATTTGCCAAGCTTTTTGAGTTGGTCTTGAGAAATAGTGGCCAATATCACTCGATTTACATTTATTGTTTAATGACAATTGACATTTAAGTTGATTTACAGTTAAGCGAGAATAACCTCCTTATTATTTTTTTATGTAGGAATAACCTTTATTCTTTTGAAAAAATTTGGCAGTGACCTACACCTATGCCATGATAAACCCTACCTACCTTCACTAAGTGTGCACGCAAGAATGTGCATCACACATTCCTACTTGCAGCACCTATCAAGTCAATCACTTGTAGTCTTAATTTTGAGGTAGTACGCCAGCAGTTCAAGTCTGAGCTACCTTGTTGTAGACGATACCACTTATGAGTGAGGTCTCTGCATTTGTATTCATTTCTGCGAGGTGTAGCAAGTGCTACCAGTTCTTTGAGACTACAGTAAGATATATACGGATAATTTTAGTAACCAAACATATACTAAAATGATCTTAGTGCACTTCACATAATGAACATTCTTTATACAGTATGATATAAAATATTTTTATACAGACAGTGTTCTTACAATAAGCACTTATATTTTCATATTTTCAGATAATCGGGATCAATTATCCAAAGAGATACAAGCCAACTTTGAAGAGGCAAATGATCTGGTATGTTTAATACATTTTCACAGTTTATTTTAATCATATTCTAAATAAAATTTTAAGATTTAATACTTAATTGAGTAAGCATGGTGGATGGTTATTATTGGCATGGAATGGTAACTTTTATTTTGGTTTAATTTGGAATATTAGTCAATTTAATGGAAAATGTAATATTCCCAATCTCAATACTAGGTTTAAAAATAATATTGATTTACATAAAACGTGTCTCCACAAGTAATGTGGGTCAATATATATACATACTATTTTATAATTATCTTCCAGAGATAATCCTAGCCATATCTATAAATAAATTTAAAAGTGTAATCAAAACCAAAATCTGATTATTTAAGTGACAATGAAGCCTGGATTTAAATGATTCTAAGCTCATACTATGTTTAGTATTGTATATACTGTGATTTGTATATACAAATACTTTTGATTTCTTCTCAGGATCGTCATCATCTTGGCTATTTTTTCTCTGGTAGAATATAGTGGCCATTAAAGGTGCATTAGGTCATTTTTAATATGTATTTTTAAGTTTAACTCAATAATAGTTTCATATTAAAAAAGAGGTTGCTGGGGATTTTCTTTTGCGGTTTTTCTCTTCTAGAACGTCATTTTGTTTCTGAAACGGTATTAAGTTTTTGACTTCAAAGAGGTCCTCCGTTATCCTATTTTTGAGAAATAAACGATTTGATTGATTTGGCAATGTGATCTCCATCTGCTCAGTGATATGTACAATAGCTTGTGTTTTATAATTAACTAGCTGTGCCTCATAGCTTCACCTGAAATTTGACTTCAACCAAACCTCTATGAAAATATACATTACATGTAAGTGTCAAGTTTAATAGTGATCTGTTAAACATTAAATCAAATCGTCATCTAAATAATTAAAAACAATTTCCAACCAACAAAACAATAAAGTCTTTTTGCCTTTCACCCAAAAAACGTAATGTGTTTCACACTCTTCCATGGAATATAGCACTTTAAAATGTATGTATGTATTGTGATTGTGAACTCAAGCTAAAAAAGAAAGTTGTAAACATTTTATTTTGTTTTTAATGTTTTTATCAATTTTAGGTACATTGCTTGAGATAGTTGTATACATAGATACCTATTATATGAACCTATAAAAAAACTAAATTAATCAAAAATGTCATTAATTTTAAAGTCACTGTTATTAATTTGAAATATGTAAGTGCGTCAAATTCCTTTCAATTTTGTTTTCAGTTGGAACAGCTGGAGTTGGAATCTCGAGGAGCGGGTGCAGGATCGCGGGTAGCTGCCTATCGTGCGGAACTGCAAAGAGTGCAGAATGAATATCGCACTGTGCTCAACAGCTTTTCATGTTGTGAGTATTTTTTATATTATGTCAAAAAGCGGCAGATAAGCAAATGATCTGTGCACTGTTGTCTGTCCCTCAGTGTTTATTTTTTTAAATGGTTGTCCAAGCTACGCTTACCTGTGGTTTAGAGATCAGTGGCAAAGCACTGTTGCAGCTGATATCTGATTTCACATATTATTTAGAATAATAAATGTTTCACGTAGTGAAATGATTTCACTGTTATTTTGTCTTTATGACAAAAGTTGTCATAAAGACTTGTATTTTGAATACAAACCTTCAACCTGGGCAGCCAGTTGAACGAGGTCCATATCAATATTGGCTGCTTTGATCAAGGATGCCTTGAGTTATGTTAAGGTTGACAGACAGGCGACGGTCCATTTGATAGTAGGTGGCCATCACCTTTTTCATTTTTTATTTTTTTAGGAGGGGAAATGACGTTTACGCACTATCCCTCGCCGACGGGGACAGTCGACGGGGAGGAGTGTGGGATTCGCCCGGTGAAGTGACTTATCACTGGGAATACCCACTAAAACCCCCCCGGATTCCACCATCAGCGGTGATCTGCGGGTCCGAGTTTACAGCGAGGCCTTATCCTCGGATCCCCACGCACCGCTATGTTAGGGCTCACTAACCCAGCTTAGGGCGATGGCTTCGCCTCATTTTAAATGTGGCGGCCCACTGGAGTGCCATGAACCGCCACTCATCCTTATTGGGTGTTTCAGGGCGTCAGATACGTCCCCTTCTGACGCCCTGAGGCCATCGTCGCCTAAAATACAAGCAACGCCACAGGTGCTGCAAGTGCGCTGCCGACTAAAGT
Organism: Bembecia ichneumoniformis; assembly: GCA_910589475.2. NCBI lineage: Eukaryota > Metazoa > Arthropoda > Insecta > Lepidoptera > Sesiidae > Bembecia > Bembecia ichneumoniformis. The sequence continues at coordinate 11,679,043 of OU342536.1, read as the reverse complement.
AGGATTGGGAAGGGATAGGGACATGGGCTCTGGCATCTCTTACTCACTCACCGAAACGTAACAGCACACGTGCTGTTATTTCATGGTGGTCTTCTGTTAGAGACTTTTTGAGCGACCCTAAATCAGGATGAGGCTTTGAGCTGGCCTTTTCCTCTAAATGTTGCCTTATTTATAATCCAATTGATTTAAGTCTCGTCTTGAGGAGGGCCAGTGCCAGATGAAATCAATTTCACTCGCCGCCAGCCAGTATTGCGTGCTTTTCGCTCTATTAACTGGCGCAGAATCTTGCTGGAATACCCAGTGTCTGTTATTGAACATGGATATGAGAAAGCGGTTCATTCGTTTTTACGCCTTTCTCACAGCTCAGTTAAGCCCGAATATAAGACTTCTACCCATAACCGTACCGATGCAGCGCGATAACTTCAACTTGGTCCTCTTTAAGCATCCATTCCATATTTAAAAATAAATGAAATTCGAAATTCATTTTTATTTTCATAAAAGATTCGAGATTTAAATTTAAAAGTTTTATGTGACAAAACTTGTGATCTCCTAGGTGTAATGATGAATATAAGTACATGAAGAAATATAGTACATATAATATAATAAATATAATATAATGTAGTGTAATATAATTTAATAAAATATCCTACTAATATTATAAATGCGAAAGTTTGTGAAGATGGGTGTATGGATGTTTGTTACCCTATCACGTAAAAACTACTAAACGGATTTTGATAGAATTTGGCACACAGATAATTTATTACCTGGATTAACATATAGGATACTTTTTATCCTGGAAAAATGTTAGGATTTCAAGGGATCATCTAAAAATATAAAAAACGGGACAGTGGTCCCCGTGGCGGCGCTACTTGCGTGACTGCGATAAATATGTCAGATTTTTCATTTTTCAACGCGGACTAAGCTAACGTAATATAATATATAAGGTGTGATTTATTAGTCAATTAATGATTTTAAGTAAGATAGGTTTAGTTTAGAGTAGGTACTTCAACACTTTGCCATACATGGCGTCAGTTTTGCGTTCTGACAATATCTGTCACGAACTTAACTAAGCAAAATTACATTCAGAGATTTGAAATATGTATGTGGTAAGATCATAGAGGGGTTAGGAAATATTGATTAAAAATTAAAAATTTCAGACAATTTAGACACAGATGAAGTATTTGACGACTGGAACTCGAATGATCAGCGTAGAAAACTTCTGGACAACACTGAAAGGCTGGAGAGAACGGGCAAGAATCTGACAGATGGCTATAAGGTACTCCTGGAGACTGAGCAGATTGGTGCAGCCGTACTTCAAGACCTTAGCATACAGAGGGAAACTATTCAGCGGTCCCGAGGAAGGGTATGTAACTGTTATATTGTTGTACACTATTGAAACATTTAAAAGTCTTAAAAATATTGAATACAAAATTATATTCAATATTAATTTTTGTTCGCGACTATGTCTGCATATTATATAAATTAAATTCTTTCAAGCTAGAAAATCTGTTTGGCAGACACGTCATTTTTGTATATTATATGTACTAGTAAAGTCCCGAATAGTAATTCGACGATACTTATCAGATTAATCCTTCAATCAACTTCCATTGCATTTCACAACCATCCAACTTATAACTAAATCTGCTGAATTTTTAGTCGACAACTGCGAGTTGGCAACGTCTTATTCTTTCTTTGCGTTCCGCGCGTTGTTAATCTTATACGAATTATTATGCCATAATTTTATTACAAATTAAATAACTGTATTTTTTCTAAAAACTGTATGAATTATATTTTGCGGGTAACTAAACGTTTCTTCCATATTGTGTGTTAATGAATACCATGTTTTGTTGTTGTTATTTTGATTCGAAATTTCGAAGGTTATGAAGTATTGAAGACTTTATTATAAAACGCAGTGTATACTGAATAATATTATATGAAATAACAAAACAGTGATTATATACACAAATATAATATTATTACAAGAAATGTCTCAGAAACGTGAAAGGCAATCGGAAATATTATCGTTTTCATCTACCATCGCCTCGAAAATATCCATTTTAATTGAAAACTTATTGAATAATACCAAAGTATAAAAATAATATGTCAACTATCAGTGCTATTCGTCGGTTAACTATGATAGTGGCCACGTGATCTAACCTATAACTTATTCAGCAGTTTAATGTCTGAATAGCGCTAATCAACGATGGTGAAACACACACAAAGCGTTAACTGGGCAGTTAAACGACAAATAGCCTTAATCGACATTGTGAAACAAGCCCTAAGCCTTATGTAATAGGCATGATGGCGGTATTAAATAATTAAAGAATAAATGATATTATTATTATGTTGATAATTTTCTAAAAAATGACCCAATTTTCAATAAAATAAAAGTATAAAATACTGCAATCCGCCGTGTTAGCTGAAACCTCGATCAGAGCGAATGACAATTGCGTAAATAGGGGATCGGACAGTAATCAGATTAAAATCTAAAATGTACTTAGAAAGAAAATATATAATGTTTTACGATTATTTATCGAATAATAATTTAATATAATTCATTTAAATATTTTTAAATGAAGAAATAAAATTTTATTATTTACAATATTTTTAATCTATACTGAAACACCAATCACAGTGCGTGACGTCATTTGTGGGCAATCATTGTCTTATGCCAATGCAGCTGTTTTGTTATGATATGACCACAAATGACGTTACGCGCTCTCAGATGAACTATCGTGGCGTTTTGGCGGCATTTTCAAACAAACAATATTAAAACATGATTTTGAGTACCTAAAAGGCTATAAATAAATAAAATAGTATTTTTTATGGGAATAAATATCCATGAAGATTAATTTAAAACACTTTCTGAAAATTTGTCTGATCCCCTATTGTCAAGTTACAGAGTTAAGAAAGCGTGACGTCACAACAGACACCATTGCTACTCTAGCATTTTAGCGCAAAGTTTAAATTGTATTATTTAAAAAATCCTTTTTTTTAATGAAATTTATTGTAAAGAAAATGCGTAGAATAGTCCACACCGTGGAATAGTTTTTCAAAATCAGTCACCATGCGTATTGCGTAATGGTTGTCCTACTGTAATATTATAAATGGGAAAGTTAATGAGGATGGATGTAAAACAAACATTACATACTCAAGAACTACTGAACTGATTTTGATTAAACTTTACAGTAATGTAGTTTATACATTTCAATAACACATAGGTTATAATTTATAAATATACGCTATTGAGTCGCCAATGAAACCAAGCCCTAAATGTCTTAGACGAAGGTTTGATCTGTGGGCAAGCCGCAGAGTTTAAGTGTATGTAGTCATAATCATCAATAAATAAAACAGTGAATTAAAACAATCAGGGTATATCTATTAAAATCTCCTGCTCAAAAGATGATTTTGTTGAAACTTTACAGTAATATAGTTAATACTTTAGAATAAGGTTATAATTTATAAGATATTCGGAAGTTGTATAAAAGTTAGTATTTTATAAATATTTTTATATTTTAGCTTCGTGAAACAGACGAGCAACTGAATCGGTCATCCCGCTTGTTAAACACGATGATAATGCGTCCGCTGCAGGAAAGATTCGTTCTTCTTATGGTGTTCCTGGTGATAGGTGTACTAATGTGCGCCGGACTATATTTCTATGTCACCTAGCTTCTTGAAGATCACATGCTTGTAAGATATTTGTATGTATGTATAAATTAGCGTAAGCAATCATTTATATTGTAATTTAATAAGCGCGTTTAAATTGACCAATGTTTACCCACTGTTTGAGTATTGAACCACCAGTCAGAAGAAGGGAATAATCCATTTTTTTTTCTTATAGTTAATCAATGTATTGCAATAGTAGGATGTGTTTGGACTTTTATTATAGTAGTATGAGTTATTAAAATCGTGTAATAATTCAAATAATTTAAATTCATGGAATTTTGTCCTTCTTTAAACTCACAACATTCTATTATAGGAATTGGTAAAAAATAAAATAAAATATGAAAATTAGGTACTAAACATTTATTAATTTGAAATATAAATGAAAAAATAAGACAACAGTTTTGTTTCTAGTTCTATTTATGCTTCGTCGTCTTCATAAAGCGTTTTAGCTTTTGTGGTTGGGTTGGCCAATCCAAAATATGTCAATCCAAAAATTTGATTCCAAGATCAAACAGCTGAGTTGTTGTTGTCTGTGTAACGCTTAGAAATGTTTAAAACCCTTGCTACCAAGTCCTTCCGTCTTTCCTGATTGGTCGTCATTCGAGCGTTTCATCGTTGATATTTCGAGAAGGGACTCTCACCGCAAGGTGGCGAAGAGCCCGGACATCAGCCATTTGCCCGGCAGCATCGCGAATAAAAAAAAAATCGATATAAAAAATATTAGGTAATGTAACAATGTACTAAATAATTTTATAAATATCTTGCATCTTTTTATATTTATTGGAATCTTACTAGTAGAAGCCTTAGTCGTAGGTGTTGTTTTTCATTTTTCAGGAGCAAAAAAATTTCATTTTATAAATCCGTCTATAAACTCCAATGCACTCACATAGCCTTTATGATTCAAGTTGTATTCCAAATATCTGTACTTAGAAATCATAAAATAGTTTCCTTGTATATGGACTTGTAAGATTTTTTTGTAATGTACAGGCCACATATTCTTAAAGGAAATCATCTGAAATATCATCTGAAACAATACTAGTGACAGTTCTTTGACAGCAGTAATCAATACTTTGTATTGTTCTGGAGTATAAACTATCTTTTCGTCTGATTAACCATTTAGCCGCACCAAAGATGCCTTCTCGCGGGGAAATTTCTAATGGTGTGATTTTCGAAACTCATTTTTGTACAGATGTAATTTCCAACTCCTTTTTTTTTTTCCTTTTTCTTAATGGTTCAATGTCATCCCTTTCCTCTTACTGAGCATTACTGAGTGTTCGCAATTACTGAGCAATTTATAATAAATGTAAAACATAGTAATTATGAAAAATCCTTTCCACAAACACACGTCACGATAGTAATAAACCGCCAAATAAACTAGAATAAACATGTTAAAAAAATAACTTGAAGAGGCGATTTCTGATTCCAGTCACTTCTTAATCGAGTTCCGTGGCAGTTTGTTCAAGTTCGATTTCTTGGCTGATAATCTTTTGCCCATCTGTGTAAACGAGCGCATTGTCGTTTGGCCCTTGGAGGTAGTCTTTGTTGATATGAACTGCTTTGTTTGTGTTCACGAGTGTGCGCAATCGGGGACAACGTACATGTGCCCTATGTGTTGTGCAACGACGAGGACTCCTGTCATTGATGTAGTTGCTTTTCAAATCCGCTTCATGCTCCGTGACCACTTGTGATTTAAATCGTCCACCGTATCCGTCGTTTGAAATGAGAAAATTTCGTAAAAAATTCTTTTTTTAAAACCCACCCGTTGAACGTCTCGAGCGAAACACACGTCAAATCGCTCTATGCATGTGTTAACACGTTGTCATTATCTTCACCATTGCTTGAACACTCTTGTATAGTTCCATTTTGCTTTCGCGCATGCCCTTGTTCCTCATCTTCTTTATGAACTCCTTCATCAGCAGTACGCTGAACGTGCTGTGCCAGTAACTTTTTAACCAATTGTACACTTGATTATTCTCCGCGTAGATCATCTTCTTGACGTGACTGACCTTCACGCCCGATATTGTTGATACATCCTCTGCTGGTTGTGTTGCTGATACGCCGGACTTTTTGCATTTTAGCAATTTTCTTTTCATTACACCTACCGCTGTTCCTATTGCAGCTAATTCATTCAATATGGCGTCAAATTTTAAGAAATGATCGTGAAGTTTTTTCGCTGTTTCACATTTTAGTGTTAGAATTTTTCTTTTCAGATGAAGTTTGTTGGATATGCTCTTTCTTTCGAACGTGTTTTCCAGTTGAATCATCATTTTCTTAGCAGTTTTACATTTCTTTACGATTTCTAGGTACTTATCGCTTAGATTTTGTACAATGATTGATCGGGCCTTTGCAACTTTTCTTGAAAATGCTCCATCTTGTTGGATTACTTGCAGAGCATCATTCACTTGTCTCTCTTCTAGTATGAGCTTTACACGGAACTTCCACTGGTGGAAATTTGTTTTTTCATGTAGCTTGGGTAGCTCCTGTACCGACATTTTCTTTTCTTACGTTTGTCTTTTATAACACTTTTGCCATTTGTTTTGCAAACCCTTTTTTATTTATTTATTTTCCTTGTGCTGCGCAGTGGAAGCGAATTAAATTTGATATTGTTAATGGGTTGCAGAGTTAAACCACATTTTACTTATTCGTTTTCTTATTTATTTTTTTCACACACAATAGGGTATTACACCCATTTTTAAAAAAGTGTCTCAATTAGATTCTGTAGTGCTAATGAACCACTAAAAAAAACACCAAATTTTTATTCAATCGATAAGTTTAATAAAAATGCATTTAAAATTTACATTTTCAAATTTCGCGCGTAATTTGACGAAAACGCTGAAACCATTTTGCTCTGTGGTCATGACGTCAGTTGGCCGCGTAAACAAATGCGCCGGTAATTGACATGACACTGACTGACACTTTTTTGTTTACACAACCGTATGACGTAGACAAGGCGGCTACTATTTCATTGTGTTTAAGAACAGACTAAAAATTCTGAATACTTTGAATTTAATTTTAAAATTTATTTTGTTATTTTACGAACTAAAACTAACATTTTCCGACTGCTTTTTGCCTAAGATCTCTCAATTATATACTTTTAGATTTTTTTTATATAGACTAAAATACCCTATTGCTTGACATACAGTCCATAGACTACACTAAAAACATACCACAGGGTTAGGGATACTATATTACTAAATAAACTATTCTGTGCAATATCTTAACATCAGCGATAACCTCTCCATTTATGCGAAATTTCTTACCGGCGAGCATTTTACCACCGAACAGCCAGCAGTCGCTGGGAGCCAAATCTGGCGAATACGGTGGATGTGGGAGCAATTCGAAGTTCAATTCATGTACTTTTGCCATTGTTTTGATTAACTTGTGACACGGCGCAATTTTTTTCTTTGCCATATGCGGTCGTTTCTTTGCAATTTCGGCCTTCAAACGCTCCAATAATGCTATATAATATTCATTATCACAGAATATTGCGTCAGTAAAAAAACTGTTTTTAATACTGAACAAGAGCATCAAACCATCCTCACTTTAATCGTCCGATGCTAGTAAAGTGTGCTAAAGTTTCATAGAGGATAACTATTTGATCTAGATCCTTCGTATTCTTCGTTTTTTTTCCGCATTTTAGAGAAGAACTTATGTCTTCTAAATCGCTGCAATGTATTGCTGTGTATTTAAATTTTGAATCTAATAATCGAAATGCCTTGGGAATGTTACCAATTTCCAATTTTCAACTTGGATTATCATAGTTCAGATGACATTAAGTACTTATAGGAGTTATTTTTACTGATTCGTATGTTGTTAGGGTTAGGTACTTTGAACGCAACCCATAGCCTGAAACAATTGGTTTTTATTGGGTTATTAGAACAATTAGGTTTTGCGATTATGGTTTTATTCTCTGGTTTCGTAGGTGTGAAAGTGTTGATGATAAGAGCAGGAGAGCGAGTGTGATGATAAGAGCCGGCGGGCGAGCGTTAAATTAGGGATCCTGCCCCGCTTAGGCAAGAAAACTGACAAACCCTGCCTAAAATTTATGCACAAAATGCCGAAATAATGCCAATATAATTTAAAATAAATAGATATATTATTTTTTTGTAGTTTTTTTTAATAATTGAACGGAAACTCAAGTAAAGTAAATTATACATTCGTATTAGCATCGTATTCTTCTTGATCACTTTCTTTATACATCGCTTTTGTCATTTGTTTAATCATTTCTTTTGGCTGGAATGAAACGCAGTCACAATGTTCACTAATGCCCTGTTTTACATGTAAAATACGAGGCTACATGTTTATTAGTAAATCTATTCCGCGTTTTTGTTTTTATGAGGTTGATTTTCGAAAATATTCTTTCGCAAGCAGCATTCGACAGTGGCAAACACAACAAACCTTTTGCAAAATTAGAACAACATTAGATCAAATGGAAACTTAAAACGTATTTTAAGTTTCCATTTGAATTTCGGATTTTGCCAACGGCACCCCAAAATTTATGAACACTTAGAATTGGTTTTAATTGTCTGTATTCATCATCAATTTTTTAAATTGTATGTTCATCAACAAGATTAGGAAATTGGGTAACAACATTTGCTATCGAAGAAAACTCCTTGTATACAACGTCTTGAGGTGTTAAGAACTGTAATTGTTTAAAATGGGTGTTTAATGGCAGACGAGTCTTCAGTTGACTTGAAAGTTGGATAAGAAATGATTGCATATGCTCAAGAAACCTTTGTATAGCAGGTTTCAAATTTATATCTCTTGCTAGACGAGTGATTTCTCTGCGGACGTTAACACCTAAATACATATCCTTCAAAGGTAGGTAGTAAACGCTGGATGTCGGATCTAGAAGAAGTAGGTCTGTACTCTTTACGTAATTGACTTTCATGTAGCAGTTTAAGAGGCCTATGGTGATTTTGCAACGATTTCAGTCAATTTATTTTAGAGATTTTTCATAAAATAAACAGAGTTGAGTACTTTGTAATATGTCATTAGAAAGATTATTTCAATAGTAATGGAATAAATGAGCCACATTTTTGTTTTATTTCTGTAATTTCGATTTATCCATCATGTTCTAACATCCGTTTCAGAAAATTTGATGTTCGGGGACTCAATTTTTTTGCTGTTTTCAGTCGACATTGTAGTTTAAACTTAACGAAAAAAATACTGTGCATTGGCATAGAAGTCTTCTAAGGAATGAATGAAACAATTTTTTATTTTCGTACAAAATTTTCGAAAAATAAAATATAAAACGCAGTGCAATTTTCGAAAATATCCACCCAAAACTGATGATTTTTCTGAATAGGCTAAATGTTGTTTGCTAAAAATAAAAATACCACTGTAAACTTTACATCATCAACTACTTGTGTGCAAAAAATTAAATAAATAGATTTACAAAAAATACTAAAAAAAATTTCGTAAAAACACGCAAATCTTGCAATATATTAGAAGACACATTCCCTCAGCGTTGCCAGAATGTTACTTTTGTAACATTTTACGTTACTTTTGACCCTCTCATGTTACCTCCATGTTACACGTCTTAAAATGTTACTTTTGTAACATCGTTTATTTTGTTGGCGCTGTGACGACCACCCGAAAATTTATAATTTCGTCGTACGTATCGCATCTCTCGCGTATATTCATAACCTACCACTGTTGAATATTGTTAGTATTAGGCAAGAGCGAGCGAGCGCCGTCAGTCAGTTCAGTCAGTTAATCAGTTAATAGTAAAGCCTCCGAGCACTGACTGCGCTTCGGTGATCTCTTTGGAGAGATCGAGGGATTTGTCTGTGCGATACAAGATCAGGTTGTCAGGACACGGAATCACCGAAAGTATATCATAAAGGATGGCACAGAGGACATATGTGAGCCTGTCGCCACCCAGAGACACTCCGGCATGTTACTTCTGGTTGTTCCGCTCTTGCCAACAATTAATCTGCAGCCAGGATCCTGCATCCTGCAATCCTGACTATTCTAGCGAATAGATCTGATATTGTGTTGATTGAGGGTGGTTGTAGTGGACATAACTATCCCGCATGATGAATGTCACTGCACATTAGCTTCAAGAAATTATTTATTACTTATCTAGTAATAGTAACTTTGGTTTTGTTTGTTTATAGAAACTAGAATGGGCTGATATCGGCCGGTGACCTAGAATTTGATTTTGTCTTCTTCGATCTCTTTGCTAATCCCTGTATTCCATTTTTTTTTAAGAATGTTAAAAAAGGCAAACAAATATGGTGTCGCTTTTTTAGTTTATGTTTAGTTATGTAACTTTTTTAGTTTATGTATAATAAAAAGCCATATTATATTAGCGTCGTTTTCTACATAAAATAAGGCAATGTTACTTTTCTCGGGAAAATGTTACTTTTTGAACTCTCTCATGTTACATTTGACTATCTGCCACTGGCAACACTGCATTCCCTAGCCGGTCAGTCCGCGCCAAGCGCTTCTAGAGGGAGGACGTATCGCTTTTCGTTGTGCGCCCACGTGACCACATCGAGTGATCGAACGGCGAATCGGGCAAACAATATAGCGCAACCAAAATGTTTTGACAGTTTTCTTTTTATATTTTTTTTGTTGTCTACTAAATATTGATGAAAACTATGTTTTTGTTTATAAAGTATAATTGCGATGTATATAGTATGTAATTTATATTTCAGATATTCGTTGTTTTTTCTTTATTACGAAGATAACCATATATCGAAGAAAAATAGAATAGAATTATAAGTAATCCAATATTTTATTGATCTAACAATGACGCGTGAGAGAAAAAACAGTGCCTTTGGCATTGTGAAATGAAAAAAAAATTCATGAATTCAGAAGGTTGATAGGTGCAAAAAAATATTTAATGGACATAATTTTTACTACCTTTAAGGATGATTTACACCGGGCCGTGCCCCGTCCGGAGCCCAGTGAAGATGCTAGTATGCTTTTGTATGAACCAATTCATATTACACCGGGCCGTGTCCGTGCGCTCCAATCGCGAAATTTCAAAAAAATATTTCTTTTCACCGTGCGCTCGGAGACAGCTTCGCGAGGCCCGCTCGGGTATTAGTCTTTTTAGTGGTATCATTTAATGTATACTTAGTTTCTTTTTTAAATTGTTAAAGTTATAAATAAATAAATAAATAAATTAACCCGAGGCTGACTGCCTCGAGGTATAATATTTTTTCAATAATATATGTATATTAATTTATTCCTGGTAGGTATAATATATTTCTGCTTAAATATTTTTTCAAAAAAGAATTTCAAAAATATCTCGGGAGCGGTGCGTCACAGACCCTGCGTGTTTGTGCTCATTTAAGAGGTCTTGGGGAGAAGAATTTTTCGGTGAAGACGAAATTTCGAAATTCGCATTTGTGGACTTTTTCAAAAATATCTCGGGAGCGGTGCGTCGCAGACCCCCCGTGTTGGTACTCATTTAAGAGGTCTCGGGGTGAGGAATTTTTTGTTCACGATGAAATTTCGAAATTCATATTTTCGTTGAAAAACAAAAAAAACATCTGTTTAAAAACAAAAAAGTTACGCGTTGTTCCGAATACCACGCATACGAAGTCGCGGGCACAGCTAGTATAGTAATATTAATACAAAATAGTATAATAGTACTTGGAAATGAAAGGCATGGGCAAGGCCCGGTGGCGGCCCGTCGGCGGCACGGTGATAAATAGCAAACCCGGCCGTTGAGAAAAACACGGTGAGCGCCCGGCCCGGTGTAATATGTTTCATCCTTTACTTTTGGTCTGTCTGTCTGCAAACAAAACTGAATCAATTTTTCAGCCACTTCACGTAAGCCTAGCGATCTGAAACTTGGCCAACATAGACTAAGACTGCAGGTGGAACAAGAAAACAAATTATAAGCGAGAAAAAGCTACAAAACTTTTTCTTTTTTCAAGTCTTTATTCATTTTCAATTTGGAAAACACTTATGTCAAAAACTTCTTTTGATTTCTCGCTATTTCACATATTTTTTTCGTGTTTATTATCAAATTACAATATGAAATGGGATGTTAAAGAAAATAGGATTGCAGCCTTACACAGAGTGGGTATGGAGCCGTCGGTCATATTCAAGACACTTCAGAAGCTTGGTATCAGCTGTATGTTCGTATATATCGTACTATCGACAGATATACTAACACTTCTTCTGTCGATGACCATAAAAGATTGGGACGGCCGCGTGCTGTTAGAACTACAAAGGCTGTTAATGCTGTTAAAGCCAGAATTCGCCGAAACCCCATAAGGAAATAAAAATCTTATCGCGAGAAATGAAGATTCCGGGTAGGACTCTGTCGCGTATATTAAAACAAAACCTGAAGCTCGGTGCTATTGTCGATATACAGGACATGCCCTAAATCAATCCCTACAGATAAAGAGAGTGACTCGATCAAAACGCCTTCTGTCCCGATACGACGGTGAAAGACACAGAAATATCCTCGTTACTGAAGAAAACATTTCCACGATTGAAGAACACTACAACAAGCAAAATGACAAAATGTACGCTTTGTCGTTGAACGCTTTGTCACCTCAACCCTATATGAACCAAAAAGAATTTTGAAAATCGGTTTACAATTGGCGAAGATATCACGTAACATACATACAAAAAAGACATCAAAATTGAAAACCTCCTTATTTTTGGAAATTGGTTAAAAAAACCATGTATTTTCATTGTACAGAGCTCATGAGGAGGTCAAGTTATAGGGAATTAAATTCTCTAAAAGATCTTTACTGTGCCATTACAATAAAAAATTTATTACGGCTTTTACACCATTTTCAAGACGAGAAAAATTTTGAATTTTTTTTTAACATTGATTTATCTGACTATTACTCATAACTCGCCAACGAGAAAAAAATTTGAAACTTGGATTCAAGAACTAGAAACTTGAAGCTAAAATTTCCTTTTTTAATGAGCTCTATACGACCATTTTCTTCGAAGTTACAGCCTGTTGAAAATCACCTAAAAATTTGGAACTTTTTTTATATCCTTTAATTGTTGCGTTTAGTATAGAATAAAGACCTTTATCAAAGATAAAGGTGGCCATTTTGAAAAGAATTTTTTTTGCTGAGGCTTCAATAAATATGTATACGTAAGTTTAATTATGATTACCTTACTTCATAAAAAAATAAATGCATTTTCATTTGTAACAGAATTTATGGCTTTATTAGGTACCTTCCTTAATTTTATTAATAGTTTCGGATTTCCGGCATTATTATAAAATTTTCAAAAAATAATAAATAAACAATCACAATAAATAATAATAATGAATGAAATAATAGTAAACGATAAATAAAATAATAATAAATAATGAATTGGCTTTCTCTACGATTTTACTATTAGTGATTTACTTTTTCACACATATGTATCAGTAATGGAGGTACATACTCAAAAATATTTAATATTTAAACTAATATAAAGTAACTAACATTGTATAATTCTTAATAAATATAAGAGAAAAAAATATTGAAAAAAGACATTACTAATTTATTAATTACTATAAAAATATATGGAAAAGATCAAAACCGTTTACACCGACTCAACCGCTGTCCGTAGTTTAGTTCACGAAAGATCACATGGCGGCGCCACCGCCGCGCGTCAAATACCTATTGTCGAGCGGCGCGATATCACCTACGGGGCCTTAACAGTGCCATAAACATTTCAGACACGTCTTTATAAACCAAGTGTACAGTCGCATAATCCCCTTCAAACACCGTATTTAATTTATTGATAATAGGCAGAATATAGTCAAGTAGAAATATAATTTAAATATGTTATTATTAAAGCTTTCGTATAAAAATTGAGAGGATATATTTTTGTCATACAAATATTGGCTTTGAAAATAATTTTTTTATGCATCCCATTGCTCAAGAATTCTATGCACACACGAGTGGAATGACAGCCAACGAATATCGTAATGTTGTAGTATTTTGTGTTTATCTGTATTTACAAACTCTTGGAACTCCGAAAATTCCCTCTGTCTTTTGCAACTGTGAGCAAAATACCCGTAAACTTCTTTCACTATTTGATTCACAGCACTTGGTAATGTGTCTTTGCTTGCATGACTAACCGATAAGGCCGTGGAATGACAGACACATTTGATAAATAAGCAATGCGGATTCACATTCTTAATTTTAGCAACGATTCCACCTTGTTCACCAAACATTACATTGGTAGTGTCGGCTCCGAATCCAACTGCATCTTTTATATCAAGGTTTAAATCACACAAAGCTTTTGAAAGAGCGTCAAACAAATCTTGTTCCGATTCCTCTTCTAAATCTACCATAGTTAGAAATTTAGTTTTTAACGCTGTTGATTTTTCAGAATAGTATTTAGTTACTATAGCACTTCGTAGATGAAAGCATTTTCGTAGATGAAACGTCTGTACTCTCATCTCTCTCTTACACCTGTCTATCCAGCTGATCCCACAATAGTTCAATAGGGCTTAAGTCAGGGGACTGTGGGGGCCATACCATGACTTTCAATACCTGTTGTTCTTTTCGTTTTAAAAAGTCCTTGCATAGTCTTGACGTGTGCTTCGGATCATTATCCTGTTGAAATATAAATCCCGGACCAATTAAATGGGTTCCACAAGGCACTGCACTATGCTCCAATATCTTCTTGTATCCTTCTTTTTTTAAGATTCCTTGTATTCGCACAAGATCTCCAAAGGCGGAGCCACCAAAGCAGCCCCAAACCATCACAGACCCTCCGCCGTGTTTAACTGAAGCCACAGTACAAGCGTCATTCACCCTTTCGTTTGACCGCCGCCTTACAAACTCTTCGTTTGGTTCCAAAAATTTCAAACTTTGACTCGTCCGACCAAAGGACCTTTTCCCAATCTGCTGTTGTCCAATTCTTGTGTTCTTTCGCCCAATTAAGTCTCTTCTTTTTATTAATAGGATTAAAAAGTGGTTTTGAAACCGCTATGCATCCCTTGAGCCCTGCGTCACAAAGTCTTCTTTTGACTGTGGATACACTGACTGGTTTATCACGACCCACATTACACTGTGCTGCTATTTCCGGTGCAGTTAATCGTCTATTCCGTTTACTATTAACAACTCTTGGTCTGCCTGAACGAGGTTTGTTGCAAATTGTTCCTTCAGCCGCAAACTTCTTAACGATGTAGTCAACAGTTTGTCTTGATATCTTCTGTAGTCTTGAAATCTTCCGATTACTTTTACCGGATTTATGAAGGCCGATTATTATGCCTCTGATCTCTTGGGAATATTTACCAATTTTCTTCAAAAAATTAAACACAAATGTGAAAAACAAAGGAAATATTGGTAGACTTTAAGTACTGAGCTATGGAGAGCGTGTTTTCTGTTCGAATGAATGAATGAATGACCTCAGATAACTAACATAAAAATATTTGAAGTAGTTATTCTTTATACTACTTGTGTTTATTTCTCAATAATTAAATCAAAACAAAATTGCGACTTCAAAGAATTTCCGACAATAACACTAGTCGGCAAATACTTTTGAGCGGTAGTATATATGTGCCTTTAATTGATATTATTTACAGGCGCGCGCTTGTTTGTCCGTCTAGCACTTACCATACAAATATCACGCCAAATCAACCAGAGACCTTCCTAAAGGCGATAATAATCCGGAAATCGAACTCTTCTACCTGATCGAGTTCTGCGTATGCCATCGTCCTCGGCTGTTGGTGTTGTGGTGGTCACTGTGTTTTGAAACAAATTTGTTGGCATGAGTAAATTGTTGGCATCAGTGTCTGTGTTAAGTATGTAGGCCAGCTTAATGCGATCTATGGACACTGTAACACGTTCGCCTTAAAGAAGAAGTATGAATGTTTTGCTACCACTGTGTATGCCATCGCGAAGGAAGACTTGAAAACAAAGATTGATTTTGTCGTGTGTCGTAACGCAAGAGTTGGATGCAACTTTCGAACCACAGTTCTCAACCGCCTCAAATTTTCTTGGAATATTGACCATTGTAGCTCTTCTATGTAGATACTCTTGTCAATTCTATGCCTAACGCTCGTAGGTACATTCATCTTTTTTTTATTACCACTCCATTTCCCTACACGATTACCATGGCATTGATTCCAGCAATATCTAAAAGGCGGAAGAAGAGTGTCAATGGCCATCTATTATTTTTCCTGTAAGTAGTGTACATCCTAGCTTTTTTATCAACTTCATCGACACCGCCTTTTGCTTTATTGTAGAACTTTAGAATGCTTGGCTTTCGTTTTTCATTCGTGCTGATCAGAATATTCCTCCAGATCGAGATTGAAACTCGTTTTGGATTCTCACCCAAGGGGATTCTATCTTCTTCCACGTAGAAGCATCGCTTTGTTTATTTTCCAGGACAGTTTGGTATTTTTGTAGCAAGGTAAAGTTCGCATTCCTTTCCCTTTTAACTTTATCCATTATAAAATATTCCGGATCACCGCAACACGTAAATAATATTAGCATATTTTTCTATTACGGACATCAATAAGTATAGTCTGTGATTTATCATTTCAGGACTCTCATGTGAGTGAAAAATTTAGCCCTCGATTTTTTTCATATTTATTTCACACTTGATTTTTCTGCTTAATAGTGCTTAAAAAGTGTCAAACAAATTTTGTAGACTGTTAATTAAAAACCCCAAAAAGTTTTTTAATAGTGTCTACTAAACGATTTTTTATTATATCATTATTCTATTTTGGAGATTGTGGCACTGTATTTCTTTTCTCATTTTTATGTACTGCTTAAGGAATAGTGTGTAATTCTTAGCTGGTTCTAAATTATGTGGATTTATTTTTATGATTTCGAGGCTGCTTAAAACCATATTTGCCACATTTATTTGTGTACAATTGGGCATGTACTCCGTGGTTTTAATCTTCACGTTTACGAGCCACCGATCTTAGTCACTATAGAAGCCAAGTCCCCATGTGATATTTTATCAAAAAATCGGAAAATTCCGAATTTCCACATATGCATTCCGTGACCCTAGCTATAGTTCACGAATTTTATTTTCTAGGCTCAAATTATATTCCCTTAATACGTCACATTCTTTTCCAGTTTTTCAACTTTATTTTTGATCTGTTCGTATTGTGAAGTAATGAAAGTCATTGATTTCTCCATATCAATAAAAGATTTTTGGATTTGGCAGTTTTGTGATTTTAATTCTTCTGGAGACAGGATCTTTCTGGAGAGCAGTCGAGCCCCTATCGCCGCCGAAATGACTTTTAATAAAAAAAAACCTAGGTAATAAAAATAAATAAATACCCTGGCAAGGGTATTTGCCGTACGTGGAAAGCCGAACCCATCAAAACAGAACGGAACGGACACGACAGGACCAGACGATGAATAAATGTTTCAGACGCACATCTTTATCTTACTTGCACTCGCACGGACACGTTTTTCGCTCTGGCAGACTGTTGGTGATGGAATTTCGTTCTGGCATTGTATATTATTAATTGTTTATGTATTTTATTTATTCTGTTAAAATTTGAAGACTGGTGAAATGACAAAAATGGATTTTTTTTTAGTAAATATTTATAGCGCTCTGTCAACAATTAGGAGAGATGTAAATGCTCTGGCAAAAATTCCATGAAGACAAAATACTGTCGAAAGTAATTTCCTGAAATTTTATGACTGATACTTTAACTAAAATAAATCTTATTTCTTACCCTCCTTAAAATTTTAGGGTAGTCTACCCCTCTCGGAGTAGTTGGTTCGCCAGAACCCGGTCCCACTCATTCAAGGGCTACAAGGGGTCACCGGGGAGTTTTAGTGGGTAGGACCAGTCCCTTCAGGACTGGGTGAGTCCCACATACCCCTATCGCCTAGCCAGCGGTAGGGCATCCGTAAATGGATTTCTCCTCGAAAAAAAAAAAGGGTAGTCTACCCCGGCCACACAGGGCTGCCAGAAGTGGCTTTTCATTTTCAGTAGGTATAGAGGATTTACTGTAGAAAGTTTCGTGACTTTTGAAATGACCACCTGAAATTGGTCACTGTCTCTTACTCTATCGTTGTTCGTGCCCTCTTCCTTTTTACCTATATTTTAAATAAACTTTAGTAGTGCCATCTCTTGTACATGAGAATTGACTCAATAGTCAACTGCAGCGACTCTAGCGGATTTTTAATGACAACAAATAAGCGACAAACTACACAGGCGGCATCTAAATATAAGCGAAAATGGATAGGGTACGGATTCAATGTACGTGAGTGACCATCTATACTGGTTAAGTAGTATTTTATCTATGATAAAACTTATAGGTATTTCTCCTTTTAGACATTGATTTCAATGTAATAAGAAATAAAAAAAACTAAATTCTCTTCTAATTTGACCAAACACATGCGGCGGTGCCACGAAATAAGCTAAATAAACTATTAAACTAAGTTCAACCAATGAGAAAAGACTTACCGATTCTAATTTGGGGTGTCGATTCAAGAATTAAAAATGGATTGACTAGCGCGTAGAAAATTTAGGACAATGACACTCGATTAATTGGGAGTCGATCGGCAATCAGACAACATGCGTCGGCGGCTGTCCTCTCCTGAAAAGAAAGCCCTCGGCCACTCGCTCGCAGGCATGCGTCCCTACACCGCACACTCTATGTTCAATGTTCTCTTCTATGTTGACTGCACTACACGCTCCTCGCTCGTTACGCATTGGTTAACTAAATCTACTGTTTAATACGAACTCCTATCGATTAGAACATAGCAACGAGTTGCAGAAAATTGATCAAAGTAATTTTTATCCGGGGACATAACGGATTCTTTCCGTGGACGTTTGGTCCATAATATCATCAAAAATAGATGAGTTTAATTTCCCTGCTAAGATCAGGATCTGATTGCGAATGGGTAAAGCCGGTCGACAACGCACCAGAGGTCGGCGGGGTCCGTAAGGTTCGTAGCATTTTTCAAGTTTACAATGGTTATCTAATTGTAGCTGCACCGCCCCGTAGCCGATGAACTCTGTATTTTTTTTTAATAAAACCACCGATGGGACTATCACAATAAAAAACTGATTATGGATTTCATTATATTTCATCAATTCAAAACAAGCAGTCTTTGTCTTTTGTATTTCAGGACGAGTTTGAGGAAATCTCAACAAACTTGGATGGTTAAGCCATTGTCACCTCTCAAGTATTTGACACACTCACTTGAGAAAGTACATGCAAATAGGTTTTTTATATGATCCTGTTGCTTAAAAAGAGAGCGCCAGAGTATGAAATATTTTTTGTTAGATGAATAAGACAAGTTCCAAGTGGTTTTTGTAATATAAACACTATACATATCTTGCGTTCAATGCTAATTTTAGTATTTCCGCGGACGTGTTTTAAATGAGGTCTGCGGTCTGAACGAAATTGTACGAATGGTTCTTTCGACAGTCTATAATAAACAACTCAGACAATCTGAAATTAGAATTTGAGATACGGAGGTTGCGTCGTAATTGTGCGTTCTCAATTCTAGCTCTTCTATGTTCAATCGTTAAAAATCATTCTAATCATTCTATCTCAATCATTGTTACCATTGAACACATGGTAATGTAAAAGAAAGCAATTTCTGCAGTTTTAAAATCATCGTGTCGCCTACTACACATACACAGAGCCTCTACACGAGTGACCAATCGATCGTTGTTAACTATAATAATTTAATAAACCTAGATATTTTGGCCAACAAATTTTCTATCTTACAAAATAGTAATTCCTTTGCTGAAGAAATTGTGAGAGCGATAATTAATAAAATCTTTGAATGCGGTTTGGCTTCCCTCATCGGAGTTGAATTTTTTTTTTTTTTGAAAGAAGTCCAAATTCCGAAAAATGTGGTAATCTGTTAGAGCAAGGTCTGAGGAGTATAGCGGGTGTCGGAGACATTCCAATCGCAGCTCCACTAATTTGGCGATCCTCTATCGTGCATTATGTGGTTCTGAAGCAGCAGTCTGCTTAGCAATTGACCAGGTTATTAGCGGATAGCTTTTTCACCGTGGTTTGCAATTGTTAAGCTGAGATGTGAATTTCTCTCATATCTTTTAACTTTTGTAAGCACTGTAGTGATTTTTTTTTAAGATGAATTTTATCTTTAGTGCACAGCGTGCAGTGTTGGTTTCAAAGAAATATATTTAAGGCCAGTTTTACAACGTAACATTAAATATCTACTGTGATTTTTTTCCTTATTTAACTTATATGTATAATAATAAGCAGCTATTGCATTATTTTTTGCAATAAAGTTGGTCTTTTTAAAGCTGCCGGAGTCCAGTTTTTCCACTTAGAGTGCATTTCCACAGCACAAATTTCTGAAGGACCTTCTTCCTGAACAATCACAGTCTCTACAATGTTTTTAGGTTCAGAATTGCTTGGTACTATTATAAATTCTTCTGAGGACGGAGCGACATCTGCTACTTCCAAAACTACGGATTTCAAGTCTGGTTCTTCGTTGTGAGAAATGTTTGGCAAACCAAAACAATTTATTTTAGTTGAGCCAATTACTTTATCTAACACTTCATCTGGTCCAATTTCAGGAGGACCTCCTCTAGTTCTACTGAAAATATAAAATCAATATGTCCAGGTCAGACGCTGCGCGCAAAATGTCTGAAATTCGTATTTTTGATACTTTCAAAATATAATTTGTGCGGTTTGACTGGGATACTATGCTTCGATCGGATTCAATCCCCGCATGTAGGTACCAATGAAATTTTTCTATAACGAAATTTTATGTACATGTACGTAAAATTAGAGTGGTGTAGATAGTACATCTACATATCTACATCATTTCGCTGACTGAAAGAAAACATCTTGATGTAACCCGTCAGCTCATAGTTACTGGACGGCCGCGGCGGTAGGTTTGCTCCCTATCACGTATGGGTTGTGCTGGCGTTTAGGCAAAATTGGTCTTTCCCTGTCAGAGTTGATGGGGTTATGTGGGTCAGATAGTAGTCACCGTATCATAAAAGGCCACAACACCATAAAAATTTGAGACATAGTCTTTTAAAAAAAGTAAATTCTACCAGAAGCCGGGACAAACGCTACGACGATGATGATGATGCTTCAAAAATCTTTGTCATTATCTCTCCAACTAATCCCCGGCAAGTCTGTCCCTCTGTTTTTA
The DNA here is from genome assembly GCA_910589475.2 of Bembecia ichneumoniformis. Lineage (NCBI taxonomy): Eukaryota > Metazoa > Arthropoda > Insecta > Lepidoptera > Sesiidae > Bembecia > Bembecia ichneumoniformis. The sequence goes on along the minus strand of OU342536.1, from coordinate 11,658,320 downwards.
TGACTATATCTACTAATAATAGACAGAGAGTCAGAAGTACAAAATACATCAAATGTTTTACCTGTTATTTTTGTTGATTAGTGCGCTTCTTTTCTTTGCAGCTTTCTTTAGATTGTCCCATTTTAATTTTAATTGTTGCAACTCCCTAAGATGCACACCAGTCGCATTGAACTTTGTTAATGATTTCTTCCAGGCCCGCTCTTTTGCTTCATGTGTCCCTACATCGGTCTTTTTTGAGATTAATACAGGGATTTCCTCCAATAATCCCAACAATCTCTTGATTTCGTCCTCGGAGATCTGTTTGCTGCTTTACAGTTTCTCTTCTGTAAGAATGTTTAGAATTCCATGTAATATACGGACAAAGAAATATTCAGAAATATTGAAAGAAAAATATGAACAGATACGTAAAGAAGCATATTATTACCTTATCAGAGAAATTTTGAGACAAAATGTTTGTACCGTAAACCGGGGTTAATTGGGACAATTTTTTTAGAAAAAATAAATTTACATCCGAACCGTTAATCGTATGAATGCCTGTATTTTTTCTTAGGCAGGCAACACTCGAGCACTAACAACACCTAGTGAGTTTTAGGTCAAGTGTGTTGCCATTTTCCAGAAAAAAAATATAAGAGTGGGTGTCCCAAATAATCCTCCCTGGTGTGCTATTTGGGACGTGCAAATATTTGTTTGATTTTTAGCACTATTATACATGAAAACTAAATAAAACCAAGTGGAAACTATTTGGGACACTAGCAAGTTTGCGTTTCCAAATTATCACAAAAAAAAAATCGTTTTTGTAAAAAAAAAACAAAAGTGAAAAATCAACTTTATTACCTACAATGAAAAGTTTTGTTAAATGATATCAGATCTAATTTTTAAACTCAATTATAGCACTTTAAGTAAAACAATATTAGGTAATCTACAAAACTTATAATAATGAGAGTTCTCTTTACAACTAAGCAGGAATGAAATTGAAATTTTTTAGAAGTAAATCGCATCTACGTCTTCACGCAATACGTATGTATCCGAATTTTCCTTTACTGGCAGCAAAGCTATTCTTTTTACAATATTGGAATACGGTACTTGGTCTGTGTCTTGACGTCCCTTTTCCACAAATTTTAGCCTGTCCTTTTTGATGGTTTTGTAGAATACAACCGTGTAAATATGTCTATCTATGGCTTTAATTACGCCAATATAATATTTCCAAATTTTTCTTGTGTAGTAACGCACCATCACAGTATCGCCTACATTCCATGAATCTACACTTTCAATAAAGTCAAGTCCATTGTTTTCTGTCTTCTCTGGTAACTTAAACTTGTCATTTCTCATGTCACTTGGGTTGTCCGTCGCTTCAACATTAGTCTTCTTCTCTCCTGTTCTTGTATTTTCAAAATCAGTCTTCTTTTTTTCAGTCTCTCCGGTCTTCTGGATTTCTTCCTCATTTACAGTACAGTCAATATTAACTTCTTCCTCATTTTCTTCCGTTAAACATACTTGATCCAGCATGGCGATATCATCCCAAATTTTCGTCTCTATGTTACGAACCCTTTTTAGCTCACTGTCATCTTCACAGTATGTAACATCGGAGTCATTATCGTTGACAGCTATTATATCGCTGTCGCTATGTACACTCATGTCGACACTCTCTTCAGTAGTAGTAGTAGATGAAATGCTACGCGAAATTTTCAATCTTTTTGCAGATTTGATGGTTTTTTCGTTAGCTTTCCTTGTGCTACGCTTTTGAATTTTTCGCATCATAGGTATAACTGGATTCTGGTTCTCCTCATCGCTACTCAAAGTGCCATAGAGTTTGTTAGTCTCTATTTCAGGATTTTGGATGTTTTTAGTTCCCTTTTCCTTCTTGCTATTGTTACTGTCTGTTATTATCTTTGGTCTTTTGTCAATTATTTTCTTTGGTTTTGTATCTGTTTTTACCTTTGAGTTAAGATCCGCTGCTGTGATGCTTTTTCCAGGTTGTACCTCGCATCGTTTCTTTCTTTTATTCTGAGTTGTTGATTGGTCTCCTCCTCGAATTTCTTTTAATATTTCAAGTACTACAGGTGTCACCACATTATTTACGTCTTCGGTTGATGATGTTTGTCGTGGTAACCGTGATTTTGGACGATCGGGATTCAAAGGATATAACCCACATTTTTCGAAACCGCTTTGTATGTTTTTTGCTGCAGTGTCATTTTCGGTAATTTTATTGTAGAGCCTTAGGAGTAAATCGGGAAAAGCTGATTTAACAAGAGTTTTGTGCTTCCTACCTAAAGTTGCCTTCCAGTGTGTTAGTATATTACGCCAATAGCGTTTCATAGGTGCAAAGAATGCCACATCTAGTGGTTGCAATAAATGGGTGGTCTTAGGAGGAAGACACACAAATGAAATGTCATTTTCTTGACAACTTTTTAAGACACGTTCGGAAAAATGCGATGATAAGTTGTCGCCAACAACAAGTTTACGTCCTAACTTATTTTTGAAGTAAGGTATCACTACAGTGAAAAACCAATCTTCGAAGCACACATTGTCAAACCACCCGCTTTTGGATCTATTATATCTTGTGTTTTCTGGACCTCCTGACGTCCATTGATCCCATAAATGTTCCGATTTATATACTACGTATAATGGTAACATCTCGCCATTTGCAACACAACTAAACAAAACACTAACTGCTGTTTTAGAGTTATTAATTATTCTTTCGGGGTATTTAGTTCCGCGTTTAAATATATATTTTTTAGCACCCGGGTCATCTGTAAGATTTGTCTCGTCGTAGTTGACGATGTTATCCCGGCTTATTCCGTGGGCGGACTTGGAATAATTTTCAAAAAAACTGTCTATATCGGCGGTTGTTGTGTTAGCTCTTTCTGATGAAATGTTAGCAGCTAACCGATGGGACAGCCTGTCTTTATGTCTTTCGACAAAATTTTGTGCCCAGTCCGGACCAGGTAAATTATCATTCAAGCTTCTCACATTTTTTCCTATTTTATTTAAATATCGTTGAGCGAAAACCCTTAAATCCATTTTATCCATAGGAAAACCCCATTCGCTTAAGAGCAAACAATAATTTACAAATATTTTTTCCTCTTCATTGCTAAATATTGTGGGACGCCCAGCTCTTTCTTGTAATGTATTGTGCTTCAAGCAGCGACGAGATAATGTCGATTTAGGGATACTGAAATGTTTTGCTGCAGCTCTAATTGACATATGCTTATTTTGAACTTCTTCCATAGCAATTTTCAGGTCGTCCTTCGTAAATGAATTATAAGGTATATAATTTTTACCATTTCTGGTATGCCTATTAATCCTTTTATATTTACGGCCCATTGTTGTATATAATAAGTCTTACAGATCGCTGAAAAAATAATAAAATGAAACATCACATTAGTATTTCAGAAAATATTTGATTCGCAAAAACCGGGCTATTTGGTACGGCCGGTCCAAATATCACTTAAATATTTTTGAAATAATTTATTTTAAATCTTCGGGTTATTTGGGCCAGTCGCCCCAAATAACACCAAAAGCTGTCCTAAATATCACTGTTAAGAAAAAACTAAAAAATTTGTTATAAGAATGACAGTTATTCTACTAGCCAACATCGCATTTTAGTCTTGAATAACTTTACTTTTCGTTTATAATTATGATATTCTACTTACTTTTGTAGTTTTTGGGTTGAAGATGAAAGTTGGACACTATAAAATTTGAACAAAATGAAGCAATTCACTAAACTCGTTATTTCTGCAGCGCGTGCAACAATATAACCTCAAACGTTAAACTGTCGGAATCATCGATAGATGTAGTATTGCTAGGTGAATTTTTTTTTTCTTACTATTAGTAGAAAACAAAATATTGCCAGTTGAAAATAATAATTTGGTGTGTCCCAAATAGCAGCGTAAGTCCCAAATAACACTGGTTTACGGTATTCGTATTTTCCATTTTAACTGCTGGTGTGATAGAATAAACAAGACAAAACAATAACCTTATGTTCGTAAATAAACGTGTTTGTGAAATTGTGAGGCGACACTTGACAGCTCTTGACAGACTCCTAAACTTCGGCATACTTTTTACGGACAGTTACCTAATGGTTAAACTCTTTTATAGAACCACCCACCGTCAGTAAACGTTATTGATGGAACGTTTAGGGTTTGTTACCAGCAGTGTAACAAACGGAAAAAAGGTATGTCGTTTATAAAACTGGCCATTAATCGTCAGTCTATTTTTACCAAGGTTTCAGGAAAAAAGATGATGACAATAGTGAAAAGAAACCTAGGATAACTTTCTTTTTGTCATCATTGAATTAAAATCAATAGCAATTTACATTCCTTACAATTATTATACACAATCGTAGTGTGTATGTATATGTATAATACATTAACATACATAAGGTCAGGTGGGGTAAGGGGAACATAGTTTACTGACTTTTGAACATTTTAAGTTCCAGCCGGTAAGCAAAGGGTCCTTTTTGGGGTAAGCTTATTAATACTTTAACACACAAATCGATTAATGCAGTAATTTTGCCAAAACCGACCATTAAAGTTGAGTCTTCAAATCGTTCCTCTTTACCCAGATTTGGGGTAAGAGGAACGTCCTAAATATTTGATATATAGAAACAAATTCATTACAATGTGATCAAACATTGCAAATGTGATTTAGAAGTCAATTGAATTAAAACTCTCTCCTGGAAATAAGATTGACTTTAGCGTAAAATGGAGAATTTTGAAATTCGGGGTAAGAGGAACATATAGCTAAGGTCAGAGGTGCAAAGCTTTCTCTGCTATTAAATGAATATATTAAAAAAATAGAAACGTATGCCAAAACAGATAAGGTTTTAATAAATTTCTTTAGTTGAAATTTAAAAATTTAACTTAAAGAAACAAAACATAAACTTCTAACACTTTTGAACTTTTTTCACTTAAACAACAATGTATCACAACAAAAATACTGTCACTGATGACAATGAGACAATGGACTGTATAACAAACATGAATTTATTCTACTTTCTAATTAAAATATATTACATGTTGAATTTACATAAAAAAATATACATTGACTGATGACATGACGAATTTATTTTTCTTTTTTTTTAAAACAAAAACACAACCAATTCCTTTAAAAAATATAAAGGAGTTCGCAACAGTCACAAACACAATAACATATTCGTAGTGAAATATAAACTATAACTACCGAATTTGAAAATCAGCCTAGCTTAGGTCTAAAACATACTTATCATAAAAATAAGTCTCTTTTATTTTACATTCAGTCTTAAGCAACAAGATGCTCTATTTATTAAAAACAAACACAAATCAAAAATGGCTAATACTTTAGTAAAATTAACTTACTGAACATTATAACTTTTGAAAGATATTTTAAAAATTATTTGCCTCTACGGCCAATCACAGGCTTAGGCAATTTAGCAACAATATCCTCTTGATGCTTCACCTCGGAAATATCTTCCAAAGAGAGATAAGTGGACACTGTCTGGTCTTCTACTTTAGTCAGTGTCCTTCTTACATATTGGACAACTGGAACACCATCATCTGTGATGCGTAGCACTACTTGAACGTAATGTTTTACAGATCGTTTTGTGCAAATTTTAACCAAAAGCCAATCGTTTCGAACAACATTTAAATTTAAGTCTTCTGTTTTTTGCGTGTTTTCTTCATCTTCTTTACTCTCATCCTCCATTTCCATATCTCGCATCTGTGTTTTTTTTATTTGTTTTCTTTTCATCAGTCTGCCTATTTATTTCATCGATCTCTTCTTCTCCTTCTTTTTCATCATCTTGCATATAAAAGTTTTTGCAATACTGTTCAAAGTCTTCATCTTTGCTTTTAATCCATAATTTCTATCTCTATTTCACTTTCGCTGGATAACTCAGCTTCACCTCGCACTCTTGCCTTTTTATTTTTTGAAAATTTCTTATTACTCTCTTTTTTATTACACGTCGTTTTAGACTGTGATTTAGATTTTTGCTTTATTTCTTGTTTTATATTTGCTTTGGACTTCTTATCTTGTTTTTGCTTCAATTTTTCAGCCTTTTCTAATTCCATTTGCTTACATCTTATGTAAACATCGTCGTGCGTAATTACTTCAGCGCCAGGGGCAATTCTTTTTCTTTTTATCTTATTACATGTGCCTGGTTTTATAGTCATGAGTAATAAATCTTCAAACGTGATCGCCCGGTCCTCAAGTATATGTATCTTAGGCTTTGGCTTTTCTATTGCAGGTAATTTTTTTTGAAAATCCTGCTAAATCATTCCAATTTTGTTGCCTTTGCTGTGGATGACTGTGTGCCTGATGTATACAGGAATTAATCATTGCCAAAGCGATGTTAAGTAACAAATCTGAACTTGGAACGTCTAATTGGCTGACTGTTCTGTTGATCTTGTCTTAAAGGACATATGTCTGAAGACTTTGTTTTATCGTCAACAAAATTGTTAACGAGTGACATTGTTGTTTGTTTCCACTCTCGCAAAAGCAATTGATTAAATTTAGATTCTGGAACAATCTCTTTGTTTAGTGGGTAAATGCCCGCTTTTTTAAACCCAGCTGCACACACATTAGGATCTATTGCAGTCCAAATTAGGCCAAGAATTTCCGCGAACTCTTTTTTTTTTTTTTTTTTTTTATGAAATCGAGGTAGCGCTTGACCACTATCTCACCTGATGTGAGGTGCAGATGTGGCCGAAGGTGGACCACGCTTACCTAGTAAATGCCCATTTACCCTAGTTTTGAAGACCCCGAGGTTGTAGTTCTGTAGGAACACAGACGCAGGCAATGAGTTCCACTCCTTAGCAGTTCGAACAAGGAAGGTGGAACTGAAACGCTTTGTTCGTGATCGAGGTACATCGACCACGAAGGGATGAAACCCCTGCCCACGTCTACCAATGTTTTTTGGCAGTGTCTTACCAATGTTTGATCGTTGTCATTTGACCAAAGCTGCATCCCATCTATCTTTAAAAGGTTTATTCACAGCTAAATCTAACGGCTGCAACACATCGCTGGTATGAGGAGGAATCTTCAAAATCGTTATTTGTGTTGCTCGGGTCTTCTCAATAATATTTATTCCCACATGGGTGGAGTGCCCGTCGTATATTAAAAGTATGGGCCGCTTTTGTCCTACAGTTGGCAGAAAAAAATTCTCAAATCACGCCTCAAAAACAGCTGTCTCCATCTACCCATTAGCTGTTGCGGCATACGCTGTTCCTGGGTACAATACAATACAATATTATTTATTGCACATACAAATATTTTAAAAGTTGATATGACTAGGTAGATATGTTACCTGGGTACCCTTCTTGTGACATCCACTCGTCCCATACGTTTTTACCCTTGTAAATAATTAACGGGGGAGTTTTTTCGCCAAGAGCATCACACCCCAGCAAGACGGTAGTGTTGTCTTTTCCAGGAGATGATATGGTTCTTGTTGAAGTAAATCCTTTCAGTCCAACAACCTGTACCTTTGAGGGGTCTTTGCTGAAGCTCGTCTCATTAACATTCCAAATATAGGATGGTTTGTCGCGAAGATCTAGTTGGTTGACTGTTTCCTCGAGCAAAGCAAAATATGGGTATATCACATTAGGCCTGCACGAAATTTTTCGGGCATATTCCACCGGCTGCGGTTTTTTCACGGAGATATTATGTCGTTTTTTAAACAAAAAGAACCAGTCTCCTCCAGGAACTCCGTTTTTGAACGGATTATTCACAGCTTTCGCTGTCACAGATTGTCTCACAGTCTCCATCAATTCCTTTCTCGTCAAGCCAAAGCCATATTTCTGCATTGCATGCATTCATTCTACATCTTGCGATAAAACCGTGGCTCTCCCCAAAGTATTTGACTTCATACCTTTACGCTCATAAAAACCCGATTGATTATGGTCGCTCTTGGTATGCCATAATGTTTTGAGGCTTCATAACCTGACAAGGCGCCACTTTTAACGGCCATAACTGCTAATAGTTTTTCTTTCGGGTAAGAACTTCGATCGGTCTTTCTTGTTTTTATATTGAATAAAAGCGTTTTTATCAGAAAAAATGTGTTTTATTACTAATACAATTAGCTACCAGAGAGATTTATATTTTTAAGGAGTAGAGCATAGATAAATTGCACTATGATGCGTTCAGAAAAATATGTAGATATGCATTTGCTCGTTGTTGATTAATAATGTTCTTTTTAAATGTAAAACAATTATTAAGTATACTTAACATTTCTTACGTAAGCTCGAGGCATTTTGCTTTGTCTGTAACAAATACATATAGGTATGCAAACCATGGCTATTTATGGAACGTGTTATATTTTAGCGGATTTTAAAAATGTTGGTTACCCCTGAAATCGGAACAGAGTTCATCAAATTTTACGCCATCATTAGACCAAACAAACTATAGTAATTTTATAGTGGAAGAGGAATGGTTTAACATAGGTATCTTCAAATAAGCATTCATTAGATTGAGTTGGCTTCACTGCTGGATTCTTCGTCAGTTTCAATCCTCGCGGATTGAAACCACGGTTTGCATCCGTGTGGATTCCGCTATGTCCGAACTAGCTCTAAGATATATAAATCCCTCTTTGGGTGAAGCCCTCTTCCAACTTTTTCCGACTCCTTAAGCCCACCGTGTGCTCTGTCTACCAACATTCCTTTTACCTAGCGGTCCTTTCCATTTAGTGGCTTTTATTATCAATTTTTTGTCGTTATAGCGTGAGATGTGTCCTGCCTAACGGCTCTTCTGAGAAACAAGCTGAAAAAATGGAATTATGAATAGCTTGTTTTGCAAATAGACAAGCTCTTCATTTTTACTGTCTCTTGTTTGTATTCTGCCTAGGGTGTTTTAAGACTTAAATCTAGATGATGTAATTAAACTCCTTTGTTTAACAATATAACGTGGAAGTTTCATGGGTGATAAAAAAAACATTTAAATGTGAGACTGTTTAATTTAATTGTAAGTTATATGTATTGTGTATATAATATAATAAACAGTATTGAAGTTTAAATAGTTTTTTATTTTCACTCATTTAACAAACGTTCCATACATCTATAACAAAAATGCATATTTACAAGTAATTGATACAATTCTATTGTAACAATATTATTAAAAAGATGAATGTGTAGCCACTATCCAATATTTTTTTTTACAGAGTAAGTATTATAAAAAAGTCATATTTCTTTATATTCATAACATTTCAAGAAAAAATATTAGTGAAATATATTACAAACCATTTATGTAATAAGTTTTTGACATAAAATTCGCAGAGCTACTTACAATATTTGCAATAATTATGTAGTTAGGAGCTGTGAGGCCGATTTAACAAATAGGTAAATAAAAAATTAGACAGTTTACGATTGACAAAATTATTGTGATAAATCAGTGATTATTGTTATTAACTATTGCATCAACAGATGTTTGTTGGTTTTGCGGAGAGGGCGGCGCCAGCGCATCGTCCGCCATTATGTGGCCCAGAGACATCAACTCCAGTTTGTACTCATTTAATTTTGAATCCTGTAAAAACACAAGTTTTCATGTAAAATAAGGGATATTCGTGAATCTAAAATCGTTTGTTCTGATTATCAGCGCAGAGTCAAAACTACTAGGATAATTTAGATAATGGCTGTATGAAAATTAATTAAATAAACAAATCAATTTTATAACTTTGTAGCTACCGTGTCACGGCCAGCGCTTCCGACCGAGGTCCGTCGCTGATGTTTTCTAAAGAGGAGATGTTGCCTCCACGGCGTCGACGGGCAAAAGGGTTGCATAACTACGCGGCCCGTATTTATATCATCGCGCTGTTGCAAAATATGTGCGCGCGAACGCAATACGCATTGGCACGCGCCAATCACAATTAACTTCGTTAATTATTATTATTCCGTCAGTAATAATAATATTCTATCGGTACGCCTCTGTAAATATAGTATATAAGCAATGTAAATAAAGATCATTGGACATTCCTGTAAGATTCCTGCACCTATGGAGTATTATTGTACCTTCATCACAATCAGCGCGAAAGTGGTGACCCGACAGAAGGAACCGCTGAATCAGGAATCTCTGCCCGACAGACAGAAGAAAGAAGCTACCAAACGCCAATGTGGTGACCAGACTGACAAAACCGAAGAGGAATTTCTGCTTAACTATGAACGGAATCTACGAGAAATATTTGTCGGAAATTTCGCTGGCAATGCGAATTCCGGCAAAACAAATTCAAGATGTGTCCACCGTCTCCTCAACACCACAGCCGAGTCAAGCAACCACATCAGCAGCTGACACGCATTTCCTCGCCAATGTTATAAAGAAGCTTTCATTGGAAATAGCGGAACTCAAGGCACAGAGAAGCTTCAGCCATCGTTCTTCATCCAGTACAAGAAGACCGTCGCAGACCAGCTCCCGTACACGCAGTACGACATCATCATCGCAGTACTGCTACTATCATAAACTATTTGGAGCGAGGGCAAGACGCTGCACAACGCCATGCACGTTTATCAAGTCGGACAACTCACAAAACAGCAGAACCCTAGCAGAAGCAGACAGCGTTCACGAAAAATCCCACCGCCTGTTCGTGAGAGACAAGAAGACCAACCTGTCTTTTCTGGTAGACACGGGTGCCAACATATCCGTCCTACCTAGGAAAAAATGGTCAACATCAACTCCACTGCCATTTCAACTGTACGCAGCCAATAACACCGTCATCAAAACCTACGGGGAGAAGACGCTTGTATTAGACCTCAACCTACGACGACCTTACAAGTGGAAATTCATCGTTGCTGACGTTTCCAAACCGATACTGGGTGCCGACTTCCTCAATCATCACGAGCTCATTGTGGATCTCAAACATCGAAAACTGATCGACGGCCGTACAAGCCTATCAGTCAACGTTCCGATGTACGCGACCAATATACCTACCATTCGCAGTATTGATACGCAACAGCAATATCACGACATACTAGCCGAATTTCCTGGCATCACTCGTCTGACTTCGATGAAGCTAAATCCAAACCGAAGCGTAGAACATTTCATCGAAACGTCCGGATCGCCAGTCTTCAGTCGCGCACGACCACTACCTCCACATCGCTATCAAAAGGTGAAAGAGGAATTCGAGAACATGATGCAACAAGGCTTATGCAGACCGAGCAAGTCGTCATGGTCGTCACCCCTTCACGTCGTCCCTAAGAAGAACGGCGACCTACGAGTATGTGGCGATTATCGAAGACTTAATTCGATAACAAAACCCGATCGCTATCCTGTACCACGCATCAAAGACTTCACGCACATGCTATCGGGAAAGAAAATTTTTTCTACCCTTGATTTAAACCGTGCATATGCTCAAGTTATGGTTCATGAGAAGGATATTGAGAAGACCGCCATCATCACACCGTTCGGTTTATTCGAATTTCCTCGCATGTGTCCTGGCCTGAAGAACGCGGGACAGACATTTCAAAGATTTATTCACCAGGTGCTGCGCGGACTCGATTACGTCTTCCCATTCATCGACGACCTTCTCCTGGCTTCTGCAGACGAAGAAGAACACAAACATCATCTTCGCACTGTTCTAAAAAGACTGGAAGACTACGGCATCACTATCAATCCTGCAAAATGCGTCCTAGGTCAACCGAAAATCAAGTTCCTAGGATACATTGTTTCGCAAAATGGAATCAAGCCGACACCAGAAAAAACGCAAGCCATACTGTCCTACCAAAAACCGTCAACAGTCGAAGAACTTCGTCGTTTTCTCGGTATGTTAAACTTCTACCGAGAAAACATACCTAACGCGGCATCAATACAAGCACCGCTGAATAAATACCTACACGACGTCAAGAAAAGAGACAAAACAAAAATTGAATGGAACGAAGAATCCTCCAAAGCTTTTGAGATGTGTAAAGACAGCATTCAAAACGCAGCTTTACTCGCTCATCCTGTTCACCAAGCACCTATCGCGTTATTCTGTGACGCATCCGACACCGCAGCTGGCGCAGCAATTCAACAGTACCACAACAATAAATGGCAACCGTTGGGATATTTCTCCAAGAAGTTTTCAGAAGCACAGAAGAAATATTCCACATTCGACAGAGAGCTTCTAGCAATCTACATGGCTGTGAAGCACTTCAGGAAAATGTTTGAAGGTCGAGAATTGATCATCTTCACCGACCACAAGCCTCTCGCCTACGTGCTACAAAAATCGCCATCAGCCTCAGAAACTCCCAGAAGAACAAGGCAATTGCTATTTATTGCTGAATTTACCACCGACATTCGCCATATAAGCGGAAAAGACAACGTTGTAGCAGACGCCTTAAGTCGCATAGAAGCAATTTCATGTCCATCATCTATCGACTATAACAAGATTGCAAAAGCGCAAGAAAGGGATAGTTGCATTTCTCAGTTGCTCTCGAACAGAAATGTGTCAATGAAAAAAATATTCATACCTAACACAAATGTGAATATTTACTGCGAAACGTCTACACCGCATGTCCGGCCATATATTCCAGAAGAATACCGACGTACCGTTTTTGATAGTGTTCACAATATCAGTCATCCCGGAACACGAACAACGCGTAAGCTAATTACGCAGAAATTTTTCTGGCCCGCTATGAATCAAGACATCGGGGTATGGGCGAAGAGTTGCATACATTGTCAGAAGAGCAAAGTACAACGCCATACGACGAGCAATCTTTCATCATTCCCGCCGAGTGACCGTTTTCAGCACATACATGTCGACATCGTAGGACCGCTACCCACCACAGCCGATGGACATCGATACCTAATCACCATTATCGATCGTCTTACACGATGGCCTGAAGCAATACCTACTCACGACATAAGCGCTGAAACAGTTGCCAGACAAATATTTGAACAATGGATCACTCGTTTTGGATGTCCTGCAACACTCACAAGCGACCAAGGACGTCAGTTTGAGAGCGACTTATTTTCAAATTTAATGAAAATATTTGGAATCAAGAAAACTCGCACAACGCCTTATCACCCGCAAAGTAACGGCATAGTCGAACGCTGGCACCGAACATTGAAAACCGCATTAAAAACAAAGCTATCCGAACATAGTAATTCATGGATCGAAGTATTACCTACAATATTACTTGGATTGCGTGCTTCATTACGCACGGACACAGGTGTTAGCGCGGCCGAACTTACCTATGGCTACAACCTAAGGCTACCTTTCGATTTTTTCAACTCTCAAACGAACATCTCAATCGGCGATTATACCTACGTAAACAAGCTACGTGAAACTATTGACGCGCTCAAGCCAACAAGTATCAAAACGCACGGTACTAAGAAAATGTTTGTGCATCAAGACTTATACACATGTACCCACGTATTTGTCAGAGTGGACGCAATTCGTAAGCCACTTCAACCACCTTACGAAGGACCTTACCGTGTTGTGAAACGAACTGACAAAGTTTTCACAATTCAGTTACATGGACGTCAAGCAAATATATCGATCGACCGATTGAAACCGGCATACCTTCTTGAAGACTTTGAACCTGTTACCAGTCAAGACCATACCTCGTCAACCGTTACCAAGTTACCTCCCAGTAGTAAGAAGAACGACGGTGACAGCAAGCGAACGCGATTTGGCCGACTCATCAAACTACCGGTACGCTTCGCTTGAGGGGGAGTACTGTAGCTACCGTGTCACGGCCAGCGCTTCCGACCGAGGTCCGTCGCTGATGTTTTCTAAAGAGGAGATGTTGCCTCCACGGCGTCGACGGGCAAAAGGGTTGCATAACTACGCGGCCCGTATTTATATCATCGCGCTGTTGCAAAATTATGTGCGCGCGAACGCAATACGCATTGGCACGCGCCAATCACAATTAACTTCGTTAATTATTATTATTCCGTCAGTAATAATAATATTCTATCGGTACGCCTCTGTAAATATAGTATATAAGCAATGTAAATAAAGATCATTGGACATTCCTGTAAGATTCCTGCACCTATGGAGTATTATTGTACCTTCATCACAATCAGCGCGAAAACTTAAACATTTACTAAGAATTTTGAAAATTTCAACTCCGTGCGAAACCGGGGGCGAGTCGCTATTAGGTAATAAAGTTATAGTTTTATGTCAAAGAAAAAGGGGCTCAAATTGGTGTTAGCATAATATTGTAGACGAAAACTAATAATTGGAAAAGGTCCGTAGGGGTATCACAAAGATTTTTAATCAAACAGCAACATCTAGCAATTATTGCATTATTCCTAGATATTCAGTTAATTTGAAATTATGAAAAACCTCTTTATTTTATCAGGTAAGTTGTAGGTATTAGGGAGATGAATTAAATGAGGCATAATAACTTAAATTTGGTTAAAATGTTGTTAACAAAAAACCGTTAAAAATTGTAATTTTTTTTATTTCTTGTTTCTCCCCAATTTTAAAATGATTTTTATAAAAGTATGTGCAAATGGAAGATATTGTTGACCCAAGCATAAGCAAATATTTTGTGGCAAAATGTTAATTATTTATAGGAGTAAACTCCTTTAAATGTATAAAATTTCGTACGTTGGAGTTGACACACACACTTTTTATTTTAATGATATTTTTATCAATGTGATGTAAAATTTTACAATTGAGATTTTGTGTAGAAACTAGCGACCCACCTCTGGTTTCGCATGGATTTGAAGATGAAATTTCCAAAAATCCTTTCTTAGCAGATGCTTACGGTATAAAATAAAGCTATGTTCCAAATTTCAACTTTCTAGACTGAGACCCGTATTCACAAACGATACTTGTTTTAGTAAAGTAGCAATACTATGCAAAGAACGCTATTTCTCTGTGCGTTCCTCATGGCAAGTCATCCCTTTCATAAACAACACTCAAGCATTTCTTTACTAAGAGACCTCACTGCGTTGAATACGGCCCTGTGATTGGTTAATTTGTTGCGGCATAGTTCACTCTAGTATGAGTATTTGAATTTGACATGATTTGACAGTTGATATTACAGACAGATGCTAATAATATAATATTTATCGTTTGTCGTTGCTCGTTTTATTTTTATTTCTCGGTACTGTTAATTGAATTGATTTTGATAATTGATTTTGAAAATCACGTATTACTTTTCTTGTACTTATTGTTCGAAATCTTTCACGGATATAATTATCAAACTCTTCTTCGCTACTGTAATCCATTGGTTGAAAGTAGTTGATACAAATATAATTTTCAAATTAAATATAAACTGAAATAACCGACAATACAAACTCCTACGCCAATTAAAACAATTTTAACGTTGTTTTTGACATAAGCTGGACACTATGCGTACCGTAATATAGCTCGGCGGCTACTTTACCTGTGCGTCGATTTTGACGGACGCACAGTGTTGTTCATCACTCAAGTATTGTCTGTGAATTGATTTGGGTGGCCCTATGCGTTTGTGAGCACTGTGAGACCTCATAGTATTGTTTGTGAATACGGGTGTCAGTAGTTTTGGCTGACCGGTGATAAGTCAGTCAGGACAAACGATTTTATAAGTAAGATCAAATTACTTTTTGAAAGCAGATAAATTAGATAACTATTGGAATGTCCCCAGAACAAAACACACCTGATCCGCCAACAGCTCCAGAAGATCATCTTGATCCTTCTTGATCTTCTCTAATTCCGCCTTCCACTTGGCCCCCTGTTCCACCTCCGCCGTCAGCCTGACAACCTCCCGCGACAGTTGCTCTATCCTGGCCTCGTACTCTTGGAACCTGGACTGGTCTGCAGCAGCCACCGCGTCCGGCGCCACCTTAGCCGCAGACACTTGCGCTTTCAGCAGCGTGTTCTCGTCTTTCAACAGGGAATTTGCCGCCAACGACTCGTTTAGAGAGCTCTGTAAATGGAAAATAACATTTTAGGACACTTTTACTTCATTCATTTTATAGTTTGCGCCATTTTAAAAGTAAGGAAACAAAAGGTTCGTTGATTTCCTACCTGAATGAAATGGTACATATTTGAATATTTGTGGAGAAACTAGGAACGGTTTTGATACTTGTTACTGTTTATAACAGAATATTTGGTTATAGTTAGAAGAAAATAAAATTAAATAAAGATCTCATTGCATCATAAATTATAGTGGAAATTTAATCTTCTTTAGATATTGTTTCCAATTATGAAAATGAATAGGTTTTTTCATTAAGTTGTGTGAAATGTAGTTAAATAATCTATTTTAGTGCTTAAAATAGATAATTAATTGTTGTTTATAATTATTGCAATTTTGCAATTGCAATTTGTAGTAGTCTCAATCAAGTGTTTATGTTGCAAACTATACCAATTACCACCTTTGGCAACTTGGGGTCTTGTTGAAAGACTACTTACTAGTCTTGTTTAAATAACCAACGCTTATTTATTCAGATCTGGTCTCATGCGAGTCTGATGAGATTTTAATAATATTGTGATACACACTAATAATACCATGATTTTTAATTTACAATTAGTAAGAACATATTTCAACAGAAACGTGTTCTTATGTGATATAGATAAAGCAAGGTCATGTAGTTTTTATTTTTACTGGTAAAAATATATTAATAAAAAGATGAACAAATGTTGACAGAACTGCTTTCCAGTGCCATGAAAGAGATGGCGCCGGCCGCTTCTAACATTGTTACGTATGAGGGGAAGGAACAGAGATACATATGTGACACGTGGTAAAATGGCCAGTGACATAAGACCTCTGCAAAATTCAAACTGCCATCACCTGCAAGGAGTTATTGTGGTGCACTAGTGAATCCAGCTGATGAACCAGCTCTTGGAGACGCGCGTCCTGCTGCCGAATGAGGCTCTTGTATTGCTCTAGCGACGCCCCCCCATCCACACCCTCACCACCCACCACCGCACTACCGCCGTCCGCCTGTCCTACCTCCGACAGGCTCGTCTGCAGCACGCCTGTCAATGCAGACAAACGATCATCCTCTTGGAATTTCACCACATATATAAAATTCTAAGAAATCTAAGGGTAGCGTCTCCTATTAAAATCTGTATGCGATGTCCGACGTAAATGCTTTGCTCGACGTTTGAACACTAAGCACAACGTCAGCGGTCAATAAATATCTTGGCAGTGAATAAATATGTCATTAACAACAGTAGTCGACACACAACGCTTGCCTGTGGTTATATGTAATTGGTTTCGCGCATTGTCTATGACTCGCGACCTTCCCCGATTCCTACCTATATCCTCCAGTAATTGTGTGCTGACGCTGGACACGCCATGCACGCTGCAATGGTTCGAAATAGAGACGCAGCGCAAAGCGTTTGAACGACGGCCAAACGCCGACGTCAACGTGAGACCGCAATAGTACATTTATGTAGTTAACATTGTGACGCGGCGTACGACGTGACGTTGTAAGCGGCCGACGGCATTTATATGAGACTACAGCCTAATAAACATTATCAGTTCACATACAGCATTGAACTTTTCAATAGTAATGCCAAATGGCGCCTAAAGCGCTCAATATTGTTAAGGCACAATACATAAGTAGCATCCTAAGTATAGTTATGTACTTGAAATACTGCAGTTACTTGCCGGTTCTTGCTAATAAAAATTCTGAACTGGTGGTACAAGTAAACGAAAAGTAAGAAGACTTACTTTTCGTTTACTCGTTTACTCCTGCTGCTATTTCTTCCGTTGCGTGGAGAAAATATGATAAAAAATATTACTATTCTGTACTGATTGTTTTCTTAATATCTAAAACTGCAATAAAAAAACTAATGCCACTTACCCTCTAATACCTTGAAGAGTCTACAAAATTCATAATCAATTAGAATCTCTGCAGACATCTTCGCTTTCAACTGTGGATGCTTTGCGGCCTTATTGTACATTTCGTGTTTGGACACTTCGCTCAATTTGGCCGTAAACGTCTCCATCCCTATCCTCTTGACGAGCAACTGTCTCAAGGAATCTTTCGAGTAGTTCTCTACAGAGTTGTCGTTGAAGTGTATGCAGATGGCCAGAAGGAAAGCGGACAGTCCTTGCAGTAGGTATTCGTTGTCGTCGTGATCATTGGAACAGGTCTGGTTGACCAAGTAACCGACGCCGCCTGTGACGCGTAAGAACGCGCTCACCGCGCCTGGACAGTAGCTCATCCACTGCGAGAGCAGCATCAGCAGGGCTACCTGGTTGGCATGGAAATTTAAATTTTTAGTACCTGGGCGACTAAGCTGCGCTTGGTTTTTTTTTACGCCAACGTGGACTTAAGATCGTCACAATAATTGCTTTGCAACCGACTCTGGTTAACACAATATTCGTATTCATTATCATCCATCGGCAACAATCAAATATCACAAAAAATTAAAAATTGTGTTTTTTTTTAACACAGCTATATAAAGGTAGACTTAAAAAGCAAAACCTTATCTAAATACCAAATTTCATCCAAATTGTTCGAGCCGTTTCAGAGATTTTGTATACATAGATACATATATAAATGAATTACTCGTTTCGAATTATTAGATACTAGTTGGTGTTTGCGACTTCGTCCGCATTGAAAAATGAAAGATATATAACGCCTGATAAAATTATAAATCAATGTAACGCAACGTTATACTTTGCCAAGCGTTATATCTTTATTTTTAGATAGCCTGTGCCCGTGGCAATTTTGCCTATGTCCACGCTGAAATTCTATTTTAACTATTAGTGAAAGAATTAAAAATTGGATGAGTAGTTTCGAAGATTACCTCCTAAATACAAATAAAGTACAAAACTTTAGCACTTTCTAATATTAGAATAGAAAAGAAAGCTTTGCACAGACTTCACTTTTATAAGAGCAGGCAGTAAAAGGCCATTTGCAACAATTCTTTAAAAACTAACCTTGGACTGCAATTTGGTGGTCTGTTGCAACAGCAAAGTGCATTGATGTAATAACGACACCGGCGTGCTACCAATATTGGTGGCCAGGAGCACCCTCAGGAGCTGTTCCTTCTGGCCAGGGTTCTCTATGAGGGCGTGCATCAACGCCACTGCTGAAAACCAGTTGGACAGTACATCTGGCGAGAACAACCCTCCGCACAGCAGCTGACCACTAGTCAGGCTGGAGACGTCTGACGAGGAAGGCAGTAATGTCTGAACTAGATTTGCTTGACTCATCTCATTGTGGTACAGGTAGCATTGGAAACAGTACAGTACTGCACATCTGTAGTTACAAGGGAAAAATTTATGTAAAACTATTGTTATGTACTAATTTAAACTGCCACAATTATAGAAACTAACCTCAATGAAAATGGTTGCTTCTCATTGACCATAGACATCAGTAGCACTACAATCGCTGGCCTCGGTGGGTTGGACGGAGCCATAACATTACCCAAAAAGTCCTGATTAGTCACATCCCCCCTCACAACTTCCCCTACTGTATTTATTGTCTCCGTCAATATATCTGCTGGCACACCGCTCGCCATAAGAATGTTGCACAGAGCATCCAAAAGACCAACATTCTTCATTATCTTCTGACAACTGGATATAATCTGCGCAGAGTTACTTGGAGACACTAAAGTTCTGACTATTTGCAGCATACAATGCATATTGGAAACCTTCTGCGGCGACCATCCAGAATCTTCACCCTCATCCGGTGTATTGAACATAGCCAACATTCTCTGTATGTAACTACCCTCTTTAAAAAAATTTATATTGCTACTATTATTCTTAAGTAAATTTAACATTAATAATAAACAATCTTCTACAATTATACCCCCCTCAGAATAACCCTCAGTAGAAACAATTTCAAACAATCTATCAAAAGCATTCTCGAATGCCACAATCTTTTGAATATTCGCATTGCCCTTAGTTAATTTTATAAGTAACAGTAAAGTTTCGTTCCTAATAACTTCTCTGGAGTCCCCTAACAGGTCCATCATTTTAGAAACACCCATAGGTTTAACCAGTATGATCTCTTGGATATCTTTTGGTCTATTCGTTAATAGAGATGTCAGAAGTTGTACAGCCGAAAGTCGCACTCTAAAGTCATACTCGTCTAGTAAATCTAAAACCAATTGTATATTGTGTGGATCCTTTATAAACATTTCGGTGAATTGCTCTCCTATGTTCATGGGAACGTGGGGGTTTTCTTCCTCTTCTTCAAATTGCGCAGGTGACATTATATTGTTTAAAGTGTCCAGGGCATAATTTATAGATTCACTATCGGCTCTGTCAAGCTCCAACACCTAAAAAATAATTTCACTATTTCAAATGATCCATAAATTGGAGAAGCGGTGATAACTATGTGGAAATGTATTCACCG
This sequence comes from Bembecia ichneumoniformis, assembly GCA_910589475.2. Lineage (NCBI taxonomy): Eukaryota > Metazoa > Arthropoda > Insecta > Lepidoptera > Sesiidae > Bembecia > Bembecia ichneumoniformis. The sequence goes on along the minus strand of OU342536.1, from coordinate 11,638,127 downwards.
TGGATTCTACCATCATGTCCAAATTATTAGGGACATTCTTTTAATTTTTATAGGTTCATAATCGGTAATTGAATTGAGATTAATCAATAGAATAATTATTATTGATAATAGAATGATTTGCAAAATATTGAGGCTTTATTTATTTATTTATTCACTTACGCTTAAATAATTAAAATAATTTGTAACAAATGAGTAAAAATTTATAAGGGAAATTAAAAAAAGGAAATATAAATATACATACCATAAGACTATACTTGCATTTATACATATTATAAAAAAAGTTCATCGCCGCATCTGTCTGTATGTATGTTCGCGATAATTTCAAAAACCACTGAGTAGATTTCCATGCAGTTTAGTTCTATCAAAAGAGTGATTCTTGAGGAATCTATAGGTGTACGATTCGTTAAAGTTTTATTCTTAGGTTCATGAGGGTTTACAAATTGGGGCATACTATGTATGGGTGTATCACCAAGCAGTTCTACCCAAATCCGATAGATGTCAGCGCTTCACCTAATTCTTTTGTAGTACAATAGATGGCGCTATCAATAGTGTTACATTTTTGAAAAGTTTTGTTATATTTTTGTAAAACTTGAATGAAAGTTAAAATGTTTTAAAATTATAAGAAAAATTAACTTAATTTTATCTTTGTATTAAAACTACGGGTATTCTCGTTTGATTTGGCACTTTTATGAACAGCAATGCTACTGAGGTTGCTAATGCAAAAAAAAATAACAATGATATTGGCAAATTTGTAGTCCTAAAAATATTGTAAAGAGAGTTAAATTTCAAAGTTTTTGAAAAAATACTTCAGGACTTCAGTGCAAAGATACAGTCAACAGCTCTCAATACCAGAATATACTATGTTTTTAGACCAGATCCACTTTTATTCATGGTATGTTAATTCAGTTCTCATTTTATAATTAACTAGCTGAGCCCGCAACTTCGTATGCGTGGTATTCGGTATAGCGCGTAACTTTTGTTTTGTAAACCGATTGGAATAAAACAAACACTAAATGTTACGGTAAGCTTGCTGTAATACATCAGTGAAAACCGCATTCAAATTGGTTAAGCCGTTTCTGAGATTAGCGCGAACAAAAGCACAAACAGACAATAATTCTAAAAACTATATTTTTGACATCGGTAAGGTAACGTAAGTACGTGTATAATTTTTTTTTAAATAATCAATGTACAGACAGGGTTCGTTTACGATTTTATTATATGTATAGAAATTCTGTGAGGCCAAATGGTGAGAACGTTCAGCGCTTGATTCCCGTTCGCGGTTCGCCAAAGTTCGGGAATTCTGTGAGGCCAAACGGTGAGAACGTTCAGCGCTTGATTCCCGTTCGCGTTTTGCCAGAGTTCGGGAATTCTGTGAGGCCAAATGGTGAGAACGTTCTGCGCTTAATTCTCGTTCGCGCTTCGCTAAAGTGCGGGAATTCTGTGAGGCCAAACGGTGAGAACGTTCAGCGCTTGATTCCCGTTCGCGGTTCGCCAAAGTTCGGGAATTCTGTGAGGCCAAACGGTGAGAACGTTCAGCGCTTGATTCCCGTTCGCGTTTTGCCAGAGTTCGGGAATTCTGTGAGGCCAAATGGTGAGAACGTTCTGCGCTTAATTCTCGTTCCGCTTCGCTAAAGTGCGGGAATTCTGTGAGGCCAAACGGTGAGAACGTTCAGCGCTTGATTCCCGTTCGCGGTTCGCCAAAGTTCGGGAATTCTGTGAGGCCAAACGATGAGAAAGGTCAGCGCTTGATTCCCGTTCGCGGTTTGCCAGAGTTCGGGAATTCTGTGAGGCCAAACGATGAGAAAGTTCAGCGCTTGATTCCCGTTCGCGGTTTGCCAGAGTTCGGGAATTCTGTGAGGCCAAACGGTGAGAACGTTCGGCGCTTAATTCTCGTTCGCGCTTCGCTAAAGTGCGGGAATTCTGTGAGGCCAAACGGTGAGAACGTTCAGCGCTTGATTTCCGTTCGCGATTCGACAAAGCTCGGGAATTCTGGGAGGCTAAACGTTGAGAACGTTCAATGCTTGATTCCCTAGCACGGTTTTGTTCATTGATTACTCCTTGAGCAGCTAACCTATGCATATTTTCATCCGCTGTTTCATTGCTGCGCAAAAGTCGCAGCCGTTTTGCTGTAGCAGAAAGCTGAGTTCTTTTTCATGGCATTTTATTAATGTAAATATTATTTTACGATGTATTTTAAGATGTTAATATTTTAAAAAGCACTTCGCTGAACATAATCGTTCCGTAGGTATCCGATCACGCGTCTGAGCCGCGCGGCATCCCCATCGTGAGTGGGGATGCCAGCGCCCTCCCCACTCACGACCGGCCCGCCTTGCACATCATACTTGATCATTATTTTATTTTCGAGTTATTTTAAAACTATGATATCTACTAAGATATTCATTAAAATCAAATGATGTCAAAGGCAATTTTGTTCAAAATTTATTACTTGTGATGAAAAACAATTATTAATATTTATTTGGATAAGGATTACTATCATGTTTATAAAAACACCTTCGCAAATAATGCATTATTTTTGAACAAATTTGATTACCATAATGAGTCAACCTTAAAAGATAGATATATGCTGTCGCGGACTTTTATTTATAACTTTTATAGGGGAACAATTCCGTCATACATGATTTTTGCGTAACTTTAACAGTTTACGCAATGGAAGCTCTTAAAAGGGATAAATTTTCCCGTTTTTGCAACATTTTTCATTGAAGCTCAGCTCCTATTGGTCGTAGCGTGATGTTCCTGAGATTAGCGCGTTCAACCAAACAAACAAACAAACTCTTCAGCTTTATAATATTAGTATAGATTTACCAACCTGTTTCAAAGTATCCATCCCTTGAGCTCCCACTTCTATTCTATATTTTCGTGACATTGCTTTCAGTGCCCGACATGCATCCCGCCTGTCTTCTAGTAGTGTAGAGTTATTTGCTCTATGAACTAGGCGCTCAACCTATAAATAACACAAATATGGCAAATTTTGTAGTGGCAGTGCACACTGCGTTCCTTGGTCATTTTGAGGAGCCCATATAGCGCAGTAACCACCCCCTTACAGGAAGATCACTGTGAAATAATAGCATATCACGGAGCATATACAAAGAGGAGATGGCCTAAACAACTGTGCACTGATTTCAAACTAGGTCCTGACGTCATTTTTTGTGGGCGTGGTCTTGGTCAGTCTGCTGTCGGCACTGGTCACGGTGTGGCGGCGCTTGTTTGTTGTAGACTACAGTCAATTTTCATTGGCAATTTAAGATAATTGGGCGGGGTCTAACTTCCTCCTTGCCCCGCGCAGTAGTCACGCGCCGCTCTATAGAAAAATTCAATAACAACATCTCCTGTTTGTATATGCTCCGTGTAGCATATACACTGTTGTGTTTAATGAATAAGTGAGTAATGGACCAGACCCCATTTCTCTATCCTCTGCCCACCAATCCCTAATCTTTATCCTAACTATGGTTGACAGATGCTTGCAGCATCTGTGTGCTAAACATCTGCTGAGAGTCCATCAAGTGTACCGTCAGCATGTTCGTCTATGTTGACAAAAAAGTTCCATATAAATAGGGACAGTGAGGTTTGAATTATCCGCGCGAACAAGTGGCAGGGCCACTCCACTGTAAATTTGTATGAAAAAGTATGTGTCGCGCCGAGCGACCGCGCCACTGCTCACATAATTCGACACGAAAAGTTTCATACAATTTCAAGGGAGCGGCCGGGCCGCTTGGTCGCACAGATGCATATAATTCGAGCCTTACTGTCCTATTTATATATTTTTATGTATGTGTAAGACCCCATTGCGATGAAAACTATCAAGTCTTTTACAAATACGAAATTGAATATTGTAAAACCATTTCACAATGTTATTAGTTCAAAATGAATAGGATTTGGTTTAAGTTTTAATAACAAAACACACACTTATAAATATTAATGCAACATATGGGAACAGAAAATAGGCTGAAATATTAGCAAATATACAAATATCTGCTTGTAATATTAATTTAAGTTCAATGTTTTACAATTGGGTTTTAATTAAAAGTGATAAGAAGCAAGAAATCACCGTTTCGGCTCCAGAAATTTGCTGACCGGGCTCTGGAGCTCCTAGCACGGTTTTAAGGCCGCTTTTGAAGAAATCCATTTTATAGTTTCCTTGAAACTATTTATATCACATGCAACTATTTACGAATACAAAACCATCGTATTAAAATACTAAAACATAAGAAATTAAATTGATTGAGTGACCCACACCACAAACACGACACGTCCAAAAACATAGAATAATAGGCGCTTTCAAATTTGAAGTTTATACTGTCATCTGTCATTCATCGACATTGAAGAAAACCTTTCATACAAAATTTTCTGTATAATTTATGTTTGGGAACCTGGGAAGAATCTAATTTACCTAAAAGTAAAAAGGCTATAGATACCAAATGGGTATTCACCACTAAAAAGAATGGTACAAAAAGGCCAGATTAGTGGCAAAAAAAAAATTCAAGAAGAAACATTATTTCATGTAAGTATGTTCATGTATTCAAGAAGAAACATTATTTCATGTATACCAGTAGCTAGTATACCGACAATTCGTATAATGCTGAGCCAAAAAGTACAAAATAATACGTATATGAAACAATTAGATATTAATATTCCTATGACCTTTTTGAATGGTTTCATAAAAGAAGATGTTTATATAAACCGCCGCCGTTAAGGGTAAAGTTGAAAAGGGTCTTGTTTTGAATCTAAAAATATCACTCTATGGGTTAAAATAAGCACCTAAATGCTAGAACGAAAGACTTCATTATTTTTTAACCCAAAGCGGTTTTATACAATCGAAACATGATTTTTGTTTTGGAAGAGGTATTTTTGTTAGTTAAAATTGATTGTAATATCAAAAAGTAAAAGAACTTAAATAATATTATAAATAAAAATACATTTCAAGTCAAGTCTTTTTTAATGATTGATAAGTCACTCTTGACAAGATCAAATTACTTTTATAAAGATAAGCACAGAGGTTGCATTTTAACATTATAACATTTCTCCCCATTTACATTTCTTCAATCAGACGACGAGGAGGCCTGATAGTCCTCGTGCTTCTGCGGACTGTAGCAGTAGCAGGTGTAGTAGCAGTTTGCTCGGGTATTATTGTAGGGGGCGTATTTGGTGAATCTGTTTCTGGTGTTTGAAAAGGTGTGGACTGTGGTGTGGCCTGTATGCTATTTGGTCTTATATGATCAGCGTGCCTTCGCCTTAATGTGCCTTCTGGTGTTTTTATTACATATGAGTACTTATGAGTTCTCTTCTCAACTGTAGCTGGTCTCCACTTTGTGTCTTCCTTCGTTTTGACAAATACGTTGCTGTTAGGTTGATAACTTGGAGCTTGTTCTGCCAAAATGTTTGCTTTTACTTGTCGATGGTATAACATTTTCCTTGTGCTTGGGCGTGCATTGTCTAGTATACAATTCAATTGTCTCCCAAACATCATTTGAGCTGGAGACTTAAGGGTGGTGTTGTGTGGTGTATTTCTATAAGTGAATAGAAAACTCCGTAGTCTCTCTGTTATGTCGTTATGCATGTTCAATTCGCTTGACATTCTTGTTTTAAAAGTACGTACTAAACGTTCTGCTAATCCATTCGTACGTGGGTGATATGGAGATGATCTAATGTGGGTAATGCCTCTCCTATTACAGTAGGTTTTGAATATTTCTGATGTAAACTGGGGCCCATTGTCAGAAACTATTATTTGAGGGAGTCCGAAGGTCGTAAAAATGTCATCGAGTTCCCCACACAATTTGACAGTTGTAGTTGTGTTCATTGGTTTTACTTCTATCCATTTAGATAAGGCGTCGCAAAGAACTAACCAATATTTTCCAAGAAATGGTCCCGCAAAATCGATGTGGATTCTTTCCCATACGTTGTCTGGAATTGACCAAGAAAATATTGGAAGTTCCGGATTGTTTGGTCTGTTTTCTTGACATCCTTTACACATTTTAACAAAATTGTCCATATCTTCTTCGATTGATGGCCACCATATATAAAAACGTCCCAGAGCTCGCATGGCTGAAATTCCTGGATGTCCTCTATGAAGGTATTTTAATGTTAATTTTCTCATAGACGTTGGTATGATGATTCTACCTTGCCACATTATGATATCATTCTCTACTGATAATTCATTACGTTTTTTGAAATATGCTTGTATGACCTTTTCATCGTATTTGTAAGAGCTCCAATTTGTTTTAATGTGTTGCATGACTTTCAGTAGTACCGAGTCCTTTTTAGTTTGCTCTTTGATAGTTTCTTCGTTTATAGCAATTTCGTTTATCATTGACTCACTAATTTTTTTAACAATTTTGCTGACTGAGCATTCTGCTTTGGATGGTCTTTCATTAGAGTTTGGTAGTCTTGATAGAAAATCAGCGAGTATATTGTTTTTTCCTTTCGTATATTGTATGTCGTAATCATAGCTGCCGATCATCAAAGCCCACCGGATAAGTCTGTTGTTGACTAATTTGGGTAGGTTGCGATTGGTTCCGAGTAAATGTATCAAGGGTTTGTGATCTGTTATCAGTGTAAATTTTGATCCACGTAGAAAATTGTCAAACTTTGTTATTCCAAATAATATTGCAAGAGCTTCTCGATCAATAACAGAGTAATTGCTCTCTGCTTGTTTTAATTTCCGTGAAGCGAATGCGATTGGTCTTTCAGTGTCGTTAATTTTATGATATAAAACTGCCCCAATACCTTTTTCTGAAGCGTCGCAAGCTAGTAATAAGGGTAGCTTTTCATCAAAAGAAATAAGTGGTTTAGATTTGGTTATACACTCTTTAGTTTTCTTGAATATTGCGTTTTCGTTTTCAGTCCATCTCCATTTTTGTCTATGTCCTGTTAGCGTGTATAACTCGGCACATATGCTGTGTAAATGAGGTATAAATCGTTCGTAAAAATTTACTAGTCCTAGGAAAGATCTCAATTCTTTTACGTTTTCAGGTGGTGGCGCGTTAAGAATGGCTTCAATTTTCGATCTTGTTGGCTGTACTCCATGTTTACTGATCGTATGTCCAAGGTATTCGATTTCGTCTTGAAGAAACATGCATTTCTTACGGTTAACTTTCATTCCAGCTTTTTTAAGTCTGTTCATGACTTCATTCAATGTTTTCAGGTGCTCTGCGTTATTTTTCCCAGTGACAGCAATGTCATCAAAATAGATTGCTATGTTAGGAATGCCTTCCAGCAGTTCCTCGAGATAGTGTTGAAAAATTGCCGGTGCTGTTGTAATTCCGAAAGGCATTCTATTATATTGATAATAACCTTTGTGTGTTGCAATTGCTAAGTATTTCTTTGATTCTGGCGCTAATTCAAAATGCAAATATGCGTCCTTTATATCAATCTTTGAATACTTCTCTCCACCGGCGAGACGCTGTCTTAGGTGATCAAACTGAGGTACCGGGTGTGTATGTGTTACTAGCACCGGATTGACAGTTGTGCGATAGTCACCACATATTCTAATTTGGCCATTTGGTTTAACGACATTTACAGTTGGTGTAGCCCATTCTATTGGTGTTTCGTTCGGGTCAATTTTTTCAATAATTCCTTCCCTTGTGAGTCGTTCAAGTTCAAGTTCGACGTTTTTCCGAATACTGAATTTAATGGGTCGTGGTGGTAAATGTTTCGGTTCAGTTCCAGGTTTGATATGAATTTTTACTTGGTAGTTCTTAACTTTGCCCAATTTATCATCGAAAAGTTCGCTGTGTTGTTGAAGTACTTGTTTTACTGATGACGGTTGAGTCAACGCTTTGACTGAATAAACTGAGCTAGGAAAATTCATATTGAACATTTCACTCCATTGTAGTCCAAATAGCATGGGGTTGGCATTTGTGTGGGGAACTCGATGACATTTTTTATTACCACGACTGGAAGAATTCTTTGTTCGCCTTGTATTTCTACTGCAACATCTGTAAGGCCTTTAGGCTTTAGTTTATGCTCGCCGTAGGCACGTAGCTTTGGACCCGCTGTTAAATGTGGTGATCCAATTTTTTTCCAGAATGCCGTACTTATAATCGAGTAAATGGACCCTGGATCCCAGTCCATAGTACATTTAAGTCCATTAATGTATGTATCTATTTTTTTGCATCTCATACTGTTGGCATTAATTTTGTATACGTACGAGTCATCGTTGCTGTCGTCCGATGAACTACTTGCATGATGCCTGTTTATCTCACGATTGTTGTCTTTCTTTGATAACATATAGTTAACTTTTTTCTTGTTGTGTGTGTTTGATGTTTTATGTTGCCAAGATACGTATGCCCTTCCAGTTTTAATACAGCAAGTTTCAAAATGGCCTTTCATATTGCATGCTTTGCAATTATAGTTTTTTGCTTTGCAATCACTTAATTCATGTTTGCTTGTGTCTCCGCATCTTTTGCATTGTTCTTTTGTGAGAATTCGTTTTTTGTAAAAACTCGTAGAAGGTTTGTTCACATACCTTTCTTGGATGCGTTGCACCATATTGTTGACGTTGCTATTATCATTTTCTGCTAGCTCTCTTGACTGTGCAACTGCAAAAATCTGTTGAAATGTTACCTCTGTTACATTTCCTTCCGAGTCTCGGTCTTGTAGTTCTGGCCACTTCTGTTTAAGGTCTATTTGTAATGTTTCGTGGTTGATGCCGGTTGCAAAACGGTCACGTAGTTGGCGTTCCAAAAATTTGCCTTCGTAGCCACAGTCTTTGCTTAGCTCTTTTATTTTGTTCGCATAATTTTGCATTGACTCACCTTCTTTTCTTGTGCAGTTCCAAAAATCAGTGAGTGCTTTATATCGGGTTGTTTTAGATGAGTAGAAACTGATTAGTTTCGATTTTATATCCTCATAAGAGCATTTTCCGAAAGAATCCATAAATGACGTTTTAATTTTGTGAAAAATGTCGGGTGGGAGACAAGTTACGAGTAAGTCTTTTTGTATCTCTTTGTACTCACTGCCATATATATTGCATTTTGCTTCAAAATATTCCAAAAAATTATTGACGGACGTTGTGTCTGGATTAAATTTGTCGTTTGCGAAATTGGAAATTTTTTTACTGGTTGTTTCACATTGTTGTACGTTTGTTATGCTTCCGAGGGGTTTTTGTTGTATAGTTAGCATGCGCAAAATTTCCGTTAATTGTTGTTGCTGTTTCATAAACGCTTTAAACTGGTCCTCATCCATTTTAAAGTATTTTCGTCGCCAATATTATAAATAAAAATACATTTCAAGTCAAGTCTTTTTTAATGATTGATAAGTCACTCTTGACAAGATCAAATTACTTTTATAAAGATAAGCACAGAGGTTGCATTTTAACATTATAACAAATAAGTCACATCATTCTTTAAAAACTTAATTCTATGTTAAGGACCTAGAGAGGTGAGTGCTTACTTGGGATTAGATATTGTGAGAACGCCAGAATCAATTTCAAATCCTCAAAAATCAGCAATAAATAGATTGCTTGATAAATTTAACATGACAGATTGAAAAGGGTTGGAAACGCCCACGGAGCATATACAAAGAGGAGATGTTGTTATTGAATTTTTCTATAGAGCGGCGCGTGACTACTGCGCGGGGCAAGGAGGAAGTTAGACCCCGCCCAATTATCTTAAATTGCCAATGAAAATTGACTGTAGTCTACAACAAACAAGCGCCGCCACACCGTGACCAGTGCCGACAGCAGACTGACCAAGACCACACCCACAAAAAATGACGTCAGGACCTAGTTTGAAATCAGTGCACAGTTGTTTAGGCCATCTCCTCTTTGTATATGCTCCGTGGAAACGCCGATGGAAGTAAATTTCGCAATAGATGACAATGAACCTATTACCTTTGTTTCTAGTAGACCTGATATTTGCTTCGAGTATCCTTCTTAAGTAGATTTTTGAATGAGCCCACTTTATCACTGTGGAAAGCAGCTAGTTAGCAGCTCCGCCTAGGAGTAATAGTGTTCTGTGTAGATAAGTGTTTGGCTGTGGTGTTCTGTGTTCTGTGTTTTAAAATCGAAAAGCAGTAATAAATAAAAATAAAATTAATTTCTTTACATATCTTAAATCTTTATTAGTCAGCAAATTTTGTTTATTTAAAAACCGCTAATACACATTGTAGTCTTTATTTAAAAATATTTGGTTTTAATTCATTTTCTAGTTTATTTATTTTTAAATAATAATTTTTACTATAGTTACCACCGATAATAATAAGTTTTTAGTATCTTGTATTAATTAAAAGTTCTTTTTAAACATATTCTAATAATAATTTTTAGTACTATTTCTAAAAATGTCAACAGATTTAAACGCAAGTTTCAATGAACAGTTTATGAACATTAACACAAAATTAAAAAAGTTCGTATCACTTATATATATTACATTCCGCTAATTTGATGTTTAATTCAAAATTGTATCTTTTCCTATAGGCGTTTTTTACGAAAACCAAATATATCTGAAGCTACAAACGAGTTCCTCGCTTTGGCGATACAATGCGAACATTCAGAACAGCCCTCCTTCGCCGGACATTGCTATATTGGTGCTGCCAAGTGCGAAGCTTCTGCTGGCAATTTTCTTGGCGAAGCTAAACATTACTTAACAGCTGCAAGACAATTTATGAAAGCTGAAAAGAAACTTGCAGCTTTAAAGTTTTATAGCCCTGACAGAGAGAACTTAGAGGTAAGTATACATAATTGTCAGTCTATAAATCAGACATTTTATATACTTACAAATTATTTTTTGCTAATTATTTAAATATTCAAAATTTCAAACAATATTTCCATGCTTTGAATTTGCTATTCCATATTTGAATTGCTATATATAGTGTCACATTTTTTATAACTCATTATTTTTTATTTGTTTTATGTTAAGTTTGGCAGACCGGCTGTTGGTCCACTTGATGCTAGGTGGCTACAGTCACCTATAACACAAGCAACACCACAAGTACTATAAGTGTGCTGGTGACCATAGTTTAATTACTCACTTCTGTGTATAAATATGTTAATAAATTTTGTTTTCAGGCATCAATTGGTTGTTTCTTGGAAGCATTTAACAAATATCCAGAGAAATCATTGATCCGCACCTCAATCCTAATGGAATTAGTCAATGACTTAGTCTCGTTAAACCATAAGACGGAAGCTGAAACATATTATGTTCAATTAATAAACATGTGTCAATCCAAATCTATGAAAATAATGTGTATGAGGAATTTAGTTAATTTCCAAATTGATTGTGGTAAGTTGTGTTGTGTGGATTTATTTTATTATTTTTAACTATATATTATGATATATAGTTTTATCGTGGTCTATGATTTTATTAACAAACATATACAACGTTTTATGGGAATGTGGTATATTAAGTTAATTTATATTTATTTATTTATCCAGTGTTTGTAGTTAATAGTAAAAGTAATCATTAATAATCATAGTATCAATTATGATTAGAAATGTCTGTTTTGTCATTTTTTGACAACAAGGAAAATTTCTGTGTTTTCAGGTAAATTCGACATAGCCTTGGAAACAGCAAATGCATTGTGTGATTGTAATAATGACATAGCTGAACCTTTTTTTACAGAGTATGTATCATAATGTTTCTTTATGTTTAAATTGTAAGTTAATAAGCTCCAAGTATATTGATTTGATGCACTTTAAATATTTGTCAAAATATTGTTACGACTAACTATGGAAAGTTCTGGAAAAGAGCTGGTCTAAAGTCTTGAACATCCCACTCTATCGATGGTAGCCAAGCTCCTTCCCGACTAGTGTCAAAGGAAATAGCATCCCCGAATTTCAATGGCTTGTTTACGATGTTGTTTAGATTTTCTAGAAAACTCGAAATACATCGAGGCGTTTGGCGCCAAAACAAGAGAGCAAGCGGGCGAGATGAGTCATTTTGTGCGATAACAAGCGATTCGGAAACGACTCTTCGGAGCTTTTGCGAAGTTACCTGCGACATTGAACCGGTGACACATTAAGGGAATCATTGACGACTTGGCAAGTTTAAAGGTTTCATCGGACAAGTCTAGTGATTTTGGAAGTCATCTTGATTTGTTAAAAAAAAATCGTTCATTTCGCCCTTACAATATATTGACAAAAATTAGATTTTGTTTCATTAAAATTTTCTACTCAGTTTTATCTAAATTGCTTTTATATATTCATTCATTCCAATTTTATTTATGTAAAGATTGGCAAACAAACTGACTCCTGTTGATGGTACGTGGATATTAGTTGCTTATTAATTAACACAGCAACTCCATTGGACTTGAAAATGTTTTACAGATCTTGATAAGACCTCTATTTTTATATATTGTAAAATAAAGTCCTTCTGTCTGTTTCTCCGCTCTTCTAAACCCCCCAACTGATTCTGATACAGTTTTCACTAATGAATAGAGCTATAAACGAGGAAGTTTTGTGTATATATAAAAAATGAAATAGGGAGGAGATAGGAGAATTGGCTCTGGTGTCCCTTGGAATGCATAGAAATCAAACAGCACAAGTGCTTTTATTTCTCATTGGTCTAAGGGGATGGTTTCTGTCGCCAAAAAGGCTGCCCAGTTTATGACCATGAAACAGTGTGCCCTACAACTGCCTATTATTAATTAATTAATTACGTCAATTTAAGATGAGTAATAATAATAATAATTTTTCAGAATTCAAGTGACTAGAGTTCTATTGAGTATGCTTGTGGATCCGCAGAATGAGCTTAAAACCGAATCATTGAAACAGCTGTGTTCGGATCTATTGAATGACGTTGAAAGCACTTGTAAGTTTTTAACCCTCTTGAAAGATGCATTAAAAAATATTGTTAAAGACCTTAACATGCGACTGCCTGCGACCTTGTGACTAGGCGACCTAAGTTCTGTCACTTGGCAACTCCTAGCTTACAAATCTCTGCGACCCAATTACCCAACCTGTACTGTGTTCTTGCAATTTTTCTAGTAAACAGTACTTCCAAGCATTATGTGGAACCTTTTAACTACAAATAGAAAAAGAGTTATTCGACAGTTATTGGAAAATGATATTATATTAATGCTCATGGCCTCTAGAAAAAAAGGATGACTCAATATTTACATCTTGAGGAGAAGAGAATCCGCTTGTATTCATACAAAGCAGATTCTAAAGTGTAAGATCCTAAAGTGCACCTTTGGGGAATAACTACATTTTTTCAACTCATTTCAACTTTTATCCATAGAAAACACCATATTTTTTTATATTCAGCTTTCGCGCTAAACAGCCGAAAATGAGGACAAGTGACAAGACATCGCCGTCATCATGTGCTAATCGATAGAAGCAAAACTGTATAAAGGCTGGCGCTGACCGACGGCATGGCTCGGCACGGCACACCAAAGGATTTTTTTCTAAATATTTTCAACCTTATTGCAATGATTTTAGCACTCACACTCCTTTACTTCATGGCCGGTAGCGTTCCGCGTCATACCACCTGAAGGCTCAACATGTTTCGGCACGTGTCGCGGCAATAAAGAAGTGCAAGTGTTAAAATCATCAGCAATAAGGTTGAAAATGTTTAGGAAAAAAATCCTCCGTACCGTCAGTCAGCGCCGGGCTTAAATGTAACCAAAACGCTAATGGAGCTGAATGAGCGTAGGTAGTTATTCTCTTAAGAGAGTAAAAGTTGTATACTTTTTTATATTATATAGGGTAGCAGACAGGTCGACGGTCACCCAACACCGGTGTGCTGAGAGTTTGTTTACAGCACCCTTAAAGAAGCATCTCAGAAAGGAATTGCTTCAAAAATTATGTTATTTAGATTTGTTAAGACATATCACACAGCTCCATCTAGCCCCAAACTAAGCAGAGCATGTACATATTCATAAATGTGCTAGACAACTGATAAATATACATATTCACAAATATATACATAGAAAATACCCAGATCAAGAGGAACAGGCATATTCATAGCTACATATAAATGTTTGTCTACTGGCACAGCAGGCAGAACTACTACCGGTGAGCCAAATCAAGTATTCAAGTAAAGCGAATGAACTCCGCATAGAGCTCATTGTGGTGGTAAGAACTTGGAGTAGGTATTAAGTGGAACAACTCATCTGGAGCACTCGACCATTGTACAGCCGGTTGAACACTCAAAGAGAAGCCATATATTATTCCTCAGACCGAACAACAAATTTTTGTAGCTTCTCAGAGATAACTGAACATATTTAAAATTGGAAGTCTTTTCTTAACTATTGTATACTTAATATATGAAAAAATAAATAAGTAGGTAGGCGATTAAAACTTTAGTACAGAATTTATGTTAATTAATAAGCTTAAAAAAAACGTAGTTGTCGCTGACATTTTCTATACGGGAAAGCTTTTTGGGTACCTACTAATTTACTATTTATTTTTTTCTCATAAAATATAATTTTTTGTGTAAATCTGCCTGATTCGAACTTGTTTTAATATTGTCTTGTTATGATCTGTATTTTGATCCAAGCTTTTATTTTAGTGTATTTAAGTCCTCGCCTTAAATACACTTCTTTAAAATCACCAGCATCACCGGTGACATCACTGTAAAATTCAAGAAAAAGAGCTCTATATCCATTATATAGTATACAACAGAATCCATTATATGTATTGAATGACAATATAAAATAGTGTAAAATATATTATAAGAGGTATTAAGTTGAGAAAATTGAGAGGAAACGTTCAAAAGGTACCTGCGAAGGGATAAGACAGCGCTCTGGACTGCTTTTATTGCCAACGTCCAAATTACGTTGAATACACCGGTTCTCGCCGGAGTGAGAAGAAAACTAGCCTAGGTATATATCTATTACTGCCTAAGGCCCAATCTCCTGAGGTACCTACTAGGACCTTATCTACTCGACCAAAGAACTCTGTTTATAAAAAAAATACCTTATTTTCAATGTAATCCAACATACCAGCTAGATTCCTTAAGACATTTTGCAGCGTCGCCTGTGGCGTCGCATTGTGGACGATTCGTGTTCCCACAACAACGCTTAGTTTAAAACCTCTTAGTTTAAGAAGAAATGTAACCTCTTCTTGATGTAGCTACCGGCTGTACAATAGGCATGATGACGGTATTAAAGAATCAAAGAATAAATGGTTTTGGAGAAATATATATGTTAAAAGGAGTCTCAAAAATTACACATTTTTTGTATTAAAATTGAGATTAATAAGATTTTCAAAAAAATAGAAGTATAAATAACTGCAATCGGCCATGTTAACTGAAACACCAATAAGAGCGAATGACGTCACGCCCAGGTAAGTGCCATCGTGTTGGCTTTGACAGAATGAAAAATCTGATGAGATGTCGGTGACGTCACGGTTCATCAGACGTGACGCCATGACACCTAGAGCGTTTTCGCGCGTAATTCAAAATAGATTTAAAAACATTCAATAATTCGCATTGAAATTTTTTTTTTTCGGATATGGTAGACGTGTATCTACATTATGGAAGGGAATTTCAAAATCTATCATCATGCCTATTATGAGTGCTCTGATGAGTTATTTCAATATGCATACTTACTTGCCCAGAGTTTTTACCTCTGTAACGAACCCCATAGATTAGTAGAGACTTTATCCCGCGGATACGCGAACCTTTAGTACAATCTCCCTTCTGAGGTGTTTTTTTCTAGCTACAATATGGGCTTCAAGCGTGCCCTAAATTCCTGCAGGGTCGACACGCACCTGCATACTACCCTCTGGTGTTACTTGAGTACTTAGGCGACGCAACGGTAGCCACCCACCATCAAGTGGACCATTTGCCACTTTTAAAAAAATAAGAAACTTGTAACGTGTTTTTTTTTTTCAGCAATCCCTTTCAACGCTGATCTAAAATTGAAACTTCAGTCTATAATGATATCATGTGCAATATCCGATGACAATTCTCTGATGACCTTAGCAGCTGATGCCAATCTGTTACTAACTTCAACACAGAGTGACCTCCTCGATTTCATTATAAAGAAAATAAAGTCTTGAAGCCTTAGTTTTAATTATTTTTACTGTAAATTAATTCACTGTTGTGAATACAAATTTATTATAAAATAAAAAAAATATTTGATATGAATGGTTTCAGTCGTCCTACCATAAACGCCCAAGTTTCGGAGCATGTGTGGAGCCGGAGCCCCATTGTATATCCAATTTAGTCAATGTGAATCTTTTATTTCAATTCTTCTCTCTCTCAAAATCAAATCAATTTCATTTTAGTTCTACACATAAAGAAATGGATTTTTGTTTACTCTTTCACACAAAAATTGTAATATATGTATTAAAACTACAGGTATTCTCGTTTTATTTGGAACTATTATGAACTGCTCAATGCTACTTAGATTGCTAATACAAAAAAAAAACAGACTACCACCCTACAATAAGTTCCAATCGGTCGTTCCTTATGGACTTGGGCCATACACCATGTGCAAGTGGTAGACTCAGCCCTGGATTCGTCAATAGGCCGTATAGGCCGCGGCCTAGGGGCGGCGGATTTTAGATGATTTTTACACGCTTTCGGAAGCCATCAAATTCTTGTGCGATAATAAATGCAATAATTACCTAATAAAGGCCTAGGTATCTACCTAGGCCACGAGGAAGAGGCGGCACAAAGTGAAGGGGCCTATACTCATGAAAAGTATAAATCCGGCACTGGGTAGACTCCACAGTGATATTGACAAAGTAGTTATACTCGTAGTATCATTGACGAGACCGCTGAATGAGGGGTTAGGGTGCTTGCCTTAACGCTCTGTTCTCATGGTCAACTTTGGGATTTAACTTTACAAAGTCGGCTATGGTCTGGATCTGGAAAGTGGTGACAGAGCACACTGCGTTTTGCAGTCATTTGGGCAGCCCGTTTGGCGGCAGTAACCACCCCCCTTACAGAAAAAACCACCGTGAATTAAGTCACGTGCTGTTGTTTTTCTGTGGGTAAGGGATGCCAGAGCCCATTTTTCTAACCCTTCCCAATCCCTCATCCTTAATCTTACTTATGTAGTCGGCAGCACCTGTAGCGTTGCTTGTATTATAGGCGACTGTAATAACCACCTCCCATCAAGTGGACCGCCAGCCTGTCTGCCGACCTTAACATAAAAAAAAACCTAAAAAGATTGTAGTTTTTTTTTTACGAGGAGAGAAATCTTAGACACCTTATGAATAAATGCCACATGCAATGCAAATGTGCAGAGGTTATGTGGGACTTTTACCGCACTAAAACACCTCCGTAGTGTGAAATTTCAGTTTCGTTTTTTTTTATTATTTTTCCCTGGGTAGTCATTAACATGTCCACTCGCCTACTTATGGTTGAATTTTGGGACAGCTTGTATATATTACAAAAGTTTATAAAGATAATAAGAGGGCAAAGGATAGAAATAAATACTATGGAGATACTTTATTAAATCACTCTAGTTTATTTTTATTGATTGTTTTCTTAATTTTTTTACCACATAAAATTGCACAATTTTGCAACTTGTAGTTTGTAAAATTTTAAAAGTAACTATAACTGAATTACTGTTACAATATTGAATTAAACTTATCCCTTGATTACGTTAAGATTGTTCAGTGGATGAATTCTCGTTGGCAGTGTTGGTTAGAATGATTTCATTTGCAAAATTAGGGGCAGTGTCAACATTGCTCTTCTGGGACTGGGTCCACATTTCTTCAAAGTCATCATCTGTATCGTCATCCTCACTTTTCCTCGATTTGTTTTCATTTATCTTCTGCCAGCAATATTCAAATGGATAGGATACAATTCTGTTGTCATCTTGAGAAATCTCAAAGCGGGATGAAAGTGCATTGTATGTAGTATGAACGCCTTCCAATAAGTTCACGTCTACCTCTGCGAAACCAGTGATAGATTTAAACAGATCCTCAGGTAGCTTCATGTTTGTCACACCTTTCTTCTCGAAGAACTAAAATGAAATAAAAAATGACATTCCATTAAAGAATTTTTTTTGCTAAGGGACAAAAGTGATGTTAAGGTCGTCAGACAGATTGACGATCCACTTGATGGTAGGTGGCCAACGTCACCTGTAACACAAGTTGTGTTGCAAGTGCACTGCCAACCATAATGGGATTAAGGGCAGGGAAATGGCCTTTGGCATCCCTTACTTACTCACTGAAATAAAAAGTACACATGCTGTTATTTCACAGTGTGTCCAGCCACTATTTGCCAGATCCAGACCAGACATCTATGAACAGTTCATTTTCAAAGTTGGCCCTGCCGGGAGACACAAATCTTGAGGCTTACCACTCATCCATTGGACTTGTCAAAATAATATCATGTACATGTAACAAAACACCACAAGTGCTTTTTTGTTGAGACTTACATGGGTAATATTGCGACAGTCTCTCAACAGGAACTGCAACCCATGAGGATGATCAGGCTGCACAGATTGCGATACATCAATGAACCAACATTTGTTCTCCCACCATAAAATGTTATACTCTGACAAGTCTGCATGAACTAAATGTCCAATATTATACAACTTGTGCATAACCTCAATGACTTCATTGTACACACTCTTCCAATCTTCGGTTGCCAAAATCGCATCTTTCAATTTCGGGGCAGGCTTGTTGTCTCGTCCAATGAAAGACATGACCAGGATATGTTTTTTTAGAGCAATCATCTCTGGGCAATTTAAACCAATCTTTTTCATTCTGATCAGATTATGCATCTCTTTCTCTGCCCACTGATGGACAATCTTACGAGGATTCTGCTTGGAGAATCTATCTCTGAATCTGTAATCGGCTTCTATGTACTTGTCGCGAGTTTTAAAATCGTTCAATGTCGTTTTGAATATTTTTAAAACGCATTCCTTAGGGACGACCAAATCCGGGTGCAGGCTATCAGTGTATGACGTGTTACCGAAGGCGTGTACGACGACAGACTCCTTGCCTGTTGAGATTATCCCATTAATGTCTTCCAACATTCCCTTCTCATTTAACTTGTAAATAATAAGTCTAGTTTGCTCGTCTAAACCCATTTCAACAGTGACATGGTTATATTTTCGGTCCAACATTTTGTGTTTGCGTGCTTGGTGGTGTCTAGTGTGTTCCTTGAGACCATTGAACACAGAGTTTGGTAGCTTCATGTCAAATCCAGCACCATCACCGGTACAAACTTCCGGTGGGAATGCCATAATTTTGCAAGCATTTCTTCTGCCATTTATAACGCTATCGTGCTTGGTGACTCGTTCGCCATCCTTAACGATAAAACCCCGTTTCGGGAGACTAGCGAATTCCTTTTCGTTAGTTTCAAAACGATCCCAGTCTTTCTTAAGAGATACTTCAATGTCCTCTTCTTCGGATTCGGAATCCCGAATCAAATGTTGTGGTATTTGTCGATAATTATCGTAAGAAACAGACACCTTGGAGACTCCGTTTAGTTTTTTCTCAACTCTGTTCAATGCGTCATCGTATTCTTTATCGTATTGGCATTGCAACATTTGTGCAATAACCGCATCAGAGGCACAGGAGTTCTTTACATTTGTTTCTTCGATTTGTTGCGATATCTGTTCAGATATGTCGCTACTCTCCGATATTATAACTTTTTCCGAAATTTCTTCGGCAAATTTTACATCCTCCCGGATTTGAAGTCCTTTGGCATACTCCTCGGACATTATCTCTGAAAGGTTTTGAACCACGGCCGGGTCCGATACTTTTTTCCACGGATTCGACATCTTATAGTTAATATCACAGATAATTGTAATTAAATAGAGTTATGTACAATAATTTGTTTTTAAAACAAAAATTTAAAAAATTATATGAGTGACCTTCCCCTTAGTATCGGAGTTGTTAGATCACAGAACAAATAATACTGTATGTCTAGCTAGCAGCGAGGGTGAAGATAAAGTTTGATAGTTTAGATGTAGTTTACTGCTAGAGTAGTATATATGTTCTGTGGTTTACTGTAATGAATGAATCATGCAGAATAATATCTTTGATGAGGTGAGGAGACAGTTCAATACAATTTCAGACACAGAAAAAATTTAGAATTCCTTGTGATTGTATTATATTCTGTGTTTCAGATACGATAGTTGTTAACTTGTTAAAGGGACCTAACATTTTCATATCCAATCTGTTGAAAAGATACTCTGTGGAAGTCGTAATTGACCGTACCTACTCTACTCGTGTAACAGTCCTATTCGCAATTTCATTTCGATACTGTTAGGAGTGTACTGTAAACACGCATTGAGAGCATGGTTCTTTCAAAGAAAAGGGAGATTGCCTTAGTTATGTACCCATTGCATCAATCTTAATCATCGTTGGATGAGTGGTTAGGGTGCTTGCCTTAACGCTCTGTTCACGGGTTCGATTCCCGGCAGGGTCAACTTTGAATTATCAACTTTTCAAATTTGGCTCTGGTCTGGATTTGGAAAGTAGTGGCAGGGCATACTGTTTTCGCAGTCATTTGGGCAGCTCGTCTGGCGGCAGTAAACACCCCCTTACAGAGGACTACCGTGAAATAACAGCACGCGTGCTGTTGTTTCGGTAAGGGATGCCAGAGCCCTTTTCCCTATCCACTCCTAATCCCTTAATCCTACTGCAGTCGGCAGCGAACTTGCAGCAGCTTTGGCGTTGCTTGTGTTATAGACGACGGTAGCCACCTACCATCAAGCTCACCTTAACATAAAAAAATTATAAAATAGCACGTGTAATTAGGAGAAAAAAAAAACAATGATTTTTAGATTTTTATTTATACTCTAAAGTGCTCATTTTGTAGACTTTTTGCCAGTTTTTACTGTAGCCTGTTGCGCTTTCAGAACCTTTACAATCTTCTGTTCTTCAATAAGAAAAGCTCTGACGATGCGCTGCTTCACACACTTATGGCAGAGGACGCCACCATACGCACGTTTCACGGTCTTTTTACGATAGCAGAGTCTGGAACGTTCAGCAGGCCTGGCAGGTTGGATACCTCTAAGCTTGCTTTTGCATTGACCACACCTCGGGATCTTCTTGGGCTTCTTTACATATTGATAGACCAGGCGCCCACCTGGAGTTCTTACTCTGAAAACAATCAACAATTACCTTATTGAATACTTATCACAAGCAGCGAAGACATTTATGGACCTAATGCTGTCAGCAAAAAGTTGGTTTAAGCGTTTTTAATTCGGGAATTTTGATATCAAAAATGCACCTCACTCTGGTCGCCCTGTTACGGATAAAATGGACGCCATTTTTGAAAAAGTGGAGCAAGATCAGCATTTCAGTAGTTACGACATAGCTGAAGAACTGGGAATTGACCACAAACAGTTTTGACTCATTTGAAAAAAGCTGGGTACACAAAAAAGCTCAATATTTGGGTGCCACACGAACTCACTGCAAGAAACCTTATGAATCATTTGCGATTCTTTATTGAGACATGATGAAACCGAACCGTTTTTGAAGAAATTGATAACTGGTGAAGAAAAGCAGATCACATACGACAAGAACGTGCAAAAAGGTTGTGGTCAAAGGTCGGTCAGGTTCACAGGCTGTGCCAAAACCCAGGTTATCCGGTGTGTGTGGTGAAAAGGGCATTATTTATTCATTATGAACTTTTACCGCCGGGCAGAACGATCTATTCAGATCTCTACTGCCAACAACTGATAAGAAAGCGGCCGGAATTGATCAATAGAAAGGGTGTGGTCTTTCATCACAACAATGCTAGACTACACAAATCTTTAGCCACTCAGCAAAAATTAAGTTTGCCTAGGAGCTGTTAAACTGTTCATTAGGAGCTGTTAAACTGTTCATGCATCTGCCATTTAGCCCTGACCTTTGAACCTTCAGATTTCCACCTGTTTCGGTCTCTTCAGTATTATTTAGGCAGTGTTAAGTTAACATTAAGAGAGGACTGCCAAAACTACTTGTAGAGTTTTTTTATCAGAAGTCCCAAAATTTATACAGCAACGGGATCAAGATGGCAAAAAGTCATCGAACAAAATGGTACATAATATGTATTGTAATTAAACTTTGAAAAAAAAAAAGAGTCTCGAGTTTTCATATAAAATGTGAAGAATCTTTCAAGAAATCCAAGAATTATTTCTATGTTAATGTCGACAGAACGGTTCATTAGATGATAGGTGGCTAACATACCCAATAACACAAGGAAAAGCACAGGTGCTGCGAGTGCTTTGCCGACCATAGGATTGGGAAGGGACAGGCGAAAAACAATAATGCATCTCCAATAATTCCAATATCATTACTGGCAGTGTGTGGCATTCTATTATTTGGTTTTAATTATTATTGGTTATTTGGTTTATTATTATTTTGTTTTAACTTTTACAATTAAATAAAGTACAGTGGCTCAATTTTAGGATTAATCTCTCCCATTATAAATGCAAGAATGTACAAATTCTAGAATGTAAACCATTTACAGGTTTGGATTGACACTAAACTTGTTCAGAGATTGTCATGGTTGGATATTTAGGATTTCTCTAATTTTCTCAGCCTATATTGGGGTTTCTCTATGAGATAGAATTCACATTTTATAAAAAAAGCAAAAGAATAGTGACAGAGGGCAGCCCACAATGGCACAGCCATTTAAAAAACTTTTACAACATAAACACATTTAAAGCATAACAAATGTCTCATAAATCATGAAGAAATTTAAATCATAATTGCACAATTTATTACATTATTCTTACAAAATCTATTATCCAAATAAAAAGACCATAGGCGTACATTTTCAGGTGGATTTATATTACACCAGGCCGTGCCCCGGCTGGGGCCCAGTCAAGATATTCATAGTATGCTTTTGTATGAACCAATTCATACTTCACCGGGCCGTGTCCATGTCCGTACTCTGGCCTTTGAGGAAAGTACAGCAAGCGCACGGCCCGGTGGCAGCACGGTGTAATATGAATCATCCTTTATGCTACACCCTACCATAGAACAATTTAAGTAAGTGGTAAAACAAAAACTGTTTGACTAATGTTTGTGTCACAAAAATGTTTGAGATTGATATTATCAGAATTAAATAATTAAAAACAGAGCATTTATAGGATCTTTATCAAAAACGGAATATAAGTTTTTTATTGTTTAATTTCATTTGTAAAATTTCGTTCTCATTATTTTAATTTCTTCATCATAAAATGTAAAATATTTTCTAAATTAATTAAAAAATATATAATACATAGATAACACATTGCAATCTAAATTTGACTTCAAAAAAGTGACCTTGTTATCCTATTTATGAGAAATAAACAATTTGATTTGATTGAAGTTTAACTGTATTAAACTAACTGAAAAAGGTTATAAATTAGCGGAGCATTTATGAGTTTCATTACCAACATTCTTTTATGTATATTTGCAAATAAAAGTGACAAATCAAAATAGCAATGTAGGAATCATCGTAGGTAAATGTTTGATAGGCTGTAAAATTTTTTGAAGTGGTGAATTTCATATTCTTATTGTCTAAAAAAAATCAAATATCAAATGTAGAATGTCTTCTTAAAGAATTAAAAAATATCTAATGTGTATTGACAATTTGACAAGATAGGAAATTGAAAATATATGTGATGTTGGAAATATTTAGATGTTTTTATATGTCGTTTATGTTTATGTGCACATAAATAATTGAAGAAGTATATATAGTGTTTTAATTGGTTAAGGATTCAAAAGGATCCGAGAGATATGAATAAATTACTATAAAAGGTAGGAAGACTGAAATACATATAAAAAAATTACTAGAAGAAAATTGACCATAATATTTTGGGATATACAGGGAGACAAAAGATTGTAGTATTAGAATACAGCTTTTCAATTGAATTGATATAATAACATAGTGAGTATTATTACTAACCTTCATAGGTTAGGAAAATAAACAATTTATAACCCCAAAAGCATTGTAACTGAATTCAGATATAAATAAATTAACATTTATAACCTACATTATCTTCTGAGTTTTTTTCTTATTAATATTTAGAAATTGTTAATGAAATAATTACTCACATTCTCCTCTGGTTTGACTTGGTATTGTACGATAAACGTCGTCTGAACGTAAGCCGTTGCACCATTTTATAGCTGAAATATTAAATTTATTACAATTAATAATTATTCAACACTGTAATCGACTGACTTTAAATGTATTTTACTGCATTTTATTAAAGATTAAAACTGATTTTATACAATATTTTGCTGTACATACAAATCTAACCTCTTTGACAGCTGTTGACAAGATAAAAAAAGAAAGAAGAACCATCACCATTCACCATTGCTGCCAGATCAACATATCTGTTAAAACATAGAATAATAACTAAAGTATTCTATGGTTAGTGCTAACAAAGCTGGTAAAAGCGCTAGAAAGTATAATATTTATTTACGATTCGTAACAGCGCTAGATTCAGTGCTAAATTATGTTCGTAATTGTGTAGGAAGAAAAATGCACTACTTTACTTGTATAACATAAGCATACATTGTATTGTTTGTTATAGTTCGATGGGAAAAACATCTTCAGAAAGTAAATATTAGTTTTATTACACATTAGGTTTATACCTAGTCATAGTACCAAAAAATTATGAAATATGAAAATGTTAAATTAAAGTTATGTAATTAAATTAAATTAAGCAGGTTATCAAAAGTAATCTAAAAAAAAACCCTACTTCCATCATAATCACATCTTGTGAAGACTTTGAAGTAGAGGGGCAATAAGCCTGGTCCATGGCCTGGTCAGAGTAAATATTTGACGATTTATATTTTGTCGATGATTCTATCTGTTTCAGGACAGGACATCAAAAGGAAGGTTATAGTTCTTGTGGCAACCCCTTTTGACAGCGGTTGTCGTGACTATAACCTTCCTAACCTAACCTAACCCTGTTCGTACTAGAAGTATAACGTTGATAGTCTTTATAATGAATTTCTCAACTTCGATTTCACGACATTCATTAAATTAAACACACATTGATATCAGTATTAGAATGTGGTAAACTCATAACTTTTGTTGCTACGAACATGAACCATAAATAATTAAACATTTCGTTTAAAGACGTACTATTAATAGTTTAATAAGTACATCTTTGGTTTCAAACTAAATAATTTGAATTTCAAATTCAAGTTATTTGAAATTTGAATTGAATTTGAAATTCAAGTTATTTAGTTACATCCTAATGACATGAGAATTGATGAGAATATTAAAAATATATGTACTATTTTATTAGGAATAGCTTAAATTTATTAGAGGAAATTATCCGCTAAATTAGTAAACTTGAAAAAGCGCTAAATTATCCGCTAGGAGCTGAAAGTCGAAAATAGGAGCTAAATTTATATATATAAAAATGAATCCCTATTTCCCTTGGTCACGGCATCGCGCGTGAACGGATAGACCGATTTTAATTCGGTTTTCACTAATGGAAAGAGGGATAAACGGGGAATGTTCTTATATATAAAAGTTGCGTCCCGGGCGAAGCCGGGGGCAGGTCGCTAGTAAACATATAAAAAAACCTTCAATTTAGCACCTTCAAAGTTACTATATTTAGCGTCGAAAGGGCTAAAATGGCAACACTGAAAAGAACGACAGTGGTATTGCCAACAAGACATATAAAATGTGCTAAACTACTGTTAAAATTATGCTCCAAATCTTGTCTCATAATCATTTCGAAATGTCATATGTATATATTTTAAAATTTTTAAATATTCTTAATTCGATATTTTACCAAAGAAATTTTAAGAAATAAAATTCACCTCTTCAACAGGTATTACTATACTCAACAAAAGTGAGTTCTCCAAACAATATTGTAAGCATCTATCTATATGTAAACAAAATTATGAAAGTATAATATTAGTTTTACTTGTGGCTTGATTTGTAGTGATTTGTTTGTTATAAAGAGTGAATTTTATTCTTAAAATTGTCTTTGTTAAAATATTAAATTTAGAATTTTGAAAATTGGTTGACAGAAATATATTGATTGGTATTTGGTAAAAAAGATTTGGTGATGGAAGTAATGTGTAGGGTAAGATAAAAATGTTTTATATTGTATATTTTATAATGGTGTAGAAAATATATTTGTATTGTTAAAGAAAGAAATATATGCATATTAACATAAATATAAAGAAAGAAATTTTAAAGTTTATTTTATTGATATTAAAACAAAACGGATCCCACAGATATGAAGATATTATGATTTGAATAATAATAAACAATCAAGATTGTTTTTAGATCTCACTTATCGACTCCTTGAATAATAAATATTACACATAAAAAGGCGTTTTAGATTTTTAAGACTATAGTTAAAATATTAGTTAGTTATAACATAAAAAAATATTAGTCAACAGCTATCTTTTCAACGTTGGCTCAAGGAGCTGGAGTTGTATATGAAACCAAATCTCGAAACCAGAGCGCGAAGTGCGAGTTTGCCTCGATCAAACGCATCGAACGCGTAAACGTGAATTTGTATTCACGGCAAACTCGCACTTCGCGCTCAGCTCGAAGCAGACTAAAAATTACTGAACGAATTAAATTTTATTAATCAAATCAGGCATTCGAGCTAGTTGCTGTTGCAGCTAATATTTTTAATGATGTTTAAATTTTTTATAACTTAAGTATATGTAACTAAAAAGTTAGTTAGATCTATTTTTGAGATACACTGGCTCTTTTTTCTTAATAGTAATTGGCAACACTGATTATGATTGCACTTGCACCACACACCACAGACTTGCAATTGCCTGTTTCTATTCTATCTATGATCTGCTATGATCTATATAGTTTATGATCAAAATGGCTGCGTTGTAATGTTTGTTGAAGTGTTGTTTTGTGATTGAAATTGAAAAATAGTTGTTTTTAAAGTGAAAATTGTTGCATAATGGGTAAGTTCAAATATGAATATGTACAACTTTAGTAATTATTTAAAGATATTTGCAATTATAATATTTGTATAGAACTTTGTTGACAGATAACTTTTAATTATTTTTTTCGATTTTGTGTTTGTTTTTATTTATGAATAATCAATATTCATATATAATTTTGAATAACTAAGGCATGACAAATTATTTAAGCTGAGAACTTTACATGAATTGCCTGTTTATCTACTCACCTTTATTCAATACTGTTCACATTATTAAATAAATATTTGCTGAATTAAATGTCACAAATAAAATTAATAAATTATTGTTAAAATTAATAAATTCCTATATACATGTTCATGTCAGTAATTCTTCTATATTCAATGATGTTCGCAGTTTACGCACATTGTGTGTGAAGTGTTTTCTATGATAAGAAAAATTCACATTTTTTTCAATAGATGGCATAATCATTCTCCTTGGTATAGATTAGACGACATAATCATGTAATAAGATTTTTATTGTATTTTTATTATTATTGGATTATGGTAGCTGTTCAGAATTGGCGTAAATTTGCCATAGTTCTTAGAACAGTGTTTTCTAGTTGATCCAAAATATGGATATTTCAAGTCCCTGGTGCTTCCCCATAATAACATATTTTAAAAAATGTTAAATGCAGAACAGCTTGGAATTTCTTCCCATCAACCAATTGAATTTTCTTTTGGTTTTTGTGTGGGCCTTCTCTCTTTTTCTCGATCAGTACAAATCAAAGTGTTTAAAATTTACTTTATCTCTACATTGTAAAGTGGTGGCATAAAGTCTCATTGGTAGACAGCTTCTTGGCAGTGTTTTTATGTAACTATTGTAAACTACTCAATCCAACCATTGCAAAAATAGCTGACAGAAGACCTATTAAACACCCCTCAGTTTACTAAGAATTCAAGTTTTCAGTGAAGTAAAATAAATGGAAAAAGTGACACTTTAATTATAATCTAACTACAACTAAGTTGACAGTTGCATGTACACTTGTTGCACAAAATAATATCTCAATGTAGTTAAAGTGAAGTTAATTTTTATTATTTCTTTTAATATGTACTTAATTTTAAAGTAAAAATTGTTATAGATGTCTATAAAATAAATCTGTGTCTGTGTTGTGTTCCAATGTATGGGTAAGAAATGCCAGAACCCATTTCTCATAATCATCACATCTCTTACCTTTTATCCCATGAGATTCGGTAGCACATTTACACCCCCTGATTTACCCCTGCTTTATATTGACATAACTTTTGTTATGAAGTTATAATTTAGGGTTAATAAATACCATTAAAGCTCACTTACGTTTGCAGCTTTGCAATGTTTTTTAACAGTGCATCACAGAATAAATACTAGTACTAACATAACTGCATGTAAAAGCTTATTCTACACTCCTCACACAGCCCAAAGCATCACTTATATGCAAATTTATACTTAAATTTTGCTCCGTACAGATAGCTGAAAAATCAAATAATAAAATAGAAAATAAATTGAAATGTGTGACAAATAAAATGACAGTATCACACTTTTGAAATTATTTTATTAATTTGTATAATTATCATCCATAGTCATTATTTACATCATATGCATAATTATTACTACACAATATCAAACCATATTTTAAGTTTTACATAAATTTAAAACAAAGAGAAAATATGTGAAATTGTATTTCTTCTTGAAAGTTGTCTGACTTACAAACTGCTTCGGAAGTGGTGACTTTATAGACTTAGAATCCACAATAATATTGTCAATGGATGAAATTGCTAACAGTACTTTTTAATGTGTGACTTATTTTTGCAAATATTTTTGTCAATAATAAGTCTTGCCGACAAATTTACAATAACCTTTACATAGCCCCTTTACAATAGCCCCTTCTACCATCGGACAACAAGGCGCACATTTAAATGTCACCCTTATATGGTTGATATACCTAAAATCCGCATGTTGCGGTTCGGTTTTGATTCGAACTGCTAGCGTGTGGAACTAACTTCCAGCACCCTTGTTTCCGCAAACCTACAACCCTGGACTTATCAAGTCGCGAGTGAATCGGTTTTTAATAGACAAGCATGCTCCATCTTAGATCGCGTCATCACTTACCATCACACAGGTGAGACTGCGGTCAAAAAAAAAAACCTTGCATGCATCTTATAGTATGTGTGTAGTGGTAGGGCACACTGCTTTTCCCTGCACACTGCTGTAAATTAGACAGCCCTTGTGGCTACAGTGACCACTTGCTTACAGATAATCATGGAATACGAGAATGTATACTGTTGTGTTTCAGTGAATGAACAAGGAACACCACAGTTCATTTTCCTATCCTTTACCTCTCAGCATCTGTGGCGTTGCTTCATACTCGTGCCTGTTTCATATCAAGCTGATCAGGCTGAAGTGTCCCATTTCTTTACAAAATGTTAACAATGAGTCGGTCACCTTATTTAGTTCTTCTTCTTGGCCTTTCATTTCCTGGTCTTTTGATGTTCATGTGGGCCTATCGAAGCCAGTGCATATATTTTGGACTAGTGTGGCAATACTTCATTGACTTTTTCTAGTACCATAGTGATACCTCAATCGGTGATACTGACATGATGCCGCTCTAAGTAGTGACTACTTAGAGTGACATCATGTCACTACTTAGTAGTGTAATCAACTCAAAATCTATATTTTGGTAAATCAAAAAATGTTGGTTAATATTTGCTAATATTTTGCTCTCTGTGCTCTTTATGTATTAGCCACTTGGTATGTTTCCTGGCAATGGGGAATGCATATTTGACCTCGTGTCAACGAGGAATTCTTTGTAGGTATTTTAAAAAGTACTGGTTTGCCACGTGCCAACGGACATAAGTCAAAAAAATGCATTCTCCCTGTAAACTCACTTTCTCATTGAATGCTAGGTTTTCTTTAAGAGGTTGTCTCGACGCATTGTATCGACCTACCTGGCCTGAACGTCCTTCGTTTTCGCGTGGCGATCTTTCTGACTTTTTTTTTTATTTACTCGCATGGGATAAGGGTTGTAGTTTGATGTTAAATAGCCTATTATAATCTTTCATCATTTACAAAATAGTTAAAAATAAAAAATTACATTTTTTTTATTTTTCCTATTTAACTAACAGTAGCTAGATGGAAACACTTTAGAAGGGAGATTGTTCCAAAGTTCGCGCATCTGTGGGATAAAGTTTCTACTCATCCGACGCAGCGGCACCCTATCCAAGTAATACGGATGAACTATGGCGCGCAGTGCGGTGGTAAAAGTTTGAGGTAGGCGTTAATTGGAACAACTCATCCGAGCACTCACACGTGTAGAACACGCAAAGAGAGGCTACATCTCTTCTTAAACTAAGTGGTTCTAATCGTTGCTGTATGAGCATTAGATCGTCAACAATTTGAACAATTCTACGCAGCAAGGTGATCAAATATATCTAACTTATACTTGTCGCATCAGCCTAGAGGTAACTCCAGATATTAGTATAGATTATCTACTTATAAATGATTTGTACATGCCATTTTTAAATATTTATAATTTATAATTTGTACAGCTTTAGGAGTTATGTATATCTCGGTTCAACATTTGAAAGTAGCAGAGTATTTTCCATTACCAAAACTTAAATAATAAATAAAAATAAATCGCCGAGACTATCGCAATGACGAGCCCATTGGTCGAATGGTTAAGGTGCTGTCCTTAACTCTCTGAATTAGGGGTCCCAGTTTCGATTCCCGGCAGGCCTTTGCACATACAACGTCCCCTGTCTGTTTTATGGTTATCCCATAACACAAGCTTATTAGTGCTTACTTTGGGGGTTATAAAATTGGTGTGCTTAGTCTTTGCGATTTATTTATTTATTATCCATTTCCACAACTTGTATTTATGTTTTCAATCTTACTTGTGATTTTTAACAATAAGCATTTTGCATTGAATGTTTCTTAAACGGATTGTTGGATTGTGTTTCGAGAATTGTTACATTATTACAAGGCTTACAATAATTTATTGAGTTTAAAAAAATATTCTTAAGATTCGGCTGTAATTTTTCAAGGTTGATTTCAAAAGGTATTCCATTTGAAATGACATTTTGTGATGGGCAACCTTTATGAGGGTTTTACGAACGTTACATATTCATGTGGCATTTGTTAAGCACCATCTTTCATTTGAGGTGTCAAAAAATAAACCTTTCGTATAATGCTCGATGGCTCTTCGCTATAAAGCAAGGGATATTCGGGCGAGCGTCCGACATTGAGATGGGTTATTTTATTTTATAACCTATAATCGGGGACTTAGGGTTGTCCGGTAGCAAAAAATGAATTATTTTAAATAAAATTATTCAAGGTTTAGAGCTTTAGGAGTATCTTCAAGTAATAGGTTGGGCGGTTTTTTACATAAAGTATAATATTATTATTGTGAATTTCATCGGCAGTTATACTTACTAATGTCACTAATGTAGTAAGTTGAAGAGTTCTTTTTTTTGTTTGAACGCCCTATTCTTTTTGTTTTGTAGAGCAATTCTTGAGGAAGGTCATAGGCATAGGCTATATACCATACCTTGATACTATATACCTATGAAGGTCAAGGAGTTCGATATCTGTAAGATATGACTGTCTATTGGTTCAGGATAGTCATAGGACTTATGTAATGCTTAATGATGTTTTATTAAAAAAGAAAAATATGGACAATAGACGGAAATAAAAGTTTATTATTATTATTTCATATGAA
Organism: Bembecia ichneumoniformis; assembly: GCA_910589475.2. Taxonomy (NCBI): domain Eukaryota; kingdom Metazoa; phylum Arthropoda; class Insecta; order Lepidoptera; family Sesiidae; genus Bembecia; species Bembecia ichneumoniformis. The sequence continues at coordinate 11,606,670 of OU342536.1, read as the reverse complement.
TAAAACGCTAGGACCTCGTTAAGAACAGAGTAAAAAGAAAAAAAAGTCCGAAAGAACGTTAAGCTGAAAAGAATGAGACTGTCCTAATAGCACAAAGCATTACCGAGAATAGCTGTAATAGAAATTCCTATGTAAAGTTAAATTAAACGGCGGATGAAACCACGGGATACAGCTAGTTAGTTCAGTAAATGAAAATGAAATTTATGTAAAACGAGCAACAAAACGTATAATGTGACAACCCTAGGAGATAAATTAAGTTTTTTTTTTTTTTTTTTTTTTTCAATATACTCTGAATATACTGTGATTCCTGTTCGCCCTTCGCTCTGTGACAATGGGTATTCTAAGCAGTTTGATTAACATATCAACAACATTCTAATTTGACACTTTGCTCCGTCGCTTTAAGGTTGCATTTAAGATTTCTTCCCATCTTGTTCAGCATAGAGAGGTAGTAGTTTAGAAAAAAAGATTGATTTTGTCGTTTTTTATATAAATAAACTCTTGTTACTTTAGGTACTCTTCATTATACAGAGACAGTATTATTTTATTTTGAATTTTGTGATATCTGATAAGTATAGAGATCTCTTTATATAGTCAGTCTGTTTTGTTTTCTTCTCGACAATTTCCTGGGCGACCAGGATTTTAATTTTTAATTTAATTAAAAATTTTTGGAGTTTACTATTAAGAATCGATTTTTATATATGGCCCCGGTATGGAAATTTTATGAACAAAATTAATACAATCTTTAAGTTATCTGTCACTTTGACATTTGTGCGACAGCTGACGCATGTGTTTATGTATTTATGTTCCCTAATAGGGTATTACACCCATTTTTAAAAAGTGTATCAGTTTGATTTTGTAGTGCTAATGAACCACTAAAAAAACACCAAATTTTTATTCAATCGATAAGTTTAATAAAAATGCATTTAAAATTTACATTTTCAAATTTCGCGCGTAATGTGGTCATGACGTCAGTTGGCGGCGTAAACAAATGCGCCGGTAATTGACATGACACAGCTGACACTTTTTTGTTTACACAACCTTATGACGTAAACATGGCGGCTACAATTTCATTGTGTTTAAGAACAGACTAAAAATTCTGAAAACTTTGGATTTAATTTTAAAATTTATTTTGTTATTTTACGAACTAAAACTAACATTTTCCGACTGCTTTTTGCCTAAGCTATCTCAATAATATACTTTTAAATTTTTTTTTTTCATATAGATTAAAATACCCTATTCTATTGTAGAATAACAAGCAACATTAGAGGATTTCTCTGGGCTTATAAAAGCAAATGTCGCAATCTTGTATAAAAGTGTAATCCGCGTCGAGGAACGAAATGATAGCGCGTTATAACCTTCCGCAGCGACATCTGTCGTCAAATAATGAACTATTTTTGAACTTATAAAACGTAGTAACATCTGTGTATAGTGAACGAAACTAATATAAATTTTGTTGGAACACATGATATCTGAGTATGCAGAATGTAACTAAATAATATTATAATAAAGTAATTAGGTATCCAGTTATCTATTGACACGAGGAAAATGTTATACGTTTAAAGGAGAGTAAACTCTAGTCGTGCGTCGGAGCTGACACACACACACTTTTTTTTTCTTTTCAATATTTCAAATTATTCTATATTTAGTGTAAAATGGAATATATTTTTAAAATTAATTTAAAAATGAAAATTCATACATAGGTACCACCACAATGTAATTTTTTCAATCTTATCCTAAATATTAAATAACGGTTATTTATGCCCTTAGTTTCCAATTTTTGATTATTAGTCCAGCCATTTAAGGTAATTATTCTCTATATATATAAAAATGAATCCCCATTTCCCTTGGTCACGGCATCACGCGTGAACGGGTTGACCGATTTTAATTCGGTTTTCACTAATGGAAAGAGGGATAAACGGGGAATGTTCTTAGATATAAAAATTTCACCCCGGGCGAAGCCGGGGGCGGGTCGCTAGTACTGTATAAGTTTGCCAAATAGCACCGATTTGCATAAAAATTTGGGATTCAGGTTCAAAGTTGACCTTGCGCCGGGGGTTACTGTTATTCTGGTAGTGGAAAAAGTGTGAGAAGGGGTGAAACATTTCTCATTTAAAATAAGTCCGGGAATGGATAGATTGACTAATTCTAATTTGAAATATTCACTTATATTTCTATAAGGCACCCAAATAACTCCAAAACATCACCATTCTTGTCTATTTATTATGTATTACAAGTTTTTCGTACTTTTTTTAGCTGAAATGTCGATTGCACATTTTAAGACATTTAACAAAATATTTTTAATCGGAGTTTAACGAAACCTCTAATCGGGTGAAGTAAATAATTTTCGGTATTTCCAACTTGCTTAATTATAACCATGACAAAACAATTTTGACCTATTTCCTTGCTTAGGAATACATTATCTTTACAATAAAGTGTTATTCTATTCATAACGTAATCTTTAACGTTTTATCTGATTACACGATTATATTGAAGAGATCACTGCATTAAAATCACTCTACTCAAAAAAGCTTTTCGATCCGATTGCTTTGGATCACTCAGATCTATTCTTTTTTAAATCTGTATCAAAACCTTTTGTTGTTTTGAAGAGTTCTTGCCCTGTTTTTTTAACCTCTGTAGAAATATGTTAAAGGTATCCACGCTTTTACGCCTTAACTACTCGACCGATTATCTTGAAATTTTTCATACACGTTTTCAGGGATAGAGAAAAGGTTATACCTTTCATTCAGAAAAAAAGCAGTGTTCCCGAGGGATCATTAAAAATAAAATAAAAAAATCAATAAAGTCTGAATAAATATTTCAAGGTATTAGAAAAAGGAACGCCGACGAAGTCGCCGGTAGTATTTTATAAATTTTAGCAAATAACATTCCTCATTTAGAGTATTCTCAAAAGTCGCTGTTGGCTAGTTGTTACTTCTTGGCTCAGCTGCTTTTTTTTTTACAGAATTTTAAGGCGCTTCTACATGATAACTGGAGTCTTAATTACGAAATGTGTACTTTCATAAACGGTAGAATATGGAACATATTTTATCCAATTAAAACAATTTGGTTTTGGCTTACTAAAGTCATAAAACCCGCCGTCATTCTTATCACATTCTATTTTGATTTCCCACAATAAAAATTCTCACTAATATAATTTGCAGGTGAATTATGACCAAGAATGCTCACGACAGTATATTCCTGTATTGTACACACAAGTCTGTTGAAATGCCGTTGACCCAAACAGAAAATACTGTGCGTATTGTTGTACAAGCAACAGTTTACAATCTAGGGCATTACCCCTCTAAAATGAGGTATTTGTTTAACAACAACGCTGTGTTTAGACTGAAACAATGTATTTATTGCATTCCAATGGATTTCCTCACATCGACCGTGCAGACGTTGTAAACTTGATTATTCGTCACCATAATCAGGCTTTATTTGCCACCAACATTAATGTTTATCAAATAACTGATATAGTTTGGTTTTTGATCTAGCTTTCTGAAAATTAATTCTTTCAATTTAAGCTTTGAACACGTAAACTTTTATAAAGCCACAAAAACTTTCAATGTTATTATTATTAAGACCACAATTTTAATAAAAGGTATCATCATAGCTAACATCATCAGAGGTGCGGAGGTAACATTTCAGAAAGACGTGTCAGATCACAACGTTAAATCGAGATAAACCCCTTATTTATTCAACCTCATACGCTTAATTGAATGGGGGCTTAGCTGTCTTCAATACATATTTGGGAGTATTTATTTTAAGGACCGTACCCTGAGTGGATTCCTACGCAGAGAGGCGGTTAAGCTTTACTTAATTACCTCTTTACGGCCACTGTGTTTATGTTTTTATACTGTATTCTATCCCTTTACAACGTTGCATTTAATTCTAGAAATTGATGTTGCGTTTTTGCCGACGCGGACTCTAAGTAAAATGCATCAGTCCTCTCGGTAATGATGCCTCAATCACATTCTCTGCGATGCATCATATATATTTTTTTGCCTCTAAAACACAGTCTATCAGCAACAATTCTTACATTTTTACCGTGGATTGCAATACAGTGTATGATTATTGAGGCGTTTCTACAAGCGCTTGCTCGCCTAAAGACGATGTTAAGTTCGGTGCGTGCGTGGTGCGTGCAGTCTCTTCGCTCGAATCGCGGTGCAACTATTGCCTGCAATTTGTCCGTACGTGCGAAGAGGGATTGCCTTCTCTAATTGCAGATTGCGCCCACTACGCCCGGCTGTCTTATTTATTTCGCATTACCGCTTTTGCGTCGATTTTATTTCTCGGAAGTGACCAATTTGACGCACCACCGGTAATGTTTAATGCGACTTGATTATATCCATTTTAAATTTTGAATGCGATGCGGTTAACTTTTGAATAAGATAAAGGACAAGTAATTAAATGGTGGTTCACATAACCACACTATGTTTTTATTGACAGTAAAAAAAACGCAATTCTAGGACAACAAATGAATGAAGTAGAGATTTGCATCGGTTAAAGTTTTTATTTATATTAGTTTACCAAATAAGATTATCAGAAGTAGTGTTGTCATTCATTAATCAGTTAAAGTTAGCTGTAGAAATAAAGCAAACGGCCATTAATTTCACAATTTGCCAAAATTTAAATCTGACTCACGACTTTTTATTTTATTTATTATGAATCAATTTTAAAGCTGACCAATTGTAAATATGACATAATTTGCTCATCGATTTTGTAATAATTGCTCTCACTAATTCAAGTAATTGCACTTGTGAATAGAAATAATTTTACAACTGACTAAAACCTCAATATTTAGCAGATCAGTTAAAAGATAGCCAAGATAGAGTAAAACGAGCACCAGGCCATGCTTTAGTTAGATAAACACTCGTTTCGGCATTGCTACATACATATAAGGCAAGAAATGGACGCCGCCGGCTTAGGCACCGTCATTCGGATAGACTCTGAATGGCGAACGTAGTAGATTTACGCATCTCGTACATGGTCTCTGGTTAAGTTGAGAGGGTGTAAGTTGTTGTTTTTTTTTTAACACGCGTTGCGTACGAAATTACTGATGGTACGGCGCCGACTGGCCGCACTGACTCTTCTTTTTGCCTCGTCCCTCGCTTTTTTTTTATTTTTATTTAACACCTGCACCTCGTAATCTATATTCGACGATCTCCCGAACGCTTAATTCTTTTTAGACGTGTTTTCGTCGGGATTTATAGCGTTGGTGTTTTGTTCGACTGAAAGTGTCGTTTAATTTTCCATGTCGTTCCGCGAGGCAATCGATTATGTTCACTTTGATTAAAACTCATCCTCAGCTTTATTTGTTTTTTATTAAAACCTTATTTGTATTTCATATAAATCTTTTAGTGTATCTAATCCACTCTACCTGTAATAATTTCATGCTTGCACTACGTTATCATAATAACATTATAAATGCGAAAGTTTGTGTGTTTGGATGTTTGTTCCTTGAATAACGCAAAGACGGCTGAACGGCTTTGAATGAAATTTTAGCACACAGATAGCTTATTACCTGGATTAACAATTAACATATAGAATAGTTTTATATTTTTAGACGATCCCTTTTTTTTCCATTTTTAAGGATAAAAAGTATTCTATATGTTAATTGTTAATCCAGGTTGTTGACGCCAATTGTCAATTTGACGGATAGTGGTTCGTTAGTGGTATGTGCTGTCTCGCTCCCACCACACATCCATTCCCTATCTGTCACTTGCTTACGCACCGCATACGAAGCCAATCGGCCATTCTTTTATAACGCGCCGCAACCGCCGCTGAAACAAGCGAAAACCCGCCGGTCTCATCGCGAGATCAGAATTGTATCATCCGCATCAAAATTAATGTGTACCTATCAGACGTGTGTGCTGTAGTTAGCCATTTGGTCGCGCCTTTCGCATCGCGACTGCGGTCGAAAAGTGGTGAAAGTGCTGAAGAATCAGGACTCTGCATGTGACGGGCCCGTTGCAGCTCTTCGCCGCTGAGGAAAGAGGTGAGTGACAGAATTACCCATCATTCCCATTTCCTTCGATTGCACGTACCACAGCAACAAAATACAGTCCACTTCGAAGATTATTTGGCGTGACCATTTGTTTGGTCCTTATCGAACCGGATTTGTTTTGGTCCGTACGAACCGTATTATAGGTATATCCAGCCGCCCTTATTAGGATACTTTATAGGCCCTAGTGAGAGAATTTAAGTGTAATAACTACGAATATTATTTTATTAACCGCATAGTCTACCTACTTATTTCCGCATAAAAACCGCCCGTAACATTAAGTTACGTGTTATCTCGAACGATATTTATATACAATATAAATAATATTTATTTATATACTACATACGTAATATATTTCATATAATTGATACGCAAATCGAACATAGAATTTATATTTTAACGCAATATCGCAACGTAATTTTATTTACCTACCTACTTCATTCTATAATAGCAGCGATTTCGTACGAACGATTTACCCTACCGCCTCCGCGTATTTAAATCAAATGTTCGATTTTAAACCATTACAATCTGCAACCGCGACGAACTTTGATTTATTTACAGATAACTTTATAAGTGCAGTGCGCGCCTTAAAGAATCTAAAGTTGGATAATCTGACTGACTTAATTATACTTCATATCGCGCTCAAGAAGATAGACTCGGATACTGTTCGTGCTTTCGAATTGAGTTGTAGTTCCAAAATACCTACGTTCGACAACTTAGTCGAATTTATTACCTCTCGTGCCAAGGTTTTGGAACGCACTCAGCCTAGCTCATCGGGTGTATTGAACGCTCGTCAAATTAATAACAATAATAATCGTCGCTCTAATAACGCACCGCCGCCGAAGTACCAGGCATATGTGAGTACAACGGTCGATTCAAAGTGCAAGTGTCTTTGCACCAATATAACGCATCAGCATTTATTTAAATGTTCCGATTTTAATAGTATGACTCCACATGAACGCTTTCAATGCGTAAGGGATAACGGTGCATGTGTGAATTGCCTAAGCTTAAAACATCGAGCTTCTAATTGCTCATCAACTTCAAATTGCCGCGTTTGTAAGCAAAGGCATCATACGATGTTACACTTCGAGCGGAACAGGTCGAGCCGCGCGGCTCCCTCCAGCTTGAAGCCTCCGCTACCGATCACTGTGCCTGAGAGGTGCGACGGCGCCGCTAACTGCGCGCCCCCCGCGCATCCGTCCCCGCAAGCATCCTGCGCTCGGAACGCGCATTCGGACGTCGCGTTATGTACTTATACACCTATAAAAAACCGCAGTAAATTATCTACTATTTTATTGTCAACCGCGCAAGTCGTCGCGTATGATATTAAGGGCGATCGACATATTATTCGCGTCCTATTGGACTCCGCGTCGCAAAGTCATTTCATTACAAGGGAATGCTGCGATCAGTTAGGATACCAGCTTCATGATGCTGAACGTACTATTGTGAAAGGGTTCGGCGGAGCTGAGAAAATAATTAAAACTAACTTAATCGATTTAAAATTTTATTCTCGCTTTGACAACAATATTAATTTTAATATCTCGTCGCTCGTTGTTGATCAAATTACCGACTTACTGCCCACCGCAGTGGTAGACACTTCTGTCTTATCACACTTATCAGGGATACCGCTGGCGGATGAGAGTTTCGGCACGCCTAATAAAATAGATGCGCTGATCGGAGCCGAACTATTTCCGCATCTATTCCTCCCCGACGTAGTTCACGCCCCGCGCGACTCGTCGGCGCCCCCTGCTTTACGTACGATATTAGGGTACGTTATTATGGGTTCCGTACTTACGATACCTACGCTCAATAACCACCAGGCCTTGACATGTTGCCTCGTTCAAGAGCCCATCGCTATTGACTCAGTAGTCAGGCGTTTCTGGGAGCTCGAAGAGCTTCCCTCCGCACCGCCCGTTCAACATCCCGCCGATGTTGAATGCGAAGAGTTTTATAAATCGACTACGACCCGCGATCCCGTTACTGGTAGATACACTGTTGGTCTACCGTTTAACGACGATGTCTACTCTCTCGGAGATTCTTTCGAAACCGCTCGCAAGCGTTTCTTATGCCTCGAAAGAAAGCTAGAAGCTTCACCTCAACTTAGGGCCGCATATGATGACGTCATTAAGGATTACCTCGCGAAGGATTATATCTCTCCCGCACCGCAGTACGACTCCCATGACCCCGCTCCTATATACATAATACCGCATCATGGAGTAGTGCGTGAGGACAAGACATCCACTCGACTCCGCATGGTTCTGGATGCCAGCCGTAAGACTAGCAGCCGTTCCCGACGCTCGCTGAACGACATCCTGCATTCGGGTCCGAACTTGCAAGGCGACTTGTTCAAAATTATTTTAGGTTTCCGCTTACATGCAGTCGCAATGACCGCCGACTGTCGCCAGCAATTTTTACAAATCGCCGTCCGCGAATCTGATCGTCGTTACCAGTGTGTTTTGTACCGGTTCCGTCCGCAAGACCCTCTCGTGCTATACCACTTCAATCGTGTGTGTTTCGGTTTAACGTCGAGTCCATACCATGCACTGCGCACGGTTCGACAGCTCATCGAAGATGACGGCGCGAATTTTCCACTCGCAAGTAGCATTGTGCCTACTTCATTATTTATGGATGACCTCGCCTTCTCGCTTCCTACCCAACGAGAAGCGGTCCAAGCGTCTCAGCAGCTGATTGATTTATTTAAAGGTGCACAGTGGGAACTTGTTAAGTGGAACAGTAACAGTCAGTATGTATTGAATAATCTTCCCGCTTCGCACAAACTTCCCACTGAAGTGGAGTTTGATAAGGCCGTGCAACATAAAATATTAGGCTTGCACTGGTCCACAAATAATGACGCCTTTTATTTTAAAATTTCCACTCCCGCTGAGGTGAAGTGCACTAAGCGCTCCATCTTGTCCACCGTCGCGCGTCTGTGGGACATAATGGGTTTCGTTGCCCCCACGGTTGTATTCGCCAAGATGTTAATAAAACAGCTTTGGCAGCTTAATCTCGATTGGGACGATACACCGCCGCTGCACATCACTAAAATGTGGCAGCAGTTTTGCGCCGAATTACCGGCCCTCAATAACTTACGCATCCCGCGTCACGTGGGCGTGACCACGGACTGTAACGTTACCCTCGTGGGTTTCTCCGACGCCAGTCTGCAGGCTTACGGCGCTGTAGTATATATGCACGTGACTGCCCTCACTGGCAACACAGTCCAGTTGGTGTGCGCGAAGACGAAGGTGGCACCAACTAAACCGCTTTCGATTGCTCGCCTCGAGCTATGCGGGGCTGTGTTGTTGTCGAAACTACTTCGCACGGTTCACGATAACTATTCTCGTCACCTCCCAATCGAGACTTACGCGTTTATCGACTCTAAGGTCGCGTTATACTGGATTAAGAGTTCGCCACACAGATGGCAAACGTTCGTCGCAAACCGCGTTATACAAGTAACGGAAAATATTCCTGCTGATAATTTCTATCATGTCGCGGGCACTGAGAACCCCGCCGACATTCTCTCGCGTGGCATTATGCCACAGAAATTGATCTCGCACCCCCTGTGGCTACACGGGCCTCAGTGGGCTTCATCGAATCCGTCGGAGTGGCCTCTTAAGAGCCTCGACGGACAGTCTATTACAGACATACCGGAACAGAAGGTTATCGCGCACCCTGTGTGCACGCCTATAAAGCATTGCGTTTTATATGAGCTCGCTCTCCGCACCTCCTCATGGAGTAAGCTTCTACGTATCATTGCATACGTGTGTAAGTTCGCAAAGTTATTGCCCCGCCGCAGTACTACTACAGTAACTGCCGATGATATTCAGTTCGCTGAAAATAAAATGCTACGCGCCCTGCAAGGCCAGCACTTTGCAGAGGAATACTTTAATATTAGAAATAACAAATCATGCTCGCCGGCTTTCAACCGTTTGAGGCCTTTCATTGACAACGGGCTGATCCGCGTAGGCGGTCGCCTCGTTAACTCCGCTCTGGACTATGCTCACATGCATCCAGCTATCTTACCGCGCAGTGATCATGTAGTGAACATGATCATTGATTACTATCACGTAAAATACCTACATGCCGGGCCGGAGCTATTAATGTCGCTCCTACGCCAAAGGTTCTGGATCCTATCCGCACGCCGCATTGTGAGACAAAGAGTCCACATGTGCAATACTTGTTTCCGACGAAAACCGCATCCCACTCATCCGCTTATGGCCGACTTACCCGACTGCCGCACGCGTCAGGTCGTTAAAGCGTTCACGCATACGGGCTGCGACTATGCAGGTCCCGTGCCTTACACTCCTGTGCGTCGCCGTGGTGTTCGCAGCGAGAAGGCCTACCTGTGTATATTCACATGCCTTACGACTCGCGCTGTGCATATTGAAGTCGCCACAGACCTCAGTACTGCGAGTTTTCTCGCCGCGCTCAAGCGTTTCCTCTCGCGTCGAGGACCGGTGCAGTACTTGCACTCGGATAATGCGACGAACTTTAAAGGAGCCGCTTCTTACCTCCGCGATTTATACAAATTTCTCAAAGATGAATATCATCCGAAGCTTGAGCAGGAGTGCGCTGAGAGTCGTATAACATGGAGATTCATCTGTCCCAACTCTCCTCACATGGGAGGCGCTTGGGAGAGCATGGTTAAGGTTGTGAAGTCGTTCTTTCGTGTCCTGGGACAGCAGCTTCTCTCGTATGAGGAATTCTGTACGGTTCTCACTCAGATTGAGTGCTTACTTAACTCGCGTCCGCTAACAGTACTGAGCTCTGATCCCGCCGAGCCTTCAGCTCTGACTCCGAGTCATTTTTTACATACCGCTCCGCTAAACTCGTTGCCCGCGCCGGAAGTCGAATCCGACTCTGTTAATTTGCTTCATAGGCACTCGCTACTGGACAAATTAGTTCAGTCGTTTTGGAATCGCTGGAGAGTGGAGTATCTGCACGGTTTGCAGGTTAGGCAGAAATGGAATACTCCTACCGCGCCTATCACACCTGGAACGGTCGTGGTAGTGATGAATGATAATGTACCGCCCCTAGCCTGGCCTTTAGCGATTGTGGAAAAGGTCCATCCTTCAAAGGATGGAACGGTGCGCGTTGCGACTGTGAGGAGCGCCGGGGGAATTTACCTCCGCCCCGTCGTTCGCTTATGCCCTCTTCCAAGGCAATAATTATTTATTTTTTACCGCGTTTAGCTATAAGTTTTATCTATATACCGCTACATTATTTATATTTATTTATTCCGCGTCGCATATCTGTTATTATATTTTTACTTCCGCTTCGCCGTGACTCTGTGGAGTTATTAATCACCCCGCGCGCATTGAGCGCCTAGCCTAGAGTCATTTGTTTGTTTATTTTCTTTAATTTTCTCACCTTATGATAGTCCTTTAATGGTGACCCATTAAGGGCGGGTGGATGTTGACGCCAATTGTCAATTTGACGGATAGTGGTTCGTTAGTGGTATGTGCTGTCTCGCTCCCACCACACATCCATTCCCTATCTGTCACTTGCTTACGCACCGCATACGAAGCCAATCGGCCATTCTTTTATAACGCGCCGCAACCGCCGCTGAAACAAGCGAAAACCCGCCGGTCTCATCGCGAGATCAGAATTGTATCATCCGCATCAAAATTAATGTGTACCTATCAGACGTGTGTGCTGTAGTTAGCCATTTGGTCGCGCCTTTCGCATCGCGACTGCGGTCGAAAAGTGGTGAAAGTGCTGAAGAATCAGGACTCTGCATGTGACGGGCCCGTTGCAGCTCTTCGCCGCTGAGGAAAGAGGTGAGTGACAGAATTACCCATCATTCCCATTTCCTTCGATTGCACGTACCACAGCAACAAAATACAGTCCACTTCGAAGATTATTTGGCGTGACCACAGGTAATAAGCTATCTGTGTGCTAAAATTTCATTCAAAGCCGTTCAGCCGTCTTTGCGTTATTGAAGAACCAATAAATCCATGTTGCGTCACCTGTTACTATGTCCCACGCCAAATTTGACGCCCCTTCGTTGAATCTGGTAAGCATGGCAATGCACCAAGTAACGCGGTCCGCTTTTTTGAGCCTCAGTCAAATTGTGTGGGATCCACCGAGAGCACCGCTTTTTCACACCCAAATGTTTGTGTAGGATTGACTGGATTTGACGAATGCTCGAAAGTATGCCCGAATCTCATGGTAGGTCACGTGCCTGTTTGTTTCTATCATACGGCGCACAGCGATCATCACGAAATTCGTCACTGAGCTTGAATTTTGCAAACCAGCTATAAATAGTCGTTTTGTATAGTGCTTCATCGCCAAACGCAGTTTGAAGCCGAGCGAAGCTCTGCTGAGCTGTCAAATTACACTTAAAATCGAAAAAAATCATATTACGAAAGTTTTCACGAGTTAAATCCATGTTGATGTAAACATGAAATTTTTAAAATGACGCCACAATTTAAAAACAAACGACAGTCAGGTGAAATAAACTGTATTCTGCAGCCAAAGAGTTGCCTTTTCAAATGTTGAAAATTTTTTTTTAAATATTGTTTATGTAAGTGGCCAGTTCCGGAAACATATAGTGTACCCTATGTACATATAACTTGCAACACATTTGGCAACTATTTTGACATGAGAAACACAAATATTTTATATTTTATGAAGTGTATCAATAACATGTTTTGGGTAATACACCAGAATAACATAAACAATTCAACATAATATGTTTAATATATTTTCGTATTACTAAAACTAGCGAGCCGCGCACAGATATAATTTTTTTCTGCAAATTATAATATATGTAAGTACACAAACTTTCCTCGTTTATCGCTCTTTCCTATAGTGAAAACCGTATCAAAATTCGTGGGGTGTTTTAGTAGTGGAGAAAGAGACAGAGGCGGATAGCGACTTTATTTTTTAACTAGCTGAGCCCACAATTTCGTACGCGTGGTAGTATAGCGCATAACTTTTTTGTTTATAAACCGATTGGAATGAAACAAACACTAAATATTACGGGAAGCTTGCTACAATGCATCAGTGAAAACCGCATTCAAATCGGTTAAGCCGTTTCTGAGATTAGCCAGACAAACAGATAAACAAACATAAATTCTAAAATCTATTTTCTTTGACCTCGGTAAACATAAGTACAACGTGTATAAATTGTTTTTTTGAAAAAATGTACACGGCTCGTTTAAAAAATGTACCTACTACCGGCCCGCCCACTGTTTCGCACCGATGCATTTTTGTGTATATACACAAACATTCCTCGTTTATAATTCTTTATAATTATAATTAGTTGCATAATTACATATTACAATTTTTCCCATTTTTTTTTACTTCATATTTAACACAATTAACTGATGTTGAGAATTTATTTATTAAATGACTTCTAAAAGTGTAGCTCAAGAAGTACTGCAATTTAAGAATCGTAGTGACGCATGTTTATGACACTTTTTTTAAAGTATATAAAGATGTTATTGTATGTACCTACGTGTACATACATAGAGAGTCAATAAAAATACTTAATAAATGTAACCTATAAGTTTTTTAGATGTAAAGGCAATATTGACAATGTAATATCAGTCATGTACATAAACTATCTCTCATTCTCGTTCGAAACTACGGAAAACAAAGCTCGCATATTAAGTTACAATAATTACATATTAAATTGCATTATGTTACGTTACATAGTGTCTTACATAATCGCGTGCAACTTCCGTAAAATACTATTATAAAATATCTTTTTTCCCTAACGCGCCAAAAGAAGTATAAACTTCAAAAAAAGTTTCAAAGAACCAACAATAAAATACAAAATGACCAGTAATCGTTTTGAAGGGTGATATTAGTTATTTATTTTAAAAGGTGAGTTTCTAAACGCTAATTGCTACCGGTACGCGGCGCGGTTGGAGGCTTCGCCGGCGTCCGTACCGACCCTGTTATTAGGTTATCCATAGCTTGATACTACACCTTTGATCTGCTGACTCATTTCGCTTACTATTCTAATTCAAACTTAATGCAAACTGTATAAATATAAATTTTAGTTAAAATCTGTTTTATTTCTTTTTTTCACATCAAGTTGAAAAAAAAGTATTTTAATAAATGTTTAAGGTTTGTGTATTGGCGTAGGTGTAGTTAAATCTGCCCATATATGCTAGTTATACCTTGGCGTCATTTGATTGCTGTATGAGATAAGGGGCTCCATTAAAAGTGCCTTCGCTTAGGGGCTTCTCCACCAACCTCAACGGTACATTAAGAGTAAAGCGGGCGGTAGTTTTGTCTATGAAACCTAGGAAATTAATTCCTCCGTGGGTTTTGGCAGTAGTGTAAATATTTTCAATTAAAAATTCTTGAAATTAACTAGTTTTAAGCGCCTTCAAAAGACACTTAGAATATAGGTAAATAAAACAATACATATATTATTTAAAAAAGCGAAACGTTTGCTGAAAAAACGTTAAAAATCGGCATAGTTTTGCGAGGAGAAAATAGGATTTCTTAGGTATAACTGATATGAAGTGCGGGTGAATGTTTATTTATTTTATACTAAACTAGCGTTCCGCCCCCGGCTTCGCCCGGGATGCAATATTTATATATATGAACATATATCGGTTATCGCTTATCGCTCTTTCTATTAGTTAAAACCGAATTAAAATCGGTCTACCCGTTCACGCGTGATGCCGCGACCAAGGGAAATAGGGATTCATTTTTATATATTACGATATTTCTTAAGGCCCGAGTCTCCTAAAAATTAGTGTTCTTGCATAATTTACAGAAAATAAATATATTTTTTATAGCTGTAATTAAAAAAGGAATATATAAATTAATATATTCTACATTTATTTAAAATGTTGGATTTTAAATTTCGAAAACACTTTTTTAATTAATGAAAACATGCACATTTTAATAGCACATTAGGCGTTAAACATACCTATATTTAGGTCTCATTTAAGCACATGCTACGTAAAAATTATAACAAAAACACGAAATTTATTCCCATATCGTTGACAATAATCTAAATTGGTTACTTTTTTGAAAAATTCTATGATTTTCTTATTTATTTCTTATTTAAAGTGGTTTAAAAAGTTGTAATTTCATGAATTTTACCACTTCAAATATATTTTTATTGAATTGTTTTTTAGCGCAGTCGCTCTTAAAACCACTTAAAAAGGAGCTATTTTCTAGTAAATTGATAAAAAAATTACAAAGATAAATTAATTGTTATCTACTTTTTAACAGTTGTAATTTATAAACAAAAGACACCTGAAAATTCGTTCAGTTCTGTTTTCTAGAGTACAGTCGCGAAGCGAGACCACAGCTTTAATAATTTAAAAAAGTATCTATGAGGTTTCCTTTGAGTTTCTTCCTCATAGCCTCATAGCTCATAGCCCCATTTCTCAGGTATGACTCGGTAAGGGATTTTATTTGGTCTGTACATCGCAATGGAGACAGTAGCCATAACGTGAACCAAGTAGCTCTAAATTTGTCAATGATATCGTGCTTAATAAAGCTCATTTTGGTTATTTTTTTTTTTAATTCGTGACTAGTGTACATAAGTATAATACACGTATGACTTTGTACGTAAAAATAAAAAAATAAAACTTAGCCTATTTTTTGTATTAAATAATTATTAATTAAACTCAAACAAAGGAAACGATAAATTTCATTTTTATATTAATTAAAAATTTAAAATATAATAATTTTAATGTTAACTAGGAAATATTGCCAGTTTCGTCCTATTTTACAAATCCGCATCAATATTTACAGGAAATCCATGCTTATCAGTTTTTTTTTTAAATTAATCATTAAATATATTTACGTTTTAATCACTCATAAAGTGACCCTTCAACTTCTTATCGAAAGAATTTGAATATTTGCTAATATAACCTATAATAATTATTTCTCTATCTACCAATAAATGACCAAATAATTCCTGTGTGTTTGAAATAAGAAATAGTTTCACTCTTAGGTAAATTGTTTGTTTTTTATTCATTTCTAACTTCTAGACAACAGTCTCTGACAAATGAAATTTGTAATGAATCTTAATTCTAAAATAAACTGTAATTAAATATTATAAACCAACCGCCGACATTCTATTGAGACCATTCCAATGTGCCCAAACACTCTATATCTGCTGTAAGTTACTGAAGAGTTGGGTATTCCATAGACTACTTGATGCTGCAGCGTCGGGTCAAAGTTGCCATGTCCTGAAAATACCATCGAAATACATCAAATTTCAAATCAATCGTACCTGTTAGTCCCTTCGTCAATTGGGAAATAACCTGATGATCTTCAAACGCCTGTACAGATCTTCAGAAATTATGGTTAGGAATCTTCTCGATCACGTCAGTTTTCAAACAAAAAAAAAACTATCAAAATCGGTCCATCCGTTAAAAGCTATGATGCCACACACAGATACACAGGTCAACCTTATAACACCCCTCTTTTGCATCGGTCGTTAAAAAGAGGACTTTATTAGATTACTGTCCCATATAAAACAAAATGATATTGATAAATAAATTTCAATATTTCGATAAAAAAAGTCTTGGTCGACAATTAAGATAAAAGGTGGAGCGCGCTACTGTTAAATTGCGCAAGCGCACGCGACGCGGCTACGTCGCGTCGCAAGCGCATAAAAACAACTAACAATAATTAACATTACCTATATTATTAATGAAAACGGTTGTTAAGCATAAAAACTAAAATAAACATCTAATAAAGTCATCTCTGTTAAATCGATTTTTTTTTTGTTTCTCCTTTTAAATTGACAATTTTTTTAGATTATAGACAAAACTTTATAGGCACCCTAGAAAGGATTATTAGACATCATAACTTTAATAAATACCTACATAACCAGATATCTATTGGAAATACGTCTCGTTTTCATGATCATTGATAGATCCATAATTATAAATGTGGTGTTCTATTTAGGTAGGTACTGTAGCGTTTTTAAAATTATCCATATTTTATATATTACATTTTTTTACAAAGCCCCATTATAGCGTTTAACAAATCAAAATTCAAAATTCGAATCTTAGCCGATCAACATGAAATTTTTCGTAGATGTTGTCAGGGGTACAGAAATGGACAATGGACATAGAACCTTTCATCCGGAAGAAAGAACTGTTCCCTAGGCGCGTGAACGTAGTCGTGCGTAAAAAGTTTCTCAGAGAATTAAATTCTTTTCTCTGTGGTTCTTATTATTATTTAATTATATCTTAATTAATTCCTATGTATCCTTATGTATGCATCTATAGATGAATAATATGATTTAAACTAAAAAATTCAATATTCCTAAATGGAAACCTGTCATTCTCCGCAACTCTTTCATTTATGAAATAGTGATATTAATATCTAGGATATTTTTAACTACTACTATAACAATATCTGTTCATCAACTCAACAATTGGTATTCGGCCTTGGAATCAAAAAAGAAAACCCCGAGATTCAAAAAAAGGCGGCTCCGTGGCGCCTGTGCCGATCTTCACCATAACTTGTTTTCGTCATTAGAAATAGATCTTATTCCAAAGACATAAAGACACATGTCGTTTGTGCTCGAATGTTACTAACGTGTCAGTAAAGTTTATAAATCATATTCGCCTCCTCGTGCTCTCTGAACGTGTGTTTTTACACGTACCTGTATATCCAGCCAGCAAAACGCATCAATATTGTTATTTTATTTTAAGAAAATGGCTGACGGTCGAGGCGGAGGGAACCCTAATTATGATCGTCATTAAACTTATTGGACGTTTTAATCTTTTTAATCGTATACGCATTGAAAACTCGACCAGTTTTTGCAGGATGTGGGACTGTGATTTATATATTCTTTTATTACCTCGTTAGGCGTTAATTTTCAATAGTATTAAAGTAATAGTGGATTATATACTCTTTATTACTTGTTGTTACTGCATCAATAGTCACAGAGTAACATAATTAAAAGTAAAATATTAGTTGAAGCAATGCGGTAAGAGCAGAGTATCTGTCACAGTCTCATTATTATTCTACTAGTTGGTGACCGCGGCTTCGCCCGCGTTGAATAATAAAAAAGTAACGCCTGACCAAATATATGAGCAATGTAACGCCTAACATCTTTATTGCAGTTATAGCTTTGCCATGCGTTAGATGATTTCTCGGGAACAGTACTTTTTTTCTAGATGAAAGGTACCTACCCTATGTACTTTCCTGTATTCCTAACAACATGTATGCAAAATGGTGGTGGTGATCAGTTCAGTGGTTTAGGCGTGAAAATGTAACAGACAGACAGATAGAGTTACTTTCATTCTCCTTTTGAGCCTAAGCCTTAGCCCATTTCCCTTCCACAAATTTTGGGATGTTCGTCTGGCGGCAGTAATCAGCCCCTTACTGTTCGTGAGTAGTAAATGATGTCAGAGTCCCATTTCCATGTCCCTTCTTAATACCTTATCCTTTAAGGTCGGCAGCCTACTTGGAACACATATAGTGTTGCTCACTTATAGAGGAACAATACAACGTATATCTTCATCTAATGTTGCTTACATTAGAAGCCGACGGTAGCCACTTACATTGGTAGGTATTTCAATTTCAAATTCTTCACTTGTGCATTGGCACAAGTGAAGAATTTGAAATTGTATCTGTGATATTTGTTTCATTAGCATTAAAATATTCCGAGACGAAAAGTCTTAGAAAATGAAATAAAATTATTTATTCACTAGTTAATGCGTCTGACAATGATCATAATGTCCGAGATAAAGCGACATTGAGCTCGATCGCGTCGGCTTCCTCCTCGTCTTTTATACAAGAACATATCAAAACAACATGTAATGAACCAAATTTATTGCCACTTTCGGGTTCTCGATGTTGGTTTCACTCATAATTAATAACCGTCTCTACAACGAAATCAAAACTGTTAACCTCTATAGAACGACGCTATTCTGTTAAGTTTCTGTTTGGTTATTTCTTCCATTGAGCCATTTATTATTTAATGTTAAATGTTTAGAAAAACCGCAATTAGGAAGGTTCGGCTCGGACATCGACTGGTTCGCGTTGAGATGTATTTTTGTATTCCGGAAATGCCGTCCCAGTAGAATTCTATTTCAATAACGCTCTTCAATTGACTTAATATTTTGACTATGATATGATAAGAGTGAAACCATAATGGAGAGTGGATTGGCGAGAATTTT
This sequence comes from Bembecia ichneumoniformis, assembly GCA_910589475.2. Taxonomy (NCBI): domain Eukaryota; kingdom Metazoa; phylum Arthropoda; class Insecta; order Lepidoptera; family Sesiidae; genus Bembecia; species Bembecia ichneumoniformis. The sequence goes on along the minus strand of OU342536.1, from coordinate 11,587,545 downwards.
TCCATCGATATCGTCTTCTGAATATATATTAGGTTAGTCCTGCTGTTTGCTAGTAAATACTAGTCATCATCAAAGTCGCATATTCTTGTCAGAGTAGTAATCACAGGGTAATGGTCGTGCAGATTATGTACACGGAGGACGGTCGTGTTCGTCTTCCCTGGCTTGCCGCACTGCCGCTCCCGCGATGCTTCTCCACTTTTGTCTGCCGGTTGCATCTTCCCTCCACCTGCGTTACTAATTAATTGTGTTTAATTGTGTTAATTAATTGATTTAATTGTGTTTAATAGTAAATACTAGTAAACACAATTAAATCACTACATCACGATGTTTATTTAGTGTATATGTAACTATACCCCGCGGGTTTGCACGCCTTGAAATTTGACAGCACAAAAACCTTATCCATAAAAAATACTCGATAATACCAACTTTCATCGCCACGAAACTGTCAAACAATGTACATATTGTATGAAACTAGCGGCCCGCCCTCAGGTTTCGCAAATTAGGTTTTATTAATATAAACCTTCCGTGAAAAATTAGCTAAGTGATAGTGAAAACTGCATCAAAATCTGTTGCATAGCTTAGGAGGAATTAGATAACATACAGACAGACACGGGCAGGGACTTCAATTTATACCTACTACATAAGGATAAAAATGGGTGTTTATAATTTGTATATAAACATTCATTTTTGTTATTTTTCCTAACTTTATTGCTTTAGTAAATATCCAACTACAGTTAAATTATTATACAGAATTGTATGTTTATAATAATAAATTATTTATCACTACATAATATTTTTATCATTATCTAAGCCTATAAATATATTTTAATCCTTTTGTTTATTGCTCCTTTTTAATTTTCTAGCAAGATCGATTAGCAAAAGCTAATCTGATATTATTACATACATACATATACTATCAAGCAAAAACATAAATGTCGTAAACATAAACATAAATAACTGGAAACAACATTTTACTAAATTATTTCTTTTTTTGAAATGTAACCTTTTTAATGTAATCAAAACCAGCCAGATACGAATAGGACAGCCAAAGAAATTTTATTACAAGTTTATACATACTACAGATATGCGAAAAGACTTTTTCCCCGACCTAAAATTTATACTAATTGAACCCGGACACTGCTTATTTTATTACTATTATTATTTTATTTTTTCTAAAATAAAAATAGCCTAAGTTATTCTTTACAACATCAGCTATCTACCAGTGAAAGTCCCGTCAAAATCGGCCCAGGCATTTCGGAGATTAGCCGCAACAGGCAGACATGAACTTTAAACTTTAAAAAAACGTTGTTTTTTTTCTGTAAGTAGGTACCTATATAAAAGCGGTTATTTTGACATTACAAACAGACATTCGAATTTTATTTATTTGTATAGATTAATGTAAACAACGAAATGTCACAAACATTTATCACTATGCAAAATGGTATCGTATCTCTACATCTTCCATTTAATCGCAAAATAGCAGGAACGAGATTTCATATTTCTTGGATTCTAATTAGATTCATTGATAGTCCGTTAAGAGCTATTTTGAGCTCTTTGAGCATTTAAAGATTCTGTATTTAAAAAGAGAATCATTTATAAAATTCTTTTTATAATACATAAAGGCGTATGTCCAATTTGTAACTTGTAGTCTCGTTTATCTTACAAGATGAGACTCACTTTAAAAGTGTAAAGTTTACCGTGGGTCGCTGATGTTTTATTACGGAGTCCAGGAATGATATATGTCAGTCAGTATGATTGACGGCAGGCGCCGCCAACTGATTATAGAAGCTTTTCAGAGAATGGTGATCGTACAGAAACCGACCCACGCCGTGCGGGCGTTTAATATTCTTAATAAACATGGCGACCTGATCGTAATAGAGAAAATGTATTTGAACGATAAGAACTTACAGAAATTCACGCAGGTCTACTTCCTACAAAACCAAAGATTACTAGAGGTTTAATCCGGTCTTAAATCAAGATTAATTTAAATGAAAAAATGAAAGAGTGGGCGAGGCGACAGATAAAAACAAACTTGAATCACATTACAAATTAAAATCATGGAAATGTTAATTCGTTACGGTTAAATAAATGATTTCCCGTCGGTCTTGTCCGCGGAGGCGTCTCACAAAGGTGTCTCATTAACAAAATCCGACACCGGACCAAATCCTTTCGTTAGACCTCCATTGTGATTTGTGTTCCCAACTTTGAACCCCTTGTGACCTGTATAGACATTATAGCTCACATATATTCTGAGATTCTCATACATGACTTGGCAATGTTCGTTCACGTGGTCCTCTATACGTTAGGTTGGTATTGGATTGTTTACGGAGGACTTTTTGTTTTTAAATATGAAATATAAATTTAAAAAAAATCCTACTGACATTAAACTGTAAAATACGCTAAATACGTGCAAATAAAATTTTCTGGTGATAGATTTCTACAGGGGTTCATAAAGAAGAACTTTGAAGTTCATTCTTAGATCTTCATATAATTCTATTGGTAAATATGATTCTAGAACGAGACTGATAATTTCAATTCATATATAACTGCCCCGCTAATTGCCTGTTTTCGAATCAAAATTTAATATTAGCAAAAATTGTAACTTAGAACTTAGAATTCAACTTAGAACTTAGAAGCTTTAACTAAAAAGCGTTACGTATCTGTCCCTGACATAATTTGTGCGACATTTGAATGTATTTATGTTCCCTAATTCTATTCTTTGGGCTTATAAAAGCAAAAATCGAGATCTTGTATGAAAAGTGTAGTCCGTGTTAAGGAAAAAGATAGCGCGTTATAACTTGCCGGCGCAGCGACATCTGTCGGCGAAAATGAACTATTTGAACTTATAAAACGTAGTGACATCTGTGTATACCGAAGGTAACTAATATAACTTTTGTTGAAACATGTGACATCTGAGTATGCATATAAAGTAATTAGGTACCTATCCAGTTATCTTGACACGAGGAAAATGTTCCTAGTTTGTCGTTTTTCTATTAGTGAATATCGTATCAAAATCCGTTGGGTGTTTTAGAAGAAGTTAGCGGAGAAACAAACAGACGCGGCAGCGACTTCAATTATAATATGCAGAGATGTGCAGAGAGAGATAAAGATATTTGATGAGTGGTTAAGGTGCCTTAACTTGCCTTAGCGCTCTGACTCAGGCGTGCCGGCGTCGATTCGGGCAGGGCTACCTTTGGAAATGAATTTTTACAAAGTTCACATGCATATATTTATTTGTGCTATGTTACTAGGTATTTTATTTGTGTATAATATGTTTACTAGTTTAACCCTTAACTACAAAATTTTTGGCAGCAGGACATTATGCGAAAGGAACATTTACCATTCTAATCCTTCTGTTCTAGTTCTACCGATCGACGGTTGCAAATTATGCACCATTTGATATAAACAAACGCCAATTGAGACGAACGCTTCGTTTAATGTGTGTGTGACACGTGACGCTCATATTACGACTGACGTCTCGCCAAATATTTGCGTTACTGATTGTTATTGTCGATTTCTTTGATATGATGATCTCATACTAGGTGTTGGGAATATTTTGTACAGTGCTTGTCATCTTCGTCTTTGTCTTTACAGAGAAAATCCTTTCCATAAAACTGCTGGTGGGTTTAGGAACGTCCAATTAAATATTGTCTAATATTTTAATTTGGCTTTAAAAGTTTAGGTAAACTTAGTCATTATCCAATTAGAACGAATCAATTGATTAAGAATTAATTAAAACGAAGGTCTACAACCAGTGTGTATTACCAAGGTATTATCAGCTATTAAGAGAACAATTCTTGGGATTGTCTTGAAGAGTATGATCCCAAATACGGAGATCCGTCGAATAACTAAGGTGGTCAATATAGCCCAAGGATTCAGCGAATGGAAGTGGGAATATGTGGGACGTATCTGACGCACAACGGATATACCTTGGAGTGAAGACCACGGTTAAAACGCCCGGTGGGATGACTACCAGCGTGCCAGCGAGCTCTCTGCATCCATAACCTCCGAAAAACGTCTGGCTGTGGATAAATGCCGAGAGCAGACAACCGAGTGTCATAGCTTTCATTGTAACTGTCCTATGTTCAACAGGAGATTCTTAATTTAAAAAACGGGACAAGTGGGAGTTGAACTCGCGTGAAGAGGGTTCCGTACGATGTTACCTATCAGCATAATATTGAGTGATTTACCATGTTATTTTAATATTATGGACTTCTTATAGGTTTTCCTATAATCTATAGGTAAGTAGAAAACTAATTTCTGTATTTTTTTCAAAATTTAAGGTTCAGTAGTTTCGGAGATGGGGGGGGGGGATGGTCGGACAGACACACGAGTGATCCTATAAGGGTTCCGTTTTTTTTTATTCGGACGTACGTCACCCTAAAAACGGACACATGGTAAAAGACAAATCATAGTTGGTTCATGAAATATATTCGCTTCTTAATTGTATTCGATTATCTAATTAAGCTCTTTGCCCTGGTAAAGTCCATCCGTGCATAAGTTGGAATTCCATAAATAAAAAAGTCGGAATTAGCGGCGAGTTCAAAGCTGGTTTTATCTTATGTTGACAGCTTACAAAATCCTTTTAATTAGTCGGGTGTCCGAAGGATCGAACGTTCAAATCCAAAGCGACGATGCTCACTCCCACGTCAATAACGTTCCGACACCTTTCAATTAAGACCTTTTACTTCTGATACGTTCATTAATTTTATGGATATATATGAATTATGTATTATACATAGTTATGAAGTCATTACGCGCAGTATATATAGTAACGCGCAGTATAGAACTTTAAGTATCTACATCTACATTGTAAGAGATGGAAATGCTAATGATTTCTGCGAATGTTGAAACTCCTTTTCCGTGAATTTAAACGTTCGGTTGTAACAGCAATATTAGCTTTGACTCTTGGCTTCTCTAATTCCTAGTAGAGATGTGAAAATACATAAATTGTTGAAATCGTTATTGCTGTACACGGACAAGCTTCCATAGCGTGGTTACCATTTAATGTAGACCTTTCGTTCAGCTCTAATCATTGCGTGTTTATTAATCTTGAAAGTTTGCGAAAGGACTCATGAAAGATCACTATGCATTGGTCAAGGCGTAGTGAATGAGAGTAATCGGTACACTCGTAAATGGCGGCCTTATCGGTTGCTCTCGTCGTAAAAGTCTGCATAAAGTTTATGCCGTTGGAAGTATGAATACATTTGGTTATTTATATGTTTGTGGATTTACTGCCAAGGAAGCCTATGAGCATCCGCTCGGACCGAAATACACGGTCTCCACTAGATTCCGCGACGTCTCGACGGTTCAACGAACTATTAATGAGTCGTTCCTCTTCTTTGATAACATTTTTCGATGACATAATGAGAAAATATTCGCCAATAAATAAAAGTGCTCTATTTTCAAATATTATTTTCGTAACTTTTGACCAATCTTCCTTAATTTTTACCTGTAACAAATTCTTTTTATCTTAATAAACCGTAAAATGTGTATGTACTACTTAAACACTTCAAAAGTTTAAATAAAAGCGAATGCTAATGTTATCTTTAGATCCAAAGATAAACTAAATAACGATGCAATAAAAATGTGTCATTTACCCCAAACCTTCCTCCAAAATTTTAATCCCAGCAAATAATACGACTCAAATTCTCATGTTCCTCAAGAATTTATTGATGCGGTATTCGTTAAACTGTGATTCTTACTCAACGATAAACAAGGTAACCCTTTCTGTCGAATAAAAATATGTAGAGACAGTGTACATGAATGTTGTTTGGAGCAAGTTTCGGTTTTGGAGGATGGTGTGAAGTCCTGCGGCGTCCAATTACTATACAGACGGTGGTTGGCGAGCAGGCGCCTTGCCCGCTATCGCAGCTCGCCATCGATAAAATATAAACCGGTCCGTTTTTCGTTTATGGGGTCGTACCATCTAAGATACAATAAGCGTATCCACCTCGGTGAAGCCGAATATTCCAAAGTAGATACAGAGAGATCTAACATTAAACATTTATCTCATATTCAATATCCTGCATTATCCAACTTCTAACTAATGATTACAAGAAAGGATTCTTCAATTATCTCGGTTGCAATTCTCCCTTGTTAGACGATAGGTTTTTGTTGGTGATGAGTTTATGAATTATTCATTGCTTTGTGTGTGGCGTATGACAGGTTTGTTTTTCCTGCATGCCTCGTTGATGGTATTTGATTCTTGTCCGTGCGCTTTGTTTCTAGTATAACAAAGTTTGTTCCGCCACTTTAAGTTTCTAGTATTTATAATTTTCATTCAACATGGGTTTTCCACGTATACACATGCATCGATTCTTATTCATAGTTTATACATGAGTAATTTAGTATCGCTTAGTAATAGATAAATCCATGGAACAATGCGCCATCATTAGTTATTGTTACTTTCTATTGTCGCCAGGCGATTTTTGCGGAGTTGATTATTTAAATGTTTCGATCCTGTTCCTTATTATTTCCGCGCCTTTTCTCTGTCATTGAAGCAGTGCATTGTGTATAGATTGTATATGTATTTTGTTATAACTTTTTATATTATTTCTTGCCTATGTATTTTTCGATGTATTTACATGTCTACATGTATGTATGCATATATTTGTATGTTTTTATATATGTGTGTATGTGTGTGTATGTATATGTATAATTATGTATATAGTAATTTATAAAGTATGTTTGTATGGTGCTCAATGAGTCACATACGGTGCTGGCTGAAAATCAGCGCTGTAGGTGTTTGTCTAGCACCTCAGCACAATGCTGAGTCAGTATCCGATTCGCTGCCGCGAGGACACACACACGTTTTTTTTTATTTTATTATTCTCTGTCCTGTTTTGTATATAATGTCCGTGTCTCGTGCAGTGAATAAAAGTCTTTCTTTCTTTCTTTCTTTCTTTCTTAAGTATTGACGGAAATGAAAGTATTTCGCATTTTTCTCCGAATAGTCCTTGCAAAATCTAACGTCAAAACCGGTTACGGTTTTAGCATAGACAAACAAACAAAACTGTCAAATGACCAAAGTGTATTTTTAGTTTTAAATACAACATATTCCCCGGCTTAAATTAATTTAAGAAAGTTTAATAGGAAAACTTCTATAATGACAAACCACTGTAAGAGGACTATTTACTTAGTTCTCCATTCAAATACTTAGTTCTCCATTCAAATAATCGAATCGAATCGGGTATATATATAAACGGGTAGTACTGAAATTGAACAGCCTGTACACATACAAATTGACGAGTTTTAGTCGGTACAGTTAACGAAATTAGTTTTGTGAGTATAAAGTAGCAGGTTACAAATGCAACGCTGCAAATTAAAACACTGTTTAAATGACTGGTTCTGTTAAACGACTTATTACATCGCCCACCGGCCAATTTTGATTTTACTAGTACTACTTTTTTTTAAATATTATCATTCGCATCATACACGACCTAAGCGTTCCGTGACTAGTTCATGGGTTATTTACTTTTAAGTGCGGTCTTTGCGCGGATGCAGCAATTCGGTTCCCACATAACCTCAAACTGGCGATCGCGGGCCGTGAGATAATCGCAGACGGTAATGTCTAGGCACGTACTCGAATCCTTATTAGGCAAGCAAGATTTTTTCTCTGTCGCCGACCTGCCTGCAACTAAAGAGACATGTCAGCACGATTGCGAAGTTGTGTCTGTTTAGAGACAGATTACTAGCTGCTGTTTTTACAACCAGTTAATTGTAGCCACTTTATTGTATACTTCTAAATATACCTAAACTACAAGTATGTAAGTGTGGCATTCTGTATTATGTATTTACTTAAGTATTTATGATTAATTAAAATGTGTAGGTGTACTTTGCATTTAAAAGCTCAAAATAAAAAAATAGGGTATAGGTGAATAGGCTCTACAAAATTATATATAAGATGTCTCAAGAAAACATACTATTATCACGCATGATCGAATTGTTTATTATTTTTCGTTTGCATGTAGTCGAACTACTGCCTTAAGCGAACATGACAATGACATATAGGATTTACGATAATCATCGATTTAAAAATATGCTAACCGAAAAACGTACCAATTGCTATGAGTGCGATACATGACAAATTACTCCCGACCCGAACAAATGGCGTGTTTTGAATTTAAATTGCCATAATTTTTTTTTTCAAATCCGCCTAACGTCCGCGCAGAGACCTCTTCGTATCCCATAAAAGTCAAACACACGAGTGTTGGAGTGAAATATGATAATTTTTCTCAAGTACGGATGGGATAAAAAGAAGTCGCGTTGGCGCCAGCGGTCCTGACTTCGCCGTCAAGTTTTAACGATCAGCTTTTTTCCATTCAATATGGATCATTAAACCGAGCACAATTTCTGAACCGTGCAACTTACGTCGTCAGGCTCTCGTAGCACTTGTTTAATCCGTAGTAATTCCTCGCCGAGTTACGACTAAGGCATGACTTGGGTAATGGAATTGTTTTGCAAAGTGACACGAAGAGAAATGGAATAGTTTCTCAACTAATAAACTGGAGCTTGGCGGGAGAATTGCAACGGCTCTAAGCTGAATTTATCGCTTAACTTATTAAGTCGTACACTATTTAAACCGCTTTATGGCAGGTAATAATAGTTGTATAAGGCGATCCGGAAGCGTGGTTTCCTTGCAAATAGAGGCTCTGTTGGAAACTTGTGCCCTTATGAATTAACCAAACGCGTTGTGGTGCCGTCAGGGCGGCGCCTGCGCTCGCGCTTTACCTAACATCACTCGCAGCAATCAACAGTAAACACTGGACGAGATAATAAACGAATGCGTTCGTTCCTCGCTCTGTGTAACTCACGTCCGACACAATGTTGTTCTAAATCGTATCTTCTACGCGTCTTGTCCAAAATGACTCAGTCAGTGCCTTAAAACGAACGTTTTTGACCAGTGTGTGATGCCAGTGATGAAATTACAGCATTGAAACATGGTTTCTTACTGTGGACTTTTTAAGAAAGCTCAACGAACTACGTAGATTGACTATGTTTTGGGCTATTCTGCGAGATCGGCGAGTTGACGTACAACTCGAGAAGACAAACGAATGTTTCCTATATATATGTATAATCCAGCGTATTAGTAAGTTGAAGTACTAATGGGGAGGATAGATAGTACCTACAAGATTTTCAGCAGTGGACGTCCTGCGGCTGAGATGATGATGATAATGATGACGCGTAAAATGTCTACTACTTATTCAAAGTTCAAAAAGGCCATGTTTTGTATAATTCTAAAACATCTCTCCATATAAATTTATTATCTATAATACAGCCAGCAAACCGTTTTCAGCTACATCTTTGGCTTGACAAGCTCCAGGGAGGAGGTTACTGCAGGAGTACTACATTGCTTCTATTTTTGTTGATTGTATGAGTATAGGGATACTATAAAATTGGTTTCATTGTCCAAAGTGACGAAGACTTAGGCAAATCTGAATAACTCAAATATTTATCAAAAAATATTTTTGTATAGGATTAAATTTCAGTCACTTAACAACGTCCGGTGCCATTTATCTACGATTACCTACTCCTGTTAGGAATGCTTTTTCTATTTGGAAGAATGTGAAAGAAAGCTGAAGTATGTTCTTTTCAGTTAGGTTGTATTATTATTATTATTATATTGCGATTGCAAAACAATCACCATACACAGTTACGATAATGCCAAAAGTATTAATTACACAACCGTCAAACTAATAATATCCAGTTGATTTTTCTCGCATGGTGTCGATATTTCAGATTCATTGTTAACCTTGCACGAATTGTATCTGGCAATTTAGCAGTCTGTGTAATTCTAGTCAAGTTTCCTTTTGCAAAGGTGCATAGTCATATGATTACGTGTAATTATGTATTTATAGTGCAATAAAAATTTTATAGATTGTACTTGTTAATTGTCTTCGCGCGTTTGTTTTATAGCCTGTGCACAGCCATGGCAATTTAAAGTCAAGAAAGATAATTATATCACTTAAAATGAGCCATGATAACGTTCTATGTATATAGAAAATACATTTGATTCCTTTTTCTGTACTCGTCATTTATCAAACTAAGGCACAAACAACAATTTTATCTTAGTCGTCCGGTTCCTTCCACCTTAGTAACCTTAATTACCTGAATAATAACTTCAATAATATTTTATCCAAGTTTCGTAAGCAACTAAGTACACAATAGAATTTAAATAATTAGTTTGATACAAATATTACTAAAATAAACAGGCAAATACCTACGTATAAAAACAATGAAATCAAGAACGTTACTTAAGATCAATATAAATTTATTTTTTGTACTAGTTATGAAACACGGTTGCCATTTAATTTTTTTTTTTTTTTTCAAATCGACATCTGTTTTTCTTTATTCATATTGCACATCCAAAGATATAATATACTACTCAAAACAAAATAAGGGCCACTAAGATTTTTTGCTGTACCATGAAAACAATAAAGACATTAAATTGTTTAACTTATGTAACTACAAAATAATGTTATTGGTTATAATATAGACTAACAATTGTTTAAAATAATGATCATGAACTGTTTTTTTAAAGTTCATAATGAAATTGGCCATTTTGAATGAAAAACATGAACAAAAGAAATCACCGGAAAAAGACAAAATACTGTTCTTGTCACTTTTGTTTCTTCTTTTTAGTAACGAGTATGTCCTCCTCTCTTAACAATACACTCCTGAAGCCTCGTATGCATACTCTGGATCAAATTCCTCATGTTTTCATCTGGAATCTCCTCCCAGACACGCGTCAATCAGCTGCTGTTGGTTGTAGACCCCTTGCTCATTCTCTCTAACCCTTCGTTTCAATTGGTCCCACAATTGCTCGATTGGATTTAAATCCGGACTGTTAGCTGGCCATGGTAATACCTCAATATGAGACCCTTCTAGGACAGTTTGGGTCGATCGAGCTGTGTGTGCACGGGCATTGTCTTACATCAGGATGAATCCAGGCCCCACTCGCTGTGCAAATGGGATCACTAGAAGCCTGATGACGTCTTCGATGTAACGTTCTGCAGTTATGGTATCCGCATTTAAAATGGTGAGCTCGGTTTTACCGTGTAAACTAATCCCACCCCAAACCATTACTTTGGGACCACCGAAACGGTCAACTTCGTGGATGCAGGACTCCGAAAAACGCTCGCCGCGTCGTCTCCACACCCTAACACGCCGATCATCATTAAAAAAATTTACTTTGCACTCGTCTGTAAAAAGCACCTTGCCCCACTGATTAATCCCCCAGTTCAAATACTGACGGCAGAATCTTAAACGGTTTGCACGTTGAACCCTAGTCAGAGGAATTCGAACAACTCGACTTCTTGACATTTGCTGGTCTTCGTGCAATCGATTAGGTATAGTTTAATCACTGACACGGGTACCCGTTGTCAGCCGTAGGTGGTGTTGTAACTTACGGGCCGTTACTGTACGATCACGACGAGCACTTAGTTGGACGTACCGATCCTCGTGCGCCGTTGTTACACGAACTGTACCTGAACCGGGTCTCCTGGCAACACTGCCGGTCTCTTGGAAGCGATTCCATACATTTTGGACAGCTCTTCGAGAAAAACCCAACTGCAAACCCACGTAACGCTGAGAACGTCCTTCTTGAATCATAGTTATGGCTCTGGTTGCTGTAATTGTATCCATGTGCCTTCGTAATGGTGGCATGATTAACGCGAGATGATAAATGAATCAATTAAAATTGAAAAAGTAAAACTTTTTTCCTAAAATAACCGAAACAAGTTAAGAAGACAATCGAAGAAAACATAAGAATAATTTCCAATTATTTTTTTTCTTAAAACGATGGCCAATATTTTTCAAATTAGGAAGCATAAAAGAGATCAAACACCAAAGAGTTCGTAATATCAATATAATGCTACTTATCAGTTACTTTCAGTTTACTAAAGTGCACTTAAATGTAAATAAACTAGTGGCCCTTATTTTGTTTTGAGTAGTATATATAACGAATTACTTGTTTACTACAAATTAAATCACTCTTCTTAATCAAAAACAAAAATTGTACAATTTTCCTTTTCTGATCAATTTTGGAAGTGATCGTAATCATTTTTTTCATAAACTACACATTACGAGTGTATTGTTATTTTTAGTAGTGGCATTATATACCAGTCATATAAACCGGGAAGCGCGTCTGTCTGCTAAAACACAACCCTTTGCTCTGTTCCCAACCTAGTCCCTTATTATTTACTAGCTGAACTCGGCCACGCTTCGCTGCGGCCAATACGGCGAGTATGTGAAGTTGCCCCCCCAATATCGTGATAAAAAAAAATGACGTGAGTTCTAGTTGCCCCCCACATAGTTCTGGAGTTCTCTATACTTTATATGAATAGTTCTATTTATTTTCCAAGAAAAATTGATTATTTAACTTGATGGGGGGCCAACTTCACAAATTGAAAAGTTTGCGTAGTCATACCAACTACAGCATTCGTCGGATCGAAAAAAGTTATAAGGATAAATTGTAGAACTCTTTGGGGGGCAAACAGAACTCCATGGAAAAATTTCAAATTTTGAAAAAAAAAATTTTTTTTCTTTTTTTGAAATTTTTTTTTTATCCCATAGGTATAAAACGCGAATTCGAGTTGCCTTTCATGCAGTTCTGAAGTTATGCACACTTTTTATCAATAGTTCTGCTGATTTTTCACTTTTTTATTTAATGAGAGGTTAATTTTACAAATTACAAATTTTGCGTCGTTGTACTAACCAAGGTATCCTATCAAGAAAAGTTGTACCTCCTATCGAGAAATGTTGTAAAGATAAATTGTAGAACTCTTCGGGGGGCAAACAGAACTCCGTGAAAAACTTTCAAATTTTGAAAAAAGAAAAAATATTCTTTGAAATTTTTTTTATCCCATATAACGCGAATTAGATTTTCCTACGATGCAGTTCTGATATTTTCCACACTTTTCATCAATAGTTCTGCTGATATTTCACTCGAGATTTTTTTTTAAATTTAATGAGAGGTTAATTTTACAAATCACAAACTTTGCGTCGTCGTACTAACCAAAGTATTGCTCCTATCAAGAAATGTTGTAAAGATAAATTGTAGAACTCTTCGGGGGGCAAACAGAACTCCGTGAAAAACTTTCAAATTTTGAAAAAAGAAAAAATATTCTTTGAAATTTTTTTTATCCCATATAACGCGAATTAGATTTTCCTACGATGCAGTTCTGATATTTTCCACACTTTTCATCAATAGTTCTGCTGATATTTCACTCGAGATCTTTTTTTAAATTTAATGAGAGGTTAATTTTACAAATCACAAACTTTGCGTCGTCGTACTAACCAAAGTATTGCTCCTATCAAAAAAAGTTATTAAGATAAATTGTAGAACTCTTCGGGGGGCAAACAGAACTCCGTGAAAAATTTTCAAATTTTGAAAAAAGAAAAAATATTTCTTGAAATTTTTTTTATCCCATATAACGCGAATTAGATTTTCCTACGATGCAGTTCTGATGTTCTGCACACTTTTCATCAATAGTTCTGCTGATTTTTCACTCGAGATTTTTTTTTAAATTTAATGAGGGTAATTTTACAAATCACAAACTGCGTCGTCGTACTAACCAAAGTAATTGCTCCTATCAAAAAAGTTATTAAGATAAATTGTGGAACTCTTCGGGGGGCAAACAGAACTCCGTGAAAAATTTTCAAATTTTGAAAAAAAATTATGTCTTGATTTTTTTGATCCCATATTGACATAACGCGAATTCAAGTTGCCTTCGATGCAGTTCTGATGTTATGCACACTTTTTATCAATAGTTATAGCCACTTGCCATGAAGTGACCCGTCAGCCTGTATGCCGCTTTGTATCTTATTCATAATAATATTGGCAATAACCAATAAAGGGATATTTTGTCTTGTCGAATCAACGTAACATTAATTTTATCGCATGCACGCCACTTATCGGCTCCAATTAGCGAGCTATTAGTTTTACCGGCGTCTTTATTATCGTAATATTTTAAAATGAGCAATTGGCTAATAGAAATGTGCACCTCGGTCTCAGTATCGAGAAGCGCTCCTCCGACCGTCCGTTTATCTTTAGTGTAATAACGGATGTTAGGTGCGCACGCGACTACCGACTGGTTTCTGTGCAACTGCATGTAATGGACGATAAATCTCTTTAACTATTGCACGCATAACGCTAAATCAAAACTTTCATTCATGAGATTTTATTTGTACGTCGTAATTCATGCAGTGTTCACGTGTGTTGATAATTTTCAATGCAATCTCAATGTTTCCATTAACTCCAATCGGGCTATTTTACTGCTTCTAAATTAAAGTCGTTCAGAATCGTCGGTTGTTATTGCGTTATGCTGTTACAGTCTGTGTCTGATGTTGCTTGGTATGCTTCCGAAGTTGTTACCTTCTTAAGGAGATGAATTATTATTGGTGTTTAAGTTTATACAATATTACTATTTTTACGATTCGTGCCGGCCGCCGCCGTCATTTAAAATAGTAAACCCAATTCGCCTTCTCTGTTCGTGCGAAACTATTGGATTTTAACTGGACATTTATTTGTGAACTGGACGAATAGATATTTTGTAAACGGCTTTAGAGTTATTGGTCGTATCGTAGCTATTACATAGATGTGCATTCTTTTCTCCTATTTTAACGCAAACTTCTCCTTTGAAAACTTGGCTGCTATCGTCAGCCTAAAAGCGTTTACTATTGTGCTTGGTTCTTTTCAGTTAAGCTTTGTTAAGGTCACATTCTAACTAGCGGGTTATAGGCTCACGTAGAATTTTGCCTACGGTCTTAATAACAAAACTAGGAAAGATATGTCTCTCCATTTTCACTACATTCGCACTATATTCTTGCCTGTTGAGGTCCTTTGAATTTATGAACATTACATTAGGCCAATAGAAATAGGCCTATAAGATAGTGTTATTGTTATTGCTCTCTACAAAAAAATTCCATTTACCTAACAATATAATATATACAATATACATGCTACAGGGCAAATTAAAGTTTTTTCTCTAAGAGGCCAATGACTACTTATCAGTTAATGTGATAGTCAATGTGAACGGGCCTTAAGAACAAAACAATAAACGATTCGCATCCTAGATGTGCTCCTTAATCGCACAGTTAAATGAGTGTTGTGGACATCAATTAGCTGAAATCGGGACGTGTCCCAGCGCCACACGACACTGTAATTGATTGTAATGTAAGCCACGGGCTCATGAATGGCCCGCTACAACCTGTGTGTGTACGGAATACTTAACTAAACAAAACGCGTACGGAACACGTAAACGTTTTTGTGATTTATTACTAAGGATGTTTGTAAATCGGCGTAGGTTTAGGCGCCAATGATATTTAGTTTAATTCAGAGATCCAATTGTGCGATTCTTTAACGCTGTCAAGTATTGATGTTTATGTATTTGTCTAGATATTATATTTAAATATCTAGACATAGCATTGTGTTCATCTGATTACTGTTTTGAACATATTTATTTTGTATTTTTATTTATGGTTCCTAAATTAGGGTCGTCCACAGCCTATTTTTTATATAAATAATTCTTAAATTAGATAGCTGCTTCTATTACAATTATGTACACTATCCACGAATTATTATTATGTTAACTGTAGTTCATTAAACAATTTAAAGTGTTCTTAAAATACGTAAATAATTTATGGCACAGTTTGTTTCATTAATATTTCATCAATATTTATCTGACACAGCGATCTTGACTCTCGATCACGAATTTTTAAAACCCCTTTTAGATGTATTTGATTGATAGTATTGTAATTTATTTTTGGCTACGATTTCGCTGCGGTGGTTTCGGGATGATAAGTTTCTTACCGTGCAGACGATGCTGACGGCAAACGTCATTCTATAATTTTCGTATAAAGTTCAAAATATAATATGTATTGCCTATATGCGCAGTTAACTGTTGCTCGTGCTGAAATATAACAATAAAATTGATGCTGTTTAACAAAAAGTGCTATACGCATTACGACCATGTGTTGATAAATAACTGAGGTCACGAAGATTTATATGATAATGAATTCGGGCAATTTCTGCTGTAAAATTCACTGGCAGTGAAATTACCCAGTGTCTGACCAAATTGCACGTGTGTCTGACCATGTTTAATATGGTTTGCGGTTTGTGCCAACGCCTATGCGTGATTACAGATTGGTCACGGTTTCGGGGCCCGCCAGCGTGGAATCGTACAAAGGAATTCCTCGAGTACTCCGATATGAATGCACTCGCTTTATATAGATCGATGTTTTGCAATTCGAGACTATTTCGTGCATATTTTGTCAAGCTGTGTCAACTATAAATCGAAGTCCAATTGGAACTCGTATTTTACCAATAACTTGTTCGCCTTAGTGTCTATCTATGTATTCAATAAGTGAAGGGCACAATGTTGAATCGAAAAAATCCGAAAATATTTGTTTGCAAAGCATTTGTGTAGCAAATTTGTTTAGTTGTGGTAAAAATTTTCGATAGCATATGTCGTCTAATGGCAAGATCAGACGTTAGGTCAAAAGTATCATATGTTCCTAAACAATGGCACCCTAATTCAGAACCGGATTGTACTATTCACGTTTTATTTCTAATATTGATACATATGTGGGTGGATGTAAGACATTTGACAAACGTTCGTACAAACACGACTGGTTGGTTGTTTTGTTAACGATGATAAATAACGGCAATTATTGTTGCATTTAGTTCATAACTTGCGTAGTTTGTGGGGTCGCAGGATTGTGCCCTCGTCTCTCTTGCTCTGGCTACGTTCAGGGATGGCTACTATTTTATTAATTTTGACTGCTGCTTACTCTTTATCTAACTAAATAATTTTTCCTCCTTCCTAATCTTTTTGGTCAATTCAATTCAGTTACTTACAAGCTCATGGCGAATTTTGTCACATATAGATAGTCACTTTGGAGCTACTACTATAGATATAGTTACTTCTTGCGAATCTTAAGCTACATTTAATGTAAGTTGAAGTGGAAAGTCAGGCTGTTAGAAAATTGCATACTTTATCACTTACCGACTCTATTATAGGAACCCTCAAGAGAAAAACTATAATTAGAGAGAAATAGAGAATGCCACAAAGTGGCTTGAATAATAATTTCTACACATTAGATGTGTATTGTATAGTATCTACTCAAATATTTATAGGACGTAAAAATCGCGGATCTGGAATTTAGGCTTAATAATAATAATAATGTCTTATTATTATTATTATTAATTTAGGCTTAATAATAATAATAATGTCTTCGAAAAACGCTCGCCACGTCGTCTCCACACCCTAACACGCCGATCATCATTAAAAAAAATTACTTTGCACTCGTCTGTAAAAAGCACCTTGCCCCACTGATTAATCCCCCAGTTCAAATACTGACGGCAGAATATTAAACGGTTTGCACGTTGAACCCTAGTCAGAGGAATTCGAACAACTCGACATCTTGACATTTGCTGGTCTTTGTACAATTGATTACGTATAGTTTGATCACTGACACAGGTACCCGTTGTCAGCCGTAGGTGGTGTTGTAACTTACGGGCCGTTGCTGTACGATCACGACGAGCACTTAGTTGGACGTACCGATCCTCGTGCGCCGTTGTTACACGAACTCTACCTGAACCGGGTCTCCTGGCAACACTGCCGGTCACTTGGAAGCGATTCCATACATTTTAGACAGCTCTTCGAGAAAACCCAACTGCAAACCCACGTAACGCTGAGAACGTCCTTCTTGAATCATAGTTATGGCTCTGGTTGCTGTAATTGTATCCATGTGCCTTCGTACTGGTGGCATGATTAACGCGAGATGAGAAATGAATCAATTAAAATTGAAAAAGTAAAACTTTTTTCCTAAAATAACCGAAACAAGTTAAGAAGACAATCGGAGAAAAACATAAGAATGACTTCCAATTATTTTTTTTCTTAAAACGATGGCCAATATTTTTCAAATTAGGAAGCATAAAAGAGATCAAACACCAAAGAGTTCGTAAAATCAATATAATGCTACTTATCAGTTACTTTCAGTTTACTAAAGTGCACTTAAATGTAAATAAACCAGTGGCCCTTATTTTGTTTTGAGTAGTATATATTCAAACGTTCTTGTATCACTGTATCAGAATTGATGAATTGCTTGTTACATTCCCTGACTAGGCTGGCGGTGTAACGGTGTCGCATAATTTGCCATTCTAGACTATGAACAGTGAATTAACGTTTTCATATTAAAGTGAAGGAGTGGTTCAACGTCGATTTGTGAAAACATTTAACCTTTTCAATGGCGAAACTTAAACAGGTTGGAAACCACAATCCGAGATGGTTTTATAAACGTTACCCGGTTTTTAGTGGATGTATTGGCGGCCCTGTCCGTATTTTGATAGAGCTGTGATAGATACGCGTAATAGTGAATTGGTGGAGTTGATCTATTACTTGTATCCTATTCACTTGTCACTTGATTGAGATATAAGACCAAATATTTATACTGACTGTATGGTATAATGAGACTTATTCTTGGTTAGAAATAAAAATATGCTGAATACAATCGTGTAAATTAACACAAATGAATAATTTGGAGAGTAAACTTTCATTAATCGGACACAGAAAACCTACGTCTCCTTAGTATGTGTATCGATTTGCCTCCCAAAGCAATTGCGTAACGTTTCTCTCACAGTTTTATTTTCGATTAACACCATGAAAGCAGCCCAAACGTCCACACAAACGGTGTAAAATTACAGAATTATTTAACGTCGCTTTATAAGCTGTGATCAAACGGTGCGCCAAGCGAAGCGTGACGTCTAATTTGTGGTTAGGCTTGCAGAGCATAACAGTGGTTTCTTTAATTGAAGAAAAAAAACTCCAGTCTGTAGTTTTTGTCGATCACATTTCACTCGTTTATTTGTAGTACTTTGAAAATTGTAAGCTTCGAAAGCCAGCGGTGTAACGGAGGAAGAACACTGCGTACACGTTGAACAGTGATAGTTGGCTATGTGACTTTGCCTTATCGTAAACGAGTTTTGCAATGTGAAACAACGACTTGGCCACATTAAATATCGTAATTAACAACTACCATAAAAGCGAATGATGGGGAAACGTTACATAGGTACCCACAAGCTCAAACCTACCATATACACTCAAACGAAGCTTGGAGATTTGGTGAAAAAACAAAACCTCAAATACCACTGGTTTTTACTACTAGTTGATTTTATTAAAAGGCAATATTTATTAATTTTGTACAAAAAATACATCGAGTAATTATGAACACTGTGATTATAATCGGATTGCTAGTTATGATGGACTACGTTTTCTATCACTATTGTCACCGGCATAGACATCTCCAAATATCTCATGTCACAGACTAACCACTGTGCATTGCCTTGATTTAATATTTGATTGTTTTACTGGCTTTTCGTTTGCGGCTTGCCAGCAAAAGTAACCTTGGTTCTAACTAATAGTGCATTACGCCATCTAGTTTAGTGATGTAGAACCACGTTATTATTAGAACCACTTTGCTTTAATAAACAATTTAATTTTGCTTAATTAGGAATGTGGAATATTATTTATTACTAAGCAAAAACGTCCAGCATACTTGAGATTATCTGTGTGTTAAGGTTTATCCTGTAAGCGTTTTACCCGTGATATTGGATCCAAACATCTTCACAAACCTTTGTATCTTAACAAAATTTATATTTTATATGCTATATTGAATATTGTACCTACACTAGTAATTTGCAACTTCCTTACATATTATAAAACATAGTCCCCCGCCGCGTCTGTATGTATGTATGTATGTATGTTCGCGATTATCTCAAAAACTACTGATTTTTATGCGGTTTTCATCTATCAACAGAGTGATTCCTAAGCAAGCAAGGTGTAAATAATTTGTTAAGGTTTTGTGTAAATTGGTTGAAATATCACGATGATTGTTGAAGATGTCGGAAAAATCAAGCTGTCTGGATGCTTTCATCGAAAACGCTGCCTGATCCGTTTGAGATATAACAAAACAATGTATGGTGCCGGATTGTTTCTCTTTTATAGGTCTACAAAAAAGTCTTAGATGGCATATGTCTTGTCTTTTAAGGATAGCTTACTATAACCATACATAAATAATGTGGTATTAGGAAAAATTATTGAGACAGATACAGTATTAATCATTATCAAATTAAATATGCTAGTTACCTTAAGCCTAACCTTACCTTAGGAGTTATCGTAAATTAAAAACTACGCGCGAGAAAATAAATTCAAGCTGTCTCCCAGTTTCGCACTAAACGCGACGCGACGACGAATCTCGCTTGATGCAGACGCAGGCATTTATATTACATATTTTCTTATTTTTCAACGCGGACGAGGTGCGGCCACCAACCAGTATAGTTTTGACATTTTGTCATGGCTATGACGACGATTTATTTGCAAGTTCAAATCTTGCATTGAACTAAGTATCAATACAAGGATTTCTTTAAGTACTTATTAATACGAGAAATTTAAGACCAGTAAAATGTTTCAAATCGCTGGAGATATTTTTTCTCAACTTTTACAGAATCTGTGAAGTGAAAAGTTGAGGGTTCCCTATGTCTTCCCCCATGTTGTATAAAATATCTTCACCTTATCAAATTTTTTGGGTCACCGAAATTTGGGTCAGTGGTTTGACTGAAAAGTTAACAGATGTTTAATAGTCAAACTTTTTCATTTTACTTCGTTTCGTGAACGTTACTTATTCATTTACAACCTTATTTAGCAGTAATAGCTCAGTTGTGTTTGACGCCGCCACGGCAGACGGAAGTTATGCTGGACTTTTACTCTTCAATTTCACGTGTGATTTCTTATTATATATACTTTTTATTTATTTATGACTATCAATTAATTGTTGTAACTATTACATTAAACTACAGACTATTTGTTATCACTCGAATCAATTTGTCCTCATTCAGCAGATAGTTTCTGAACAATTTTTCAATGGCCAAGTTTTGATCGAATTATTTTTCTACCAATATACAATTGTAAAATCAAATCTCCAATTGGAATTGTCCGAAGTAACGATGATGGATGCTGCCACCCTTTGCTGGCGAGCACATGATCGGTTTCCGGCGATCATTCAATTAAATTTAGTTAATGCAATTGTGTATGCGGGCCTCAATAAATGTTAATATGCAACTGGCGAGACAGAGATTACTCTTGTAAATTGATATGATTGAAAGAATTTTATGATTAGGGATAATTTGTGAACCTACCCTACTACCTAGGTATTTACTCTCTAAATATTTCTTTATCTTTTCAAAATATAATCGAAAACCATTTCTTTTAAAATCACCAAACTACCATACACACACATTCTCAGCTACCAGTGAGTACCAGTCTACCAGTGAATTTCCCCTCAAAATCCTTAAAGCCGATTGAAATTAAACAAGAGGAACTTAGGAAAGCACTTTTTATTTAATTATACGTATAGACTAATTGGAATGTGTTTCAGATAATAGATTGTAATAGTGACAGGGCACACTGCGTTTCACTAGTCATTGGGTTACCTTTCTGGCGGTAGTAACTACCTGCTTACAGAAAACCACAGTGAAATAACAACACTGTTGTGTTTCGGTGAGTTAGTAAAGGGATCCCCAGAGCTCATTTTTTTACCCCCTCCTAATCTTACTAAGGTCAGCAACGCACTTGCAGCACCTATGACGTTGCTTCTATGGATATTGCACTTATGTATTATAGGCGACGGTAGTCATCTATCGTTAAAAGAACCGTCAGCCTGTCTGACGACCTTTATATAAAAAAGGTTAAAAAATGTTTTCTTGTGAGTTGTATTTCTTGAAACTGAATAAATAATAAGTAGGGCGTTCTGTTACCAAGTTCCATGGGAACGTAAATCAAAGGTGTGGAGGTTGCCTCGAGCGGTTTGTCATTACATTCATTGATAATGAAATAGTGCCATCTCGCCCGGATGGGAGACGTTTATATATACAGGTTTCTGTTTAGTGCTTGCTGCAAGACGACAACGAAAATGTCATTTTTTCTATATACCGATTCAGAGAACAAAACAGGCTATAATCAGCGAAGACATGTTTGTAAAAATTCACAACATAATTTGGAAGGTGTACTCGCACCACTTAAATGTTGATCAGGCATGTAGTTCCAACAAAAACAAAATGGTGTTCTTATAAACGTTGAAAATGGATAAAGTATGTGTACAAGAGTAGGGGCGCTGCGGGATATGTATAAATCGAATCGACCCATTGTCCTGTCGCGCACTGCATAAAACTGCACTTTTGTTCCAAACTTGTTCAGGAACAAAAATCTGTGGAGTCATCCAGAATGTAATAAATGACAATAAAATATACTTTTATGCGAAAGACTGACCTACATGCAGAATAAATAGGATGTGATGTATATTAGCAAAATGATTTGGGGGATCACAGAGGAGTCACCTGTAAAACAAAAGAGAGTTAAGGACTAAACACCATAGAGGCACAAAATGAGTATGGGCTCTGGTATCCTTTGATCCCGTGATGATGAAGAATAAAACTGATGCCAAGGAGGTTGTGTGATTCAGACCCTGATATAAAGCGTAAGAGGTAATAGGACCATTGCTTGAATGAAAAATAAAAGTGGCACTGTATTCAGACAGTCTGTCCAAGTTTATTACTAAGGAACGCAGTCTGTCCAGCCACTGAAATAATGCAACAAGATCATTAAGAAAAAATCTATCTATAAGCAATATAGGTATAAAATAAAGTCGCTTCTATCTGTTTCTCCGCCAACTTATTCGAAACCGTCCAACGGATTCAGATAATGTCTTCAGTAATAGAAATAGTGATATATGAGACAGACTTTTGTATATAATTTGCAGAAAAAAGTTGCATCCGTGACAAACCGGATCACTAGAACGATATTTATATTATATCTAAATTTGAAATTTTCCAATCTGCTCATATGATTTGTACTAAGTTATTGCATCGGTTGTGGCTTCGGTTCAATTATGAATATAATTATGACGTTAATAAAGCTGCAAATAACCAACGGAAATTACAAGGAATATAATATTTTCGCAGTAAGTCGTGCGTTTCCGTCGGCTTAATGGCGAGTACACACGCTAAGTAAGCGCTCGTTGACAGCTCCTCCCATTCGTGTCCATCGCAAAAGAAGCGGCGAACTCCAGCTGAACGCCAATGTTAAACAATTCCCTCCGACAGTGATTTTTTGCTCGCACTCGCCGCGCCAAGTGTGAAATTCGTGCCGGTTTAATCCAATAAGAATAGCACCATACATGGAACCAGTTGTAAAACATGAAAATAAAAAGAAAATGCTCACAGCTCTTTGAAGCCGGACGGTTTTCGAGGAAACATCTAAAACGACCGCTTTAATTCCAAGAAAACGAATGCAGATTTTATTATATTACACACGTGTATAATACGAGTTTTTATAGTTCAAATCTATTGTAAAATAGACTAAAAATATGAAGCTAAAAGTAATAAAACAAATATTAAGAGCGTGCCGCGCGATCGAAAATCTTCGAGTTGGAGTAGCGGTGACGGAACGCACACAAAAATAACTTTACAGATTAGGCTGAACACAGAGTAAAACATATTCTTACTAATTTTTCTTTAGGAAAAATTAATGTAATAAATGATAATAGAATGTAATATATGTAAATAATAATTAGTTATTATTATAATATAACGTAATATTCAGCTGATCACTATGTTTTGTTCATTTCTTATACATAATTTTACCTATGTATACTTACCTGCATATCTGGAAAAGAATAAATAAAGTATGAAAGAAGAAATGAAAAACTGCAAAAAATAATAAAAAGTTTTTATTATTAAATTTGTGATGTTTGGTTGTCGTGGTATTATCGTTATTTGTTAATTGTCGTTTATTTTTGACCTTATCTTTCGAGTGCTTTCAATATATAATCAGGCTCCTTAATTGCCATTTTTCTATCCAGTCTTTTTTCGTATGAAATATTTACGTATTCAATTTTTCCACTGTCTTGATTATCCGAGGATGTTTGAATTTCTGCTATTGGTAGCCTGAAATAAAATTAAACACTAAAAACGACAGAGAGCAAATTGTAAACACCGTTAGTTTATAATAAACATAACTGACGAATATTATGAAAGGAACATTGAATTTAAAATAAAACGCTTAAAAGTTGATAGTTTATAACCTCTCCGTTCCGAAATTGTCTACGAACATGCACTGTTCAGTACTTGGGCCTATCAATGAACAGTTTTACAAATTTACTGCGCGGTTTCAGTTTACAGTTTCGTTATAAACGGCTGTTATCAAAAGCAAAAAACCTAATCTAACCTAACCAATAAATGTTTGATTAGCTAAGAAACCTATTTGGTGACCAAGTACTAGACTAGGTCAACCAAAAAAAGTTGCTGACCAAATAAATATTTTGCTGAAAAAATATATATTCCAATTACAAACTAACATATGCAATGTTACCGGATAATAGCCTAATTGACAAAATTTGGAAATTAGTTTAAAACTATGGCTTAGCATCTATTTCACCCCAAAAATATATTATTTTAAGAAAAATAGGTCTTTTACATTAGTATTTTGAGTTTTTAGAAATGAACTTGAAATTGACCGCGAAAAAGGCCAAGACTGTCATGGCGTCTTGAATGACGTCACACCTCGCGAAACAGCCGTGTTTGTTTATGACAGTCAATTGTGTTTTTTAATAAATAATGAATTCCTCGTATTATAAATACTGTATAGTGCCCCAATATAAAAGTTCAACGATAAAAACGCCAAACAAATTATTCATATACGTTCCAAACAATAAACAATAACAAATTGATGAAGTTAAGGTTATTACAGCTCTCAACAGCCACTATCAATACCTCGTTGTGAATCTTCAATGCCAGAGATCTAGATTCACAACAAAGAGATTCGAAGAGCACTACGGAGTCTTGACGTGAACAAAGCTAGTGGACCTGATGGCATACCTGCAAGGGTCCTGAAGGAATGTGGTCCTGAATTGTCTCCTGTACTTACACGCTTGCACCATCTCTCTCTCAGGACGAATACCGTGCCGGCATTTTGGAAGCTTGCCAATGTTCAACCAGTGCCTAAAAAGGGTAACCGTGCCAACCCCTGTAATTATCGACCAATCGCCATCACTTCTGTACTCTGTAAGGTTATGGAGAGAGTACTAAATAGTAAGCTGCTGACATATCTTGAAGTTAACGACCTGCTCAGTGATCGCCAATATGGATTTCGCCAGGGACGTTCAACCGGAGGTCTTCTTGTATATGTCACGCAATACTGGAGTGAAGCCATCGAGAAACATGGCGAGGCTCTCGCTGTGTCACTCGACATATCGAAGGTCTTTGAGAGGGTTTGGCATACACGTTTACTTGGCAAGCTTCCTACATACGGCATCCCCTCCGGTCTCTCTGTAGCTGGATTTCTGATTTCCTGAATGAACGGTCAATTCGAGTAGTCATTGATGGCTGCTCTTAGGACCTCATGGCAATTGATGCCGGTATTCCTCAGGGATCTGTTCTCTCTGCAACTCTTTTCCTGCTTCATATTAATGACTTACTTCTTCCAGGAGTAGTTGTATACGCAGATGACAATACGGTCATAGAGAGATATTTGTCCAGGATTCGTTCTGAGAGGGAGGCAATGGTTGAGCGAATTAACTGAACCTTAAATCTTGTATGCCAATGGGGTGACAAGAATCTGGCTGATTTTAACGCCACCAAAACGCAAGCGTATTTGGTCTCTGCAAAAAGGAGCCCTTTCGACTTGGCTCTAACTTTCCGAGGTGCATCCGTACCTGTGGCCAATGATCTTGAGCTTCTTGGTATGAAGTTGTGCTCAAATCTCAACTTCGGTAATTCTATCGAGTCCAAAGCCCAAACAGCGGCCAAAAAGTTGGGCATCCCAAATAGAGTGAAGCGATGCTTCACACTTGGACAGCTCCTCTCTTTATACAAGGCACAAGTCCGATTTGCATGGAGTATTGCTGTCACCTTTGGGATGGCCCATCAAAATACCAACTTGCCGCACTCGACTCGGTGGATCGCAGAGCTAGGAGGCCCATTGGCGATGATACACTAATAAGAACTAAGCTGCAGAGCCTAGCACATAGACGCAAAGTTGCCTGTGTATTCTATAAGATGTACTTCGAAGAGTGTGCTCGAGAGCTGCATGAGATCATACTGCCTTCCCCTTTCTTCTATCGGACATACAGACGTACGGCTGGTTACCATCCTCACCTTGTCGAAATCCCTCTAATTCGGACCAAGCGCTTTAAAACATCTTTTGTGATGCGCACTGCTAAGGATTGGAACTCCCTGCCGGCGTCTGTATTTCCGAGCTCATATAACCCAAATCTTTTCAAGGTTCGAGTGAATGGGCATCTTCTGGGTGAGCTCGCTCCATCGTCGGCCTCATCCTTCCTACATGGATAGATGCTGGTCAAGAGCAAACTCATCTTTAATAAAAAAAATAAAAAAAATAAAACTTTGTATTCGCTTACCTCAAAGTCAGCGGTTTTGAGTCATTGTCAAATTAGGAAATAAACGTAATCACCATTTATTAATATTGTCAAGTTAAGTTTTTACTATCGTATTAATTGTATTTTTATATATTTATTGTCCTGATATCAGTGGCAAAAGAAATTCATCTTGTGATTTGGTAAAATAGCTTGAAATTTACCAACAATTTACCAAAAATTTAAGCTTGAAACAAATTTAACAGGTGAAGTTGAATATATACAGATATAAACAAACAATTTTTTTACATTTTCTTGGCTTCTCAGCCCAATATTTCAACATATTTTATATTGAAAATACTTTTTTTTTATATTTAGAACAAACTTTAAAGTAAGAATACTTTCAAAAAGTAAATCTTTAAATGTTTTAAAAATTTTAGGTTGTAAAAGCATTCTAGTCACAAAAGTTATAAGATTGTGTCGACAAGGGTGCTTACACGAGCAGAAGATTTTACCGATTTAACAAAATGGTGGAACACATTTTTTGTTTCCACCGGTTCTCAAATTTTTATATAAAATACCATTTTCCATGGCGCTCATCAATGAGGGTTTGGCTCAGTTCATATCAGTTGTACCTAGTATATGGGTAAATTAAAATTCTGTCCAGTTTTGGTCAAGGGCAAGAAAAACCGGCGATCTTGAGACGGCTGATTCCACAGTAGGTAAATGCCACTCTCTGACTGGTAACTGCTAATTAAGTAAGACTTTGTTTGTTCTTCACATAATACTTAGATAGAAGTTTTACCATTGCGGAATTCCGATGAACAATAGTCAGTGTTCACTGCAAAAAATTGTCCAAGCATAACGGCGTCAATTTTGGGCAATATACTGCTGTTTGTTTTGTTAAATTCTGATTCCATGGCGAATTATACCTGTCTTTCAAGATTAAACTAAAAACGAACTGTATTAATTTAACAATAATTGCTGAAAACTCGAAATAACCTGTTCACTTTATACGAAAATGACAGCCACAACGTGGTGTTTTGCGAGGTGTGACGTCACGCTTCCATGCGCTTCTCTGATTGGTGTTTAATGTCACACAATTAAACGCCTCATTTTGTCGATTTTATTTTCCAAAAATATTATTAATCTTTTATTATTTTAATAGAAAAGTTGTTTTTTGTTTACTAATTATTATGGTTAATCATTAGAAACTCTAAGCCATCCGATTTATTCTCAGTGGAAACAAGCCTGTTGTATACACCTCTGTTTGAGACATTAAATAGATAGGTAGGTGTTTACCTGTATGCATTTGCATGTTCTGCGTTCGCACTACTCTGTACGGAATTCGACTCAACTGCAATATTTTATTTTGCATGTCCAGATTTTCTTATTTGCCTGAAAGTGAAACCAATGACATAATTAATTTAGCCATATTTAAGTATGCAAATTAGAAAAAAAAACAGACAATTGCGTTCTCCGATAAAAATACTTCCAAATAGAAGTCTACTTACCACATTATAGCAGCATTCTTAGGATAAATTTTTTATTTAGTCACTTAGATAATGATTCTTTTTCTGGTTACCCATCCTTCACTTCCAAAAAACACTTAAACATGTGTAAAATGTAAATATAAAATTTATAACACAGCTGACTTGACATTGACCTCATGACGTCATGTCATACGACAAATAAGTGCGCCTAGTGATTTTATTAGAGCAATGTTTTTTGTTTGGAAAACCATCAGGCGTTTGGGTTAAATATTGAAAATTCTTAATATTTTCATATTTATAATTTTATAATGAATATTAAGAAGGGGGGGATCTGCGGAATATCAATACAAACATATTCATGTGAGAATTAGTGCTTCATGCGTAAAATTTAAGAAGTATTCGAAGAAATAAATTTTTAGAAGTCGTTCCGTTTATGTATTTTTTATTAATTTTAAATGTATTTGTTTCAAATTTCAACAAGGCGGTGACCTTGTGCAAGGATCAGGCTAACCTACAAAAGTTACTTTAATGTATTTAACTAATTCAGCGCATAGTACTAGTCACTTAAAAATGAGTAAATTTCCAAAATTTTGTGCAGTACCCCCTTAAATAATGTTATTGATCATAAAATATGACTAGCTAGTATTATTTTTCTTGCGGCTTTGTTAGTCTCGCGTACCAGACGACTTTTTATTATATCTTTCTCAGTATTTTTATTGATCTCCATCTATAAATCTTTACCTACAAACGACGCCTGAGCTGCAGTTACAAGGTGCAATATATTACACCCGAGAGATTTCTCATCGATAAATCATTTAAGTAAAGCCGCTTATTAAAAACACCTCGCCTATGGTGAGCCCGCCGACTTTGGGGAATAAATTACAATAAAGAAAAATAATGTAGGTAATGTAGGTATAGTCTATAAAACATTATACTTCACACTGACCTCAGTGTGAAGAGATTTGTTGTCCACCACGCTAGATCACTGCGGATTGGGTCTGTGGGTCTAGTATTTTTACACGCCCCGGTTTCCTCACAATGTATACATAATGTAAATTCGTTTATATATAGAAATACAAATACCAAAATGCAGCAAGATTTCATAATACTGAGAACAATCTCATGGTCGACATGATACGGAAATGCCCTGTTTACTTTCATTCCCTTTTCGGACAGCTCCTTTTATGTTCGTTTATTGTGCTCACAGTGAACAACGGATTTTGTAACACAGCTATTTCGGTATCTGATTCTCCTTATTTCGGTATGTAAACTCGTATAATGTACAATCTCGTTGTATTCATTCCCACTTTGTTGTGACCAATGAAGTGTTTATAAGACCGAAACGCTGCTGATCTTCAAGTACCTCACATAGCGTATAGTAAATTATGGCTGTAAACGATACATTGAAATTAGTTTTATATGGTAATGTGATTGGCAGCCGGCGATGGTTCAAAGCGTTTGTTTAATAAGGTCATGTCGCCGGCGTGGGTTACGAACATTCCTAACACGGGTTTGCTCTCGGTATCCCTAAATTTTTGTGTTCTGTTTTCGTTTTTCTTGCCGACCGTTTCGCACCTCGGCTGACCGCAGTCGGAGAATTTAAACGAGCCCAATGATTTTGATTGCGCCTTCGTGTCCTCGCTCTCAATTTTGTTCACGACTTGCACAAGAAAAATTTCCTGCACTCCAATAATTTAAGAACGCACCGTAAAAGCTCTTTTAGCTTTTTGGATTGTGTCCCTGTCGCCACATTCTCGTAGTTCTTTTACGGTATGCAAGGCGGGAATGAAGTTGAATCAATGTAAACAAGTATAAATACTCGTAGGTTTGTTTTTAACAGTTTTGTTTCTGATATTAAGAGTAGGCCAAGATAAAAAATGTTCATTACATTTAAATTATGTATCTATCTTAGAATAAATACGTACCACGAAAACTGTGCCCCCTTTCACGCTATTGTATTGAATCGGGAATGTCGTCTTATTAAATATTACATTTGTTTTTATTTGAATCGGTCGGCCGTTCGATTGTTTTCTTTTTGGCGGGGCCATTGCATTGTGCGATGGAGAGCGGATTAACAGGGACGTCGGCGCCAGGGTGTGTGTGGTTGCTGCGGCGGCTGAATAGCAAATGCGTCTCGGTGTGTGGCTGCTGCATATCTAGATGGTAGCTGCGCGTGCGCCGCCGCTCCCGTAGCTACAGATGCGCGCGATTGGACACATTACCATTGTATATGTCTGAACTGTCTCATGTTTTTATAAACTGAATGCATTGTTTTCGCCACTCTTTGAATTCATATTTTATGAACTAAACTTCACATATTCGATATCAATGGGTATTGCCCGTAATTCCTTCGAGCTATCGTCCGCTATCGGTCAGTTAATTGATACGCATGGGGCGTTGTACCTTTAAATTGCCGTCAAATATTTACTATGTGGACAAATAAAGCGCACGGCAAACTTTGGTACGTTCGCCGTGTTTGTCCAGTGCGACACGGACACGGCTGAACTCGAGTCTGTTTACCTCCCTTATCGGGTACGTGATCTCGCGAAGATAAGCCTGCTTATGACAACTCATGTCCCTTGGCTTTTCTCGTTTCCTTTTTTTATCTTAATGTGAGATCGTCGCGTTAACACGTATTTGGTATTAAAGAGATGCCGATTCGAGAATATGGTTATTTGTGAACATCACGTTTTAATAATAATTTTGTAATGCAGATACCTCTTGGCATGGTTAATACGTGAAGCGAAAACTTCCGAACCCTTTTGTCTAATTTATCTGTGAACCGTTTTTTTTATTAGCTATTGACGAGCTTTAGTATATTTATCCAGTAATATTTTTTTTACCATGGTCGAATCTCGACCAATGTGAGCGGACACTAGTACCTATTATATAAATATTGACCAAATATATTCAATTCATTGGTAACATGAATATTAATGTATGTTTTCTTTTCTTCTAGGTATGTATCAACTGTTAACTTGATTGTTGAAGTCTTGCCAGAAAATGCTGTAAATTACTCGTATCTAATCTAATTAAACTGTAAGTATATTAAAAAAATCAACCAGCTGTCGCACAAATGTCTAAATGACAAATAACGTAACGTTTTTTAGTTAATGCTTGTATTAATTTTACATACTCATAAAATTTTCATACCGGGGGCCTTATATGAAATTGATTCTTTTTCTTTGAGTAAATTCCAAAATATTAGTGACTATACAAAATGATGACATATCACATTTATATACCACCTCATCTAAATAAGAAGTTGACCGATAAAGAAGTTGATCGCAAAGCCCAACCTAACACACCAAAGATAATATGAAGAAGAGACATAAAAGCAAAGATATATAATTGTATTAGTGTACACTTACTACATCTTTGCATAGAAGTATCCGAACATAATGCTCAGATAAATTCTTAGGCTGTGTGTGCATACGCAGTGTATTATAAATATTTCGCTGTCTTATTTCAATAGTAAGATATCTTTAAAAAAATCGATGCTGAGGTAAGTTTTGACTCATGTAAACTATTAGCTATTCTATCTGTTTCTTTAATTGATTATTTTTAAAATCAACCTAAAATTTCGGAATTTTTAATATCACTCTGTATCTTTTAAGTATGGGATAGTTTTACCGAGCAATACTTTGACTCTGAAATCTTAAGATATTTAGCGTCTCAGGTCTGCTTTTTACTTTTCATAGACATAATGTCTCAGTAATATATTTAAATATTGTAAAATTTCATTTATATATTATGTTTCGTTCATTGTGGTTTCATTAGTTGATAAATAAAATGATTATAAGTATAGACATCATTTTTAATTAATCAAATGACAGACAAGGTAATTGCATTTTCAAAAAAAGTCAGTGCAATATGATGCTATCTTGTCAATAAAAAAGCCTTAAAACTATTGCAGAAAATATTTTATACATTTAATACAATAAATAACACTCATTCAACTAAACAATCATAAGTTGTATCCATCAAATTTAGAGTTACAAAACCTAACCTACAGTCTCTTTCATAGAGAGTCCTTACCTGCCATAGATTTGATTTGATTCTTCCCGGGGTTTGTAATCAACTGGGTGAATAGGACACCTGTTACTACACAATACGGGGGATATATTTGTTTTTATTATATACATACTAGTAAAAAAATTTGCACCACCCCGCTCTATTGTGTCTTGTCGCCTGTAGTTAACATAGCCTGGGGTAATAGGGAATAATTGAAATCTTGTGACTTTTTTGTACAAATAACGAAAAGCGATTAGAAAATATGGCTTAAAACTATAAAATATATATTTAAATATATATATTAATTAGCTGTGTATCTATTTTATCTACGTGGAAGTAGGTACCTACTGATCCAAGTGTTTCAAACAGCCAAACTTTTTTCTCTGTAGGGGTTCTTTAAAAAGACCTTTTGGAGAGATTTTACTAAAGTCAAAAAGCTACCAATCTCACTGGAATTGACTGCCCTCATGCTTCGACTTATTGTAATTTTTGAATTTCTAATGCAAATAAATTGGCTCGAACAAATCACCGCACTAGTTTATTCGCTCAGTATGGTCTCAGAATTCCAGTGTACGTGCTAATTATACGGAACTCGGCGCACTGGCAATGCGGTGATCTAAAATATGCTTATTACACAATCTCAGGTCCGTGTAGCCTAAGGTGAGGTAATGAGGCTTTGTTTGAGACTAATCGTTTATTCTTTTGAAAACGTTTTCACTTGTGTTTGAATTCTGATATCTGATTGTTTAAACAGCATTTCCTCTAATAGCAGTAAATGCAGCTCAAGTATCAGTTGATATAATAGTGTGCTACTCTGGGTCACGTTCGTGCTAGAATGAACAATTAGTACTTCAGTACTGGTACACATTTTCCCATTGTGTCAACGGTCGTGACTGACTCCAAAGAAAAGGCTGCAAACACTACTCGCTTTGTTTATCAAATAGCCTTACATACATTTTATTATATTATGTATATTAAAAAATGTGACGTTACGTTTCAAAATAGCCAAAAAGGCAATTAGAGAAACTTGTTTTGGTATTAAGGATTTTAAGCTGTTTAACTTACAATATTTTTTGTATTTTATGTTAAGCTCAACGGATAGGCTAACAACGGTCCATTAAGTTATCTTTAATCCCGCTAAGGTCGGCAGCGCTCTTGGAGCACCTGTGACTTTGCTTGTGTTAATAGGCGACGGTATACAGCCTTAAGTGACCATAAGTGGATATTTAAAAACAGCAATACTAAGAAAATTAAAATTTTATTGTGGATTGAAGGAATTTTGTTTAAATTCATGTATAAATTAATTGTGCTTAGCCAATTTCGTTACAATTTTGCCAATCTTAAAATATGTACCTAACTATTCTTGATCGATCAAAATTAGTGCGATAGAATAAAATTATTTAAAAAATGAAAATTTATAAGTACTTCTGTGAATATCTTTCAAAATCACTTATTCAATTTGATATTTAGATAGATAATATAAAAACCAGAGATATATTAAAAGATAAAAACGTTCAAAAATTGGTGTTTTCAACATTTTGAAATACTAATAATGTCACAATTATTTTTGTTCCTTATAATTTTTTGATTTTTTTAATCTATTCACAGTCTCGAAACTTGGGAGTCCAGCGGCATGTGACAAAAACCGAGAGAAACATCGGCCTTAATGCCGTTGTTGGTGTTTAAGTATAATTTCACTGAACAATTACGTGCAGTGTTAAATTCCACCTCTAATCGGCGTCGACGCATTCGAGAAGTTTGCGAAATGCGGCTAATTCACATAATATGTCCTTTGGTTTGTCTGTTTATTCTTTACTTGGTTGACTATTTAATAATATTACCCAAGGTACAAACTCGTATATGCATAGTCGTCGTTGCGGTCATATTGCGAACTTTGAGGTTTGTATTGAGGTTACCGTCATGCGCTTAGACGGGCATTAACTTCGTACTTTGTTGACACCGTGGAATTTAAACCTATAGCTGATGTGAAAACGATACAACAGTGTGTTGTGTCGTCGTATTACATGTCTTGCAGTCGCTACAATCTTTACATAGCTCCACAGGAGAATAACGATTTTAAAATTAATCATTCCTTGTTATTGTATGTTCCCAACAGAATTATAAATAATTAAATCGCTTCTGCTTATGAATAAATGAACATTAATCCTTGAGGTATGGTTTTCCAGTAGACCGTGTCATGAGTCCGTTGAGTTCTTGAACATATACCGCACTAAAGTACATTGAACTTGCCGGCATCGATGAACACGCTCAAATACTTGATCGATAACATTTTAAGTTTTGTTAAGTAAGAATTTAATTTTAAATATTTATTATGTAATCTTAAGACATCTTCCTGTCCAAAATTCCAAAAACGAGGTCTCTAATTATTGACCTTGTTAAGATCAATGAGCTCTAGAGAGGGATACGTTCATGTTACTCTGTAAGACCTAAACAGGAATGGGTCTGGCCGAGAGCCGTAAAGAAACTAAAGTCACCGACATAACCCGGCGGATTAGTAAATTGAAGTGTAATGGCCGATGGGACCGGAAGGTTCTCAAGTGGAGACTATGGACCGGCAAGCGCAGCGTAGGACGTCCACTCACAAGATGCACTGGCGGGTGACCCTGGTTTGACGTTGGATCCAGTTTGCTTTTGACCGGTTCTACTGGAAAATTATATGAGAGACTTATGTCCGGCATAATGATGGTCATAATACTGATAATGCTTTTAATTATTTAAAAAAAAATTAAGTCTGTGAAGAGATTATACAACATCATACTTAAAAAAACTACAGAACCCAAACAGCCCAACAGGCTTGTACCAAAGGTAGGTCCTGACCCATATGCATACCATTTGGTTAGAGATGCCTATTCATTACTATGGCGATGCATAGTTAATCCAAACATTAAGAATTTTTGGGAAAAAAGTTATCACGAGAGTCATCAAAGGTCGCCGGATAAATTTCATGTTTGCCTCCTTTGTTAGGAGCTCGGAGTCGCGCGCTCGCGAGAACCGGTCGTGTTCACGCTTTAAACTTTTTGTCTCGCTCCTTCATCTTTCCGAGAACTGTCGTTGGAGAATATGCCGACTGTCCGATGCTCCGTTGTGGTTGTGGCCGACAGAGGTGTGAATATAATGAATGGTTTATAAAAGGCACCGCCTTTTGGCACACGCGCTGCGCACACATTAGTTAGGCCATTTGCAGATTAGAGAGTCGTTCATAGAGATTTTTTAAATTGATCGATAACGTCTCAGAAACGGTGTAGGTATAACGTGCTCCGTCTAAAATGCGGACTATCAAATGGATAGCTGTAAGCCACAATCTCTCGAACTTAAAATACTGACTCTACCTTCTGTCTATATAATATAAGAAGAAACAGCACTATTTGTAAAAAATGATCCACGTTTATTTTCAAACTCAATTGAAAAAATATCTCGAAATTATCGAAATGGAAATAGGCTCTGTTCACATAATTACAATTATACATAAATCGTCATCATCATCATTATTATCTCAACAGTAGGACGTACACCGCTGAACATAGGCCTTCACCATAATTTTTTAATAGGACCGGTCAGAAGCAGCCTGGGTCCACCGTAGACCCGCACTTAATTATTATTACAATAAAAAATTGCTATAAATAAAATAAATTATTTTAAAAATTAAGATTATGTAGAATTGTTTTTAAAAAAAAGAACACGTCACTCTGCTGTTCGTACGCTGGTAATGTCCAGGAGGACAATAATTTGTGTACTCAAACCAAATAGGTCAGAAGAAGACGACCGTAATTTTGTTTTATTTGTACTGTTAAATCTATTCTGAATTAACGAATATTTTCCAACATTTTTATTTTTATTCAACATTTTATAGCAATTGATAGAGCCTCGTTTGTTTTAAAAGTTGGAACACTTGTAACTAGTACTACTCGGCCGACAAGTTCTTTATTTCCGGCCTGGGCAGTAATGTACTATTATGCTATTCCTGCATATATGCACAGATTTTCACACCGAATGATTATCGCTAGGTCTAGGAAGGAACAAAAAATAAAAAAAAGTCTATATTGAAAATAAATTTTATCATTATTAAAATAATGGTCTGGGCACATAAATAAACATTAACGCAGGAAGCTCTCATCTTATGACTACATCTTCACTCATATGGGATACATTTTCAAAAAGTATTAAAGATTAAATAGTCATTGAATACAGTTTTGGAATATAGAAAATGAAGACCACTGAATACAAATGGATTTAATCAATCGTTTTAACTTTTTGTAATCTTATACGACGTGCGTTACGCATTTTTTATAAGCTGACTTCAGCAACCCAATTCATTAGTCACCGTGGACTTGTGAAGTTGTATTTTCGTTGCCACATCAATCACGATACGGTAATATTGTTAAATTTAATTAGACGAATCATAAATCTTGACTAGGAAGGCAGATTCTAATTTCAACGGTGCTCGTTCGTTTTGCTCTAACTACGTTATTAGTCTACACCTTGGAAATTTCTGATGAATTACATACTGAGAAATGTGGCGGTTAAAAATAGCTAAACTTCTAGATTTGTTGATTATTAGATGTTAGTTCTTTGCATGTATCTTCCATCTAAATGACGATATAAAAATAAATCCGCCTCCAGTTTCGCATTTTCCGGGGAATTTTTCCAATTGTTCTCTTCATAGAAACCTTCCTTCCCAATTGGGCCAGGGGTTCTCGAGTTTTTATTTATATAAATTTATATATGTATATTTAATTATTTATATAAATAATTCTATATCATATAATTTGAAATGTTATTTGAATTATATTATACAAATATATACAAAAATTTTAAATATTATTTTCAAATTTTCTGTCTTAAAAATCGTTATAAACCTTTTAATAATTTTAAGCTCCCTGAGCTTAAAAGAAAAGCTCATCGAGGTCTTACAAGGTTGCTTTTTGTACATATTAATAATATATATAATGTTTGTGACTTCATAGTCATCGAGATGTGAAAAAGTAGATATTACGACACCAGGTGAGCCATTGGGTCGATTCCAGTGATCCGATGTGGCATTGTGTTCTGCAGTGTTAGTTGACATGCGCACGACTGTAACACGATATCCGCTGTGCTTATTGCATTTTACTCACACTGATGCGATGTTTACATAACAATTATGCTATTTAGTAGCTGCTTAGTGATGGTAGTGACGGCAGGGCACACTGCATTTTTCATGCTTTTGTGTTTAGGTGAATGAGTAAGGAATCTGTCCCCTACTAATCTTATAATGAATCCTACTAAGATGTTCAATGCACTAGCAGCACTTATGGCTTTGATTATTTCAATAGACGACTATAGCCACCTACATTAAGTGGACCTTCACCTTGCTTGACACCTATCTTCGTTTCAGGTCTAACTTCTTATTTTCATGTAAAGAAAGCACTAGTCATTGATTATGCCAAAAATCTCAATGACTAAAGAACGACCACTACTATGATTATAAACACTCAATGATTAAGAATCAGAATGCCTACAAAGGTCAATAGATATTAAATTTGGGTTTGCTTACTTTCTAGGTAGGTATTGAAAATTGATCGAAAACAGGTGACATTTCACGATAATCCAAAGAATTTGATTTTTGAAAATTAATTTGGAAACGTTGGCTTTATTGTGAAATTTTATGTTAAACAAACAAATAAAACTGTTATTGCTTAAAAGAAAAACTATTTATCTAGGCTACTTTGTCTTGATCTTGGTTACTTGATAAAAAAAAACAACAACATGCATTCATGATGGCTGAATAATACAATTTTAAGGTTTAAAAAATTCAATTGGGTTTATTGAGTGCCAGTAGTTTAGCAATTGACGGTTACTTCTTAGTCAAATTCGCGATAAAAGTATATTGCAGCAGTGATATCTTTCATTTTAGTTACTGAGCTCATAACCATTTTTAATTACATCATGAAACTCGATTCTTTCCTTATTTTTCTGACTACGCTGTTGACAGGTCATCGGCACAAGCGTACTAATTACTCCGGACATTATGGCTTAAGCGAGGAATTTTGACCTAACCCGAGCTTCTTTCCGTTACTTTTTTATGTGCAACCAACAACCAACGTATAATCTCATTTTTATAGTTTCTTTGATGTTGAACTTTTTTTCTCTTTTTTTTGTAGATTACTAGGTACCAATTAGAGTACTGAATTTGATCTGCGGTTTTACGCGCCGTTTAATTTAAAATAAATCTGATTGTCTTAATAACAACGTTTCGGCTATTCTCGGCAATGCTCGGTTTTCGACGAGAAGACTGCACTTTGAATACTTCCCACGGCATCCAATTAAATGAAATTTAAAAAATAATAATTTTGGCTGTAAATAATTAAATAGATCACACTATTTTTTACCACACTATTTTTATATTTATACTTGTTTAAAAACGGTTACGGTTGCGGCGCGGCGTGCCTATGGGGCGCGCGCGCTACTTACTGGAGACTGCTTATATAAAATATATTTATATAAGCTTTTTTTTAAATAAAATTAGCCTAAATTACTCCTTATAACAGTTACTCCTATCTACCAAAGAAAGTCCCGTCAAAATAGGTCCTGCGGTTTCGGAGATAAGCCGGAACAAACAGACTAGATTTTTTTTTGTTATAAATGTATATAATATATATCTATATATGTGTGTGTACTTTGATTTACATTTAGTAAAAAGCCGTTATTTTCACATTGCATACAGACACTGAGGAGCTAGAGTCTTCCTCGAGGCTTCGTCAAAATGAAAAAAGGAAGCTTCAGAGATTAAATGACTATATATAAAAATGAATCCCTATTTCCCTTGGTCACGGCATCACGCGTGAACGGGTAGACCGATTTAAATTCGGTTTTCACTAATGGAAAGAGGGATAAACGGGGAATGTTCATATATATATAAAAATTGCACCCCGGGCGAAGCGGGGGGCGGGTCGCTAGTTAAATTATTATAACAGATACTAAAACATTATTGTCATATATAAGTTATTATTATAGGCATAATAGCATAGGCGCATCATTATTAGGATATAACTCGGACAAAAATTCAATTTAAATTCTTCTTTTATTTGGTTTAAATTTCCATTCTTAAAGTCAACAGGTAAACGTGTTCAAGAATAATTATGTTGAGCAGGTTTATACTGATTGTCTGAAACTGAGTTGGGAATATAAAAACCCTACAATACCTTTTGAAAAATGTATTGTTGAATTCCGAATTGAAGACGACGGACGACACCGTGTCTGCTGACAGATGTCAGCAGACACCTAAACAGCCTAAACAACCAATCTTTCCAGGAACGGTTTGAGGAACGCAATGGGCGCACATGTGTGTTTCTCGATATTTTTATACCTGGTTTATTCTGTGCGGACCCTTGAAGTTCTCTAGTTCGCTTTTGTCTGATTTCAGAGTAGGTTTGATTTCAAATAGAAATCGTTTAAGGTTTTTTGATCCGTGGTTTTTTGAAGTCATTGCTCTTGATTAATTGTCAGTTTCTTTGTCATTCTTGACACTCTTGACAGGAAGTTGCAGGTTTTGACCGTTTTCTACTATATTTTTGAACCATTGTTTGTTGTTGGGAACAAATTGAAATAAAACGTGTCACACGGTCACACGTAATCTTAACTTTAAAGAGCGTGGAAATTTACTCAACTTATTTTTGAAATAATCGAAGTGTATGAACATTAT
Source organism: Bembecia ichneumoniformis (assembly GCA_910589475.2). Taxonomy (NCBI): domain Eukaryota; kingdom Metazoa; phylum Arthropoda; class Insecta; order Lepidoptera; family Sesiidae; genus Bembecia; species Bembecia ichneumoniformis. The sequence continues at coordinate 11,547,906 of OU342536.1, read as the reverse complement.
TACTGAGAAATGTTATAGTTTCTCGACAGCAGCGTCAAAAAGACTCAACAGCAAAAAGACGTTAGTCAAATTCAATATTTATAATTCAATAAAAAAACCATCGGTTTTAATTAAGACCAGTATTTAACGCCATAAATTGCCTATTGCAACTTTTTCATTTAGCGACCTAATTTGGCTATGAGGTTAAAATAACTTTTACACTACGTAGGGACGACATAATAGATTGGGGAAAAAATTTCTTCGCATTTTATCTATATGAAAACTTAAGACATTTTTTTTTTCAAAGTTTGTTTACATTTAATTTTTTTATAATGTGCCATTTTATTCGATGACTTTTAGCCATCTTGTAGGCAGTGACATAATCCCGTCGTTGTAGAAATGTTAGTACTTCTGATCAAAAAAACGTGACAAGTAATTTTGGCAGTCCTCTCTTGATGTTAACCGGACACTACCTAAAGAATTCTGAAGAGACCGAAACAGGTGGAAATCTGAAGGTGCAAGGTCAGGGCTATATGGCGGATGCATTAACGCCTCCCAGCGAAACACTCTTAATTTTTGCTGAGTGGCTAAAAATGTCTAGCGTTGTCGTGACCAATCCCTTTCTATTGATCAATTCCAGCCGCTTTCTCTCAACTTCTTGTTTTCATCTCATCAGTTGTTGGCAGTAGAGATCCGAATCCATGGTTCTGCCAGGCGGTAAAAGCTCATAAGGAACAATACCCTTCCAATCCCACCATACACACAGCATCACCTCATTGTGAGTTAACCCGGGTTTTGTAGTGTAGCCAGTACCTCCTCATCAGAGGAGAGGCTGTTGTGCTCAGCAGCATGTATTTAATTTTAAACTTCCTTTAGTTTATTTGTCCACTTTCCTAATTTGCAGTTAAGTATGTAATATTCAAAGATTTTATTTAATCTTTGATACTATCTATACACATTTAAAACGTGGCCAATATTTTGCCTGAGGGTTCAAACTATCGCCGTGTCAAAGTTCATCAATGATTATTGAATGCTTTACCAGTGAAAGCGTCACATACAGTTACTTTGACATTTAACATAATCATAAGAATTAATATAGACTGGCTTTTATCTGCAATTTCGTCCATGGTCCTCGGGAACAGTACTTTTATATACTTTTCTGTACCTGACAACATGTATGCAAAATTGTGTGATGATCGGTTGAGTACGTAACAAATAAACACACTTTTATATTTACAATATTGAGTTGGAATTATTCCTAACTGTTAATTAGGATCATGTTAGTGGTTCAGCTAAAAAAAGACTTATTTCGCTATAGAGCTTGCAAATCTATTCACCCTTTGTCCATTCCCAGGTTCCGTTCCGCTTTCTTCAGAGGCTGTTTTTGTTACCGTGCTTCGAAATGTTGGAATAATCTTCCACCCCCGCTACGCGATCTTACATCTCTGGGATGCTTTAAAAAACGACTTCGCTCATCATTGATGGATCTGCAGAGAAACGCTTAGACGAGACAGTTTATGGCCGGTCCGGTCCATTTCTTGTACATTCTCGTGTGCTATTGTATATTTACAGTGACGTTGCCATATAGATAAATAGCTATTGAAAACCTTCAATAGTTTTTAAGAAAATCTGCAATAATTTCAGCCATGGATTGTAATCGTGTTATGAATTGTCCCGCGTAAATGTTTTTTTTTTTTTGTTTTCATTAACTCTCAAATGTTTGTCATTATACATATATGCTTTTGTCATTATATATGTTGATATACAGGATGTTAATATTTATACAGTACTGATTTTAAACTCACAGCAATTTTGTCTAGAGAATTATAGTGGAAAGTTTTCGGTTTAGACGCAGAGCAAGTATACAAATATGCTTGAGTGTATTCATTAAAATTGGCAGGTGTGAGTAAATATAATACGTGTTGGTGCCTTGCAGACGGCTCGGCGCTGCGCGGTCCTACGTACACGACAATCTTGGCAAGGCTCATGTACTAAGTGCACTTGTGTTCTCGCCGATCGCACTGATAAATGTCACCGCTTGTTTTATCACCTAATAATTGAGTTATAGGACGCCATATTTCTTTTAAATCGAAGTGATAAAATTTATGATAAAATGATCTTGTTATTCTGATTTTGAGAAATAAACGATTTAATTTGATTTGATCATTCACATGATTATGAGGAATCCTTAGTAGCCTCTCTTTGTAAGTTCTACCTAGAAGAATAATTATGCTCCGATAACATGTTTCAATTAATGCTTACTCTGATTTTATACTCATGTGGAATTCATACGCATTATTTGAATAAGTCCTTTGGAAAAAACTCAATTCTGAAACGTTTCCGCCTAACTACAATATGGACTTCCTCTCAGTGTTACATGGTGCCTTAGGCGACGACGGTAGCCATATAACCACTTACTTCCAAATGGAACATCGTCTGCTTATTACCCTTTCTAATAAAAAAAGATAAAAACAGTTATTTCGTTTTTTTCGTCTCTAATTTGCGTACCCATAAAAAAAAAACACATTGCAAAACTCAAAACTGGTTCGAAATTAAAGATGTGTGATATCAACATAGCGTCACATTAATTATGTAAATAGATTGAATTAATAAATGCGATGCGATTAACGAAGCGTATAAATGAGTTGGATCCGACGGAAGTTCTGTTTGCTTGTTCTGACATCATCCGTTCTCCGATCGCCAATCGTTGGATATATTGATGAGATAAATCATATTGGTGCAACGTGTCAATGTCGGTGCGAATAGGGGCATCTGTGAATTATATACACACTCTGTGTTTTTAGGTAGGTATGTGATGGCTTGACCAATATTTTAAGATTAACGGTATCTTTTATTATTTACTACACAAATCCTAAACCGATTTTACTTGAAATTACTGGTTTGAAATTTTTACGTAGACAATCGACATAGCCGTGGGATCTAACTTACCTATATACAATCTAAAAATTGAAGAAGGTATATTAAAGGATAGAATAATATTGCACACTATATGAACAAAAACGTAATAAACAACCACCACATACGAAGTGAATTCAAACATACATTCCACTAATAATTTAGAAGAATTCAATTATGGTCATATCTTCAACTTTGAGGCTGTTGACAATATTGTGTTAATTGTACAACATATTTTGGTAGTGGAAATATTTTATTTATATTTATACGTGTAACGTATAACGTTTAATTTGTCATAATCGTAATAACATTTATTGCACAAAGAGTAGATTGTTGATTGTCACAAAGTTTAATAGGAGTTTTCACATGTAAGAGTATATATAAAGACGTCGCCAATGCCAGGCTATTGTCAAGTGGAAAATCAACATAGGTGATGAGATATGCTTTGACGTAAGAGCGGACCGAAATGAAATGATCGACAGCCCGAGCGGCGATAGTAAACACGCGTAAGCATCGTTTCCAGACGGGGCCGGAAGTCGCGCTAGTGTGGGTGTACGCCCCACTAGATCGCCGCTACACTGTGCGCACGGAGAAGAGAAAATCATGAAGTCATGTCCAATAAGATGTTCAATGTTTAAAAAATTGTTACAAGTTTAGACGCCCGGTTAACAGGTGTTTAGTCTACCGCCATTCACACGTGATTCGTCCTCGCAGTTCATGACCATGTTCCATTGTTCGTGTTCTCAAGAAAATTCCTATTATGACATTGTCTTTTATCAGAGCTATTAACTCCATGTCCACGCTCTGTTTATCTACGTGGAAAAACTTATTTTAATTTCCTTATCGCCTCGTCTGATGTTTTGTTAAAATATACCCTCTCCTCTCTCTAGACTCTAGACTGTATGCAAATACGTTATATTTTAATGGAGTTGCAAAGGCTTTGAAAACCATTAAATTTTTCTTACTTCTCATTTTCGTTTCTAAACTACTGGAAAGAACGATAAACGCCGAAGGCTTGTGTGTATTGCATCCGTGCGAAGCCAGGGCGGGTTGCTAATCGGCATATAAATATGGAAAGCAAATAGACATGTTGAAACTGGTTGAAAAATTAAAAAGGTCACGCCACTCGGAACTAGTTTCTGAAGTCGATGACGTCCACGACGATCGTGACACCCGGAGTGAAGTTACCGGATGCCGCTGCCGGTCTACCTACCTACCTGTCGACTATAACGTTCGTTATCGGTTGAGCCGGTTTCGATACTTTCGGAAGTCAAAAACCCGTGTGAATTTCATTATATATGTTTGATACCGTAAGACGGCGTATGTACCTAAGTGATATTTTTAACTGACTTTTATTGAGCTCGGTAGTTTGTGGCCATGATTAAATGCTTTCCGGTAGAAGACGACGTAGACAAACTATAGCGAAGCTCGTGGTCGTCGCACAGTTGGGACCTGTTTGCCGGGTCCGTTACCGCGAACTCTCAATGGGGCCCCGTCAATGGACTACGTCTCCAATATTTGCATATTTCTCTTTGCATATTTTAATTCGTAAGTTGTGTTTAGTTCAACACCATTCATTTACTTATTCAACATTTGCTGTAATGTTGTATCGTTCGATTTAAATTTATTGCGACTTATTATATAAATAATTGAAAATAAACGTTCGTACGACGTTAAACGGTAAATAACTTTGGCTCATTGCGATTAGAGTCATGATATTACTTAATAATGCACTATTTGTTTTTAATGGCACTAATCAAGTTGCTCTTCAATTATTTTGTTTTGATGTTATAATCCATTGATCTGGTCGGATTTAAATTCATTTGAGACCGGAGACCGTATTTTAATATTTCGCCATAAAATTAATTTGGGCAGGCAGGTGTGAGACGAAATTTAATATTTATTATTATCAATAAAATGGATATTAATATTCATTTTTTTTAAACGTAAGTATTCGAATTTAGTTTGTGTCGTTTTGTAACATTTTCTTTTATGTAAGTATTTTATTGCAATGTTTTTGAAATAAATGTTATTCAAGCGTGAACACAAATTACCTGTGATAATTGCGTCTTAATTGATAATTGCATAAATTTTATCGCATTATTAAAATGTATAAATAATTATTAATAAATCTGTAAAACAATAATATTGCAATTTCAATTTCTTAAATAGTCAATTCTTTTGCATTTACCAACTAGTTCAGAATGCATATTCTGTGTCGAAGAACTGGCAAGAAACTTCATAATTATTCTTTTAACATCAATTTGATATCGATTATACCATAAAAAAATTATTCAGCCAACAGTCCCAGTAGCTCTATCATTGGAATAATCATCACACGACAGTTAGCCTTTAGTACATAATTTCTGTTTTACGACATTTTTAAATTTGTTAAATTTAAAAGATGATTTAATGTCACTTGATTATTCAAAGTGTTTTATAAATCAACTACTAAGTTGCGCAGAGATTATATATAAGATGTTTAAGAGGCGGTCACAGAGTATATCATGAGATTTAAGGTAAATCTAGTCTGTATAATGTAACACGCTTACGAGACACCAGCTCTTACCTATATTGCTCAAAGAGAATTAGTGAGTAGGTACACTTGATAGGCTTCCATCGCGCAATCGTTACGGCGTGAAAGCATAACAATGATCCAAAAGAAACTGGGGCTTCACTAGGTCGATTCTACTGGTTATTGTTGGAAATTGTTGGCCCTGTGCAAATTGCTTAACCCTGATATTATTTGTCCATTACACATAAATAAAATTCAGTGTCCTACCTTCGATCTCAGATCTGTCAATTCATCTGAGGTAATCTCCGAAATGGATAAACCGATTTTTGCCGGACTTTTATCGATAGATTGAGGACTATACAGAGAAAATCTAAACTAATTATCTGCTGTTCATTTTTAGAAGATTTTGCGTTAAATTTAAAACCTGCTCAGTGAATGTCTCCATTACCTCATTGAACTCATACTAAAATCATACTAATTAATAATAACAATAACTTTTAAATGGTCAACAAACAGGCTAAAGGTTGTCGAACAACCTTTACTTTAATAGGATAAAGTATAAGTTACCGATATGACCTGACGAATTAGTAAAGTAGCAATGGGAAGGAGACATAGTACGGAAAGGCTACGGCTGCTGATGGGGCCGGAAGATTCTCAAGTGGAAGCAACGGACCGGCAAGCGCAGTGTAGGACGTCCACCCAAAGTGAATAAAAAACCTGAAGAGGGCCACGGGTCGACGGTGGATCCGGGCTATTTCTAACCGGTCCTATTGAAAAATTATAGGGGAATCCTGTGTCCAGCAGTGAACATACTATGGGTGAGATTGTGATGATAAGGAATGCAACAGTACATTATCCGTCTTCACAGTGACTTTACAGTACACACAACAGAACATGTCATGCTGATATTTCATTGTAGCCGTTCAAAAGGTGTGATTACTGCTGCCAAACGGGCTGCCAGATAGAAATGGTACCGTTTAACGGAAAAATAAAATGGCATTATTTAAGAACATTAATGACTAGAGGATGTTTTGCTATCTGTATTCAAAATACGTTTGCATGCGAGTAGAATCTATTAAATAGGAAGAATGGGGAAAATTTATTTATTTATTTATTGTTAATAACATAACCGAGTGTACAAAAAAGTGAACTTATTTGTTATCAATCTACCAATTTAGCACTTTAAATACGAACAATAATGTTTACACCACTTTAAGTAGGTAGTGAGTAGCAGTGCATCACTCCATCCGTCTGGCAACATTGACCGCCCCTCTACAGAAAACCTGTGTTGTGTTTCGGCGAGTGAGGAAGGAATTCCAAAGCCTTTTGCAGCAGTTCCAGCAGCTATGACGTTGCTTAAGTATAAATAAGCGGTGGTAGTCATCTGTCATCAAGTGGACTTTTAGTCAATCAGTCCGCGCCTGCGAACTTTTATTTTATTATTGAAAGAATTTTTAAAATAGAATTTATGTATTGTCCTGTGTTAGTCTTGAATTGAACCCTTTTTTATTATTAATAAACTATAAATTTTATTGTAATCGCGTATTACAGCTAAAATACAATTTGATAAATGTATACTTTCGTGTTAACATTGATGCTCTTAAAAGGATATCTTTATTTTAGACAAAAACACTTTTTTAAAAATACACCAAATCTAGATGTTTGATGATCCATTCCGATTTGGCAATACCATATTAAATGCGAATTTTCTATGGCATCCCCTTAAGTCACACTGGCATCGTTAATTTTTATATGTTTTTATCTCATATTACCTATGGTAATATACCGCCCACCTCTGACCCGACACGCGACTCGCCAAATCGTAATCTGCCAATTGATAATATTAACAACGTCTAAAACCAATAAACTTTCCAATTTTTTTTTTTCCTATTTATAGATTTATAGTTTTATATGGTCCGGTGTTTGTTTAAGGCGTAGATTTTGCAAACGCGTGTCACATTTGCAATGATCACTTTAAATGTTGATAGGAAAATAAAGGGCGTAATAAAAATAAGAAAGTTATTAAAAATAAAAAAAGTGTGTATCAGCTCCGACTAGGGTTGCCAGGTGTCCGACTTTTTACAGTCGTGTCCGGCCAAATATATTACAAGTCCGGCCCGTCCGGCTTTTGTTAGGATTTGGTCAACGCCGCAGCGGCCAGAATCACACGGACATGCATTGTTGAACTAATAATTAAAATTTCTCGCCTTTCCATGATTACGCATACTCTGTGACGCTAGTATTACATGTATACTCTGTGAAGTTTCTGTGATGGAATATATTCTCTTTGATTCCGTGGTACAACGAGTGTTATAATGATTTCAATTTCTTTAAATTAATACTAAAGTAATCATGCATGATTCGCGATCTTACAAATTACTTTAAGAAAACAATATGTGTTACATAATAAAGAGTAGAACAAGTTTTAAAGTAATAAATGCACAAATAAAAAGAACTATTTCTTTTAAAAACCCCTGTGTCAGGCTTTTGTGGCAAAATGTCCGGCAAAATATGAGTCTGTGTCCGGATTTTCGATTTTGAGGCCTGGCAACCCTAGCTCCGACGCACGACTAAAGTTTACTCCTTTAAACGTATAAAATGAAATGTATAAAATTATGTTTTATTTATTACGTTTATTATTTAGTTTATTAGTTTAGATGTTTTATTTAGTTACATTCTGCATACTCAGATGTCACGTGTTTCAACAAAAGTTATGTTAGTTACGTTCGGTATACACAGATGTCACTACGTTTTATGAGTTAAATAGTTCATTTTCTTCGATGACAGATCATCAAACACCACGCTTACGAAGTTGCGGGCTCAGCTAGTGCTTAATATGATTTAATTCATTTAGGTATACTTAACGACATACTTTAGAACTACACGCTTAGTTATTAACGTAATTATAATTAATAGAATTATCAATCATTAAATAGAACTGATAATTATTACTCCACAAAAATTGTGTCTATGTGTGTTTATATAAATGTGTTTTCATTACCCATATATCCACAAAAAGGGGTTGTAGCTATTTGTCCGTCATTTATATAGAATTCACAATCTAAGATATGATTATGTATCATCCATCGATATAATAGCACCTTATAGTGAACTCGATTGCATAAAATTGCGGAGAGGCTGCAATAATACTTGAAACGGCCTTTTATTCCTTTTCATTGTAAACATCTCGATGCCACCCCCACGCCTTATCGCAATAATCATCAATTACATAGGTAATTGCTCGTCGAGCACCTAAGACTCGTATTTCTCAACAGTCTTGATCTGTTGGGGTGCGTGGGCGTGTTTGACCTCTCGCCACGCGTGGGCATCAACTTTCTACGGTAATCTGCCGATCGACCAGATTCAATGGATAGCGAGAATAACCCCCGGTTTCGTAACTTTTTCGCGTTGGCGTTCTACTTAGGTACTGTTAGAATATTATTCCTATTATAATGTTGTACACATAAATATACTATTTATATTTATTGTTGATAAATAAGGTAACTTATTACGATAACTTTATCATAATAAGGTATAATAACCTATATAGGATCATAATAAACTATTATATGAAGGACATTTAAAAAAAAAGTGTTTTATTTATAGTCGTATCGAACAGGACAATACTATAAAATTTTATTTTAGACGATTCGTACACTACTTACTATATAGCAATATATAATTTACTAGTATTACCACCCCGGTTTCGCAAGAATGCAATTTTTTTCTGCAAATTATTTAGACAAACTTTCCTCGTTTATTGTTGCCCAAATCCGTTAGGTGGTTTAGAAGAAGTTAGCGGAGAAACAGACAGAGACGGACGGCAAATCTATACATCCATATTAATTACTACTAATATATAAAGCTGAAGAGTTTGTTTGCTTGTTTGGTTGAACGAGCTAATCTCAGGAACTACTGGTTCGAATTGAAAAATTATTTTTGTGTTGAATAGTCCATTTATCGAGGAAGGCTACATAACATCACGCTACGATGAACAGTATTATACGTATATATAAGCAGTGTCCAGTACCGCGCAGTTCAAAAACTTAACATAAACAACGTCATAGGTGCTTCAAGTGCGCTGCAGAAGTTAATGGATTAGAAGGGGATAGGTAAATTGGTTCAATTATTCCTTTATTCACTCACCGAAATACAACAGCAGACGAGCTGTCTTCATTCATCTTCTGTAAGGAGGTCGGGTTGCCCAAATTTATGACAGCGAAAAGCACTGTGCCCTGCCGCTACTATTATCTGATACAGAGATTTTAAACCTCATTAATTTAAGCCATATACGATTACATAAATTAATTTTTAAAAAATGTGAAAACTGAAAACGCCACACGGACGCCATGTTTTTGTCGTTCGGGTAGTATCGGATGTTTCGTGCTATATCACATTACAGACCATTGAAGTGTGCTTTTGAGCTTTTTTGTTTGGACCGCTCCGTAGGCGTAGCGGATGGATATATTTTTAAGAAAATAATAAACCTGCGGTTTGTCTCGACTCCGCTCGCGGTTTCTAATCAGACCCATAAATGTTTTACGGTTTAAATTATTTATGGGAAAGATGGTGTAGAATATAAGAGTTAATTATTATAGTAATGGACGTGGTGTGTCGGTCGTTGATTTCATATTAATGCCGCCGCTGTGAGCGTTAATGACGCGGAAATCGCCTACGCGACGCGATTAAAAATTTCAAATGGAAACTTCTGAACGGTCAGCTATAAATACTCTTTTATTTACTTGTCGATGGGTTTTATTTTATGCAGTAGTCTGTTTCATGTTAATATTGCTTTTATGATCGGTCAAGTTGATGTTGACTTTCATGGTGTTCTGTAGAAGTACATACCTATATTTGGTACGTAGTATGTTGGTTGGTTAACGATTCCGTACGCAATATGTGTATATTTTTTATATATTTTATAAAGGATGGCCGGCAGAATGACGGACAACTTGATGGTAGTTGGTTACCGTCGGCTAAGAACACGAACAACACTAGGATGGAGAGGTGCTAAATGTTTTGTAAAAGAGTTTCGTAAATATTTACCCTAATTTAATGCCAAAAAAATTAGGCATTAGGGATTAATTTTTGAGAAAAGCAACTAAATGAAAACTACAATTTTTAATTCTGCTGTTATAAATGGAGAAAGTTTGTCAGTTTCATACTTTTAAACAAAAAGTGTTGAATGAATTTTAACAAATCTTTACAGTAATATAGTTTGTGGAGTAAAACATCCTCACATAGTATAAATTGAAGTCGCTCTCTGTCTGTCTGTCTGTTCTCTAACTCCTCCTAAACCATGCAACGGATTTTGACGTAGAGAAATGGAGAGAGCTTTAAACGAAGAAGGTTTTTATATACAACTAGCTGTGCCCGCGACTTCGTACTACGCGTGGTATTCGGCATAGCGCGTAACTTTTTTATTTGTACACCGATCATAAATGAAAACCGCATTCAAATTGGTTAAGCCGTTTCAGAGATTAGCGTGCACAAACGCACAGATAAACAAAAATTCTAAAAACTATGTTTTTGACCTTTGTAACATAAGTACAACATGTACAAATTGTTATTTTGAAAAAATATTTAATGTACAGACACGGCTCGTTTACGATTTTATTATATGTATAGATTTGCAGAAAAAAATTGCACCCGTACAAAGCCTAGAGCTTGTCGCTAGTAGGCAATAATTGAAGATATGTGATTGAAATCGCAGGCATGTTAGTAACACATAATATACAGTAACAAGGAAGAGGAATGAAAAAAGTAATAAACATCGTTTATTCTCCCATTTGTTTAGGTGAATGTGGAATAACATCGCGTCGGTGTAGATCGGTCAAAGGTTCGATTCCGCCCACTCGGATTGCGAGATCACACCCAGCGAATACAGAACATGTCGTTAGTCAATATTAATGGTGGACCATGTCGAATCTGACCGTCCCCACGCTGGTATATCGTTACTAGATTATGTTAAAATACCATTATAACGTTATTATGAAATTTATAATATTATGGAAATTAGAAGCGATTTGTAGTTTATAGAAATGCACATAGTCTAAATATATATTTGTTACATTTAAAAATAGTTAGTTGTACACTCGTATATATTACCTCAACTAAAATTAATTAAAATTTTAACTTAAATTTCAATAAACATATTTTGTGTCATTTGAGCACATTTTTGTAATAAATGTTTTTTTTATTTTTATTTTTATTTCCTAGTAAATTGGGGAAATTTACCATATAAAATTAATTTTATTGATCTATTTATACAATGAAAATTATTTTAATTAATATCTAGCTAATTAATAACTTCATTTTATTTACTCATTGACTTCATTTAACTTTTAATACTATTTACTTTTCAAATCCTCTTTGGAATCATTTAACAAAATGGTTACTATTACCATTACCTCAGAGATATACTCTTTTTAATAAATCTGTGCATTACCTATGTTACTTTAATAAGTTTTATTTTTATACTGCTGTAAGAAGTTGCGCATAATGTATCAAAGTATCTTAAACCATTAAAAAGAAACCGGGTTCTCACTGTCACGAGAACGAGAAGACGTAACAGCTTTTTAGTCAATATAGCCGAATGTAGTTGGTGCCGTGTTTGATTAATTGCGAACGGCCGGTATGAATTTATGAGCATTTAGCATCGCGTCGTGTACGCCGGACGGTACAGTCCACCGAAGGATCGGACAAAGAAATTTTAATTCTATCGTTTAGATCGTAAGGTTTAATTTCATTGTTTACGTTATGTCGGTAACTTTTACAATAACTCATATCCCGCAAGGCCTTACTGTGGGTTCAAGCGGAGCCACTTTCACGTACATACATAGTTGTGATCTCAGATCAGACAAACAGACCTTGTTTGTCTGATCTGAGGTTGTGATGGAACTCGTAATGATCATGAATTATGTCGCTAGGATTCTAATATTATTTTTTTTTTCAAGCAACTGTAGGGCTGAATAATAAAAAAAGATAATGAAATTAATTAAAAACTGTTTTTTAATTCTATTTACAAACATTTGAGTGATTTTAAAACATTAGATTAAAATATCGACTTGAAAAAGAAAATACTGTCACAGTAGGACCGAATAAATTTCAGTCTCTTATAATAGTAAATTTTTTGCATTTGTTGTCAGTTGGTAATGCATATTTTAGGAACTGGCAGGGAATCTCATAGTTGCTCATACATCAATTTTATATAACCAATATACAATAAATTCACTCCCAAGTAGCCCTGTTATTCAAATAATCATGTACGTTATGATCATGTTATTGTAGATTTTATTAATTACGAAAGAGACTTCTAATAAAATTCATTTGGAGAATGAAAGAAGATCCATTAACTGCGCTCTAAGAAGAGGACCTATAGAAACTATAATAAGGTATCCCATAATAATATGTACTGTTTCTTTTTTTGACCTCGACGTGTTCCACCCACTAAGAAATACTAGTAAAAGATTTGGACAATGATAAAGAAAAATACTTTAATTATAGTTGCTCGCTGCATTTATCTTATTTTATCGAGGACTATTTCTAATTGGGAAAAAGGGTTTTCCTCATCAATAAAAAAGGATGCAGACTATTTATCTGCCTGCAGCTATCATATATACATTTTAAAATTGCTTTCTTTATGACGTTTATCGCCTGTGTTGATTGCGTGACTTGTGTTACTGCAAACGAAGCATTATTGTTTGAAAGCCCCAAAGTGTTACTAGTTCGCCTACGTGCTATTAGTTTTTGTCTCACAATTAATACACGATTTGTGTGCTGTCAATCATTGCATTCAGCTCCAAATATTCGACATTTATTATTTCAACTGACATTACTCTCTGTAAAGCTTCAAAAGCATTATCGCCCACCAGTACTTACGTTGCCACAAGAGCTTTATCGTATCGCCTATTATTGAAGTGATATCTTTTATTTGTACATTTTCTAATCTCTGCATTCAGTGACGGATCATTAATGACACCTATGCAAATGCATTTAAGGTGTGTCTTAGAAATTCTCTCTAATCTTCAATGTTTCACTTAATACCTTTTGCTAATTTGTCGCGTTTGTACGCAATTGAATATGACTAACTATAAATAGTAAATTTATAGTACATCTCTTCTATAATTTTTATATTTTCTTTAACGTCTTGTTTCTAAAAGTGTCTTCTAAAATACAGCAATTTCTAAGTCTTCTATGTATGTTCTCAAGAACATTCATAGGAAGGAATGTTTTATTTAAAAGTAATGCATGGTTGTAATTTTTGTTAGAAAATTAGGATAATTAAAAAATAGAAAATATAGGTACATGTGGACATGACTTATTATCATAACATGTGGGAAATCTGGGATGGTTATATAAATAACGTAATGTGGTTATATCTATGTCTTAACAGCTCAATTTTTTCAATGTGATCTTTTACATATATCCACATTTGGAGATTAGATGAATTAAGAATTTATTGCCAAAACTAAAAGAACTACTAATTCCATCTGGATATACATTTAGTTAATACAAAAAAAAAAAGAATAAATTTTTTTGAGAGCATAAGTTAAATACAAGCAAATGCCCCTAAGATGTCCAATTTATCAAGTTCTCTTTGTAATATTTTGTGGTACCTCCGCATCTCACTCAAATAAATTACTTTATTCAAATTTTAATATAAAAATTTAGCTCTTCTCTTATGCTTGACCTTAATGCATTCTCGGTATCTCGACGTTACTGTCGCTAATTTTAACACAAAATGTTAAGGTACATACTTTAAAACATTGTCTGATTAGCAAATAATCGCGGTTAGTTAGAAATCCAACACGTCGTCGTGGTATCTGCAACAAGTGTTCGATCGAATCAATTATGTATCCTTCACTCGACATTTTATCGATGGATTAGATATCATTGTCTGAAATTGTATTTTAACTGCGTAGTATATGAATATTATTTTCTTATATTTCATCCGGTTACGTTAATTGTTAATTAAAAGTTGATTTTTCATTGCTTTTGTGCTGTAAGATGATGTTTGTTGGATCACTTGAGTCACAATTTAGACTATTCTAGACTAATATAACCTTTTAAGAATTTGCTAGAATCTGTTGTGACCTGATTATTATATGTTCCATAATATTTATATCTAAGTTGAGTTTAAGTTAATTAAATTTTAAGTTGAGTTTTAATGTGAACAGTAATTTTTATGTAAAGGTTGGTTAGGCAGGCTGACGGTCAATTGATGAGAAGTCGCTACCGTCGCGTTATTAACACAAGTAAAGTCATAGGTTCTGCAAGTGCGTTGCCGACCTTAATAGGGGATTAGGAGGGAAATAGAAAACACAGTTACCGAAACAATAAAGCACACATGCAGGTATTTCACGGTGGTCTTATGTAAGGGGGTGGTTACTGCCGCCAGGCGGGCTGCCCCCTTATATTTTTTTCTTGAACATTATCCTATTATATTTTCTTTGTATGACACAAGGTCGATCTCTTCACTATTCCGCATGTCATTTTTCAAACAACATTCAGTTTTTTTATCAGCTAGTGAGATATGGTGACAGATGATAACACTTCTCAACAACACAACACCTAGATACGGCCGCGCCCCTGCAATTAAGATTATCGCTCCACGATTAAGAGATTACATTCGACCTCAATTGCGTACTCATGTTTTGGTTTCTAATTATAAGTGGAATATTTTCGATGCTACCGGTATTCGTCGCTTAACGAAACGATATGATTTATTGTATTGCGTCGTATTTGGACGACAAACTTCAAAACTGCACTAAGCGATAGAATTCTAATTGTACCTATGTGTATATTGGCACTGACTATGTAATCGATCACACATTGAACTGGGTTCATTCATTACAGATAGCTGTGGACGACTACTTTGTTTTCGATGAGTTTGAAATAGAACGCGGTATCGAAACGTTTTAATATTCAAATGCAATGAACCCTTGCCCTCGACTTGCACAATCGCCCAAAAAAATAATCGAGGGCCCTGGCTCTGGTTATTCATTATATTTTTACTAGCCGTGTCAGACCAATGAATTATTTAACATACAAATTCTGGAAATTATCTACTAAATATATACTTGTTCTTATAAAATAAAGGAGATATTATTCGCCGCATAGATTCTTGAATACAACATCTTAATTAATATTATATACGTGAAAGGGAGTTTCTTATGCTTTAACCCCATAATTACTCAGCTGATCAAATTGTACATACACGTTCTTAGGAGTACAGAAAAAAACATAGCGTACTTTTAATCCAGGAAAAAGTACTGATCCCGAGGGACGCAAAGAGGTCGCGGACGAAAGCTATTTGGTGTAGGTATATTTTGCAAAATTTAATATAATTTAAGTGTAATGACAGGAAATATCATTAAATTAATTATGTGCCTACCAACATCAACGTACAATTGTAAGCTTTCCCTCAGAAAGGGTAGTGCAAAAGGCCAGGAGAAATTGCACGGTTGAATTGTAAACTTTTCGCGGGACCCTAATAACGTTAGCGAAGCAAGTGATCAATCACACTGATGACTCTCGGAGAGTATATTAACCACAAATTGCGTGGAAACATGAATATGCAAGTAAAATCGAGCGAGATGTTAATATGGTAGCCTGGGCGGGGACACAGTGTCTTGATTGTGTGACAATTAATTCGGAGTCATAAGCGGGTACCTGTTCTACCATACAGTCCAGTTATGCTGATTAGTGAGCAGTAAGTACAGCAGTTTCAAAGAAATACTAATAATATTAAAATAAGTTAATGACGACAAAGTCAAATTTTAGGATTGGCATGACAAAACATCGTGTTAGTCTTATTTAGAATAGGATTTCTGTTTTAATCAATTTTTTTATTGGTTCAGATATAATATAATAACAGCGTTATTCAAGTAAGTACAGAGGCTTATAAGCTTATAGTTTAATTTTTAACAAGTTATTTTAATTCTGCATCAACAACCTCGTCTGTGTGCGTCTCTTTTGAGAAAGGCCTCCTTTCAGTGTAACCATATGTTTTTGTCACGTGCTTCGTTCACGTGCTTCCCGCCATAGCTTTGATTTCATTAACCCACCTTTTGTAAGGACTATCTCGTTTACTTTCGTAAAAAAATTTAAACTTTTTTGTTTTCCTCTCATTGAATTTTTGTATTTGATCATCCATTTACATTTAAGCTTTCTGATAGTAGTTATTATGTGTTTCATAATGTACGTAGTAATAGCAGTTCGATTACTAGTTTGTGCGCCATTGTCCCATTATTTGTTCCTAAAACTCTTTCAGAAACCCAACTGTAATATTTGGATGGTGTATTGGTCATAAAAAACTAATGGACCCCTTGACACGGGTAAATCCAATAATATGATACGCCCGTTTTTTTTTCTACGTTTCTCACTCAAGCTAGAAAAATAAAGTGTTCATTTAAACTTTTAACATAACAAAAATATTTTACCAATTACAATATGTACAAAGAAATAAAATGAATGTCTTTGATTTCCAAATAAAGGCAAGTCAAGCTAGGAGCGGGTTGACTATGTGTGGAGTATGCAGTTTGAGCCTATCATTTAACACAAACATAGAGCAGCGAACCGCTCTGTATGGTCAGAGCGCTGTAAAATAATTATAAAAACATCTATGTATACACAGAGACCATATACGTGCGGCGCCATGTCTATGAAGGTATTATGAAATACAAGGGAATGTTCTTTTACTTTACTGTCTCTTAGTTATTTTTATGTTACAAACGCTTAAAGGATACCATTGATCAAAAAATATATGTCTGTCCGTTTGTCCGAGGCGTTTTTACCCGACATGTTAATGATACTTTCAATACGAGCATTTCCAGAAAACGGCGGAAAATTTTAAAATACTAAACCTTAATTTGTTTAAATATGCAAAATAAACACAATTTTTGACACAATACATGGGTAGACGAGTCTAAAAAGCCCGGGACACAATTTTTTCAATATGGCCGCCAAATTTTTGCGATGCGATTCTTCATTTGCCTATATAACTCGGGTTTGTATTTTCGTATTAACCTATATTGTTAGTGATTATTAGGATTCCAAGTTGTTTAGCAAAATCTCTCAAAAAATAATAATTTTAATAAATTATAATAATATTAATAATAAAATTTTAATAAAGTTACCAATATTTCTGGTATTATGTACCCAAATGGTAATGTCAAATATACCATTGGAAAGCGCGTTTTCTCCTGTATAATAATCACTAAAAATATAGAATTGAATCACAAAAATTAAGCGGCCATATTGATTACGTCATCAACGCCTCTATATGGCTATAAAAAAATTGTGTACCGGGCTTTTTAGACTCGTCTGCCCATGTACTATCTGAATCCAATGCCAGATCTGATTGCTTGATTGCCAGATCTGAAAATTTTTTCAGCTACCTAACCCCGCCAGCTAATATTTAATTTACATACGATCATCAACATCATCATCTCAGCCGTAGGACGTCCACCGCTGGACACAGGTCTCCCCCCTAATTTAATTACTATCATTTACTTTGAAATTTAATTGTAATTAATTATGTCACAAACATATGAATGAGTTATTTGCTAACCTCAAAAGTGTGGAAAATCAACAAATTACTTCAGAGTTAAACAAAAAGATGGGAGTTCCACCCTTTGGAATAGGTATGTCCATCGGAATCAATGATCGTAGTAAACTTATGGGAATATAGTCAAGCTACAATAGTGTGTAGCAATACAATCAAGCTCACAATAAGATAGGCATCATAAAATAATGAAGTCGTACCTACTTACGGTGTTCTTTTCTGATTACGCTAAGCCGTTAATATATCAGTTTGGTAGTTAGTGAGTAATCGCAGATTAGTTTGTAATGTATTTTTAGCTCGTGCTATTTGTCACGTACAACACGAATGTTCATTGTAATTTTCAATTATCTCCATACTAATGATTAATTGGAGCAAGGATTCCAAGATTAAAATGTATAAGCAACCATTGTATCTCATTTTTTATGAAAGTATTGACACGCAGACTGACAGTCCACTTTGATGGTAGGTGGCTACCGTCCCCTATTAACAGAAGCAAGATGTATGTTGCATAAGCAAAAGTATGCTCTGGCTGGCATCCTTTACTCACTTACCGAAACATAACAGCCCACATATTCTGGAAGGGCGTGGTCATTATCGCAGTGTGTCTTGCTGTAAAATGCTTACAACCAATCCTTGAATCCTTCTGTTTTCAGTCCATTTGACACCTCACCTTTAAAGGCAAGGTAGGCTCTATTTTACTCGGCTTTTATTTTATAACTAGCGTTCCGCCCCCGGCTTCGCCCGGGATGCAATTTTTATATATATGAACATTCCCCATTTATCCCTCTTTCCATTAGTCAAAACCGAATTAAAATCGGTCTACCCGTTCACGCTTGATGCCGTGACCAAGGGAAATAGGGATTCATTTTTATATATATAGGATCATAGATAAAATACTACTTAACCAGTATAGATGGTCAACCTCCATATAACGATCTGAAGCCAATTTCATATTGGGATTTCCACTCCCTAGATGTCACTAATAGTCTCGAATTTAACATTAATGTGTATTTTGTTAAAAATTATAACCAACAAATTCAATCACGCAGTTATAGTTCCTTATTATCGTGGTAATAACTAGAGGGCGACGTTGCTGGACTTGCTGGGAGTACTTTTATGTATGATATTGTTCCATTTCATGCATATTTTAATGAAAATGATAGAAAAATTTTATTTAGATATTTAATATTATTATATCAGAAAACATTATGTTATTAATTTGTTTTACAATTATAATGCATAATGACCATAGTACAAAAATAACAAATTAAAATGTGTGAGTTATCATTTTTTTCTTCGTAACACAATCGACAAAAACTGGTTAATTTTTATCTATGTTACTAACTGAACCTGGCCACGCTTTGCCGTAAGCTCATTTTTATTTTCGTTTCCGCTGAAACTTCGGAATAAAAAGTATGTATAACATCGATGATATATAAACACTCTTGTGATAAAATGCATCGCTGTGTAAAAAAATTAAGTTAATCCATAGCCCAGTTTTTCAGCTTTCTGAACACAAACATACGTAGGTACCTAAGCAAAATTATATCTAAGTATGTAAAGATTATGAATACAAATAACACAAAACATAATTAATAATTATCGATTGACAAGACGGCCCTTTTTTATCGTTGTTCGTGCCCACTTCTTTTATATTTTAAATAAATTTTAGTAGTGCCATCTCTTGTACATGAGAATTGACTGAAGGGTCGACTGCAGCGACTCTAGCGGATTTTTAATGACAACAAATAAGCGACAAACTACACAGGCGGCATCTAGATATAAGCGAAATTGGATAGGGTACGGATTCAATGTACGTGAGTGACCATCTATACTGGTTAAGTAGTATTTTATCTATGATAGGATATATTATGTAGATTATTAAACTTGCTGATAGTGAAAATAAACACTCAAGTTTTTCTCACGTCAGGTGCTCCGATAAAGTTCATATGCAGACAAAATATGAACAGATAAATATCGATTTGTTGTATGTCAATAATTCAATGACCTGACCGGCACTCACACGATTGGACAGCGCGTTCGGTAATCGACGCTGTTATTGATATTACAATTTAATCGCTTCATTTATACGTAAATTAAAGTTTAAAATCGAATTTTGCATATTGAAAGTTGCAGGTGTTGGACAGACATAAACTCTCATTAAACTCGATTGGTTGTTTCTAATGAAATATTGCTGCATTCTGGCTTAGGTACTAGTTTCTAAATCTGTATTTATTACTTTTTATATTTACATAAAGTAGAAAAAGGATTTTTAGCCCTGTGAGGCAATAACTCGCCTGTTACGATTCCTGCTTGGGCCTGCATCTATGTATTTTTGTTTATTTCACGTTAGGATTAATAAATTAAGAACATATACTGTAATGATGTACGATGCTTGTTCTAGAAGACTAGCAATCTCGAAGCTTGGGGCTTATAATATTATCCCATACCTCCTCAATTAGAGGATAAATCTGTGCCCCAGCATCGGAACGTGATATATGTACATCTGTATAGGCTGATACAGATATAAATATTTACTTCACTTTTATAGGCTTACCTTTACATGGCAATAAGGTGAAACTTATGAGATTGCTTTAAAGCTACCGACAAGTTTATAAACAACTTTGTATTTTATACTTTCCAACGCAAAATTATTTCAGTCAAACCTAATTAACTATGGGTAAGTGGAAATATAATCAACTGGCCGTGCCCCGCGGTTTCATCCGCCTCGGCTTCTAAGAGTCATAACGTTATGATAAATACGATAATAAGACGTTCAAGATAATATAACGTCTATTAAAAATATACCAAACGAAACGCCCGTATTAGGGAACATAACCTGCACAAGATTAAGGGTGTGTAAAAACTATTACGTAACCTACGTTTAACCTGATACTCCTTAATCCTCGAAACAAAAAAAATAGTGTCGGGATCTGGTTTTGTAAGGGCCCAAAAGATGTGGGGCGGCGCGCGCGGGGATGCGGGCACCTCCGAGACGCGCCACTCTGCCGCCGAATAAATTATGTTCTTTGGTCCCTTTTCCACCGTCCCGCGCGCCCGTGCTCGCCCCTAGGAACCTTATCGATCGGGTCGGATAATCCGAGAGGTCGCTAGATCGTCGGCGCCTGCGCGCTCTATGCGATGATGACCTTTAGCCCCGGCAGAACATGATCAGAATGAAATGCCATTTGCAACAGTCACGACGAAATTGTTCGCGAGATAAACAGGGGCGAAACGTGTGCGTACCGTACATTAGTTTATCAAAATTCGTGCTTCGTATCGCTCTCTAACGTTTGGAGCATGAACACTTTTTTCACGATACTTATCTCTTCAATGGCCGACAGAACGGCGAACAGTTTATCCATATCTACAACACGAGCGAGGAGCAAAGTTTTACATCGTTGTGATCGTGATCAATCACCCTTTTATGTGTACTCTGTATCTACGCAACAAATCGATCATGAATACCAACGTGTTATATTCATTCTATACTGAGGTAAAACAGTTTCGGCGTATAGAAATGCTAGGATCTTGATGATCACCGCTTTGTCTATTATGACTCTAA
Organism: Bembecia ichneumoniformis; assembly: GCA_910589475.2. Classification (NCBI taxonomy): domain Eukaryota; kingdom Metazoa; phylum Arthropoda; class Insecta; order Lepidoptera; family Sesiidae; genus Bembecia; species Bembecia ichneumoniformis. The sequence goes on along the minus strand of OU342536.1, from coordinate 11,526,363 downwards.
TGAGCTTCTGATCAGTTCTTGTAATGCCACCTAAGGCATTTTTCACGCGAACAAGTTGGTATAATCGCAGTATTCAGTTGCCTTTTTTGTCCTTGCAATAGGGAAATCAACCTCCCTTAACGATATGCTACAATACGTTATATTGGTTGTTAAAGAAGTTGTCAAATTAAAATATTTTAGGCAGAGTTGATGTTGTTGATTCTCATTTACATTGGGTAGTTTGCAAAAATAATAGCTTTTGGCATGTACATGTTGCTACATCTTCCGTGCACAAGATAAAATACAGATAACATTCCCAACAAATTACCTACTATTACGACACGATTGGACTACAAATAGATAGTTGTACTCCAATCGTGATCCATATAATTCTAATAATTTCAATTATTTGCAAATTGAACCCGGACGAGACCCAAAGACAATAGTGTTCTACGCCTTGTAATCGAAATTTATTGTTTCCAATTTGCATTCGATTTGGCAATCGTCGCGTATATCTTCGCTTTTATATCCAGCGTTTGCGTACTCAATTGCAGAGGCATCCTTGAGATGCATTAAAGCTACCAGTTGATCGGTAAACCGTTATTCATTGCGGCAATTGAACGTAGTTCCGAGTAGGTACCTATCGCTACACATGGCGAGTAAGTAGGTAATGACGCGAAGCGCCCGTGAGCCACGATAAGGCAGTTTCGTGACCGAATTCGTCGCACACTCTCATAATAAGCTAACTTTGACTATGTCTATATCCGTACGTGCTTTTTTTGTAATAAGGAGAAAGCTGACGATCACCTTGATGGTAGACAACCATCGTTAGAAGACTTTAGAAGACACACAACATCATGAGTGATTTACGATCTTCGGAAGTTTACCATGTTTTAACGAAATGATAACAGCTCAGCGAGCTGGGAGATGTAGATAAGACAATATAGAACTTATAATGTTGCTTTATTCATTGAAGTGCTTGAAAATAGCTGGTAGAAAGAAATCCAAAAGTTTGTGTCCAATGTCCATCTCACAATAGTACCTACTGAGTCTTAGAAACGTAAATTAACTTATTTACTTCAACCTTAAAGATAAAAAAGCAATGTTTTGTTTGTTATAAGTTGTACATATTATGTGAATTAGCAGAGTCTGTGTATTTTTGTCCGAAAGAATTAAAGAAAATTTTGTGTCCGTTATCGTTTAAACATTTGTGAGAGTTCTTTCATTAATCCAAAAATGATATCACTTTATATTTTTTTATTTATCTTATGAACGGGAACTTCCTTTTGTTCCTTGTTTTGTACAATTGCCTTACATTATGCGAACCGTAGCCTAGCTATCGATTAGATATCCGTGTCACTTTACTATTTATAATGTTGTAAGTGTATCATGAAAACAGTTGTTTTATCAGTAGAGCGGGCGTCAATGAATCGCGTATGCTTCGGATCACTGACGCCTGACATGGATTGCGGTTCGTTGCTCGTCATCTTATCTTGGACGGAGCCATGTGGAGGCTGTGCAGCGGTGCATACATAGTGCACGGGGCGCGGGCGGAGGAGGGGAGCGGACGGAGTGCAAGCTCGACCCGCCCGCCGCGCTGCCCGTCGGTCGGTAGGCCGTCATTCGCGAAGTGCACACCGCACCGTGTGCTCGCGTTCCGTGTGACGTACCAGTCTCGAACTCGTTCCATCCGCCTCGGCTGTGACCGTCTCCCGTGAGACGGCGTGTGTTGTGTTGTGACTGTCCACATATAATCTCGGTGGTGTAAAAATAAAGCCCGCGACAGACGGCGGCGTCGGCGTTCCAGGTTATATTTAAATGATAGCGCGGACGCAGGACCGGGCTCTCAGCGAATCGCCGACGACATGAGACTAAGTACGTGCGACACCTAGACTAAGTCGTAAATCTCTGTCCGCGACGTTACGCCCACCGACGGGACAAGGATACAATACCGGTACAAACGCGGGCTCTACAGGTGTCCTAACCCAAGCTGGTTCACGATCTATCTCTTGGAGCTTTTACATAATGCACTTTAGTAACATAAGAATCGCTCGTTTGTATGGTCGCATTGTCTGCAGAGAAACGAGTGCTTTTGTCGTGATTGAGTTTCCGTTTTTGAGCGGATTTGTATATTGAAAGGATGTGTAGGTTGAATTATTCAACGTTTCCTGTCTTTGTACGTATTTAATTTGTATGTTCCCATTCCAGTGCGTTATGCAAAGATGTGTACCTATTCACTCCTGTTTATGAGATTTCTCTCTATTGCACTTATTATTCAGGTGTTATTTAGAGATCTCATCAGAATCAATCTATCGGAATCCTCCGAGAAAATAATGCAGAGGCGAATCTTGAGTGAGGTTTGTTTTTAATTAAATTTCTTGTGCTTGAAAGTTAGTTGATTTTTAAAAATCTTTTCATTTTAGCAGAGATGTTCACGGAATTTTGGCTGTTAAGTACTTTGATATAATTTTAATTTCTTTTGTGGGATAACATGGATGTCCTTTATTTCAACAATAGTAGGCATTCACAACAGTTCGATTGGATTGGAAGGAAGAATCAAAATAAACCGTCTTTATTTTTAACTAATTGTTTCCAGCAGCTTCGATCGCCTTAAATCTGGATTCCCGTAGTCGTTCAGCTCCCCGAGTGGCCTGCTTTAAAGATTCAGCAGTATTCTGCTATCTACGTAGTATTCTGGTGAATTTTTTTTAGAATCGATGGTTAGTTTCAGAGATTACATGATCTACACCTATTAGCTTTTTCCTCGACCTAATATATGAAACGATTAATTTAATGTAAATTTTCTTTTTCCACATATTGTACCGATTTCGATTTATGTTTAGACCCGCTAACCAGGGTCTAAACATAAATTTCCAAACATATTAATATCAAAAGACTATGTAATTATAGTATCAAGAGTATCGAAAATGATATAAACGAAATATCAAACTTAAGTTTAGTAATATCATTTGGTGACATTTTTTATAAAACTTACCGAGGCTAAGGAAATGGCTGACTGAAACCAATCCTAAATCCATTTTGTATAGGCTCCAAGCTGCTATGAAGAATTTGTTAAATACAGAGATAATATTATTTTATTACAATTCTGTATCTATACCACAATTGCACCAAGAAATGTACAAAATGAACCTTTTAAACAAGGTCGTATTCTATATTATAAGATATCTTCTTTATTTATGAACGACTTATTATCGGAAATAATATATAATATACAATTGAGCTTATTGTGTTGAATCTACCTGTGGGCAATTGGGACTCTGTCATCTCTTTGTAAACTTCTGCTTGAATCGCAGAAAAGGGTCGCAGGGTGTCTCCGTTAGGTACCTGTTCCAAGTTGTATTGTTATATCGACAACTGCCGGAGAGATTCGTTCGAACGTTTTCAGGCAGACAATAATAAATAGGTATCAAAAAGTCTTTGTTAGATTACGTGCATACATATTCTTTGAATAAAATGTAGTTGATACTTTTTTGCAAATCAAATTGTTCAAGTAAAAACTTCTGATACTCACCCAAGATTTTTTTAATAGTCTTATCGAAACTTAATTCGGGCGCAAAAACTATTTAACAGATGCAATTATTTCGCTAAAGAATACCCAATTGTTGATTCTATACAATGTTAGCTCAAGTAGCTGAACTGAAATACATCCGGGAATGGAAAAGAATAATTGTAATGCAAAGTCAACGACACGGAACATTGATTCGAACCATTGAACCATCCTGTGGTCAGTCTCAGGTAATAAGTCCACGTAATTGACGTCGACGCGCTCTTTTTAATTTGTTTATTAATTTTAAAAAGAGAATAGCATCCAGGCAGACAATGCATTTGCGTAATTATTTATCCATTTATTCCCTCGGATTTTTATGTAATAATTGCATTTGATAACAAATTGTCATAGTTTTTACAGTATTATTTGTTTATTGAGGCAAAAAAAAATATCAAAATTATTGAGGCCTCGCTTCGCTGCGACTTTCGGGTGATGCGCTCGCGTTACTGGACACTGCTTGTATATAATAATTTTATTTCCAAAAATAAAAGTAGCCTAAGTTACTCCTTATAACATCAGCTATCTGCCAGTGGAAGTTCCGTCAAAATCGATCCAGCCGTTTCAGAGATTAACTGGAACAAATAGACAGACAGATGAAAATTTAATTTTTTTTTATGTACCATATATATTTTGATATAGATTTAGTAAAAAGCAGTTATTTTGACATTACAAACAGACATTAAAATTTTATTTATTAGTATAGATGGTGATGGTAGTCATGTATTTAGAAAGGAGGAGGGTCTCAACGCACCATTCGGTTTATGGGATAAACCTGCTTCTCTCCAGCATATTTCTTTCGTTATTAAAATCATTCTGAAAATAAAGTATCGTAATGTCACCTGAGCTAAGTAGGTCATACATATTTGTATTATCGAACAAGTTGTTGCTATTATTATAAGCTTGTCATTCCTATTGTTTCCAAAACTATGTAACAGAGGAGGAATGAAAGTTGACGGTTGATGATGTGGCTAAATGGCTAACTAAATCAATCTTTTGAGTGTGAAAACTCAAAAGATTCAAAGTCTTGACCTGCATTTCCAAAATTTTAATTCCAATTTAGATTTATTTAATAAATTTAAAATAATTTCGTCCATTTGGTAAGAAAGAGAGAAATTATTTAACGCTGATGGGTTACAATCGTTACTATCGCTTTTAATAAGAATATTGATGATTCAAAGTGAAAATAAAAAGAAACAATTGAATGTATACTTAATGGGAACTAAATTTTCCCAAATCTTAAAAGTTTTCCTCGATGATCGCTCTTTCCATTAGTGAAAACCGTATCAAAATCCGTTGGGTGATTTAGAGGAAGTTAGCAGAGAAACAGACGCGGACAACGACTTCCATTATAATATGTCGGTTATAATAATGGTACATAGATAGTGTTAATGTACGCTTCCCCACATTTAGTTAAAACTGGGATTTTTCTCTTCTCCACAGTTACTCGTAGTTGTGTAATCATTGAAAATAGTCTAATGAATTATTTAATTAATTTCAGGTCGGGGCTTATGGTGCGAGTGCACCGGTCCCGGCGCGTGCCCGAACCAGGAGGCGAAGGGCTCCTGTCAAACGCAGCCCGGCGGCTACTGCTTCGTCACCGTAGAGGAGGTCGTCGACGATAATGGCGTCGTCGAGCTCGAAAGAATAGCCGGATGTTTGCCACCCGACGAGTCTGGATTCATGCAAGTGAGTATTTTACGAAAACCTTCACATGCACAAATTTATGTTCAGAGTATCAATCGTACGTTTTAAAATATTTCAGTGCAAAAGCTCGCAGTCGCCACATCAACATCCCAAAGTGATACAGTGCTGCATAGAAGAGGATTATTGCAACCGTCTTCTCCGGCCGGAAGTGCCGGAATCTCCCCTAGACGTAACCGAGACGCCAGGCGTGCGACAGTCGGCTTCGGTTCCGCCGCCGACTCTCCTCGTCGCTTCGGCAGTATGCATCGCGCTGATGGCCTTCCTCGCTGGATTCTTCGTACTGCTTCGGAAGAGAAGACGCGCAGGCAAAAGACCTCCCTCGCCGTCGGCACCGCACCTCGCAGAAATATCGTCGGGTTCCGGCTCCGGCCTACCGCTGCTTGTGCAGAGGACTGTCGCTAAACAGATACAAATGGTCGAGTCCATCGGCAAGGGAAGATACGGCGAAGTGTGGCTCGCGAGATGGCGCGGCGAGAAGGTCGCCGTCAAAGTGTTCTTCACGACCGAGGAAGCCTCGTGGTTCAGGGAGACGGAGATATATCAAACGGTGCTGATGCGTCACGACAATATACTCGGATTCATAGCGGCTGACATAAAAGGGACCGGCTCCTGGACGCAAATGCTCCTGATCACGGACTACCACGAGAACGGATCGCTGCACGACTACCTCCAAACGGTGGTGCTGGATATGCACAGTTTGATGACAATGTCGTACTCCATAGTGAGCGGTCTGGCGCATCTACACATGGACATATTCGGCACAAAGGGGAAGCCGGCGATCGCCCATCGCGACATCAAAAGCAAGAACATTCTGGTGAAACGGAACGGAGAATGTGCATTGGCGGATTTTGGTCTCGCGGTGCGATTTGTGGCGGAGCGGAACGAAGTAGACATCGCACCTAACGCGCGCGTCGGCACGCGGCGGTACATGGCTCCCGAAGTGCTAGATGAAACATTGGACGTAGCCGACTTCGAGGCCTTCAAGATGGCGGACATGTATTCGCTAGGGCTCGTGCTTTGGGAAATGTGTCGGAGATGTGCCACCGGAGACAAAGCACAGTATGTGGAGGCCTACGCGCTGCCTTACCACGAATGGGTTCCCCCGGACCCGTCCTTCGAGGATATGCACGAGGTGGTGGTGGGAAAAGGCGCGCGACCTCCGGTTCCATCTCGCTGGTTGGGCGCAGAACCTTTGTCGGCTCTGGTGCCAGTGATGGCGGAATGTTGGCACGCCAATCCCTCCGTCCGCTTGACCGCCATCCGCGTCAAGAAAACATTGGCCAAATACACAGTCGAATCCACGGTCAAACTCGTCTGACCGCCGGACCGCGGTCTCCGGATATTCAGTTCCTCCCCTTTATTATTAATGTTTCGAATATGAAGCCAATCGTTCGACGACTTTTGACTGACCACCGTTTGTCTATAAATCTCAGTATTGTTAAGTGGATGCCACTCGCTTCAGTGAACTGAAAGTGTTATCAGTGCAAATTGTACAGTAATTATAGTTTCTGTGGAGCGTCCCGACAGTGGGACGTTGCGATGCGATTCGTAGTCTTCCTGCGTGTGATTGTGTATGCGGGGGTGTTCTGCGGAGCAATACTCACGGTTAACTTTATTGTATTATAGTGGTTATATTGTAATAGCGAGCCTGTTGAATTAGAGACGATATGAAATTGTGATATTTTGACAATAAGGAGTCAATGAAATACAAATTGTTGTACAAAAATAAATAATTTTTTCATATTGAAATAGTTTTCGGACTCGACTGGATGTCTTCATAAATTAGTTTTCAAGTTTGTACACATTACTGATACATAATATGTATCTAGTCGCCCAGTGTTATAAATGGACTGCACTGAAACAAGCCCTAACTTGTACTTAAAATGTTTAAAAGACTAATATTATAAATAAAATTTGTGAATTGTTATGTAACTGTTATGGGGTAAATGCCCCAAACCTTGACAGGTTACATTGGCGACATTATATTTTAATACCGTACCGCGCCGCGCTCGCTCAGACCAAATATTAATGTATATTTTGGTAAATCGAAATTAATTCCTGCACCAAATAGATTTGATATACGAATAGCTCAAACCTAAAGATGGACCCAGATCTGTGCCACGAATAGTTCTGTCTTTGTATACCAAAGTAACGTGTGGTGTTAGCGAACGGTTCAGTACCCTACTATGCTCTTAAGAAGCACGCGATTCGCACGCTTTGTGCGCTTGCGCAGGTCTGAGGCCGTCTTAATGTTTTGAAATCAGTGGTTTTTTTTTTGTTCCGTATTCAGTGTAAATGAGTTAAAGTCGTAACTCGAGTCATTTGTTCTTAATGATGTATTCTTGAATGATTTACAATAAGCCTTTGTGTATATAGCAGATGAAATGAAACGAAGAGGGGTCTCCGAGCGCGACGTAGCATTTAAGTGCGCGCACCGCCGACCGATGTACATTGTTATGTAAATATAGAGTAGTTATACATGTTGATAGCTTATATTTAATAAATAATAATCGACTATGTACAATCTGTATTATTTGCTTCTTTTCAAATATCATTTGTAGCCAACTGAAATATCTATACCTACTGTTGCTGCTCTACTTACTGCTAGGTTCATCATCATATCAGTCGTAGGACGTTCACACATCCTCCGACACGTTCACGAAGTCCGTCAGAACATGCGTAATAGAAGGTCGGGTTTTTTAGCAGTGGGATAACAATTCCTAAATGGGAAAATGGACTCATCCCGTGAACTCTTCACGCAGTAGAATAAATGTGGCTATGTCCATCAAAGGTAAAACGTTAGCATTGCGTGTCCCAGTTGCGATCATTTGGTACTGTTGGATGATTTTAATATAAATTTTCTATCTTGCAATGAGAGTAAAGTTCATGAGCTCAATACCTTTCTTGATTGTTTGTCTTACTCAACCGGTAACGGAGCCTACGCATTTCATAAAAGGATCTCGGACGTTTCTATAAGGGTATGGTTACAGCCGCCGAACGGGCTTCCCAAAATGACTGCGAAACCCAGTGGCAGGGACCTACTTTCAAATCCAGACCAGAGCCAACTTTGAAAAGTTCATTTCCATAGTTTGTCGGAAATCGAACCCAGGAAGCGTGAAGGCAAGAACCCTAACCACTCATCCAACGGCTTTTTTGCACTACCTTACGTTCTAAATGTATAACTGATATGCGGTCATTACCTAGTTGTATGTGAATTTCATATTAAACGCAACAAGATACCGTACACTCTATAGTCCGATAAAAAACATTAGTATATAGGACTTTTAACACCTTAGTATCATTACAATGGAATCTCTTACAAGATGTGAAACAAATGGTAGACTTTTTTATAAGCTGTGTGCTCAACCCGTTTTACCTTCAGCCAAAGAGAACTATGATAATTAAAAATTGCAATTACCATTGGATCACAGACACTTTGAGACGAATAATAAGGTTGCGCAACGAATCCTTGCGTGTCTATCATAAAAATAAGTCGAATAGTAGTAGCAGGGAATACCTACTCTACAGCTTTAAACGTATGGTCAATCAAGCAATGTATTATGAAAATGTGGTAAGTATACAAAAATTTAAAGTCTACAATTTTAAGATCTAATCCAGTTTTAACATTAAAATCCGTAAGTTTCGACAATATTTACAAAGTTATAAGGACCCTGAAATGAAATAGTGTAGGCGTGGACGAGACAAGTTTGAATATGCTTTTGTTGATGTTGCTGACAATAGCTGCCATGAGGCTTATAACTTCTATAACTACCTCGACCTTCCTCTGACCTATGGAAAACTGCTTTTGTAAAACCTCTGCCGAAAATAAATAATCCAATCGATTTAAAACGCTTAGGCCAATCAGTATTTTACCGTCAGTATTTGTCTGCGCCCAGAGAATTAGTTATTTAGAAGATAATTGTATACTCCCAACAATCAGGTGTCCGAAAGGGACGCAATACGGCAAGAACCATTTATGTTGTAACAGACAATATTTTTGAGGCACATGAGGTACTATATGTGTACACTGTTAGTTCTTGATTTTTCACGTGCTTTCGACCAAGACAAAATTAACACTAGGTACTTCTATCTAATCTATGACATATCACCACATTTTCATAGTTTGCACGGGTTGAAAGATTTTCTTGTCAAAGCCAAATTGAAGATACAAGAAAATTTGAGAAACGAAATACCAAAAAAACAACTTCTGCCAGGCATTGGAATTTTATTTGTAGTTAATCCCTGGTGAACAGTATTTTTGTCCTTTTCTGTATAACTGACAGAAAAGGACAAAAATACTGTCCTTATACTGTATAACTGACAGAGAGGACGTATATGCAAGATTTCATGATGTTCGGTTGTGTAGTTAAGACGTGAAAAGCTAACACAGCCACTTTCCCATGTATGATAAGTATTAGTATGATTTAATTTAGCTGGCAGAGAACCTCTCATGAACGTATCCTTAACGTTGAATAGAACTTGTAAAAAAATTCTAGCATCACCTCACATCCAGACAACCTGCACTCCTTGGTGTCTTCTGACTTTGGTTGTTTCAAAACAAAATAGAATCTGCAGTAATGTCTCATCTATAATTCATTCTCTCGCTCAAATTTGCTTTTCTTTTTTAAATTCATCAAATATCTTAGTTCGTTCAATAATAAGTCGCCTTCTCTGTTCAAGACGCGGAATTCGTAAATTTTTTGTACGAAGGGACGTGTAATCATCTCAACAAAGTAAATGTAAACGGCGCGATCCAGTGCAGCTGATTTGCTGGACTAGATCTTTAGTGCGAGATCCGCTATTAGAAATATATACCCTCATCTGTTTGAAAAATCACAAATTGGGTTGCCTAGTTAAATTGCATATCGACCGATGCTGTTAAATACTTAATATAAATAGTAGGCAACTTTTTGTGGTCAACTATTTGTTATTGTTATAAATCGAGCATTAGCCCAAAGAATATGACACGAGTTATTGGAAAATATAACTATGAAGTTGCTAGGTGAACAAGGTGAGCAAACGTTATAATATACCATGGATCAAATTGTTATTTTATTCCCTGTCCAACAGCAAAGTGTGTCATACATAGCATCAGTACGCGATTTAGAACCCATTTGCGATTTTATCTAAATTACAATAATATAGTCCTTTGTATAATAGTGTACCTATATACCTATTTATAACACCGGTTCTACTTTGATGATCATTGACACTATGCAATCGACGCTACTGAGAGCGCCATCTATGTAACAGTTTTTGCCATCATAGTATCTAATTTATAAGTCTTCAATGAATCAGAGACAATATTTGAGACATTTCTATATTTAAATCACTTTGTATCAACTTAATTGCTTCTGGAACAAACCTTTCAAGTATTAATTTATGGAAAAAATTAATGCTTTGATCGCTATAACCACTCCACTCATGTTTTTAATTATTGTTTGGGCAAAAAAAAATCACAATACAAAATTTTGTACTTTTTGTATCACTTTATTTAGTTATTTACACAAAACTCAATTAATTCTTTCGTACAATCATACAGCATAGTAACTTAATTTCTTTCTAATCAGACAAAAGTTGAAACAGTCTCAATGAATGCACAAACACCCATCATTTTCAGTTTATATATCCCATATAGACGAGTTTTAAAACCGACTATTAATTATTGATTTTATTGATATTATGTATACTAAAATTACTCAGTACGGTGCATATCTCCTGGAAGGTGAGGGGCCGCGCATTCCAGGTCTGGAAAAAAATGTATTAATTTTTATTTATTTATAGATAGTTGTTGTGCTTTGTTTAATGTATATAATGTATTATATTAACCTGAAAATGAATTAATTATTTTGTGGAACCCAGAACAAGGAATCCTTATTTATTTTTATAACTTCAAATTGTGGAAGTTCTAAATTTATCAATATTTTCAAGTTGACATTAAGTTTTCATAAATGTACTGTGATATAGCAAAATGAATCAGATAATACATAATTTCATATTGTAATTGTTGATGACAGGATTGTCCTAAAAATATCTGAGGTGGCCCCATATTTGCCCGTGGAAATTTGGGGGATTTCTATACATAATATATACCTATGACTATTTAAATTAATCGTTATCAACAGCCTATTATACTGCGCCACCGACGCTCTAATCTAGAATAATGTACCTTTTAAATAGTGAAGGGATTTTTCAAATAAGTGAAGTGATTTGAGTGCTTTAGGCGAAAGTCAGTGCCTAAAAAAATTTCCTACTGAGAACAGACTTTCTCTGATTCAAACATAACATTTTTCATGTTAACACAATAATATTGCAAATATTATTATTTAACCTTACTCTTTTCCATTGCATTGTAAAACAAAGATTATTTATTACAAAACATTACAATATATTTCATACTTTTATCACTGGTCAATTGCCTTCAGTTAATATTTTTTATTTTGTTTAAAAAATGTATGAAAAAGTTTAAGTAGTGGCAGGGCACTCTGCATTCCGCAGTCATTTGGGCAACTCGTCTGGCAGCAGTAACCACCCCCTTATAAAAGACAATTGTGAGCATGTCTGCTGTTGTGGTTCAGTGTGTTTCGGAGCCCATTTCCCTATCATTTATCCTACTATGATCCATAGGGTACTTAAAGCACCTGTGGCGTTGCTTGTGAATGGCGACAATAGCCACCTACCATCAAGTGGACCTATGACAACCTTATCATAAAAATTTTAAAAAAAGTTGAATTTATTTACAAACCTTCTGTCATCAAATGTATCACGGCTGAAATCTTCATACATCCTGGAAAATAAAAATGTATATTAGAGACTCAATTTGAGGGATTATTTGGAATCTACTTCATATTATGAAGATTAATAAAAGTATAAACACTAGCTTATAGTTTTAATACAAATTAAATATGCAATCTAAGAAACTTATTATAAAAATGTTTTTACTAATCTTGATCAAGTTTTTAATTTACAGAGGGTTTGGAGTGCTATAATACATTTTGCTGGCTGCAACTTTCAAAATTACCCCAAAAATGTATGAATACTTTATCATTATAAATAATTTTCAATTATTAATATGAATTAACTGTTATTTTAATAAAAAGACATAGCAAGAACATCCGACATTGCTGCTTTGAACATCCGAAAAATCAATAACATCCAAATTACATTAGAACTCATTCTTCAAAATAATATTTAGCAAATGATTACATGAATATTAGAATAATATTTTTTCTGTTTTAAATTAATTGCAAAAACTTGAGTGAACTTGAAGTTTGAATTTTATATCAACTAATTAATTTAATTAAACTCATTGTTGAATTTATAACTCGTAGTATTTGGTTCATAAAATTGTGAACTGAAAGTTTTATGTAACATTTACTTTTTCTTTTTTTTTAAACTGTTTGCTACAATAAAACATGTTACATATTACGTTAATATTGTGAAATAAAATAAATTTATTATTTATTATTATTATTTTTATTAATAATATCATTAATTTATTAAGTTATTATATTCATTACAAAACATCTCACCCTCGAGACATTTGAGGTCCTCGTGGTGAACTCCTTCTGCTGAACATGGCATCGTAAGATGACCTCATTGATCCCATGCCGCTCCTCATGGGGGGCAAGGCGGGCATAGGCGGCATGGGCTCCCGGCGTAATGGTGGCGAAACGAAATCTCCGCGGGCACCGCGCGACGCTCCCATGTCTAGCCCCCGGGATCCCCCCACTGGGTAACGCCTCTCAAACATATCCCGAGGCGAATCGAATCGTGCCCGATCATAATATCCATCATATGGATCCTGTATATCAAAGTAAATATATCAATTTCAAATAACAACCCTTTCGACGGTTTAGGTATACAGTTAAAAACAACCATTTCAATATTAATACTTCAATTTAAAATGTAGTATTGTAGTAATGTACTAAAACTCAAGCTCTGAACATAGTGTATTTTGAGAATAGGTTGTTTTTAAATGCAGCCCTATTCCGCTGAAATGTTGGTAACATACATGAAGTATGGTGAAATTATTAATGTAATTTAATTTTGACAATTTAAAAAATAAATAAATGATTAGCCAATAGTAGGTAAATGCGACTGTAGCATCAGTGAGCCCGGCTGAGTTGGCCCGATATAGGAACCGTGTGCGGAGAGTGGATCCACGCGCTCGGCCTACATGATGTCGGAATCGGAAAAGGCAAAGAAGAGAACGCGTTACCCCAAATCCTCCCATCATGCGATCGCGAAGGAATGGCGGCGGCGGCGGCGGAGGGTACGGGTCGCGGCCGAAAGCCCGATCGCGGAAACCGTTGCGGTCAGGGCCCAGCGCCTTCGGGCACTCCTTGGACCAGTGACCGCCGCGACCGCAGCGATAGCACTGCTCGGGGTCGCCCATGCCGGGCCTCTGACGGACGCGGCTAGTCGACAATTGAACCTTCATCGGCTGCCCGTCCACCATCATACCGTTCAGCTCTTTGATGGCCTCGTTAATGTCGCCCGACGCGTCCAGATGCACGAATCCGTAGTTACGTACTATATCGCACTCGACCACAGTTCCGAACTTCTGAAACAGCTCGCGGACCTCCGGCGCGCGCGTCTTGTCCGTGAGGTTACCGACAAAGATTTTCGTGGTCGGCGTAGAAGGCGCCTTCCGGCTCTTGGCCGCCTCGATTTTGATCGCTTGACCGTGAACGCTCTCTCCGTTTAAGTTCTGAATGGCTTCGCGGCCGGCTTGCTCGTTTTCCATGTGCACGAAACCGTAATTTCTGACGATATCGCATTCTACGACCGTACCGTATTTTTCGAATAGCGGTCTGAGATCTGCGTCCGTAGTTTTATCGGAAAGATTCCCGACGAAGATTTTGAAAGTACCGGCGCCCGGCATTTTAGTTTCTGAAACGCATACATAATGTGACGAAATGAGTCAGCAGAGTTCATGGAGAAGCTTCGAACTTCGCAGTATCGAGTCGAGACTGGATAAACATATAATCTTTCTGGAAGCAGAGCATAAAATACTTACGTGTCATTAGAACTAATAAAACTATTGAAGAACAACGTAATAACTATAATAAACTTAAAAATTCCACTTTGCGCACAAACACTGAACGAATAAACGCTTAACAACTCCAATCCAAAATGGCGAATATGGTATGGATGGTATGAATGATGGCGTGCCTTTGCCTTGCTAATCTGTGGCCTTGCTGCTGCCTCAGCCAGCTGCCCACAGAACACTACTACTCCTAGCCTAGCGGAGCAGCTGCCTGTGGTGGTGCGTGCCTAGCCTAGCCAAGGCTGGCTCTTAGTCACAGAACATAATATACTCAGTTCAAGACTCAAAGCGGGGAACATAGATTATTTCAAATATTATTTATATTTATCTATGATATTTATTTTTATATAGTGATCAGTGGCTCTAGCATGAGAGGCTCTAGTATGAGTTTACGATACTACACCAATTCTACACTCGCTAGCGAGAACGTAAAACTTTTGTATGGAAAATCGTGAACTGTCAATGTCAAATTATCAATTTAGCGAGTGTAGTATCGTAAACTCATGCTAGAGCCAGAGTTTACGATACTACACTCGCTAGCGAGAGCGTAAAACATTTATATGGAAAATTGATAATTTGACATTGACAGTTCACGATTTCCCATACAAAAGTTTTCCGTTCTCGCTAGCGAGTGTAGTATTGGTGTAGTATCGTAAACTCATACTAGAGCATCAGCTACTTTTAGTTTGTAATAGTAATTAATAAATTGAACTGAATGGCGCTTATGTGGCATTGGTTTTTGTTATGAATTAGGCGACTTTAAACGAATTGAAGTGTGCTGAGTTTACTTACAGATACTTGCCCTTGTAATTTGTATTATAGAATCGTTTTAAGAACAATTAACTTAGTTTGATAAGTGATATCGTTTCACCATAGAATACTTTAGTTATTTCTCTATGCGTTTGACACAGTATACCAAATATAAATTTGATCATTAATTTAACCATGGAAGTATTATAATACGCAATATATTGTCACAGTTTTACAATACATGATATCAAAGATAATTGTATTAGTGTATAGATGGAACAATAAAAATTGAAGATTCCTTCGATACTCGATACCCGTCTTTCTAATGGCTGCATGTCGTATGTTAAAAAGAGATAACAATAGCCGAATATGACGTCTTAAAACGCTGCGCGCCATAAAAGAGGCAACGTCATATTTGTTTATATCATGCTGGTTAACAAGCGCGTTTAGCTTTATGTGATTTAAAAATCTGAAATTGTGATTTCATAAATCTGTTGCTTGCCAAGAATGGCTTGTACTGTTCCCGTTTGTCCAAGTAGAGTGGGTGTTTTGAAGGAGAATAATGGAAATATATCATTTCACCGGTAAGTCGCACAGCTCGCACTCATTAATTTTGGTGTTTTGTAAACAAATTTTTATAATTATTTACTAAAAATGAATCATTGTACATGCATACACAGCTCTAAGGTTGATTTATTTAAAGAAAAGCTGGTATTTATAACTAAAATTTACAAAAACTAAAGTTAATCGGAATATTTGACATTTGTCTTGCTTTATAGTGCTGTGGTCTGATCTTGATAAGTTTATCGATATCGATAACTAATTTATTTTTAGTAGAGTGTTGACAATTTCTAGCATTCACTGCAGGTTGAAAGTAATTTTTATCAATTTATAACAGATTTCCCACCGACATCGATTTAAAAAAAACGTGGACAAAAAATGTAAGAAAAGCCGACGATTGGAGAGCTTCGCAATATACAAGAATATGCTCGATGAACTTTGAAGATTCTTGCTTTCGCCAAGGATATTAGCGTAAAATTCTACACTCGTATGCAGTGCCGACAATATTCCCAAAATTACCACCATCGTGTAAACCAGTAAGTAATATCTATAAGTTATAAAGAAGTTATGCTTCAATCTATGAAAATTATGAAAATCTTTTGAATCATTAATAACCAAAAACTATTTCTTTTCAGAAATTACCCAGAAAAAGAAAACTTACTAATAAATACGTGGATACCCAAGCGTCAACATTAACTGCAAGTCTTTAAATTAAAATGTTGACGAATCACAGATGAACGATATCACAGATTAAAATGAAACGATATCACAGATTATTCAATCTGTGATATCGTTTCTAAAAATAAAACTTTATGATTATCGAGTTTTCTTCTCTCGTAATAAAAACCTACTCCCGTTCTACCCCTTAAGGATGGATTCTAAATATTTCTACTCAAAAAATAACTATTCTTTTGAAATATTTTGGTGAAATAAATGCGAGAGGCTGCATACAATCTCATACAACCGATTAGCAATGCGGGGAGTACCAGTACGCACCCACATTTTATTTATATTGAATAACCAAACAGTACACTGAAACGCATTTAGCCATACTTTTTATCCGTCATATATTTAAAATCTATATCAACGATATCTAGTTATCAATAAAAATGCACAGCACTATTATACGCTATAACTTTAGCTTGCATTGTATAGTCAAAATGGAGACATTCACTCAACTTCGACCCGACAGATTATATATGTATGTCTCTTTCAATCTTATGACAATTTGAAGGTGTTAGAAAGAATAAAATATTGCTGCATTTTGTGATCCATCTATAGGTACAGACTAATACAACATCTTTGCATGATATAGTACTTCCATGAATTTAACATAGACATTAGTCACGTCCACAGAATACTATTACTCCTAGCGGAGGTAATAGTATTCTGTGTCACATCAAGAGAGCTTGCGAATGGACATATATAGAGCAGTATATCCTACATTCCTTATTCCTTGCGTTCTTTCTTTTGTAGTCTAGTCAACCAAATCCACAGATTATTATTATGAGTGAAAATCAAAACCAAAGCATCAAAGCCAAAGATGTTGTATTAGTCTGTACCTATAGATGGATCACAAAATGCAGCAATATTTTATTCTTTCTAACACCTTCAAATTGTCATAAGATTGAAAGAGACATACATATATAATCTGTCGGGTCGAAGTTGAGTGAATGTCTCCATTTTGACTATACAATGCAAGCTAAAGTTATAGCGTATAATAGTGCTGTGCATTTTTATTGATAACTAGATATCGTTGATATAGATTTTAAATATATGACGGATAAAAAGTATAGCTAAATGCGTTTCAGTGTACTGTTTGGTTATTCAATATAAATAAAATGTGGGTGCGTACTGGTACTCGCCGCATTGCTAATCGGTTGTATGAGATTGTATGCAACCTCTCGCATTTATTTCACCAAAATATTTCAAAAGAATAGTTATTTTTTGAGTAGAAATATTTAGAATCCATCCTTAAGGGGTAGAACGGGAGTAGGTTTTTATTACGAGAGAAAAAAAACTCGATAATCTTAGTTTTATTTTGATATCGTTTCATTTTAATCTCTGATATCGTTCATCTGTGATTCGTCAACATTTTAATTTAAAGACTTGCAGTTAATGTTGACACTTGGGTATCCACGTATTTATTAGTAAGTTTTCTTTTTCTGGGTAATTTCTGAAAAGAAATAGTTTTTGGTTATTAATGATTCAAAAGATTTTCATAATTTTCATAGATTGAAGCATAACTTCTTTATAACTTATAGATATTACTTACTGGTTTACACGATGGTGGTAATTTTGGGAATATTGTCGGCACTGCATACGAGTGTAGAATTTTACGCTGATATCCTTGGCGAAAGCAAGAATCTTCAAAGTTCATCGAGCATATTCTTGTATATTGCGAAGCTCTCCAATCGTCGGCTTTTCTTACATTTTTTGTCCACGTTTTTTTTAAATCGATGTCGGTGGGAAATCTGTTATAAATTGATAAAAATTACTTTCAACCTGCAGTGAATGCTAGAAATTGTCAACACTCTACCAAAAAATAAATTAGTTATCGATATCGATAAACTTATCAAGATCAGACTACAGCACTATAAAGCAAGACCAATGTCAAATATTCCGATTAACTTTGGTTTTTGTAAATTTTAGTTATAAACACCAGCTTTTCTTTAAATAAATCAACCTTAGAGCTGTGTATGCATGTACAATGTTGTTTACAAAACACCAAAATTAATGAGTGCGAGCTGTGCGACTTACCGGTGAAATGATATGTTTCCATTATTCTCCTTCAAAACACCCACTCTACTTGGACAAACGGGAACAGTACAAGCCATTCTTGGCAAGCAACAGATTTATGAAATCACACTTTCAGATTTTTAAGTATTTTAAATCACATAAAGCTAAACGCGCATGTTAACCAGCATGATATAAACAAATATGACGTTGCCTCTTTTATGGCGCGCAGCGTTTTAAGACGTCATATTCGGCTATTGTTATCTCTTTTTAACGTACGACATGCAGCCATTAGAAAGACGGGTATCGAGTATCGAAGGAATCTTCAATTTTTATTGTTCCATCTATACACTAATACAATTATCTTTGATCAAAGCAATCTCGTACGTGAGAGAAACACAGAACACTATTACTCCTAGCGGAGAGAAATGTCTGACGGTTCTATTCGCCTCTTTCCATAAATTATCAACTATCTATAGTGTATCCACCACATATGTAATGTAATTTAATTTTGATTATCTGTATGGTAATTATCTTGCCCGTACCATTATTTGAACTAAATAGTTAATTGAGTTCCACGAATACTAAAAAACCATTACAAAATTATATACTTAGTTCATTTTATGTACATAGTGATATCAGTGTTCCAGAAAAAACTAGTGAAAAACGAAGGAAACGAAGTTTTCTCTGGGAGGTATGTTAATTTTAAAATCGGTACATATTTGACGCGATTTACAAAAGTTGTGCTACATTAAATTAATTTTTTGTTATCATTGAATTTTGTAAAAACAGTACGACATAAATACTTAACACCAAGTAATTGCACGAAGTTATGTAAACAAACCAAAAATAATTATAAGAGATCACGTAGTTTATATACATAAGAAATGTTGTAATTAGGCCTGTACAGAATACAAAATTCATCTGAAAATTTTTTAAATGTAAAAGTCAACAGACAGGCGCCGGTCCATTTTATGGTAGGTGGCCACCGTCACCTATAACACAAGCAACGCTACAGGTGCTACAAGAGTGATTTACTGATTACAAGAAGGTTTATGTACTGCTTAACTTGAAATGATATTTAAAATAATATATTATTTCCTTGAAATATTTTATTTATACATGATATTTTATAGTCTTCACAAAGAGATCACAGGACTGTTCTAAAGCTCTTCTTTCAAGAACCTAATTGTAGATCGCTAGGACACGGTTGATCATTTGCTTATTTTCATCTTACTTATCCATGATTTTGTTCTCCTATTCCTTTTAAACTGATAAATTTCTTGTAATTCTAAGAATTTTATATTTCTTGATTAACACTTTTTTCATTAATATAAACACTGTACAATACACATACATACATTATTATAAACAAAAAAAATAACATTAATAAAAAATAATGCTATTTTATCTTCTCCATAATGGGAAGTGATTTGTTCTGCAAATGCAAATTATTATCATCACTTATTACATTGTTGTTTAACAGTGCCAGAGCTTGTGGTAGAGGTGCTTTTCTACAGATTTAGTCTTCAACAGAGATGTAATAATCTCTTTTTAAAATAAAATTAAATAATCGCGATGACAAGCTCCCAATGCAGTGCAACATTGTGTTGAGCTAGAGTGTTGTTACGATGCCATGCTAAGTAGCAACCAATTAAGATATATATTTGGGTAACCCATATTCCATGGGTTACCCAAATAATTATATAGCCATCTAAGTAATTAATTTTGTTTTTTCTCCATTATGACTGCCTATTCCTGTTGATGTAGATTCCAGATAATTACATTAGTGTATAATTTTCTGTGGGCAAATGCATTATAAAAAGTGTCAATGGCTGAAACGCAATCTAAATATTGAGCTTGTCTCTGAACAAAACCTAGTCCCCAGTATAAAAAAATCACAAGAAAGTGATCATTCAAACCTAGTTTTAAATTCATCATCACACCAAGGCTCTTACTGGAAATGATTTTGTAATCTACTATTTGTTGCATATATTGTTATTGTTCGATATGTTATTAAATATTATAACAGTCTTGTTGACTCAGTCACGTTTCATATTTTTATTCAAATTAAAGTACTTTCTATTTTTTTTACTCTTCTCATTGCATAACTGTCCCAGTTATGGACATTCAGTGATGTATGTGGACTATTCAGTTGGCATGCCAGGATGCACTCCCATCATACTTCCTTCTAAGTAGATTAGTTGCTAGTTATACTAAGTCTGTTTGTAATTTTTTAATTAGTCTGAGTCCTGAGCTAAGATGTTTGGATAAGAGTCTATCCTTTCTTTATATTTAGTGGAGACTCGTTTAATTTTATCCTCTATTAATGGTATCTGAAGGTCATTGTAAATTGTAGCTCTAAATTGGCCATCTACCCAACTTAGCAGATAGGCATACATTCAAAGTACATATTTTGTACTTTAGAAAATAAGTAATGTCTGGCATGCCAGGGATCTTGGGACATGTTATCGCAAGAGTTTTTAACAAATATTGGTATGTAAATAGGAAAACACCATCAATTTCATTTAAATAAGAATGACGGGTTCCAAGTTCAAATCTATATATATAAAAATGAATCCTATTTCCCTTGGTCACGGCATCACGCGTGAACGGATAGACCGAATTTAATTCGTTTTTCACTAATGGAAAGTGGGATAAATGGGGAATGTTTTAGGGTATATAAAAATTGCACGCCGGGCGAAGCCGGGGGCGGGCCTCTAGTATAATATATTTTTTATTAAAATTATAGTAACTGTATTTATTGCTGGACTTAGTACTAGACATAGTTTTCATTAAAAAAATTAAATGTATATTTTACTATTTGTCTAAAAGCCAATATAATAAGATGTAAGATACATACTAGTCTTTCAAAATGTAATAGATATTATCCTGACACTTTGCAACTGAAATGTGCTATTATGTTATTGAGATCCATTTAAATAGTTTAGACAATTGTCAGCTGTACCGTATACATTGCTGCATCAACCCACATAGTTTTATTGTATTACGCAAAGGAAGGAAGCCCGTGAATGGGGTTTATGAGAAGCTTTCACGATAGCGATGTCCAGCAGGGGTGAGGTGGTATATTTAACGCGTTAGAGCGGGACAGAGCAACGCGTGCGAAAGAGAGCACCGTCGCTCGATACGCCCCCGTCAGAAGGGGTGCCCCGCATCCCTCGAACACCCTCGCAAGAGGCTTATATAATTCCGGTATGGGAAATACATGGCATGTACTCGGCGACTTTTCTAATTGGCTAATAAGTGTCGTGATATTATCACAGCGTAGAACAAACAAATTCCCGCGACGCATGTAGACTTCATTTTAAGATAGGAAGATACATGTATTTCTCTAAAAAACTAATACCTATTACAAACTGAACAAAAAAAATATGTGTAGGTAACTAATAGACTTAGGTCTGTTCGCTCGCACCGCGGTATTTTTTTACGTTTTGCATTTTTCAGCCGTAACTTCTAAAAGTTCGATTTCAATAATTTAAGAGTAATTTACTTGTACTCAACTTTGATTATGAAAGTATTTAGTTGAATAAGGATAAATATGTGATACGAACGTCATCTAACCATTCTAACAGGTTTTTTAAGTGACTAATTTGAACAAAAAACGGTTATTGTGACTTTTAATATTTATAGGTATATCACCTCGCGAAGTTTTTTATGGGTAATGACAGTAATAAAATAAAATAAAAAATAAAAATAAAAATACTTTATTTCTTTATATTATTCTAGGTACAAATACACATTATTGGGGCACTCCTAGTAAGTATTTAAGCATACTTGTATCAGGAGTCCCCGTTTCATCATCGTCGCCTTAAAAACTTAGAATAATATACTTGAGTGTGTGTGTGTATGTGTGTGTGCTTGTGTGTGTGTGTGTGTGTGTGTGTGTGTGTGTGTGTGTGTGTGTGTGTGCGCGCGTGTGTGTGAGTGTGTATGTGTAATGTGTGAAATGATGTCATTATTATAATAATTTAATAGAGTTATGTTATGCAATAATCTTTAATAAAGATTCGGTTTCATCATAATTTAGGGTCTTCAGCCAGTTTGTCAGGGTCTTTTTGCAATTATAGTGGGTCATGGGGTAAATATTAAGTTTCTCATTTATTTTGTTATATATGTAAGAAGTTTGGGTAATATATTGTCTTTGAGCAAAGGCGGTTTTAACAATTTTAGCATGCACAACTATATCATTTCGTCTCTTATTAATTATATTAGAGTCATAAATTAAGGATTTATGTAGTTTAAGTGTAGCATTTAGGATGTATAATTTTCTTACAGATAAGACGTCACAATAGTTATAAAGTTGAGTGGTAGGGAATCTATGAGGTAAAAAGTACATCACTTTGAGCAATGATCTTTGGGCCCTCTCCAATTCCAGAAATTTTATTTTAGTGGCTCCACCCCATATTGGTATACAGTAACATAAAACTGATTGAACTAAGGCTGTATAAATTTTTTTTAAAAGTTCTTTGTTTGCAACATGTCGAAGTGTTTTAAAAATCCATATCAGTTTCCTAACCCTGCACATAATTTTTTCATTGTGGAAGTGCCATGATAGTCTATTATCAATTATAACGCCCAAATATCTAACTTTTGAAACTCCCTCAATATAGCTGCAAGAACAGTTGGCATTTTGGAGATTTCCACACCTGTGAATCCTCACTCCGAAACCATTATCTGGCTGTGTTCTTTTGTCAATAGAAAAGGACATAAAATAAGTTTTTGTGGTGTTCAAGGTGAGGAGGTTTGATTCTAGCCACACAGATATATCCATGAGCCCCTCCTCCGCTGTCCTGCGAGCATCATCCCATGAGTCTCCAGAAAACACTATGGCAGTATCATCAGCATAGGAAAAAATCTTACCGCTTGAAATATTTAGATTGCAAAGTTCATTAATGTATATAAGAAAAAGAGTGGGGCCAAGAACACTTCCTTGGGGAACGCCGTAAGATATGTTTTGTACGTCACTCGTGTAATTACCGATCTTAACCCGCTGTCGGCGATCCCGCAAGTAATCATCCAGTAAAGTAAGGGGAACACCACGAATACCCAGTTTTTCAAGAGCATGAACAAGAATGGGGACAGAAACGGTGTCGAATGCCTTTTTTAGGTCTAAAAATACTGCTAAACATTTTCTACCTTGGTCGACATTTTCTACCTTGGAGTAATGATTAGTACTATAAACATACATATATGTAAAGAATGTATCTATTTCTTTAGTTTAATATTTTACCGCTTCCACATAGGTACAGATACTTTTTGATGTTGCCTACTTATCGTTACGATATTGTGACAATATAATGTCTATCAAATGTGTTAAGCTAATTTATTTTTATTTCTTACGTGAATTGCGTAATGAAAATTATTGTATCATTTATATTGGATTAATAAACTTTATATTGTATGAAAAATATTGTAGAGTTTATAATTAATGAATAAAATAAATTCTTTGATTACAGAGCAACGCAATAGTTTATTTTGCCTTTAATTAATAGAAGACGAATACTCTTATACATATAATACATTATTTTATGTATCTTCTCTATATATAAAAATGAATTCCCATTTCCCTTGGTGAACGGGTAGACCAATTTTAATTCGGTTTTCACTAATGGAAAGAGGGATAAACGGGGAATGTTCATATATATAAAAATTGCACGCCGGGCGAAGCCGGGGGCGGGCCGCTAAACTTTTTTCAATGGTTAAGTCCTGAGGGTGTGTACTGTGCAGGCATGACGGGGTTGGGGTAATAGGTTGAGGCCAGTGTCGCGGTGCAGCTGGGATAGTGTTACGGACAGTGTCGAGACTGTAAAGTTTAGATTCAGCCAAGAATATTGAAGTTACAAAAGACTTAAGTTCCTCTTTTGTTTGCCTGTATTGACATGTAAATAATTTAAAGTTATTCTCGCGAAAGATCTTGAACCGGTTCCGCCCTTGTCTAAGGATATCTAAGGACCTTCATAAGAAGCGAGAGCCCATTGTCTGGTAAATCTAATTCTTAAATAAAAAAAAAATCTTGATTGTCTATGCATCTAAAAATCATAATCGCACAATATCGTATATAGGCACACAAAATTAAATTATATTGCTCATTGCACGCTCATTCATTGGATTGGAATTTTATAAAAAGTTCCTAAAAAAACTGCAAATCAATCACTTCAGTAGAATGGCAAGCCTTACAAAAAACTACCAAAGAATTGAGTCACCGCACCGTTCTCGACTTTTAAGTACTTGATGGAAGTGCTGAGAAATATTGAAATTTTAATTCTACTAATTTTATAAACGAGACTGTTTGTGAGGATTTTGGTTTCACGCAGAAACTACTGAAATAATTTGAATGAAACTTTACTGTTTATACATCACAATATTAAATTCAAATGGCATTAAAACCATGGGAAGCGACATACATATAGTAGCAAAAAAAAAAACAACCAGATTTATGTGACCTTTGACCCTTAATATCTTAAGACGCGGACACGAGATATAGTCGACTGTTGGGACATTTAGAATGCCAAAATAAAGGTTTATACAAGTTTACAGCTTTTTATCTCATTCCGAGGTTTACCATCATTTTTGGCTTAAGTGACTGGACTACTAACTAATATTATAAATGCAAAAGTGAGTTTTTGCTTGTTTGTTACTCTATCACGCCTCAACTACTCAATTTTGCATACACGTTGTCAGGCATGCAGAGAAGGACATAGAGTACCTTTCATCCAGAAAAAAATACTTGTACCCGAGGGATTTTATTATTGGATTTCTACTATTTAAGCTATTGCTGTAACCCACCATTCCCCACCACTTATTCGTAACTCAAGGTTATTGGAAGGAGGGAGTATGGTTATAAGTGCAAACAGAAAACGATAAAACGCTACATTTTCTCTAGAAAAAATTACTGTTCCTGTAGGAAATAGTAATTTTCCTACACTGACACAGCTCCGACGCACGATTGGAGTTTACTCCTTTAAATGCATAAAATTTTCATCGTGTCAATTATTTTATATTATTTAGTTATATTCTCCATATATTCAGATGTCACGTGTTCCAACAAAAGTTATGTTAGTTACGTTCGGTATACACAGATGTCACTACGTTTTTTTTAAATTCAAATAGTTAATTTTTTGAAGATAGTGTCGCTGCGTGCGCCGACAGGTTTCGAGGAACGAAACGCGTTTTGTTCTTCAACGTGGACTACACTTTTCATAGAAGATTTCCACGTTTGTATTTATAAGCCCAGAGAAACCCTCTGGTGTTGCTTGTTATACTACAATAGAATTAGGGAACAAATATATTCGTCAGCTGTCACACATAACAACGCTTTTTAGTTAACGCTTGTATTAATTTTACTCCTACTAAAATTTCCATACCGAACCTATATGAAAATCGATTCTCATATGAAACTCCAAAAAGTACTATTCCCGAATAGCTTACTAGGTTATAAGATACTTTAAGATTACTGTTATTATACTCTATTACTCTATTTAGATATAAAGATAGGCAGACAGTCACCGCCAAGAGTTAGCTAGTGTTAATTTTTTTATTTTTTTTATTAAAACGGGCTGACGGTCCACACTTGATCGTAGATGGCTACCGTTGCCTATAACACAAGCAGCGCCACAGCCGCTGCAAGTGCGCTGGCCGACTACAGTAGGATTAAGGATAAGTGATTAGGAGGAGATAGGGAAATGGACTCTGGTATCCCTTACTCACTTACCGAAAAACAACAGCAAACGTGCCCTGCCACTACTTTTCAGCTCCAGACCAGAGCCAAATTTGAAAAGTTTTCAAGTTCAAGTTTTCAAGTTCATTTTTCAAAGTTGATCCCGCCGGGAATCGAACTCGGGAACCCTAGACAGAGCGTTAAGGCAAGCACCCTAACCACTCATTCAACGGGTCCGTCAAATTATTAATTTAATATTAAAATTATAATTGATAATTATTAATTATCAATTTAGAATTACATGTTATTATATAATTAGAAAGACTAATGTTGCCGGAAATGAATTGATACGATGACGTTCAGATTTGGCACGACGCGTTGAAGGTAAATTCTGTTGTTCTCGGAGGCGCAATAATAAGTGAAAGGAACCCGGAACATCCGCTTTTTGCCACGTGAGTTCACCGGTTGGGGGTTAGGAGAGAGAGGGGGGGGGTTAAGTTCGATGTTAAGAAAGTCTCATTATGCCACGCGGAATAATGATTTTGAAGATGCCAACTAGTTGGAACGTGCCAACTAAAATATTTATACGGCCCTCGCTGAATTGCTCATTGTGAGACCTGTACATATTAATAAGAATTAACCGTTTAAATATGATATTAGTTAAAAGTCAGAGTAGGTGAATAAAATGATAAATTTATTATTTGTGAAAAATTGTGACTAATATTTTTTTAGCAATTTTTTAGCAAAAAAATGACAGAAAAATGTTAAAAAAAAATTTCAGACTAGCTGAGCCCGCAATTTCATACGCGTGGTATTTGGTATAAACCGCATTCAAATTGGTTCAGCCGTTTCTGAGATCAGCGTGCACAAACCCACAGGTAAACCGAAAAACATTCTAAAAACTATATTTTTGACCTCGGTAACATAAGTACAACGTGTACCAATAGTTTTTTTGAAAAAATCTTTTTAGTGTTCGTTAACGATCTTATTATTATGTGTATAGAATGAAAAATGAAATGTAGAATGAGAAATGAAAAGTAGTTAGTGGTGCTGTAACTGGTGGTCTTATAGATAATTTTTTTTTAGTTTGCAATGTCCGTACAAAAAAAAGACTTAAAAAGTTGGGTTGTCGTTGGAAACGATCGCATCATTTAAAGGTGTTGCCAGGTTAAATCTGACATACATTTTTAACAACGTTTTGTGAGGCCTAGGTTCTCGGCCCTTCTCGGATTCAGTTCATAATTTTCCTGTAACTTTTATTCGTTTCGAAAGGACACGTTAGTTTAAGTACATGTAAGTTTTTGTTGTGTTGCTATGTCGCGTCGAAATCCTCCAAATTTCCCGCTAAACGCTTATTGTAGGCGCGAGGGGTTGTTGCGGAGCGGGGGGCACGGTGGAGGTGGCCCACTCGACGTCAGGTCCATTGATCGCGTACTGACGTCACGCGGTGCCGCCACTGCAGCGCGAACGGTCGCGTGGCTAAAATACTTGACGCCAGGCCCGGGGCGCGTTTAGAAATTGTTTGAGGCTCTGTTTATAATGCGGCTGTATGGACGCGTGTGCCCTTTGCCTAAACTAAAAATAAACACATATGTACGAGTATGTGGGTAAATTGTCTATGGTGTATGTATGTATATTTCAATAATATAAGTCATGTTCGTATAATTTCTACAGGTTTTAATTTATTGAATATCCGTTTTGATATATAATAAATTAACAGATGTTTAGCATACGAATCAATGTATGTGGGCCAAGAATAACATTGTTTGTAGATTGATAGTCTAGTGAGTTAAAAGCTTTTCTGTCGCCACAGATGTAGGTAGATTCTAATCACGGTCGGGCCTGCACTGGTATAGGAAAATATCGTGCTGTAATCAATATAATCAACAGCCTATTATATGTCTCCACAGTAGGGGCACAGGCCTACCCTCTCAACAAGGACGTATGGGCTATATGGTCCACCACGCTGTCCCAGTGCGGATTCGTGGACGTCACAAGCTCCTTAGAAATTATTCTTTGGCGTATGCAGATTTCCTCACGATGTTTTCCTTCACCGTATTGAGAACAATCAGTAAAATGCACTTAGAAAAAAATCCATTCGAACTCTGACCTCTGACCTCTCGACAATGATAAGCCGCGTCTTTCCCACTGGGCCACCGACGCTCTTGGTGTAATATAAATCCCATATATCTTTATATTGATTAGGTGATCTGAATTAAGGGTCTCAGGTTTAATTCCCAGCAGGGCTAACTTTGGAAAATACCTTTTCAAAGTTGACTCTGGTCTTTGTATGCAGGGTTTCGCCCCTAGTCCCTTATATGGTTATCCCAATATACAAGCCTATAAGTGTTTACTTTCGGGCCCATACATTTGGTGTGTTTAGCCTTGGAGATTTATTATTATTTTAATGAGGGGAAGACGGTGTTGCCTCCGACACATGTACGTACATGGCCGTATCGAGCAGCCACTGCCTTCTGAATCTAGGCCGGGAGGGAACCACCACGGAACCCCAACCGTCTCAGGTTACCGCTGAGGCTGAAGGTTACCCATTGTCGGATATAACAATTGGGATGATTTCAGCGGACGGAACAGCCCACGTGTCGACTACCTCGTGGGCCATGTCCGAGATATTTCCTCTTCTTTTCGGTTTTAGCCATCACGAGACCGTCATCATGCGGGATAGTTATATTCCCTAGAGACATCCTCGACTGCTTCCGGTCCACACAGTATGAGGTCTATTCGCTAGAACAGTCCTGACATTCTTTATGATTTACTTCCGGTAATTACGCGTTTTGGCCACTTGATTTTGTTCTTTATCATTATTGAGAAGAGGCCTGTTCCCAGGATTGGACGAAATATAGGTATATTAAGCTTATACATAAAACCGCCTCTTCATAGAAAAATATATATAATAAATTATACTAGGTTTGTATCATATTATAAAAGAACTCTAACCCTGCCACGTTGAAGTGTTTAGTGGATCGCACAGACGACGAGACTGTATACTTGTATAAACGACGAATATGCTACAAGAGACGAAGGACGGTGTATATTTTTATAAAAATTAATTTCTCCCTTCTCCATCCACTCTCGGAGTTATAATTATTATTTTACTGTGTAAAATATAGCGAATTGTATGAATATTAAAACATAAAATATCTTTTTTACGTTTTAATATTCATACAATCATTCATATGAAGGTTTTACTCAAATGTGATAAGAATTTGTATCTTTTTCATTCTATATATGTATGTAATCGCAGATTTTTATGCTAAATTTAATGCATAAGTACCTATACTTATTTTATATGTAACGTTTATTACCCACGTCATTTGCCTTGTCACATCTGTATTTTTGGACTCTATAATAATGCAGAGTATAAATAATAGTAACAAGTAAAAGATCTGATTTTAAAATTAACTACGCCATCTAACAAACCTTCCTCGCCATTTATCGCTCTTTTCATTAGTGAAAGAAAACTATCAAAATCCATTGGGTTGGTAGAAAGTTAGCGGAGAAATAGACAGACAGCGATTTTATTTTATAGGTGTATAAAATAAAACACCTAAATACATATAAAACACGTACATATCCATGTTTATATTTTAGAATTGATTTAGTTCAGTTTAAAAAATGTACTTTGACATAGTACATTTTTTAAACTGAAGATCTTTCAGGACGCGATGCCTATGACCTATTACTATTGCCTATTATTCCTACTATTATTGACTATAATTATTACTATTGACCTATACTATTATTGACTAATTGTCTAATGCCTATTACTCGGATTTGACGGTTTTCTTTTTAAAGATCTTTATGTAAGGTTAAATTCTTTGCCACAATAATGAACACTAAGTCCAAAATTTTATAGACAATGAAAAGATGGGATATAATTATGTATTTTCATAAATATAAGTAAATTTGTTTAATAATCATTGTATTTCTTTTTATTGACGTAATCGTTCTGTATGTTTATGCTATGATATGAATTTCGGTCTCACATGTTGTGAAGCTTAAACAAATAAAATAATTAAAAAAGTTCATCAACACTCAGTAATTGTATACTGCCGAACTCGCACACATAGATTATATGAGCACAATATAAATTAGCACAGATAACGCGATACACAACAGCATTGAGAGAATTTTTCCAGCTAATAATTTATTGGTTTCATTATTAATATGGGACGCCTTCCCACACCGAACAATATCGTTTCGCATATACGAGGCCCTTAAGAAGTAGGTTAGGTTATTAATTTTTTCGTTTACTATCAGCTCAATCCAAGTGTTATTTGGAGTTGATAAAAAAATCAGCATCTCCTGAAGGTTCTCTATGCTTATATTTCCCACTAGCTCTGTCACGCGGATTTGCCCACCATTTAATGTTAGCCTATAAACAAAATTAGTTTTTAAAATCCGTATGATAGTTTCAGAGTTTAACGCCAAACAAAGAAACAAACTTTCAGCTTTATTTTATATTAGTAAGTACTAGCTTTTGGCCGCGACTTCGTTCGCGTTCGTTTTTCTTAGATATTAAAATGTTTATTCAATCTTTATTGCTCATTTATTTTTTATTTTTTAGATGACCCTTCTGGAACAGTACTTTTTTCTGGATGAAAGGTATTCAGAAATATTATTAAGTTTATGACTGCCTGACCCAACGTGCTCTGCCGCTGCTAAATTGCTACCAACTCCTATAAACAAAATCAATCCATATTTATAAAAATCAATTGCCGTGCATTAGTCTCGCAAAAACTAAAAATAAAATGGCTCGACTGACTTGAATATTATTATTTTTTGTTTTGTTCCCTTCAATAGTGGAGTGGTCTAGGGCAAAATGTAAAATGGCAAATATCACAAAAATGGGCGCCATGCACAACTGTTATTCATTCCGTGCGGTTGTGTGAAATTGACATAATAATGTCAATATTGTTAATAAGCGAGACTCGAACACTTAGTTTAAGGATTTCAGTATTGTAAAGTTTTTAAAGTAATTCTGTGTTGTTTTACAGATTAGAATGACTGTGAAAAGAATTCTGTGTTGTTTTACAGTGTTGATCCAAAATAATCTCAATAAATTGGAGTTGGAAGAGATGCAATAAAATCAGATTTAGATAGCATAAAGTTCACCATAATAAAAATAGTACATACCTAGCATCAAAATTTAGATATGCACCAAACAATGTACAACAAAATACCAAGCAACAAATCATTTGATGATTCTAAGATTATCTACCCCTTTATCAAGGATTAGCATTAAATAAGTTCACTTCAATCAATCAAATTGATTGACCTGACAATAAATGGCCATTCTATGGATAGGAAATCTGCACTGCAGTGAACAGTTTAATTTTTTTTGCTGCAGAACACCACAGCACAGAATTTAAACCAGTTTTGTTGTCTATCACAAAATGACAATGATTTACCAAAGTTGCAATTGGTTTTAAGGCTGCGGGAGGAACACGGTTTAATAGTAAGTGACCAAACTGTGAGGAATGGGTTGCATGAAGTCTGCCTTCACTTCCGCATACCGCTGCGGATACCACCGTTACGCCAAGGCAATCGCGGGCATAGACTTCAATGGGACCGAGAACATTTGGATTGGGATGAGCGCCAATGATACATAGTGATTTTTTTTTATGAATTCCGGTTCAGATTCATGCAGGATACCTGTTTGGCGAAACCTGGACAACAGCGTTGCCTTCGACACCATCAAGAAGTCCACCCATATCAAGGTGTATATATCAAGGTGTATATATAGCAGCAGTAGAGTACCCTGTATCATACAGGGTACTCTACTGCTGGAAAATATCGTGATAATATGCTGAGACCTATAATCTTACTACATGCTCGTCCACATACGGCTCGAGCCATAACTCAGTGGTTACAAGAAAATGATGTCGCCGCCCTGGTCTGGCCTTCCCAATCCCCGATTTAAATCTGATTGAACATGGGTGGGACATGATCTAGCGGAGATTATTACGCAGGATGAATTTTTTGAGCACCTCCGCCGTATCTGGAGCCTAATCTCAATAATCGTAATTTTACTTTGCGGAGTTTGTTTTTTATAAACAAAAATTTTAGCTTGAAATGCATATTCTGTTACAATAAAGTACAAAAAAAAACGGGACAAGTTCGAGTTGAACTCGCGTGAAGAGGATTCCGTACGATGTTATCTATCCGCACAATATTGAGTGATTTATCATATTATTTTAATATCATGGACTTCTTATAAGGTTTTCCTATAATCCAAAAGTAGAAAACTAATTTCTGTATATTTTTCAAAATTTTAGGTTCAGTGAGTGGTCGGACAGACGGACACACGAGTGATCCTATAAGGGTTCCGTTTTTTATTCGGACGTATGGAACCCTTAAATATTACTGCTTTTCTTTATTACATATACTGATAGACTATAAAATAAAGCGTATTTAAATATGAGTACATCTTAAATAAGACTAAATTTTTAGTTATCTTTTAAAGACTATAATATCCAAAAGCCACAGCGATATTTATTTTACTTCAATTAAAGATTATACATTTTTTGATTCAGTAGTTTTATTCGGGTTTTACGGGGATTCAGCAAGATAGGGAAAACCTTGGTCCCGGCGAAAACCCTGGTCAACATTATTTGAATGGGACATCATAAGCATCGGTTACGTACATAGCTTCGAAGACATTGCGTTTTATTGGAAATGTCCTCGAGAAGTTTTATATGAGGATTATTTCTTGAATGAAGCCTACAAATCCACCATTTCTAGATTAATATTATTTTATATTCGTATTACTATTTGCTCACGACTTCTTCCGCGTCCCTCGAGTGCATTACGTCTTTTCTGGATTATATCATTTTCTGTTCACGTGACAATACTTAAAACATGCAAAATTTCATGATGAGTATTTGATGATGATATTGATATAAAAGCATAACAAACAAACTCACTTACATATTTACAATATTAGTTAGAACAACGTCTGTACCGGGTTTGACACCCGGCATATTCAACTGTGGAAGAAAACGTTTTAAGTTTACCTCGGTTTGTGTGTGAGGGTAGATATCTCAGTACAGTGCGTAGTTTAGTTCATATAAATAGTGGATATTGTTATTGACAATTATTAATTTCACTATACTAGCGATGGTTAGAGACTTCGTCTACGTGCAAATTTTTAATTTATGCAAGAAGAGCCTGTATCTCCAATCACAGACAAACACTTTTGTTTTAAGTATTGTACAAATTTTGTGCTCTTTGTGAATGGCATTTGTTTGTAGGGTTACTTTAAAAAAATAACGTGTTAACGATTCCACGTTGTTTCACAATTTTTTTTTACATTCAGAACTGGGCGGGATTTCCCAATTTATACACGAGATAGCCTGAATTTAACCTGTGAATAGAGTTAGTCAAGTACTAACAACCTTTTCAGACGGTACGGACTTGAATTAGTATGCATGTCATTCACAAAATACATTCATTCAGAAGTAAGGGCTTTTTTTCTCATGATGGGACTCATGATGTACAAATAACTACGACTCCATTTTTATGTAAATGTAAGTTACTAGCTTTTTCTTGCGACTTTGTCCGCACCCCTTTTTCTTAGTTGTTAAAACATTTATTCAATATGTGCACATTTTTGGCATTTTTTAAATTCTATTTTTAGATGATCTCTCGGGAACAGTACTTTTTTTTCTGGGTGAAAGGTACGCTCCGCCTTTTTCCCTATCCCTGACAACGTGTATGCGAAATTTCATGATGATCGGTTTAGTATTTAAGGCGTGAAAGCGTAACAAATAAACTCACTTTCGCATTTTTAATATTGTGATGAATGAACACTCCCTCGCTCATAAATACACACACACTACATTAAAGTAATAATTGTAAACTTTTATTTTTTAGTAACTATGTTGATCTATTCTAAGAAGAAAAAAAAACCTGTAATTGGCGTAGAAATTAATAGTGCTTTAGGTTTTATTTGTTAATAATATCCAAAATTAAAGCAGACTGTCTGGTGGACGGGCGTCAGAAAATAGCTAAAGTTTCACTGGAAACTTATTTCGACGCTCTTGAATTGTTTATTTTTTCGGTTTTATGTTATACTTGCAAACCGCTTCGGATCGCCGCTTTGTTTTCAATTATTATCAAGGCAATTTTATTTAAATCATTTGTCCAAGATGCCAGCATAAGCCATGGAGCATCCGAAAACTATTTTATTGCGACTTGATTACAAAAATTGAATTTTCTTAATATTAATTTAAAGAATCTGTGTATTTAAGATAAAGATCGATATGCAGGCTGGCGCTTACTTTAATGATGGGGTAGTATAAACACAGGGATGTAGGCCCGCTGTCTGCCTTGATAAGATAAATGATAAAACTTGGAATAGGGAGAATTGGCATCTCTTACTAGCACATCGAACACTAACCCTTAAACATTGTCTGGCGTTACTTTTGTTTAATGTGAACGTGGCCACCTACCATCAGTGGAGCGTCAATTTATCTTCTATATTTTAAAATAAAATTGTATAGGTTGTCGTCGTTGATGCACTATATTACTTTTGTCACGCTAAACCTAACAATAGGTACATTTTACCTACAACTCTTTATGGTACTTTAATCAAAATAATATTTTTATTTTATGTATCAACTTTTATATATTACTAGCGACCCGCCCCCGGCTTCGCCCGTGGTGCGATTTTTATATATATGAACATTCCCCGTTTATCCCTCTTTCCATTAGTGAAAACCGAATTAAAATCGGTCTATCAATTCACGCGTGATGCCGTGACCAAGGGAAATAGGGATTCATTTTTATATATAGAGATTATAATATGGGCAAGGATAAATAGCATTAGACACTTTTTTTATTTAAAATTAATACTAGTCAGTTTTTTTAAACAAAAAATGTTTTTTTTTTAATATTTATTTGTGGATTTTCAACAAGTTTCCTAATTGCTAAATTAAGGCTTTAAGCAAAAAGAAGTGTAATAACAAATGTTGTTTCCGATATAAGTTGAAATATAATTTTGATGGATCTTATTCCGTTGTGATTAGGAGCGTTTTTTGACTGATCTAATAATACAGAAAGAATAAATGGGGAGAGGGTGTCGAAAGGTCTCGGGCGACAGGTGAACTTTAAGAGCAACATTTATAGCTGCCAATGCCTATTACTCAAGTCGCTCGTTGAATTCCAGTTCAAAAAGTGAAATGTCTCCAACGACATTTCGTTAAAACTAATTCAGGGTCCGGTTTAACGAACCTTTTAATTCACTGTAAATTATTATTTATTGAAAATAAAATGTATGCGATTTCAAATTCGTTGAGACATTTAGATTTCCATTTCAAACATCTTAAGGGACCAATTGATCCTAAATACAAAATCCATTGATCAAAAGTACATTTCAAATGATTAGTTTCTTTATTTACTCGCATGGTTACTAGATTTGTTTAAATGTGATGAATATCGGATATGAATATGCAATAAAATGAGTGGAAAATACATTTTAAATTATTTTTGTTCTAAATAAATACATAAATAATATTTTAAATAAGTCTATATAAACATCAAAAAATAGTAAACTATGTATATACGTAACATAAATTATACACCATATAATGACGTCACAGACCATTTAAACATTGTGCGTGCTCATGTTAGTTTTCATGAGTGTGATTAACATTTTTTCATGCGAAACACTACCTGTAATTTTTATTAGTTGATAAAAGTAACTGCGTTTTCCCTATATTTTGATGTGCGCTCTTTGGTCGATAACGACCATAATCATTTTGAAGTTGAAGAAAAAATATCTCGTTTACCTATAATTACCTACATTTTTTATGATAACAAATTACGGTCTAAGCATTTCATTTTTAATGTTGATATAATCACCATCTTCATCATCTCAGCCGTAGGAGGTCCACTGCGGGACATAGGCCTCCCCCATAATTTTCCAATAGTATTGGTATGCATATTGGGTTAGCAAAAGCACATCCAAAAGTAGCCTGGGTTATCTTGGGATTGTCATTTGTCTACGGATCTCGTTATCACTGATGCTATTTCGCAACGATACAAGGCCTATGGTTGGAGACTCACGTTTCATTGTTAATGCTGATATAATGGATATTTGATTTTAATGTATTAAAATATATTTTGCTTTTGAAGAAAAAACAATATGCAGAAATGTAAAGAAAATGGTATTCTTACGATTCTGTGCTCTCGCTCGCTCGGCTGCAATAGGGTTTTTTTTTATCTGAGAAAGATATCGAAACACGATTCCTCTAGAGGCCTATTTAGATCTGGAGTGCTTTCGTGGGGGCGTCAACAAAAAAATCTAAGGCTGCAGATATCACATTGTTTACGAGAATTGTTGTAGGTACTCGTAGTTTAGGGTCATTGAGAGGATACTGAGGGTGTCGGTGTTGTCGCAATTTCTCATTGTAATTTATAGTTTTTATATACTTTTGCATATGTGGCTCAGTATACAAAGTCAGCAGCTTCTGCAAATATTAGCTGGGTCACCAAGCAAAATATGTGTCTTCAATTCGCAAATGATTTGAGTGTGTTCGTTTTTAATTAATTGGCAACCTTTTAACCGCAGCTATATTTTTTCAAAGTTCAAGCTATCGTCATAAAGAACTTCATCAAAATCGGGTAAGTACAGTTTATAATAAAGTTTGTGTTACATTTGTTAATGTTATGGAAATATGTAGTTATAGTACCTACTTGATTGAACGGAACGCGTCTACTTCTGGGTTGTGCTTTGAAATTCCTGGCGCTGATAAAGTTTGACAATTTTTTGCACACAACTATGCGATTACAGTCATTATTTGTTACGCTTTCACACTTTGACTACTCAGTCTATCATTTACACGTTGTCAGAGATACAGAAAGAATATAGAATCCATAATCCAAAAGTACTGTTCCCGAAAACACAAATTTTCGGAAAAAAACTAGTTAATTGTCCAATGCTACCGTATTCAAGGTCACTTATAACGTTACTCCCGAGACGTTATTAACACCGATTAGTAAGTACATCAATCAACTTTGCCTATTCTAGAGACGATTTTTTGTTATAAGATAGAACGTCAGATAAGCTCATGATCCACTTGATAGTAGATGGCTAACACCAGAGGCACCATGGTACTTAAAGAGTATACAGGGACAGAACAGCACAAGTATTGTTTTTCACGGTGGCTGCTGTCGCCAGAACGGATGAAGCCCCCTACCACTACTCATATGAATAAGAAATAATAAATTTGCATCTGTATAATGGTTCTTTTGAAAAGAGCCATAACCTGCTCTCTAAACTTTAAGCTAAATATTTATCATCTACTAGCTTTTGCACGCGTTTTCGTCTGCGCCCCTTTTTATTGGCGTTAAGGACGTAATTACTTTTTTGACGCGCTCGAATTCAGCTAACTGCGCCAGCACACTGCAGCAAGGTGCCCACACACACATTGAAGCCGCACGGTGTACTTTGGAACTTTGTCGTTCTAATTATTTAGAAAAAAAGGCGATACACCCGTGCTTTCATGACCGCGTCTGAGCGGGGAATGGCGAACGAAACCTACGGCGAAAGAGGTCGCAATGCGATCCCTTAGAAAAATGTATGTAGAAAATATAGTGCGTTTTTTAGTGTCTATTCTTTCTCAGAAATGAAAAAGTAATTTATTTGAGTACAAAATAATAAGCTAGACGTATAGAAGACTGTATAAGCTACAATTTCTTATTATTTTCATGTTAAAATATGCAGCGGATTTAGCTATTTATGTACCTATCCAGACACCATTTTTCGATATTTTTAGCGCTTCTTGCGATGGTAAAAATGAATTTATGTGAAAATTTTGTATTGGGCTGTCCAGTTTTTATTAGCTATCTTTAGTGATGAATACATTACCTTTTATTTTAGACCATGGTATCTCTACAGTTGTGCTTCCTGGATATATAAATGGTACCGAAAAACCATTGATATTTGTGAATACGTCCTTAAAACATTTATTCATTCTTTATTGCTCATATGTTTTTGACAAGCGCTTAATGTTATTTTTTGTGATACTTCGGATACAGTACTTTTTTGTGGATGTAAGATTACTATGTTGTTTTTGTATCTCTGATTGCATGTATGCGTAACAAATAAACCAACAAACTCACTTTGGTGTTTATAATACCAATTATAATACAATTTCCAAAAGACCTTGTGCGAAGGTCGTTAGAAGAAGTTGCTTAAATTTTCAGTCGATAGTGTTAGGGTAGTTTAAATTACTCGAGACCTTTCATTCTACTGTTCAATGTTCACCATTTCGAGGCTAGCACTAAAACGCCTGGAAAGGAGCCAACGTCAGTTAGTATATAGTTGGTGTTTTGCACGAAACGAATGTTCTTTTTTTCTGTGATTTCTTTTTTGGTTATCCTATGTCACATTACATTGCATGTCGTTTACGCCTGGTAATATAGCTTCTTAGGCATTACATGTATCGATGCGAACATAAATAGATTGAATCTTTTCTAGGGTTTCTTTGAGAACGTTAATTGCTTTTCGCTTTGATATACCTCAGAAATATATGTGTAAACGATTTATTATTAGGTAATCATATGCAGAAGTAACCTTCATCCGTCTCCGGGTGTAATATTCAAAATTATTATAATTACAAGATGGACTATTCAAAGAATGTCTCAATGATTAGTTAAATTTTTCTTCCATTAATGGGCACAGAATTGAAACGTTTTTAATTGAAATAATATCGCACGCAAATCCTGGACATGGTTTATTTGGTTTACTAGCGATTGAATGATAAATATTAATAACAGCAATGACGATGTAGTATTCATTATGTAAGACATTTTATTCCTATCAGGTTCGGCGGGGCTATTGCATCGCGATTCGCGTGTGTGTCGCCTAGGCGACTAGTGACGTATCTACATTAATTAAGTGGATTTTCAGCCTTTCTGTCATATTTTACCATAAAAAAAGTATTTACAAGCTCTAATTTCCAAAAGACATTTAGCATTGGTTGTAGGAAGCAGTTATTTAAATTTTTAGTAGATATAGGGTTTTTATTAGATAAAGTATATAGATTAATAGAAATAATTAGGTACCGTATATACAAATAGATTTTCTGTATACCAAAGTTTCACTAGTATATTTTGACTTTATTATCACTTTTATCGTAAAATGTAAGCTTTCATCATTTTTCGTGTGAAGATTTTGCTTTTTATCACGAAAAAAAGATGAGGAGGCC
Source organism: Bembecia ichneumoniformis (assembly GCA_910589475.2). Lineage (NCBI taxonomy): Eukaryota > Metazoa > Arthropoda > Insecta > Lepidoptera > Sesiidae > Bembecia > Bembecia ichneumoniformis. The sequence goes on along the minus strand of OU342536.1, from coordinate 11,487,103 downwards.
TCGTATTAATCACATTATTATAATAAAATCGCCTGAAAATATTCCGGACTCGCCTTTTACTTGTTCAAGCTGTGATCAAGCAACGTAACAGAGATTGCATAGGGACATTTGTTTCCTTTCACACTTAGTGTGTGTTTACTTCATTGAGGCAATTGTTTGGAAGTAATATTAGTATGTATGTAAATCTACCTTATTTGAGTACTTAATTAGTTTGACAGCATGTTTTTTACATAGGAGGAACAAGTTTTAAATTGATGACTGACTTTGAAATACTTCTCTCCACGGTGTTTCTACGCATTTTCTTCAAACAAAATAAATTTCATTTCTAAAAAAAAATGAAGGCTTTGAAGGAAAAATTGATGTTTTAAGTAATACAATTTAAACTTGGCGCCAAAACGCTACAATACCATTGGCGGCTGTTGTGAAGTCATGTTTTCTTTACTCGGGAACAACTGACAGTTTATACAAAAATTCTGTGACACGGTGATATTTACGAAAACGTGACGTCATTCGCTCTGATCGGTGTTTCAGTTAACTTTTTATTGATCTTAATGTTTATGTTAAAATTGGGTCATTTTTTAAAAAAATTTCAATATGTGTTCTCTAATATAATTTATTCTTTAATACCGTCAGCCTACGAGTATTACGAAGGAACATTTTTTTTTAATAATGTTAATCAATATGCATTTTATTGTTTATTAAAAAGTTAATGTAATATAATAAATTTTTATTAATTAGCTTTATTATTAATTTTAATAATTAGCTTCGCTTTTGATTTTTGACTTAAAAATTTACACATTTTCAACTTTGAAAAAAAAAAACCAAAAAAACTACATTTGCGCGAATTTTAAGGTGTATTTTTATTTAAAAGTGAATTAATAAACCGAAATAATGGGTAATTTTTGAATCGTCAATGTGCAGAATTAAATATTAATAAATGACGCTCATTAACATACAAAAAATGTATTTAAATGCAACTATTCTACATATATAGGTAGATAACATATTATTTAAACTTCACTTAAAGTTTAATAAGTTAAATTCTAAAATATTTTGCCATTGATGCGAGGATAACACTGAAAGTTTTTAGAAACACGAAAACTAAATAATGCAGGAAGCTGTTTGTGTTATTATTGTTTTTCGAAGTAATTTCTATTCCTTTGTAAGCACCGTCGCATGCGATGGAATCACTGACTATAGCAGTGGGCCTTACTCTTTGGGGGTCTCTTTCACGGCGTCTTCGAACGCTTTCACTGCATCTTCAGGGCTCATAAAGCGAATTCCTCTAAGTTTATCTTTTATTTTTTGGAATAAATAGAAATCACTTGGTGCTAAGTCGGGACTAAAAAGATGACGACTCACTAATTCCACACCTTCCATAGTCAAATATTTGATTGTTCGTCAGACGCAGTGGACTGGAGCAATGTCGTGGTGAAGGAGGATCTTACTTCTTGGGCGCTTCTGTCGAACATTTTTCCCTTCTTCCCTTCTTCACTTTTGGTGATCATGGAAATTCCTCGAAGAGAAACACCCATTGTGCAGATTGCCTTTTGGTTTCGGATTCATAACAACATATATCCAGGTTTCATCTCCTGTGACGATATCAAATACACTTTTTGATTCACCTTCGTTATATTTTTTAATCATTTCGCGGCGCCATCTAAGCGATGTTTTTATTTTCTCTCAAATTATGGGGTATCCATGTACCGCAAAAATTCCTCACGCCTAAATGTTCGTGTAAGAGTTTATGCACTTGACACTCATGTCAATGCCTAAACTTAAGCTAATCTATTCGTATGACACTCTTTTATTTGTTTCAATCATGAGCCGCCATATTTCATTTGTATTTTCATTAGTAAAATGAGTTATTTTCATTTGTTGCCTTAGATGGACGTCCTCTACGAAAACTATCAGTGAGATTGCTACAACTACGTTTAAAGTCACTGAACCAGTGAATACCAATCGAAGTCTATCATAGAATTTGTTGTTAAGACCGCAACGAAAGTCATAATAAATCATGGAGCGAAAATTTGTAAAAATTTATAAAATTTATAAAATAAATGAATAAAAATTAATAAAAATTAATAAAATAAAATAATAAAATTTGTAAAAACGAATGTTAACAGAATAAAAATTACATCGACAGCTTCCTAAAGAGTTCTTAATTCGAAATTTATATTTATTTTTCATTTTTGTCTTTACTTTCTGGCTTGTTCTAAAAACTTTCAGTGCGGCCTATGTATGTATAGTAATATTTTACTAAAAAACTTAAACTGAGTAATATTTTAAAATTTCCATAAATTATTATTATTAAAACTTTTTATTTGTACTATAAACATACAAGATCGGTATAAAAAAGAATTAAAAAAGAAAGAAAGAACAAGTAATAGTACAAAATCCGGCCTTATCGATTTATAGCGATTTCTTCCAGGCAATCTTAGGGTAAGATTAAGTAAATAAAACAATATGGTTGGTAAAAGTGGTTATAATAAACTTACTTTCTAATAACTAAATACTAGTACATAAATTGAATATACACAAATATTAATAACACCAATCCATTATTATAAATCCGTGTGCACAGTGAAAAGAAGTGAACTAATAACGTTGACTCAGCGTAACACTTTCATATCCAAACTAACATCTAATGTTGCAATCTTTGATCTACCTTAAAAAACTAAGTTAAATAATTCCTTAAAATTTTGATTATTTTTTATAATATTTAAACACTGAAGTAAAAAAAGTTGTTGACTTCAAATAAATATAAATGTTATTTAAAAAAAAAGTTTTTTTAAATAAAATTTATTTTTATTTTAAGAACACAATTCATTTTTGAGACTGAGATTTGTGAGAACATTTGTGAGACTCGAGTGCAAACTTACAAATGTAACTAAATTGTAACCAACTAGGTTACCTGCATTTCACTGTACTTACACTGCATTTCACTGCAACCGAACGAATATTACACAATATATGTATTATTTAACACATTCACATTTCACGCATACATTCTCACTCACACATATACACTCACGCACGCCTAATAGGGGATCGGACAGTAATCAGATTAAAATCTAAAATGTACTTGGAAAGAAAATATATAATTTTTTTACGATTATTTATCGAACAATAATTTAATATAATTCATTTAATTTAGCACCTCAGCACAATGCTGAGTCAGTATCCGATTCGCTGCCGCGAGGACACACACACGTTTTTTTTATTTTATTATTCTCTGTCCTGTTTTGTATATAATGTCAGTGTCTTTCGTGCAGTGAATAAAAGTCTTTCTTTCTTTCTTCTTTCTTTCAAATATTTTTAAATGAAGTAATAAAATTTTATTATTTACAATATTTTTAATCTATACTGAAACACCAATCACAGTGCGTGACGTCATTTGTGGGCAATCATTGTCTTATGCCAATGCAGCTGTTTTGTTATGATATGACCACAAATGACGTTACGCGCTCTCAGATGAACTATCGTGGCGTTTTGGCGGCATTTTCAAACAAACAATATTAAAACAGCCTAAAAGGCTATAAATAAATAAAATAGTATTTTTTATGGGAATAAATATCCATGAAGATTAATTTGCAACACTTTCTGAAAATTTGTCCGAACCCATATTGCCCATTCGTACAAATTAACTTGTGCATAAATTCTACAAACATATAAAGATAATTTATACACATGAATGTTCAAAATGATATAATATGCGTACGCAAAGTTCAGGCTGGCCCCAGCTACATCCTCCAAGCTTTGGCTGGGAGGTTAGATGGACAGCACTTGAACCATTGCTGTCATGATTTGTTTATTGTTTAGTGTCTTAATTTAATTATCTTAATTTTAATGTTATTATTATTATTATGACCCACGATGGTTGAAGTAATTAAAATAAATAAAAATAATGTGATATATTCAAAAAGTGTTTGAAACTCTCAGTAACTTATGAGATTTAGAAATTCATTATTTTTTTTCTTTATGTAAGAGTCGTCAGACAGGTGCTGCAAGTGTGCTGTCGATCTTAATAGGATAAAGAATTAGGAAGGGATAGGAAAATGGCTTAATGCCATTTCTGAATTTCTGAACTCAAGGATATTGACGGTTAATGTTAACGAAATAAACAAGTTTTGATTTATTTGTTTTATCTTCTCCTGTATTATAAGTTTATATATAATTCTTAAGTAGTACTAATTTAAGTCAGCGAACTCCTAAACGGCTAAACCGATATTGCTGAAATTTTTGTGTGCGATTGATTGGATAGTTCATTGTGTACGTATTTGTAAGGAAATAATCTCCGAAAATACTATCCCGATTTTAAAAAATAAATCACAAATTTTTATAGAGAATCCTTAGGGGTGTAGGTTGAGTACGTTTTTAATTTGTGGGGCAATATGTTAAGTTATTTATATAACTTTCCCGCCTCTCACTGCTGTGTCTAATCTGCGAACTTGACTTACTCTTTGTCTCCGAGAAATTCGAAATGGGGTTAGATTATGGCGCGCAGACTAGGGCGCAGAGAGGGGAGCGACGCGGCAGTCCGCCCGCGCCGTCGGGTCGTTCTGCACGTGGAATCCGTTAGTTAGTCTTTGTCCAACTTCGGCGATTCAGTGCTCCTCCTGTGTATTTATTTACTCGCATATAAATCTTTGGTGCGCTCCAAAGACACTGTGAGTTTATTAGTGTCGCCTCAGTGAGACAGATCCACTTGAACTGCCTACATTTTTCGGTGTTCGGGTGAGTTGTTACATGTTGCGACAATCGCATGAGATATTTGTAAATTCGCCGTTCGATAGATGGCGCTTTCGGCCCGGCGGCGTCCGTATTGCAGTCGTAACAGGCTTTGTAACTTTTTTATGATATCATTATTTTTACGTAACGGTTACGTGTTTTTTATTGACGGTCACCACGCTATTTGTATGATTTATTATTGTAATTAATTATTGTATGTTTATTAGCAATAGATAGTAGGGGGATAAAAGATTGTAGAACTACGAAAATGATTTACGAAATAGATTTCTTTCTTTATTTCTATTCGACCCGCCCTCGGCTCGCACGGATCTATTTTTATTTGCTAACTAGCGACCCGCCCCCGGCTTCGCCCGGCGTGAAATTTTTATATATAAGAACATTCCCCGTTTATCCCTCTTTCCATTATTGAAAACCGAATTAAAATCGGTCACCCGTTCACGCGTGATGCCGTGACCGAGGGAAATGGGGATTCATTTTTATATATTAAGATTAAACACAAATCTTCATCGTTTATCGCTCTTTCCATTAGTGAAGACCATATCTGTTAAAATCTGTTGGGTGGTTTAGAAGAAGTTAGCGGAGATACAGACAGAGCCGGACAGCGACTTTAATATTATAACTAACTAGCTTTTGTAGGTAGCTTCTATAGGTGAAAGAATTTTTAAAATCGGTCCACTAGTTTTTGAATTTATTCATTACAAACTTACAAAAATACATGCATACATAGAAATCTTTTCTCTTTATAATATAGTATAGACGACCCGATTTTCGGACAATTTATCCCATTTTCTGTCATCGTAAGAACCTTCCTCGGATTTTAACGAATATTTGAAATAAAATAAAAAAACCTGATTCAGCATTTCTCGAGTTTCTCGCTTAGCAACACGTTTAGCGATTCATTTTTGTTTATATAGTTACAAATATGTATAGACATACATAGAATATACGGAGCATTAATGCTCCGATCCGTACATTTATTAAGAAAAGTGGTTTAGATTAAATGTTTCAGTTAAGGACATGAAACTGTTTTAGCGAAAATAAATTTATTTATTAATATTTATAAACTTTTGTTCGTCAAACACAGTAAATGAGTGTTACTAATGCGACTGCGGTTCGTAAAGCTGTCTTGCCTGGGAATAAATCACTAAATTAGTCATAAAAATAACTTGAATGTCAATCCTCAATTTTTCTCAAAAATATTTGTTACGCTATTGATTTCTTTTCTTTTGATAGATCAATTGAATTTAGTTATCAATTTATTGAAATTTTCAAAATTTATCATGAATTTGGTGATAGTTGCTGTCTCGTTTATTAACTTAAGTAGTATCGTATACATTAATCTTTGAAAGAATTGCTTATAAAGAGCCCGAAACTTGGAACGACGAGTTTATTTTTTAAGTTCAAATTGTTAGTTAATGTTTGTGTTAATTTTTTTAAAATTCGCATGAAAGTACACTAAGCTTTCATAAAAGCCCTTTAGAAGTAAACTTCTAAGTTTTTATTAAACTCAGGGGCTGTACACGATTCACGATTAAAGCTACGAAAGCTTTTTTTTTAAAGTATTTACATGATTTTATTTGTTACATTAGAGCTTTAGGTTTTTTCTTAGCCAGCATCCTTTCTAAACTGTAGCGTTAAGTAGGGTAGTTTACTAGATGTCCAGTTTGATTGTAAACTTTAAACTGTTAACATTAGAACACTTTTTTCAAGTCGGTTCACTTCGGCTTACTTAGACTTCTGTGATTTCTGTAATGATTCACGTAATTATTTAACATTAGCGACCGGCCCTCGACTACAAACTTTCCACGTTTATCCCTCTATCAATTAGGAAAAACCGTATCAAAATCCGTTGACTCAAAATAATTTTTTTTCAACGGTCTAAATGAAGGGCTGGTGGCAGAAGTGCATTGAATTTAATAGTGATTAAGTAGAAAAATAAAAATCGAATTGATTTTATATGTTTATTGTCTTGGTTAGGCCGAGTACTTTTCAGTCCACCCACGTATTAGTACGGAATTAGTTGGGTAAAGATTAATATCATGATACGAGTGTTATCATCTTTCGATTCTATCCGTGTTTTGATTGACTAATTTGAACGAAAAGACGTTTATCGTGACCTAACTATAATAGATATACGCTCAGATCGTTTTGTCGGTCTGAGGATATATACTACTCAAAACAAAATAAGGGCCATTAAGATTTTTTGCTGTACCATGAAAACAATAAAGACATTAAATTGTTTAACTTATGTAACTTCAAAATAATGTTATTGGTTATAATATAGGCTAACAATTATAGGGGATCGGACAAATTTTCAGAAAGTGTTTTAAATTAATCTTCATGGATATTTATTCCCATAAAAAATACTATTTTATTTATTTATAGCCTTTTGGGTACTCAAAATCATGTTTTAATATTGTTTGTTTGAAAATGCAGCCAAAACGCCACGATAGTTCATCTGAGAGCTCGTAACGTCATTTGTGGTCATATCATAACAAAACAGCTGCATTGGCATAAGACAATGATTGCCCACAAATGACGTCACGCACTGTGATTGGTGTTTCAGTATAGATTAAAAATATTGTAAATAATAAAATTTTATTTCTTCATTTAAAAATATTTAAATGAATTATATTAAATTATTATTCGATAAATAATCGTAAAAAATTATATATTTTCTTTCTAAGTACATTTTAGATTTTAATCTGATTACTGTCCGATCCCCTATTGTTTAAAATAATGATCATGAACTGTTTTTTTAAGTTCATTATGAAATTGGCCATTTTGAATGAAAAACATGAACAAAAGAAATCACCGGAAAAAGACAAAAATGTTCTTGTCACTTTTGTTTTTAGTAACGAGTATGTCCTCCTCTCTTAGCAATACACTTCTGAAGCCTCGTATGCATACTCTGGATCAAATTCCTCATGTTTTCATCTGGAATCTCCTCCCAGACACGTTTTAAAGCGTCAATCAGCTGCTGTTGGTTGTAGACCCCTTGCTCATTCTCTCTAACCCTTCGTTTCAATTGGTCCCACAATTGCTCGATTGGATTTAAATCCGGACTGTTAGCTGGCCATGGTAATACCTCAATATGAGACCCTTCTAGGACAGTTTGGGTCGATCGAGCTGTGTGTGCACGGGCATTGTCTTACATCAGGATGAATCCAGGCCCCACTCGCTGTGCAAATGTGATCACTTGAAGCCTGATGACGTCTTCGATGTAACGTTCTGCAGTTATGGTATCCGCATTTAAAATGGTGAGCTCGGTTTTACCGTGTAAACTAATCCCACCCCAAACCATTACTTTGGGACCACCGAAACGGTCAACTTCGTGGATGCAGGACTCCGAAAAACGCTCGCCGCGTCGTCTCCACACCCTAACACGCCGATCATCATTAAAAAATTTTACTTTGCACTCGTCTGTAAAAAGCACCTTGCCCCACTGATTAATCCCCCAGTTCAAATACTGACGGCAGAATCTTAAACGGTTTGCACGTTGAACCCTAGTCAGAGGAATTCGAACAACTCGACTTCTTGACATTTGCTGGTCTTCGTGCAATCGATTAGGTATAGTTTAATCACTGACACGGGTACCCGTTGTCAGCCGTAGGTGGTGTTGTAACTTACGGGCCGTTACTGTACGATCACGACGAGCACTTAGTTGGACGTACCGATCCTCGTGCGCCGTTGTTACACGAACTGTACCTGAACCGGGTCTCCTGGCAACACTGCCGGTCTCTTGGAAGCGATTCCATACATTTTGGACAGCTCTTCGAGAAAAACCCAACTGCAAACCCACGTAACTCTGAGAACGTCCTTCTTGAATCATAGTTATGGCTCTGGTTGCTGTAATTGTATCCATGTGCCTTCGTACTGGTGGCACGATTAACGCGAGATGATAAATGAATCAATTAAAATTGAAAAAGTAAAACTTTTTTCCTAAAATAATCGAAACAAGTTAAGAAGACAATCGAAGAAAAACATAAGAATAACTTCCAATTTTTTTTTTCTTAAAACGATGGCCAATATTTTTCAAATTAGGAAGCATAAAAGAGATCAAACACCAAAGAGTTCGTAATATCAATATAATGCTACTTATCAGTTACTTTCAGTTTACTAAAGTGCACTTAAATGTAAATAAACTAGTGGCCCTTATTTTGTTTTGAGTAGTATATATGTATATAACCTCGCGAATTTTCTTGTTAGTAATAATGAGTATTATACATATAGTATTATCCATCAAATTTTTGATATCTTGTGTTAAATTATTGTAATTTTCATAGAGATCTATTTTTTTAAATAATATATATAGTCCATGTTACTCCCTTATAATGTAGCTTTCTATAGGTGAAAGAATTTTTAAAATCGCTTAAGTAGTCTTTGAGTTTAACCATTAAACATACAAACAATCAAAAAATAAAATCGTGCTTCTTTATATTATTAATGTAGGTATGTATAGATAGACCCTGAATTTAATGACGCACAATGGTTTAACTGTAAATTGGTATAAACTCAAGAACAGTTTTAATTAATCGTTTTGTTTAAAGTCTAAATGAATATTTAAATATTACGTGCTGATGAAATAGGCTGCCTGGCTTGGTGTACTTGACACGAGGAATTTAAAATTACAATATCTTAAATTTTAATACGTAAAGACCAAACAGTTCAGTACATTTTTCTAATTTGTTTATGAATCCATTTTCTTTCTTTGTTTAATAGCTACTAACGAACTTTAGTATTGGAATAATCGGAAAAAGATTTCACACGTTGATAACGACAAATATTCGAATTTCCAACAGTAGGCAAACACTAATTATTACATAAAAAGAAGGCTCCTTAAGTAGTAATTTCTACACAATGAGAATTTGAGATCAAGTTTTTGGGATATATTCTTAATAAAATATAAATTGTTTATGTATTTATGTAAGTAAATGTAAATTAAAATATTGTATGCTATCCGCATACAATATTGTATGTTCGGGCAATACTATCCAGACTAGATGGTTGGAAGTGTGGATGACAAGAGGTTCTCTGGCCGGTTGCCGATGGACAGATCCGGTTGCTGTCTCCCTAAACTGGCCTCACAGTCAAGCTGAGAATAGGATAGGATGGAAACAAATGGTGGTCACCAAGGCATTTTAAAGCAGACACGACCTTCAGGAATGAAGAAAATAATTTTAATTGGTTGTTTAATGGCAGAAAGTTAAATGCCATTTATTTATTTAGGATCTTAATTAATCTTAATCAAAATGCCACTCATAAAAATACTAATATAAAAATATAAAAATACTTTTTTCCTATCCATAGACCATTAGATTAGAATGACGAAATATGCAAGTCATTATGATGAAATGGTCAAATATCAAGTTAATGGCTGAGCTCATGACAATCACCCTTGTACGCGCAGATTTCCAATTGACACGGTTGTGCCATTAACCTCGTTTAACGTGTCATTCCACCCTTCACTTATACACACACACACACACATAAGCATAAATACCCCTGTTTTCACCCTTTTGTTAGTCATGCAACTGTAAATTATGCCATCGCTTTGAGGTTAGGGTAGGAGCCGATGCTGGCGAATTTTTCTTTTCAGCTGTATTTTCTGTTCTTTGTTAACATGGTTCTGTAATCGGTCGAAACCATTTATATCTACGAAGTAGCGCAGTACGGATAGTTACACAAAATTAAAGTTTCAAAATTATTAAAAATTAAATTATAACAATATAACATTTACAATATAGATGAATATTTATTTTTTATTAAAATCAAGAAAGTTACAATTAATCTGTATCTATATAAAGATAAACTCTTTTATTCCTAGTTCCAAGGCCCATAAAATAAATAACAATTCTTTTAAAATTCTATGTATACGATACTCTGATAAGTTACCAAACGATGTAGAGCATTGTGTTGTGGCGCTATCAAACTGTTACTGAACGTTTTGACTAACACAATATTGAAATGTATATTTTAGAACAAATCCTCAAAATACTAATTAAAACCGCATCAAAATCGACTGCGAAATTTAAGAGAAGTAAGCGCACAAACACATGATTTATGAATTTCGGGCCAATTTCATTTCGATTGTTAGAATCAAGGATGGATGTAATATTATTTATCTATTGATTTAGTTTTCTCGTCTGGCGGTAGTAGCCACCAAGAGAAGAGCATCCTGAAATAACAGCACGTGTGTGTGCTGTTGTGTTTCGGTGAGTGTTATATCCCTTATTTTTTATGCTATCGGCTGCGTTCTTGCAATAACTACGGCGTTATTTGTCTTCGTAAGTAACTTGGACCGTCAGCCTGTCTGCCGACCTTTAAATATAATAAAAAAACTTATAAAGATGCTTTAGTCCGTTTTTGTTATTTTGGCATTAAAGCGTTTAAGAGGGTTTAACAGTTTCAACGCTGCACTCGTCGTTTTGCACAAATTTCTGAACATGATTGTGTTACATGTACAAAACAAAAATGTAACAGAATTGATCCAATTTCTATTTTTTGCTGCAATTAAAAATTATTGTTTATGTATGTGAAATCCTGTTTTGATAGTGACTCGTATTTTCCTCAATTTTACTATCAATTCACTTTTGGTCATCTATTATCTTAGAAAAATTGTTAGAAATGTGTTTTAAAAAATATATCAATTACAAAAATATTCTCTTTTATTTGTTATAATCGAAATTTATAATTTTAATCCAACAATAGCATTAAAAAAATAATGAAAGTGCAATTGTGAGTTTTGTTACACCTGCAAATACGTACCGTCGCGTCGTCGTCGTGGCTTTATATTTTCGAAAGCATTGATTTCCTCATTTTTGTATTATTCCCGCTGTTTTGCGATTGTCTGCCAACATTGTAGAGCGGTCCGCTTTGTTGGCGCGCGTTTGTATCAGCGCCTGGCATAAAATAAATTACACTCATATCTCAGAGCGGATTCGTATCTGTGGCTTTATTTGAATTTTTATCACTTGTGTATTAAACGTCACTTTCGAGATGGCTTCGTTTATGGCCATTGTTATGAGATAAATAGTTATAGTAATTAAATTTGAGCATAATCTGAAGCTAATCAAACATTTAATCGTATTTTATCTCTATATATAAAAAATGAATCCCTATTTCCCTTGGTCACGGCATCACGCGTGAACGGGTAGACCGATTTTAATTCCGTTTTCACTAATGGAAAGAGGGATAAACGGGGAATGTTTATATATATACTACTCAAAACAAAATAAGGGCCACTAAGATTTTTTGCTGTACCATGAAAACAATAAAGACATTAAATTGTTTAACTTATGTAACTACAAAATAATGTTATTGGTTATAATATAGGCTAACAATTGTTTAAAATAATGATCATGAACTGTTTTTTGAAAGTTCATAATGAAATTGGCCATTTTGAATGAAAAACATGAACAAAAGAAATCACCGGAAAAAGACAAAATACTGTTCTTGTCACTTTTGTTTCTTCTTTTTAGTAACGAGTATGTCCTCCTCTCTTAACAATACACTCCTGAAGCCTCGTATGCATACTCTGGATCAAATTCCTCACGTTTTCATCTGGAATCTCCTCCCTGACACGTTTTAAAGCGTCAATCAGCTGCTGTTGGTTGTAGACCCCTTGCTCATTGGTCCCACAATTGCACGATTGGATTTAAATCCGGACAGTTAGCTGGCCATGGTAATACCTCAATAGAGACCCTTCTAGGACAGTTTGGGTCGATCGAGCTGTGTGTGCACGGGCATTGTCTTGCATCAGGATGAATCCAGGCCCCACTCGCTGTGCAAATGGGATCACTTGAGGCCTGATGACGTCTTCGATGTAACGTTCTGCAGTTACGGTACCCGCATTTAAAATGGTGAGCTCGGTTTTACCGTGTAAACTAATCCCACCCCAAACCATTACGTTGGGACCACCGAAACGGTCAACTTCGTGGATGCAGGACTCCGAAAAACGCTCGCCGCGTCGTCTCCACATCCTAACACGCCGATCATCATTAAAAAATTTTACTTTGCACTCGTCTGTAAAAAGCACCTTGCCCCACTGATTAATCCCCCAGTTCAAATACTGACGGTAGAATCTTAAACGGTTTGCACGTTGAACCCTAGTCAGAGGAATTCGAACAACTCGACGTCTTGACATTTGCTGGTCTTCGTGCAATAGATTACGTATAGTTTGATCACTGACACGGGTACCCGTTGTCAGCCGTAGGTGGTGTTGTAACTTACGGGCCGTTACTGTACGATCACGACGAGCACTTAGTTGGACGTACCGATCCTCGTGCGCCGTTGTTACACGAACTGTACCTGAAGCGGGTCTCCTGGCAATACTGCCGGTCTCTTGGAAGCGATTCCATACATTTTGGACAGCTCTTCAAGAAAAACCCAACTGCAAACCCACGTAACTCTGAGAACGTCCTTCTTGAATCATAGTTATGGCTCTGGTTGCTGTAATTGTATCCATGTGCCTTCGTACTGGTGGCATGATTAACGCGAGATGATACATGAATCAATTAAAATTGAAAAAGTAAAACTTTTTTCCTAAAATAACCGAAACAAGTTAAGAAGACAATCGAAGAAAAACATAAGAATAACTTCCAATTATTGTTTTTCTTAAAACGATGGCCAATATTTTTCAAATTAGGAACACGAACACCAGCATAAAAGAGATCAAACACCAAAGAGTTCGTAATATCAATATAATGCTACTTATCAGTTTACTAAAGTGCACTTAAATGTAAATAAACTAGTGGCCCTTATTTTGTTTTGAGTAGTATATATATAAAAATTGCACCCCGGGCGAAGCCGGGAGCGGGTCGCTAGTATTATTATATGATTGATTTTTAATAGTCTCATTGAATGTATTTGTTTTGACTTGCTTTTGACTGCGACTTTCCTTGCTAGTCGGGGTAGCTACTAAATTTCATTATAATTATTTCACTTACTAATCTATGAAAGCGTAACAGACAATTTGACGCATTTGTAATATTAACAATAATATTATTTTATAAAGTTTTTTGAAAACCTGAAGATATAAATACATTAATGCTTGGATAGATATACATCTGTAGAGACAAAAAGTTATTACGCGAATTTTTGAGGGTGATAAATTCATTTTTTCTCCAATTTTTTGACTACTATCAAGCTGTCTGTATGTCTGCTAATCTCTTCTATATTAAAAAAGGAATAAATTTGCCAACTTTTGGCGAGATCCATAATATGCCACTAGTTTACGGATAATTTACTTTTTTCTTGGTACTTTTAAGGACCGTTATCGCCTTGGAGCACACATAGAATACCGCACCTCATAGAATAAAGGGTGAGCGATAAGGTTCTAGTATTTCTTACTCAGACCATTGGTCTGTACTGTAGGGTTACTGTCGCAAGACAGGCATCATAGTTCTGCAATCATATTAGAGAAATGATAAATAAACTCTGCGTGGTTTCATATAAGGTTCGCAGGTGTGATTTTGATGTGCTCTCTTAATAAGTTTATTTATAGGCACTCAGTAAAGAGTGAAGGGGTTTACGCGACATATAGCGGCGGACGTCACGCAAGGCCCTGTCGCTATGCGGTTACTCGATACAGTATGGTGTTTCGTTAATGCGTTGCCATTAGGCGTAATCGCTTCGGCGATATCACAGAGACATATCTTTCGTTACAAATGCTATGTCATATTTCCCATTAAATCTAAGCGTTGTTGGCGTGTTAACATTAGACTGATCTTATAAGAAATCTATAAGAATAATTGTTCTTATAAGATATGTACTACGTACTGCGCACCATCTAGATCTAGAAATCTTAATGATTTCGAAGTGAAATCATCTAGATGTTGGGCTATTTAGGACTTGAAATTAAATTTACTGATCATACCCGTAATATTATTGCATGTGCGTTTCTTGCTTTTTGTCTATTTAATTAATTTGCTTTAGACGGAATTCGGGCGCACTTTGTTTCTCGACATTAGAATGCTTTCGATATCGATTCGATATCGAGCTTACGCTGGCTATATTTGAAATAAATGAACATTTAATGAAGTATGAAATTGACCTTTAGTTAATTACACACAGTTGCTGATGTTTAAAAAATGTAGAGTGTTTTATAAAGAGCACGGCAAGTAAAGCTAGGATTTAACATATTGATTTTCTAAACATAGAATATTAACGCTTTGTATTGGATGTTAAAATGATATTACATTGTATATTAGATTTGCTCTTATTTTTCAAGGATCGTATTCTTCAGATGATCTACTTTGCGTACAGTAAAAATCTACTTAAGACTTTTTTTATGAGAAATTAGACCCACGCGCCTTGTCGTCGCTCGGGTTTCATAAACTAGCTGAACCCTGACACGCTTCGCTCTTTATACATCAGCTATCTGCCAGTGAAAGTTCCGTCAAAATCAGTCCAACCGTTTCGGAGATTATCCGGAACAGATATATATTTTTTTAATAATAACTACCGGATATACACTTTGATATTACATTTAGTTAAAAGCAAGTTACTTTGACATTAGAAACAGACACGACAATTTTATATATTAGTATAGAATGTATGTCCATCTGAAATAATGAACTTTTCAAATAGAGAAACTGCGTGGTTTCATATTATGTTGCGTCCACATATGAATCCGTCCACTAAACTAATATTTTCAAAAGACATTTATAAAGTACTTAAATTACGGATTTTTTTAGATCGTCCATTCGAACCTTTGAAAATACACGTAGATTTGTTCAAAATATTATTGCAAAGTTGTGCGGGGTGGAAACTTCCCACACTGCGGCGGCGATGGACGGTGTGTCCACGACCAACCGAAACGGCGATGCGCCGCGATTATTAGCATACGACTAACTTAACCTAAGTACATACCACTCGGTGATCTGATTGATGTCTTCGGCGACAAGGAAAAAAAAATATATATATGGGGTGAGGCGGGAACAGGGTTAGGAAAATCGCCAAGGGGCTGGCTCCGTAGATCTTCAAGGTCCGCAACAGCTCACCACACAAACCGATTAATGTCCACTTAGAGTTTACATGTGCACCAAAACAACCGCTAGAAATCACACTAGCCGCAACAGGTCGCGATCAACAATTACCGGCAAAACTTCTCAATTTATAAACCCCCTTTTTCTCAATTTCTTTCGTTTCGTCTAACAGTTTTTCTTTTTCACAACATTCAATTTTTCAAAACCAGTATATATGTATATGCCGACAAACGTCACTCACTGTGACGGCCACTGTCAAATGTCACTGTGGCGGGAGTACTCTTCGGCGACTGAGACTGACGCCCGCCACAGGACCAAACAAAAGAATAATTCATTTAGTAAAGATCCACCTCTAATACTAACAATTAGCCGACTCTCTCTCGTAGCACGCTACGGAGCTACGCCGTAGACGTTCGCCGTAACTCGTTAAATGGTGGTCAACATTTATTTTGTCGTAGTTGTGTTGACGTGTTCAAAATGGCAGGTGATAGAGGAGGATTTAATGGCTCCTTGCTTGTATTATGTTTTTACACTTGACAATACACTATGTACTTGTTGTTAATTTTGATCTTTATTCAAAAATAAAAGGAATAGAATTCCAGAGCCTTTTGCCCTATTCTCATTTTTATCAGAATAGAATTTGTCCGCTTTAGTTGCTACAATAGCTATGTACCATCACCATGTGGATCTTTGATACTCGAAGTAGTACATATACAATATACATATATCGACGACGACCTACAAGGGGTACATGTGATAGAATCTCATTTAAGGAGGTCGTGATTTCAATTTCCAACTTTCAGTGATTGGAATGTCCTACACACAATTAGGATTTGTTGCTTAGTTTTTTACCTGAAAACCTAACAAACAGACCGGCGATGGTGACATTATTGTAAAGTCTTAAGTTTTGTGAACAAACATAATAATACTTAGCTAGACTCCGAAACAAAAAATTTGGGATAGTTGGTGTAGTACCCTCTTCTATAGACCATCAGCCCGCTTGCGCTGCCCTTATAATAAAAATGTATATTCTGCGGCTTTTAGCCGTAATTCTGCAAAGGGTATCTTATGCTCCACACATAAATTTCGCGCTCATATTAAAAATATCTGAAATAAAGATACATTTCCAAAAATAGAACAAAATCCCCTTCATACTTTGTACACATTAATTATATATTTATTAATACAAAAATGAACTGGCACTGGATTTATATATAGTAATATAAATTATAGTATATCTAAATAACATTTCTTAACATAATTTTTATGATAAAGCATAGCAGAGGCGTTACTTGATGGCAGGTTGCTATCGCCGGACAGTCGCTATCGTTTGGGTGTTCACACGACCGGTCTTGGGTGTTCACATTAAATCTGATCCCGCATCGTTCTCATTAAGCCGTAATATTTTTATACTGGTCCGGGGTAGTGGGAATACTTTTTAACGAATATCTTCTGTAATGGTCACTGACGCCGCCGGACGGATTAACCGGATTGTGACTTCAAAAAGATGAATATTCAAAATGAAATAGGTTTAAAATTTCAGGTATAAAAACCTTCATAACTTTGATACTTGAAAGTATTAAGTGTCAAGTTTGGTTCTGAAACTCTTCAATGTTGTATTAAATTTCCTCCTTGGCGATTGTAGCTTACAAACGGCGCTTAGTGATTAATAGTGCCGCCAACAACGCGTTTGCATAACACCTAATTAAACTCGTTAACTTAGAATCGATCACGTGTCATTGTCGCCGTACAGTTTGTTCAATAACTTATGCTCAGGTGAAATTAAATATTGTGTTTCTTTCGGTTTGAATAAACTAACGTACGCCTACTCGTTGAAGGTGGGAATAAAACTGCTTAATTTTTTTTATTGATAGCATTGTTTGTCAATAGCCACAAAAAAAGAATAAAATCGGTTTTGTCTTTATCTATATTCTTTTCTCTATGTGTATAATTTTTCTATATGTGTGTATCACTGTACACACAAAACAAAAACAAAACAAAAAACAAAAATGTGTCCAAGTCATGGACACAGACATTTTATAGCGGCTGACTAGTTAGTTCTCTTTTTAAAGCCCTGACCCCGAATATACTGTCAAGTCGCGATCCGAATTGATTGTGATGGAGTAGACGAGGCTTCAGGGTAATTAATGGAGCGCTCGGATAGCCGTCGCTTGTCGTCCATGATTGATAAAAGTCGCGGTTTAATAATATTTGCGATTTTAATAATATTGCGATACGCAGCAGATATAAACCCTCTCGATGTTGTAACAGGAACATTTTTGTTTTGTTTATAGAGTATTCTGATAGTGATGGTAGCTACCAAACAATGGCTACGATACGTAGCGCTCCAAGAAGTAGTTCTGCTACCAGTAAATGAATATACAGGAATAATGAAAAAACACATACACCAAAGATCCCGTCCATAGCTCAGCTACCAACGTTCTAAACTTAAGGGCCCCTGTCGGTTCTGAAAGGTTAGCTGGAAGAAAAGGGGTTAGACACCTCCGTACAAATTCTCGTGTTGGCCGGCAATTGTACCCTTCCGCCGATTTGCCGGACAATTGAATCCTACTCGGCACTTTTCACTCGCGACGCAGATATGCTTATGAACCACCTCAATCGCCCAAATCCGTATTATTTTCTTTGTGAATTAATTATACTTTTCACCGAAAACGATTTTAACAACAACCAACAAATCTCACTGTCACAGACGCCGATCCCGTCAGTTCAAAGCCACATATAGTCTGTGAGTTAGTTGGTGCCATGGAAAACCGCACACTGATTCATATTAAATGAGTTTTTGTATATTTATTTTTTCTTCTACGTTTAAAGAACATTTTTATAAGAAATAGTGCCACACTTTCATTCTCCAACTCTATTAGGATAGCCGCGATATGCTAATGCCCGTGATTTCGTCAGCGTTTCTCGGGAACATTATTTTTTTCTTTTTCTGTTACACTGACTATCTAAGTCTTAGATATTCAAGTCGTTGATCTAGTTCACAAATTCAAATTGCTGTTAATTCTTGATAAAGGTCCTAAAAATATGTGCGATAGCTCTTTGGATTCGGAATGATGTTTAGAAAAATGTATTGAAATGTTTTACCAGTCATTAACAATTGTAAAAGTTATAAACGAATTAAGATAGAAAAGAAAAAGGGTTTAGTTTTCCCCAATAACTTAAAAACTATAGGCGATAACGAAAATTGGAAAAAAGGTTCTTAAAGAAGTGGAAATTTCGTATAATATCTTTTCTTTTTAAATTAAGATATTTTTATCACCATAGAAAATCACAACAATGAAACTTGACCAACTTAACAAATTAAAGTGCATTGTGTATGTATTTGGGCGATACTTCTAATTTTATCTTTAAACATAGCTCATTTTATGTCAAGCTACATTTTCACGAAGTGGTTGTATATTTATTTATTTCTTTTATTTAATAATTTGTCTATATAAACATTTATAACTGTTTATGGGTGGTCGAACACAATAAATATTTAATGTACCGTTAATTCGGAAAGCTACGTGGAAGAAATCTACAAATAACCCCTGTAGTTGCCCTTTTTAAATAAAATGTTCCATTGACAAAAATTATCAAATGATAAATATACATTTAATGTCAAGCAAATCATGTGGACATTATGTATCCATTATTGTGGACAAAAATAATTCATTACCACGCATTTTTATTGTCAAGCTTACTGCGCTAGAGTAGTGCATCTGTACCCAGTAAATCATTTATTTATTTATGGTTGCCCTGCATCGCTTGGTAACTTATGATAGTACCACAATAAACATTGACATTTAAAATAATTACTTATTTTATGAAACCTGGAACTAGAGGCACATTGCTTAGGTCCTGCTGGCTTCACCTAAAATACTTACTAGTATTTTGTAGCTACTTTACAAATAAGGAATTCTTTGAGCCATGAAATAGGATGCCCGGATACTCCGGGGAAATAAGCCCTAGTTTAAATTCAATACGTGTGTCCTGTTTTAACAGTGGCGTTTGTAACAATGCATTTTTCCTGAAGCAGACGTGATAGTAATGTAACGTGATAACTAGCATGTTATAATGTTAGCACGGTTAAATTTTATGTCAAATTGTAGTGTTCCTCAACTGTGACTTAGTTGGAATCAAAATATTCAGTCATTTACTAGAATGTATCAAGCCACTTAAAGGGTAGGTACTCTATTTAATGAAAGATTGAAGAATTCGTTAATATGTAAATGCTAACACAGTTTGAATGAGTATTTCAATAAGACTATATAATTAATCGTATTTACAAATCTAATCTTGATTATTCCTCAACAACGCAAAAACTGCTGAACGGATTTGAATGAAATTTTGCATACAGATAGTTTATTACCTGGATTAACCTATAGTATACTTTTTATCGTGGAAAAAATGATAAGTTCCTGTGGGGTTTTTAAAAAAACGAACTAATACGCGTACGAAGTGGCGCGTACGAATATTAACAACTTTTCTGTTTACTTCTCCGCTAACTTCGTTAAAACTACCCAACGGGCTTTGATACGATTTTCACTAATGGCAAGAGCGATATAGGGGAGATTATTATTTTCAAAAAGAAAATTGCATCCGTGCGAAGCCAGAGGCGGGTCGGTACTGTACTATTTTAGCGCTCTTTCACTATAACTGATATGACTAAATACCATCAAAAAATGACGGCAGGCAGCTTTGTATCGCTAACAATAGTCTTGTGACTGTTTATAGCTACTCTAGTGTTAATCCGATACGCAGAAATCCGATTAACTGTTTCAACTCGATTAAGTATCGAGCCGAGGGTGCTTCCAGTCTAAGAGTTGTTGCTAAACATTACAACAAATGTATATACGCGAGGGATTTTCTTGAATTATTCTTTCTGTTCTTATGATTTTTGTGACCTATTTTTTTTATAGTAATTTATTCTTATTTTTATGACTCACCATGGAACGTTCTAGAAAAGCGTTCTCGCCTGACAACAAATCTGGAAAGTTCCACCTTAGAATAGAAGTCACGCCACTCCGGTTATCCACTATGCACACAACATAAATTTCACATTCAACAGAAATAGCGTTCCCAAACTTTCAATGACCTTGTTTACAATACGTGTTTACAAAAGTTGTTTACTTGTATTTGTTTGTTGTTTGTTTGTACTAAATTCGATAAAGATCTAGACGATTGGCAGCGGATATAAATAGGCGAAGTGGCGAGCTAGCGACACAGTTCGATTCTGCGATTCGAAAGCGAAACTTCGGAACTTACCTGCGACAGTAAACCAGCGACTCATCATTGACGACTCTTGGCAAGTTTAACGGTTGTATCGGACCTTTCGTTTAGCCCTTTTAGAAATCATCTTGGTTTGTGGAAATAAATGGTTAGTTTTCGCCCTTACACGGCAATTTGACTCACCCCACACGTAACATTATCATTATTATAAATATCCAAAATTGAAGTTCGTATGTTTGTTACGCTTTTATGCCTTAAATACTCAACCAATAACACATACAGAAAAGGACATACTTGAAAAAATACCCGAGGAATCTTCTAAAAATGAGAAAAAAACCATTCATCGCCTTAAAAATGTGCAATAATCTTTGAATAAATGTTTCTAAGTCACGTCTAGGTGCTGTTCACTAGGAACTAGGAACACTTTGTCGCGGAGGCGGATGCACGCGCAGTGGTTTGGGCGAGCTCGTATTCACATTGACCGCCAGGCGTCTACGCGAGTGTGACGTACTCGTATTGTCAGAGGTTGTCAAATATGGACGACAATCTTTTATTTTTAAGGATGAAACATATTACACCGGGCCGGGAGCTCACCGGGTTTTTCTCAACGTGCCCCGGCCGGGTTTGCTATTTGTCACCGTGCCGCCACCGGGCCGCCACCGGGCCTTGCCCGTGCATTGTCATTTCCAAATACTATTATACTATTTTGTATTAATATTACTATACTAGCTGTACCCGCGACTTCGTATGCGTGGTATTCGGAATAACGCGTAACTTTTTTGTTTTTAAACAGATGTTTTGTTTTTCAACGAAATTGTGAATTTCGAAATATCGAAATTCGTCTCCCCGAGACCTCTTAAATGAGTACCAACACGGAGGGTCTGCGACGCACCGCTCCCGAGATATTTTTGAAATTATTTTTTTGAAAAAATATTTAAGCAGAAATCTATATATACTAGGTCATTTGAAAAGTTCTTAGCCTAACATACTTAATGAAACCACACGATTTTGAGTTTATTTTTATTTTTCAACAAACTCTCCTCCGAGCTCAAAACACTTTTTCCATCGACCCGGTAAGGCTTCGATACCCGTTTTAAAAAAATCTTCGTCTAACTCCTCAAAATAAGCGTCCACGGCGGCTATGACCTCTTCATTTGTAAAAAAATGTTTACCACCTAAAAATGTTTTCAGCTTTGGGAACAGATAAAAGTCGGACGGTGCTAAATCCGGTGAATATGGGGGATGAGGTAACAATTCGAAGCCACATTGATGGATTTCTGCCATGGATTGCACAGAGGTGTGAACGCGCGCATTGTCCTGATGAAACAAGACTTTTCTTCTCAATAAACCTGGACGTTTTTCTTTGATTTCTTCTCTCAAACGACGCAACGACGAAAAGCTACTTATGAATTACAAGAAACATCTGGGAATCTCTGATTTTTTTTAAATTTAATTTGATAATATATTTTGTACCGAGAGAAAAATAAAAATTTTGAAACGAAATTTAAACAATAAAAAGAGACGTTAACAAACGAAAATAATAACACACCATCATCATCATCTCAGTTGTAGGACGTCTGCTGGACTGTTGGACAAAGGCCACTTCCCAAATTTTTCAAAAAGACCGGTAAGAGGCAGCCTGGTTCCACCGTAGACCCGTGGCCCTTAACAGGTCGTCTGTCCACCTTGTGGGTGGACGTCCTATGCTGCGCTTGCCGGTCCGTGGCCTCCACTCGAGAACTTTCCAGCTCCAGCGGTCGTCTGCTCTCCATATTATGTATCCTGCCCACTGCCACTTCAACTTTTTTTTTTATCTTCTTAGTGGCTGTTGCTGTCTGCTAGAGTACCAGTATCACTTCGTCCATTGCTGAAATATTGTGATCGCCACGTAAACTAAAGCTCTCTATCTATGCCTACCATATTTAAAAACTGTAGTACTTTTTTGATAGAGGCATTATTCACATCTTCACTGCGCTTGTGCATCAGGGGGCCACACTCGCACAGGATATGCATTGGTGTTTCTTCTGTCTCGTGGCAGAAGCGACACTCTCCTTTACTAGTGTCTCAACACTCTCTGCTTCGCTACTACAACTTACTAATCCGCCGGCTTATGTCGGTAACTTTCGTTCGTCTACGGATCTCAGTACTGATTTGATCTCGCACCTAACAACAAGCATAGCCTTCTCCAAAGCTCGTTGAGCAACGTTGAGCTTTCTTATGATTCCTATAGTTAAAGACCACGTTTCAGAGCCATATGTCATCACTGTACAAAGTATCAAAACTTGCAGTCACATTAAAAAGCGCACCAAATTATCTTATGATTATATTTATTAATGTATTTATGTTATTCGTCTTTACAGGTAAGCACCGTCCATCATAACGTTCAACGTTGAACTCCAAGTAAGAGTTTAGAATCAGTTTATAAACTAGCAATAAATTTATTTTTCTCCGTCATTTAATCTCGTAGAACAGTACCGTTTGTATTTTCCACACGGACGTGTTGAGGAGGAGTTTGTTCAAAGTTTCGCAGCGCTACGTGGCTACGGCGACACGTAGCGCTGCGTAGCACTTTCTACGAACTCTACGACTTTACGTGGGAACTTCGTGAGCGGCGTAGTCGCAAGTTTTTGCGTGCGGTTTCTCGAATTTGATGTTTTTGTGACCCACATATACACCTTTATTAGGTAATCAACTAATGACCACATTGCGTGTTACTATTGGACAAAATATATTAAAAAAATGATACCCTATTACCATTTTTTGCGTAAAACTTCTCTATAATTGAGAAATGTAAATGCGTTAAAATGCACCGTTTGAAAATTAGAAGCTTCACACATACCAGCCATCGGTATAATATTATTGGTTATACAATGCTTATACAATATTATTGGTTATTTTTGAATTTATTAAGATTCGCAAAGCCCCGATCAATATAATAATATAAATTACATTAAAATATGATTCTAATTTAAGATCAATTATTGTCTCGTTAATTGGCATTAACAAGTGTCCTTTAAAATATCCAGATATTTACTTTGTACCATTTGTATATAACAGAGTAGGTTGATTCGTATATATTGCAAGGGATATATCTCTTAACGCGGTACGTTAGCAGTCGGAGTAAACGGTGTTTTACGAGGAACGCTTTAAAACCCATTAACCGTGATGGCTTCGGACTACTTCCGTTCCTTGGGAGAGATTGCTGCCTCACTTGTAAAATTGTTGTTTTTATTTATACATTTGTGTAAAAAACATTGTCTCTTGTATAATAGTTTCATGTGTACCACTTATACTGAACATACTAGGCATAAAGTACACAGAAATACTTTATAGCTTTATTATAAAAGTTAACACTTCTTCTTTTATGTATCGGTCTTTAGACAGGCTGACAGTCCGCTTAACGGTAGATGGCAGTAGTTGTCTATTAACATACTCGTAAGCAACGCCACAACTGCTTCGAGTCCACTGCCTTAGCAGTATTGGAGGATTGGGAAGGGATAGGGAAAATGGGTTATTCATTTCAATAATCCAATTCAAATAAGGATTTTGGAAGAAAAGAGAAAGTGAAAATATAGGCGAAAACATGCTTGGTTCTAAAAATGCTTAATTGTTACTAAAAATGTCTTGAATAATTCAATTTAACATATCATTTAGCAAAATATAATTTATTATCTGTACTTTAAAAAAAAAATGAATTTAATTATTTAACTATTTAACTATTTAATTATTTAACTATTTATTTAAGATAGTGGGATTTCAGTTTGCCTTCCGTTCCATTTTAAAAGTAACAAAAAGTCTTGAGACACTACTTCGAAAGTAAACTTGTTAATTTTTAATGTTGTCCCAGATTTGACACATATTAATAAAAAAAACTTATTCACTTTCATTATTGGAATCAGTATCTGAAGAAGTTTCATTTATATTCATTCTTCAGAAGATCGCTGTATTGATTATGATGTGATTTTCTTGTTCCTTTCGACTTAAATTTATTTTCTTCTAACTTACCATACCAAATATTCAGTTACATTTTAAATGGAAAGAAGTATTAAAACTGTTCGTAGAATTCCATAAACGTCATGATATTCAACAATACAATCGTATTCAGGTAGGAAATCACCGAAACTTTTGTTTGTTTATATATGATCCCGTTGAAATGTTACTTTTTAAATGTCAAAAATCAGGCGTACTTGTTAAATGCATACAGTGTTAGACAAATACGATACGCAACCAGTATTTACTTTGTCCTTGTTCTAGTGTTATACCAGTATTTACCTTTGAAAAATAATAATAATGATCATATTTCGAACGGATTATTAGAAGCGAAAACTTATCTGTATTAACATCGGTCGTTACAATAAATCATTTGATAGCGTTGACAGTCGTATCGTCGCACATTTTTCCGTCGCGTTCTTTAAGACGGAAACTGACAGTTGAGAGTAAGATTTATCTCCCCCACCACGAGGTGGGCGTGCCCTGTAAAGTATTTTGTACAATGGAAAGTTTTCTTGGAATCCTAAAACGTTTGAAGCATTATCCTGTCTGTGGACGAAAAATGTCTGGGCAATCATATTTAAATGTAAAAATGTGGTCCATATTTTTGAAAGTAAAATTATTTGATGGCTTATTGAATATATTTTTTGTATAAATATCGGCAGCATAGCTTAACACTCAACAACCATCATATAAGTTGCAAGTGCGCTGCCGATCTTAGTGCGATGAAGTTTAAGGGATTAGAAGAGGATAGAGAAATAGACTCTGGCATCCCTTAATCACACACCGGAAAAGAACACCTATGCTGTTGTTTCACTGTGGTCTTCATCACTACTTTTTGTTTCGAAGACAATCCGTTTATAATATCCTTACTTTTACACCTTTGCCAACGTAACAGATTCTCACGATATAAATAGGCTATTATTGTAATAAGACACAATAATAGTTTTGTTCTTGAATTATTATAAATTATAGCCTATGTGTTATTTTAATGTTTAAACTATATTACTGTAAAGTTTCATCAAAATTCTTTGTGTAGGGTTTGTATGAAACAGTAAAAAACACTCAAAAAGTAGTAACAAGTAAAAAGCCTTTCTCATAAACTTTCGCATATATAATAATTATTAATGTTAGTAGGACTAGCTGTGACTGGTTCTTCGCCCGCCTTGAAATTATCATTTTGCTGCTTAGGATTGTTCTGTAGTACCTAACAATTTAAAATAAAACTTTTATCTCCTGTGGTCATTTGTGAAAGTGGTTAATGTCGCCAGACGGGCTGGGCTGCCGACTATGCTATATATATATATATATATATATATATATATATATATATATATATATATATATATATATATATATATATATATATATATATGTGTATTAGGTATATTTATTAGTTTGTCATTGATTTTTTTTAATATTATTCTTTACCGCACGAACTTTTGGCTTGTTTACACATAATACAATATAATTTTTCCTGTATACTATTTTTATGAAAATTACCAATATCGAAAGGGTGGTGGTAATCTGAAACAACAACATTAAGGTTATCGGAATAAAGACGTTGGCACTGATTTCAATTAGATAACTCGATAATTAACTCGACGGCCAAACTAAATCGAAAGGTTCGAGTGGGTCTTTCCAGTCGTTCTTCGTTAGCTCTCGATTAATAAATAAGTTGGATGGGAAGAATAATTTGAAAATTACAGTATCTGCCGTTTGAGATGTGATTGATAATGTTCTGCGTGTTGTTGTTGTTGTTTCATGATATGAGCTAACACAACGACACTGGACCCCCTCGTCTCTCCCGTCTTTTGATCGATGAGACATTACTCTAATACTTCTGAAATCTCTCTCGAGTTTACATGACAGAAAAGTGATTGGAAGTAACGAAATGACAACGTTAAATTTTTAATACAAATCTATTAGAAACAAGATTGATTTTTTTAGCTTTCGTTGAGCTATTATACTCGTACATACATGTTTGAACTACATCGTTATCATTTAGGTTCTTTTGATTTTAAACTACTATGAGAAAACTACATAATATATGCATAATTTTAAACTACATAATAATATGCACTAGTTTTTGCCCGCGATTTCGTCAGCGCCCCTTTTGCTTAGGCGTTGAAAGATTCGTTCAATCTGTATTGCTTTTTTATTTTTAGATGATAAAGTACTTTCAGTGATTTGGGATTTTGAACAAACCAACATTTAATTTTTATATATATGGAGTTTTTTAATACTCACTAATAGTTTCAGAGGTTAGAGTTAAAAAAACTCTTCAACTTTGTTATATTAACTTAGCTATCGTAAATATCCTGGATATATTCTATTTACCGCCAACTGTGGGATATAGTAACATTTTTTATTTCTTGAGACTATAGAAATAAAAAATCTATTTACCCCAGGTGTCTAACACAGGCGAGGTTATTACAATGAATTACAGCATAAATATGCGATAATATTGTGATTCATACGTAATATTGGATTTTTATTTATCAATATGTGTTGTCTGTTAAATCTTTGCATCATTTACATTTCGATGTATTAAATTTAAAACAAATATTCATATTGAAATTAATATAAACATTAATTTTATAATCTAGCATGAAAATAAAGTCAATGGACATTTTAATTAAAATAGTCATATAAAATACTTGTTTTTACGTCAACCTACAAGCGTCCAATGTGGGATGTAGGTTTAAACTGACCGCTACCACACACGATGATCCTGCTCTCCGCATTTATCTGCTGCCTCTGTTGAGGTCATCGGTTCAGCGAGCAAGTAGGTGGTCGATGGTTTCCACTCCAAGACTCGTCTACCCCAAGATCTGTCCGCCGCCGCACGACAGATATGTCCTGTCCCGCACATTCTCACTTTAGCTGTTACCGACGTGCTCAAAATAGTTTTTTTTTATTTATTTCTTTTTGCATTTTTATAGGGTAATCAGAGAATTTAAATGCTGTTAGTTTTAAGCCAAATTTGAAGGTTAACTGTTGTCATCGTTTGTCTATCCGCGCGCGCACAAACGTACCTACCGCTCGCTCTTGTTTTTGTTACGTGTGTAATTTATACAGTTTCGCGCCCCAAACTCAGTACCATTCATTTCATCTACAACATTAACAAGCTGGTTGATTTTTGGACTAATACGTCGGCGGCTTTGGTTCTCTAACAGATAATAGTTTCTATATATAAAAAGAATTTTATATATTTCTATATATAAAATTCAACTTAGTTTAAAAAAAAGCACTAATAATCACAGAGAAATGTACACTAAGGCAGATGCAGGTTCGAATCCTCGTCCTGTCGATTATAAATTTAACATTATTAGCGAATTGTCACACAGTGAGATGTCCTGCCGATGTCCAGAAATGGAAAACAATAATTTATACGAGTTATATACTCGTATATTACTCGCTAAATGTGTTGCTAACCGTAAAACTCGAAAAAGGCTGAACCAATTCAGCCTTTTTCGAGTTTTACGAAATCCGGAAAGTTCTCATGAAGAGAAAAATTGGATAATTTGCCCAGAAAATTGCAACCGTACGAAACCCGGGTTGGGTCGCTAGTATATAATAAAAACTTCAACTAAATCTTAATCGATATCTATCTATCCATTATAATCTATAGTATACATATATTAATCGTATAATCAGTTTTCATGAGATGAAAAATTAGTTACTAATAAAAACTTTACAAGTCTCGTTAATTAGTTTCTCTTCTTTCTTTCTTTAAATGAGCAATGACTCGTTGAGTTTGTTATTAGTAAATTTGAGTCTGTAGTCAGTAGTTTTTAACGTGCACAATAAGTAAAGGCTTCCATAAATAGCTAAGGTAAGCTGATGCGCAATGAGGTGTAACTTTGGGGAGAGAGAGAGGGCACTCCTTTGAGAGGCCGACTCGTGAGGGAAGGGTGAGCCGGTGAGGGATTTGTTGACGTGAAATTAGTGGAGCTACTCGCCGAGATCCCTACCGCCGCGCCGCCGCAACCGGGGGATGCATGAAACATCGCTTTGTTTTATCGTCTTTATAATGCCAAATGCCGAAGGCTTTCACTAGTTTAGTCGGAGGAGTATATGGTATCAAGTAAGTGATATACCGTAACGTATCAGCGTTAAATTATATACATATATTATACGTATATATACGGATATTTTTACCTTTTAAATAGTGGAAGAATTTTTCATAGATAAAATAGATGCAGTGGTAATAGATGAGATTACCATTATATTTAAGTTTATGTTTTAATAGTAAATTTTAATAGAGAGATAATTTATGTGTTAATCGCTACTGTAAAAGAAATTAATTAAAAAGACCTTAACATTTCCTGTGTCCTAGTTTGAGACTTTTATATTACTGAACCCTAATATAAACTTTTCAATGATTTGAAATATAAAAGCCTAGCTATATGTTACTATTTTTAAAATTTACATGTTATAGATACATGTCTGTGCTATATGCTTACACCGATTATGCAAACAATGAACGATTTTAATTGACTCTGCCTTATTCTTAAAATATTTATTACATGTTTTTTATATTAAAATATATTATATATTACACTAGCGACCCGCTCTGACATACACGGGGTTGAAATTTTCAATCCTTTCTTAGTGGATGGATGCTCACGTTATACAATAAAGCTATGTCTCAAATTTCAGCTTTGTACACTTTTAAAAAATTAACACACATGTCAAATTTTATGGTGATCAGTTAAAAATGGTGTGCAGCGATTACATATATAAATACATTTTATACGGAACTAGCGTTCCGCCCCCGGCTTCGCCCGGGATGCAATTTTTATATATGTGAACATTCCCCGTTTATCCCTCTTTCCATTAGTCAAAACCGAATTAAAATCGGTCTACCCGTTCACGCGTGATGCCGTGACCAAGGGAAATGGGGATTCATTTTTATAAATAAGATATAAGATAGATTAGCTGTGTCTCGCGTCTTCATCCGCCTTAAAATTTTACCCTATAAATATTTTTTAGCCCTATAAAATTTGTATATGCATTGAACAAAAAAATATAGCGTGTATTTTTCTGAATGAAATAGTGTATATTATCTTTATTATAGAGATGTAGTATGAGACACAGGGGAGACAGGATAAAAGAGGTAGCTATCAAATAACAGCCGCGAGACATGTTCGCATTCGACCAAAACAGGATAAATGTTACGTCCCCCCGCTTCAACGGAGGGTTCTAGAAATAATTACACATGTACTGATGTGTATGAGCCACTACCCTGCGGCCCGCGCTCTGTAAATGTTCGACCCCCCAATCTACATACCTTCAGGCGGAGAACGGTGTGCATACGGTGTTCGCAGATATTTGACGACAACGCCAACGTAAGTGCTATATTAATGTTTGTCCTGTATGGGTTTGAGTAACATTAGTCTGAATGTGATAAAAGTTTAATGGGTCTTTCTACTAAGTACGGGAAGGTTCCTGTATAAAATAAAATAGAAATAATCCCTTCTTTTATCTCAGACTTAGAATCACAAGTGGGTTACGAATCGATGCCCTAACAATTCGTTGTGCATGATTTATGAATTCGCTTCGGGAAACAACAGTGCTTGTTGATCAGACTCTCCCTGTTGACTCATTAATTTCGTTCGAGTTTGCCGAGGGAACCGAGGCTTAATTGAATGCATTGAAAAAACACACCCTCTAGTTCATTAGACAGTTTTTTACCCTATAAACATAGTTTACTCTAATTATAAATGTGCAGACGCAGATTTGAATACCAATTTTGCCTGCATTGCTCAATGTGTGGATCTCTAATGGTGTGTGGGCTAAAATAGTCTATAGCACTCGGAATATTTTATACGCGGGCTTAGCTATTTTTATTTTTTTATGCAAGTTATATACAAAAACGCTCTTTCCACTTCTGAAAACAGGATGAAAATCTGTTCAGTAGTTTTTGAAATTATCGTGAACATACATACAAAGAGATATCAGCGATGGGTGACTTTGTTTTATCTAAGGTAATAACACTATTGACTGTTCGCTCAAAATAAATTATTCTTTTACAATTTAATAACATAATTGTTTTTATTATACTAGTGTTCGCCCACTGGTCGAAATTCGATCATAATCATTTCGAAGATTGGGCGGGATTCCCGCCCCGTTTTTGTTCGTAGTTTATATTAATGATTTACCTTTTTCTGTGAACAAACACGATATTTTATTATTGTTGGCTGATAAAATTTCATTGATATTTAAGATCAAAAGACAACTTGGGTAGTATCACGAAACAAATAGTGCACTTTCTGACGTGCAAATAATGAATTGGTTTAGTATAAATAATCTTAATGCTAAGAAAACTAAACTTGTTAAATTAAATATCCTTAATGTTAAACATGGAGTCCGTAGAATCGACAGTGTTTTTAGGTATTAGTGTAGATCCTAGTTGAAAAACTAAGCAAAAAGCTTAGCTCTACGGTTTATGCCGTTGAAACAGATTAAAAGCCTAACAGATGTCGCCTACAGGTAGAATTGTCTATTTCATTTACTTTCGCAGTATAATGTGTTATGGGATTCTTCTTTGGGATAACGCTGCGGACATAAATACGTATACGTACTATCTTCACTCTACAAAAAAGGGTCATTAGAGCCATCTACCAACTAGATCTGCAGTTTTCCCTCCGAGAAAAACTCAAGGAAATAAAGATTTTATCTGTTACTTGTCACTATGTTTATGAAAATTTAATATATTTGCACAAAATTGTTAGTCAATTAAATAGAAAATTATTACATTTTCACAATATCACAATTCACAATATCAACACTAGGTTTAAAATGATAAAACGCGACTCCCACAAGATAATTCTGTTCGAAAGGTTATTATAAAATCGCCGATTATTTAAGCGACAATGAAGCCTGTATTTAAACGATTAGTTTAGTGTTGCATATACTGTTAATTATGTATAATAATTGTAATTGTTAAATATATTATTTTCAAAATGACAAAAAGAATGGTATCCTTAGTACTTTCGAGGTTTCTTCTCAGGACTTGTCACAGAACGGGAGTAGAAAAAGTGTGGGCTGAGCTTTTCAATTATCACAGAAACACGGTCATGAACTCATTCATGAAAACTTAAAGACCATTAACAAACGAAAGAGAAGAAGAGATGGATTATCAGCCTATTCAATGGGGTATTTTAGTCTATATGAAAAAAAATCTAAAAGTATATTATTGAGATAGCTTAGGCAAAAAGCAGTCGGAAAATGTTAGTTTTAGTTCGTAAAATAACATAATAAAATTTAAAATTAAATTCAAAGTTTTCAGAATTTTTAGTCTGTTCTTAAACACAATGAAATAGTAGCCGCCATGTTTACGTCATACGGTTGTGTAAACAAAAAAGTGTCAGTCAGTGTCTTACCGGCGCATTTGTTTACACAGCCAACTGACGTCATGACCACAGAGCAAAATGGTTTCCAGCGTTTTCGTCAAATTACGCGCGAAATTTGAAAATGTAAATATTAAATGCATTTTTATTAAACTTATCGATTGAATAAAAATATGGTGTTTTTTTTTTGTGGTTCATTAACACTACAGAATCTAATTGAGACACTTTTTAAAAATGGGTGTAATACCCTATTGTTAGTACCTATTATAAGTTAATTCTACATAATCAACCGTTAGTAGGAATATATTAATACTACAGACTTGTAGTATTAATATATTCCTACTACTTCATACTACAGACTGTCATCATCTTGCTATTTTATTTCGAAACCCTGGTAAAATATATAATCGACTTTAAAATAGTGATCGAGTTCTAGTTATCCTATTTAAAAAAATAAACGATTTGATTTTGATTTGAATTAAATAACAAACACGGGAGGATAAGATACTGAACTGTTTTGTCTATACATTTATACATAAATTGTATTATTATTGATCCAAGAGTACCTTCTGTAACTCATAAAGTATTTAATATTAATGAAACTTTCTCTCTCCAAGCACATGAGCGGAACTTACACTTTTTATTTTACCTATCGTAACTTTCTCCTGTCGTTTCCAGACTGTCCTCCTCCAACGTACGCCTCTAGATCCCTCCTTATATCTCTGTTGCCATATTTTCTCCTCCATCCTTTTCAAACCGTCTTCTCATCTCTTTATCTGTCTCCCATTTCTTCTTTTTTAGTCAATTTTTCTGTTTCATCATGAGGCTAGTCCATTTCTACTTAACTGTTTTTGTATTTTGTAACGTCTTCAACAATTGTAATACTAAAAAACAAATGTAAAACCTACAACAACAAAAAAATCAGGAAGAATTACAAAATTCCTATATAATGTTAAAGAAAAAATATGTAATTTTCAAAAATTTCGATGCATAAGTATATGTATTTGCATATTAAAATTTTTCGCTGTGCCTTGCGATTTTATTTTCGGTATTCAATCACGTCAAAAAAAAAAACGAAAAGAGATAAAAAGCATATCCATTATGCATTCCGTCGACAAAAAAGTGTTTGCCATTAGTCACTGGCTGTGTGGCACGGAACCCTTTGGTTGTGTGCAGCGGACCCCTAAACTGACAACGGATGAATTATGAATCACTCGTGGGGATCGAATTAGCCATTGTTTTAACATCTCTGGAAAATATATCCCCTTGTTAGTTTTCGGGAAATGTAGCGGCAAATTCCTAATGTCGGTTTGGATTTTAATTTTGTTAAATATATGTTGAATTGCCAAGGAATTCACTTATAACTTATCAGTCTAGACTTGTGCTTCCCCACCCTTAAAAGAAATATGTGGAAAACGTGCCTCTATGGATTTTTAAGCGAATATATAACATAGCCCGTGTCTCCCTCAAACTAATAATATACAGAATATATAATACTCAGACTAACTAATATAATAGAGTCTTCAATAGAAGACAATTTCGCTTTTAAAGTAATAATTTAGTTATTTATTATTTACTAGCGACCCGCCCTAGGCTTCGCACGGAAGCAATTTTTTCTGCAAATTATATACCTTCATCGTTTATCAGTCTTTCTATTAATGAAGAACATCTCAAGCAGTGAGAGGGTCAGAGACGGACAGCGACTTTATTTTATAATATGTATATCATTACTTAACATTACTTAACATACTACTGTAAATTACTTAACATACTTAACAACTTAACAACATGATATGAAAATGAATATTTACAGTGACAATCTTGTGTATGCCAAAAATTGCATACACAAGACACTTAGAAAAAAGACATTTAAAAGTTTATATTAGTTTTGTCAAGGTGGATTTGTTGTAGCGGAGTAGCATTTAACGTTTGGCACGTCTTGGAAGCTGTTCAAGGTGAATGGCTCGCAGCATTCTCTAGTCTAGACTTGTGGCGCCGCCCGCTAACAATTTGCAATGAATCTTATTTAATTCATTTTTCTTTTCGAAACCCATCACTGCAATAAATATATCTCTTGTTATGTGTCATATCAAATATATCTTGTCAGTTAAAATTAAAATAAAAAAGGCAAGGGAAGAGAGCAGGATTCTTTTTATATTGAAACTAGCGAACCGCCCCGCCTTCGCACTGGAATTTCAAAAAAGTTGAAATTTTTGAAAATCCTTTCTTAGCGGATACTTACGTTATACAATAAACCTACGTTCAAAATTTCAACTTTGTTTTGGCTGTGTGTTTCATAATCCTCTAGGACAAACGATTTTATAAGTACAGATAAAAGAACTCACCTTAATTCAGAAGTATGTCATTAAGTACAATTTTCAAGAAAGGTTCTTGGCTATTTATTCTGAAAATATGTTTATTTGTACAATAGCATACTGAATTGTTTTGTAAAAAAGTTCACTTGAATTGAACAATGATCACAATATAAAATTAACATACGTAGTGATAAATATTGTAGTTATGCATGTGAGGAAAACCACTTACATATATGTCGGGAATCAAATTTTGCTATCATTTAACAGACTGTCTCAAATAGTAGAATTTTAGAATAGACTCAAATAACGAGACAGTGTCGTCTTAATTAGATCTGTATTCGACTCAATAATAACAGACGCGGCGCAGAAATCTATTTAGTTAAGTTATGCTAACATCTGCGCGTCTCGAGTGTCAACTTTATCAATCGTCTGAACCAGCAGGGCTTGTAGTTGTTACAAGGTACACTTAGCTCTCTATTCGAACTTATGTTCCGCGGTGAGACAGCGAGGCGCCGGAGACGCACATTGAATGAAAATAGAGTTTAGAACCTCTGTGATTACTCCATCATTTTCTAGAAGTGTATAAGTACCTCACTTGTCATATTTTTCTTCTAATAATATTATATACTATTATAATATGTAATATAAACAATTTTTTTTCTATTATTTCGCGAACATTTTAATGTTGTATTATTGTATTTTAATACAATTGAGACTATAATAAAATTGAGAGCAGTATTATACACACACTTTCCACATCGTAAATTTTTCTATAATCATCGATAAAGAGTAAACTGAAAATGTATTCGGGGGAATGTACCAATGTCCAAATGATCAATGGAAAGTTTCAATAGAAAACAATTAAAAAATTTCTTTTTTATATACAAAAGATGGCAGCCAGGTCGAAGGTCCATTTTATGATAGGTGGCTATCGTCGTCTAAGGACATAAGCACTACGTGGACGGTACCATATGTGTTGCCTGCAAGAATTTCTTACAGCTTCACTTTAAGAACCCTGTAACTTGTGTTTGTCATTATAATGAGATGGTTGTGGTGTTGGACGCAGTAAAAAAATTACTTACAAGGAGAGATAATTTATAATATGTTTTCTAAGCTTTGTCTTAGCAGATATGTTTTATTTTATTATCTATCTATATAAATAATAAAAAAATAATAATCACTAAATGTATTGCTAAGCTCAAAACTCGAGAACGGTTGCACTAATTCAGCTATTTTTATTTTCAAATATTCGTTGAAGTCCGAAGAAGGTTGTTATGAAGATAAACATTTGAAAAATTATCCGCAAAATTGCATCATACATTTTCAGGTAATATCATACTTTATCTACTTTATTCCACTGGCGAATTCCAGCAGTCAACGGAATGTTGCCTAGACGGATCTAACACTAAATAAAGCCTCTTGGCTTCTTGGGATAATTACAGATTAAAATAATTGAATAGATCTAATGTGCCGATAAATTAATAGGGTATTACCCCCATTTTTAAAAAGTGTCTCAATTAGATTCTGTAGTGCTAATGAAGCACTAAAAAAAAAACACAAAATTTTTATTCAATCGATAAGTTATTAAAATTTATATTTTCAAATTTCGCGCGTAATTTGACGAAAACGCTGGAAACCATTTTGCTCTGTGGTCATGACGTCAGTTGGCTGTGTAAACAAATGCGCCGGTAATTGACATGACAATGACTGACACTTTTTTGTTTACACAACTGTATGACGTAAACATGGCGGCTACTATTTCATTGTGTTTAAGAACAGACTAAAAATTCTGAAAACTTTGTATTTAATTTTAAAACTTATTTTGTTATTTTACGAACTAAAAGTAACATTTTCCGACTGCTTTTTGCCTAAGCTATCTCAATAATATACTTTTAGATTTTTTTTCATATAGACTAAAATACCCTATTCTTAAAAAAGGAATTGTCTAATTTTAGGTTGAAATAAGATGCAACTAAATGAATGTTTAAATTCCTTGTCTGACTTCACAAGTAGGCTTGTGTAATCTGTACACAAATCGTGACTCCGCTTTGTATTGTTCCAAATTATTGATTCTGCTCAGGGGAACTCCGTCATTGTGGGGCTCGCTTCAGACTTTGAATAGCTCTTAACTACGTTAATATTAGTGTTTAGTCATCGTTAGGTTTATTATAAACTATGAGGCTCTTGTAAAAGTCCACGCTTTTATGATGGATGAGTTAGGCTACGTTTATCTTATTCTTTTATTTGTACTTGTTTTGGGGCGTAGGGTAAAAGGGTTAGTGTATTTTTAGTATGTTACGAAAGTTTCATGAAGTTATTTTCGAATGAAAGTTTAAGAGTTTATCCCGAGCGTTACTTTCCATAGCACAATGTTTGAGTTCAAGGTTGTTTGTATATAATTCGACGTTATGTATTTACTAACTTTTGCCCGCGATTTCGTCCTCGCCCTTTTTTCTTAAGCGTATAAAAAATAAAACATCTGACAAAAATGTATGAGCAATCATTTATTCAATATTTATTGCTAATATATTTCTGTCAGACGTTGAATTTTTTAAAATATATTTTAGATAATCGGTAATAGTGCTTTAAAATCGGTAATAGTGCTTTTTTTCAGGATGAAAGGTGCCTTTTCTGTATCTCTGACAAAGTGTATGCAAAATTTTATGATGATTGAATTAAGGTGTGAAATTGTAACTAATACGGCGAGCGTCCTGGGCACGGTAGGGGAATCGGCGGAGCTAGACGAGTTGTTTTTCTTGGCACAATAACCTTCCGCCACGCTTCTGATAATCATGCACGGGACCACACGGTCTTGTATTTAAATTTTTAATTTGGTTGTATATAGATTCTAAGTTAGTTATGATTTTAATGGTTAATATGTTTCACTTTTAAATGCGATTTTAGAATTCATTGTAAATATTTAGAATTCACTAATAAACTCATTTTCGCATTTATATTAGTTAGGATTTGATAAAATTATGTATATGCATATAGAGTACACTCATTCTAGATTTCAATGTATGGAAAAATGGGCAAATTTTATAATTTTGTTTTACTACCGCTGTTTTACTTCATGTGAGTACATTATAACACACGACTCTCCCGCCCCCCTGCAATCGGCTTTACCCCTCCCACCCCCTGAAACGATACAAGCTAGGACAAAATGGTCAAAGACTAAATTATTTATTAATACATTACCTACAAATGAGTACTACATTCACTTTGATACGAGTTATAGTTTTAAAGCTATGACGCGTCAAAGTTGACTGAAAATGTTTATCCAGCAAATAATCACAATTTAAATACTCGCACGCTAATTATGCTCGGGAAATACAACGAAAATGTCGTAGTGGTTAGGCAAGATATATACGAGGGCGGAGTGATAAGTCTGGTAAAAATTAAAGAAGTAGTAAAATTAATTAAATTATTATTATTTATTTTCAACGTAGTCTCCGTGTAGCTCAATGCACTACACCCAGCGTTTCTCTAGCTTTTCGATCCCTTCCATAAAATAGGACTTAGGCAAACCTTCAAAATAGGCATTGGTTTCGTGCATGACCTCGTCGTTGAAGCCAAATGTTTTCCCACCAAGCCATTTTTTTAAATTCGGAAACAGAAAATAGTCACAAGGGGCTAAATCTGGCGAATATGGTGGGTGAGAAAGCATCTCATAGCGCAACTCATGAAGTTTTGCCATGACGATCACGCAGGTGTGCACTCGTGCGTTGTCTTGGTGGAAGAGGATTTACTTTTTAGCCAAATGTGGTCGTTTTTTACGTAAAATTGTGTTCACCATTAATCGTTTTACCCTTCTCTAGGGTAGTCAATATGGATTACTCCATGTGCATCCCAAAAAACTGTAGCCATCACTTTATTGGCTGATAAAACTGCTTTGGCCTTCTTCGGAGCTGGTTCGCCGGTAGCAATCCACTGTTTCGATTGTTGTTTGGTTTCTGGGGTATGGTGCTGGATCCATGTTTCGTCTACTGTTATAAAACGACGCAAAAATTCAGTTTTATCTCGTTGAAACAACCCAAAACCCGCCTACGAAGTGGTCACACGCATACGTTTTTGATCAACAGTCAGTAAACGCGGCACTCGTCGAGCGGAGAACTTCTTTATATCTAAATGTTGGTGTAAGATATTGCGCACACGTTCGTCTGAGATTAGGCATCTTATTTCAATTATCTCCCTCACTTTTGCTCTTGGGTCGTTCAACACTATGTCGTAGATTTTAGCGATCATCTCTGGAGTAGTGACCTCAAGTGGACGCACAGCATCACTTGTGGTTGTACGACCACAGCGAAAATCAGTAAAACACTTATGAACCGCTCCGCTGTGATTTTTTATGAAAATGTATATATATAACTGGCTAAACTCGGCCACGCTTCGCTGCGGCCCATACGGCGGCGGCGTGCGCATGGGGCGCGCGGTACTGGACAATGCTTATATACATATAATATATTTTTCAATTCAAACCAGTAGTTCGTGAGATTAGCGCGTTCAAACAAACAAACTCTTCAGCTTTATAAATTAGTATAGATATGAGCCACTGCTCATATAATTCGACACGAACAGTTTCATACAGTTTCAATAGCATAGCGGCCCGGCCACTCGGTCGCGTGGAAGCAAATAATTTGAACCTTAGCTTGTAATACAGGAGGCAAAAATTAAACAATCAAATTAAACAAAAAGAAAAAGACATGTCGGTGTACCTTATAGTCTGATATTAACCGTAAAGATATTGTTGCTGTATAACTCTGGACCTAATTGAATATTTTATAGTCGCCGACTGTTAAACGAACCTCAAATTAACTGCGTAACCAAATTCAATCGGTTCAGAATAAACCGTATACCGTACACAAACACGACTGAAGAGCTTACGGTAAAGGGCTTTGATAATTTTCAAAAAGCTCCGAACTGGCGATATTAAATGTCGGGATTTCAAAATGTTATTTCACAATTAAAATTTATCGGTCTCTCTTCCAAAATGAAATCGTCTGTGACGTGCTGAAATTAATGAAATAAACAATACTATATGATTAGACAGAAAACCTAATATATTTAATGTAATTGTTTACATAACGAATAGCGGTTCTTTGATATTGGGAGTAGCGAACGCGTGAGCGACAATGTGGTGTGTTAAACTTGTGTGGTTTAACAACTTTAACAATGAGGCTGACAGAAGAATCCAGCTGGGTTGAACTGCCTTCGAGAAGCTACGTCATCTCTTCTCGTCACCACTCCCGCAATGTCTGAGGACTAAGGTCTACAATCAGTGCGTCCTGCCAGTAATGCCGTATGGTGCCGTATGGTGTATGGTCTTTCACGGCAGAACTGGTCCACAAATTTAAAGTCGCTCAGCGAGCTATGAATTATCCCCACAGTTTCTTTGGTGGATAAGATCAGAAATTCTGAAATACGCCGAAGAATCAAAGTTGTCGACATAGCCGAAAGAATCGGCAAGCTGAAGTAGCAATGGGCCGGTTACATTTGTTAAAGAGCGGATAACCGATGGGGTAACTAGGGCAGAGCGGATAACCGAGCTCTCGGAGGGGGGCCACGTATAGGAAAATGCTGCATGGGACGCGCTGTGGCCAGGTGGACGGACAATTTACAGAAAAAATCCATGTGTGCGAAGCCGCGTGCTGGTCGCTAGTTAATAATAAATAGCTAATATTATAATAGCTATATAATAATTGTCAAGCTAATGTACTGTATATGAGTCTGAGAGTTTGTCTTTGTTTCTGAACTAAGTTAAAGGTTACATCTCGGACAGCAGCGCTCTTTTTATGACGACTAAATTACATGATATTCAAAGCGAAGAAAATAGAGTTCTTTGCACGT
Source organism: Bembecia ichneumoniformis (assembly GCA_910589475.2). Taxonomy (NCBI): domain Eukaryota; kingdom Metazoa; phylum Arthropoda; class Insecta; order Lepidoptera; family Sesiidae; genus Bembecia; species Bembecia ichneumoniformis. Next base: position 11,446,621 of record OU342536.1, on the reverse strand, counting down.
GCATTATGCGTAGGTGGTGTTTTATTTTTTAAATAAACTGAGTAATATTTTAAAGTAAAAAAATCGCAAACCGTTGTTACGTAATCACCGCATAAAAGTGTGAATGCGAGTTGTTGTTGCCGAGTGTTTAATTGTATTTTTATATTGCGACATTCTTTTGTTTCAATAAAATTTCCTACGCTCGAATAACAGCGGAAAATCTGTTGGCAAAAAATAAGCGTTCGTTTGTAATAAATTTTGGTATAAATTTTTTTCACCTTGATAACGTCTACGCCGTAGACGCTTTTCGTAGCACTTCATATTGTAAGGAGAATATTACTAATTTATTATTTTATTGAAAGATTAGGTATTTTTCTTTTTTATTATGTGTGCCTAAACGAAATTGTTATAACGAGAGAAATCGAATATTAATAAAGGTTTTATAAAAAAATATGTTTGTACGGGCTTAACGGATTACGGAAGTGAACAACCCTCGCTTTGTTACCAAAATATCGTTCTTTATTTAGATATTTTGAATAAAAAATGTAAAACGTCGATACTTTCGGGCTAACGTTACCATTGTATGTGTTCATAAAGTTCGTTTATTTTCTATGAAAAATGCCTGATTGATCAAAATCTGAATTTTATGTAACGTTTCAACAAGATGACTAATTTTAGCAAATAAAAAATAATAGGTCGAAAAAGTTTGTTCCCATTTTATATGAAATACGAGTATATAAAGTGTTTTTCAATATATCTTTTTCAAATTTTATTTACATTTAATTACAGTATATATGTGCCATTTTGTTCGATGAACTTTTGACATCTTGTAGGTAGTGATATGATCCCGTTGCTGTTGAAATTTTGGGACTTCTGATCAAAAATCAACTACTGATCATCAGTAACTACTGATATGCCGATCTTGCACCACTTTTTCGAAAATGGCGTCCATTTTATCCGTAACAGGGCGACCAGGGCGAGGTGCATCTTTGACATCAAAATTCCCGAATTGAAAACGCTTAAACCAACTTTGTGCTACTCTTACTGACACTGACACGTCCATAAACGTCACAAATTTTTCCCCGACTTGCGTTGCATTTTTTCCTTTTTTGTAATAAAAGTTTAAAATGTATCGAAATTCTTCATTAGATTCACTCATTTTGACAGTAAGAGAAACAAATGAAAAATAGCTGTAAACAACATTTTACGAATTTGTTTCTTTTTTTTTTTTTTTTTGAAATGTAACCTTTTTAATGTCATCAAAACCAGCCAGATACAAGTAGTACAGCCAAAGAGATTTTATTATAAGTTTATACATATATGTACTATATGCGAAAGACTTTTTCCTGGCCTAATAATAAGTTGAACCCGGCCACGCATCGTTGCAGTGGTTGCAGTGTGCGCTTGGGGCGCTCGCCTTCTTTGACAAAAACCGTGATATCCTCAGAAATTCTTCTTTCCAATCGTATACCGATCAGGAACAATATCCGTTAACAATAACTTTCCGAGATTTGCACACACATACAGACAGACAGAGAAAGAGGAGGACTTTGTGCTATGTACTGATTAGAAAGACAGGTAGCTGGATTGAACTCTCAACTTGATGTTAGGTGGATACAAACGCAGACTCTACAAGAGACAGGTTAATTTTATTTCAGCCTTTTTTTTAAATTATGTTCAGTCACGTTCGAGACGCCCGTAACGATTATAACCCTCTAGCCACCGTCTACAAAGAATGTACGTTTGATTATAGTGTAGCAGACATGGTGTACATAGTTAGTTTTTTATCGTTTAAATCATCATCATTAGCCTGTAAGCGTCCACTGTTGGTTTATAAGCCTTTTAAATTGAGTACCACTACACTCAATATTCCCCCCACCTTCTGCCACCATTACATAAAAAAATTACTCGTCCATTCCTACTTTAACTGACTGATCCTAATAGACTATTATCGACCGCCTCGGTTCTCTGACGGATATCTGCATCTCTTGTTATTTTAAAGTCTGTTGGAGCATATTTTTGAGGATTCTGTCGATAGTCTTAGTACGTGAATTCGTTACTAAGACGTGATTATTTCGAACGTGAAGCTCAAACTGGCGGCCCGTTATTACCTCTTATAATAAAAAGAAATATTCAATAATAGCAGGTGCCCGCGACGTTGTCCGCGTTTAAAAATATAAAACATGTAACTATTTATGGCGTCATCTATTATACTACAATACAATTAGGTGAAGCGGCGACATCTATCGGATTTGGGTAGAACTGCTTTGTGATACACCTGTGCATAGTATGCTTCAATTCGCGAACCCTCGGGAACCTAATGATAAAACCTTAACGAATTATTCACATATAGATTCCCCAAGAGTCACTCTGTTTATAGATGACAACCGCATGAAATCCGTTCAGTACCTAGTTTTTGAGATTATTGCGAACATACAGACAGACGCGGCGGGGGACTTTGTTTTATAATATGTAAAGATAAGCTGTCTCAAATGCCACCATATCGTGACTCGATAGATATAGAGTATATTGTATTTATTAAAACTACAAAAGGCTTTACTGAGAAGACGATTATTTTTGCCTACCCTACCACATTTTAATGCTCTTGAATTTCATTAACTAATTTATGTTACAGATATTAACACTTCAAAGTTGGGTGAGTGTTTTCGCTCGTTTCATAATATCCACTAAAATGTTTCAATGTCTCGATAATTTTCTTTAAGGCGTGTCGCGTTGATAAATTTTAATGTACCCTTCACACCCCCTTATACCCCCTCTTCTAGTTAACACAGCGCGTAGCAATGAATGATTCCCTTTATCACTTTTTTTCGCTCCTTTGAAATTCAACTTTTGATCTATTTAGGTCTATAAATAAAAGATGGTATGTTGTCCAACTCTCTAATGCCTTCGTAACGAGCATGCATCAGCATCAAACGGAAGCTTTGGCGAATGTAAATGCAGTCAGATACGGATACAACCTGCTCCTTCTGCCTTTCAAGTAGTCTTGTGTAGTTAATGCACGTTAAAAGCTTAATGGCAAACGTGAAAATGAAAACGTTTTCATTTGAACAAAATGTATTAATAAGGCCAAATTACAGATTTTTATAATTGTACTGACAGTACATGTACATTGTACATATAACTATAGAATTTACAATGAGAACAAGAAAATTTACAATTATTATTGTTTACAAAAATGGTGTGTTTCTGTGTATGTTCTTGTTTCTGATTGTGTTTTTATAAGGGAGTGGGTGTTCATAATTCATAATCCATAAAAAGGGGTTTTATCCATTCGTCCACCTGATCTATACAATTCGCGATCTCTTTACAAGTGTGTGTGAAATGAATTGGTACATGAAATAGACTAAAAATAAAAATGTTCAAACATGAAATATATAAAAACCTTTTCAGATGAAATCTTTTTGCGGAGCAATAGTTAATGTCGATCCCTTTTCAACCCCTTTTATCTGCTAATGAACCAATCCGATCGGCACCGAAATTACACAAAAATTTAAATGTTCAATACTAAAGTTGCAATGGATTTGGTTTATTTAAATATTATTTTTTATAATGCAACAGTAAGAGAAAAGAATGCTTTCATTCTTTATTAAAAAATTGTCTGCTTTAGTATTTTGACACATTTTTGTCATAAAAATGCGCATCTTCTTATATAATTTGAATTAGGCAAGATGCTAGGTACAAGCTGGGTCAAAATAAATGTTGGCGGCAAACAAGCTGACGGTTCACTTGATGGCATTAAATCGGCATTTCGTGTAAGTTGGTAATTCAGTCTAATTGGCATTTTTCAGAAAATATGTTGTTTGTCCCGTTTAACCTCCGAAAACTCCCGAGAGTATGCAAATTACAGTCATAATCGAGTTGATTACAATATTTTGCTACATTTTTATATTACTACTGTGTCGGAGAAATGTGATAGGTGAGCAGAAACGTAAACTTAAACCGAATTTATATGTAAATAAGGTGGAAATTTTCACGGCACTGTGAACTCGGTAATCATTTTATTAGGCGTGCGTCGGGGAGCGGAGCCAAACCGGTGCATTATTATTGTTATGAATATTTATCCTGCGTGCCTGTATCCCCCCGTGCGAGGGAAAGGTGTTGTTTTCCGTCTTGCTCTAACGCACTGTTCACTGTGGTTTAAATTAACCGGTTACTGGCGGTAAATCTGGCAACTGAATTACCCTCGTGCGAAATTTGCAGGCGGGATTTAACCGGATGCTATACGCCTTGATTACAAAACATGTCGAGCTATTGGGTAAATTTTGAAAATTTTTCAAATTATTATTTTACATCTAGTTATTTTGTGTTTCGCGTGGGTCGGTCTAGTGGAGAATATTTTTATTTATTTCCGCACAATTATACTGAGGACAATGTTAGATGATATGGATAAATATAGATGGGTTGAATAAAAACACAAAAAAAATGAAATAACATTCTTAAAGCATTCATTAAAAAGGGTGCCCCGTCAGTTTTTTTACGTAAAGATCGTCAGACAGGTTGACAGTCCACTTGATCGTAGGAGCACTGCCACTACTTGCCACACTAAGACTATAGCAAACTTTGAAAAGTCCATTTCCAAGTTGGCCCCGCCGAGAATTCAACCCGGGATCCTTCTTAACCACTCATCATCACCTTAACAGGGAATCAGAACCTTAACCACTCGACCTTCAAAATGGCTTGAAATTAAACACAAAAGTAATTAACGTAAATCTAGGTAGCTAAATTTGGGTTAGTAATCTAGATCGCTCACACGAGTTGCCTAATAATACCTTCAAAGCTCGGGCAACTCTTGCTATGCTTAGTACCTAAGGCCACCAGTAATAGGTAATTATACAATGTATACATATGATATATATTTGAATATTGGGAAAAGATAAATGGACGTCTGAATATTCAAAGGGTCTCGTTAGAAGCGGATTCAGTCGTATCTCATACATTGGACAGCATGAAAATCGTCTCCATGAATAAATTCATAAATGAGTCATTTCATGATGATCCATAAAGGAGTAAAATGGTGATAGAGTTTAACGATTTAATTTTGATTCCGTATATACATATCTTATTTATAAAATCGTATTTATAAATAAATAGCGACTGCCCCCGGCTTCGCACGGATGCAATTTTTTTTACAAAATATATACACAAACCTGCATTGTTTAACGCTATTTCCATTAGTGAAAACCGTATCAAAATTCTTTGGGTGGCTTAGCGGAGGTAACTTCTTCTAGCGCAATTAACAGATTGAGGCGGACAGCGATTAGTTTGAATAGATTTGAAAATGTATTTTTTGTGTAAAAGTTGCCAGGAAGGTTATAGTTTATGTGATGGTAGGTGGTAACTATGACATATAACAACGTTATGTTATATTTCGATGCATATACAACACTCGAAGGAATGCTCTGCCGACCTTTTTTATAGGATAAAGACTAAGGCGTAAGGATCAGGGGAAAATCAGCTCTAGCGTCCCTTACTCACGCTCATATGCTGTTATTTTACTTCTGTCTTTTGTGAGGGTTTTTTTTTTGTTACTGCCACCAGACGGGCTGCCCAATGTATTCGTTAACACTTAAAAAAAAACTAAATAGACTAATGGTTTTCCATTTATAAACGCATAAACAGACGGAGATTCTGTGTATGGCAACTCTCTATTTGTAGTGAAACCCTTTTGGTTTTAGCAATCGAATGTAATACCGTATCAATTCACGGAAAATACAGCAATTCCCTTTTGACTTTAGAGCATGTCAAATATATTTTCCACAATTTCACTCACACCAATAATATTGTATGAAAATGTATGTAGGCTTATTTTCAAAAACTATCCGGCAAATATCCAGATTGCTTTCATTGTAACATCGCCATTAATACCTCTAATCCATTAGCCAACCGCCGCGCCCGGCCGCCTAGTCCGTTCTCTGTGTCGTTACAATGTACGGTTATTTATTTGTACGCAAAAGTGATCCTTAACGTTATGGAGATAAGGTGTAATAAATCAAGTCACGTGTTGATGCTCACACGGCTCACCGATGTGACACATTAATCTGTTTATCTACCAGGTTGTAACAGACAGATTCTGTGCAGGACTTATATTAGTTACAGAACTATTAGCAGAGACAAGCTACGTATATTTTCGTTTTCGCTAGTTTAGTGCTGAACAAAAACATAGTATTTCTTATTACAAAAAAGAATCTCTTCCCAACCCCTCATCCCTAATCCTACTATTCTTGGCAGCGCACTTGCAGCACCTGTGGCGTTTCTTGTGTCATTGGCGACGGTAGCCACCAACCATCTAGTGGACCGTCAGCCCGTCTATCGACCTTAATATAAAAAATATATATTAAAAGCTAATTACAATATTTTTGTAATAGGCACACATTACATTTGCATTCTGTGCAGCAGTGCCCTCTCCCTTACAATGCAAGACCCACTTAAAAAAACGGGACAAGTGCGAGTTGAACTCGCGTGAAGAGGTTCCGCACGATGTTACCTATCCGCACAATATTGAGTGATTTACCATGTTATTTTAATATCATGGACTTCTTATAGGTTTACCTATAATCTATAAGTAGAAAACTAATTTCTGTATTCTTTTTCAAAATTTTAGGTTCATTAGTTTCGAAGATGAGTGGGGGGGGGGGGGGGGAATGGTCGGCCAGACGGACACACGAGTGATCCTATAAGGGTTCCGTTTTTTTAATTGTACGTAGGGAACCCTAAAAATACCTTATAAATGTTTGTGTTTCAATATGGAATAAGGGTTGCCTGAACTCAAAACCCCTAGTCTCATTTTCTTTACATGTATTATTTTGTTCTTTTCATACTTTATTCTTATGATTCTTACCTTGTTTTACCTTACCTCTATTCCTTACCATTGGCAGCGCACACTGCATTTCGCACTCATAAATTGGGCTTCCGTTTGGCGGCAGAAACCACCCCTATTACAAAAGACCACCATGAGATAACATAATGTATACCTCCTGTTGTGTTTCGAGAGTGAGTTAGGGATACCCCTTTTCCTATCCGTTCCTAATCCCTTATCTTTAATCCTACCAAGGTTGGCAGCGGACATGCAGCGTCTGTGGCGTTGCTTGTCACTACCATTAAGTGGACCGTCTGTCTGTTTGCCCACTTTTACATACAAAAGTGGGCTGCGGTAACGGTCTTAGGTTAATAAACTACGATAACACCAAAAAGAAATATAAACTGGATTAAATATACAAACCCAGTCAGTTTATGCACCTTAAGGGCTGCCTATTGCTTTTTTTTAAAAGAGTGTTACTATTTCAAGGTTATACAAAGGCTTAAGAGTCTCCAGTAAGCAGCGCTCAACTCCGCGTTGAGATCACGCGCTAACGCTTTAAAATGTTGTTGTTTCACCTAGAGTGAGACAGGGCGTAAACCAAGGACAAAGGGCGGCGCCTACCGCCCTACCTCATACCGTTCCCCCGCGCTAGAGTGATTCGCTGCAGATTCGCATCAAAATTTTGTAGTTTTTCGTAGTTTCGTTCTCATTTGGAAACCACAAATCAATTTCGAAAAATGCTTTTTCTTATGAAACTAACATAGATTAATCGATGTCGGAAATAGATTTTGACTTCCATCTAAATTATATTTTGGCTGTAGTATTCAGCCGAACTGAACAGGGTTTTGGGGGTAAACTTGTACTCTTTCTATTTTCTTTTTAATAACATTTCAAGAGTCATTAACTAATTTCAGGCATAGATATGTCTTATCTCATTGTATTTACAAAATTTCATGATAATGCAATGCGTTATTTTAAAATAAGGACGTAACTACGTTTGTATGGAGAATTGAGCTTGCTGAGGACCCTTAAGGCTGAAATTTACTTTAATTTTGAGACGCGCTCGTCTAGCCTTCTTCTGAACACATTCAGGTCTTGATTAATAATTTGGGCGACGCCTTCGCTACAAGGTTGTGACGAACATTGTGGCAAACAGTCCCCCGAGTGTGATCATCCCAAACTCTACAACTTTCCCAACCTGTTTTACGAGCAAATTCACCCTATCTGAAAGTTCCAACTAGCTCACGCAGTGTGAAATATGCACGTTCATTATTATTGAGGTGTTTTGTGTCGTTAAGTTGTCACACATGTAGTTGCTAATGAGGTTTTTTCGTGTATTTGTATTCGTTTGATATCTCAATTGTTTTGGAGTTTCTTTACAATTTTTTATTTTTTCTATTAGAACAGAACCAAAGCCATTTTTTCTATTAGAACAGAAGCAAAGCCATTGGAAATGACAAGACGTTGCTCTAACGTGCCTGCAAAAAATGACAGTAGTTTGCATTGTGGAAGCAACTTTAAGCTCAGGTTTAGTTATTAAGGTGCTTATCATAACACTATGATTTAGGGGGTCCCGGGTTCGATTCGTCCCGAGAACTTTTCAAGTTGACTCTGGTGTGGGTGTGCACGTGTTTCGCCCCCTGTCCGTTTTATGGTTATTCAATAGCACAAAGCCTAAAGTGCTACATTTAGGGGTCATACATTTTGGTGTGTTTAGTCTTTGCAATTTTAGTTATTTACAAGCGACTTATTTTTTTCCTGTAAATTATATACATAAACCTTCCTATTTGATAGCTCTTTCAACTAGTTAAATCCATATCAAAATCCGTTGGGTGCTTAAGAAGAAGTTAACGGAGAAACAGACAGACGTGAAAAAAAAAACATTTTAGCTATAAAATGAAAGAGAATCGTTCATTAATGGTGAATGGAAGAAGGAAGTAGTTGAGCGACTCCCAGGGCCGTTTGCATGTCCGTTACAAATTCGTTGTTTACGCAGCGGTTTAATCTCTGGCTGTATCGTATGTACTGTCCATCAGGAGAGATTAATTCTGTCCCACTCAAAGGCTCCAACCGCGCAGCCCTTGGATGTGAATATAGCACAACACACTACTCGCTTAATTGGATTGCAAACTGATGAGCGTATGTATTGTATCAATTAAAAAGCTATTTACTCAATGTCTGTTAAAATTAATCATTACAACAACCTATTAAATATGTACATGTTGGTATATATACAAATTTACAAAACCGCTGTTTGCTTTGTATATTCCAATATTTAATATAAAAATTTTGTATTATTAAGTTTTCTTTTTGGAACTTTGATTGTCTTTTTTTGTTATTGTATCTTACTGTCACTTTGTTATGTTGTGTTTGCGTCGTGAAAGGCACAATCATTGTACATTTTAATTGATAATATCATTTTTATGTCAGACACAACAGTAGCACATAGGTGCTGTTTTGCAAACCAAATTTAAAAAATATGTATTAATAATAGAATGCTTAATACGAGATCATATGTTATTAATTTAATTAGGGCACACTGTGTACCTACTGCAGCAATAAACTGGGTAGCACGGCTAGCGGCAGTAACCACCACCTCTGTTTAGAACAGAATACTACCGCGAAATAACAGCACGTGTTTTTTTCTGTTACGATGCGAAAGTAAAGGTCCATTCAGAGTCAGAATCCATTCCACTAATTTCATTTTGTCGCTTGTCTTTTATTTCCCTTAGTTGGCAGCGCTTGCTTTCATTTTTATGTTTCTTGTGTTTTATAGCTGCTGATGGTCACCTTGCATTAAGTAGACCATCAGCCTGCCTGGCACTTTTTAACATAAAAAAATTTACAAGCAGGCGATAAATTTACAGCCTGGTCGACTAGACTATCAATGAAATCCTTGTCCCTAACCCTTTATCCTAACAGGATCAGCACCCCCTTTCCTTTCTTGTGTTTATATGCGCCAAAGTCAATTAATATTAAAATCCCAAGTTAAAATCCCCCCTTTATTAAAAACCCAAGTTAATGGCTGGCCATAAGCCAGATGACACAGGCAGGTCTTAGCAAAAGCAAAATCACATAAAATTTATTTATTTTTTTGATATTTAATGTCACTCAGATATTTATTAATTTAATTAAATATATTTTAGAAAACTAAAAGCCGCAACCTACAAGGCAGTACTCGCAAGTGAAACTAAAGAACAACAACAACAACCATAAATCTTGATGTCCCAAAGGATGTCCGTGAATTTCATAAATTCGGCATTTTCTTCTCAGTTTAGGATGTAGACGGCGGACGAAGCCAAATGAAAACGGACAGATTGTCTCGCCAAATCCACGACAACATTTGGAACCCAGTAAATAATTCCGACATGAATAAAATATAACCCTGGATTTTGAGACCAAAAGTCCGGGAATAACCCCGAAAATCGATAACAATAATAATTCTAAGCAAAATATACTCTGCTAATAGTCAATATTTTTTAAGTTATTAATGGTTGAAAATGTTGATACTTCATGAAGAAAATGCATGTTTCAAGTAATATTTTTATAATAATAATAATAATTCGTTTCGGCGAACGGTTTTATAGCGAAGAGCCTCGACCAACATCTAAGGAGGCTCTCGCTAGATGGCTGGATCAAGGGACAGATACAGAAGGCGGTATTTCTTGACACGGCACGAATTGTCAGGAGATTCCTTCACTCTGCAGCCCTAACCACCGGTAGCTTGGACCTTGCCCCACTATCTGCGGAATCCTAGTTTTAAGTTTTTTATGATATGTATTGTTTGTTTGTATTTTAATTATATAGTAAAAAATTTAAAATTAGGAAAATAAATAAAAACGTGAATAATAATAAGCCGAAAAAGAAAAACTTACCAAGTACATCGACTTGGCTCACGAGGTGACCGCCATGTGGGACGTCGATTCGACAATTATCGTCCCGATAGTCGTCTCGGCGAACGGTCTTATAGCGAAGAGCCTCGACCAACATCTCGAGAGGCTCTCGCTAGATGGCTGGATCAGGGGGCAGATACAGAAGGCGGTACTTCTGGACACGGCACGAATTGTCAGGAGGTTCCTCACTCTGCAGCCCTAACCGCCAGTAGCTTGGGCCTTGCCCCGCTACTAGTGGATAAGATATCTAATTTTAAGTTTTTTATAATATTTATTGTTTTTATATATATATTGTAAAAAATTTAGAATTAAGAAAAGAAATGAATAAATGTATAATAATAATATTTATTAGTTCAAGTTACATAGATTCATTTTTTTTAAACTATCAAATTAATTTATTATAATACAAAAAACATTATTTATTGCTTAGATGCTAGGATGCTTAAAATTGCAGTTTTCTAACTTTTTGCAGAAGGGGTGGGTTTCACCCCTAAAATGCAATAAGCGCAAGTAGAGCATATGTCACTTTTGAAGTTAAGATCCCAAATTTCCATGATAATTAATCCATGGAGGTTCAAAGAATTCTGACGTAATAGCCTATTTTTACTTTGAGTGACTGTACTAAATATACGTAAGTATAAACATTCATAACTGTAATGTTTTAGTAAATTTCAGCCTTTCCAACGAACAGTCATTTCATGAATGAACTCAATAAAAACTTAAATCCTGTGGGCATTACTTCTCTTACATTTATTTTTTGGAATATGTCGAACCACTAAGCGTGAAAGTTGCGTGGGTCGAATTGCCTTTATTACAATTCTAAATGTTCACCTCTAATCCATTTCTTTCAAATAGCTATACAACACAATACTTTATAAGACCATACTTTATACTTTTTCAAATAGCTATCACATGCTTCTTCGCTCGCACCATTGTTTATTTATTTCCAACTGAATTTTTAATTCACGAATGAGCCCTTCTCAGAATTAAATTCTAACTGTTTTAACTTTTCATCTTTCATAGGTTTGGTAGCGATTTAAAACGCTTCATTTATTCTGCTAGGAGGGTTTTAAAAAAAGCACATGGAGTTATTAAATACTTGTGTGTGTGTTATTAAAACGATATTAAAAATATAATTCTCAACAATGATTATGAAATAACTAACTTTAATAAAATTTGTCCAAATAAACTTAAATGATACGTTCATCTAATTAATATTATTCCCGTCTGCAGTAAGGCATATCCCATTCCATTTGTAAAATTAGGAAAAGCTTAGTTACTTTCGTAGTTCTTGCGTCATTAGTACAATATTTGGCAAGTTTTTATATTTAGTTTTCAAGACCACACAGAACTTCATTATTACATATTTCCTATAATATTCCAATCAACGAAGACATTTGTAATTTGTTATATGGAGACTTCGGAGAAATTCTTCCGCCTATGAAATTTGGCATGAGATGAAGTTAGGTAATACAGATTATAGATGTACATTAATCCAACAAATTTTGTTATGGGAAGTTAGGTATTTTTACCTAAACATGAAAATCGCTTATAAATCTCTGTGAATATTTTCTCAAACTGAAATACTTTCTTTATACGTACGTATATGTATTAGTTAGAATAAGTATATAGAGGAATCCAACATTTTTTCCATTTTATAGATACTCTAAATTTATGTTTTAACATTTTGCACTATAACTTCTACTGAAAATTTGGTCTGGTAATTTTTATTTTTTAATATGGTTCTATTTTTTTAAATACATAGCTTTGTTTAGTTATCCAAAAGATTTTCCATTTCAAATATATTTTTTTGGATTTTTGCTTGGGTTGCATAAGCCCCGTTTAGGGGGGACACTAGTCATCCTCCGACATAATCGGAGACCTTATTGTACGAGTATTTTATTTTTTTATATGTAAATATATTATTTGGTTGGGTGAGAGGGCTATTTCCTCTCCCCTCGTCTCTTCTCATCTTTCAATGTTATTATGCCGGCCTTCCCAGGGTCGCCTCAGGCTGTCGCGTTTGACTTTGCCGCAATTTCAACCACCTTTGTTATTAGTTCTTTCTGTGTTATTAGTTCTTTTAGTAAGTTTATCTCCAATTTTTACCTTCAAGTTCCAACCTGAGTCTTGTGAGCGCAAACCTGGGGCACTCGAGCAGTATGTGCTCTCCTAATTAATATTATACGTAGAAGTTATCGGAGATGGTTATGGTTTACAAGAACCAGGCACCCAGTCCCCGGCGGCCTCGCTATTCTGAGGGCTAAGGTATCGGCGAGGCAGGGAGTGCTAGGAATCACCGGAAGAGATCTGGCTAATATATGTCTTCCACATTTTCGAAATATAAATTCTGAAATTTAATATGAATATATAATTTTTGGGGCTTATCGTAATTTTCTTCCTATGTACCATGGCTTTTTTTTTGGCTTATTTTTTTATGTATGTAAGTACCCTGTATATATGTCGCAGTCATCTGGTAAAATCTGCTATTTGATTGAATGACTAGCGCGTTCATTGAATGACGACATTTAATTGAATGGCTAAAGGACAACTCGTCAAGTCGTTGAATGTAACGTTCAACGTCTTGACTGAACGTCATTTAGCGAAGTCGTTGAATGGGATATAGCCGACTTTCTAATGTTTGGTTAGAGTGCCCATGAGTTCGCAACTAAACTTACTTTAAATAAAAATAAATGAATTATAAAATGTTTCGTTAAATCAAATTGTAATATTTAATTAGGGTGAATTTTGGGAGAATTAAAAATTACTGATTTATAAACTGCTAAGTTTAAAATAATAAAAGATTGTAGCATGATTTCCAAAGCTTTACTTAATCTCATATTTTTGCTTAGTATGAAAAAGTAAAAAACCTAGAAAAAATGATCATATTATTTCAAAAGTAATTTATTAAAATATGCGCTATCAACACAGTGCTATCTGTGCGAGCTGTTTGATGCCATATTTGTTTTGGTGACTACTAGCGCCGCAGTGGGAAAAAAATGAACTAAATTTGAATCACCTGACTGATTTCATGTCCGCTCTGTTAAAAGGGCTATGTTACAATCCGCTAACTAGTTGGACGTTTAGTGACGCTTGTTCAATCAACGTTCGGCCTAGTCATTCAATTAAATGTCGTCATTCAATGAACGCGCTAGTCATTCAATCAAATAGCAGATTCAACCAGATGACTGCGACATATACATATATAAAAATTTCATGTTCTTGCGCGCCTTTGCAAATTTTAATTTCGACGGTTTATATACTCAGATCTGTTTATTTTTGTGATTTAAAGACGTGTCTCTGTAGTAGTAAGGTTTAAATTTGACATAAGCGGGTGTAACAGAAGTTTGCCAATAAAACAAACTGTAATTGGAGTTTTTACACTTCAGTGAGTGCATAGCATAGTTATTCTGCTTCATGTCTACACACAGTCGAGAAGAATAGCCGACCAGTCTATCATCTTGTTTTTGTTGTTTGCTAGTCATATTAAAATGCTCCCAGATGTTCCAATTATTACAATTACAACAACCTTATATTATCAAAGTAAACCTGAAAATCTATTTTTTCATGACTAATAATGATGAAAAAATATAAACTTTATTTCCTTAACAGCATTAGCTTAAATACGTTAATTGATATTTATTTATACTTGTGCAAACGAAGTGACATAACTTTTTTTAAATATATCACAGTGAGGTTAAAATAAAGTATGATTATTATACGACTGAATAACTTTAAAAATGGAAATGTGTAGATTAATGTAAATGTTTAGGCAAGCTATTGGACCTTCTTTAAATAACTTGTGTCAATTATTGTAAAATAATCTGTGCTATTGTCGTGTTCAAAATTGTTTGGACATTCCTCTACACAATTGTCTCAATTCTGCGCCTCAGTTCTCTTCAATTCATTTGTTCGCTCAAACACAGACCTATAATAAATTTACATTCTTTTCATTTCATATGATTGTCTAGTAAAATTAATTATCTATTTCGAATTGCTTTTGCACTGCTGAACGAACTGCCAATTCGGTAATTACCACCACTTAACAATAAGTTCGTGTATTTATGGAATTTTAAGCCAAACTGTATCTATACATTTTATATTATAAATTAGCTATCCGCTTCTGTCTATTTGTATTTGTATTTGTATTTAATAATGCAAAAATATGTATAATTCAAGAAAAGCTCGATCTCCAAGTCCATTTTAATGTACACTCATATTTTGATAACATTTATAATTTTCAATATTCAATTTTAAAATTAGGCTCAACATGTTTTCATTCCTTTGCAGTGGTGACGTCACCCAACCGTTCTTAACGTTATCTAAGAGAAAAACTGACTGACTCCATATTTTTTATTTTACTGGGATAGAAGGCTACCGTCGCAACGCCATAGGTGCTGCAAGTGCGCTGCCGATTTTATTAGGATAAAGGATAAACGATTGGGAAGAGATAGGAAAATGGGCTCTGGTGTTCCTTACTCATTTACCGAAACACAATAGCACGCACAATTATTATAACCGTTATTTATTTCACAGTAGTCTTCTGTAAAGGGGTACCAATACCGTAGCAGGACATGTTGTCCTGCTACAGTATAACTATGAAGAGCAGTGTCCCCTGCACCTCGATTACCTATTGTCTCAAACTTATTTTATTGTCCTAATAAATGTGCTTAAACAAGTTTAACACTGTATTTCCCTGTGTGTACTTGTAACTTTGGGTACAATCCGCGGCTCGCCGGGGTCATGATGTAGTGCACCTTTGGGAGAACGGCGGCGCGCGCCGCCTCGCTCTGAACTTAATTGAACTCTGTTTGGCCATGCGGTTCGCCTGTCTACCTGCACTCGTGTGAGTGTTGTTCTCTCATCACATATTCATAACGCTGGCCGCGCCGCTGCTCTTGTTAACAATGTTTAGTTAATGTTAGACCGATGGGTGGACGGAACCTACCCATTTATGGAATCTTATTAGGCTTAAATTGTATAAAACCGTCTATCATCCTGGTCGTGTTTTCTCTTAAGCGCAAAAACACACTGGGCGATTAGCGATAGGGAAAGCGGCGCGGTATTCCCCACAAATTGGCAACGCTCTGTACAACGGAATACGCTCCCGCTCCCGCCCCGGAACGCGTCCGCCTGTTTGTGGTAGCGGTGAAACCGCTCATCTATCCTACGCGCACCGTAGGATAGATGAGGCCGACGATGGAGCGAGCTCACCCAGAATATTTGGGTTTTATGAGCTCGGAAATATGGATGCCGGCAGGGAGTTCCAATCCTTAGCAGTGCGCATTATAAAAGACGTTTAAAGCGCTTGGTCCGAATTAGAGGGATTTCGACAAGATAAATTCGCCTAATTATCGCTAGTGGTTTCTGTGTGGCCTGGTGCATAAAAACTCGTACATTACAAGAATTAACGCTCCTGGTACCGCTTCAGTGTGCGTTGCGCTTTATGGAAAAGCCTAACAAAAGACTCGGAAGTTAATAATTTATTTTTGAAATTCTGATTCAGCACGCGCGTTATATTAAAAATAACAGTAGCGTATAGTGAATCTAAGATATGATGTATTAAGATGGTATATAATTACTCTATGAAATAAATAAAACTTATCTATCTAACATAAGCAAAACAATAATTCCAATAAGGCATTTCGGATTTCAAAATTGGATTAAATTTTATATGAGAAAAGAGTAAATTCAGTAACCTACTTAAAGTAGATTTTTAACGATGACAGATGGCTGACAATTAACTTCGCCAAGAGGTAAGTGGCATCCCATCGCCATCCGCCATCCCCCATAAACACAAGCTACGCGACACAAGAGATGAAATGAAAGTTGAAGGGTATTCACGGCATATCGATGTCTAGATGTGTCACTGTTACAAAGAATGTACATGGTAGTGCAGTTTGTCTGCATTTATTTTGTATTGGCGGCAATGAAAGATATCAATTGATTTTATTAGATCACATACCTAATACGTTTCCTATATTAGTATAGCCTGTAATATAATATGGTAATTCTTTTATAATAGTAACAACCGAGTCCAATACAAAGTGAGCTATCGAACAAAGGGCAGTAGACCAGTTGAGGATAGGATAACGAGCTCTGACCTCCTAACGCATGAAACAGATCAGCACATGTGCTGTTATTACTCGATGTTCTTCTATAAGACGGTATATATGTACTATTAAAACTTCAGGTACACCTCAAAATCAAATGAAAACAACTTAATTCCACATATACAAACTTACAAATTCCTCTTTATATTACTAGACTGATGCGCCCCGGCTTCGCCCGCGTGCAATTGTAGAAATTAATATACATAATACCTATCCTATTTTTATCTGGAATAATGTACCTTTGAAATAGATGCAACGGTTCCAGAGATTACGCTGCACATATTATATAACAATCGTACAAAATGTTCTATCATAACGCTATGATGCTCAAATACCTTAACAACGCCAAACAACGCCAGGTACTGCTTTTTTACAGTAAATACGTCTGAATTTTCATAAAGTGCCAATATACGAATAGATAGCACAATAGTTTGATTTATACATATATCATTATCGATTGATAGCGAGACGAGACGAGACGTGCCTGGCTGCGGTGGCTAAGATGTAAATTTGAAATCATCAGCCGCACACTAAATTGTTCAATGTACTCGAAAGCGAGTGCATAAGCTAAGGTGTTATTACAAGCGAGCGGCTTTCTTGCCAGCAAAACAGCTTGCCTCATCTTATGTGGACCTTTTTAATGGCTCAAGTAGTGAAATGTGCTATGGGAATTCTTTAATTTTTCTTTAACTTTTTTTCCTTTTAATTATTCCCAAAATACAGCTGTCTAATAAATCGTTTAAAGATAAAACAAACTGAAATCTTTTCGGATAACTTAAAGAATGTTTTTAATTTTTTTATTCTTATAATTTATAAACTTAGTCTGATATCATCAGTCCACTTTTACCAATTAAGGCCTCAAATGCAATGAAATTGTCATTACGCTGGGTCACACCTTTATTTTGCAGTTTGTAACTAACTACTTCAAAATAAATATTCCAATACAAGTCAATGAAGATTGTAAACAACATTTACCTATGTTAGGCACCACAAGTGATCTTCATACTTCTTTATATTTTCCTACATTTCACATACCTTAGTCAAAAAAACCTATTCACTTTCATCTGTCAGTATCTGAAGGAGATTTTCCACTGTATTAATTGTGATGTGATTTTGAGGTCATTTATTTTCTACTAACTTTCTAAATTGAACATTCTGTTTTAAATGGTAAGATATAATATCAAAACCGTTCCTAGAACTAGTTATAACTGTTACTGATTGACAACGTAACTGTTTCGTAAAAGTAAACTTTAAACTGCTTAGTAAAAGTGGTATAGGATTTTTCACCAATCCACCAATGCCTTTATAACAATTAAAATGTGGGGCAAGATAAAACGGATCTTCATAAATAAAGTCGATTGTTATAAGAAATGGAATGGGTAACGCATTAGGACATCACATAGGAATTGCAAATGTAAAATAAAAGGTTGAATCAAGTAAAACATTCTTAATCTGGCACTTGTCAAGTAAATAACAGAATATACGTACATCAATCTTATTCTATTGTTGAAATAGGAATATTTACATAACATACTACTTGATCGCTCGCAAAGGAGGCACACACTATTGCCTTCAGTGGCTCAAGCTTGAACGCCTTGAATATTAGATTTTATACTTTTTGCTTTACCGCTGCCGGCGGTTTATGGGCTCGGTATAACGTATCAGATACCACGTCCCCTCTACATATACGAATAGATTAGTTTTGCATTATTAACCGTCACGTTGATAGAAACAAGGCTTAGTAATATGATACACTTGTACCACGCTAAAGTGTCACAGGCAGTCGTTGTAGAAAACAAACATTTAATCTGAAGTGCTTATTTTATCCAACTATTAGCGGGTCGGAAAACAGTCATAATTTATTTGCAATTTTGATATAGGATAGAGAAATAAGAGTTTTCTAAAATTGCTTTAATTCAACTTTATACGTTGGGTCCACATTTTATCCTTTGTGACGCCTATTTGGTCCCAGGATGTGTTTCGAAACAAGTCGTCGATACCTTCTTTTGTGTTGGTAGAACACAAAAAAGGTAGGTTTCTTATTTTGTACTGTATTATGTAATTTGAAAAAAGAGGATTTTAATAAAATTTTACTTACCGCGACTTTCATCAGTTTTTTATTGCTATCTGTTAATGCGGTTTTCACTTATGTATTGTTAGCAAGTAACATTTATTGTTTGTTTCATTCCAATCGGTTTACAAACAAAAAAGTTATGCGCTATACCTATTAATACCACGCCTAAGAAGTTGTGGGTTCAGCTAGTCCTTAATAAAGTTGTTTTCCAATCTAGTTGCTTGAGTTTTGAAATATATTTGGGAAATTAGACATATACCTAATGTTTAATTGAGGGCTGGATTTGAATAGAGACAGGGCACAGCATCATAAACAGTGCAGCCCAGCTGACGACGGTAACCTTGAGAGCGAGATCGCAATATACCTCCATAAAAATACTGCTTTCAGAATTGTAAGAATAGAGTTGCTATTGTAATAAATAAATGAACAGCTCTTTATTTCAAGGCAGCGTATATGTTGCTCTCTTGGCACTTGACTTTAGATGTTAATAGAACTTTTAATGGTTTAGTTATTTTACGTTAAATGGTGTCAGACAGGCTAAGAGACTAATTGGTGATAGTTGGCTGCCACTCTGATAAAGCATAAAAGGAGATATGCCTTTACTCATTCTCTGAAACACAACTTTTACTGTCGCTGTGACAGAGCTATAAGTAACTTCGAAATCGTTTGTATTCAAGGCTACACAAACAATTACACAACAATGTATTAAATTGAAATATTAAATCAACCTACTATGATAGGTTTAATATTTAGAGACTTCTAAATATTTAGTTTTCGGACTGGTAACATCATTTTATTTTACTTCACTGAATACATCATGTTAACAGTGACTTAGTCTTGTCACTAGTTATCGTGTGTACAGTACACATTAACTGTTTACTGTATGACAAATGTACGCTCCATGAAATTAAGGTTCGTCACATGTCTCTTTTCTGTAGCATTTCATATAGCTTCCAAACCAATTAGTGCAGTATTAAAAAAAAAATGGTACCAAAAATAATTATGATAAAGGCATTTGCGGCAAGATTTTGCTAGGCAAAACTCTACGGCGTTGTATGACCCCACGTGTAACCTTTTATTTAAATCACATTTCGATCAAATAACAGTTACAGAATGGGATCTAACACTATAGGTATATATCTGTATATCTAACACTATATATCTGTCACAACAAAAAATATATAAATTTATGTTCTTATAAAAACATATCAAAATTGTTAATTTTTTTTATTGAAGACCATTTCGGAGCGTATGCAAAGCGAGCCTCCCTTCCTTGTCTAACCTTACCCTAATCCTTTCTGGATTCCAAGCCGACTTACAATCTGATGTTATCACCTATTGTTAAATGCACAGTTTGTTTGCCATCTATTATAATGATAATAAGTTATATTCATCCATTGATACGATCATAAGACACGGTTAGGTTAATATGTACAGAAATAACCTTAAGCCTTAGTTTCTTTAATGATATTATTCTATTGTTGTATTTTTAGTTTTTACTCTATTCAAATAGTGATATTATTAGGGTTGTTCTTTTATTCTAAGGGTTAGTTGATAAATGCATAAATAGCTGAGACATATTTGCAGTGCACTTTTAAAAAATAGTCTCGTATTGTGTACACTCGTGTGCAACAGCCTTTGAACGGTCAACAGTCGGAACGTGCTGTAGTAAGGATCTTATCAAACTCGTCTCTCATACAAACAAGAGCCGCTTATTTAACTGTGCCAAATAGTTTTGGCCCATATCTCCTCACTTTGAAAGGTCTGTTCGTAATATATGTGATATACCTATATAATTTTTTCATTCTATTAATTATTAAATACTATATTAAGAAAACGACGATTCTTTATAGTAAGTATATTATAGGGAACGACACGATAAAACGTAAGTGTTGTAATGCGGTCGTGAAGCGCACGCGTATGCGTAGTTGGAATTCAGAATTCACTGAGGCCCGCCGGGGTGCCCGCTGACATCATCGCCGCGCGAGCGACGGCGGCGCATGCGGCAAGGGCGAGGAAACACGGAACGTGTAAGTGGCTGCCTACACGGATGAATCGCTCGTAGATGGTGCCCTCTCTCGTCAGCTTACTCTATAATTATAGTCATTTCGTCGGTTTTAACAGAAAATTGCGTCAATCGAAATTGCGAGAATTTCGACAGTCTTAAAATCCACCTCAACTACGTAAACCAAGCTAGTAAATATTAGCATCTCCCATCTTCTTCAACTTGTCAATAATAGTATTTGATATAACCTTAATTGGCAAGTCAGCTAACTCCATTTCAGGAGCACTTAAAACGTTTATACTTATAGACTACTTGTGAAGAAGCCTAAAATCATTTGGTGATCCATCCACGTTTTGTTTGGTGAAGGTTTTGGTTTGGTTGAGTGAGGATAAATCTCAAACCATAAGAGATACGAAAATGTGTTCTTAGGAACTAAGGCTTCGCTTTTTAAAAAAATAAAAACTGCTTTATTATTTTTTTAATTACGCTCATACGCGACGAGTAATCGAACCCGGTCAAATCTCTATAAAAATCGCAATTACTTTATTGTCATAGTTGTTAGTGTCGTTAGTCAATTACTTTATTGTTAGTGTTGTTAGTCAATTACTTTATTGTCATAAGGAATAAATTTTGCTTTGGAACTTTGTATAAATAATAAACAGAAATGTCTAAAATTTTTATAATTACCAAAATGTTAATACCACATCAATTCATTATAAGTAGTTAATGAATCAATGTGCGCCGCGTTGCGATTCGGTCTGAACTGGCCCTTAAGGCTTCGATTATAAAAACTGCCATCAAAGTTTTTTAAATTACTCTCATACGTAACTAAGTTCCAAACCTGGTCACATCACTCTAAAAAAATCGTGATTATTTTTATTACCGTAGTTGATAGTGTGAGTCATAAGGAATAAATTTTGCTATGGAACAAGGTAAATATAACAATAAACAATAAATAACACTAAACAGAAATGTCTACAATTTAAATGATTGATGTTAATATCATATCAGTACATTACAATAAATCAATTATTTGAAAAGGTAACTTGTTGAATTTTTATCATTTTTAAAATAAGCTTGCATTAAATATAACTGTTCATCATCTGTTAAACTCATTTCACTAGATATACACAGTGCACAGACAAAACACAATTATAATGAGTATGTATTTAAAGTGGAACGGACGGCCAGGTGGAATGATAAATGATAGATTTTAAAACAATCTATTGATCTATACAATGTATAGACATTTCTGTTTATTATTTACATAAGGTTCCATAGCAAAACTTATTCCTTATGACCCACACTATCAACTACACACTAATAAAAATAATTGCGATTTTTTTTTTACAGAAATTTGATCAGGTTCGATCCTGGTCAAATATGAGCGTAATTTGAAAAAATTTGAATGCAATTGAATTTTTTCAAAAATCGTCGTTTTAAGTGTCTCCTGAAAAATCTAGTGAAATGGAGTTATATATTATGTAGGTGACTAGCCATAGGTATCGAAAGTCTTACTTTTCCGGTAAGGTTAAATAGAAATACATGTCTGTATATTTATGCTTGTTACTTTTCTCTTGAAATTTCAAATCACGTCGCAAGTGTTACTCGAATTGTCAGAAAGTATTTTTAAAGCTGCAAAAGCACTTTATCGTGTTCACATCGAAACAATAACAATACGTTATCCTCTGAGCGAAACTCGTACATGACCCCGGGCTCTAAGTCACGCCTCATTTCGACTGGGCCTATTTAAGTTTGGAGAGGAGTTATGCCGAGTGAGAATTACCTTGTATCGATTTCAACAAAAACACCCCTCAAATGCACCGCGGTGATAGGTATAAGTTCGCGACCTTATTACATACTAGCGACACGCCCCCGGCTTCCACAGAGTTGAAATATTCTTTTTTGGCGGATTCTTACGTTATAAAATGAAGCTAAGTTTCAAATTTCAGCTTTCTACAGCTTTTCTTAGTAGTTTTGACTGTGCATTGATGCTTAAGCCCGAAAAACGCCGGATATTTCTATCGCCTAATTTATGCTCTCGTATATACTAGGTGACAACAATACATTACGGACTATATTTTTACGATTTTTGTCTATGAATGTGATCCTAGTTTAACTTTAGACATGCCGGCTACGGCTCACATTGTAAAGTATGTAAGGTAAGAATAAGAAAAATGCCCATAATTTATAGTCCGTATCTGTGTGTGTCTGTGGGCATGGTAGCTCCCAAATGGATGTACCGATTTTGATCCCATTTTTTTTTGTTTGAAAGCTGACGTGATCAAGATGGTTCTTATCTATAATTTATGAAGATCTGTTCAGGCGTTTGAAGACGATCAGCCCATTACCTAGTTGACGAAGGGATTTCACTAAATTTAACAGATTTGATTGATGTGAAATTTGGTATAGGTACAGTTACTTCGGTGGTTATTTCCATGAAAACTTTGACCTGATGCTGCAGCATCAGGTAGTCTGCGGAATATCCAACTCCTTAGCAACTTTAGCAAGTCGGGGGTTAGTTTATAATTTTTAATTATAGCTTGTATAAGTATCTAGACTTGTATAGAACTGGTGATTTCTTGGTTGACAACTTTGGAGATTGCAAAACAATTTTTAAGCTAACTTTTTTTAAATGTTTCCATCTACATTCAAGTTAAAGGAAAATAATTATATTTTATATTTTTACTTTCTACTAGAACTTTCTTTTCTAGAAACTTGAATGTTCTTACTTGAAAATACATGATTTTTTTTTGTCCAAAACCAAAACTGCAAAGCCATCTATTTAGTTTCAGTAACTAAAGAAAAATACAAGATGTATGAGTGCTTACTCTCTTAGAATGATAAAATTAATGCTTTAAACACTTTTTCTCAAGTATTATTTAACATTTCTGTAACAAAAGTCAGTCAGTCAAAAAGAATCTTTTTCAAAATTTAATAAAAATCGAAAAAAAAACATTTGAAGCAAAACCCCAAGTAATAAGAGATCTAAACATTCATTATTTTCAAGTTTTGAAAAATAAACTATAGATATTTTGGTTTCGTACTCACGATTGATAGAAACTTATTAATTAATCCATATTATGCCAACTGTTGAAATATATCTGAGACGGACTTAAATTTTTAGAGTGTGATAATCTGTTGTTTTGAAGTGATGATCCATTAATCTAAAGGTGAGACAAAACATCACCAGTAAACCACGTGATTGATTAGACTAGTATTCTTCGAAGACATTGCAATTTCTGCAAATCAGCATTGTGAGATAGGTACATAGGCTGATTCAAATAGAGGATAGCGGTATGCCTAACGTATTATACGTAAGCCGCTTTGAAGGATCTAAGAAATTTAATTTACTTCACATCTAGTTCATGCGAACATTGTAAGGTTTGAAATCTCTTGTGGAGATGGCGCGTCGCGTCGCTTCGCCGCTGCTCGATCATGCATCACATTATCTATATCCTATTAGGGGTATAAAGTATTTTAGCATTGTTTACATGTACATTGTATAATACGTATATTAGCGGCTGTATTAGTCCAGTGCAATTCAGATATTGCACTGGACTATATAATAGCTATTGTGATATTTATTTATTTTCAACCTGTATCTCTGGCCAATCGGAAAGACTAAAAGCTGGAGGCCTCTCAATTTCCTAAACCATCCTTCACCAAACACGCAGTTAATATTGAAAGCAGCTTCAGTAATTTTACTAAGTACTACGGCGGAATTCACATTCGCATAGAATCCTCCTAATCCGAAAATAATAAGTACTTTTTTTTCTATTTCACTATAAGTGCCATTAGACCAACAATAATTCAATGATGATAAGGTTGGGTCCCGCTCCCGTAGAACTGTTTCGGCGCCGATTACATCTTTTATTCTGAATAATGTTCACTGGGCACGCACTTACCTTATTTGACACCAATATATATATAGCCAAGCAAGTGTTGTATCTTTTGCCTTTGTCGTCGAAATAAAGCCCACATTTAAAAAATGATTGAATTACGTTTAGAATTTTATAAGTTATCTTAATTTTGTCCTGGATTATAAAAAACACAAAAAAGTAATAAACGCCAAATTTGGCGAGGTTGTGTAAATATTCCATATAAATATATCGAAGCGAATCACTCAATATCATTGGTAGCCTATATAAAAATCAATATCCATCATAATATGAACTCTAAAAAGATGCTTTAATTTACAATTTTTGTAAAACGCAGACACCGGCTGTAATATTTTAAATAAGATTATTTATTTTTAGGCATCTTATACATCTTCGACTTAAGACCATCGCTGGTTCCAGGCTCCTTCTGACCGGTTCTACTGGTATAACAAGTCAGAGGTATGACTTACTGAGAATCAATCAGTAATGGATGTTGCTAAAAATATTTCCTACCTTTGAATCTATGAAGAAAAACAAGTATTAAAAACGATGCATTTTTTACGAGAATTGATCAAACAAATTTTGTGATACACGCGTTTAACCTCTTTGTATGTTTGTCTTGTTTGGTTGTCATATACAAAAATTAATAATAATAAAATTCAAGACATAGTTTCCTAATTTATACAAAGAATATTATAGGTACTAAGTTAGTAAAAACAAGACCAAAAATCCAAAGCCAGTAATAAAAATTAATTTTAGTAATTGAAACGATGAAACGAATTGCTTTTTAACAAGATTTTTGAATTTGAAAAAAAAAAAATTGTCTAAATATGTCAATGTGTGATATATTTTTGTTATACAGTCTGCATGCACGTCTCGTTATTTATATGAATTCCGTTAGATCGCTATGAAGATGATTCATATTACACCGGGCCGTGCGCTCACCGTGTTTTTCTCAAAGGTTAGGGCACGGCCGGGGTACGGACACGGCCCGGTGAAGTATGAATTGGTTCATTGGTTCATACAAAAGCATACTATGAATATCTTGACCGGGCCCCGGCCGGCGTAATACGTATATAAATCCACCTTAAGTCTCGTTATTATTGAGGGTTCATAAGACGTCTACGCTACAGCGCCTATATCATGGTTTACCAATGCTACGCAGGAGCTACGTGCGCATAGCACTCGTAGCGAGGTTGGCGATGGCGCTACGCCCACAAATTATTATTGGATTGGTCGTTTAGCCCTCGGTAAATTTTAATGATGTACACTTGTACGATTAGTACTTGGAACATGTCTGTTCAACTTTGCGAAGAATCTGAAGAGGTTGGCAGTACAAGAAAGACAAGTCTCACATAAACATTTGATTTTTCTAAGTTCTGGTATAACATAAACGACCCTCGAGTGCAAACCAAAGTATTTTCAAGCATATTGTCGATTTATTTGACTCTCTTTCAGACCACCGGTATCTCATTCGACGAGCTGAAAGCTTAAGATTAGCGCAAACAGCCGCTGGTCGCCACGCTCGAAGGGATAATGTCGCTCTAAACACAATCTTATAAACGCACAGTAGTGAAAGTTCTTTTTAAACTTTTTTTCTGAAGAGCTTTTATTATACATAATACATATCGATATTCCAACGGAATACTAAACAATGGTCCATTTTTAGTGGCCTGTTATAATTTAATTTTGTTACTTTATTTATTTTATTATGATTTCACACTGCTACAGTAAGGTCGCCATGTGTTTCCGAATGTTCCTAGTCTTCCCTGATACGAAGTTTTCTTCTTATTAGAAGAAGAATAAAAGAACCCTTAGAATAAGTGATAATTATTTTTAATCAGGACCGTTCAGGATTCGCATCAGCGTCTACCATGTCGACAGACTGGCCTACCCTCAGTAGTTCGGTAGTAAGAAACAACTGGACTGCTGAGCTGTCAGATAATTAATAATATTTCTGTAACACTTCTGCTGCTAAAATAAAGGTGAATAGAGAGAGGCCTAACGTTTGTCCCAATAGTAAATAAGATCTACTTAAGATAGATAGCATCTGTTTTTAACGAGATTCCTTACTGCTACTATACATTATGTTGTATTAGCAGGTAAAAGCAGTAAAGGATCTATCTATGTCCTTTTTGTGTAACGGAGCGGCCCCCTTGAATATTTCTCCACTCGAACGATTAACGGCAAATAGTTGTACGTATTCGCAAAGCTGTGTAACGAAGACGTCTAAGATGGTTCAGTCTTGAGATAAGTAAATCTCAAGTGAGCAGCGGATTTAACGGTTTTAAGTATCAATTGGGTGTGTTCTTATTAATTGTTTAAATAGTAAAATTGTTGAGCTCGTCTACTTTTGAAACATTTTATTGAACTATTTTGTGCAAAATAATAACATTAAATGACTATCTGTAGCTTTTACGACGAATTATAAATGTTGCTCGCCTTGTCTGCTGGTATTCCAGTAACATACCAACCGCACCACCAGGACAATAAATCAACTATTACATTAGCAGTGACATTAATTAATAAATTACAACCAACAACATTGAACAAGGTATGAGTTGATATGATTTTGTTACAACATTAAGTTGACTTTTTAAAAAGTAACGATGCATTTGACTCTACAAAAAAACAAATTCGGTAGAAATGCAATTCAAGGGGACTTTATTCAATTGTATCAATACAACGTAATTAAAATTTTCAATCACGATGCAAAACTTCAATTACACCCGTATACACTTTAGCTCTTAACTAGGCCGCGAAGAACCAATGTAGCTAGAAGTATTTATATTATTATTTATTATTGCAAAATTTCTAAAACTCTATTGAAAATCCTAAAAAAAATATGGGAAAAGAATATCACATTGCCTGTCTTGGTACCGTAAAGACTGTCACGTCCACCTACGTGCGAGGTCTCCCTGACTCACCGACGAGAAACAGTTGGTAGAGCACAATTATCTCAGGGCGCCAGCAATCTGAAGATCTGAATGACCAGCGGGATAATTCAATAAAAACTGTTTTTGAAGCTACAAATAAATTTAATAAGTATTATACAAATAAAATTACAATAAATTAATCTTAACCCAAACTTATTCTAATTAATTAAGTCTATTTACATGATTTAACACAAAAAATGGGTTTCACTCGTTCACTCCTTGAAGGAGGTTTCCACTGATAAACAGGCCGAATACGGCTTTAATAGCCTGCACACTGTACCATTCCCGCAAACGCGCACACAGAGTTAAAATAAGATGTGGGTACCTTTCATCAAGGTCGCTGCACCGCCACCGTCGAGACTATACGGCACCGTGAATGGACTGGATAGGATGCCTTACCACCCCAAATACCATCACCAGCTCCGTCGCCTTCTAGGATCGCTCGCAAGCACGGAGTCGTGCTCGCCGACCACCGACCACCTTTGCGGTCGTGGCAAAAGAATCTCTGCCTTCCACAAGCAGGTTGTTGCTGACGGTATGCTCGTCCTCAACACAATCGCTCACAGAGATATCGCTTGCTCCAATAATTCTCCTACGTATTTCCTTTATTTGGAACAAAATACTTAAAACCGGCTATCTGCTTTAACAATATATGTGCTTTATTTGTGCACGTCTTAACGCGTTCCTCTCTAGAGATCAAGTCCCGTTTTATCTTTTTCTCTCACCTCCACTTTCCCTACCATTTTCGTAAACTTCTCTCTGACCCCCATTTAAAAAATACTAATCCCTATCTTTTCAATTGCTTCATTCGCAGGGAAGTCGCATCACTCCGTTGGAATAGATGGCTCTCTTTACGATTTTATATTATTGCTTAACCACATTATCGACATTATCCACTCAGTGGACACTAGATGGCGCCACTGGTATATTTACGTCGTATGACGTAAATCATTGGATATACATAACGTAAATTACTACGTTACAAGACATGTAACCTATATAAAATTTAATTATAATAAAAGGTATTTAAACAGTATGACCAGATTTTATTAGAAATTCCCCAGAATCAACAACCTCAAAAAATGCTTCCTACTTATCTGTCTTTAGTTCTCCATAAAACAATGTACTAATTGGTGAAATGAATTCAAATGGCACTCTAAGGCACATTAGAGGTTCGGGACTAGTTTTGTATTATGTGTTCAAATGATGTTCGTGTCTGAGCTGAATCCCGACTGGAGTTAAATAATTAAGGGTTAAAATATTTAAAATGTATTAGTTAAAAAAGGAATATTATTCAAAATCAACGAAAAAGATCTCACACAGATTCTATGAACAAACAGCAAATGATTGCTTCAAATTATTCCCTTTGGATTCACGTGAATGCTCCGGGACCTTTCTGAGGCCTTTTCGGTCGCCTCGAACCGAAATCGATAAGAATACCGGATCGTATCCTTGCACACAGATAAAGGGATAAGTGGAATGATAGAATCCGATGCCTTCCACACTATGAGGCAAACGTTCGTTTTTAGTTGGTCACTTAATTGTTATTGTAGCTCATCTCAACTATCGAATACTCGAAGGCTTTTAAAAATCCAGACTTCATGATTTTTTACTACTTGTTTCTACGTACATAGTACTAAATTCACAAAACTAAACTTAAAGGTGGTAAACAAATTAGATATAATCAAATTGTGGTCGTTTTGGTTGTCCAGAAACTAATTTAAGTGTTAAGGTTAAGATACTGGGCAAATAGCGGCAATTCGCGTTGAATGTAACTAACAAATGATCAGACATGGTCGAAATAAAATTTTTATTGTTAATGTATAATGTTTTGTCCAAATTAATAATAATAAAATAAAATAAAAAAATATTGTTTATTATAAGAATTAAAAATAATATGTGTAATTTAATATTTCAGTTGTTCAGTTAATTTGACGTTTCGTTTAATTTAATTCGTTTTGTTTCAGATGGGAATTTAGTAAATCGAGATCTTACATCCCAAAATGAACGTACGGAGCTTATGGTGAGATAACTAAATGGCTTATTTAGTTTGAATGTAGTTGTCGTACGTCAGGTTTAGATGAAAAAAATTCTTCTATAAACACTTGACACCCGGGGTGAAATCGGTAAAGTGCGTTACCGATCCTGATAGGGAGAAGGATAAGGATGAAAAGGTTCTGGCGTCGATTACTCACACACCAAAACACACTAGCACACGTGCCTTTCTCCGGTGGTCTTCTGTATTGGCAAGAGAGACTTTCCACTATTTCTTTCTCAAATTTTTCTATTTCATTTTCTTTTTATGGTTTTTGTCTTGTATGTTTAACTCTAACACAAAATATTGTAATAACTTCTGTACGAGATTTTCTTTAAATCGTTACATCCGAAGCTTCATTCAAGTAAATGTCCCTCCTCCAAGATTAACATCGGACCCTCCTTCGTTTTACCCCCAAAACAATACTTACACACTGTTTATCAACTCTTGCTATAACCTTTTGTTTTCAAAATGAGAGTTTATTATAATTTAGTCTAGTTGACTGTTAAATACAATAAAATGTGTATCATATATGTTAACAGAAAAGTATGGAATCCGCCATTGTATGCAATTCCTAGAAAATGCGTGATATATTTTTTTAATATGCAAAGTGCATATAGGAAATCTATACATTTCCTAAATAGGAATTGGAAATGTATTCGGGATATCGTCAGTGGGTACAGCGGGACGGGATGGGACGATTCATCGCCATTTACAAAATGTGTTACAAGACTTATGTATACTGGAAACAAAATTAGGTTAGGTTTTGGAATTTATTTATTTATTGTCAATAATTCTTTTTACAATTAATCGTTGAAG
This sequence comes from Bembecia ichneumoniformis, assembly GCA_910589475.2. Classification (NCBI taxonomy): domain Eukaryota; kingdom Metazoa; phylum Arthropoda; class Insecta; order Lepidoptera; family Sesiidae; genus Bembecia; species Bembecia ichneumoniformis. Next base: position 11,416,066 of record OU342536.1, on the reverse strand, counting down.
ATTAATTGTAAAAAGAATTATTCACTGAGATGTACTAGACAGAAACCCAATGTCCAAATTAAACAGTGTTACAGTTAAAATAACAGAATCTATATGAAATTAAATGCGAGCCGAGCGCAGCGGAGCGAGCACACCCGTAATATTGGTTTTGGAAGAAATACTGTCGAAATGTGTCTATTAAAGAATCTTTAAAACATTATTTTATACATTTCCTAGGAATTGTATACAATTTCTGGGTTTCACATATTTCCTGTAACATGTATAACTAGGTTTTGCTGGCGAGCTGCTGGCACGTATTATTCTTAAAATTTCATTTAAGTCGGTTCTTCGGCTTCGGATATTAACGTGAACGTACAGGGAGTAAGGAGCAAAAGCATGTAATCTTGAAACGAATGGTATTTGTACTTATGTATATATTTATCAAATTAAGAACTATGCTACGGATTTTGATATCGCTAGGTGAGTTGGTGGATACTGTAGTAGTGAATATTTTAGAGTGATTTATGAATAGGCTATGCATTTAATTTCACTGTAGTGTATCCAATGGCTTGCTTTTAATGATATTTATAACCTGAAATAAAAAATGACACTGAAAATCTCAAAATTGCCACGACAATCATCGATAACCCGAAAAGTTTCGTGACGTTACCAGGGGAAAAAATTTCCGGCTTGCTTCACGCTAAACCTGTGATAAATTGGGGTTTCACAGATGTCGGACGGCGGATATTATTCTGACCGTTCCGGGGCGGGTATATTTCATTAGCTTTGTCAAGGTTTCTCTTTAATGATATAGGACAGCAGACAGGGTAACGGCCCACTTGACTACCACGAACGACAGTGCTCGGCCCACCCTTATGCTAAAGATGGGATCATATTCTTCCATATCTTTATCAGTTTTCACACAATTTCACTGTGATTCAATGGCGTAGCTCTCTCTAGATGGGCCCTGTATCAAATTTTGTCAAAGACCCAAGGCTACCTGACTGTAACAAAGCCCAAATGAAGGCTAATGATTTTTTACACAAGAAACAGAAAACCTAGCATGTTTTAGGCATTTAGACTCAAAAGTCTAGAGTTTAGCTTACTACCTCAAATTTTAAGTGAAATTGTGAATAAAATTTGTCAAACCAATATCTATCAATATTTTTACCTTAGTGAATAGTTTACTGCCTTATCTATCATATAAGAAAAACTGCTGGTGCTTATAACCTCTTAATATTATTACTACCTCTTAATAAATTATGTTATATGCAGCAGTTAGAATCTGTCATATGCAATATACTTTGTTATCAGACTTATTACTTAATTACCCTAAGTTTCAAATAAAATACTTTTTTTTTAAAATAAACCTTCATGAAAATTTTTTAATGAAAACTTTTTTGTCAATATCTCCAAAAGTATACTTTTGCACATAGCAGATTTCGGTTTGACAGAGACGATTTTTTCGATTTTTGTTAACACACCACGGTGCTCCATATAATTGATAATGCTGATATGACGATAGCTACGCCTCTGCGATGATCTTCTAAAATATATTTTTATACTGTTAAAAAAAAATTAGTAAAAGGAAAATAAATCAACCAATGAAAGATTTTGGCTTTTAATTCTTTTTATTTACTGATTATTATGGCGAAGTACATATTTTCCTATTATCCAATTATCTGATTTATTGTTATTATTTTTAAAATTTTATAGTCAGTTCTAGTCTTTCAGTTTCTAGATAATTTCCACGTGAACGGGGATGAAATTTTTGATTGTCAATTGATATGTAGAATGAATTTCTAATCAGAACCTAGAAATGAGGAGATGTAGATGTCTGCATATGAAACAAAGTTATCGATCGCGAGAACAATAGAACTAACACGCCACGTCCCCGCGTCGTCATCGAGATAACTGGCAGATAATTGATGCGCTTCAACTCGATTAGCCAACTCCAGACAACTACCTCTGATTGGCACTGTTTAATTGTTAAACTTTATGTGATGGCTTCATCTCTCGTCTGGTTTTAAAGCTCAAAGCTCGCTTAAAAATATTTAAACAGTTTTACAATCTGAGTAAACTCTCGTAGAATCTCTGCATCTAAATTTCATTATAATTCAACAATATTAATAGAGCAATATAATTCAACAATATTTAATAGCGCAATTTTCGTAAAATATAATTTCTTTTTCTTTTTTTTTAATAAAAAACTAATGTTGACAGTATAACGATCCGCTTAATAAACATAGGCAACACGAGGGTAAGGGGGAATTGAGAAAAAATGTATTATTGTAATTTATTTATGTTTTAACACGACAAAAACTTTCAGTCAATTGCTCTTTGTATGTTAATTCATCCTGTAAATGTCAGGCGCCATCTATTGCCGATTGTCAGCATAACGGTTGAAGTGTCCCTGCTGAATTGGCTGTAGTCATTATGGATAGCGATGATTTTTTTATTTTAAGGTCGACAGGCTGAGGGTCCACTTGATGGTAGATGTCTACCGACGCCTATAGCACAAGCTCTGGCATAGGGAAATGGGCTCTGGCATCCCTAACTCACCGAAACCTGTTATTTCACGCTGGTCTTCTGTAACTGCTGCCAGGCGGAACGCCCAAATGGCTGCGAAACACAGTGTGTGTATCCCGCCACTACTTTCCAGACTTTTTATATACTTTTTAAATAGGTATAATCTATCGAAACTTGTGAATGTGCTCTTTAAATGACGTGATAAATAACTTCAATTGCATTATTTACCACTGTCGCCATTAAATAATTTGAAAATGGAATTAGAAATGAAATGGCACTTGTATTATGTCGAAGGGAAATAAGCAGGTCAGTCCTTTATGGTGTTGGGGAAAAGGAAACGATTGATTAATATTTTCGGGGGCAATTTCATATTTCAATTTTCCTAAAGCGATTTCATCGGCTTTTCGTCTTGTGGGGGTTTGGTTGGGTTGGGTTTTGTGGGGGAAAGGAAAAAAAACATTGAGCAAAAGTCGTTCAATCTATAAATGAAATCGCGTTCGTCGCCCGACACAACCTCAACATAGGAAACGTTCTCACAAAAGCCTTTTAAAGAAATAACACTTGAATAATAGACATAGCCGTCCCTTTTCCTCTTGAAAGCTTCGACGCTTGACGTCCAGCTCGCACAGCACTGTGCTATTCGTATATTGAGGATAGAGATATGGTCGTAATATAATTTGCCTTATGACGTTTGAAGTTAAAACGATTATATTTGACAAACGATATAATCCTATATCTGAAGTGTTTTTAAATTAAATGTTTTTCATCTGAATATAATTCGTCTTTTTATTCGGGAGGGTTTAAATGATATTTTATAAAAAATGTATCGATAAATGTGTTGCTAAGCTAAAAACTCGAGAACGGTTGTACTAATTTGGCAATTGAAAATGGACAATTGGTTCGCTAGAATAATATAAAAATGGACTACTGATTAATCGATATCTTTGTGGATTATCGTTGATAATCATTGTCCCAGACATATGCGTTCATGCTTTTTCATCCAAAGGTCGGCAATCGGACGTCATTCTACTTACTATCTAAAAGCGAATAATTAAGTGATTCTCAAAGTGAAAAGTCTTAGAGAATATAGTTGCTGTAGTTGAAGGCAATGTACATTTTCGGGATTCTAAGTAGGACGCGCCAGTAGCAAGTATTAAAGTTTTAAGTCGTCGCGACACGAACACTGTGTGCTGTTCCGCGTTAATGACTATTTGCCGGTGAAATACTGCTCACACTCAACTGCTATTTTGTGGGGATCGGTTGCCAATAGTTAAAAAAAAAACGAAGTAATCGACATAGCTCAAAGAATCGGTCAGCTGAAGTGGAAATGGGCGGGATAAATCTATCGAGCAGCAAATGGGCGTTTTGGGAGACAAGTCTTGGTATGGAAACCACCAACTACCTGCTCTCTTCAAGAGAGCAGCTGGCAGTGGATAAATACGGACAGAGAACCGAGTGTGGTGGCGTTAAATTAAAAGGACAACCACCTGGAGGTCCTTTTTAGTCAAGGAGGTCAATCCAACTTGGATAGGCAGCGTTCGAGAAGCTCCGAGACATAGCGTCCAAAATTGCCTTAAAACAAAAGTTTTCGAGCAATGTGTGTTGCCCAGTTATGATATATAGCGTTGAAACGTGATCTCTAACTATGGGCCTCGTAAGAAAGCTCAACGTCGCTCAACGAGATTTGGAGATGTCTATTGTCTATGCACGGGGTTACTCTGCGAGACCAAATCAGGTATGAAGAGATCCGTAAACATACGAATGTTACCATCATAAGCCGCCGGATCAGAAAGTCGAAGTGGCAGTGGTCAGTTCTTAGGTGGAGGCCATGGACCAGTAAGCGCGGCGTAGGAAATCTACCCACAAGGTGGAGAGACGACTTGATAAGTGTTGCGGGTCGACGGTGGACCAGGCTGCTTGTGACCGGTCCTATTGGAAAATTATGGGGGAGGCCCATGTCTAGCAGTGGTCATCCTTCGGCTGAGATATCCAACAGTGGACGCTTATAAGCCGATGATAACTATGATAGTGCTGAAAGAACATTAACAAAGACTAAATCATATGAATTTTTACATCGTAGTCTGTACAGAGACATATTGTATATTGTTAAAAGTTATGCAACCTCTGGAAGTAATATTGAAAACGCGTGCTTTGAATTGTTAGTGTTAGCAGTTGGCATACAAAAGTTTTTCAATTGAAAATTATTATTAGCTATCGAACCCGAAATAAGTGAGACATTTAGTGCTCTGTATGTCGGAAATTGCACTGGTTATTGATTTCTCCAAGTTTCTTGTCACTACGACTCTGCGGTGTTGCAACAGTCCTTTCATCTTGTTAAGAGAAATTGGATATTGCAACATCAAAAGCATGTCTTAGTCGCCAGGGCTTACTGATGTCATTGTCTAAGGGATCGCATAGTCAACGAACTTTTCGATTTGAATGTTTGACTCTTTCCATAGTTGGTCCAAATATTTTGGACTCTACAGAAGTTTTGTCAGTAAAACGCTGCGAAAAATATTCAGTCCGGTCAGTATCAGCATGTTTTGCAGTACAGACAGCATGACTGCCACAGCGCCTCCGGTATCTAGGGAATTTTTGTCTTCCATTTGTGTTATTGCATAGAACTTCATACAATCTGTTCTCGCGAGAATTTATATGGTTTAACTACAACAGTATTATAAAACATTATTCCAATTGAGCCTTGGCAACTCTGTGTGATTAGTGTGGTTAAAACACGATGAGCAGTTTCTCTGAATTGTAAAACAACCTGCGTTTCCGTCCAACAGTAAGTGGAAACCTTACTGTTGGTCTTTACTGTAAAAAAATCACATATTTATTATAAATTTATATGTTTGTTACTAATTAATTTTACAGTAATAATAGTTTATAAGTACGAATAACTATTAGGGAGCGAAGGAACTCCTAGATTATAATTTATAAAGATACGCTAAAATCTAGAATGTAAATATAAATACCTCACTTCCCACTCCCTACCTCTTCACACACAATCCCTACCTCACTTCACTTTTTATAAATATGTTTATTTAATTAGACATATTCTTAGTACATAATAAATAAAAAATTATACCATATTTATTCATTAAATAAGGTTTTTTGGTGTTATCTCTTGTAATATTTTATACATTTTAAGGGGGCTTTTTACTATTACTATAAGTAACTACTATTAGTGAGGAATTGAAATAATAAAATTAATTTAAGACTTGTTCTCTTAACGAGATCCATCTAGTGGCAAATTAAGGAACTAGCTATCGGTTTCATAGTTAATGAACGGCTCATTGTGTATTCAGAAACCCAGTGACAGTTAACCGACGTTTATCTTACATTTTACTTTATCGAATCAATAGCTAGTGAGAGTTTAACTGGGAACTTCAGAAACCGGCCATAAGACTTTCAAATGCGTCAATAAAAATATAATGAGTCTTATTTGTAAAATAATATTCACAATTTACTTAGCGTTTTCAAATAAAATAAAAAACTAAAATAAAACAATCTAAAAGAGCCTATTATTATATGTACTTATATTAAGCATGGATTGTCTGTAAAACATGATTTATGTCATGTCACCCGTTAGAAAATAGTCATAAATGGGTTTATTAAAAGGATGTTTGTTGATGAGACAACAATCTGTGTGTTTTTGACACAGTTATTAATGAAAGTGGTAAAATTCCAATTATCATTTGTAATTTCAGGTAGGTATTCGTATTTAATGAAAATGGCGTCACTATTCTTCTGGCTTCTGTAATCTCACATACTGGAAGACGCTTACGTGGACGTGAGCGAGAGAGAGTTGAGTGAAGTGATAAGTGAAATTCTTTAAATTAGTGATTGCTAGCTAATGCTAGAGAAGTCGCAGCAAGTAATGAGCTAGTGTAGGATTATATGTGACGTAAAGAATTGCTGCTACTAATGTGTATCAAAAAAAGTTAAAATCTACAAATCCAAAGTCCCGAATAAATTTAACGAATGTCGTCGTGATTAACGAGGCTTTGAGTGGATTTACATTTTTATAAATAAACGCCCCGGAGTAGTCGTTAACTTTGGATTTAAATACAACCTTGAGTTTAATTAATGGTATTAGTATACATTTTGGTATATTAGTGTTTGCCCAAAACTATTTCAATATTTTTATCAATTGATAACATCGAAACTCATCAAGAATTCAAAGTTTAGAGGTTTAGAATTAGAGGTTCAAAATTTTATTGTCTTTTTCTTATATTTTTATACTAGCTTTTGCCCGCGACTTAGTCTGCGTACCTTTTTCAAACCTCATTGCTCATACCTTATTGCTCATATATTTTTGTCAGGTGTCGATTTTTTTAGATGAAAAATCGATTTTCTGTATTTCTGACAACTTGTATGCAAAATTTCTTGAAGATTAGTTGAGTAATTGAATAGGCATTACACAATATCCATTGATCTTTAATTGCTTTTGTTTAAAATTCCTTCAATAAAAACACAAATTAATTTTATTTTCTTTTAATAACTGAAGATGTGTCACGACTGAATCATTAAGTGTGAATGATCATAAGTCGCATTTGAAGAATATAAGTAACGGGTCAGGAACGGAGTGCCATTGTGTAACATCTGCAGAGCATTACCATTTGGCATCGGACCATTTGGCGCATATACATCGCACTCCCTCAGGGCTAACTCCAATTTCACGTACACTGCCGGATCTGATGCGTTACCACCGTGGTAATTGGTCCCGGGAGATTGGATAAGAATCACTGCGTACAATTCTCCTCTTTTGTCTGATTACTTGCTTTCCTTGTGCATCTTGGTGTTTATTGCGAGCGTAACCGACGAGACATACGAAAAATAATACTTCTTCAATATAAACAAAACGTAAAATACCGTGATGTGATAATCTATATATATAAAAATGAATCCCTATTTCCCTTGGTCACGCGATCACGCGTGAACGGGTAGACCGATTTTAATTAGGTTTTCACTAATGGAAAGAGGGATAAACGGGGAATGTTTTAGTAAGTATATTTGCACCACGGGCGAAGCCGGGGGCGGGTCTCTAGTTAATTATACAAGTAAAGCCGTTTAAATACAATAAAGAGAGAAAAAATCTTAGAGGCTGATTACAAGTGTGTAGCGAGCATTTTGTTTTTGTTGACGTAACTTAGCCCTTCAGACCAAGTTATATATTTATTTTTTTATTATTGAAAAAGTCGCTGCCGACCTTGGTAAGCTGTTGTTTCACGGTAGTCTTCTGCAAGGAGTCGGTCACTCGAAACGCAGTGTGCCCTGCTAGTATTAAAGCGTGAATGTGATTTTAACGTTAATTAGTCTCGAAGGTTCAAATGCCAAACTCCGCAAGGAGACAGCATCAAAAAATAGAAGTGTCACAGCTACGTATTTTCCTCTAATGAATAGTTCCCTTGATTCGCAAAGTGCATTAGAAGGAAAACAAGGAGATACTAAAATGTTACTTGTATAAAAATAATGTGAAGCAGTTTTGCTCGTGGTGGAGCGCCGAGCGTGGTCGAGCGTATGTCGCCAGAGTACGTTCGCCGTAGGTTTCGTTAGAAGTTAAGTGTAGTGTCGGTACGAGTGGCGGCTGGTGGCTGATGGCTGATGGCAACCGTGTCAAGTGCTACGAGTAATTGGAGCGAATTGAGTTCGTGTACGTCTCGGCTCTAAATTACCCATTGCATTACATTTATTATTTTTTAAATCCATTTCATGTTGTCTATCTCATATGATCTCATATGTGATTTTACTAGTTAGTGACTAGGGTGCTCGTCCACTATTCGAAATTCGTAACACTTGTAACGTAACGTAAAGTTAAGATTAGTAAATTTTATTGGAGCGTGAGGGTCACAAATAGTTACAATAGAGAGGAAAACTAAGAATAGATAATGGTTGATGGCATTGCAATGCGGTTCCAATCGTGGATGGTTTCTTAAGAGGAAGGGTTGGTTTACCTTAAGGTAAGACGGTTTCATTGTGGACATTGATCTCGTATGGTGGTACTTCAATGACAGAATTGGTCAATAAACTAATTATCCAATTGCTGGCGCTCAATCAGTTTGCAAGGTTCGTCGAATAGATAGTGGATGCGAGATTTGGTAAAATAAGTTAGCAGCGTCGTTAACGTTATCGGGATAAGCGTATTTCACCGTAGATCCCTATTTGGACTTCTCAGAAAAATACTCCTACTAAAGAAAGTAATAGAACATTACTCTTTTTTGCTTTTCTGCTTTTTCTCCATCCATAATGAACTTTTCTTCGGAAATCTCTATATATAAAAATGAATCCTCATTTCCCTTGGTCACGGCATCACGCGTGAACGGGTAGACCGATTTTAATTCGATTTTCACTAATGGAAAGAGGGATAAACGGGGAATGTTCATACATATAAAAATTGCACCCCGGGCGAAGCCGGGGGCGGGTCGCTAGTAACTAATAATTTTGTAAAATAAAAAATTACAAAAGATGTCTGGGAAAAATATTTATAAAGCCACGTTTAGTATAAAATAAAAAATATAATATAATGTTGTTACACTTTAAATTACATTCCATAATATATGTACCGGACACGTTACCGGCACCGTTTGCTGGGATTGGAGGAAAACACCACGTAACTAGATCAATGTATTCAGAGCGGGCTTAGGCTCAGAGTCTCAGCGGGAGCGGTCTGTTCGTGCCACTTCGCGTCCTATACCCCGACTGGTTGCCTACTACGCGCACTACACTATTCTTCCCGGTCTCTTCTTACGACCGCGTTGTTCAGGCCTCTTCATACGGCCGGGAATTCACACACACCTTTTCTTCAGCCTTTTCGCGGCTATTCTTCGGGCCTCTTCATACGGCCAGGTCGGTGACTCCTTTGCGATCGTGGAAGTGGAAGTCGAAGTGGAAGTGATTTTGGCTAGGAAGTCGGCGCGTTTATATAGGGCGTATCCCCACCAAGATTCTCTCAATTCGCGGAATTATCCCCACTCTTCCTAAGCCCGCTCTGTGTCTTTATTCATTATTTACATCTGTGCGTTTCATTTTTTATCTTATCCTAATGGAATTTCTACAGGATATTTCCCCTATCTTATTCTACATATTTACAATTTATTTACAAGAAATATCCGTTCTAAGAACGTGTAGCGAGACGGCAAAGGTAAAGTTTAGGGTCCCCCTGTTGCCGTCTCGCTCTAACCTGTTGTCTTCGTCTTTTTATTATTATTATTTACAATTCTATATTTCGTCGCGTACAATATACTTCTGACAATTTCTGCTAGTTTGTCGTCGCGGAAGAGTTACTAAGCCGGGTGGACGAGGCCGGGTGTTAACTCTTTCGAAAGACTGCGGAGAGTGGCAACCGGGTCTTCACCACTCTCCACAAAGTTACAATTGCGGTACTCTACCAGGCGCTGCTTCCCTGCCGTAGAGCTCAATCTTCGCTTGCGTTGCCCAACTACCACTACGACCCGCCATCCGAAGAACCATCCGAGAGAATCCGCCCACTGCGACCGGCGCCGGTTTTCGTGCGCGGAACCGAGACCCATATCTCTGTCCGACGCATGTGAACCGGAATGCAGGTTCCTCACCGACCAACGGCCGCGTGAGCCTAGTATCGTCAGCCCAGAGAGCGGTGACCCATGAAGCTTCAACCGACAGTTAGAGCCTCTAAACTGATGCTCCACCACGAGCTCCGATGTACGGAGCCCACCCGCACAAACGCATGTGCTTTCTTTGTTCCCCAGCGACAATCCGATCAACCAAGCGAAAGCCAATGAACTCACCAACCCCTGCAACCGCCCGCTACGACAAGGTCCTAGCACACCTTGGGAGGTGCATTTGTTGCCGTGATACTTTAAAAGACTACTATCAAGTAGTAAATTCATCACTTTTCACTAAATAAGTTACGATAGAATAGGAAAAAAATCAATTTTAAACAAAATTCCTTTATAATTAAAAAATACATATAGTTAAAGAAGAGGCTTAAATCGTGGAGTGCCGTTGTGGCTTTGCAACGGTGCTCTCTCAAATGTCAAGCGTCCTTTACAAACTTTTCCCGTCTGTAATTGGCTAGTTTCGAACTCCTGATGGTTTCCTTTCAACGGCCGAGTGGATGGAAATTTTGTTTATTCTATTATTAATAGGAACTACACATTTACTGTCTTACTACAAAAGATTAAATAAGCACTGTTTAAACAGTCCTACTACAAATATATATAGTTTATAGTTTAATTTAGTTATATTATAGTTATAATTATTATAGTTTAATTTTCATCTTAATTAAAAGTTAAGTATCCACCAGAACAGCTCGAGTAATAAAAATAGAATTTACTTACGTCGCGGGTTGGGGCGTTTTATCACTGTTCTTAACGTTCATATACATATGTAATGTTACCCAGATGCTGCGACGAAACACCTCTAACTCTATTATTTGATATATCTGTATTCATATTTTTGTTTGATATGTGTAGATTCATCATTAGTGACCAAGTTGCTGTTACGAGACCTTTCTAACTTTAATGTATTGTATGATATGCATTTGAAGAATCCATAGGAGATTCGTCATTCGTGACGAAATGCCTCTAACTCTAATAATTTATTATTTGATAACATTCTTATTTTTTGATTGACGAATCCATACGTGTAGATTCTTCATTAGTGACCATAATTTATTATTTGATATACTTACCTACGTCAATATTTTTTTGATTGAAGCATCCAAAAAAAGCTGTTTAATAGTCATAAAAGAAATGGAAACGGTAGAAAGGTAGATAAGTACAAAATTCCGCCCATTCCTCCTATCCTTACTAAGGATATCCCTTATCCCTCTACCATGCTTAGCCAACACATTACGCGATTCAATTTTATTTATATACGAGTAGATTATGTATGTTGTTTTTTGTTTCTTATAGTTGTTTGTTTGTATATTGTGTGAGGAATAGCAGTTATAGTGTGTTTCCCAGCATGAATACAGTACTAGAATACAGTAAAATGATTCCAATTTTTTAAATTCGGTATTATAGGAGACCCAACACATTTAGACCGTTCTCTTCGCAAATTGAATAAATTTTAGACAATTAGGTTTTACCAAGGGTCGCTCGACTACTCACAGCTGCTGACACCAGCTGTCGTGGTTTATTAAGTATATTTTAGATGCCTGGTAAAACCCCTCGAATGTTTTACGACCGTATTTATAAAGGAGTAAAAGTAATTACTTGAGTAAAAGTAATTACTTAGGTAACGATTTTTATTCTATAGCCAATACTCGTATAAGTAAGAACTGTCAAGAGGTTAGAATTATTATATTAGCTACTAGCTAATATAATAATTCTATGCCGTAACCAAGAGAAATGGGGATTCATTTTTATATATTAAAAAAGATTCGTCAAAACAAAAGTCAAACGACGATTTCAAACTTAATGAACGTCAAGTAATACTTATGCCCGGTTTACATTCCAATAAGTATAGTAGCGAGTTAAGTTGCCTCATCGGCGAGTTAAGTTGGTATTGTCGTTTGAACGCCAAAAGCGAGTTAAGTAGTAAGTTGTTGATTAAGTCGAGTTGAATAGAATGCGATCCTACTTTTCGGCGAGTCCAGTGCGAAGTAGCACAGTCGCTCCGTTCGCTCCGGAGAGTTGTGTAGTGAAGGGTGTTATGTCGGATTTTTACCCCCAATCGTTCACGCGATGTAATTTCATAACAGTGTCTTTCTTAAGTAAATGAGCGCTTAGCTTATTTTCCAGCAAAGCTAAACATTCTTTTGTCATACGAAAATACAGATAAAACTGAGTCTCATCATCCAAAAGTTCTTTGTAAAGAGTGTTATATTCTCCTTGTTCTCATTTCTGCCAAGTACAGAAAATCTTCTCTTGGCGGCTGTAGCTTCTTCGTCATCTAAAGCAATAGCAATTAATGCCAATTCTTCCAAGGAAAAATCCATTTTTTCATGTGCACAACACTAGCACGTTAGCTTCGCGGACCTCTCACGTTGTGTATGCATTAAAATCCCGTCCGGGTTTACAAAATGCCACGTCCCGTCTCCGCCCCGTTCACGTCCGAACCCCGTCACGTATGCAGCGACCTTTAACTGACCGGCATGTGAACCGGCGAGTTTAATTTAGTACAGACAGTATCATATTTGCTAACACCGGCCGCGGACACGTGCGATTTTTGTTAGTGTAAAAATTAAATGGTCTGATGAAACTACATTTATATTTGTACAAAAATACCTCAAACATTAGTGTTTGTTTAATTCAAAACGCAATAATCATCACAACTGGCTAGAAATGCAGCTATTATTAAAATTTTGAGGTTATGATATGTTATAACAACTGATTTCGGATCGATGGAGTTTCTTTTCAAAAATGAAAGATCGACATAGTCTGGAATTAAAGAAATAATAATGAATTTGCTGAAATAATGAATAATGAATTGCTGTTTTGGAGGCCCTTTGAGTCGAGTAAAACAACAGTTGACGCGACTACTGTCTTCTTGTTCAGGCAACTTATGACTACTGACTTGCCTACGTTTGAACGCTACTTACTACTCGCTACTTATTACTTAACTGACTGATTTCTTAACTCGCTACTATACTTATTGAAATCTAAACCGGGCTTTACTGTTTTGCTTAAGTAAGTAACGTACATTACTTCACTGTCGAATACAATGTTGGTATTAAGAATTCTAAACTAAAGTATTTACTTAACTAAGCAATTTCTAAGGAACAAGTATCTTTATCTTTATCTTGTCTTAGTGGCTATTTCTGTCTGCTAGAGTACCAGTATCACGTCGTCCATTGCTGAAATATTGTGATCGCCACGTGAACTAAAGCTCTCTACCTATACCTACCACGTTAAGGAACTGTAGTACTTTTTTGATAGAGGCATCCTTCACATCTTCACAAGCCATTGTGTGGCTTCCTAGGATGTGATTGCGCTTGTGCATCAGAGGGCCACACTCGCACAGGATAGGCATTGGTGTTTCTTCTGCCTCATGGCAGAAGCGACACTCTCCCGTACTAGTGAGCCCCATTACTTTAAGGTACCTATTGAGGCGGCAGTGCCCCGTTAGCGCCCTAGATAGCATACACAAATCTCCTGCTAAGCGACATAGCCTGATTTGTTGCATTTCGACTATAGGCTTTAATGAGCGCTTTGGAATGGTTCAAACCTGGCAAGTCAGTCCAGCGTTTGTAAGATTTAATAAACTGGTTCCATATGGTCCAGCGAGCTAGGCTATTTGGTAGACCGCACACAGGTTCAGGACCTATTAGCCTACCTTTTGCGCCTACACGAGCCAGTTCGTCGGCCAGTTCATTGCCTTCGATCCCCATATGGACCACTTTGTTCTTGCGCCCTAAGGTATTTAAGTAGTCTACACAGTTTCGCACCAGCTTTGAGACTGTAGAGTCTGAATCCAGTGCCTGAAGTGCAGCCTGACTATCTGAGTGAATGTAAATTACACGGTTGACGTAGTTTCTTTGCAGGTTGATTTCCGCGCATTCTAAGATGGCGAAGACCTCTGCTTGGAAGATGCTGGCGTATTGTCCCAAGTTTACACTGGTCCTGTAGTCCTGGTCACCGCCATACACTCCACAGCCTACGTCAGATCCTGATTTGGACCCATCAGCGGTGATAAGTCACTTCACCGGGCAAGTCCCACACTCACTCCCCCTCGTCGACTGTCCCCGTCGGCGAGGGATAGTGCGTAAACGTCATTTCCCCTCCTAAAAAAAGTGTCTGCCGTCGCCTATAACATAAGCAACGCCAACAGTGCACTGCCGGTCATAGTAGGATTAAGGATAAGGGATTAAGATGAGAAAGGGAAATGGGCTCTGGCATCCCTTACCCACTCGTTGTGGGTTTCTGTAAGGGAGTGGTTACTGCACCAGGTGGGCTGCCCTGGTGGCTGCAAAACTGCAAAACGCAGTGTGCCCTACTGCCACTACATAAAATAAATGTAATTATGTAAATTTCCTAAGAAATTTTAGTTATTACTTGAAACTATGTAATTATGTATAGAGCCAAATGTCTCCAACATTTGGCTACATTACTTCACTGTCGAATACAATGTTGGTATTAAGAATGCTAAACTAAAGTATTTACTTAACTAAGCAATTTCTAAGGAACAAGTAAGTGCTTGTTTGGCTAAGGCCTTGCTTGCTAAGGCTTTTGATCGTGTTCATCAACATTTTAATCAAAAAACTTCAGCACTGTGGAGCTAGAGGCATTATCGCTCTTTAGTCCAATGGTTGAAGGATAATTAGTTTGGAAATGTCGGATGTTGTTGATTTTTGGTAAGTGGATAGATAATGAATACTTATGCTTAAAACAAAAAGATTAGAAATTTTGAACCCTTGCGTTCAGAATAATATATGATTTTCAGTTTTTTTGAAATGAAATCGTGCCTATTGAATAGTAGTGTAAAATTCTTTCAGTATACTATTACGTAATATGCTGTTTTGTAGTTTTTGCCTTTTTGGACAGATCGCGAGTACGGGTTATTTCAAAACTGAACTTCAAAAATTGGTATTGTACCTAATTAGGAACATATAAATGTTTTTGCGCACATGTTATTTATTTCTAACATTTTGTGAAAACTATTAGAAATATTATTTTGATTGAAAAGGTGTTTACTTTATGAACATTTTGCATATCAATTGATATGAGAAGAAAAATATTTCAAAAAAACTGAAAATCATATATTATTCTGAACGCAACGGTTCAAAATTTCAAATCTTTTTGTTTTAAGCATAAATATTCATTATCTATCTACTTACCAAAAATCAACAACATCCGACACTTCCAAACTTATGACTATTTTTTATTGTCCCACGACCAGACTACTTATTTACGCTCCTTATTTAAGTGACAAATATCAGAAAGTTGATTTTCATAGCACAAGATCAGTTAGATCTTAATGCCGATAAATATTTGGCAGGGTTCGACACCTTGTGCATTTTTGCCCCCATACTTTTTACTAATGAACATTTTGCATATCAATTGATATGAGAAGAAAAATATTTCAAAAAAACTGAAAATCATATATTATTCTGAACGCAACGGTTCAAAATTTCAAATCTTTTTGTTTTAAGCATAAATATTCATTATCTATCTACTTACCAAAAATCAACAACATCCGACACTTCCAAACTTATGACTATTTTTTATTGTCCCACGACCAGACTACTTATTTACGCTCCTTATTTAAGTGACAAATATCAGAAAGTTGATTTTCATAGCACAAGATCAGTTAGATCTTAATGCCGATAAATATTTGGCAGGGTTCGACACCTTGTGCATTTTTGCCCCCATACTTTTTACTAATTTTTGGCAAGTATAGAATTAGTGCTTATTTCTTGTGACAACTCGAGTCTTATTAAACGTAATCGAAATAAATTGACTGTTATTTCTATTATCGTTTCTCATCGCTTAACTAGCGATCCGCCTCCGGCGTCGCAAGGATGCATTTTTTTCCGCAAATTATTTCCACAAACCTTCCTTGTTTATTCTTCTTTCCATCAAAATCCATTGAGTCGTTTAAAAGAATTTGGCCGAGGAACAGACAAAAGCGGCCAGCGACTTCATATTATATAATATGTATTCCTAGATACAGATCTATGCATATAGTAAAACATGCCTGTTTTGTTTACAGGATTTTAACTAAACTTTGAAACCGGCCGAACCTAAGCAGAATTTTTTTAAAATAATAAGTTGTTTGGTAGCAATGTTTTTATATGAAGCAAAGTACTTCTAGAAATTTAATTAAAATTATCGATCGTTTAATACTGTTATGACTCACCAGCGAACATCCTAGTTATGACTCACTATGGAACGTTCTAGAAAAGCGACTTCGCCTGTCTACAATTTCTGGAAAAATTATTGTCAAGGGAAATTGATCCTTATGCACACAACATAGAGTTCACATTCAACAGAAATAGCGTTCCCGAATTTTCAATGACTTTGTTTACAATACGTGTTTACAAAAGTTGTTTACTTCTAATTGTTTGTTGTTTGTTTGTACTAAATTCGAGAAAGATCTAGAAGATTGGCAGCGGGTATAAATAGGCGAAGTGGCAAGCTAGCGACACAGTTCGACTCTGCGATTCGAAAGCGATAATACTTCGGAACTTACCTGCGACTCATTACGGAATTACGGACGACTTTTGGCAAGATTAACGGATTTAAAGAAGAAGTTTAACCCTATTGGAAGTCATCTTGGTTTGTGGCAATAAATAGTTGATTTTCGCCCTTACACGGCAATTTGACTCACCCCACACTTAACAATACCCTCATTGGAGCATTAATGGAATCATTGAATATATTGACAAATTGGACATGTTAACGATTACAATTCTTATTTTTAGGCGAGCACTTAGCATAAAAGCGTTATTTTCGTCGCCTAATTTTTTTCTTAGAGTAAAATTAAAACTTAGGTAAAAATGCAGTACATAATAAGACTATATATAAAAAAGTTAGAATCTGGCAGATTTATACAAATTATTTTATTTTATGAGAAAAAAAATAGTAAATTACTGCCCAAAAAAACGTTTCGTGTCACAGTAATAAAAATTTTCAGGGACAACATTTGTTTTTAAGCTTATTAATTAAATTAAGTTCTATATTAAAGTTTTAATGGGCTACTTTTATTTCTTTTTTCATTTTACACAATATGTAGAAAAACCTTCAATTTAAAATCTGTTCGGTTATCTCGGAGAAGCTACAAAAATTTGTTGTGCAATATTGCACCTTAATTCATAGTTTATTAGGTTGCGCTCATTTTGGTAAAATTTGTGCTCGTTCTGACGTATATTACGCTGGTATACCCATTTCATAAGCCGGACTTGAGAAGTATATGGGAATTTGTTGCTAATTTGTTGCTATTTTGTACCGCAAGAATTGATTTTGTTGCTCCATTAGTTTACGAGAAATGACCGAGATACTGACGTAATATTACGCTAGAATACCCATATACCATATCGAACCGAATCAAACGGCATATTTTGTTGCTATTTTGTTGCTCTAAGATAGGCTAGTTAGATATACAAAAATGTCAACCTTTCGTTGGGGATGGACCACCCCGATACATTAAAATAATGAATTTTTCTATCTCGCGAACCAATACAGTTAGCGGGCTCATTCTAACGGCTTATTTTGTTGCTATTTTGTTGCTCAAAGATAGGCTAGTTAGATATACAAAAATGTCAACCCTTCGTCGGGGATGGACCACCCCGATACATTAAAATAATGAATTTTTCTATCTCGCGAACCAATACAGCTAGCGGGCTCATTCTAACGGCTTATTTTGTTGCTATTTTGTTGCTCAATGATAGGCTAGTTAGATATACAAAAATGTCAACCCTTCGTGGGGGATGGACTAACCCGATAAATTAAAATAATGAATTTTTGTATCTCGCGAACCAATACAGCTAGCGGGCTCATTCTAACGGCTTATTTTGTTGCTCAAAGATAGGCTAGTTAGATATACAAAAATGTCAACCCTTCGTTGGGGATGGACCACCCCGATACATTAAAATAATGAATTATTCTATCTCGCGAACCAATACAGCTAGCGGGCTCATTCTAACGGCTTATTTTGTTGCTCTAAGATAGGCTAGTTAGATATACAAAAATGTCAACCCTTCGTGGGGGATGAACTACCTCGATACGTTAAATAGAGTATTCGGGAACCAATGCAGCTAGCGAGCCCATTAGAACGGCTTATTTTGTTGCTATTTTGTTGCTCAAAGATAGGCTAGTTAGACATACAAAAATGTCAACCCTTCGTGGGGGATGGACTACCCCGATACATTAAAATAATGAATTTTTGTATCTCGCGAACCAATACAGCTAGCGGGCTCATTCTAACGGCTTATTTTGTTGCTATTTTGTTGCTCTAAGATAGGCTAGTTAGATATACAAAAATACCAAAAATACCAACCCTTCATGGGGGATGAACTACCCCGATACGTTAAATAGAGTATTCGGGAACCAATGCAGCTAGCGGGCCCATTCGAACGGCTTATTTTGTTGCTATTTTGTTCCGCGAGATAGAAAAATTCATTATTTTAATGTATCAGGGTGGTCCATCCCCAACAAAGGGTTGACATTTTTGTATATCTAACTAGCCTATCTTTGAGCAACAAAATAGCAACAAAATAAGCCGTTAGAATGAGCCCGCTAACTGTATTGGTTCGCGAGATAGAAAAATTCATTATTTTAATGTATCGGGGTGGTCCATCCCCAACGAAGGGTTGACATTTTTGTATATCTAACTAGCCTATCTTTGAGTAACAAAATAGCAACAAAATAAGCCGTTCGAATGGGCCCGCTAGCTGCATTGGTTCCCGAATACTCTATTTAACGTATCGGGGTAGTTCATCCCCCTTGAAGGGTTGGTATTTTTGTATATCTAACTAGCCTATCTTAGAGCAACAAAATAAGCCGTTAGAATGAGCCCGCTAGCTGTATTGGTTCGCGAGATAGAAAAATTCATTATTTTAATGTATCGGGGTGGTCCATCACCAACGAAGGGTTGACATTTTTGTATATCTAACTAGCCTATCTTTGAGCAACAAAATAGCAACAAAATAAGCCGTTCGAATGGGCCCGCTAGCTGCATTGGTTCCCGAATACTCTATTTAACGTATCGAGGTAGTTCATCCCCCACGAAGGGTTGACATTTTTGTATATCTAACTAGCCTATCTTAGAGCAACAAAATAAGCCGTTAGAATGAGCCCGCTAGCTGTATTGGTTCGCGAGATAGAAAAATTCATTATTTTAATGTATCAGGGTAGTCCATCCCCCACGAAGGGTTGACATTTTTGTATATCTAACTAGCCTATCTTTGAGCAACAAAATAGCAACAAAATAAGCCGTTAGAATGAGCCCGCTAGCTGTATTGGTTCGTGAGATAGAAAAATTCATTATTTTAATGTATCGGGGTGGTCCATCCCCAACGAAGGGTTGACATTTTTGTGTATCTAACTAGCCTATCTTTGAGCAACAAAATAGCAACAAAATAAGCCGTTAGAATGAGCCCGCTAGCTGTATTGGTTCGCGAGATAGAAAAATTCATTATTTTAATGTATCGGGGTGGTCCATCCCCAACGAAGGGTTGACATTTTTGTATATCTAACTAGCCTATCTTTGAGCAACAAAATAGCAACAAAATAAACCGTTCTAATGGGCCCGCTAGCTGCATTGGTTCCCGAATACTCTATTTAACGTATCGAGGTAGTTCATCCCCCATGAAGGTTTGGTATTTTTGTATATCTAACTAGCCTATCTTAGAGCAACAAAATAGCAACAAAATAAGCCGTTAGAATGAGCCCGCTAGCTGTATTGGTTCGCGAGATAGAAAAATTCATTATTTTAATGTATCAGGGTAGTCCATCCCCCACGAAGGGTTGACATTTTTGTATATCTAACTAGCCTATCTTAGAGCAACAAAATAAGCCGTTAGAATGAGCCCGCTAGCTGTATTGGTTCGCGAGATATAAAAATTCATTATTTTAATGTATCGGGGTGGTCCATCCCCAACGAAGGGTTGACATTTTTGTATATCTAACTAGCCTATCTTTGAGCAACAAAATAAGCCGTTTGAATGGGCCCGTTAGCTGCATTGGTTCGCGAGATATAAAAATTCATTATTTTAATGTATCGGGGTGGTCCATCCCCAACGAAGGGTTGACATTTTTGTATATCTAACTAGCCTATCTTTGAGCAACAAAATAGCAACAAAATAAGCCGTTAGAATGAGCCCGCTAACTGTATTGGTTCGCGAGATAGAAAAATTCATTATTTTAATGTATCGGGGTGGTCCATCCCCAACGAAGGGTTGACATTTTTGTATATCTAACTAGCCTATCTTTGAGCAACAAAATAGCAACAAAATAAGCCGTTCGAATGGGCCCGCTAGCTGCATTGGTTCCCGAATACTCTATTTAACGTATCGGGGTAGTTCATCCCCCATGAAGGGTTGGTATTTTTGTATATCTAACTAGCCTATCTTAGAGCAACAAAATAGCAACAAAATAAGCCGTTAGAATGAGCCCGCTAGCTGTATTGGTTCGCGAGATAGAAAAATTCATTATTTTAATGTATCGGGGTGGTCCATCCCCAACGAAGGGTTGACATTTTTGTATATCTAACTAGCCTATCTTTGAGCAACAAAATAGCAACAAAATATGCCGTTTGATTCGGTTCGATATGTGCTTTCTTTGTCAAGATATGGTATATGGGTATTCTAGCGTAATATTACGTCAGTATCTCGGTCATTTCTCGTAAACTAATGGAGCAACAAAATCAATTCTTGCGGTACAAAATAGCAACAAATTAGCAACAAATTCCCATATACTTCTCAAGTCCGGCTTATGAAATGGGTATACCAGCGTAATATACGTCTCGTTCTGATGTTAGTACTTGTCTCAAATCATTCGCAATTTGGTCGTCTGCTAATCTATATATATATCTATACATTTTATAAATTAAAGCCGTTGTCTACCCATCGGGTTTTGATACGGTTTCCACTATTAGAAAAAACTATAAACGAGGAAAGTTCTCGTATATTACTTCCGCGCCAAGCCAGAGACAGGTCGCTAGTGCTATCCAAGCACTAGCTTAAAAAAACGAAGTAGTTGATATGCAATTAGAACCGAGCCACCGTATTCCCCTCTTTTTTTTTTCGTTTAAAATAACCTCTATCCAATTAGATGTTGAAGTGGTATGATACCGTCGGGGGTGGAGAAGATTGCCACTTAAAAATGCAAATTAGTAATTTTGTCGCGACCTCGAAATTACGTAAACGTTGAAAACATAATTTCGAGTTTGATGACGATCGTTGTAGTAGGTAAATAAGTCTGTTTCTACGGTACAACCAATGCACCTCTACATTTTCGAACTTTATAGGTATAAATAAAAGTGTGTGACATCATTTCATTTTTATTGATGCTTGGCCGCAAACATAAGCACGGATGCAATTTTTGTTACGCAAACCTTTCTCATTTATCGCTCTTTGCCAAATTTGACGCCCCTTCGTTGAATCTGGCGAGTGACGCGGTCCGTTTTTTAAGCCTCAGTCAAATTATGTGGGATTTACCGAGCACACAGCTTTTTCAAACCCAAAAGTTTGTGCAGGATTTATTGTATTTGACTCATGCCTATGCCTAAGAATGCCTAAGGTTTCGATCATACGGCGACCACCGCAACATTCGTCACTATTAATGACACGACCGTGTTTTGAGTTCTGCAAACAAGCTATAAATAGTCGTCTTTCATGGTGCTTCTGCGCCAAAAGCAGTTTCAAGCCGAGCGAAACTCTGCTGAGCTGTCAAATTACACTTAAAATAGTAGAAAATACTACGAAATATTTCAAAAGTTAAATCCATTAAATCCAAGTTATCGGTTCTCAAGGAATATTAAAGGCAAAGCGGCATAGATTTCGCTCAATGTTTGCGGCAAGACGTTTCGTTTTACACAGTCACATAAGTCACAGTGACAGTTCTTTGTAATGGACACTTTGTTTTTGAAATGAATGGTGCGACGACGTATTGAGTAGCGAGGCGTATTTGCGCTAGTATGAATGAAACGGAACGTTTATTAAAAACCACTCAAGGTGTCACAGGTGTCAGTGAGTGACGTTTCGCTAGAGTGGCCAATATGGCGACTGCGATTTGTCTGTCAGCACCAAAGATGTTGTATTAGTCTGTACCTATAGATGGATCACAAAATGCAGCAATATTTTATTCTTTCTAACACCTTCAAATTTTCATAAGATTGAAAGAGACATACATATATAATCTGTCGGGTCGAAGTTGAGTGAATGTCTCCATTTTGACTATACAATGCAAGCTAAAGTTATAGCGTATAATCGTGCTGTGCATTTTTATCGATAACTAGATATCGTTGATATAGATTTTAAATATATGACGGATAAAAAGTATGGCTAAATGAGTTTCGGTGTACTGTTTGGTTATTCAAAATAAATAAAATGTGGGTGCGTATTGGTACTCGCCGCATTGCTAATCGGTTGTATGAGATTGTACGCAACCTCTCGCATTTATTTCACAAAAATATTTCAAAAGAATAGTTATTTTTTGGATAGAAATATTTAGATTCCATCCTTAAGAGGTAGAACGGGAGTAGGTTTTTATTACGAGGAAAAAAAACTCGATAATCTTAAAGTTTTAGTTTTAGAAACGATATCACAGATTGGACAATCTGTGATATCGTTTCTAAACTGAGATAGGTAATTAAATGAAAATAGTAAAGAAAACTAGAACCAAAAAGTAACATTTTAATTTAAAGACTTGCAGTTAATATTGACGCTTGGGTATCCACGTATTTTTAGTAAGTTTTCTTTTTCTGGGTAATTTCTGAAAAGAAATAGTTTTTGGTTATTAATGATTCAAAAGATTTTCATAATTTTCATAGATTGAAGCATAACTTCTTTATATCTTATAGATATTACTTACTGGTTTACACGATGGTGGTAATTTTGGGAATATTGTCGGCACTGCATACGAGTGTAGAATTTTAGGCTGAAATCCTTGGCGAAAGCAAGAATCTTCATAGTGCATCGAGCATATTCTTGTATATTGCGAAGCTCTCCAATCGTCGCCTTTTCTTACATTTTTTGTCCACATTTTGTTTAAATCGATGTCGATGGGAAATCTGTTATAAATTGATAAAAATTACTTTCAACCTGAATATTTGTCAACACTCTACTAAAAATAAATTAGTTATCGATATCGATAAACTTATCAAGATCAGACTACAGCACTATAAAGCAAGACAAATGTCAAAAATTCCGATTAACTTTGGTTTTTGTAAATTTTAGTTATAAACACCAGCTTTTCTTTAAATAAATCAACCTTAGAGCTGTGTATGCATGTACAATGATTCATTTTTAGTAAACAATTATAAAAATTTGTTTACAAAACACCAAAATTAATGAGTGCGAGCTGTGCGACTTACCGGTGAAATGATATGCTTCCATTATTCTCCTTCAAAACACCCACTCTACTTGGACAAACGGGAACAGTACAAGCCATTCTTGGCAAGCAACAGATTTATGAAGATTTTTAAGTATTTTAAATCACATAAAGCTAAACGCGCTTGTTAACCAGCATGATATAAACAAATATGACGTTGCCTCTTTTATGGCGCGCAGCGTTTTAAGACGTACATATTCGGCTATTGTTATCTCTTTTTAACATACGACAAGCAGCCATTAGAAAGACGGGTATCGAGTATCGAAGGAATCTTCAATTTTTTGTGTTCCATCTATACACTAATACAATTATCTTTGGTCAGCACCATTAGAATTTAACAAAATACTTGACAATCCGAATTTTGCGGATATATGTTGTCGACTCGAAATCTTTATTTTTTTATGTTTTATTATTCAGGTAAGGTTTCAATCGAGTCTACCGTACCCCTTGACGAAATTATTACTATAGATAGCCTTGGACTAGCGTCCATATAGAAACTCTTCACTGAGACCGATACGATCGTGCTTGAATTCCATGTATAACAATTTTGTCAACAAATTCTGTTCTACTATCAAAGGGTAGAAAAGTCTTAAGTTTATTTATGTAAGTGGCAAAATTCGGAATTTAGAGCATTTAAAAGACATCAATCAAAACCAGGCCACCGTTTTTCTTAATTTCAGTAATTGCCTGTGAATATTTCAGATTTTGTAAATGTGGATAACATTCGAAAATTAATCACACGTAATTAATTCGTTGTTCGAGTCTGTGCGCAGTTCAAACTAGATCTTTTAATACTTTCAAACCTAAATATCTATGGAACCCCATACCAAATTACATGAAATTTTCTTAGTTAAATCTATAATTTTTCATTACGTTAAAACGAAAATAAAAAGAAACTGATTACCTGATCTCCATACAAAGCTAAATGATCTCCTTTAAATACACAATAAAGCTAAGAAGAAGCAATTATAAAGAAAACTAAGAATTACGAAACATGATGTTAAATTTCTAGGTTATATAAGTTAGATACTCGTATGTATTCAGTGTGTATGTACAATTTGATGAGACAGTGAGGTAGTATTGTTTGAGTGTGATTTCATTATATAGTAGATTTCATATATTACATGTCAAAAAATGTTAATTAGTGTAACTATAAATACATCGAGTCGATCGATACCAATTTGTTACTAACGCGTCGGATACATGGGATCATTGTGTCGATATTGTAGGTACTTAGAAAATGTATTGTTACTTTTTCTTGGTACAAGTCTTTTGTGACTACACGGCACGTGTAATGTATTTAGCGGAACAATATTAGATGGAGAGGTGCTATTATTAAATTTGGATTAGTGTCTGTACCATTTTCGTCAGTCGGTTATTAAACTATAAAATTGTCAGCCGGTACTATAAAATTGATTCAACGATATATTAGCCTAATGTTGAAATATATTTTGACATTATTCGGATTGCATACGCACTTATTTATTTAATCTATATGTACATATAATAAAATCGTAAATGAGCCTTGTCTGTTCATTAAATATACAGTAGTCTGTACATTTATTGTATTTATGTTACCAAGGTCAATAAAATAGTTTTTAGAATTTTTGTCTGTGCGTTTGTGTACGCTAATCTCAGAAACGGCTTAACCGATTTGAATGCGGTTTTCGATGATGTATTGTAGCAAGCTTCCCGTAACATTTAGTGTTTGTTTCATTCCAATCGGTTTACAAACAAAAAAGTTACGTGCTATACCAAATACCACGCGTACGAATTGCGGGCTCAGCTAGTGTTCAATATGTTCAGATAATCCTACGGATATCATAAACTAGCTTTTGCTCGCGACTTTGTCTGCGCTATTTTTTCTAAGCGTTGAGAAATAAAAATAAATCACGCCTGACAAAAACATATGATAATTTATTCAATCTTTATTGCTCATATATTTCTTTCAGGCGTTGAGTTTTTTATAGTTTTAGTTTAGAATTAGATGATCCCCTCCGGAATAGTATTTTTTTTTTGCTGGATGAAAGGTGCCCAATGTCCTTTTATGTTTCCTTGGCAACGTTTAGGCAAAATTTCATGATGATTAAAAGCCTTGATAACGAACAAACAAACTCACTTTCTCAACAATCAACTCTTAACTTAATATTAAGTTAGGATGCGAAAGTTTGTGAGTATGGATGGTTGTTACTTTTCAAGCAAAAACTTCTGAAGGGATTTTTATGAAACACACCAGAATAACACACAGTCTATAATTTTTAAATGACCGGCGAAAGCTAATCACTAATAAAAAATATATCCATCGCCCCCGCTGGTGCTAAAAACACTAGTTTAGAATATTTTACGTTTTTGAGGCGTGTTTGTTACTTATGTACTTTGACAGAAATATTCTTGCTAATAAACGACTGTTCCCGCTCAAAAAGTGGAACTCGGTGACTTTGACGCTAAAGGACAATATTATATCACATTTGAAGACTTTTCTTAAAAGACTAGAGCGACATACAACCCCGCAATTTTTGGTCTCGGGTGAATTGAATATTTTCATACTCCACAATGCAACTAATTAAATGTTTCGCTTGTTTTCAGACGTATTCCAGTGTTGTGAAGTCTTCCAAAAGGCATCAAGACTGAACCTGTGATATCGGCCCGGCGAACTGACAATAAGCAACCACCGAACGAACTCTAATTAATATATGGATACACCTTCTTTTTAAAAGAAGATTTCAAAAAGTGAGTATTTTACTAATAAGCTCTGGGATAGATTCAAACTCTAGCCATACCAAAGTCGACTTAGTTAGTTCGAATAGTTCGTTTTCTCCTTTTACTTTTTCGTGAGAACCAGGGGCCTTAGACAAAGTAGCATTCGCTCCGTAGCGATGCGATATCGAAGTTCGTTATCGTCTCAGAGACAAAGGAATCGACACTGTAACACGTGATCACGGTGTTTCCTTGCGCCATCTGTGACCAGGGGCCTTAGACAAAGTAGCATTCGCTCCGTAGCGATGCGATATCGAAGTTCGTTATCGTCCCAGAGACAAAGGAATCGACACTGTAACACGTGATAATCACGTGATACCTTGTCATGATTTCTTTGTGTCTGAGACGATAACGAACTTCGATATCGCTTCGCTACGGAGCGAATGCTACTTTGTCTAAGGGCCCAGGGATCAGGGATCGTTGAAACACGCAACCTTCTCCCCCCTGCCAGACGAGGCCCACACATTTGCGGGCTTCCACCTTGAATAGGCGCGGAGTTTGACCCCCGCGCCGTGGAGAGACGTGCCGGAAACGCAGAGCGCGTCTCCCCTCGTTTCCCGATGGTGTAATGATGGCCGACGATACCATATCCGCCGCCCTCAGGCGAAGCGGCATGATTTGCCCTCGCAGCGGCCAGTTAGCGAGGGGCTTCACTTTTGAAGTACATCATAACCTCTCTGCGGCACAATCTACCGCAGAGTTGGAGGCCGCTTCTCTGCTCGTGTGGTCGCTCATCTCTACGGCATTATGGTTGGGTGGTCCTTAGGGATATCCACCTGACATTTCCACAGCAATTCCAAGTCAACCTTGCTGGGACAACCACCATAAGCCAAGGTTTTGGATAAAAATCTTTTTGATTTCTTTCTGTACGAAGTTTTAAGGCATTTTTTGGTATCACATTCTCGGAATACTTGCAAATTGCCACTATTTCCAAACAATCCATCAGTAAAACAGCACCAGTATTTTGTTGACAATTTGACATGACATGAAACTGAGGTCATTTCCATTATTATGTATTAATTGAGTTATTCTAGTTAGAGAACATTAACAAAACTTGGTTAAGTACTCATTGCAAAAATAGTTTCGTAGAGCCTGAAGTTTTTCTAACAAAGGTAAACTCTGCGCGGTACAAAATGAAGATCATGCAGATCCACCATCCCCTGTAACTCACGGAGTGGGCTTCGGCTATTGTCTATCTTTCTGTCCATATTTGATCAGTTGACATCTGATGTTAATTGATTGTCAGATATGACCCTCGTTAAACCAATAAGTCCCGAGGGTACTGTTTAATTTGTGATGTTTCGCAGGTAAGGGGTGGTCGATGCCCCACGCGGCGCCTACCATAGACATGTCGGCCCCGCCGCGCCACCCGCACTTCTACACCGTCGAGGTCGGCGACACCCGTTTCACTATTCTCAAACGCTATCAGAACCTCAAACCCATCGGTTCCGGGGCGCAGGGCATCGTATGGTAAAATATCACTCATCTCACTCTATGCTCTATTTATATCATTTTATTAATTATGTTTTGCGTAGTGATGTATGTGCACATAATATTCAAGTTATCAATATCCATATAATAAAGTGTCGTTTGTAATGTCAAAATAACTGTTTACTACTAATTTTGTCTGCCGGCTAATTTCGGAAACGGCTGGACCGATTTCGACGGGACTTTCACTGGCAGTTAGCTGATGTTATAAAGAGTATATTAGACTACTTTTATTTTGGAAAAACAAGAAATAAAATTATAATATGTATATAAGCAGTGTCCAGTACCGAGCGCGACCCACGCGTACGCCGCATCGAGGCGTGGCCGGATTCAAGATTCAGCTTGTTAATTGATATTATCAAACAGTTGCTATCTTTATTTGTAGCGATATCAAATGACCACTGAAACCATTGTTACATGGTGCACGAGGCTTTTTCTTCTATTAACGTGCGCTTTGTTGTTAACAATGTTTCACTATTTTTATACTTTTAATAATTAGCAATTATTCTTTAAAATAGTGTGAATGTAAAAGTTATTTTGAAATTAATAAAGACACACGAGTTACTGCACTTTTATTTAACTTAAATACCAACCCTGTACATCACTACGAGTAGTTACAGTCTTGAAAATGCGAGTAAGCGCGGACTATGCCTCTTTATATGTACTCATATTTTTGAATTGTGAATTTCAATATAGTTTTATGTAAATATTACTGAGACATATGCTAGATGTCTTTTCTTCTTGTTTAGTTAGTGGCTCCAAAAGGTTTGCATCACTACTGCATGCTTGTATGCACTTCTCTTTTGCACTTTACACTATTTTTTGTAGAAATTTAGTGTCGGCTACCATAGAACAAGTGAAAAATATCAGATCATAATATTTTTAAGGTTATTCATTTTTATTAAAACATATTTTTCATTATTTAAGGTGCCAAATCGGAATGGCAACATTAAAATTGAAGAAGTTAACATTTTTCAAAATATACGCTCCTCATCGAGTGAAATCTGTACATACGGCGAGGACGTTTATAAATATTTAGAGTCAAAATAATTCGTTGATGCTCTTTTTCTGGCTATTATTCTGGCTTTTCGTATTCAAAATTATAAATATAATTATGATGTCTCTGAAATCATTTGAAAATTAATTCGTTCTCTAATAGTACATCACATTTCTCTTATTAAAAATTGTTTATTATAAATTTTTCACGGTGGTGCTTAAAGTATAATTCCAGCGGTGTTCAGAGGTGACGGTAGGTGTATTAAATAAGCCCTCCTCGCACGACGCTACCAAATATCCATAGATAAACCGTTTATATGAGTCCCGCGCGGTACAGGGGCTCGAGCGAAGACTCATTTGAACGGCCTATCTATAGTTACCATGGTAGACGCGAATTTTAAAAGATATCTGAACGATCATTTAATTTAAAGTTAGTTGAAGAGGTAAAAAAATCCCGTTTTTTTTTTTAATTATAATCTCTTGTAATCACTTGTCTTACTAAAATCCGAGTGTTGTCGTGTGCTCTCCAACTAGTTAGTAAACTAGTTCACAGACTAGTTAGCAACACCAGTTACCAGTTGGTGCTGGTGAATGTCACTTTTGGCTAGCATCGTGTGCGAGAGGGTTAAGCTCGACGCAATCAGTTTTAACAGTCGACACGCTTGGCGCACGCACATGAACCTATTGTTTTCTCTTCTAGTTGATCGAGTATAATTGATGTAGTTTATATGATGGACGGGTTTTACACTGTCGCGATCGGAGACACCCTGTTCACGCTCCCGACGCGGTACAGGGAGTTAGTGCCACGGGGCGCGGGCGCGCAGGGGGTCGTCTGGTAAGGACACTTATCCATTACGCGTGTACCTTACACACTCACAGACTCGTCTGCTTTGTATCTTGCCCCTTAATTAACATGATATTCATTGGACAACTGCTAATCTCCAATCGAGGGACTTCATCCATTCACGATCAACAAATATCTGGGTATGCTTGTGTAGTGTATGTCGAGTTCATTAATATCCGTAGAAGTTACATATCACGTCTTAAGACATGAAGGACTAACCTCAGACCGAACACAATTTTTACCAAAATGAGCGCAACCTAATATAAACTATGAGTTAATGTGCATTAATGCACAACAAATTTTTTAGAGCTTCTCCGAAATAACTGAACATTTTTAAAACCATTTTAAAACTAGCTGAGCCCGGCAACTTCGTACGCGTGGTGGTATTCGTTTAGAGCGTAACTTTTTTGTTTGTAAACCTATTGGAATGAAACAAACACTCAATGTTATGGGAAGCTTGCTGCAATACATCAGTGAAGACCGCATTCAAATCGGTTAAGATTAAGATTAAGAAGATTAAGATTAGCGGGCATAAACGCGACAAACAAAGATTAGCGTGACAAACAAACAGACTAAAATATTAAAAACTATTTATTTGACTTCGGTAACGTAAGTACAACGTGTACAAATGGTTTTTTTTAATATTTAATATACTTACAGACACGGCTTGTTTACGATTTTATTATATGTATAGATTGAAAGGCTTTTCTTAAATATTGTATAAAGTATGAAAAAAAAAATTAAAATTAGCCAATTAAAACTTTAATACAGACCTTAAATTAATTAGTAAGCTTAAAAACAAAAGTAGTTATCGGTGAAATTTGTTATTATTGCGACGAGAAAGCTTTTATGGCAGTAATTTACCGTTTTTTCTTACAAACTATATTTTTTTGTACAAATCTGCCCAATTCAAACTTTTTAAATATAGACTACTATGCTCAGTATTTTTATCTTAAGTTTTAATTTTACTCTAACAAGTCAAATTAGGCGACGAAAATAACGCTTTTCTGCTAAGTCCTCGCTTTAATATATACTTTATTGTCATGTAAACTCTAGAGATTTAGAGTAATGAATTACATATACCATATATTCCAGTACATTCATTACAAATATATATTTTTAGATTGGAATAACTTTCACTATCGCATACGACACCTTGCCAATCTTGTTTGCAGCAGACGAGTATAAATATCTTCTTAAAATCCATATCTTAAATTCATTGCCATATCTTCCTTAAATTTTTGTTGTAGCACTGGACATAATACATACTCACTTTTAGAATAAATTAATGAATTCGACTGCTCAAAATAAATTAAAATTCAGTTTCAGCTTCCAATTGGGTCTACTGCCTAACGTCTTGGAGGCTAAAACTTGATTTAGTTTACATACCAATTCTTCCCTATCACAACATTGCTTATAGTCTAACATCCGTGACCATAGGGGTATACCCTTCCATGCTATCAATTCACCTGTCGATAATTCCAAATTTGATTTCACGTGTTTAAAGTTTGAGCTTTCATACGACATTAAAAATTGGTGTTTGATCTTCATAGTCATATTAGTCCAAAATAATGACTAGAGACAGGACAGATAATGTGATCAAATAGATAAAGGTTGTAGTCACATTATTTTTCATGTTCATTATAAAGCAGACGAATCGTATTTTAACATAAATAACAAAATGAAGCCTCTGCGTTGATTAACTTGCCTTAAACCTAACCCAGACATTTATCTATTACAAACATACACATAAGGCTGCCACGTAATATACATCTATTTCACTCAAAACAGAATTCTATTTCTTTAGGTGTTAGAGAAAAAAATTAAAATCAAGTACACCCCAAGAAGCTACATTATATCGAAGGCTTTATCTCTTTCCACTCTTTGACATTACTTTTGCCAGCAAACTGTTAGAAAAAAAAACTTAAAAATCTGACTCTGGATTTTTAATACGGATTTTTATATTGGGTGCAACTTTTATATATGTGAACATTCCCCGCTTATCCTCCTTTCCATTAGTGAAAACTGAATTAAAATGGTCTACGTGATGCCGTGACCAAAGGAAATGGGGATTAATTTTTATATATAAAAAATTTGTTTTGGAAAGAAAGTTTGCTTTACCATATTTTTGGATGTAGCACAAGGTTTAGCAAGACCTTTTCGGCTTGGCCGTGTTGACTGTTTTCAACAAACATGTGACTTGCAAATACATTCCGGTTTCGCACTGTCGCCTTTTGATACACCCAGTGTTGTATTGGCGTCATATTGTAAAAAATCTTATATTCTGTCACATTCTGTGGGAGTAACGTCACAGAAATTTTTGGTCCTTTTTGGGTCGCGCCTTGAACAACGTGGACAGTTTCCACCGTGTCCACTGTGCCACTAAAGCTGTTACTAAGAATAAGAATGCATTTAGTTTTTGTATAATTTTGTTTAATTTTACTTGAACACATAATTGGGATTTAATCCACATTAAAACATGACACTCCAGAACAATACGAGTAGGTTTTGTGAGTCAGACGGCCCGCATTGATTACGAATATCAATGTTTTCAGGATGCGCATAAATAAGCGCGTTCCGTAACCAACGCGTCGAGCGTTTTACGCCCCAGTTACAGTTACAGCTTCATTGTTCAAAGCATTTGTGCACTTATTGTTACCGATCTGCACACTACACGCTGACGAGACTCTATGACAACATGTGTAGCTACATATCTTGTTTTTATTTTCGCACATTTTCATTCTCGTACAAACGAAGTGTTCTCAATTTTTTAATAGTAAATCGCTTTGCACGTTGTCTTCCAAGCTTAGTTTATTTGGTTCGGTTTGCATGGCTTTAGTTGTTATCTTTTTTATCTGGGGCACGTTGGTCAGATTTAGTTGATGACATGATCTTAATAACCCAACTAGTACATAAAATTATTACAATAAACGAGAAGTTCCTCGACTGAATGGTCTGCTTGCAGACAGACATTTTTTTTGTGACAAGAGAGAATCTGAAAACTGAATCTGATGATTGCGTCCTAAATCCTCTTCCTCATGTCTCTTCCTCTGTTATCCTCATATCTTAAATCCTCTTCCTCAAATGATAATTATATTTGTGTTTTTCAATTTCATAAATAAGGTGGATACAGGGGTTCGATTTCTCATGTGACTACTAATATCAGATCTTTTAACAAGTTTTTTATTATTTACGAGCAAAGTTGTCATTAAGTTTCTTGAGTAGTTCACTGGATATGGATAGAAATTATAAAATTTTATAAATATTTAAACGTGTTTACTGAATATGTTCCAGCGCTGCATACGATACAGTCACACAACAGAATGTGGCCATAAAGAAGTTGTCACGGCCGTTTCAGAATGTAACGCACGCGAAGCGAGCCTACCGCGAGTTCAAACTCATGAAACTCGTCAACCACAAAAATGTAAGTCAATCTCAGCTATTCCTTAGATTAAGAGTGGCAGGAAACCTACTATCTTCCAGCATAAACCGGTCATTCCGCGTGCCAGCAGTGACTAATCCTCTAACAGAAGTTTCGTCACCCGTTACTATGTCCCACACCAAATTTGTCGTCCCGTCGTTGAATCTGGTAAGCATAGCATTGCACCAAGTGACGCGGTCCGTTTTTTAAGCCTCAGCCAAATTGTGTGGGATCCACCTAGAGCACAGCTTTTTCACACTCAAATGTTTGTGCAAGATTGATTGTAATTGACTCATGCTTACGGATGCCCGAATCTCATGGTAGGTCACGTACCTGTCTGTTTCAATCATACGGCGCACAGCACCGATGTTTTTGTTGTTTACAAGGGTGGACGGGCGCAATCACGAAATACGTCACTGATATTGACACGACCGCGTTTGAATTCTAAAAACTAGATATAATCGTCTTGCATGGTGCTTCATCGTTAAAAGCAGTACTGAGCTGTCAAATTACACTTAAAAAAGTAAAAAATCATATACGAAAATTTTCACGAGTTAAATACGCTGATACGATTAAATACGATGTAAACACGCAATTTTCCAAATGACTCCACAATTTAAAAACAAGTTACAATCAGATGAAACAAACTATACTCTACAGCCAAAGAGTTCCATTTTCATATGTTGTAAATACTTTTTAAGTTTGTTTATACTTACTTATAAGTGGCCAGCTCCGGAAACATAGTGTGTGCCCTATGTATAAATATAAGAATTAACAGAAAATTGTTTCAATTTCAGATAATCGGTTTACTGAACGCGTTCACGCCTCAAATGAGTCTAGAGGAATTTCAGGACGTATACTTGGTTATGGAACTGATGGACGCGAACCTGTGTCAGGTGATCCAGATGGATTTGGACCACGAACGGATGAGCTACCTTCTGTATCAGATGCTCTGCGGCATCAAGCACTTGCACCTCGCCGGCATCATCCATCGCGATCTGAAGCCGTCCAACATAGTGGTGAAGAGCGACTGCACACTGAAAATCCTCGACTTCGGCTTGGCGCGCACGGCCGGTACCACCTTCATGATGACACCTTACGTGGTCACGCGGTACTACCGCGCGCCGGAAGTGATCCTCGGCATGGGTTACACGGAGAACGTGGACATCTGGTCCGTCGGATGCATCATGGGCGAGATGATACGCGGCGGAGTGCTGTTCCCGGGTACCGACCACATCGACCAGTGGAACAAGATCATCGAGCAACTGGGCACTCCGACGGCCGCCTTCATGGCGCGGCTCCAGAGCACAGTGAGAAACTATGTGGAGAATCGGCCACGCTACGCCGGCTACAGCTTCGAGCGACTCTTCCCCGACATCCTCTTCCCCAGCGACAGCAGCGAACATAACCGGCTTAAGGCGTCGCAGGCGCGCGACTTGCTGTCACGTATGTTGGTGGTGGATCCGGAGCGCCGCATCTCCGTGGACGAGGCGCTTCTGCACCCCTACATCAATGTGTGGTACGACGAGGGCGAAGTCAACGCGCCGGCGCCTCAGCCCTACGACCACTCCGTGGACGAGCGCGAGCATACCGTCGACCAGTGGAAACACCTCATCTACCAGGAAGTAGTCGAGTACGCCGCGCCCCCTCCCCCGCCACCCCACCAACCGCCTCCCGACCACACCCAACCTGCGCTCACCACCTGAACTGATTTCACTGGGAATTCATCTTACGTTCAATGATCTTGATTTATATTTTTCTTTTTCTTTTGTATTTTATTTCGACTTTATTGCAAAGCGAACATTGCTGGTCTTCTCACGTATACAGTTTTCATCAGGTTTTCCTAAAGATGCAGACGAGACCAAGATTCGCATCGGTATTTCAGCAGCGGAGCGTTCAACCCACATTTTTATCTCTGCTTCAATTCTGGAATTTGCAGAGTTTCATGGTCGTCCACTCGACTTCCAATAGACCCAGGATCAGTCTCAATCTGCCTGAATTTCTGTTTTTCGATTTCTTATGTACAGTAGGAATGAGGCGTGTAACCTTTCACTGAATTTCGAAGACTTGCGAAGTCCGGCTAATGCATAGAGGGCTGGCGTGGTGGATCGTAGTCCATGCTTCCTCACATTGGAGGAAGGCAGTGCCCAGCAGTGGGATGTAACATAACTGATAGGCTGTTATCGTTACTAAGCGTACGCAAATATTATGTTCACCGCACGTTTTACCGAAAAAGATTTATTACCTTCTTTAAAAAAAAAATCTTAATTAAATCTGCCCTTTGATTGTTAAAAAAAAATACTTTCCCAGACTTAGATACTTCTTTAATATAATTTGAAAGAAAAAAAATCACACGAAATACATTTATGGCATTTATTCATAGACCATAGATACTTTTTTGACAATTGGTTTGCTGTCGTTTTGAAAGTTGTGGGCACTTTAGAGCTTTTTCCCTTCCCTTCCCTTCCCTTCTCCCTCTCCATACAAGGTTTATGATTTGCGTTAATGGAGTGCCTTTTGCTAAAAAGATATGGTGATTCTCAGCTTACGGACTGACTTTGATACGTTTGGATATTTTAGTAACGAACACAGAATATGCAATGGTTCTGATCATGCAATATTATTGTGTATTGTTTTATTATTATTTAATTAAATATACCTGTAATATAATTGTATAATGATAAATTAGAAAGTTGAGCTTCATCTGTGTTGTTATAGTAGTTTTTCTGTTTACACGTGTAGAATTATTTTGAATTTAGTGCATAATCGAATATCCCGAAGTAGTGTTTACCCGGTGAGCGTTCTATTGTACTGTTATATTTTACATAAACGGTCTAGTAAAATATAATAGACAGTAGAAAAAGAAATACGCCAATGTATAAAATGTAATATGTATTACGTATGATAAGTTATAATGTGCAATTTTTTTTAAATATTATTATTAAGACTATTTTAATCTTCAATCATGCGAATCACATTTGCAAATTTACTCTCAAATTCAAATTGCCAATGACGAATTCAATATTTCAACATCAGTGCCATTAAATTATATTAATAGCGTAGTGAATTTGCAAATGTGAATAGGTGATTTCGAGGTGTAAATGATGATTTGTTTCCTGTCTTAGCCATACACACTTTCAGAGTTACTAGGCATTTTGTGATGTTCATAGTTTCACATAAGTAGCCCCTGTTAATTAAACTGTTGATAATATCGTATTGACTGTATAAGAGTAGTTCGGTAAGTGCATTTCTACCTAAAGTAGTGTCCGTAGTCGCCTCACACGCGCCTCCATCGCTGAATATGTAATACAGTTCCGCGTTACCATAGACGATTTACAGGCACGTCGCACGTCTCCTCCTCCGCCGTTGTAAAAAGTAAAATCAGGCTAACGAAAGATAAATTTTTGAAGTGAAAACTTCTTTAGGCGCGTTTATTGCTGAGTAGTGAACGTAAGGAACCGTCACGCTCGGTTCGGTGACGCTGAATCGGCTCGGGTCGCGGCTTACTCTATTCGACAACAAGCGCGGTCGAATTGGAATGACTCAGACGCACTGAATCGTGTGTAGATTATAATAATCTTTATAAAAAATTTGAATTGGAAAATTAGAAGTTTTCACTTCTATCGTATAGTCATAAGTATAGTCATAACACACCCATATATTTTTTAACTCCATCAATAAATTGGGCAGCCCGTCTGGCGACAGTGATTGCTCCTTTACAGAAGATCACCCTGAACACCATGTGTTCTGTTGTGTTTCGGTGGGTGCACAAAGGATGTTAAAGCCCTCTTAATCACTCACTCTTAATCAACCTGACTACTAACCTTGACATAAAAATATATGTAAAATCACTTCTTTCATTAGCCAAACTTTTGTTTTATATCTTGGCATAGATTACTTATACACAGAGGCGTAGTTGACATGATGAAATTGACGAAGGCTTGTCGTGTGAGGCATATGTAGTAGAGTATCGTTTGAAACCTCACTAGGTGATATAACTAATAATAAATTAGGATTAAATTAATTATAGACGTATGGGGTTGGTTTCAGTGAATAGCACAATTTATTAGCTATAGACTTGACGTCTTTTTTGTTATGCAATTGACATTGTTACGAGAGCAATAATACTTTAAATACAGTAGTAGTTTCCGTTAGGGGCGGTCCGCCATCTTGTCCACCGTTACTTCGCCGCGTGACACATATCACAGAAGCCGCTTCGGTTCGTTTTCGCAGACCCTTGACGCAATGTGTTTAAAATATGTTGCTTTCCTTTTGCCCCATTTTTATTAATAATTAAGTGATATATAAGTGGAGCGGTGTACTGTACGTATACATATACTTATGAATCTGTCACAGGGCAGTGAATTTGCGACTCGCGCGTTCGAAACCCGCTAATATGAGCGTTTACATTGAAAATATGAGAGTATACAATAATAAAAATAGGTATATTTGTAAGTTTGTAAATATAGTGTTAACGTATATTACAAGAAATGGGACGAAAGTAAAGATGACATTGTCTGATTTAAATCTGTAGGACATTCTGTTTAACACTATAGTGAATAAAAAAATCACAACTGTACGTCCAAATTGTCCATTTATACGTTATAATGTACCTATTGCAAATTAATGTAATCTTTAGAAAGTATTTTTTAGTACACTTGGTTGACGAGGTCGATACAGACGCCGTGTGGAGCGCTGCGAGCCTTCTAGCTCTATATATACATATGTAATTGAGTTTACTTCAAGGACTATCTATAAATAACTTATTTTTACTGTACACGTAAGTTATTTCATATTTTAACTGAATAAAATCAAAGTGGTTATTATATATACTGGGTTTGATTTGATTTTCCTCAAGATTTCACCTTTCAATGTCAATAGGTACCTACATCGGTCGATCAGATAGTTCAAATTCTAAGTATAAATGGTATTTAAAATATTAGGTGTTCCTTAAGGAATAGGCAAATGTAAATATTAAGAATAATTATTAATACTTATCAAATAAAATCTTCATAGAAGGGATACGGATATTGGTAGGGTTAAATGACTGCCTAGTTCTAACAAAAAATATGGAAATAAAGATAATGCATTAAGTCTGTTTTTTTCCTAAAAAGATTTAAAACTAGCTAGTGTCCGCAGCTTCACCTGCCTAGAATATGTTCATTCTAAAATTCTGTTCTCACTATTGATGAAAGATTTTTTAAATCGGATGAGTAGTTTCGAAAATTACCTCCTACATACAAATTTTACCTTTAGATATAACGCCATGTACAAGGTAATCTCGAAACTACTCAAATTTTGCATACAATTTGTCGGGGATACTTTCATATAGGAAAAGTATGTACTGATCCCGAGGGATCATCTAAAAATATAGTGGTGACGATACTATATATTACGTATATTATATTATTATAATAATACTTCCATGGCCTATACCAACCAACCAAAAGTAATTATAGAGCACAGATTAATGACATTAATATGTGGTTATCTGAGGCACCGAAAGAGTTCTCTCAGTACTCTGTGGGTGTCATTTGTCTTGTTGACTTGTGGTTATAATAAGTTAGGTATTTATTTGTGTATTGTATTCATGGAAGTAATAAGTACTATATAGGGATTTTGGCGGGAATCTGAACTGAGAGGGCGGGAATTTTTTAATTTTAATCTGTTAATTTTCTCAAATTCTTCAAACTTTTTTTTATATTGCAATTTGTGAGTGTAAATAGTTAATATTTAGGGAGGTGTATTAAAATGATAGATAATGAGGGCGGGGGTGAAAATCCCCCGGCCCACAATAATAATAAAAGACCTAGAATATCGAACAAAGACAAAGTGATAGCCCATGAAAAAGGCGGCGGGGATGAGGACAGTAGTTTTTTACCTTATAATAAACCTGACTACAAAAGATTATATCCTGAAAACGCGCTATCTACTGAGTTCAAAGTGTTTGTTGAATCAACTGCAAACGAGAGATTGGGCAACAAAAGTCCAATATATCTGAACCATATATTTTCTAATGGAATCAAAGGTGTAGTGTCGATTCGGAGGATAAACGCAAATAAGATTGTGGTGATATTCAAGCAATTCAACACGGCCAATAACTTCATTAACAATACAAACTTTTTAGAAAAAAAATTCCATGCGAGCATTTATCCCAGCTGCTCACATTGAAAAAACGGGAATCATTAGATTTGTTCCTACAAATATTTCTAACAAGGAATTATACACAAAGTTGACGTCAATCTACGAAATAATTTCGGTCAGACGCTTTACAAAAAAAGTAGGTCAGGAGCGTGTGCCCTTACAAACTGTAAGCATTACATTTCTCTCTAATACATTACCCGACAATGTTCAATATGACTTGTTTTCATACAGAATTTTCGATTACATTCCTCCTCTGCAGCAGTGTTATAGGTGTTTTAAATTCAATCACTCAGCCAAGATCTGCAGTGGCAAACAGCGCTGTAGCTGTTGTGCTGGTGACCATCACTACAAAGAATGTGAAAAACCTAATGAATTATGTTGCGTTAACTGCGGAGGGCCTCATATGGCTATTGCAAGAACTTGTCCCATTAAAATGAAAAAAATTATAGAAAAAAAGAGCAAAATCACTTATTCTTCTGTTGTAAATACTCAAATTATAAAAGACTTTCCTGAATTAAAATCTTCGCAACCAGTAGTTCAAAAGGAGAACTCTAATGTTAATAAATCTTTAAATGAAAATAAGACGCTCATCCCAACGAAAGTTACTTCTTTTGCTGATATAAAAGCACTGTTACTAGACAATAATGACCTTACTAAGGCTATTGTTTGTACATTAGTTGAATTGGCTAATAAGGTTGATGACTCTCCTATTACTACTACAACAATCAAAGATATCCTTTTTAAAAATTTATCATAAATGGATCCCAGTTTCTCTCATATTTCTCAGTTAAGAATTGCTCTTCATAACATTCAAAGTGTTAAAAACAAAAAACCTTTACTTATTAAATTCCTGACAGAAAATAACATTGATATCTGTTTATTAAATGAAACATGGCTTAAAAATAATCAGAATTTCCATATTCCTGGTTATAATATATTTTTCAAAAACGCAAAAAATGATCATGGCGGTGTAGCTATTCTTATAAAATCATTCTTAAAGTTCAAGTTACTAACAACCATTTTTTATGAGGATGTTCAAACAATTGCTTTATCTATTTCCGTTGATAGTGGTACCTTATCTATTTTATGTGTTTATTGTCCTCCAACTGGTAATCAGTCTATGAATAAGTTGAAGAAAATAATAAATGACCTACCTAAACCCATCTTCATAGCAGGAGATTTTAATGCTCACCACATAGCTTTTGGCTGCATTTCCACTAAGGCTCGAGGCCAACAACTATTTGAAATTATTGACGAGTGTGATTTATGTATATTAAATGATGGTAGCTTTACAACGCTTAATTATCCTAATCGTAACCCTTCAGCTATAGATGTAAGTTTAATCAGTTCTCGGATTGCCCCTCGATGTGAGTGGTCAGTACATAATGATAATATGGGAAGTTATCATTTTCCTACTATAACTGAAATTAGCCTTTCAGTTGATAGATATCAAGTAAACCTACCCATCGATAAATTCTTATATAGTAAAGCAAATTGGGAAAAATATAACCAACTGTCATCTATTTTATTTAATGACTTCTAATCCGGTCAATTTAGACATTCGAAGTTACATCAATTCTCAATAAGCTGAAAATCGGTGAAATCGTTCAAAATATGATTATAAACAAAATCAGAAAGTTCCCCATCCCTCCCCTTTTTGCAAAATTTTTTATTCAAGGTTAAAGGTCGAAAAAATGAGTTTTTTGCGATTTTCAGCAAAACTGTAAGTTTTATCATAAAAATACCTCAGACAAAAATTGTAGTTCATAAAATTATCTACAAAAAATGTATAAATACTTTTTTTCCTACGAGCCACCGTTTCTGAGATATAACGATTCAAAAAGTTGTAAAAGTTGTAATCGTCATAATATGCACACGTTTCCACGCCACCTATGAGGTAGCGCGTTTTTTTTAAACTCTCAGAAATATCTCTCGTTATATCTCAGAAACGGTAGCTCGTAGGAAAAAAAGTATTTATACATTTATTGTAGATAATTTTATGATCTACAATTTTTGTCTGAGATATTTTTATGATAAAACTTACCGTTTTGCTGAAAATCGCAAAAAACTCATTTTTTCGACCTTTGACCTTGAATAAAAAATTTTGCAAAAAGGGGAGGGATGGGGAACTTTCTGATTTTGTTTATAATCATATTTTGAACGATTTCACCGATTTTCAGCTTATTGAGAATTGATGTAACTTCACTCTTATTTTTTGGTCTAATTTGACCGGACTATCACTGTGGATAGTGAGTGTCCTCTGGATTCTTATGATCATTTTTGTTTTCGTTTAAATTTACTTAAGCAGGAGTGTATCCCTAGATTTACTAGGAATACAGATTTTATTAGTAAACCTCCAGCTCCTTGGTGGAATGAGGAATGCGAAAAGAGTGTCATCAATTCTTATAAGGCTTTAAAGTTTTATCGAGCTAATCCAACTATGGAAAATTATATTAAGTATAAAAAGAAGGATGCTATAAAAAAACGAACTATTGCAGAGGTGAAAAAAAATAGTTGGCGAAAGCTTTCCGAAAGTTTTGATAGAACTACTCCAATTAATATAATTTGGAACTACATTAAAAGGTTTAAAGGTATAAATAAGAATAAAAACAAATCATACAGTGATGAATTTATAGCTTCTTTTTTAGATAAATTGTCAGAAGACAATTCAAATAATTTATATAACCTGAATATGTACTATAACCTTAATAACAACAGTGAGAAATCTAAGTTTCTGTTGGAACCTTTTTCAAAAAATGAATTTCTGTTAAGTCTGCAGTCACGTAAAAACACTAGTCCAGGTTTAGACGATTTTCCCTATTCACTGATAAAAAAATTAGATTCATCAGTAAAATATATTTTATTGGATATATTTAATGCATTGTGGTCAAAACAACTAATCCCTCAGTCTTGGAAAACTCAGTGTGTGATTCCAGTCCTTAAGCCAGATAAACCAACAGATAGTGCTGACTCTTATCGTCCTATTTCCCTATCTTCGTGCATAGGAAAAATTTTTGAAAATATGATTAAATGTCGTCTTGACTGGTTTATTGAATCTGAAGGAATCATTCCACATGTTCAATATGGATTCAGACGTGGCAGAAGTTGTGCAGACAGTTTCTTATCCCTTTTATCTGATCTGAAATATGCAAAAAATAGTAAATCTAGTGCTGTGTGTGTTTTTCTGGACATAAAAGGAGCGTTTGATAATGTGCATCCTGGAATATTAGTTAAGGTCTTAACCGGTCTGGGTATTCCAGGTTTACTTGCAAAGTGGGTGCATGAGTTTTTAACTAACCGCACACTTTATGTAAAACATAATAACATTTTACATGGTCCAAGACATGTATCTAAAGGTACCATGTAAGGGGCAATT
Organism: Bembecia ichneumoniformis; assembly: GCA_910589475.2. Taxonomy (NCBI): domain Eukaryota; kingdom Metazoa; phylum Arthropoda; class Insecta; order Lepidoptera; family Sesiidae; genus Bembecia; species Bembecia ichneumoniformis. Next base: position 11,373,554 of record OU342536.1, on the reverse strand, counting down.
TTGTCTCCGTTGCTATACAATTTATATACCAGTGAGATTTGTAATTACATAAATACAGAATTTGTAAATATTTTACAGTTTGCTGATGACCTTGTATTATATTCTGTAAATAATAGTGTAGATACTGCAATCATAAGAATTAACCATGCTCTTGTTGAACTACACTCGTATTATCATAATAATCTGTCTTTACAAATTAATCCAGTCAAAAGTAGTGCTATGATTTTTAGTAAAGACTCTTCAAATAATCATATTATATTTAATAGAGAAGTGATTCCTCAAGTGAATCATCACAAATTTTTAGGTATAATTATCGAAAATAATTTATCTTTTGAGAAGCACATTAAGTACATCTCTCAAAACTCTATTAAAGGACTAAACATTTTGAGATATTTAGCAGGAGTATCTTGGGGTGCAGATCCTAAGATTCTTTCGACCTTGTACAAAGCAATAGTTAGAAGCCATTTTGATTATAGTTGTTTATCTTATTTAGAGAGTAAGTATGTGCATAGATTAGATATTATTCAGAACAAGGCTTTGAGGATCATCTCAGGAGCTATGTGCTCAACTCCCATCAGAGCTATGGAGGTGGAAACAAATATCATGCCCCTGGCATTGAGAAGATTACTACTTGCAGAAAGATATAGTGTTAAGTTATTGGCTTCAAATAATCAAAATATAATTAAAAGTATAATACCTTATGACTCAGTCTGCAATGATCCTAAAATAACAGGTGTTGATCTTCTCAATGGTAAGTCCCTTAAATTGAGCCACATATTACTGGATATGTGGAAAAAATACTCATCAATATATGCCATATCTCCTTGGCCATGTTATACTCATTCTTATGAAAGTTTGTTGTTTCAAATCCCAATAATAAATTATACTATAAGTAATAATCTAGATATGCTAGAGTTCTTAAATAAAAACAGAGACTACTACACACTGTATACAGATGGCAGTAAAGGGAAAAACCATGTTCGGAGTGCTGTTTATAACCCTCAGAATAAATTTGTTCAAAGCTTTGTTCTGAATAACAATAGTAGTATATTCACTGCAGAGGCTTATGCAGTTTTAGAAGCAGTTAAAATTATTTTATTTGTAAAACAACAATATAAATTTTTAATTCTAACTGACTCCTTAAGTTTAATTAAAGCATTAGAAAGCTCTCAAACTCATTTCAAAACTTTATATTTAATTTTTAAAATAAGAGAAATTATTTACAATTGTAAGAAAAAAGGCTTGGAAATTTCTTTTATGTGGATCCCTTCACATAGAGGAATAACAGGTAATGAAATCGCTGATAAGGCTGCATTTGAAGGAATTAATTCATTAGATGTCTCATTAACTGTAAATATTCCTGCAACAGACTGTTACTCAAATATAAAATATGAAGTAAAGAACCTGTGGCTAGAATTTTGGAAAAAGGATCAGGAAACCAAAGGAAAATGGTATGGAAACATTCAAGAAGACTTACCATGCAAGCCCTGGTATTATCATTTGCCAAGAGCCAGCCGTGACTTTATCACCACAATCAATAGAATTCGTTTTGGCCATACTAAGACTCCTGCACATTTAGCCAGACTTGGAATTATTGAAGATAATAAATGTATTAATTGCGGCAAATTATGTGATATAGCCCATGTAATCTTCTCGTGTCCATCATATTCCTTAGATCGTTTAATCCTTGCTACCGAACTCAGTGAAAACGAGGTTCCTATTTCGACAAACGACCCCTCCCGCCGCCTTAATATCTTATTAAAAAATGTGGACTGCTTTAAACCAATTTATAACTTTATAAAGAACACATATGGAAAAGTTTGACATCTGTCAAGAGCAATGCCAAAATCGCCAAAGCAATGCTTAGTGAAGTGTAGTGAAGTGTAGAATGGAAATGCAGTGTTTTCTATATAAAATAAAGACTTGGCTTAAAGGTCTAGCTACCAGGCCATAAAATTACAAAAAAAAAAAAAGTACTATATACAACATTGTATTGTATATTCATAGAGTAACTTATTATCACCTTATTACAGCGTTGCCAGAAGGTTACTTTTGTAACCTTTTTGGTGATTTTTAACTCCTTCAGGTTACTTCGAGGTTACACTACTCAGAAGGTTACTAATAGGTGATTTTTTGGATCTTGTAGAATTAATTCATAATATCTTACAAAAACCTATGTAGAACAGAACTCAAATTAAAACAACACAAAAATTCGTAATGCAATTAAACATGTCTTTCTCGTTCATACTAAAGAATCACAAATTATTCACGGCATATCTGCTTACTCTCTCGATCAATCCGATTCAAACACAGGTTGTTATTAGAGTCTGCGCAACACCTACTCTACTTGTTATACACTTCCTTCCTTCCTACACTTCCTAGGTTATCGCCAGATTTTACTACTCGCTTATCTCGTCATTTTTGTTGTGAAGTTCTTAGTTTTGTTTGTGTGTTAGTGTCTTGTATGAAAAAAGAGTTGGAAACTTGGAAGTGTACAAATTAGTGTGTTTACATAACTACCTAAATAATAATTTTTACAGAATTTTGGTAAGTGAATCCTGTACATTTTTGTAGATTAGATAAATTTGTTTTATTTTTTTTTTTCACTTATAAATTAGATTTTCTGTTCTTAATTTCAGATATTTTGAAAAAGTAGTTGGTAAAATGCAACTTAAAAGTTAAAATACAACTACATTATTCATATTTGTGTAAGATAATTCAACCAACATGTATTTTATCAACTTTTAATACGTTTTCACAAAAAATAAATAAAAGGTTACTTTTTACGCTAAAAGGTTACTTTTTTATTTATGTCAGGTAACTTTTAACGGGACCCGGCTGGCAACACTGCCTTATTATATACTGAGGTGAGGTATATTTTACTATGTTATCAATATGCTACTATTTTGCTAAAAGCTAAGGATAAACAAATAAAGTAAAGAAAGTATTAGTTATTATTTTATATCAATGTAAACATTAAATTCGACGTGGTTTTATTCATTAAGAGTTTCCAATTCGATTTCTACGAAGACTAAAAGTTGACTGGAGTCACGATGTCGGAGAAGGATAAAGGAAAATCTGCTGCGCAAGTGAAACATTTGCCCAAAGATGCTCAAGTCATTATGTCCATTATGAAGGAAGCCGGGATAACGGAATACGAGCCGCGAGTCGTAAACCAGCTTCTAGAGTTTACCTATCGATACGTGACTTCCGTTATTGACGATGCCAGAGTTTTTGCTAACCACGCCAAAAAGAAAACTATCGATTTGGATGACGTCAAACTCGCTGCTCAAATGCAATTAGATAAGTCATTTACGAATCCTCCACCGCGGGAAGTATTGTTGGAAATTGCTAGGGTTAAAAATGTCATCTCCTTGCCTCTCATAAAGCCACACTGTGGAATAAGATTGCCACCAGATCGGTGAGAATTTTTAATTTCGTTACATTTATCTCGTTAGTTGTGGTAGGCAGCACTATATTCTGCAGTCAGAAACAGGCCAATAATATGGCAGCAGTAACCATCCCCTAACAGGTCACCGTGAAATGTGTCTTGTGTTTCATTGCATCACTACAAAATTAATGGACAAAGTCGGAGTGCTCATTATCTTACGTTGTCCATTAAATTTTATAATATCAGTAGGACTCTTTAAATTTGGCTCTGGTCTGGATTTGGCAAGTAGTGGCAGGGCACACTTTTCGCAGTGATTTGGGCAGCCCTTCCAATCTAATCTCTTATCCTTAATCCTACTTAGGTCGGCAAAACACTTACAGCACCTGAGGCGTTGCATGTGTTATAGGTGCCAGTAGCCACCCACCATCAAGTGGATCGTCTCTGTGTCTTGATGATCTTAACATAATATAAGGGTCAGTATTACAGTTGCATCCCTTCTGTCCTGCTTATGTTTATAGCAGATGTAACCATTTATACATCATATCACGTGAACCATCAACCTGCCTATTACTCTACAAAACAAAATCTAAACTCTAGTTTAATAATGTAATTTAATATTTATTTTCTTGTAATATAACTTTTTTTAAATAAAATATTCTTTATTGCAAATGACTAAATTTCAATTCCTTTATAATAGATTACTTTGGAATGCCTATCCTATAAGAAAGATCATACTTTTGATACCATCATCATCAAAGTTATTTTGAATAACACATTAACATTGGTTTGAATAACTTCAGAGCTTCAAATGCCTCAAAAATTGAAAAAGTCTCCTCCAGTTTGTGATCATCACTGTCACTATCTTCACTACTGCCATTGTTATTGCGATATTTTACACATGTTCATCAAAATATATGGGAAAAGGGAGAAAGAAGAGAGGCAAAGTATTGTTTCTATATAGGTAGATAGAGTCATCTTCTTCACTGCTGAAATACTCTGTGACATCAACCAACAGCATTTTCCAGTCCATCTTGTCCTCAGTCTTTTTCATAGCCTTTGAAACTGTGAGGTCTGTAAGAGCAACAACTTGATCTGTATTGTAAACAAAACACTGTGCATCACTCTAACTCGATAAAAATTTTGTCAAAATAGGTTGCTATAAACCAGAGTTGTACTATAATTTCAAAGTAGTCTATAGAAAATTTAATTTTGCATATTCATTGTTAAAAACGGTTAGTCATTATATTTGAAGTGTACTGTAGTTATAATATTGGCACAAAAACCTAATATTTAATTTATTAGTAAATATAACTTCCTAAGCATTTAAATATAATTCCACATTAATTGTAAACTATGAAAACATTTCAGCTACTGTCTGTCATCATGTAACTATAAACTGAAACCCGCTGTTACTAAGAAAGTGGTACCAAAACCAATAGCAGCCGCCCCCACAATAAAGACGGTGACCTCGTCGAAACCTGTAGGCACTCAAAATATGGTGATGAAGAGACAGCAGGGTGCCATTGTGAATACTTCATCAAAGCAAACGGTGCCAAAGCCAGTGCTTAAATTTACATCTGGAAGTAAGGTCAGTATTTAACATTTGGTAAATTACTTATTACTTGGAAATCCCTAATTAATTACTTTGGTTCATCTTTAAGGATGTAAATGCTTTAAGGACTGGGAGTCACAGATAAGATTTTATAAGTATACATTCTATATTTCTTCACCATCATGTAATGCAGACAACAAATGGTAGACATGCAACAAATGCAGACAACAAAACCAACCTTAAGCTTTACTTACCTCATTACACTCAGTCATTGAATGAATGATTAGGGTGCTTACCTTAACACTCCTTCTCAGGGTTCCGGCAGGGTCAACTTTGGAAATGAACTTTTCAAAGTTGGCTCTAGTCTGGATCTGTAAATTAGTGGCACGGCACACTGTGTTTCGCAGTCATTTGGACAGCCCATCTGGTGTCAGTAACCACCTCCTTACAGAAGACCACAGTGAAATAACAGCATGTGAGCTGTTGTGTTGGTTGTGTAATAGGAGACAGTAGCCAGCTACCATCAATATATATGTATAATCTATACATATAATATAATCGTAAACGAGCAGTGTCTGTACATGTATTTTGTCTGTTTGTCTGTGCGTTTGTGCATGCTAATCTCAGAAACGGCTTAACCAATTTGAATGCGGTTTTCACTGATGTATTGTAGCAAGCTTCCCATAACATTTTGTGTTTGTTTCATTCCAATCCGTTTACCTGGAATATGTCATCCTTATGTCCATCCTATGTTTAGCTTATGTCCATCCTGAAATTCTTTTCTAACTATTGGTTAGTTCGAACTACTATGAGTAATATTTCACTACATACAAACTTTACCTCTTTATAATAAGGATAATAAGAATTATAATAGGACAAATAAATTTGTAAGAAAACATTATTTATTTGTTGTTTTGACTTCAATTATATTTCATTAGATTATAAACAGAACATTAGTATTGTTATACAATTGCAGTAATATGTCCATATTGTCCATGCAAGAAGATATTTAAAAACAAAATAAACTCATTCATTAGTAGCTGAAAACCAATACTTTGATGTCCACTAAAATATTTTCTTTTCTTTGAAGGTTGTCGCTAAACCAGCGGTCCGTGTAACTGCAGGTCCATCCGTTCAAGGCGCCATTAAAATGGAAGTAGACGAGATGCCCTCAGCGGCACATAAAAGGAAACGTGAAGATGATGATTATGATATATGAATTGAGTATAATTATTAAATGCCTTAGAATAAGAAAGAACAATTTTTTATTTTATTTAAATTTTTCTAACACCCAGTACACATAAAAATGTACGGAATTCTTCTGAAACATGCAAATTTTGTAGTTGGATAGAATTATTTATATATCAGCCTGTATTTTATTTACCTCATGTATTTTACATTCCATTGCTGGGCATGGTCCTCTCAATGTGAAGAGGTCCTTTCATAAAGAAACGGTCAATTGCTGGTCTTCTCAAATATGCAGATTCCTTTACCACACATGACAGTTTTGAGAATTAGGTTTCTCTTCTCATGCAATATAGGAGTTTTAGGCAATATAATTTTATTGAAGTTTTACAATAGTCTCAAATAAACTTCATTACTAACTATAGCCTCTGCTAAGCACGCCACATTGATTTTATACCTAGTTCTAACTTCTTAACATATGAAAAAGTTAATTCTGAAAAGTTTCAGTTCAAAGATGGAAGTGTGTTGTTCATTAAAATAGAGTGGCGTTTAAAGGATCTTTACTGGACGCCTTGTATCTCTTAGCAGTGCATATCTTGCTTATCTATACTTATAAAATCGTTTATCCTGACTGACTATTAACGCACAACCAAAACTACTAAGTGTAGAAAGCTCAAAGATTAGTAGTCAGTTTTGTATGGACGTCGGGTCATGAGAGTTTATTTTCGTTTTAACGGTTGAAACTTTTACTAGGGTAAAAATAAATAGATTTTAGTAGGAAATTATCGTGCGCGCTCAATATGTTAATTTTCGAATGTTATCCCTATAAGGTTCAATATCATCTTCCAAACATTCTATAATTTGTGTGACTTTTATATTTATATGTACCAAACATTGTTGACATACTGACAAAATTTTGACACTGTAAAGTTTCACAATAAGCTTTGAATAAAAAAAAGCTATGTTTAAACCGAGTTTCTGCTCTCTCTAAGGAATTCTTTAAAATAAGTAATTTATGTGCAAGTGCTTACGGTAGTGATATTATGTACCATCAAAGGATTTTAACTTAATTTGTGTCAAATGAGATAAACAGGACATATAAAATAATTTAATATTTAATGAACATTCAACATTACTATAAATATGAAAAAAAAAAAATATTTCACATACCATTACTTTTTTTTTTTAAACTATACCTACTTACAAAAATACTTTTTTATTTATTTTTTATCGTATTTATAGAATCCTTCGCCCGTTTTAACGCCGAGCTTATTTTCAGAAACCAGTTTGTTAAGCAATGGGATGGGTTTGAAGAGAGACTCGTTCGGATATTTCTTGTGCCATCCCTCGAGGATGAATTTGTTTGTATCCAAGCCAACATAGTCTGCCAACTCCAGAGGACCCATTGGGTAACCGGCTCCCAACTTCATGGCGACATCTATATCGCGAGCTGAAGCATCACCTATTGAAAAATATGGATGCTTATTTAAAGAATCCTTTTAATTGTCTAAAACTAACTACGCTTCAGCCTTTGCGCCATTTATCTATCTCTTCCTTAAGCTTATTGTGGTCAGCAGCACACTTGCAGCACCTGTGGCGTTGTTTGTGTTATAGGTGATGGTAGCCATCTACCATCAAGTGGATCGTCAGCCTGACTGACAATCGGAACAAAAAATAATAAATAAAATTTATTTCGCAATATTAATATATACTTACATGAGTCATCGTAGCAAACATTTAAAAAAAAATATGAAAAAGTTAAATTTGTTAACATTGCAATGGGAAAGGTATGAACAGTCATTTTTACAGTGATCTCTACACTAGGCGAGGCCTGTTCTGTAGATGATCTATATCTACGGTTACCAAATTATGTAAGTAAAAATTATTCTCGCAAGTTCAAATTATTCATAAATTCAAATTTCGAAAAAACCATTTCAATTGAATTTTTGAAAAGAATTTTCATACCTCTTTCAAAAAGTCTTATTGCTTCTGCAATGTATGGAACTAGAAGCCGATTAACAACAAATCCAGGTGTGTCCTTGCAAGTAATGCAGGTCTTCCCGACGGATTTGCCCCAGTCCATCATAGTCTTGTATGTGGCTTCCGAAGTTTCGGAACCCCTCACTACTTCGAGGAGGCGCATAACTGGCACAGGGTTGAAGAAATGTACACCACCAAACCTGAAAATTTATTATGGCCAACATGATAATACTATTGTATATGTATAGAAAAACCAATGTTATGCAATTGGCCGATTATCACATTGGCTGCAGTTTGAACAAGCAATAAAAAAAGATCAGTCACTCAAAGGTCAGTCATGACCCTCTCCCATCTATAGTTTTTATTTTAAAGATCTTTGTAAGATAATGGAACAGAAAAGGAATATAAAGTACTTTTCATACAGAAAAAAAACTACCTGAGATATTGTCTAAAAATAAAAAATGCAATACCTAAATGTATGAGCAATTAGCCAATGCGCGACTTCGTTCGTAGTGTAAGTGTAGGGATGTTCGCTCACACTGAAGCATTTTTATACCAGAGAATTTTTATTTATATACCTATACAGTGAAAATCTGTTATAGCGACCTTCAAGAGACCATAAAAATTGGTCGTAATAAATGGATAGTCATTATAAGTAATAAGGATTCGGCAAGGGACCTTGTCCTATCAATCTATTGATATAACTGATGCCGTTTCTACTTTATTGTAAATCAACTCTTAATCAAATCTTTCCTCTTTATAATATTATTAGTGAAGATAATGATTGAATAAAGTCGCAGGCAAGAACTAGTATTCTTTAATATACAATGTTAGTGCAATTGTTTGATAAATTTTTGAGTAAAAGTACAATCAGGAATGTAATGGCTACCACAGCCATAAACTTTGGTCACCTAGTATGCGAATTCCATAGGGCTATTACAAATGTAGGATTGGCTAAATTCTTACTTGTCTTTCCTCTTCACTACAGCTGCGATTTCATTGATTGAAAGTGACGAGGTGTTAGATGTCAATATTGTGTGCGGTGGAGCGGCCTGTCAATAAAAAAAATTACTATTATAGTCATTATGTATACCTAAATTAAGGATAATTCTTAAAAATGCCCATTATAAAGAATAAAGAATTCTTTTCTCATTTGTTTGTGAACCAACTTTTTTTTTAACTCCTATTACTTAGATGGCTAAAATCTAATAATATAAACACATACTGCATCCAGTTCCTGGAACAGCTTATGTTTGATGTTCATATTTTCCACAATGGCTTCCACTATGAGATCAGCACTTTTTGCTGCCTCCACAGGATCAGTGGACATCTTGATTCTACCAAGAGACTCATTCACAAACTTCTCTCCCTCACTGGCATTATCTTTGTAAATCTTTTTGGCCACGCGACCAAGGTTTGCACCAATAGATTTCTTGGCTTTCGATAGTGCCTCGGAACTTGTATCCACAAGAATGACATTCTGCCCCGCTTGAGCTGATACCTACAATCATAATAGCTTAAGAATTGCACTAAAGTTTTTGTATGTTTTCACCAAACCCCAATACAATTGGGTAAAATTGTGTTTTAGTATTATCCTAGTTTACAATATTTTTTACTACATTTAAAGTTTAACACATCAATAAGAAGGATTCAAACTTAAAAATAGGTTTATGCTATGGAAACAAGCTGAGAGCCAAGCTTAGAGTTTTGTTATATTACAAATTTGCCAAAAATATGCAGAAGATATAAAACAAGCAGCAGTAAGTAGCCTGAAAATAGATTATGTATTGTTATGAGTCAATACTATGCATAATTTACTATAATAATAAGTACTAAAAATTATTGTATTAGAAATGTGAATAATCCTAGTCAATAATTTTTATATATAAAGGTACCTGCTGTTGCAGTCAGATTAATGATTAAAGAGGGTAGTCAGCAACCCTTACAATTTTTAGAGATGCCGCAAAATATTTGTATTTTGCATATTTGGCGCTTTGGTAAGATGTATAACAAAATGAAAACCACAATAAATTATTAATTACCTGAGCAATACCAGAGCCCATCAAACCACCCCCAATAACAGTAACATTTTTAACTGCACTTTGCACAGCTGAGGAACTAGAAAAATTTCTGGCAATTAATCCAAACTGGATCATTTTTTGATACTTATAAAAATTACGCTTCAGGTCTACTATTAAAATTGAGTAAAAAGTTGTAAAAGTAGGTAATAGCAGAAAAATATAAATTTAAAAAGTTTTCAGAACACAATTCCAAAGTTCACTGTTCAGTTGTTCACCACTTTATCTTCGATAACTAAATAAAAATGCGTTCGGCCGATATGATTTTTTTATATCGATAACGTCTTTCATAAACAAATACAAGTGAAACTAATGTAAAAATTACGAATTTAGATAAATTCTTATATATGTATGTTATATCTATTATTTATAAATATAAAACAAATTAATTCACATTTTGTAAGTCGGTAATAAATAAGCAAATTAAAAAAAATATTATGTTTTGAACGCACCCAACTACCAACATTCCTTGCTATCTGTTCCATAGAAAAATAAATCTGTTCCTTGTTGTCATTCCTTGTTCAACATTGCCTTGTTGTCTGTTTTCATTCTTAGTTACCTGAAATTGTTAATATTAAAGACTAATATGTGTATTTAAATTTACAAAATGTATGATCAATTTAAAAAAAAAATTAAATTGAATTGTTATAATTTTTTGATAAGATATGCGTGAAATGAAACGATTGTTAGAAAATGACTACGACAGTGTCAGTAAATGACACTGACAGTAGTTTTGTATTATGTAAACAAACAAACGATATTGATTTATATTGAATTATTTAATTTTTTTTATTGGAATACCATAATTCTTTGTGTTAATTTAATTACTCATATTTATTGGACAAATTTCTAAGAGCATCGAAATGGCTTCTCATATCTTTGAGGCCAAAAACATGCCACCATTCTCAGGTACTTTTCATTTCATATCTTATCAACGCTTGAAAACATTTTGACCTTGACGTTTTATACTATCACATACATATCTTTGAACTTTGTTCAATGATATATGGAAAAAAATATCGCTTTAAGAAGTTATTTTCGTCGCGTATGAGTGAACGTATTTTTGGGTTCGGTAATTTTAACGCAATTGGGTTTATATTACTATTTCATTAACGACTTTCGCTTTGTTGAGACGTGTAACAAAATGAATAAAATACTCGGTTTCACGAGAAATTTCTCAAGTTCATCATCAATGAATACTATAAAAACAGTAACAATAGTAGGAGGTGGTCTTATGGGTTCAGGTATTGCCCAGGTAAGTTAATTTCTATGCATTTCATTTGAGTCTCTTAAATAAATAATTTTACTTTGTCATTATAGTAGTTGCCCTTTGATCTTAATGAATATCATAAATATTTATGAATGTTAATTTTTGTGAACTCAGTTTATTTTAATTTTGATACTATTATATTCATTTTCATTTCATTTTATTATTGTTGAATATCAAACTTATTCAAGAAATTAAATAAAATAATGAATAAATGGAATGCCTTTCCAATTTTCAAGAAAAAATCCTTTTATATTTTTAATTTATTAATACCCAGTTAAGTTTATAAAATAAATATTTGAAATGTTGATATTTGATATAAGTTTCATATAAACAATACTAGGTTGCAGCGCAAGCTGGCCAAAATGTGACAATAGTAGATGTACAGCAAGAACAATTGGATAAAGCTCAGAAATCTATACAAACAAATCTAGCAAGGGTAGCCAAGAAACTATACAAAGATGACGCTACAAAAATTGAAAATTTTGTCAAAGATTCTTACGGTAGAATAAAAACTTCAACAAAAATTGAAGATGGGGTAAATGCTGATTTGATACTTGAAGCTATTGTGGAAAAACTGGATGTTAAACAACAGCTTTTTAATAAACTCGATCAGGTAAGTGTATTCACTTTAGAATGTTGTAGGCTTTACTTTAATATAAATTGATTATACCAATAATCTATACTTAATATTATAAATTCTGTCTGTTAACTTTTGGCGCCTTAACAACTCAACAGATCATCAAGAAATTTTGCATACACATTGTCAGGGATAAAAAAAGGATGTATGGTGTTTTTCACCCAGAATAAAAGTGCTGTTCAACAAATCAAACAACTGGCAAAATTAATACATCAATAAAGATTGAATAAATTATTACTCACATATTTTGTTTGGTGTTATATTTATTAAAAGGAGCACGGATGAAGTCGAGGGCAACAGCTGGTGTATATTATATACACACCAGCTATTTATAATATACGCTATAGGCAAAAGCTATGTTGGATCAATTGTTGGAATGAAACAAGCCACATGTATACCACATATGGCATCAAGACCTTCAAGATAGTACTGTTTTATATATTATATATATTTAGTAGAGTCCACATATCACTAAATTGGCGAATATACTTATGCCACTGCAAGGCTGGTATATTTTAGTTAAATAGGTAACAACCTCTATGTTAAGGTTGACAGACAGGCTTTACTTGATTTACTTGATGGTAGGTCATTACCATCTCTTATAACACAAGCAACACCACATGTGCTGGAAGTGCACCATGGTAGGATTATGGATAAGGGATTGGGAAGGGATATTGAAAATGCGCTCCGGCACCCCTTACTTACTAACTGAAACAACAGCACACATCCCGTTATATTACAGTGGTCTTTTGTAAGAAAATGGTTACTGCCGCCGGATGGGCTGCCTTAATGACTGCAAAACAGAGTGTTGTTCTGCCACTATGTTCCACATAAAGATCAGAACTGACTGAAAAATTCATTTTCAAAGTTGACCCTGCCGGGAGTCAAACCCGGGAATCCTGACACGGAACATTAAGCCAAGCACCCTAACCACCCATCCAACTACGGGCTTGTCAAAATTCATAGCTTCATCTCATATGGCATACTGCTTTAGGAACATTCTGTTAATATATCAACAATATTTGTACTGCAGAGTCTGCAGAAGAGTTGTTATAAATGTAAGCTGGCAATTAAAAAAAACTAGCATTATGATAGTGTATTGCCAGTACATGTATATATGAAAATTTATTTCATATACAAAAAGCTGACCTCTCAGATGTCGTTCTGTCAGTTGCCACTGTAGCAACTGGTGTGAAATTTAAACAATTTTTTTTTCAAATTTTTCTCTTCATTAGAACTTCCCTCAGACTTCAATGAATATTTGAAAAGAAAAATAAATAAAATAGCCAAATTGATCCAGCCATGTTCGAATTTCGCTTAGCAATACATTTGCTTAACACATTTTTAGTTATATAAACTGTCATTTATTTTTTAAGTTTCTTGACAGTTCTTTGCCAAACTGGCGGTAAATGCGAATTGAATATTTTACGATACTGAAACCTAGTCTAATGCAATAAAGATTAATTTTTATTTCAGTTAGCGCCGGAACACACAATTCTTGCCACCAACACATCCTCAATACCCGTTACCGACATCGGCGCTGGCATTAAAAGGAAAGACAGGTAAACGATATAATAATGTATTGATTAATAATAAAAAATGTGAATTGTTCATAGTTACGTATTTTTAATGATTTATAGACTTTATTTACCGCGACTTAAGGTTGACTTGTATTATGCTATAAATGGCTAAGTGCTGCGCGCTCTCCGCGCTCTTATGTAAAGAACGGTTAATTGTATAAAAAAATGTTTGGAATAAAAGTTGTAGAGAATTTATTCTCTACAATTTTTGTAATAAATGCAAATAGCATTGAAACCATAGGAAGCGAGATATTTGCAAAAAAAAAAAAAAGAACCATAATTTTTGTGACCTTTGATCTTGAATATTAATTGCGGCTGTTTTCAAATGTTCTCTGAGCATATCCTAGCTTTTAATAGCAATGAACATATCCTAACATAATAAGCATTTCTGTGAGGCTTCTTTGAGGAGATCATTTGTTTTAACCGATAGGTACTATTAATAAACTATAAATTAGTACTTTTGTTGGTGACCTAACTTTGTGTGTGTTGTGTTTATTTACAACAAATAGATTTTTTAATGTACATTTAGCACATTCAATTAAATAGGGATTTAGTAAAAACATTGTAACGGATAATAAATAATATTATCTTGTGTAGCACATGATAACATAATCCATTTTATCTGAAATAATTTAATATTTTCCTTAATGAAATAGGCGAGCATTTATGATGTATTGAATTAAATAATAAATTCGAAAACAATATATTAATATATTAGTAACTAGCTGGTTAGTCTGCGTTGAAAAATAACGTATGAGATCTTTATCGCTGTGAAGATGATGGCGCCGCACCGCCACGGCGACAGTGGCGCCTATTTTTTAAAAAATTTCGACGATCCCTCGGGAACCTAACAGTTTTCCAGGATAAAAAGTATTGTATATGTTAAATCAAGTAATAAACTATCTTGTGTGCCAAATTTCATCCAAATCCGTTTAGTAGTTTTTACGTGAAAGAGTAACAAACATAGGTATACATACATACATTCATCCTCACAAACTTTTGTATATTTATAATATTAGTAGGATACAAAATAAATGGAGATTTAAACTTAATAAAGGTGAACTCGTTGTTTCTACTTCGAAGCGCCATAAAGTAATTCTTTTAAAAGTCAATGTATACGGAACCGCAATCAAAGGATACAGTGCAACAACTATCTATAACTAAAAAATAATTTTTGAGAAATCAAAAATAGGATAAAAAGATCATTTTTTTAAAGTCGATTATATATATATTACCAGGATTTTGAAAAAAAAAAAATAGCCAAGATGATGACGGTCCTGAGAAGAAACCCCGAGAGAAGAAACTCAGGATACAATTCCTTTTGTCGTCTTAAAATAATATATATAACAATTACAATTATACACAAATCACAGTATATAATCGTTTAAATCTAGGCTTCACTATCGCTTAAATATTCAGCGATTTTACCTTTCGAACAGAATTTGGTTTCGACTACACCTTTAAATTTATTTATAGGTAAGGCTCTGATCATCTCAGGAAGTTTATTATAAAATAATATACATTGTTTTTATAATACGGCTTTGTGATTACACAGCTCCCCCTAATTGTGTTGGATGATAATTATATAATTACTTGTAAAAGTTTATAAATAAATATCAAATCTTAGCAAATTTTCTATCCTCAACTTTTAGGAGACTTTTTTATATATTAACTTTTATGTTGAGGTTGACAGAAGGGCTGACGGTCCACCTGATGGTAGATGGCTACCGTCGCCTATAACACAAGCAACGCCACAGGTGCTGCGAATATGCTGCCGACAATAGTAGGATAAGGGATAAGGAAGGAATAATAAAACGGGCGCTGGCATCCCTTACTCACCGAAACACAACGGCACACGTGCTGTTATTTCACGGTAGTCTTCTATGAAGGGATGGTTACTGCCGCTAGACGGGCTGGCCTAATGACTGCAAAACGCAATGTGCCCTGCCACTATTTTTCAAATTCAGACCAGAGTTATTTCATTTTCAAAGTTAACTGCCGGGGGAATCGAACCAGTCATTCAATGGGCTCGTTAATTTTTTTTAAAATTCGTCAATATATTTATATAATTAAAAATAAGGTTCGGCGGGTTGCACTTCTTCAACCCCGTGCCCGTGATGCGTCTGCTGGAGGTAATCCGCAACGAAGATATGTCGGAGGAGACATACCGGCGCGTGATGGCATGGGGCGAATCCGTGGGCAAGACTTGTATCACGTGCCGGGACGCCCCCGGATTCGTTGTGAATCGTCTGTTGGCGCCCTACAGTGCGGAGGCCGTCAGACTCTATGAGCGAGGTTCGTATAACAAATTGTCCACTGCTAAGTAATAAGTTGCGAGTTAACTAGTTAAGAAGACATTATTATCGATAGAATAATGCAATCAACCTTCATTGGTAATCAGCCTACAGAATTATCTTCTTCATTTTGTACTAGCGGCATTTTGCAATTGATTTTCTTATATATATAAACCTTCCGTTCTTCTTGCCTGATTTAGAGTTCTGAGAGCCTTAGAATAACTATGAATGAGCCCCTTTCTCTTCCGGACCTGTTATCTAAATTTGTCCAGCAGACGTAAAAAGGAAACAGATACAGATAGCCATTAATGACCCTAGGTAAAAATGGGTGGACGGGCAGTGTTTGTCTGGTGAGCTCCAAGTTTAAAGCTCAAGTGATTTAAAATCTTCGAATCACAGTAATTCAAGAGAAAGAAGGAAGAGCATGTAATTGTTTTAAATTCAAGTTGGTATTTACGTGCGTATTTGAAATGACCAAATTTTATTTTGTAAATATGTGATCCTTGCGAAGCCACCCTAGCACTTCTAGGCTCAAGCCAGAATTAATCTGTGGGTCAATCACGCCCTGCTTTCGTGAAAAATTATCTCACTGTGAAACCGCATCAAAATAATTTCGTGGTTTAGGAGGAGTTAGCGGATATACAGACAGACAGACGCGGGCGACGGCTTAAATTTATACTATATAAATGTACGTATGTACAGAACTATACATATGTATGTACAATTCTTAAAATTAATTTAAAATGGTAGTGTCAAGTTTATTAATGATATGATTGTGATCGCTTAGGTGACGCCTCGAAAGAGGACATAGACATAGGCATGAAGTTGGGCGCCGGTTATCCTATGGGACCATTCGAGCTGGCGGACTACACGGGGCTAGATACCAACCAGCTGGTGCTGCAAGTCATGTACGAGAAGACAGGAAACCCGGTCTTCGCCCCGATACCACTCCTCGACAGGATGGTGGCCGAGGGGAAACTTGGCATTAAAACTGGAGAAGGATTTTATAAATACAAAAAATAAAACACTACCATTTTTTGGAATACTTCCCAGGCTTTTTTTGAAGATTAATGTTTATTAAATTGTATTCGATTTGGTCTTTTTTATGGTGTTGGAATTGTTTGCAAATATGAAATAGAATTTTTTTCCGTTGATGGAGACGGTATATTTTTTACATATTTACAAATATATTTACAAGTATACAGTACTATATTTACAAGTACTGTTTTGTAAGTCTGATTGTAGCATTTATGTGAATAAGTAAATATAAGCTTGTAAATGATATTTTGAAAATAAAACATTTTTAAAAATTACTCCGGTATTTTCTTATTGAATCACCTGTATTATCTATATTGTGGGCCTGTCATTAACTAAATAATCAAATTTTTCATTAATGAAAACTCTCCATGAATATTATATTACTAAGCAGGGCACACTGCGTTTCGCAGTCATTTAGGCAGCCCGTCTGGCGGCAGTAACCACCCCCTTACAGAAGACTCCTGTGAAATAACAGCACGTGTGCTGTTGTGTTTCGGCGAGTGAGTAATGGAGGCCAGAGCCCATTTCTCTATCCTCTCCTAATCCCTTATCCTTAATCCTACTGTAGTCGGCAGCGCACTTGCAGCAGCTTTAGCGTTGCTTGTGTTATAGGCGACGGTTGCCACCTACCATCAAGTGGACCGTCAGCCTGTCAGCCGATCGTAACATAAAAAAAAATTGTAAATAATATTATATTTAACAAAACCTGTATTAATTGGCAATCCACTGCGTTTTTTGTTTTTGTTGTAGGTTTTAAGGTTTTTTTATGTTAACCCTGCAACCCGATCTCGGCTTCACGCGGATACAATTTTTTCTATAAATTATATACAAACCTTCCTCGTTTATCGCTTTTTTCATTAGTGAAAACTGTATCAAAATCCATTGGGTGGTTTAGAATTTAGCGAAGAAACGGACATCGACTTTATTTTATAATATTGTTACGACTCACCATGGAAGGAGAGTGGCGGGCGGGAGACACAGTTCTGCGACAGCATGCGTTTCGAAAGCGACTTTCGGAAGTTACCTGCGACAGTAAACCAGCGACTCATTAAGGGAATCTTTGACAACTTTTGGCAAGTTTGACGGTTTTACCGGACAAGTTTATCCCTTTTGGAAGTCATTTTAGTTTGTGGAAATAAATAGTTCATTTTCGCTCTTACACGGCAGTTTAACTGCCGCACGTAACAATATTATATTACTATCGACTAGCTCTCGGCTTCGTACGATTGCAATTGACCTCATTTATTGCTCTTTCCATAAGTGAAAACCTTATCAAAATACTTTTGGTAGTTTGAATTTAGCGAATAAACAGACTGAAGCGAACAACAACTTTATTTTACAATATGTATAGATTTAGATATAGTGGCTGGCTGGCCAGCCGACCAATATATAGTTATTTATTATTTGTTAATAATAAAATAAAGGAATGAATATCTTTGTGGTAACAGGTGTCTCGTCCACTATTTATCACAAACACCGTTTAAGGAGGTATAGACAGCAGATTTGCTGAGGTTCTGGACTCTGGTTGTTGAGGCGAGCTTTGAGTTTGTAAACTTATTTTCAAAGTTTCATTTATAAGCATGTTGTATTATGCTTGGCCTTTATACATAGGTACATCAGAGCCGGCAGCGTTTTTGCATCTCATCTAGCGTGGCTTATTTTCCAAAGCAAGCCGACACAGACGGCAATCATCATGCCACTTACCATCAAAATATTCATAACATTCATAGTAGATATACATAACAAACAAACTAACTAACTTCGCTGTTATCTCTATTAGTCAGGATTAAAAAGTATTTTTTTTTTCAAAAATATTTATCTCTTTTTTAAAGATAGGATGACAAACAAGCTGACGATCTATACTTGATGGTATGTGGCTACTGTCGCCTATTAACACTGGCGACACTGACAGAGCGGCAAATAACTTCCCTCTGACAGAATAAATAGTGGGGATGGTAAACGGGCGTGACATCCCTGACTTAAACAACACCACACTTGGTGTTCTTCTGTAACCACTAGAGGTGTACCGAGGATTGGTGCTGTTAACGTGGTGTGTGAGCGGCGAGGCGGAGATGCAGAGCGGCCCGCTCCGCTCTCTCTTTCCGTCGTCTATGCTTGCCTATATCAGACGCACAAGAAATAAAAATATCTAGAGATAGGCCGTGCAGTAAACCTTTGCGCCAAAGCTGTGATTTCACCTTGATTAAAAAAGAATTTAAATGTTAATATAATCTGCCTTGACGGGATGGGATCGCCGGCGCCGATGCCGTTCGTTGTGGTCTTTTATTTACCTATCATGTGCAGTATTATAGGAAGCGAAAGAATTACTACCAGAAGTTTTCATAAATGTGATGTATGTACTATATTTTAGTTTTTTTTTTTAATTGCATAGTTAATTTGAAATCACATTTATTTTAACAAATGTGATGTGATAAAAGGAATACCGGTTTAGGCAAAATTGTCTATTACAAAATGTGTTACTAGAGTTATTGTACCGGTAACGTGTGGGACATTGATTTTTTTTAAATTGATGCTATGATGCTATATTTTAACAAAACGGCGAAGAAACGGCCAGCGATGAAAATGCGGCGGTGAATTGTCCTAAAATTCACATATCTACTAATAAATATAGAGAAAGCTTAAATATTGTAAATCGATATCGTAAGATCTGTGCAACAATATTGCTCTCATGTGAACTAGTGCTTTTTCCCCTTTCTCCCGCCTCACCCCGCATTATTAAGGAGTGGTACAGCGATTTCGACCAAAGTATACCTCGACAGGTACCTACAGCTGTACATTGGTATTTATCTTTGTCATTGTTATCTCTTGCCGATAGAACTACGTCAATTTTGATTTATATTCGATTAGATAAATAAATCCTCATTATCGAAATGTTTTATTGAAACATTTGGACTGTTGCGACTGTTTGCGCGCCAAATATACGTCTCACTTATTTAGCACTAAAATTGCTAAAAAGTTACTTTGTGGTAATGTTTTATAATATCGAATCATTTAAGTGTTGAATATATTCAAGCAGTTTTGTTGGAGTGTTTATAAACGATTGTAAGTTTTACGGTTCATTTTATTTTTTATAAATGTTTCTACTTACCTGTGCCAACGATGAAAAGAAAATAAATAAGTTATATTTTTTCAGTCTCAAATAAGTATCACGTATTTATGGTACATTTCTAAGCATTGAACAAGCGGACTCTACCAAAGCAGAGATGTGTGAAGCGCACATCTCCACTAGGGTGATAATACCACCGAACCGGAGATGCGTACGGACGCCTCCAAACAAATCTTCGGTACGCGTTGTCGCCGGCTTGTGAGTCATGGCTTACCATACAAATATGACACATCTACTTTCCGCTCCGCTCAACCATCAGAGGCTCTAGTATGAGTTTACGATACTACACCAATTCTACACTCGCTAGCGAGAACGTAAAACTTTTGTATGGAAAATTGTGAACTGTCAATGTCAAATTATCAATTTTCCATATAAATGTTTTACGCTCTCGCTAGCGAGTGTAGTATCGTAAACTTATGCTAGAGCCACTGCACTGAAGCTGAGCGGAGCAGAGTTTCGTTTCCGCTTTGATGGAGTCCGGACCTATACTACGTACTATAAGAACAAGCCGCCCGCGTGCGGACTCGTTTCATTCCTTGAGTTCATTTTTAAACCTACTTACACCGTCAATAGCGTTTTTTCTTCATATTATTTTATGTAGCTAACCATTGTTACTTACTACCTTTACTAATATTATAAATGTAAAAGTTTATGAAGATGTTACTCGTGCACGCGGTAATGTCTGAACCAGAGGTTCCCAGACTTTTTTCATAGACCACTTTCAAAAATTAGCTGGTTCCGGTGGACCCCCTGCAGCTACTACCATATTCTCAAAACTCGACAAAAAATGTGAAGATTAGATCTAACTATGGAAATTTACGTTGCGGCTGAATAGGGGATCGAACAAATTTTCAGAAAGTGTTTTAAATTAATCTTCATGGATATTTATTTCCATAAAAAATACTATTTTATTTATTTATAGCCTTTTAGGTACTCAAAATCATGTTTTAATATTGTTTGTTTGAAAATGCCGCCAAAACGCCACGATAGTTCATCTGAGAGCGCGTAACGTCATTTGTGGTCATATCATAACAAAACAGCTGCATTGGCATAAGACAATGATTGCCCACAAATGACGTCACGCATTGTGATTGGTGTTTCAGTATAGATTAAAAATATTGTAAATAATAAAATTTTATTTCTTCATTTAAAAATATTCAAATGAATTATATTAAATTATTATTCGATAAATAATCGTAAAAAATTATATATTTTCTTTCTAAGTACATTTTAGATTTTAATCTGATTACTGTCCGATCCCCTATTCCAAACACAAATGGGGAGTTTTCTAAATGAAATAAGTGAGAATTGATTAGTTTTTTTTAAATAAAAAATGTGATGTACACAATATACTTAGGTACTATATAGGTTTAAAAATAATTTAGATTTACATAAGACGCGACTCCACAAGATAAGTAATTCTTTTATGGGTCAGTATATACGGTTTTATAATAAACTGCCTGAGATGATCAGAACCTTATCTATAAATAAATTTAAAGATGTCATTAAAACCAAACTCATCTCGAAAGGCTATTATAAGGTTACTGATTATTTAAGTGACAATGAAGCCTGGAATTAAAGCCTGGATTCGGAGCTCATACTATGCTTAGTATTGTATATTTACTTTAGGTATTAAGTGTATAATCATTATAATCATAATTGTTGTAATTTTTATATTGTAAAGATGACAAAAAGAATAGTATCCTGAGTTTCTTTCGGGGTTTCTTCTCAGGATCGTCATCTTGGCTTTTTTCCGAAACCCTGATGAATTTAAATTTAACTGGTAAAATCTAAATGACGATCATAAGAGTTTCTTGGAGAAACCTAATTGATAAATAAATATTTTGATTTTGATTTTTGTCATCCATATATTTTGTCACGTCAACGTAGACCCCCGTTGAGTCTCCCGTGGACCCCTAGGGGTCCACCTGGACCACTTTCAAAACTAAGGGTCTAAACTAAGGGGATTTCAACTCTTTGTTTAAACGAATTTCCATGATCGTCCATGATCCAAATCCTCTGAATGAATTAAAATTAAAATTTGACGCTTAATTTGGCGAAATAAATGGAGCTTTTTTCATATTTCAATCTTAGTTCCGCATTTTTTAATTAGATGGCACTTTTCCTGTATTTAGATTGCGTTGCGGTCTTGCTTCGTTCGCTAATTTAGTAATAAGTAGTATTTAGTAATACTTTAATGTTATATAAGTGAATGTAAAAGCTTGTGAAGATATTAATTCCTACGTTCGGCTATTTAATACTGAATCAGATTTGCATGAAACTTAGCATCAATTTAGATCATATCCCAATTATCCTTTCATCCCAATTATGCGATTATATTTCTAAATTTTAGTTGTGCGTTTTGCAATCATTTGGGCAGCCCGTCTGGCGGCAGTAACCACTCCCTTACAGAAGACCTCCGTGAAATAACAACACGTGTGCTGTTGTATTTCGGTGAGTGAATAAGGAATGCCAGAGCCCATTTCTCTATCCCCTCCTAATCCCTTAATCCTACTGTAGTAAGCAGAGCACTTGCAGCAGTTGTGGCGTTGCTTGTGCTATAGGCGACGGTAGCCACCTACCATCAAGTGAACCGTCAGCCTGTCTGTCGATCTTAACATTAAAAAAAACTCATTCAATAAATAACGCGATCGAAACTCAGAAAAGACCTATAAGAACCTCCGTTGTGGAATCAAGGTTACTTTTACAAAATATGCAATATGCTCGATTGTGGATATAATAGTTGCACAAATTTTCAAACGTATCTAACCATACCAGTCAGCAGTTTCCAAAAGAATGCAACCTGCAACAATTAGATAATTTATTTAGTTATTTTTAATTCATTAGCTAAAACATTAAATTTTAATAATGACAGCAAATAGGAAAATTTTTGCTTTCAAACTTATAGTTAGACGCAGTTCGTAATTTATCATTTTATTAGGCACTTGAGGGGAATTCAGACAAATTAACCTCAGGTCATAGTAACGATTTTTTTATAATTATGTAAGTAAGTCATAAAATATTACGTTGTTCTGGTGGTTGTGAATTCTAAACTTTACGCATTTTGCTACAAAATCAAGTGAGGTGATTACTTTATTGGTGAGTTTCGATTTGCTTGTGTCTTACGCTTCGGCACATATCCAACGCAGTGACCGTTGTAATGTCTGAAACCCGGTTAATAAAATTTACTTGTCCACTTCCAAACAACGCGTTAACCTATCTTTAGTGAATGTGTGAAAATAAGCGAATTTGCTATGACTGGCTCGATTAAAAAATTCTTAATATATGACAATATTACCAGCGGGCAAAATCCTATAATTTTGCAGCATTGTTCACGGCAGTATGGACTCGGAGCGGCAATAGGAAGTCAAGTAGGGCTTTTCCAGCTTTCTTTGAAGTGATTCCTCACAGCTTGTTCGCTTGTGTAAATTAGCATATCTATCCAACAATTAGCATTTATAGTTATTTATAAAAAATAAATACAAACTGAACGCTTTGTCTGTGTAATTGCTGACAAAGTTATTAAGACGAATAATTACCGGAAAAATGTCCTGAAGGACGGTACGTTCGACATCTGCGGGCATGTCACCGTCCTTGAGAGACACTCAGGCTTATTATTCTAGTTATGGGTACATTCATCAACAACTTGCCTTCGATACGGTCTTATCGAGTCTGAGGTGCCATACTACAAGTATGCCCTTTCTCGAAAATGGTCATGCTATGCTCTACTAGGATCGCTCCATGATCACGCAAGGACTATTGTTTCCAATAAGCCTGATGTCGTAGTTATCGACCGATACCAGCGCGGGACGATGCTTGTTGACATCACTGTCCCGCATGACGAAAATCTCGTGAAAGCCGAAATATACTCTACAAGTTTAAACTTGTATTGCTCCCTGGAGACCGTCATTCATAATTTTTTCATATTTTTTATGTTCAGGTCGAAAGACAGGCTGACAGCACTTGATGGTAGGTGGCTATAGTCGCCTATAACACAAACAACGTTACAGGCGCTGCGAGTGCGTTGCAGACTGTAGTAGGATTAAGGGGCTCTGGCATCCCTTACTCACTCACCGAAACACAAGGAAACATATGCTGTCACGTGGTCTTCTGCAAGGGGATGGTTACTGCCGCCAGACGGGCTACCCAAATGACTGCAATACGCAGTGTGCCCTGCCACTGCCAGTATGTTTACATCAACTTTGTATGAATTCTTCATTCTTTATCATCAGACTGTGTTGATTCGCCGCTGTCTAAATTTAGAACTACAACTTTCTTTTTTATACTGGTGAAAGCTTTCTTTGGCGTTTTTGGGGTCTACGTTGGGACTAAAGAATTTTTTACTGTAGATACCAAGAAATTTGATACTGCTATAAATTCTTGACAATTATTATTTACTAGCTTTTGCACGCCACTTCATTCGCGTATCTTCATAAATAATAGCGTATGTGGACCCATTGGTCGAGTGTTCAAGCTTAAAGAAACCATTAAACGAAGAATCGCATCAAAACTATGCGGATGGTAGGCATTCGGACTTAATTTCTCGTTATTTAAGTATCGTGTGGATGTTTTTTTTTTGTAAAATAATCGAAATAACCGTCTTATGAACTTCCAGAAGTTGAACTAAATGAGTGATGTGTCCGAGAAGAAGCCACGTCCAGTCCGCCGACAGCGGTCCATATACCAGGTCCACTACTGCCTACAGAAGCAGCGGGAGGAGATGGCCAAGCCCTTTGGGGAGCTGAAGGATGTCCAGGTGTCGGCTTACGATCGCCAAGTCGCTGGACATAGAACGACTAAGGACACCAAGTATTTAGGTAACTTAATGATATTCATGACATTTTTGTTAAGGTCGTCAGACACGTTGACGCTCCACTTGATGGTAGGTGGCTACCATCGCCTATAAAACAAGCAAAGCCACAGTTGCTTCAAGTGCTCTGCCGAACATAATTGAAATAAGGATACGGGATAGGCTACCAGACAGGCTGCCCAAATGATTGCGAAATGCAGTATGCCCTGCCTCTGAACATGGCAACAGTAACTACTCCCTTACCGCTCCCTTGGGTTTAGGTTCGTTTAAGGGATGCCAAGACCCATTCTTCTCGTTATTTTTTTTTCCATTTAATCCTCCTGATATTGCGACGTAGACCATCAATTTCAATTTCAATCGCTTACCATACCAACAATACCTGCCACCATTTGCTACGATCCAGGTAATGTCGTGTCAACTACAAATTCGGTATAGCGTGTAACTTGTTTGTTTGTAAATCGAGTGGAATGAAACAAACACTAAATGTTACGGGAAGCTTGCTATAATACATTAGTGAAAATCGCATTTAAATCGGTTAAACGGTTTCTGAGATTAACGTTCACAGACAAACAGACGAAAATTCTAAAAAGTCTTTTCTAAAATTTCTAAAAAGTTCTAAAAAGTTGACCTCGGTAACATAAGTACAAAGTGAAAAAATTGTGTTTTTTTTTTAAATAATATTTAATGTACAGACACGGCTCGTTTACGATTTTGTTTAATATGTATTGACATGTAATTTAGTAATATGTAATTATTAAACTCTAATTAATAACAGGATTATGATTTTCTTTATTTTTAAGTACCGGCTAAATAATACTTTTTAAAGTAATAGGAGAGTGCAAATTTACTTGCTAGCTATTCAGTGAAATTTACTTGATATTAGAAAAATCGTTCTCTCAGCCAACTCTGTTAGAGACATACTTAAACGATTTAATATTTTACACAAGTTTGATTTTGATTCACATTTGCAGGTCTCCTTCAATGCAATAACGGTACAATTTTGAAGCCAATTTTAAAACAGTCCCAACAACGCGAGGTGGAGTTCTACAAGAGGCTGTCGACAACGGAAGACCCGGACCTTCAGGAGTTGAGGAAGTTCACGCCCAAATACTACGGAACGAGAAACTTTACGTACAACGGTCATGAGCAAGAATACATTATACTCGAAGATCTCACCGAGGGGATGGTGGAACCTTGCATCATGGACCTTAAAATTGGTAAATGTTATCTCAAGTGGAAAGTCACTTTAATGGGATGCCCAATTTATACAAAATATATATTTTTTAATTAATTTATCTTCCAACCTCCCTAACTCTTAATTTTAATTTTAGCAAAAAAATTATATGAACACTTTTATATAAAACAAAATTTTCTTACAATTTTTGTATAATTTGGAAAAAACACCTATTCTTATTTTTTTTCACACCCTACAGGATGGAATCAATTTTTCTTTTACCCATCGATATTTCATATCTTCTTTCCAGAAAATAAAAAAATATTTATATCAAAAATACCTCTGAGGACTTGAGTCCCTCAGAGGTATTTTTGATATAAATACCTCTGAGGTGATTTGATTTGTGTAGAAAGGCATTATAGCCAATAATATTAATATTATTAAAGTTCAGCAGATGGCTCCGGTAATCTGTTATGACCTCCTAGTAAGCAAGTTGTTACTAAATGTCGCCTTAGATAATTTGAATCCGGTGTATCCAGTGTTTTGGTTATTATTTATAGTTTTTGTATTTATTCATTTCTTGACATACTTTGTATTGACGATACATTTTTGTATTAATTTTTAGGTAAGAGAACTTGGGACCCTCTAGCTGACGAAGAGAAAATAGCCAAGGAAAAGACGAAATATGCTCTCTGCAAGCAGCAGTACGGTTTCTGTATCCCTGGCTACCAAGTGTACAAATTGTCCAGCGGAAAACTGCACAAATTCAACAAGGAATATGGGAAGAACCTTCACGGACAACTCGTTATAGAAAGTCAGTATCATTTCAAATTTAAACAGAAATGGCAAACATTTGTTATGGCCTAAGATCCGGCTGCGAGATTACTAGTGTTGAAGTATGAAAGTTTTTCTGTTTTATTTTGAGTCTAGTTAATTAATAACAAGTGGACTGTATGAAAGTTTATTGTGCCTGATTATTACAAAAGAAAAAATCAATAAAATTTAGTAATGATTAGGTTGGGTAGTTTGAAAATATTTATTATTGAAATCATGGAACATCTAGTTTTTAATCAAAATTATTTTTAACTATATTTGTGAATGTAAGATTTTGCCGCGGCCTAAGTTAAATTATTTGGAATAAATACCTAGAGTCCTACACCATCAAAATGTGGCCGCAACTATTTTTAATTAAAATTATATTAAATTATTTTTTCGAAAAAAAAAAAAAACATTCATTTGTTTTTAAAATAAAAATAATCCACTTCACAGCAATATATTATCTTCAGAATCAGAATTTAAAAGTTATGGTTGCCGTTGCGCACTTGGCCGCAACCTCATCGCAGCCAGGCGTAAACGTTCATGACGTATATTCATTATTTATTTAATTAATATCTCCTAATTAATACGCCTATGTAGAAGTGGCCGCAAATGTAAAAGGTTGGTAGCCTATATAAAAAGGTTGGTAGCTGTTAAAGATAGACTAGAGTGAAAGTGAGTTTGCGCGCAAGATCGCTCCTCAGATACTAAAATGTACATACGTCTGGATGCCTATATCCAACAGTGGAGAGACACGGGCTGTTGATGATTTCATTCATTCATTCATTCATTTGAAAATTTCATCATCAGATGATGAAATTTCAGTAATGATTTATTACAATACAGACATCAGGAACTTCTTAAACGGCACCGAAAGGGGCGTTTGCCGCGCGCTCGTCCTACAACTGTTGACGCAAGTGTGGCGAATACACGAGTGGACGAAACGCGCGCGCCCCCTGCGTTTGCACTCCGCGTCTCTACTGCTCGTCTACGACGCCACAGAACTGCGCCGCTGTTGCCCTCCGCCCGCCGACGCCCTGGACCGCTTGCACCAAAACCACTCGTTCAATCACAATTATGATGACAATTTGTGCAAAATACGAGTAGACTACCGCGCCGCCTTGGACCGCCTGTCGCGAGATGCCGGCCAAACGCCATCTTGGGCCCGCGTCACGCTCATAGATTTCGTACACGCTTTCTTCAACGACGAAGTGGAAACGCCCACAACCGACGACAACATAAAGGAGGGCTTGGACAATTTCGTCGCCATTTTGGAGACATTTCTGAGAGAGACAGTCGATCAGATAAAATGGTAAGACGCGAGCTTGAAAGCCCAGCACAAACGTAGCTGAGCTGAGCTGCGGGCGTGATCAGTAGCAGTAATATATTGTTTATTTAAGGACAATCAAAGGGTAAAAAGTAACAGAATAAAATCAGTCATATGTTCATTTGGCACGCTTAACGAAGATATTATATTTTGTAACTTGCACACAGTTGGTACGCATGAGTCATATTAAAAAGTTCCAAATGTGCAAATGTAAGTGATTTAAATCTGTAAAAAATATAATTAAAATTGTATAAAAATATAGTCAAGTTCACGTTGTAAGCGATTTCATTTGACTACGATCAAATCTGTCTTTCCATTCCAACCAACTAAACTGACCAACTAGTTGTACAACCGATCGCTGCTGTGATTGAATATTTAATTGTTAATTTTACGTTATTGTAATTATACATAAAATAAGCATTTTAAATAAACTTTTATTAATATAATAAAATGAATAATTTATTTCAGACCTCAGTCCGGTGTACTTTGTCAAACCTTTTATTTAACTTTTTACAGCTTCTTGAGAACGTAACTGTTCCAAGATTCGTAAAATTAAACTTTAGACAAGGACGAACTTCAGATCTGGACACAATTTTTAATAAAATAGCCTATGAATTATGGTGCAATATCGCGTAATCAATTTTTATAGCTTCTCGGAGATAACCGAATAGTTTTAAAATTGGAAGGTTTTCTTAAATAGGTATTGTGTAAAATAAAAAAAAAAAGACATAAAAGTAGCCGATTAAAACTTTAGTACAGAACTAAGTTAATTAATAAGTTTAAAAACAAATTTTTATTACTGTGGAACGAAAGGGTTTTTTTCGCATTAATTTACTAAGTATTTTTTTTTAAGGAAATAGATTTTTTTGCATAAATCTGCCCGATTTAAACTTTTTTGAATATAGTCTATTATGCACTGTATTTTTATCCAAGTTTTAATTTTTCTCTAACAAATTAGGCGACGAAAATAACGTTTTTCTACACAAGTCTTCGCCTTAAAACGCCTGCTGAAAGAATTTATATTTATAAACTGCTTAATCATTTTTATCCACTCGATAAAATCTTACTGCAATAATATAAGTTAGAAAAGCCTTGCCTTTATAGTTATGATAATTAATTGTATAATAGACCAGCATCAAAACGTTCAAGCTTGTAAGTAATACTTTACTGATTGAGGTTGACAAATCATAAATTACGTAAATATTTTATACATAGTGGTCAAGTAACAATATCAGTTATGTAAATGAGATAAAAGTCGGAAATAATGGCTAATGTTCAAGTGGTCATATTTTGCTAAAATTCTTTCTGATCCGGCATTTTAAAGGAAATTTTGTCTACTGTTTTTTCCATCGACGTAATATCCAACTAGACTTCTAGTGCAGGCCGAACGCATTCAGACAACACATTAGAGAAATAGATATTATATAATTCCACGTCCGGTAATGTTCGACCAATAGAAGTTACTATGGGCAGTATCGACCAATAGAATTTCGTCGTGACCTTGATCGGACCAATTGGCGTTCAGTACCCCGCGCCCGCCCACCTCAGTTAGTTGCCAGAAAAGTTTGCATTGTGAATAAATAGGTATTAGCCGTCTACTTGGATATTACGTCGATGGTTTAAGCAATGCCTATACCTATCTCCGATCTAAGGAAAGCTATAGGGAAAAATTGCTGTTTTTTTTGCTTTGTTTAAACATTATTTGGCCTATATTTTTTAAACACTTAGCCCATTTCGATAATTCTTTACAAAAAGTTTCATATAAAATAAAAAAATTCGAGATATCGAAAAAACGGTGCTCCTAGTGCAGCGACCTCGGCCTGACGGATTTTTTATGGAAACACATAACACTCTACAGTAGCGTCATCTAGATTTAAGCTAAATTTGGAGTACAAAAACGAGGCACTTACAGTAATTAGCTTTTAAAATAAGGAGGACGTAATAAGGAGAAGGTAAATAAGGAGAAATAAGGAGGCGAATAGGAAAATAAGCGATTGCCTTGTTTTATAGATTGACCAATATGACACCTACCACCAACCTAAAACCTAGAGCCAGCGCAGTCTGGAATTTCGTTCTTGGAAGACAAAATCGCGTAATATAGCGCGTAACTTTTTTATTTTGTAAATCGATTGGAATGAAACAAACACTAAACGTTGTGGGAAGCTTGCCACAATACATCAGTGAAAACCGCATTTAAATCGGTTGATGTTTCTGAGATTAGCGTGCATTTCTTAGCATTTTCTGAGACAGACACGACAATAATTCTAAAAACAATTTTTTTGACCACGATAAAAAACATAAGTACAATGTGCACAAATTGTTTTTGTGCAAAAATATTTAATGTACAGACACGTCTCATCGTGTGCAATAGGTCTCGAGGAGAATGTTGAACTAAAATTCTACCTTTTCATGGAGTCCTATTTTTCACGAGAACTGTCCTGCCCCTTGTCCGGGCAGGCCCTAATTTGTGTCTGAAGGCCTGGGAAATCTGTTCCTACAATTATTACGAGACAAGAACTGCGTGTGCCTGACAAGAGTTCAGTCAAGTATGTCAAAATTTTTCGCCATTTGTATCCTAATTTTATTCAATATTTAAATTTTTAATAGTTAAAACGTATAACATTAGCACAGTCTAACCATAACGTCATACAGTCGGGCAACGCTCAATGTTCGAGCCTGCAAATTGAAGCGAGTTCGCCGAACGTTGCTCTACGCAAGTACATTCGTTTCCTGACTGTATGTATGACGTAAGTATGGTTAGACTGTGACATTAGTATGATTTCAAGTTTTTGCCACGTTCCTTATAAAGAAAATTAAATTTAAAATTAAACTCTTTTTCCTTAGGCCAATATGAAAGTTATTGTTCTCTCCGACGCCATTTCTATTTCGCAAGCAAATTAAAGCAATAAATATTTCTTTTACATCATTTTCCAAAAAGTCGTAGGTATTCATGTTAAAAGTTTTAAGAGTATTTTTTTTTAAAGACCATATTATTTAAATGTACGTATATATACTAGCTACTTTTCCCTTAAAAATTTAAAAAATAAAACAACAAGTTCGTTTTCGCATTATAAATATTTATTTTGAAATCAGCAAAAATTATCCCAAATAAAAATTATTTATAAACTTAATATAAATCCTATTAGAAAAAAAAAATGTGGCACACACCCGACCGGAGTGGCCGTACCGCTCCGGGTCTGTCACGGTCACGACACGACATCTCCGGTACGCGGAAAAAATATATTATGTATAATGTAGATATATTATTATATAATAAGCAATCATTAATCTAACTTTACGATAATGTAGTACAACAACAAATTGCATAACCCAATGTTAACTAGCACAAGTAAAACAGCACCACGAAATTAACTAACGGGGGGAGGGGGGAACATAATGTAACACTGCATTTTTTAAATTTCTCAATCAACATTTTGTAAAAAAAAAACACGTGGCTGTAGATAATTTCAACATTTTTTTATTTTTTCACTTAATTTAGGTCAGAATATCACATTTCGTTGAGTGCACGCCGTCGTCTGGGGAGGATTCGTTACAATTTTACAGAAAAAAATTGAACGCCGTCCGCACACACACGCACACACCCATAAACGCTCGAGCACAACCCATGCACACACACACACATACACACAAAATTAGTACAAGCATAGTATGTATAATTAACGAATGACGAGAAATTAACAACTGTAACATTTATTCGCACAGTGAAAACCGCGGCGTTGAAAAAACGCCATATTTTTCAATATTAAAATTTGAACTGTCGTTTCGTCGCCATTTTTTAAATTAAAAGACACGTTCCTTCTAGGATATCTTTAAAGTGGTTTTATATAGGAAATATTTAAGTAGATGAAAATATATTAAGAGTGGACGCTTTTTTGAGCGCAAAAATATTTAAATTTATATACAGAAATTGTGCATCACAGAGGCTCAAACCTTCAAGGGTTTCTTCAGAAGGACTGCATTTAGACTTTAAGCTAAATTCACGATTGCAGTTTCGATGCGGCTTTGGTGCAGTTTAACTGCATCGAAACCGCAATCCATCTGAAAAGACCCTTAGATTTTTTAAATTAAATAAAAAAAAAGTATAGGACAAAAAATTTTGAATTTTTTTGAAATACATAAATACAGTTTTTTAAATTAGATTAAAGTGCACAGACAATCATACAAACACTTTAGGTTGTACGACGCTTGTCAGAATCCACACAATTTTTTCTCGAACACTGTAATCATGGCTCAACCTGATTATATTTTAAATATATTTATTACTGATATAAATACATATACATGATTTTTTTTTACACAGAAGAGCGAAACAGCGATTATTTACAAACGTCCAAAGACAATTCACTTATAATTGTAAATTAGGGTGTGGGGCGAGGGCTTTCTTTGTTATTTACATATTAATACAATCTATACATATTTCTAACAGCAATTATGTCTATGCACTATGATCTGCAGTCCGTTATTTCGCATTCGTCTTATTTCTGAATCACTTAAAACAAATTTATCATTAGAAAAAAAGATTTAACCAAAATATTTAATTCTCAATTGCAAATAATAATCATTCGACACAAGCTTGTCTTTAAGAAAAAATGCAAAAACAGACTACAATAACACTGAAAATTAAAGTTTTACTTCAAATGTCAGTATTATTAATTTTGTTATTTTGAATATGTCGTTTTAGAAAAATAACTAAAAAAAGTTTGAACCCCATCGCAATAATTCTACGACAAAATTTCCAACGATTTTTTACGCGTTTTCTATTACAATCTCATGAAAAAAATCTGTGAAAGAGTTTTCCTCTTTACAATAAGTAGTATTTTTATTTAATACTTATTGTATTCATTTTATCAATTGAATTAATCTACTGAATTAAATTTCACACATGTGTGAGAGACTAATTTAAATGCTACTTTTAAACAGTTTCGTAACTAAATAGTTACGCAAGTAATAGTAGCCAAACAGTCAATGGTTCGTAACTAATTGTAGGCAAACAGTCCGTAGTTAGTAACTAATTAGTTTTAATTAGTTACGTAACTAATTAGTTTGAATTAGTTTTGTACTTTAATTAGAAAAAAATTAAATTGTTCCGGGGATGTGTTACGCGGTGATTGATCTCTTAACAACCAGCCCGGTGAGGTGAAGAGATGGTCGCGGAGCGGGGGCTATATCTTGGGCAGCTTGGGTGCGCTGACGAGGGGGTTAGCGCGTCGCAGGAGGCCGTGTGCGGCCGCCTTGTAGTCGTAGGCGCAGCCGTGCACTTCGGCGTAGCGGTGCGGTGCGCAGAACTCCGCTCCGCACCGGCAACGGTGCACCGTCGCTATGCTCAGCCGCTTCTTGCAGAACCCGCAGCGGATGCGAACCTATACGTCGAAACTAGTGTTGCTTATTTCACTTTACACATCATCATCATCTCAGCTGTAGGACGTCCAGTGCTAGACGTAGGCCTCCCCCAAAATTTTCCAATAGGATTGGTCAAAAGTAGTCTGGAATCACTGTCTACCCGCGGCTCTTATAAGATCATCTGTCCATCTTGCATGTGGACGCCCTACGCTGTGCTTGCCGGTGCATGACTTCCACTCAAAAATCTTCCGGACCTAGCGGCCGTCGGCTTTCTGTACTATCTACGGATCTCCTCACTACTGAATCGATGTTGTAGAGTAACCACAAGCATAGCCCTTTCCATAGCTCGTTGAGTTCTTATGAGGCCTATAGTTTGAGACCACGTTACAGCGCCATATGTCATCACCGGCAACAAACAAATTTCCCTCAACTATGACCTAAAACAAGCTAACATTCGTACCTTTTTGCTCTTCTCCTGCGGTTGGGACGGGGGCTGAGAGTCGCGAAGGTGCAGCTGGTCGTCGCTGAGGTGGAGGTGTTCGCGGTTGCGATGGCGGCTAAGCGCGGGCAGCAGCCGGTTCCGCTTGAGGCTCTCGAGGTCCGAGGTGGAGGAAGAGAAGAGGGCGTCAGAGAGCGCCGGCCGGAGGACGGAGGAGGCCGAGTGGGGCGCGCCCGGGGCCAGCGACGACAACTGCGAGCTGGAGCCGAAGGTGCGCGCGCACACCACGCCGCCTTCGTCCCCCTCCCCCAGAGAACCCCCTACCGGTGTTTGCTCCACGGGCACCACAGACTGGGATGAGTCGCTTCGTCCTACCGATTACAAAATATACTACCATCACTAACTATATCTCAATTGGAAATAGCTTGATTTTAAGTTGTGCCTAGATGTCGCTTCACCTCTAGTGTTCATGAGGTAGGTTTAAAATTTTCTACACATATAACATTGAACAATTAATTAAATAAAGGTTTGTTGCAGTAAATAACAAGGAGTTTTTATTACCTCAACATCCCGTACAATTATTTTATTTTCAATTAGTTTTTTTATAATTTTTATTTATCACTTAGTTTAATGTAAAGGTTGACAAACAATTGGATGGTAGGTGGCTATGATTATCTTAGATAATCATAGCAACGTGCTGTGCAAGTGCGCTGCCGACCTAAGGCAGAATTGTTGCAGATATTTGCATCCAGAACTACTCCTAAATCTGGCAGTTTTCACCGGGATGAATTATGAAATTGTTTGAGTGTTTTAATCTAAATTGTTACAATTTTTTACTAAAAGCTTGATTACTTAATAAAAATTTATTAAAATGATAATACTAATAAAGTAGGAATCCGAAATCCGCAACAACCCTGGTTAAAGGATAAGAGATTGGGAGAGGGATAGGGTAATGGGCTCTGGTATTCATTACTCACTCACCGAAACATGACCGAATGGCAGAATATAAATGTGTCGAAGTTGCATGTAACTTAAGTATATTCCAGCTACAGCGCCGCTCACCTATGGGCGGCAGCAGCGTGTACCGGTCGGCGAAGGAGCAGTCGTAGTCGTAGCGCGTATAGCGGCCGTCGTAGTGCGGCGCCAAGGCTTCTTCTTCCTCCTCCTCTTCCAACTCTTCGCTCACCGGCAGGCTTTCTTCGCTGCGCGTCTTCTGGATCTCCACACTGTCGCAGTCCTCTGAAAAACATTCGTTTAAATCAATAAAAATAAAAACCTATAAAGTTTCGTCAAGCTTTCACATACTAAGGGCCGACGCACATTGGAGGACGGCGCGGCAAAACATTAAAATTTTGTCATAGAATTATAAATCTTAAGGGCTTTTAAATTTCATTGTGTTATGTTACTGTAGAATGCAGCAGCGCGCCGATTGTTGCCTTAGCATAATACAATGAAATTTGAATTATTTTAAAAGCATTTAAGATAGAAAATTCCACGAAAATAATTAAAAACTTTGCCGTGCCTTAGACGGATAACATTTTGAATTAAGGATATTAGTTTAGTGCCCTTAAAATACAATTTCACACTGGTGTCCGAACTAGATGGAGCGATTTTTTACACCTTCATGCTCAAAAAGAAAGCTTCCTTGCTGTGCAGATTACGCGGTAGTTCCAATTCCATCTTGAAGACCACAGCTGTGAGCCGTGACCACACCTTATACAGAGATAGTAATTGGGAAGAGATGACAAGTATGTGATGTAAATTATGAGCCATTGTTGCTAACTTTTATTTAATTTTGAAATTCAATAATTTATTGCAATGCAATATTTTTTGCGATATTATTATATTATCGATATGATTATATTTGGGCCAATTTTAGATGCCAGAAATAAATATATTTTATTTTATTATTTATTTATTTTAAGCAAAATAACGCATACCGCATTTCGCACGCATTTGGGCAGCCCGTCTGTCGGCAGTAACCACCCCCTTACAGAAGACTACCGTGAAACAATAGCATATATGTGCTGTTATGTTTTGGTGTAGATTATATTACTAATCTCTATCCTAAATCCTACTATAGTCGGCAGCGAACTTGAAGCACCTGTGACTTTGCTTGTGGTATAAACGACGGTAGCCACCTACCATCAAGTGGACCGTCATCAGTCTGACATAAAGAAAAAAAATAACAATGGATATAAGACGAAAAATATAAAAACACTTTCAAGTACGCTCATAGATTGTAACTGTGCTCAGCCCTAATCCCTACATCTAATCTCCATTCTGGGAAAGTTGGGGAACAGATTTTGTTCCTGTTTCCATCAATGGAAAGAGAGATAACTGAAGATTGTATATGTGTATAATTCATGAATGTCTTATTTCTTATCTTATGGCGAAAGAGGTGTCAACCGACATACCATGCAACGCCTGATCTTTGGTGCGATTCAACGACAGCGTCTCCATACGACGCCTCAATTCGAGCATCTTTCCTAAGGTCAATGCGTTGTCACGTCTTGTGCCCGTCACGCCCATCGCACCCGTAGTGTTCGTCACGCTTGTCACGCTCGTCACCCCGCCACCACCTTCGGCCTCGCCCTCCAGATACTGACTCAGCGATGAGTACTCTGTGTCTGAAAGCATATCGCGCAAAGACATGATTATTTAATGATATCGACTCGCCCCGCTTTTGTAAGGGTGCAATAAAAAGATAAATTAATAATAATAAATTATACAGCCCAAATTTGTGCCTTAATTATCTAAGAAATATAGGAAGATTCCCACTATTGCAGAAAGCCAGCAGGAGCGGTTTACATATAGCCAGTAGAGCCTGCTTGTAATAGCGCATAGAATGTTGTCGGGGCTGGCCCGCACCCAGCATACCTCTTTCGCATTGTTGTGTAGAAACAATGTAATTGAATCCTTCATTGCATGTCAACGCAATTAAAGCTTAGTCGACGTAAACTGTGTAAGCGATTGGAAAACTTTTGAATGACGATTTTCTATGACTTTTATGGCTAAATTAACTCGCATTTTATAGTATCTGATCTTTTTGAACTTGGATTTAATATGATGATCCAAGTGGAGAATCATCACATAGATGTGCTGATTCAATAAATAATAATACACAAGTTGATATAGTCAATGATGATGCATGTACCTAAAAAGGGGTGTTTAAATGGTCGATCGCGAGAGCTTTTTGAGTCGATCTTGGGGAGTATTGATTGACCCATATTGGTAGATTCACAATTTTTGTTTGATGTCAACATGATTCACAAATCAAATCGTTTAAGTATTTCTCAATAACAGGATAATAATATCACTTTTTTGTATCGATTATATAATTCACCAGGGCTTCGAAAAAAAAAAAAAATGAACAAATAGTCATCGTTTCTCCTGAGAAGAAATCTTGAAAGAAACTCGGGATAGACACTTAGTTGATTCATGCTTAAGCCTAATTAACACTTAAAACCCTTAATTATTGTTTTATATCCAAATAACCACTTGCCAGCTACAAAGGGCGGCTTTATCAAATGTACACGTGCTATTTGTTAAGGAAAAGCAGCGGCGAGAAATCTCATTGATTTCCATCAACTCTTCTGGAAACTTCTGGCAGTGACCTACGTCATGATACACCCTACCTACCTACACTTCACACATATTTGCGGATACCGAGTCGATCGCTTGTAGTCTACAATTTGATATAGATCACCACCAGTTCAAGTCTTAGCACCCTAAACAATGAAAGAATGATGATACATGCGCCTATGCAGTGAATAATTATGCACGTGACGATATAGTGAATGATGATGCACATAGTTACATTTGGGGTGATCGACGGGCGAGTAGGTGCCATCAGTGTTCTCCCGCACGCGTAACATGGTGGCTCGTTCGCCGTCGGTGAACACCAGTACTGTCACCTTGCAGCTGCTGCTACCCGCTTCAGCGCCATCCGAACTCCGCTCCCTACAATTATTACAATACAATACAATCTGTATCTATATTTAAAAAAAGTTTGGAGATAATCCACAGATCAAGGCGGTCGAACAAGCGGCTGTGGCAGTACTCTTTCGGGTACGAGTACTAGTGTTATTTTGTATACTAACTCAGAAGAAACACAATTTTTATACACACACTAACAAAATTAGTGGATTTAGGTGCAATATTGCACAGCAAACTTTAATAGCTTCTCAGACATAACTGAATAGATTTAAAATTGGAAGGTTTTTCTTGAATATTCTTAAATTAAAATTTTAGTGCTTAAAATAGAAGTACTTAGTTGTTAAAGAGTGTGTTATGCACTGTATTTTTATCTAACTAGGAATTTTACTTGGTGATGAAAAGTAAAACTCTACGGCTATTAAAATGTCAGAATTTAATCGGAATTATAGTGCAGTACTTTTATTAATCGTCAAAGATATTCCATTGCTACCATACATCCACTGCCTTCGGCAAATCTTTGGCAACTGCGGCGAGCCAAATTTAGCGTCAAGCCATAAGAATTCTTTAACAATGTTTAGAATGGATATACACCACTATTCGAATACAAGCGGTAGCGAGCGATAAACTAAGCAAAATATTGAGTGTATTGACGTTACAGCAAAAAAATCCATTTCTTTTTAATGTGAGGGTCCTCAGACAGGTTGACGGTCCACTTAATGGTAGGTGGCTACCATCGCTTATAACACGATATACTAACCTATTACTCTCCAACAATCTCTCGATGTCTCGCCAGGGTTCCGAATTTGGGGGTGGTGGCAGCCTCCTAGTGGATATTGGCCCTCCACGCATGCCCAGCACCAGCCGAAGTCGGGCGCCATCCGATATGGAATGCTCGCGGAGTGATGAGGCATCGTCCAACTCTTTCAAATTGTACAACAGGTGCTGCTGTGATACTGGAATACCTGGAACAAACGATGAGGTACTTAGGAAATAAAACTTATTTAAATTCTGCACACCACACGTTATAAACAAACTTTGCACATGCCTTTGCTTGTGTGATTTATTAAAAATCAGGGTTTTCAAGAGCCATGGTAGTTTAATGCTGGAGAACCAAGTTGTAAATAGTTGTCAGAGGTAAGATTGCGAGAACTGGAATGGAAGAGTATAGAGCTGGAGGGATTCGCGAAAAAAAAGTTGCCAAGCGTCTTCTCATTTGGTTAAAATGTTAAATATTATCTCATGGGAACCCAGGTATTTCCGGGATAACGTTTTTATACATTTTAATCCAGGATGTATTTTATCTGTGTGCCAAGTTACATCAAAATCCGTTATGCAGTTGACACGAGATTATTAAAAAACAAGATAAAACTTTCTCATAATATTAATATATCATCATAATTATTAAAATGTAAAATATAATTTGTTAATTCTAATAATTAAATAATACAAAATACAAAATAATTTATTCATATACTTAAGCATAGGTACAAAAAGAAGTGTAGGGGGCCTCCTATTAAGTATAAAAATACTTGTATCAGGAGAACCCCGCTTCTCCAACACCATACTAAAATCATACTAAAACTTTTATGTATCCAAAGAATACAATAAAGTGTGTATGTTTGTAAGGATGTGTGAATGAGTATGCGTGTGTGAATGTATATGTGTTTGTGTGAATGTGTATGCATGTGTGTGAATGTGTATGCATGTGTGTGAATGTGTATGTGAAGTAGCATTATCTATATGAGTTAAGTGTAGCTTTTACATAAGTCCACCTTCATACCTTTAGTTAAGTAATAGTCTTTAATAAAGTTTCGGTTTCATTATAATTTAGGGTCTTGAGCCAATCAGTCAGGATCTTTTTGCAATTATAGTGTGTCATAGGATAAATATTAAGTTTTTTTATTTAAGTTGTATATTTTAACCTCTTTTTAATGGCAGATTGTGTATAGGACATTTATTTTATTAGGAATTTAACTGTACCATTTTCATAACTCTTTCTAGTTATCTGGATCTCACTAATTTTTAATCACCCTGCATATTTTAGAAAGAGTAAATTGAAAAATTAAAAAATAATACCATTTGGGTCAAAGCGATTTAAAAAAAATTATGTATCAACCCTTAACTTCTAACCTCTCTAACTTTGTTAATTTTAATTTTAACAAAAAAAGTTATGTGAATATTTTAAAGTAAAATGAAATAAATTCTCTACAATTTTTGTCTGAAACTCTTTCTTCATATTTCTTTCACCCATCCATATTTCATATAGCTTATATCAAAAATAGGAGAATTTTTTGATTTTTTAATAATTTCCTGAATAGAAACGACTACAGGCATTACTTTTCATGGACTAGAAACATTTTATTGCAAATTTATATACATAGTGAAATGTGTTTTACGTAACAAATGTTCTGACAGAGAACGAGTCATAACATCTCAATTCACCTTTAGTGTACATATTATGTTCGTTTAAGTCTTACTTATTAATGGTGCTCTCGTTGAAAAAAATACCTATATAACACTATTGATGGCGCCATCTATATTATACTACCATAGAAGTAGGTGAAGCGGCGACATCTATCGGATTTGGGTGAAACTGCTTTGTGATACACCTGTGCAATTTGCAAACCTTCGGGAACTCGAAATATACACTTACGGATTCCTCAAAAATTACTCTGTTGATAGATAAAACCCGCATAAAAATCCGTTCAGTAGTTTTTGAGATTATTGCGAACATAGGTACATATAGAAAGTTGCGGCGGGGGACTTTGTTTTATAATATGTAAGTACAGAAAATAATAAAGACATTAGAAAAATAGGTTTAAATTGTTATTATTTCTCTGCTAGAAAATTAGTTTTATTGTCTAACACTGGAGACACAGCCCCGGCTTCGCATGCAGTTGAAATTTCAGCTTTCTAGATTTAGTGGTTTTAGCTGTGCGTTGTTGATTCAACAAGCAATTTTATAAATATAAAATAGCCTTAAAAATTTACATACAAGTGTTAACGTAAATGGATACATCATGTTACATGACATTATGTCACGATATTAAAAAAAGTGCCGGCGAACACTCGTTACGTGGAATCAATTAAATATAAATAGTTCCAGTAATAGTGCTTCTAATCTCTAGTGGACATGGAACGGTGCGCATGCATAAGAGTCAAAACAAAATATTCGAAGCAACATTTTAATTGTGGTCGTAGCTCCGTTTCAAAGGTCACCAACTACATCTCCGAATCCTTCTCAACGCATGAAAAATATCACCAGGAAATCTGCATTAGCTGTGTACACATAATCTCTATTTCTATTTTCTCGGGACATTTGGCCCAGCGGCTATACTAATATATTTAGGTCGAGCCATAAGTAACTTCCGAAGTAGCTAAGTAATCTTTTAAACCTTTCAAAGGCAATATTGGAGGAAAATCCACTTCAATCAACAAGAGGTATAGCAGAAAGGTTGAATACATCACAATCAACTGAACCGCCAACTGGAGAAATTAGGGAAATTCAGCAAGTTAGGAGTATTGGTACCTCACAATCTCAGTGAACAGTATAGAGAAGATCGCATGTCAATCGCCACAAGTCTGCTCTCACGGGTAAAAATTGACCCTTTTTTTTATTGAACAGGATTTTAACAGACGATGAAAAATGGGTTAGCTATGACAATATAGTCCGCAAAAGACAGTGGCTTGATAAGGATCAACCATCCCTACCAGATCAGAAAGCAAACATCCATGGCAAAAATATGTTATTGTGTGTATGTCAAGGAATAATGCACCACGAGTTGTTGAAGTCAAATTTAACTATTACTGCGGATAGATACGTTCAGCAGTTGCAAAGAGTGTAAGAGAAACTCCATGAAAAGCTGCATGCTCTCGTCAATCGCAAAAAACGTCCTTCTTTTAGACGATAATGTGCGACCACATACAGATAAAAAATTCTTGAGCTTAGATGGTCTGTTTTATCACATCCACCTTACTACCCGGATCTTGTCTCGACAGGCTACCACCTTTTCTGTTCCTCACAAAACTTTTTGAATGGAAAAACTTTCAATTCTTGAGAGCAAGTCAGGCAGGCTGTCGGAAATTTCTTCTAGTTCAAACCAACCACATTTTACAAGGAAGGAATAGATAAACTGCCAGGAAGATGGGAGAAGGTTATAGATAATAGTGGTGTATACCTACATAATAAATTAATATAATTTTGTTATTCAATGAGAGCAAAATAAATGTCTGATAAAAAAACGGAAGTTACCTATTATTTGATCTAATAATTAAGCTGAAAAGTTTGTTTGCTTGGTACATCTCATAAACTCTGGAACTGCCAATGGGATTTTAAAAATAATTATTGTATTTCATAGCCCCAATTCTTGAGAAAGATTTATAGGTTATTTATCATCACGCTATGACCCTAAAGAAGTCGATGGGGGTGAAACCGCTGAACACAACTAGTTCTTTATAAAATAAGATAGATATACCTAGCTAGCATAAAATATAGCAATATCGCGAGTTGTCATTGTAATATATCGGAATTCGTTTAGTTCCGTTCCGCTTCTTACAATTTCGTCTTATTGCGCGGCGACGACCATGAACCAGATTTTTTCTCCCAAATCTCTCCAATGATATCGTGAAAAAAAAAAACCTAATCAATCCTGTTTGACCGTTTATGTCTAAACAGAAAGTATATGCTTTTGTTGTTTCTGAGCAGCTGATGTGTGAATCACACGCACTGGAGCCAGGCCAAACGAAAACCCAAGCAAAGTTGTAAATAAACACGTTAATGGGTTGCTGCCGCAAAATTTCTTTCGACCATCGTCATTCGACTACTTGCCTATACGAAAAAAAAAGTACACAGATGGACAAAAAAATCATTTCACAAACGGTCAACACTTTAGTTAGATCGACAATGAATCAGTAATTCCATAAAAGTCGTGAAAGTATCGATATATCGTTTGATGAGTCATCGCGTGTTTCGTTAGGGTTCCGTAATATCTTAAGAAAAACCAGCAGATCGTAAACGAGCAGAGTTTAAAGAAAACAATTTTACAGGTTGTACCTACTTATGTTACCGAAGTGAAAAAAATTGTTTTTAGATTTTTTTCTGTTTGGCTCTGCGTTTGTGCAAGCTAATCTCAGAAACGGCTCAAACGAGTCGAATGCGGTCTTCATTTAGGTATTATAGCAAGCTTCCCGTAACGTTTAGTGTTTGTTTTATTCCAATCGGTTTACAAACAAAAAAGTTAAGTGCAAAGTCGCGGGCACAGCTACTTTTAAATACACACATAAAACCTGATAGAAATTTCATACGAGCCGACACCTGCACGACCTTTACTAATGACGCAATGATTTGTGCCAATTTATGTGTGACGCGTCCACATCTGAGCATACAACACTTTAACGATTGTTTATTGCTATAAACGGCCTTTCACCGTTCAAAAGACCAAACACGTTACTAGATTAACAAACGAATTTAGAAATAAAGAGCAATTAGCACATTGTATTACTCTATAATCTATATGATAAACAGATACATCAACTTCGATCAGAAATTCTTTCTCTTAATAAAAATTTATTAGATATTAAGGTTAAATACAAGGCAGCTCAAACTGATATATACAAGATTACTCACAGTATATAGATAAACTACTGGAGCTCAGTAAATATAATGAGGAGAGGTTAGAATCATTAACCTCTGGCAATATCTGTAACTGTAAACAAAATTCATTTCAGAGGGAAAGGTTGTTAACGTGTCAGTTTATTAATGGTATTCAAGGGTTAAATACTGCACCAAAAATGAAAATATGGTTAAGTACAATGTATTGTGATGAGATGGGTAAAAATATGAGTAATATATTAGAAGCTTCTTAGGTTACAGGTTTTTAGTTTCTGTTATCCTGGAGCAAATTAT
The DNA here is from genome assembly GCA_910589475.2 of Bembecia ichneumoniformis. NCBI lineage: Eukaryota > Metazoa > Arthropoda > Insecta > Lepidoptera > Sesiidae > Bembecia > Bembecia ichneumoniformis. The sequence continues at coordinate 11,329,651 of OU342536.1, read as the reverse complement.
TAGGTTGGGAAAGTCTTTTCGCATATATAGTACGTATACATATACATATGTATAAACTTATAATAAAATCACTTTGTCTCATAATTGTTAGAATTAAACGCCCTAGCTACTTCACGAACCCTAGATTTTTAATTATGTAATGTCTGATTTAACTTTTTACTTTAATCTTTACTTACCTTTTAATTTATTTGTTTACCCTATTTTGTTTATATTGCAAAATTGGTCTTTTAATTAGTAAACAAGCTACTTCGCTATACCCTGAAACCTATTTTTTTTTATTTACTTTAAACAGAGTGGTATTTTGAAACAGAGCTACTTCAGGATCATATTATGATCCCTATTTATAATTACTTTATTTATAATGGCCTTGTATTTTGTAAATTTAACTAATGTTAGGATTGAACAAACCTTTTTATATATTTATTTTTATTTTATAACCGTGTTGCATTTGGTTTATAACAATTGTTCAGGTTTTTCAATATAAAAAATTTAATTTTTTCAATTTTATTTATAACAGTTCAAAATCCACCTACAAACTTCTTTATGTAAGAGTGGCGTGGGGACAGGGTCTGGTTAGTTTAAAAAATAAATACCAACAATATCTACTTAAAATCCCTTTATGTAACAGTAAATTACTTTCAACAATATATTTACGAATACATAAATAGTAAATGGCTGAGTTTGAAACATTATTTTACTCTAAATGAGTAAACAGAAATGAAATTAAAAATTTTACTATTACAAAATGATGAAAGTTGTTTTTGGCAAAATATTAGAGATGCAAAACTTTGTTATTATCTTGAGTTGAAAAAGTGCGAAAACATTTTGAAAACAATTTTTATTTACATTCTTGACATATTTTGTTTGGTCAGTGCAATATATTATAACGATTTTAATAGGTATTTAAATTAAAGTGGAACAAACAATCAGATTCTTCTATTTAAGACTCATATAACTAAGATTAGTATAGCCAAGAGAAATTAGCGAAAGCTCTTTCCTTTTTTATATAATTTATATTTTTTTAAACTAAAATGATATTATAGTCAGATCAGTCAGATTTATTGGAGATAAAAAGAATTATTGTGAACAAAGAAATGTCATTGTCAATGTGGCGTTTCAGGCGTAGTCAACATTTCTCTTCTCTACTTCTTGTGGTGCCTCTCCAACTAGTGAAAATTGGCAATCAGCCTGGAATAATCCTCCTTGTCTTTTGTTTGCTGGAACAGCTCTATTGCATTAGCTATCCCGGTTCATTGTTCCACGCCAGGTACCCAAGTATTCGTATTTCTGAACATTTTCCAGATTTTGATTATGTCAGCGGTAACATCGATTTTCCCTGAGATGACCATAAATTTCATCTTCTTAATGCTCATATTGAGACCAGCCCTTTGACCACACTCTTCTAATCTCTCCACCATTTGCTGCAGATATTCCGCTGTAGATGCTATCAAGACTGTGTCGCTGGCGTAATATTCTCCAAGTATACGTCGAAGAGAGTAGGTGATAGAATGCAGCCCTGTCTCACCCCTTTCCGGTAAATCAGACGTCTTTATCGTCGAGCCCTATGTCATTTAATATATTAAGCAACCGATCAAGCAACACACGATTAAAGGCCTTTTCATAATCGACAAGGCAGAGGTAGATACTCGTCACATGGCTCTAGACTTTTGGACCAGAACCTGTATAGCAACAGCGTCAATACCGGGCCGAAAACCAAACTGACTGTCGCCAAGCTGTTCATTGCATCACCCTGTGTTCATGTATGATTGTCCTAAACTCCTCACACTTCATTGCATTAGTTTTCTTTGGGATTAAAATGAAGACAGATTTCAGCCAATCATCCGGTCCATGTCATATACCATGTTAGAAGCTTAACTAGTCTATGTTCTCTCCTTTCACCTATTTAAGCACCTCTACGTGTACATTGTCTGATCCTGCAGCTTTTCTCGACTTTGCCTTGAATAGTGCCTTCCTTACTTCATCTTCCAGGATAGGCAGGCTATGGTTATGGTTAGTTCCATACTATGGTTGCCACTGACAGTTCTGGAGTCATCTGTGAACATATTCATTTCTCCCATATCGGTTTCCTCTCTAAAATGTCAAGAACCGGTTGATTATCCATTCATGGCATTGATTTCCTTGTGTATATTAAGGGCTTGTTTCACAATTTGCTAATAAAGTCCCAAATAGTAATTCAACGAATAAAAAACTTGTCAGATACATCCTTCCATTAACTTGCATTGCGTTTCACAATCATCCAACTCATAACTAAATCTGCTGATTTGGTAGTCGACAAGTGCGAGTTGGCAACGTCTTATTCTTTCGTTCCGTTTCGAGCGTTGATTAATGTTATACGAATTATTAAGCCATAATTTTATTACAAATTAAATAACTGTATTTTTTCTGATAAAATAATTATTAATGTTACCGGTTTCATCGTTTCAATCTATATAAAGAATATTTTTGCTACATAAACACTAAAAGAATATTTTGGTGCGAAGCATATTTTGCAGGTAACGAAACGTTTCTTCTATATTCTGTGTTATTGAACGTCCTTTATGTTTTGTTATTGTTATTGCGATTCAAAATTTTTAAGGTAATGAAATATTGAAGACGTTATTATAAAACGTAGTGTATATATATATATATATATATATATATATATATATAATGACAGTGATTATATACCCAAATATTATAAAAAGAAATGTTCCAGAAATGTGAAAGCGTGAAAGGAGATAAAAAAAATATCGTTTTCATCTTCCATCGCCTCGTAAATATCCATTTTAATTGAAAACTTATTGAATAATAACAAAATGTAAAAACAATATGTCTGTGTACAAAATGTAACAAAATGTAAAAACAACTGTCAGTGCTATTCGTCGGTTAAGTATGATAGTGGCCACATGATCTAACCTATAACTTATTCGGCAGTTTAACAGCTGAATAGCGCTAATCAACGATTGTGGAACGCACACAAAGCGTTTACTGGACAGTTAATCGACAAATAGCCTACTTGTAACTTTATTCGAACATTGTGAAACAAGCCCTTAATGTACCATGTTTGTCATGAAGTTCCTGAAGACCTTTACATTAGTTTCTATACCAATTGTTATGAGTGTAGCGAACTTTTTTTTGATCTCACGGTCAATTTCATTATACAGTCGAACCTGGATAAGCGAGAATCCAAGGGACCCGAATTTTATTCTCGCTCATAGAGGTTTCTCACTAAAGCAGTTTGTCACTTAAGAAGGTTTGGGAGTAGTTACTCTCATTTATAGAGGTTAACAAAAGTCAAGAAACATGGTGCTAGAGCGTTAAGAAAAATAAGTACACATTTTGTTTTTAAATACATACATATTTTATTTATTCGAAGAAATCAGTTATTTTTTTCTGAGTGTCCTTACAATTATGAATCATTACTTACTAGCTGAAAAGTTTTGTAGTCCCAGTTTCATGGCAAATATCTTACTTTTTTCTTTCAACAATGTTCCATCTATGGGAATATTTTTATCTACGGTTTGTTTAATCCATTCCACGAGACACTTTTCAACGTCGGGAAATTCAACAACTTTGTTTCTCTTAATATTTCCATGTCCTTCTGCACATTGCAATTTTATAAATTCTTTATTTTTTATTATTTTATAAAAGGTAGATTCCGGCAAGTTAAAATCACTAATAATTGCGTTTCGCGACTGCCCGCCCTCGAATTGGTTTACAATTTTAAGTTTATCACTCAACGAAATGACTTAAATTTTTCGTTTTAACATTTTAAGGGAACAACGTCAAGCGTGTACTTTCTCTAACGATTGTTGTCAACTGGAACCAAATGTTGAAGATAATAGGGACAAGCGCACATGTGCAGCCGCTTTGTAATTCCATCGAAAACAATGACGCCTTTGGCTTTCTTTGTTTACAAACAAGGATATGGTTTGGCTTTAAGTACCTAGAGTTGCGAGTTTTAAGATGTCTATTGAAATATTATTGTAAATAGTCTCGCTTACAGAGGTCTTAAGTAAAAAACTGTCACTTACAGAGGTCTAGATGTGAAAAATGACTCTCTCTAAAAGAGGTTACTACACTGTCACTCATAGAGGTATTCGGGATAAAAATGACGGGACCTGACCATTATTGTCGCTTATAGAGTTTTCTCACTTATCCAGTTTTCGCTTATCCAGGTTCGACTGTATTGGTCTTTGTTTTTTTTTTTGTTGAAGTCTTCTTTCCGCCATAAGCCAGTAAATTTTATCAAGATATTCATGTCAATTTTGCCACCCATTTATCTGGTTTAAGAATGTTTTTGTTATGCACTCTAGTTTTTAAGTAATTCCTTAATCCATGTGATGGTTTTGGTTCCGTTGTCCATTCATCTCTCTATTACCTTATGTTTACAGTTGATATCACTAATTTTACGCACCTTCACTGTACTGTTGGTCTGTTGTCTGTGAATTTTTTTTATAACAAATATCATGTCTGTAACAAAAAGACTATGATCCAACCTTGCGTCAGCATCTGAGTTTGTCCTTGCACTCTTCACACAATTACTGAATAGGCTGTTAATCAAATTGTAGTTAATTTGATTACTAACTACATGTTCTTTGTGGAGAGGCAATGTCCAAGTGTAGAGCCTTCTGGGTGGAACTGAAAATATGTATTTGTAACTATGAGATTGTTCTTGGCAAAACTGAAATTGTCTTCACTATCATTTCTTTCACCTAAACCATATCTTCCAACTATTCCTTTGACCTCTCTCCTGCTAATCTTGGTGTTCAACATTTCCCTAGACATTCTAATTATTTGATTTTGTTACTTATATTTCGTGCTTTTGTCAAATTGAAATATATTATAGTCTAAGGTCCCGTCATAAAATTATGTAAATAAAAGATTTCTATTGTTAGGAACAAGTTGCTCATGTTTATTTATTTGATATACTTAATTTACATTTGAATTGTTATGAACATAATTAAAAATGAAACAGTTTTCACCAGATAACCATACAAAATTAGATGTTACTTTACTTGAAAGGTACTTGCCATTTCAACTCGTGTTGTATCATTCTATATCAGAAAGGGGCATTATCTACACCTTTAACCACTCTTCGAAGTAACTAGTTCTCTTTGAAGAAATTTTTTACAACAAATCAAAACTCAACAATGCAATGATAAATTAGAAAATGTTTATTGGTGCTGCCTATTGTCACTATCATAAAAATAATTTGCAACGATTTTATTTCAAACAATGTGCAATATTATATTTTACCTTCTTAAGATATGCATACAATTTTAAAACCAGTTATAGTAGTTTTCGTCAAACCACACAATTGAGGTTATTATTTATAATTAGCAACACCTAATGGTTTACATTTTTTATCTCGAATTATGGGATTGTTTCTGGTCAAGTTATGTTTATGATAACTTATTTAGAAATGAGATCTAGTCAGGATATTTTTCCAAAAATATAGGATATGTCTGGTAAGTTACATAATATGCTGTAAGTACATTAATGTTCTACTTTTAAATATATAATAAAGTTCCAGAAGTAATTATTTATATTTTTATTTGATTGAATACAGTAAATATAAGATACTCCCTAAATAACATTATAAAATTGTAGGTAAGTATGAATATAGTCACTATGGGCCTCGTAAGAAAGTGCAAGGTCACTCAACGAGCTATGGAGAGGGCTGTGGGTCAACGGTGGATCCAGGCTGCTTCTAACTGGTCCCATTGGAAAATTATGGGGGAGGCCTATTAACGTCCTGTGTATGATATCACAATGGTGAAGGTGAGTATAGGTTTATATAATGGTATTGAGCTTCATCTGAACATGATATGATGTCATGGGAGAAGCTGGAGACTTTGATGAAAGCAGTAAAGGATTCATAGGCAAATGGGAGGTGTTGAGATACCCATGAGGAGTATTTTATGAAATTTAATATAATTAAAATAATGACGTTCATCTCACTTTTGACATTTAGTTAGTTTTTTTCTAGTTCATTTATACCAACAATTGTTAATGATTAAAAAAGAGCTGTCTTTTATATTTCAGACAATGTTGATTGATCTCATACTTGTTAGCATATTGATAATGTGGATAAAAATAGATGACCTAAGACTGATTTTACTCTAATTGTGATTTTTCTGAAAGAAAACTTCATATAGAGTATGAACGCTTACAATATTATAAAGTATAGTAGTTTTTGTTTAGTTACCTTGTTTTGTTTCTTTTAAGTATTTTATAGTTCATTTGTATACAAAAAATTAATCATTAAGAAGGAGTTGTCTCATACTCAAATGTTTGTCTGCTTTTTATAAAACTAACTAATAAAACAAACCAACAAAAGATTTGATTTTTTTTATTGACTATATAACATTCTAAATATTTATGGACAGCTGTAACACAATGCATCTTTAATTGTCACAACCATGAGCCACTGTTACACATATACATCTCTAATTGTCACGACTGTGGACCATTTTTTTTAGAGTGTTTCTCAGAATCTTCATGTCGCTAAGCTTTACCACATACATGGAAGAACATGTTACAATGTCCTCTTTGAGAAACATGCAACATATGTGTTGTATTTCACTCAAAATGAAAATGATCCATGTAAATTTGCTTGTGAAAAAATTAATCCAGCCAGCGCTTCTCTGTTTGAAATGCAATATCTCTAAAACTTTAAATGACAAGTAAAAATACCTGTGAAGGTAGGAAGGTATTATGGTTATTATTAGTTCAAAGTTGGCACCCCTCATCGCCAATTTGATTTTTTCTTGTGCTCATGTTGATTGGCCACTGGAACAATGGCGGCTCAGGCTGTTATTAGATCAAAGCAAAATTAACTGTCATGGTAATGATGAATGCAGAAGTCTAATGCAGAGAAGGAAAGCAATTCTTGCAGGAAAAAGAAAAGCATTTGATGGACTGTTTCAGTTAAAGGCAGAAACAAGAGGTGATCAGAAGAATCAAGCTGGGTTACACTGCTTTTGGGAAGCTAACTTATATCTTCTTGTCACTACAATCTTCAGGTCACAATCACTGCGTCCTGTCAGTGATGACATATTGTTTCAAACGTGGCCTCTCACAGCAAGACTGGTTCATAAGTGACTTTGAAAGTCACTCAGTGTGCTATGGAGTGAGCTATGCTCAGAGTTTATTTAGTGGATCAGATCAGAAATACTGAAATTCGTCGAAGAATCAAGGTTGTTGACATAGCCAAAAGAATCAGCAGGCTGAAGTGGCAATGGGCCGGTTCCATCTGTTGCAGAGTGGATAATTGATGGGGTTCTTGAATGGAGGCCACAAATTGGAAAATGCAGGGTGGGATGCCCTGCAGTGAGTTGGACAGACTGCCTGAAAGGAATTGTGGGAGGCGAAGTGCAGAGGACAGTGCATGGTTGTGAACCTTGGAAGAGGCCTACATCCAGCATTAGAGAGACACGGGCTGATGATGATAATGATTTAAAAAAAGGGAAAAATTTCACACTTTTTTTGTTTAATAAAATATTTAAAATGTTTAATACGCTGATATAATGCCACAGTTGGCTTATCACCATCACTGGTATTCTCATACAACTTTATCAAGCTTATTCTCAAGGTTTAATATGCTTTAACTTTGACTGTACAACTGTTTTTGTGAATACAGATAGCTCCAAATAAAATATATTGCAATTTTTCATTTTAAAATAAAATTTGTACACAGACAAGTAGCCACAGGTCAGAAGCAGATTGTTGTTGTATTTGACACTTTGACAACAAACAACTGATCAAAACAACTCATAGTTAAGGAGAATACATCCAAAGAATATTGTAACTAGGTACAAAAGCACTAACACTAACATTTCACATTAAACTGAGTAATATCATTGACAGATTGCCAACCAGCCCACCATACAACAACCACGTATTTATTTTATTAAACTTATCTCAAAGCCAAATCTACAATAAGACCCTGTTCCAAGTGTACAAGTTTAAAGTTTCATTTTTTTTAAGAAATTAAACTTTGATAAAAATTTATTTAAGAAATCAAGATCTTTAAGTAAGTAATTGCAGGGCACACTGCATTTCTCATTCATTTGGGGAGCCCTTCTAGTGGCATTAACTACCCCCTTATGAAGACTACAGTGAAATAATAAAGTGTTTCGTTGTGTGAGTAAAAGATGCCCAGAGTCCATTGCCACATCCCTTATCCTTAATCCTACTATGGTTGGTAGCATACTTACAGTACATGGCATTGCTTGTGTTATAGGTAATGATAGCCACCTACCATGAAGTATACCATTAGCCTATCTGTCCACCTTAACGTTTAAAAAAACAGAATAGAAACCTGCATATTAGCATAAAGAGGTACTGGCGATAGAAGCAGTATGTTTTCCATCTTTATGCAAGTAGAATTTTCATCTCACAACTACAAAATTATGTATTTTGTGACACAAAACGTTACCAAGGAATGTCATCTATAGAAAGTTGAATGACTCATTCATGAGAATACACAACTTGCACATAAAACGAAGTGCAGATCATATTTTACAATTAAACACAACATAAAACAATGTCATTTAGTAAATCCTTTGTTACGAGTTTATTACGCATATAATATTATGTCTTAGTAAATTTATAGTATAGTTGTGTAATAAACGTAAAATTATAAAAACTCACCCTCTACTCTAAATATTTTCGATTTAATAGCGAATATTGTGTCAGTTGGTGACACCGTCATTTCAAAGGCAGTTCCCGTGAGCGTCTCGACCAAAACCTCCATCGTCTGTTGACTTGGACCATCGTCTTGAAATGCTTTTGACCTATTTGATAGTCTCTCAGGGCATCCATGCTGTGACATTTCACACGAGTACGGAAACACATACACTATCTACACAACATAGCTAAACCCAGAAGGTTGTATTTGAAAATTTATGATGAATACGAATAACACACGGTTCTGGGCCAATCACTCAATGACGAAGTAAATAAACGTGACCGATTACCAATGCTTGTGGAACATATTAAATATAATTATATAACACCGCGAATAAAGCGCAACAATAGAAAATTTAAAAGGTTTCAATAATATTTTGCAAAATAAACGAAATAACTCGGCGTCAAAAAGAAATAGAATTTCCTGCCTGCCTGACAGACTATTTTTTTGTGTTGGTTGGTTGGTTTTTTGCATGAATGTATGACGGTGGTGACTGATGTGATTGAATGATTGAATTAAATGATTGGGATTGGGAACGATTTATTGTGCGGCCAGCGCAGCGGGAGGCCAGCGGTGACATTTATCACAGACTATGAAATGAAATATCTGTAATACCTATTGTTGCCAATGCCATAAGTATCGCGGTCGTCACTTGATTAGGAGGGGCATAGCTGTGTATAGTTCATAAAATATAGCTTGCTCTCTGTGACAGCTGTCTTTAAAACCACGCCTATGAAGTTTTCTGTTCCCCCCCTAGGTGTGCCAGGACCTTGTCGTGGTGGGGGGGCTTACCCTAGGCAATCCGGGCGGTTGCAGGGTTGCAGCTTTTCTCTCACCGGCCTTTGCTCGAAGAAATAATAACATTCGAACTGATTTGATGTACGGTGTCAATAAAGGATTATATTAAAATTTTCTCAATACAAATAAAACCACAATGTTTATATTTTTACGTTTTTAATCTAAAGCCGCCAATTCCACCCTATCAGCAGAGCGTAACAAATCATCGTTTAATTGGTTTAATTAGTGGCAAATGGAATAAAACCGTGAGTAAATGAGAAAATATTTTTTTTAGAAATGAGCTCTAGTCAAAGAATCATAGAACCGCTGACAAAATCGAATTACGATACGTGCTTACAAGCACAGGCGATGACAGGCGATTCTCATAAGATACGATCTGTGGGAGTAGGTACGCTAGTGGTGAAAAAACGTTAGCGGCAACTGCGAATGCCGAACAAAAGAGTGCGTTCCAGAAGGAAGACTTAAAGGCAAGGTCAGAGCTACTTCTACTTATATCTCCTCCAGAACTTAAACAAATTAAGGGATGTAACACATCCAAGGAAGTATGGGACAAATTAAAATCTGTACATCAAAGTTCAGGGCCTGCGAGAAAGGCTACGCTATTAAAGCAACTAGTATTGAAGAAAATGACTTCACTAGAAGATGTTAGAGACCATCTCATTAATTTTATGGACGTAGTGGGTAAATTAGAAGACATGGATGTCGAAATTCATCCAGAATTATTAAGCATTATGATGTTATACAGTTTACCTAAAAATCTCGATAGCTCCAGAACTGATTTGATGTACGATGTCAATAAAGGATTGTATTAAAATTGCTCTGCTACCACTTATAGGGTGGAATTGGCGGCTTTAGATTAAAAACGTAAGAATATAAACATTGTGGTATTAAAATTTTCTCAATACCTACAAATAAAACCTTAATATCTATTAAAACATTTTATAATGTCCTTTCACTTAAAAAGCACTTTCTTAATCTCAAAAACTTAGTTCTATCAAGACCTTTTGTTAATATATCTGCTCCTGATTTGTAGGACAGTAAAAATTTCGATAGAATTTTGATCAATCTTTTCTTTTATAAAGTGAAAATTTACATCAATATGTTTATTTCTCCTATTTAAAATTCCATTTTTGAGTAATACAATTGCTGACTGATTATAAACATAAAGTTTTGTCTTAGGAGTTGTACCAGATATTTCTTTTAACAAACTCTGAACAAACAAAAGATCTTTTATACACTCTGAGGCTGAGATGTATTCAGCCTCTGTACTAGACAACGCAGTCACTGATTGTTTGCGCGAACACCAATGTACTGGTCCACCACTATACAATATAATAAAGCCAGTTGTACTTTTTCTAGTGTCTGGATCACCTGCGAAGTCTGCATCACAGTATGCCCTAAGTACCAAATCATTATTTCTAACATATTTAATACTAGTAGAGACAGTATTTTTTAAATATCTAAAAATATTTTTTATATTAGCAAAATCATTTTTTGGACTCTCTTGATGTCTACTACAATAACCTATATGAAATGAAATGTCTAACCTTGTCTTATTCACCAAGTAAAATAAAGACCCAATAAATTTTCTATATTTATGTACATCACTATTTACCACTTTCCCCTCTTGATGTACATCAATTAAAATTTCAGGATGATTACACTCCTTCAAGTTTTCATAATTATATTTCGAAATCATTTGTTCAATGTAGGTCTTTTGATAATTTTTTAAATAATTTTCATTAATACTGACATCAAATCCTATAAATTTTTCTACTTTATCTAATTTTTCAATTCTCGTAGCCATCTTTAATCTTCCTTTTTTGATATATAATTTTCAATATTTTCTTCATTAAACACATTTATTTAAAAACATTTTCTCTCCATAACATTTTCATCTATAATTTCTTCTCTATCTATAATTTACTTTATGCAGTAGAAACGTGCTGGATGCGCTAGCATAGCATCTATGATAGTCTGTGGCTGTGCTTGGTCTGTGCGTGCTGGGCTGGGCCCATACCCCATACATCAAAGATTATTGTCTACAACATCTTTGCCATACATACATAACCTCTTATTGGTTTTTTTTTAAAGTCAGCCAGGATTCAAGTTCAAAATACATCAACAGGCATATCACTCTGACATCTGAGCTCCAGCTACATTTTTCGAACTATAATATAAAATTATTTTCTACTTTTAACGAGGGCCAGGGGAGTAATATACGTACCTAAGAATTTAGAGAAAGACAGCGATATGCAGTTAATTTCAGAGTTATTGTTTAGGCATCCATTTTTTGTAACTCGACAAAACCCATAAATTCTTCACATTTTTTTCCTTTTGATCATAATGTGTAAGACCTATTGATAGTTGTTCCTTTCCTGCAATATCAGCTGATTTATCAGCCAAAATGCTATAGGCATTTGCGACCAATTTTGACATTTGCGATAGGCTTTGATATTATCGACCAATTTTTCTTTAATTGAAGACACACTCGTAACTGCTATCTTTCCTTGAACCACATCTGCTTAAGGTTGTACCGATTGCAGATCATAACAAAAAAAAGGTTTAACTTGAGTCTACAATCCTATTTTGTTTGCAAAATTCTGGTGTAAGTTTGTCTATGGAATTAAATGGCCATTTTCCGGAAACTCTGTCACTCCTCCTCATGTTGTAAAAAATTACACAATTTTGTCTATGTTTTATTCTTTCCGTCGTTGTTCGTTTTACCGTATAGGAGGTTAGAAAAATGGTTAGTAGCGTTTTACTAAAATATTTAATTGTTCCTATTATAATTAATTTCATAAATTGTGTAATAATAAATGATTATAATGTCGTGTACAAGAATACTTCTGTTAAGTCGCAATTTGAGTGCATTCGTGTGCCTACAAGTCTGGTTAGTTGAACATGTGGCTTTTAGAACATACACCTTCTAATTACAGACTCGTAAACGCCGCAATGGTGGACGCGCTAAGCACGGCCGTGGACACGTGAAAGCCGTTAGATGCACCAACTGCGCACGGTGTGTGCCGAAAGACAAGGCGATAAAGAAATTTGTCATTAGAAACATCGTCGAAGCTGCCGCGGTTAGGGACATCAATGAAGCTTCCGTTTACACTTGTAAGTCATTCGTTTATATTTTTTATACAATCAAAATTAAAATTTTATTCTTCTATTATTTTACCAAATGAGAATGCAACAGGAAAAGGTATTCATTTCAATAGCCTTTCAATGTTAGGGTCGACAGACAGGCTGAATGTCCACTTGATGGTAGGTGGGTGTCATTGCCTTGATAACACAAGCAACACCACAGGTGCTAGAAGTGTGCTGCCGACAATATTAGGACTATGGTTATCGGATTAAGAAGGGATAAAGAAATGGCCTCACAAGCTTGTACAGTCAAGGTTTTACCTATTAATTTGTCTGTTATTTAAAATTAATGACATAATTTTCACTTTATGACAATTCTGTGCATATTTGTATTGAAGAAAAGGTACATTTATGTATTTCCTTATTTAAATTTGGGAGAAAATGCTAATGTTTAAAATAAGTTTTTATTTTTGAGAAGAGGGCTGAACTTGATGGTGTGTGATTACCATTACCTACAAATAAAAGCAATACATAGGGTATGTAAGTGTGCAGCAGACTCTAATAAGCTCTGGTATTGAAACAATAAACAATCAAGCCTATTATCCAATTGGCTACATCAAGCCGCTCATATCATGCCATTTGGACGATAGGCCATCTGTGCTTATGAGCAGGATCAGAAGTTCTTTCCAATGTTTTGTTCACAATCATTTGAATAAAATTAAATTGAACCATTTATTGTAGTGAAGATTTATTCAAAAAATTTGACCCAAATTAGTTTTTTTTTTAAATACTTTGGTGTAAATAATTTGTTACTCATTAAAAATTAGAAATTCTTGAAAAAGTTGACTTTCTTGGCCTCTAGATGCTAAGCTTCAAGGGGGTTCACATATCAAGCAGTCTCAATCCATCATTTAATACATCTTACTTAGTTTTATTTTGGTTGTGCTGCCACAGAGCAGATTGTCTTAAAATTTATTCAATGAGATGCTTGGGAATAAATTTAAATAAGTACACTACACAGTATTTTCACAGTGGATTTCATAAATGTAATTTATTAATTATAATATTAACTATAATTAATTAAGACATAATACATGAAGAATTTAAATTTATTAAATATGAAAACTCCTTGTTCTTAGCTCTAGGCTTTCCATTAAATAAGTAATTATTTTGAATGCTCAATGTATGAGGTATTTTGCATAAGTTACATGTTAAGAGGTATTAGTTTTTTTGCCAGTTTCTTCCCATTGAAACTTTCTCAACTATAATAATAGATTAATAATGACTGTTTAATTTTATTTTATTGTGTTAAACAATCCATAATAATTTATAAAAATATAATCCAGCCATTATATGCAGTCATATAATGACCGCAGAATGAATCAGACAATAAAATTGTAGAAAAATAAGATACTCAGCAAAATAGTGGACCATTACCAAAATATTTGCCATTTGACTCCTTGTTATATATTTTTTATATACTTTGAAATTAATTTAACTAATACCATACGACATATAACTAAAACTACATGACACCTATTTTTTGATGGTTTTAATATTTTATGTGTAAGTGTATAATTGAAATTAAGTATAATGCTTTTGTTTCAACAGCATTCCAACTCCCCAAGCTGTACGCTAAGCTGCATTACTGCGTGTCATGCGCCATCCACAGTAAAGTAGTGCGTAACAGGTCAAAGAAAGACAGACGCATCAGGACGCCACCCAAAAGTAACTTCCCCAGAGATATGTCGCGCCCGCAAAATGCTCAGAGGAAGTAAATTATAATTAAATCTTAAAAATGTGCAACTTTTGTTTTATTTTACCTCTGACCTTAAAATTTCAAATTAAAGGTAATGTATTGAATCTTTTCTGTCAAAAAGGGGGCATAAATAAAATCACATGTACTGTTTTGTTGCGAATAGCACAGCCTTCTGATATCTAGGATTTGCTATTTCTATCTGTCCAATATGTTTTTGTTTGGTATTTTCTACATGTTGGTATATAGGTAAACAAGTTAGTCCATTCCCGCACCCCCTATAGGGGCGCAATTGAGGACGAAAACGGTTGACACACCTCCCGAATCTTTGATCACGATAGAACGAGTTTGTCTTTCAGCGACCTTTGCTCGACGCTTCACGTATGCTTCCTCGACGCGACCTTTATGTAAAATCCTACTATTATAAATGCGAAAGTTCTTTTTCACGCAAAAACGGTTGAACGGATTTGAGTGTAATTTTGCACATAGGTTCTTTATTACCTGGATTTAACGTATGGGATTATCATGAGGGATCGTCTAAAAATATGAAAAATCTTTACGCTGGGCGTCACTGCGTAAAGATGTCTGTCGTTACTGCGTAAAGATGTCTGTCGTTATAACAGTTCTGGTAACACTTGAGCCTCATCAAATTTTATTTAGCGCTGTTGTTTTTTGTATTTGGCTTTCTGGCGCCCCTTGTCACCTGGCGTCTAGTAGAGCAACCGCACCTCGTTCTACCCCAGGTCCGGCGCTGCCTCCACTAGATTATTAGTTTTGACGGCTTCATCCCATAAAACCAGATATATGGTGTTAAAAAGTAGGACACTAAAATGTCCATAAATTGAAAGTAGCTTAACTACGGAGAAAGCAATGTTGGAATTTCTCTGAAGGAATACGGAGATCCGTTGGAGAATCACTGCAGTCGAGTCGATATAGTACACGGCTAATTAAGCAAAAGTAGTCTTCTCGTGGGCCGACTTCCACGGTAGACCTGACTGAAGAGAACGGCTGGAAGTGGATGAATAAGGAAGATGGAGGACAGTGTTGTCGCGATCAACTAGAAAGGTCTATTTCAAGTGTGGACGCCTATAGGCTGTTGGTAATTGTCTAAAGATCAACGACCCAACGACATTTTAAAGCAGAACTTCTAATTGGCTGTCCAATAGTTTGTGTGTTCTGACGTAAAAAAGTTGTGTACCTACAAATTTATAGGTAGGTGATAAATGAGTAGACCTAGTTAGGTCTCTGGCGGTCATTCTACAAACCTGTTACATGTACGTACACCCCCGTTTTAAAGAAAAGTTTGTGACGAATCACGAGCGAGGTCGAATTTGTCACTTGGAAGGCAAGGTCACTCATCATCTCAACGTAGGGCATAGGCCTCCTCAATTTTTTAGTAGGATCGAATCCCGCGTCAATTTGGTTTTCAGCGCGGCCCTAATTAGGTTGTCCAAGGATAGGTTGCTGAACAGGGCTAATGCCGCGGTCCCACGGCCTATCGCGGTTTGACCCGCGAAAAAGCGTAACATCGAGGCCTGCGGTAGCTCGTCGCCCGTCCCGATCCGTCGGTAAGTCCAATGTGCGTCGCGGCGTAGCCTGTCAATTCACGGGTCTTGGGACTGCAGCTTCACTTGACATGTTGGAAAGCGGCGAACAGACTGTTTCAGGACGACACACACAGGCCATGGGAACCCGCTGCACAGGCCTAGACAGACGCGGGGCGGTCGTCAGACGGGTCGTGGAATTTCACGCCGACGAAACCCCCAATTCTTGAATGTGAAATGTAAAAATAGTAGGGGAAAGTAGCAGTTACTAAGAAAATGAAAGATAAAAAAAAACGAAAATATATAAAACATTTTAATGTTCTCTTAAGAGTCAAATTTTTAAAATACTGACCAATAAGTCGGTTCATTTTATATTGTAGTTCACTTTGCACTTTTGATATACATACCAATTAGTGACTTTATTTCTAACAGCGTCTATAATCAAAGGCATAAATACATTAAGAATTACACAATAATCCTCTATTGAACTTAAACATACTTAGGTAGCATTAAGAAATTAAAAATTTTCTTCTCAAAAAAGCTGTTTACCGTTTCTTAAAATAAACATTAGCTTATGTATGCTATATACTTCTTACTTATACAAGGGCTGTTCAATATTGATTGATCCTGGTTGGTAATACTGCATACCATCATGTCCATCCTTTCAGCTTTCTATAACGGCAAGTTTGAAGTGTATCAGCGCAGTTGTCTGATGTAGGTGACGATTTACGTATCGTGTGTTTGATATTTCGTTACTATTTTCAGTACGTGCAGATGAAATTTTTAGTGAAATTTGGAAAGAATAGTACCGAAGCGTACGAATTCTCAACTACGGTGCATGGTAAAGAGGTTATGAACCACGTGTCTTCCTACAAGTGGTATAGTCTTCAAGAGAGCATCGTTGATGAGCCGCGCGAGCCGTGCCCTTCAATGTCTCGAAAAGAGGTTTACAAAACTAAAAATACAACTGCTTCTATCGTCCGCGAAGAACGTAGAATTACTGCCAGAGAGCTCGCAGTATGTTTATTTCTATTGGCAGCGCATTTTCAATTATTCACGATGATTTGGTCTTTCAGGCTCACTGTAGACATCTTGAGGCTCACGGCATCGAAACTGTACTTAGGTTGCTACTTATCAATTGAGCCTTGGCAACACTGAGCGCTTTAGGCACCATCAGGCATTACTATTGAAATGTTTGACTTTTTCTTAACGTAACCTCAGTTAAAACATTTATTTATGAAATGAAACATTTATGAGATTTGTGTTGTTTCCAGTGACTAAAAAAAAATTGTAATTATCTCGTCAAAATTTTCGTGCGATGATTTTTGTCGTGGATTATAAAGAAAAGAGTGATTCGATCAACTTACTTCGACTTTAGCGAAGAAACTCCATCGATCCAAAATTAGTTGTGGCAGAAAACATCGATGCTGTGCGTGAACTGATAATGCAAGATCGACATACGAAATAGCACAAGATAGAGGCAACTCTGGGGATTAGTATGACTAGCACAAATAAGATATTGCATCAACATTAGTCCGTAAAAAAGATTTGTTTTTGTCGGATTCTGCATTATTTGACAGACTTTCAAAAGTAAGCTTGCGTCGATTGGTGCAAGGAAACATTGATAAAATACAATCTAGGTGCATCAAAAGCTGTGTATAACATCTACACAGGTAACGAATCGTGGACGTATGAGACTGAAACAAAACAGCAATCAGCTGTACGGGTCTTCCAAAATGAGCAAAAACCATCAAAGTTGTTCACAGAAAAAGAATATCGAAGTAAATGATTGCCTGTTTCTTTGGAATTACTGGTCATGTGACGACAGTGCCATTGGAGAGTCGAAGGATGGTACACGACCATTTGCGTGCCAGAAGTCTTCGAAGAAATCCGAAAAATTCGAAACGGAGGTGAATCATTCTTCATCATGACAATGTGAGTTCTCTCACATTGTTTTTGTACAGCCAAAACATCCAACTGATGGGCCATCCTTCGTACAGCCCTAACTTGACTTCTTTTTGTTCCCAAACATCAAGAACAAAATACGTGGGTAACGATTTTCGTCAGCAGAAGCTGTTGAAATGTTCAAAAACCACGTTTTACAGGTACCTTAATGGAAGTTTAAAAAGTGCTTTAAAAATTGCTTCCAACGCATCCAAAAGTATATCAATCATCATGGAGATTACTTTGAAAAACAATAAGACCAATTTCAATCATCAATATTTGTTTTTTCATGAGTAGGCCCAATACATAAGTAACAACCTTCGTACCCCAACCAGCATATAGTCCAGATTTGGCCCCTTGTGACTCCTGGCTGTTTCCTGAAGTCAAGTTTGGGCGCTCAGGGGGCGGAAATTGACAACCAATGACGAGGTAGTCAAAGCTGTGGAAAAAAGTCTGGTGTTTTTTGAAAAGTGGCAGGGACGGTGAAAAATGTATTAAAACCGAGGGGGGTTACTTTGAAAAAGAACAGGCAGATACTGTAGATCAGTTTTATCACTATTTTTTGAACAGCACTGGTATTTAAAGAATATTTTTTACTAAGGTCCTTTGATTCTGTATATGGTTTGTGGTAACTTGGATGTGCCAGACTTTGCGTCAGCAGTGTCTAAAGCTTCCTTCAGATTTTTCTCGAAAACCTTTTTGGCATCACAGAAACCCTGTTTTGTTTTACCGAATGAGTTTGGTCCAGCCGAAGTTGGTGTTTCTCTGAAACCGTAATTTTCATTTTATGTACTATGTTCTGGCGAGGCATGCATCTGGCTAAAAAGCTATATGTTTTAAAATGGCTATTTTAGTTCCAAACTGTGGAATAATTGTGCTACTAAAGGGATTACATTTCACTGGTGCAGTAACATCTATGTTGTTAATTAAATACAATACAAACCAATATTGCATCTGCATCTAGATGCAGTATAAAACAAATTGCATTTAAATGCAATTTAAAAAAATATTGGTTCAAAATATCAAAATATTATTCTAGTTTTCGATATACATTGCTGGTTAAAGTTCTATGACATGTCCCGCAAGGGATAAAACTATAAACGATATTACTTCATTAAGGATCGGCTTACAATGGAAAGCGGTGCGGCGCTTTTTAAAATAGAAATAGAATATCTTTTTACTACACGAAAAGGCATGCTTTTTACTACAGAACAGTGGTTTCGGCGGCTTCGCGCATGAATTATTGAACTGTGTACATTTCATAATCAAGTTTGATTATGAACATGTAAATTTAAAAAAAAAACAGTTGGAAATTCAACTCTCGAAGTTGTTAATGAGTGCCATTGGAAAAATATATAGTCATAAACTATAGAAAATATATATATGTTTTTTAGTGACTTACAACTAAAAAACAGGGTCCACCTAGTTTAAGCTGCAGGGATAACCTTTTGTTGGTACAAAAATGTACATTTACATTCAGGAATAAACCAGGACCCTCGAGTTGGTTCCGAAAAGTTGAGCAGGCTAGTCAGAGTTACGATGAAAGACAACAAAGTAATTAATCCACAGTATCAATAATAACCTCCCTTTTAAACAGTATACCAACTTGAAACTAACCTTCCAATATTTCTCATCCTCATTCTGGCTTCCGCTGGCATTTCTTCAGGTTCATCTTCATCATCATCAGCATTGAACACAGAAGCTATAGTAGGCTTTGGTGCAACCGGGGCTTTAGATGTGTTGCCCAAATTCATTTTGATGGGCGCTTGTGGTTTTGTGAAACCCATGGATATTTTAGTGATACGTGGTGGCGGAGGAGGGGCAGGCACCTGATCGAATGAGCTATCTGAAGATTGTTTTTTTTTGTCTGAAATGGAAAATTAGAGCACTATGACAATGACTGCACTATATGATGTAAAACATAACCTATTAGTGTAAATCTATATATATATAAATGAATCCCCATTTTCCTTGGTCACGGCATCACACGTGAACGGGTAGACCGATTTTAATTCGGTTTTCACTAATGGAGAGACAGATAAATGGGGAATGTTCTTATATATAAAAATTGCACTCCGGGCGAAGCCGGGAGCGGGTCGCTAGTCATAAATATTTATTGCCATCAATAGTGATTGAGATTGTGACTTGAAGTCACTTGAGATGATAATTAATATACATAGCAAAAGGGCTATTTTGTAGAAAAAATCCCACCACTTAACCCTAAGAAGCGCTAATATTGTCAAAGAGAAAAAAAATCTATGTTAAAAATGAAATTAATTAATTATTAACTTATAACTTGTATTATAACAAGCTATGGAGAGGGCTACACTGCAAGATCAAATCACAAATGAGGAGATCCATAGCCAAATGGAAGTTACTAACACAAACCGGCAGTGGATCAATAAGTCACAATATTTATGGGCAGAACACATAGGTTCTCAAGTAGAGGCCACAGACTGGCAAGCGCAGCATAGGATATCCACCCACTAGGTGGATAGACAATCTGATAAGGGCTACCAATCGACAGTGGATCCAGGGTGCTTCTGGCCATCCTATTGGGAAATTATGGGGGATGCCTATGGTAGACATCCTACGGTTGAGATGATATTATATGAACTAACTGATGCCACAATTTTATAGGATAATGTTAAATATTAAATTTTTATTACTTGTTTAATAAATAAAAAATAATTGAAAATGTTTGTGAGGATGATGCATAAACATAAATGATAACATTACTGATATTATTATTTAGTTTGCCAATGAAAACTCATTATGCAGTTGCAGTAGAAATTAATGTCATCTTTGGCTAGACATCCATTTGCTTGAAGAATGAACTCAAAGACTACCTTGCAGTGGATGAATAGGAAGGCGGTGGACTGAATGTGGTGCTATTCAATTAGAAAGATCTATGCGCAACAGATGTATTATAAAAGCACACTTATTAATGATAAATGGAATGAAAATGGATTTCATTCCATTTATCATGCCATTACATATTGTTACATATTGTATGATTTTAATACTTTTTCACATTAAAAAAAACTTATCTTAAGTGTATTGGATAGGTCTTAACTTGTGCAAACAAATTAACAAAAATTAATGTATATTATGCAATATTTTTATTTTTATTAAATAATTTTATACTTACTTAACATAAAAATATAATATTGTTATCAGTCTCTTGTGGTAGAATCCCGATACGTAATTAAGGTTGGAAATTAGGGCTCATACTCATAAGACTTGTCAGTGTTTAAGTAACAACCCCATAGGTTAAGTGGTAAAGATTGCCTTCACCCTCTAAATCAGGAGTTTCGGGTTCGATTCCCTGGGGGGCCAACATTTCATAGTTGGTTCTGGTCTAGGTATGCAGGGCTACATCCCGTGTCCTTTGCATGATTATCTCATAACACAAGCCTAATAGTGCTTATTAGTAGGAATTAATGTGTTGTTTTAAAAAAGAAGTCCACTTACCATATTGATTTGAATCTGTACTGCGGTATCTGTTTCTTTCTTGTGACCTCTTCCTGTCCCTCGAGGGTGAATGTCGTCTCGGTGACCGCGATCTTTCTCTCTCCCGATCTCGATAATGTCTTTCTTCACGATCCCTGGAATCATCACGCGTCGATCGAGACGAGCCTGCCAATGTGAAAACACTGGCAAAGATAAATAACTATATTTGATTAGCAATGAACGAAAATGTAACAGAAAAGCTACACTTTTATTGCAATTGGGATTAATAAATTGTCTATTTCATTCTACACGGATACCTTTGCCGTAGTAACGACTGCTCATTTTTCCAGGTGATTGTGGTGCTTACGGTCACCTTAATATTACTATACTATATTTTTAGATGGTATATTATATAAATTGATTGCAAAAATCAAACCACAAAACGAACGAAACCAGTAACCAACACCAAACTTAACTAAAAAAATCCAAATAGGCTACTGGCTACTGGCTAACTAACTACTTCAACTTCAACTTCAACTTTTGTTTATGGCAATCGGGTCACTTTTAGGTTAGCGACCATTACTGACTAAACCCTAGCCTAGGCATACCCTAGGCTAAACCATAAACAAATTTAATTACTGACATTGACGGCTTTGACTCCTTTGACTAGACTTGGTTAAAGCAAAGATGTTGTATTAGTCTGATCACAATCAGACTAATACAACATCTTTGCTTTTGCTGCATTTTGATGGATCACAAAATGCAGCAATATTTTATTCTTTCTAACACCTTCAAATTGCCATAAGATTGAAAGAGACATACATATATAATCTGTCGGGTCGAAGTTGAGTGAATGTCTCCATTTTGACTATACAATGCAAGCTAAAGTTATAGCGTATAATAGTGCTGTGCATTTTTATTGATAAGTAGATATCGTTGATATAGATTTTAAATATATGACGGATAAAAAGTATGGCTAAATGCGTTTCGGTGTACTGTTTGGTTATTCAATATAAATAAAATGTGGGTGCGTACTGGTACTCGCCGCATTGCTAATTGGTTGTATGAGATTGTATGCAACCTCTCGCATTTATTTCACCAAAATATTTCAAAAGAATAGTTATTGTTTGAGTAGAAATATTTAGAATCCATCCTTAAGGGGTAGAACGGGAGTAGGTTTTTATTACGAGAGAAAAAAAACTCGATAATCTTAAAGTTTTATTTTTAGAAACGATATCACAGATTGGATAAATAATTCTAAGCTGGATAATAAAGAAAAGCTGGTGTTTATAACTAAAATTTACAAAAACCAAAGTTAATCGGAATATTTGACATTTGTCTTGCTTTATAGTGCTGTAGTCTGATCTTGATAAGTTTATCGATATCGATAACTAATTTATTTTTAGTAGTGTGTTGACAATTTCTAACATTCACTGCAGGTTGAAAGTAATTTTTATCAATTTATAACAGATTTCCCACCGACATCGATTTAAAAAAAACGTGTACAAAAAATATAAGAAAAGCCGACGATTGGAGAGCTTCGCAATATACAAGAATATGCTCGATGAACTTTGAAGATTCTTGCTTTCGCCAAGGATATCAGCGTAAAATTCTACACTCGTATGCAGTGCCGACAATATTCCCAAAATTACCACCATCGTGTAAACCAGTAAGTAATATCTACAAGTTATAAAGAAGTTATGCTTCAATCTATGAAAATTATGAAAATCTTTTGAATCATTAATAACCAAAAACTATTTCTTTTCAGAAATTACCCAGAAAAAGAAAACTTACTAATAAATACGTGGATACCCAAGCGTCAACATTAACTGCAAGTCTTTAAATTAAAATGTTGACGAATCACAGATGAACGATATCACAGATTTTCCAATCTGTGATATCGTTTCTAAAAATAAAACTTTAAGATTATCGAGTTTTTTTTCTCTCGTAATAAAAACCTACTCCCGTTCTACCCCTTAAGGATGGATTCTAAATATTTCTACTCAAAAAATAACTATTCTTTTGAAATATTTTGGTGAAATAAATGCGAGAGGTTGCATACAATCTCATACAACCGATTAGCAATGCGGCGAGTACCAACAGTACACCGAAACGCATTTAGCCATACTTTTTATCCGTCATATATTTAAAATCTATATCAACGATATCTAGTTATCAATAAAAATGCACAGCACTATTATACGCTATAACTTTAGCTTGCATTGTATAGTCAAAATGGAGACATTCACTCAACTTCGACCCGACAGATTATATATGTATGTCTCTTTCAATCTTATGACAATTTGAAGATGTTAGAAAGAATAAAATATTGCTGCATTTTGCGATCCATCTATAGGTACAGACTAATACAACATCTTTGGTAGGGGCTCTGTCAATCATGTCAATGAAAACCAAAGACATTATACAAGTTGACTTGTATAATGTCTCAAACAATGAAAACATAATAACGCAACCAAAGATGTTGCATTAGTCTGTACCTATAGATGGATCACAAAATGCAGCAATATTTTATTCTTTCTAACACCTTCAAATTGTCATAAGATTGAAAGAGACATACATATATAATCTGTCGGGTCGAAGTTGAGTGAATGTCTCCATTTTGACTATACAATGCAAGCTAAAGTTATAGCGTATAATAGTGCTGTGCATTTTTATTGATAACTAGATATCGTTGATATAGATTTTAAATATATGACGGATAAAAAGTATGGCTAAATGCGTTTCGGTGTACTGTTTGGTTATTCAATATAAATAAAATGTGGGTGCGTACTGGTACTCGCCGCATTGCTAATCGGTTGTATGAGATTGTATGCAACCTCTCGCATTTATTTCACCAAAATATTTCAAAAGAATAGTTATTTTTTGAGTAGAAATATTTAGAATCCATCCTTAAGGGGTAGAACGGGAGTAGGTTTTTATTACGAGAGAAAAAAACTCGATAATCTTAAAGTTTTATTTTTAGAAACGATATCACAGATTGGAAAATCTGTGATATCGTTCATCTGTGATTCGTCAACATTTTAATTTAAAGACTTGCAGTTAATGTTGACGCTTGGGTATCCACGTATTTATTAGTAAGTTTTCTTTTTCTGGGTAATTTCTGAAAAGAAATAGTTTTTGGTTATTAATGATTCAAAAGATTTTCATAATTTTCATAGATTGAAGCATAACTTCTTTATAACTTGTAGATATTACTTACTGGTTTACACGATGGTGGTAATTTTGGGAATATTGTCGGCACTGCATACGAGTGTAGAATTTTACGCTGATATCCTTGGCGAAAGCAAGAATCTTCAAAGTTCATCGAGCATATTCTTGTATATTGCGAAGCTCTCCAATCGTCGGCTTTTCTTATATTTTTTGTACACGTTTTTTTTAAATCGATGTCGGTGGGAAATCTGTTATAAATTGATAAAAATTACTTTCAACCTGCAGTGAATGCTAGAAATTGTCAACACACTACTAAAAATAAATTAGTTATCGATATCGATAAACTTATCAAGATCAGACTACAGCACTATAAAGCAAGACAAATGTCAAATATTCCGATTAACTTTGGTTTTTGTAAATTTTAGTTATAAACACCAGCTTTTCTTTAAATAAATCAACCTTAGAGCTGTGTATGCATGTATAATGATTCATTTTTAGTAAATAATTATAAAAATTTGTTTACAAAACACCAAAATTAATGAGTGCGAGCTGTGCGACTTACCGGTGAAATGATATGTTTCCATTATTCTCCTTCAAAACACCCACTCTACTTGGACAAACGGGAACAGTACAAGCCATTCTTGGCAAGCAACAGATTTATGAAATCATACTTTCAGATTTTTAAGTATTTTAAATCACATAAAGCTAAACGCGCTTGTTAACCAGCATGATATAAACAAATATGACGTTGCCTCTTTTATGGCGCGCAGCGTTTTTAGACGTCATATTCGGCTATTGTTATCTCTTTTTAACATACGACATGCAGCCATTAGAAAGACGGGTATCGAGTATCGAAGGAATCTTCAATTTTTATTGTTCCATCTATACACTAATACAATTATCTTTGAACGCAACCATATAGAAGAATGGGATTGTCAACTATTATTTATAGTTGACAGCTAATTAGTTAGTATACTGTCCAAGTCAGTGTCAGTGTGGTGCCAGTGTCAGGAGCAGGGAACATAACCTAAACAAATTGTTTTGTAAAACCGTTCAAGTTATTGAAATGCTTAATATGCATACAACAAAACGTTTAATCAAATACATTAATCATCCATTCTATAAAACATGTACACAGTGTTATTCAAGGAGAAACTATGAAATTTCTCGTAAGGAAAAATTTAAACAAGGACCAGGACTAAAAGATTTTATTAGAAACAATCCTGAACCCACTGAATCCTTCTCAATTGCTCGGCCTCACATACCTTATTTGCCAGAAAATACTGAATTTAATTTAAAAAGGAAAGTTTATTTTGATGTGTATGGTTGTCAAATGAACGTGAATGATACTGCCATCGTGTGGTCTATTTTGAAGAAGGAGGGTTTTCAGAAGACCGAAGTGGAGGATGAAGCAGATATTTTCCTGGTTATGACGTGTGCTATCAGAGAAGGGGCCGAAAGTAAGATTTGGAATCGATTGGATCATCTTAGAGGTTTTAAGAGACGTCGCGCTCTGTCGCAGAACAAACATAGACCCGTGAAAATCGGAGTTCTTGGCTGTATGGCGGAGCGATTGAAGACGAAATTAATAGAGAAAGAAAAAGCAATCGATTTAGGTATGTAGACAATTATGCGTTGTCCTTATATGAAGTCTGTTTAAATTTTGTCGTTAATTCAATAATTCGGTATAGCGCGTAACTTTTTTGTTTGTAAACCGATTGGAATGAAACAAACACTAAATGTTACGGAACGCTTGCTACAATACATCAGTGAAAACCGCATTCAAATCGGTTAAGCCATTTCTGAGACTAGTGTGCACAAACGCACAGACAAACAGGTAAATAGACAAACACAAAAATTCTAAAAACTGTTTTTTTGACCTAGATAACATAAGTACAACATGGACAAATTGTTCTTTTTTTTTAAATATTTAATGTAGACACGGCTTTTTTACAATTTTATTATATTATAGATATTGTAACAAAATACTATCACTTAATTGAATAAGTTAAAACATGTTTTTAAATTATGTGTGCCCCATTTTTATATTCTTTTTTTATTTTGATATACTTGTAACTATACAAATATTATTGTTTTGATAACTGATATTGTGTATTACTGATATAATAAAATTTGTCACAAAGGAGAAAGCCTGATGCAGGATGGGCATGCATATCGTTCATTGTATGTATTGTATGAATTGTATGTATTGTAATATAAAGGATTTATTGATTTTGTTAAGCATGGTCTAGCCGCCTCATTATAATGTCAGCCAACTCATTATAATGTCTTTTGTTATATTGATGACAATAGCCCATCAACAAATTAATTATGGACCCAAACTATCATACGTGATTTAGGTGGGTGTGATGCTTGGCACATCGAGATTCCTTTACAAAATCAGCCTTAAACGGGGTTAAACCTGAAATCTTTAAGTCAGAGATCTAACACCTTTTTTCTAATGGAAACATTAAAGCATATAAATTGTCAAATATTTATTTATTATATTTTCAGTGGCTGGTCCGGATAGTTACAGAGACTTACCTAGACTTCTGGCACTGACAGAGAATGGCCAAACAGCTGTTAATGTGCTTCTCTCATTGGATGAAACATATGCAGATGTAGTCCCCGTCAGACTCAACAGGGACAGTGTTACGGCTTTTATGTGAGTTTAGATTACTTTTTTTAAATCCATGCAGTCTTAGGCTTAGTCTTTAGTCTTTAGGCGTCTTTTTTCTTTTGCGATGGTTCGGTTATTATTTTAAATAAGTTGTGTTATTTCCAATTTATACATGACTAGCCAAATGTTGGAGACATTATTCTCGGCCTTATTCTCGGATCCCCACGCACCGCTATGTTAGGGCTCACTAACCCAGCCTAGGGGGATGGCTTCGCCTCACTTTAAATGTGGCGGCCCACTGGAGTGCCGTGAGCCGCCACTCATCCTTATTGGGTGTTTCAGGGCGTCAGACACGTCCTCTTCTGACACCCTGAGGTTGTCACGCGACGTGCGTCGCGGCATACGCCCGGGCACGTCGGCCGGCCCTTCTACGCCTGATGGATCAGACTGGGGGCCTGCCTCGCGGGTCCGCTCAATGGCCTCTTTTCCACTCAGGGCGACGGCAGACACCTACCGTCGAGTGAACGTCAGATTGCCTGCCGACCTTTACATAAAAAGGGGTTCTTTTTTTTTTTTTTTTTTTTCTCAATCATGCGATCGGTCTTCTAGACCATGAGCAGATGTGCTGATTTCTCTCAGTTTGAGGAGCCAGATCTCCATTGAGAAAAGGCCCTTGTGGCTCATGGCCGCGGCAACAATTAGGCCAGGTCGTCAAATTTTGGTATTTTGCGCCTCTTGAGGCGGTTTATGGTGTCGGGTAACGTCAGCTGTACGGCTAGCTCGTTTTGGTGGTATGTTAACCTATCCTTGTATTTCTTGCAGCAAGATGAGATTTCCTGTTTGACTGTCAGCATACCAAGACACTCATGAAGCTCCGAGTTTTTGATGAACCAGGCTGAGTTGGAAATCTGTTTTAGCATGTAGTTCTGTGCTCTTTGTATTTTTGCTACATTGGTGTCACTGGCAGACCCCCACAACTGAATTCCGTAGGTCCAAACGGGTTTGAGTATTGTGTTGTACAGCAGCAGTTTATTATCTATTGAGAGCTTGGAGTTTCTTCCCAGCAACCATTGCATGCTACGGTATTTGATGTTGAGTTCATCTCGTTTTGCTTCTATATGTCTGCGCCATGTGAGTCGACGATCCAAGTGTATCCCCAGGTATTTCACAGTTTCGCTGGTAGGAAGTACATTGGTTCCCAGTGTTACTTGTGGGCAGTTGCCTTTCCTCAAAGAGAAAGTCACCTGGACTGATTTGGTCGCACTCGTTTTGATCCTCCATTTTTTTAACCACAAATCAATGTTATCAAGGCTACTCTGCAGTAATTTCGAAGCTTCAATTGGGCTTGGGTCACTAGCTAATATAGCAGTGTCATCAGCAAATGTGGCTGTAGTTGAACCATGTGTTTCCGGGAGGTCGGATGTGAAAATAGTGTACAAGACGGGCCCAAGCACTGATCCCTGGGGAACCCCAGCCAAGACATCGTGGAAAGATGATGTAGTCTCATTGTCTTTAACTTGAAAAATCCTGTCTTTAAGATAGGACTCCAGGATACTGTAGAAGGTATGAGGCAAAAGTGTTTTGATTTTGTAGAGTAGTCCTCTGTGCCAAACCTTGTCAAATGCCTGTTGGACATCCAGGAAGGCTGCTGTACAATATTCCTTTCGCTCAAAAGCGTCTCGGATGACCTTGCAAACTCTATGAACCTGCTCCACGGTTGAGTGCCCCTTTCTGAATCCAAACTGATGATTTGGTATGGTTACTTTTTCAGATAGTTTTCGAAGGAGACGCCTTAGCAACATTTTCTCGAATATCTTAGATATCATTGGCAGCAAACTGATTGGCCTATAGGATGTGATATCATTGGGTGGTTTGCCCGGTTTAACTATCATTATAATTTGAGAAATCTTCCATAGAGCTGGGAAGTATCCAATTCTCATAATGCTGTTGAATAATATTGTAAGGTAAACTATTCCCTTTCGTGGCAACTCACTCAACACCCTCTCATCAATTAGATCAAATCCTGGGGCCTTATTTTTCGCCATTTCCGCAATCAGTTTCTTAATTTCTGGCGGTGAACACGCTTGTAAAGGGAGATCCAGCTGGAAGTCCTGTTGCAAAACCTGGTTTATGTTCCGTTCGTCAGCATCATATTCCGCTTCGTTTGGTTTGAATACTGAAGAGAGGTGGTTTGCAAATGCATCAATCCTTTCTTGTGGTGTTCTGGCCCATTTGTTATTTTGAAGACGGATTGGGGGTTTTGAAATGGTTGGTTTGCCGTTTTCTTTGCAGATCTTCCAAAGCGAGTAGTTTGTGGAGCTGGTGGGGCTAAGTGATTCAATTCGAGCCTCCATTGCCGCATTTTCTACTTCAAAAATGGCAGTTTTTAACATTTTCGCAGCCCTATTGTACGCGGTTTTATCCGCCGGAAGTCTAGAGTTGTGCCAAATTCGTCTTAGCCTTCTTTTGTCCAAAATTTTTTGTCGGATTTCTAAAGGTATCACATTATGTCTCACGCTATCTCGGCTCCGTTCAGGCGTACTGCCCCAGGACGCTTTTTGCAGGGTTTATGTGAACCTTTTGCATGCTTCATCTATATCATCAGCGCATTTTAGCTTAATTTTTAGATCTAGATCTGCTTCAACAATTTCACGGAAGTATTCCCAATAAGTGCTTTTGTTGTATAGTCTTGTAGGTTTTACTTTAAGCAAAGCATAAGTGCTAAGAGTTAGGATGACAGGTATATGATTTGATGATCCGTCTAAGAATGTTTCTATTTTGTTAAACAGTCTAGAAACTCCTTTTGTTATGTAAAAATCCAAGACATCCGGGAGCTTGTTTGGATCACTTGGCCAATGAGTAGGTTCAGCTGTGGAAATTACAGTGAGGTGGTTTCTGTCGATATATTTCTTGAGCTCTCTGCCTCTAGTTGTATTCAGTCTTGATCCCCATTGCACATGTTTAGAATTCCAGTCTCCACCGGCAATGAATCGAGTTCCCAAGGACGTCAAGTACACCGTGAACTGTGCTTCAGTTATTCTGTGCTTGGGTGGGCAGTAGACAGAAGAGATGATAATGTCACCATGTTTATCATGAACTGTAACAGTTGTTGCCTGAATTGCTTCTGTTTTGAACTGAATTTCTTCGTGGTGTTTAATAGAAGTTCTAATTATTATAGCTGTGCCGCCGTGCGCTGTACCATCCGGATGGTTGGTAAAGTACAGACTGTAGTATTTTATTTTTACTAAGCTGTTACTCGTGAAATGTGTTTCCGATATAAGTAAGATATCAAGATCATGAATCTTCAAAAGGTTCTCTACTTCGCCTTTGTTAGGCGATAAACCATTTACGTTCCAAGTTGCTAACTTTAGGGACGTGAAGAGGTTAGGTTCTGAACGAGAGTAGTTATGAGGCCCATAAGGGTGCTCATTTGTTGTAGGAGAAAATCGAATTTTTCTGATTGTTTGACAAGCAACTCTTCTAATCTTGTATTAGTTGATTGTTCTCTTATTTTTGTAGGAGTTGGAATTGTGTTATTTCTTTGTTGACTTTTCAAAACATTTGCGTAGCTGGTAGCTTCCCTCTCGTTTTGTTGTAGTCTTCGTCTAGGATCTGGGATTATTTTTTCTCTGCTTTGTTGTGGGATAGTTATTAGGGAATCCGTTTTTGGCTTAGGCCGTCTCTGGTATCTTCGTTGAAGGATTTCCTTTTATACCTCGCAGCCCTATTGTTATCCCTAAAAAAGGGGTTCTAAATAAAAAAAAAAATTTTTTTTGTCTTTTACAATAAAATCTGGTTTCTTACAATTTCAGTTCAATAATGCGCGGCTGTGACAACATGTGCACTTACTGCATAGTCCCGTTCACCAGGGGCAAGGAACGTTCCAGGCCGGCCACCTCCATTGTGGAAGAAGTCAGGCAATTGGCAGAACAGGGCATTAGGGAGGTCACTTTGTTGGGGCAGAACGTGAACAGTTACAGAGACATCACTCAACACACAGAAAAAACTCATACGCAAATGGTCCCAGGTTCCTATTTATGTGTTAACTAGTGACCCGCCCCTTCAAAAGGGATTCAAATTACAAAAGGATTTTCAAAAATCCTTTTGTAATGGATGCTTTTAAAATAAACATATGTTTTGGCTGTGCTTTGATTGTCATTCAGGACAAATGATTTTATAAGTAGTATAAGTAGAGATAATAACTTTACGGTGTCTTAAATCGGCGCGCGTAATTTCCATAACATAATAAAATCGATAGTAAAAAAGATTAATTTTTGAGTATATTGTGTTAGTATTTTTTTTTGTAAAAGAAAGTAGGTAAGTACATAATTTTTTAAAAATTTAATCATTTTATCCTATTCCATCATTTTTTAAGAAGTATTAAATCTTAGCTACTTGTTAAAATCAAGAAACAGACGGAAAATCCACTAAAAAGGTTCAATCCCTGGTAAATATTTTTTTTTGGAATTTACTCCTTAAGAATCTATTTTCATGTAAGCCTGTATGGAAATTAATACAAGTGTTAATTTTGAAGCGTTACGTTATCTGTCACTTGCTACAGCTGACGCACGTATTTATGTTCCTCCATGTATAATTCTATTCTGTGGGCTTATAAAAGCAAACGTCGAAATATTGTATGAAAAGTGTAGTTCGTTAAGTGTTTTCATTAAGGAACGAAACGATAGCGCGTTATAAACTGACGGCGCAGCGTCATCTGTGTAGGCCGAACGTAACTAATATAACTTTTTTTGGAACACGTGACATCTGAATATGCAAAATGTAACTAAATAATATAAAGTAATTAGGTATCCAGTTATCGATTGATATGATGGAAATTTTATACATTTAGAGGAGTAAACTCCAGTCGTGCTTTGGAGCTGACACATACACCTTTTTTTCTTCAAAAAAAAAAAAAATTTTTTTTCCTATATAAGACGGCAGTTACAAAGGTAAGACCTAATACATAAAGTGGACGTAAAAGTCAAAACCAAGCCTAATGATATTAGGATTTAGTATCCTTTAGTAACGCATCGGCAACCTTTTTACTGGAGTCATGGGCCGAGGCGGCTTTTACTAAGACCGATTTAAATTAAGTGAATGGACAATAAACATCAAAGTAACACAAACCTTGTTGCCACTAAGCCTAAAGTTCGTTGTTAAAAGCCGCCGTGGCAGTATTACATTAAAGAGCTTGATGTAATACGACTTTTAAAAGTCGCTTTCGCCACTATAGCCGATTCTAGCTACGCCTGCTACCCACCCTGTGGTACTCGTACCACGGGTACACTTCTGGCATTATAGGAATGTAAGGGGTCAATCGCCAACTAATAATATCAATTTATTTAAAAAACAATTGCAGGATTCAAAACCGTGTACAAGGATAAAAAAGGTGGTCTAAGATTTGCCGATCTGTTGGATAAAGTATCATCTGTTGATCCCGAAATGAGAATTAGGTTCACGGCGGCTCATCCCAAGGATTTTCCAGACGAGGTCAGTTAATATTGGAAAAGTATAGTACCTGTCTTGAACTACTGGCATATTTATTGAGATATACAGTGTGTTAGAGATCGGATTTCCCATACTTTACCCAAGCTTATAAAAAGTTAAAATTAAGCCTTTTAAAAGCTAAATTTTATCGACAAAAAACTATATCAAGGGGTGTTGCACATAATTATATAACTATATAAACTATCCCCTTCTAAATGGGAGTAATTTTGAAATTCATTTCTCGTATTTTTATTCACAAACCAAGGTAACTGCCAAAATCACCAAGTCGCTCTCTTATTTATACTTGGCGTCAAACGCCTCAATATATTTCGAATTTTGCAGAAAATGTAAACAAGATTGTAAACAAGGCATTGTAATTTCGGGAATGCTATTTCTGTTGAAATGTAAACTCTATGTTGTAAACATAAGGACCAATTTCCTTTGACACTAGTCGTGAAGAACGTGGCTACCATCGCTAGGGTAGAACGTTCGATACTTTCGGCCGGCGCGAACGCTTTTCCCAGAACGTAAGTGACCTTATTTTAAAGGTGATGAAATTGCTATTTCTCGCGAGTGAGGGGTGCGACCCCCCTTTGCATGGTTTTTTTGTCGATAAAATTTAGCTTACAACACGTGAGTAAAGTATCTGAAATTCGATCCCTAACACACTGTATATTGTTTAAGCTTTATCAATTTAAATTAAACGGCGAGCGAAACCGCAGATCACAGCTGATCATTGTGTAAAATATTATTGTTCTATTTGCCACCTTTATCTGTAGTCAGTCTGAGTGTGAGTCTATGGCGAAATACTGACATTAAAGAAGAAACCATACCCTTACGGAAGACCACCGTGAAATAACAGCATGTTGTGTTTCGGTGAGTGAGCAAGGAATGTCAGATCCCATTTCTTTAATCCTGCTAAGGTTGGCAGCGCGCTTGCAACACTTGTGGTGTTGCTTGTGTTAATAGGCGACGGTAGCCACTTTCCACCAAATGTTCCGTCAGCCTGTCGGCGACCTATACATAAAAAAAAGAAAGAAATAGGTTTTTATGTGAAATAGAAACATCAACGTGACGAGGTAATCCGCACGTGTAACATTAGTATGGATAGGTACTGCAAGTGATAGCGGAACGTGACAACATCTGCAAAATGCTGCACCTGCCGGCGCAGTCGGGCTCCAGTGCTGTACTGGAGCGAATGCGAAGAGGCCATTCTCGCGAAGCCTATTTACAGCTGGTCCAGCACGTGCGTCAAGCTATACCAGGTGGTGAGTTTTCACCCCAACATTCCATTGGATTGTCACCAACTCTCTTCTTGTGTACCTCATCGTTTATTCAATCAGATTCAGCGGCTCACTTGCATCTTCGTAGTTTTTATAAACAACGACCACCAATAATTTAGTCATAGTAGTTGGCTTTTCAAAGTTGACCTGGTTTTGGAAAGTAGTGGTAGGGCACACTGCTTTTCGCAGTCATTTGGACAGCTCATTTGGTGACAGATGTGGCGGAAGCTCTGCTAAGCTACCAAACCATGTTACACTCTTTTCCGAATTTTCATTAACTTACTGTTTTATGCTTTAAAAATGAATTCCCATAAATGAATACCCGTAACTGTTATTTACATGTTATTACATAAAGTCATACCCATAAATGAATAAAGCAGGCACACTGTTTTTCGCAGTCATTTGGGCAGCTAATTTGGTGGCAGTAACAGCATGCGTGCTGTTGTGATTCAGTGAGTGAGTAAGGGATGCCAAAGCGCATTTCCTTATCCCTTATTCTTAATTCTACTATTATCGGCAGTGCATTTGCAGCATCTGTGGCGTTGCTGGTATTATAGGCGATGGTAGCCAGCGACCATCAAGTTGGCTGTCGGCCTGTTTGTTAATCTTAATATAAAAAACTGATCTGTCAACCCACTTGCACAGTGGGTTCACAGGGTTCCGGAAGTATAGCAAATGAAGCAATATTTCTTTTAAATTTGTGTAATTTTTTGGTGTTATCGTATAGTGTGTGTTTGTTCTTTAGTGGGTCTGTCCACTGACATGATCTGCGGGTTCTGCGGCGAAACAGAGGAAGAGTTTCAAGAGACGCTCTCTCTCCTGGAGCTGGTGGACTACCACATCGCTTTCCTATTCCCGTACAGCATGAGGGAGGTTCGTACTTACTTCTGTTTTATTATCTACTTAAAAATTAGAGTGTGATTCTCTTGCCCCATATAGGCAATCTTTAATTTATTCTTTTAATTTTATTTTATAGAATACACTAGCTTTTGCTAGCTGCTTCATCGGCGTATCTATACAAATTTTGTACCTTATATATCCAGATCCAGATAAGGCTTCTCAAAACCGCTCACTTCATTGAAATCGTTCTGGTGGTTAAGAAGATTTGGTATTTCTCTATATAAAGTTTTAAAAATATTTATAGCTCATCAAACACATAGCATTTTGTGGAGCTACCAATGGAACACAATATTAAGCTAACTATGGCTCGGAAACCTCGATAGTTGCTGTTTTCAAATAAATCTAGACATTTTTGTCAGCAAGAGAATTTGCTCCTACTATTTTCCTAGACATTCTAATTAATTTAAATCTTGAAAACATCAAAATGAAACGTATTAACATTTCTGTAGTTATGAGCTTATTCCATATTACTTACATTATGAGACCTATTTATAAATTAAACAAATTTGACCAGATAAAAATACAAGGATTAAATCTTACTTTACTTACAAGAATAGGGACACTAGTCGAGATCAAAAATGTATATCGAAACGTTTTCAATTTAATTGTGTGTTTTGTCGAAAAGTTTTTTTTTTATGTTAAGATCGGCAGACAGGCTGACAGTCCACTTGATGGTAGGTGGCTATCGTCGCCTATAACACAAGCAACGCAAAAACTGCTGCAAGTGCGCTACCGACTACAGTAGGATTAAGGATAAGGGATTAGGAGGGGATAGGGATAAGAGATTAGGTGGTTACTGCCGCCAGACGGGCTGCCCAAATGACTGCGAAACGCAGTGTGCCCTGCCACTACTTTCCAGATCCAGATCAGAGCCAAATTTTAAAAAGTTCATTTTTCAAAGTTGACCCTGCCGGGAATTGAACGCGGGAACCCTAGAATTGTTCAAATTATTTTTATGATACAAATAAATTATATTATTTTTATGATAAATTTGGACTTTCATTTATTTTATATTTATAAAATGATTTTGCTAGAAGGAAAAACATAGAATAAGGAAGGCAAACTCGTACTAATTTTAAACAATGCCTCTTACCACTTCTGAAGGCTAGAGCGGACTCCTAATGCCCAAAGCGCAATTTATAGATTGACTGAAGTCTAAAG
The DNA here is from genome assembly GCA_910589475.2 of Bembecia ichneumoniformis. Taxonomy (NCBI): domain Eukaryota; kingdom Metazoa; phylum Arthropoda; class Insecta; order Lepidoptera; family Sesiidae; genus Bembecia; species Bembecia ichneumoniformis. The sequence continues at coordinate 11,293,752 of OU342536.1, read as the reverse complement.
TCACGAAGAAAATACGATTAAAGCTAATTTTTTAGATTTGTGAAATAAAACGCTGCAAAAAATGGCATCACAGTCCTGCGATTTAACCCTATCAATGTGAACATAATCCCATCCAATTGGTTTGGCAGGAGATAAAGGGGTACGTATTACTTACCTACCTCACTGTGGAATGACCAAATTGAAATGGTGACCAATAGGGATAACGACTTGAATCGAGTGTTATGATATTACGCAATATTATTTACAATTTATAGAACGATTCTCTTGGTTATAAAGTAAAACATTTTATAAATAGAACATAAATGAAGATGCAAATGTTCTGTCTATTAGAGATTAGAGCTTCTGTCTATTACCAATGTCATAAAAAACATTAGAAAAACCAATATCATTAAGAAATGGGTACATTTTTGACATCATAATATAATACTTTTCGGATAAACCACACAAATGAGATTATTTTTGATTGGCAACTCCTTGGTTTACTTTTTTGATCTCGAATTTCATTTCCAAATATACGCAAACATACTCAGTTTCTTTGAGTGACAAACTAATTTTATTTAACAACTTGCTGTGGCCGCGACGTTGTAGTTCGTTTTTTGAAAATCCCACAGGAACCTAATATTTTCCAGGATAAAAAGTATCAGGTAATAAACTATCTCAGTACCAAATTTCATTCAAATCCGTCAACGGTTTTTGCGCGATTGAGTAACAAACATACGAACTTATAACATTTATAATATTCTTGGGATACTTTACAGAAGACAACCGCCTACCGTCGATATAAAGACGACGTCCCAGAACAAGTGAAGAAGGATCGCCACCGTCGTATGCTGGACATCTACGCGAGGAAATGCAACCTCCTGAATCAAAGAGAAGTGGGCACCACTCATTTGGTGTTAGTCGAAGGAGTCACGAAGAAAAGTGGCCAATTGATTGGCAGAAACGAACTCTATTTAAAAGTTGTCTTCAATCAAATGGAAATTTTAAGTCAAGATGGCGGTAAAAGTGACATGAAGCCAGGTGATTACGTAGCTGTACAAATAAAAAGTTCAAAATCATCGTCCCTAAGTGGAATTCCACTTTACCACACCAGTGTTAGAGAGTTTTATAGAGAAACTAGTTGGGCCGATAGACATAAACCGCTTAATAACTCCATCCAACATTAGCTTACCTCCCACAACACCCCTGTGAAATATGGGACCTCATCTCTATTAAAATTCCCATTCCCACTGGTCGAGTGGTTAAGGTGCTCGCCTCTGACTCAGGGCATGCACCTTCCCGGCTCTTTCTGGCAGGGCCAACTTTGGAAATTAAATTATCAAAGTTTGTTCTGGCTGAATCTGGTGAGTAGTGCGTTTCTCAGTCATTTGGACAGCCCATCTGGCGACAGTAACCACCCCCATAAAGAAAAGCACTCTTAAATAACAGCATGCGTGAATGAGTAAGGGAATCCAGAATCCATTTTTCTATCCCTTCTCAATCCTTAATCTTATTTTGGTCGGCAGTGCACTTGCAAAACCTGACGACTTTTATATAAAGAAAAAATTAGAATATCGGTGGTACTCTTGTATCCTCCAGCTGTTGTTTGTGCTTGTAGACGACGATGACCACACCTACCATCTCGTGATCCATCACGTCTCTATTGTAAGAAAATTGTGTAAAAATTATTTATGTATGGTGTAATAAAATAAGGATAAATGAAAAAAAAAAACAGTTTTATTTAGTGGTTTCACTTTAAAAGTGCGTTTAATTAGGATCAGTACGTATCAATACACACGCGGTAAAAAATATTAATAAATATAAATAATTAATTTATAATAGAAATGTACAAAATACTGCTTAAAACTATGATGAATAGCAATAATTTCATTTAAAATGGAACACGATGGTTGCCTGATCAATTTTAAGTATAATTTTTTTAATTACTTAAAAAATTCTCTTACTATTATGCTGATTTTATTTACACTCATGGACATATTTAGAGGAACGCATAAAAAGGGTAGAACATAATACTATACCAGTATTATGTAATTTGAAAAAATTATTTGTTGTTGGGTACGTAATGTATGAAATTTTGCGGGTTTTGTTTAAGGAATTTAGCATTATTTTGGCATTTTTGACAAAACATTATCATTATTGAGTGAAAAGAACTTCATTTGATAAGTTTGGGTAATAATGCTAAGTGTCTAAAGCTGTAACCTTTAATTGAAAATGTTTACACTTACAATGAAGTCGCTCAAACATTACGAGTGTCCAAATCTGTGGCTTTTCGCAATGTTAAACGATACCGGCAGACTGAGGAGTAGTATAACAGACGTAAAGGACGAGGGGCCTTAGTCAAGGTAACATAACGATAACTATAACGAAGTTCGAAAGCAATAAAATGTATGGGATTGACATAAGCCGTCGTTAAATCACGCGATACATCCCATAAATTTTATTCTTGCGAACTTCGTTATCGTTATGTTACTTTGACTAAGGCCCAAGGTCTCAAAAGAGTAACAACAGAGAGGAATGACAGATTTATTGTAAGCTGTGTTCTCAGAAACCCCACTTCAACTTCTTCCGAAGTACGAAACAAGCTACAGGAAGTTTAGCAAGTGACAGTTAGCACCAAAACGATTAGAAGAAGACTTAAGGCAGCTGGTATTTAGAGGCGTACTTGCCCGGCAGAGGCCCTTTGCTCACCGTAGGTCATCGAGCAAAGCTAGAGCTTTGCTCATTCGTATCTAAATTGGGATGATGACGCTTGAGGAAAAGTATTTTTTACTGATGAGTCTAGATTCTCTCTTAAGTCTTATGATGGAAGAGCCAAACATTCAGAAACGGAGAAACGCTCAGTGTAACATTGTTGGAAAGAGAGCCCTATGGTGGAGGGTCAGTAATGGTATATGGGGCGAAATTTGCTTTGGAGCACGTACGGAGCTACACATCGTAGAAAACGCCTGACTGTGGCAAGACACGTAACATACATTTGCTTTGCCCCATTCATTGAGGATAATTTTCTTTTAATGCATGATAATGCTCGACCTCACACTGCGGCGGTAGTTTCGGAGTAACTTACTTAGGTCGGAATCCAGGTTTTGGGGCGGCCAGCACGCTCGCCAGACCTAAATCTGATAGAACATGTTTGGGATTAACTTGGAAAACAAATTAAACAAAGAAATCCTGTACCAGCTATCCTAAGGGACTTCTTGGTTGAAGAATGGAACCTAATGCCACAAAGTTTCATTAACAAATTAATAAAAGGTATGCGGATGGATGCAGGTAGTTTTGAAAGCAAGAGTAGGCAGCACTAAATACTGCTTGCACCCATTGTGAAAGAAAGCAGTGTTTAGAATAATATTCAATTTTCATTATGTTAGGTCAAAACTCTTCACACAATTAAGGCGCTAACCTTATTTGCCTTTGTTTTTTTTTGTTAAGTGTAATTTTTTCATATTCAAAAATATTAATTTCATTAATTGATTCTATTCAACAAATTTTAAAGGCTTCTGTTGTACAAATAAATGTGTTTTCATATTAATTTGCGTTCCTCTAAACATGTTCATGAGTGTAGTTGTAAAAAACATAATAAATGAGGCAGTAATTAACCATATATTTATTTCTACTTATATATTATTATTGATAATAATAGTCCATAATTTTTTTTAAAACAAATCAAAATTTGAGTTCGTCAAAGGCATTTTTGATATATTGATTCCACCATGTAGAAAGATTTTCTGTGATTTAAAAAAAACATATCTATCAACTCATCTTTTAACCTTCCTAACTCTATTAATTTTTATTTTAGCAAAAAAGTTACATGAACATGTAATATTTATTCAAAACAAAATTCTCTACAATATTTGTCTGAATTTTTTTTTCTAACTCTTACCATTTTTGTATAATTTGGAAAAATCACTTTTTTTTTCATACTTCTACAGGTTGTAATCGAAAATTCTTTCACCTATAGTTCATATCTTCCAGAAACTTATATCAAAAATGCTCCTGAGGGACTCAACTTTTGATTTGTTAGTAAATTTACCTGGACTAATAAGTAATGGCATCAAAAATAAATCTACATTTGTACTTTTATTAATTGTTTTGTGACGTGTGCTTGTGATAATTTTATAATTAGGTAGAGATAATTATCATTCTATTTAACAGTAATTTAGCAAAGGCATTCTTTGAATTTAGCTTAAACAATTTTATTCTTGTATACTTATCTAATTTTCTCACATGTTAGTGAATGACTTAGATTTTTACCATAAAGGGTTCCAATGGGATTGCCTGTAAATTCACATATGGCTAAACAAAAAGGCTTAGGTACTAATTGTGACCTAATGAAAAGTTCGTTTCAACAAAATGAATTGTCATACTAAGCTTGAAGCACCGATCTGTCCTGATGGTTTGCCATTTGGCATCACACTTACTCTCTGGCCGGATATGTTGTCTGCGCATTCAACGTGCCCGGATAGACTCGGAGACGGTCCTTGAGAGCTTCCGTATACTTTCGTACTATACCCTGAATCATTGTGAGACTCCCGATCTGCTTGGCTTTGGATATCAGTCAAATGGGTATTGATGGCCAGGGATTGAAGGCGACTGTGCAGTAGATTGTGGTCGGGGACGGGTTTCCTCATCGCTTGCGCGTTCCCTCTCAAGTGTGGGTACATTGGTGGACGGTTATCGTAGTAATTGCCGCGAAAATGGTCGTTTTCGTTCGCGATTTCCACCTCAGTGTTCTGGTCCAAGTGATCGCTATAACAGTGCGGTATGCGCTCCATTTCCCTTATGATGTGATCCTGCATCATCGCGTCAAACACTCCAGTCTGATGGTGGTACAGAGGGTTTCTGTTTCGGCCCTGAACCTGCGGTTGTGGTAATCCAGTCTCGTTGTAATCGTACGAATTCTGGCACGTGTATTGCGGCACCGGCAAGCCGCTCTCAACCATGTCTTTGTATGGCATCTGGTGTTGTGTTTGTCGATTAGGTATGTCGTGAAAGTATGCGTCTTTAGGAATTGTTGGTCTCAAGTCGGGGATGTAGGAACTTGATTGCACTTGAGGCGCCGGCGATTGTGACTTAGTAGATACTGCTTCATAATTTGGCAGAGGTAAAGTTTGTAGTAAATTCGAATTCTGCATCGGTCCTGGCTGGTTTTTACTTCTTATAGGATTATCCTCTTCATCGCTGCTTTCGGAGTTATTTTCATTTTCTTTGGGTGGGGTTTGAAAGGTTTTTCTCGTTGGGAATGGAATTAAGTTTTGTAAACTAAATCTTTTACTCTTAGGCGGTTTTTCTTTCAAGATCGGCGCAGGTCTTTGAGGTTGCTGCGGCATTTTAAGTATTCCATGGCTAGGCTGAACGGTTACTGGGCTCACGGAAGCTTTTTTGCAATTTTGCATATCGATGGGAAGCATTTTTCTTGGCAAGGGTGTGGGTTCTGGAGATTTACATCTCTGTTGATGTTCAACTTGAGCGACTAGCTCTTGCACGGATTTTCTCGGTTCACTTTCAGCTACATTTTCATCTTTTACTGGATAGTTATCCTGTTTATGTAATTTAACATAACCATCTTGAGATATGTCCATGGATTTTGTATTAGATCTAGATAAGATTTCGGACATTTCTTTCTCGAGTATCACTCTTTTTCGAATATCATCTGCTGTTCTTTGTAATACTTGACTTTTCCATGAAGGTACTTTTGTCGGACTGGTGTCTTTTCGATTGCCCCTAATGATATTGTCACCCTCAGAATCAGTAGCTCTATAGTCCGACTGCCTGTTACTACTGCTAGGTGACTTTGTATTTGATTGTCGACTAGGAGAAACATATCTATCGCTGTAACCTTGTACTTCCATTGACATTGGTGATTGTGACACGGAAATCCGATTAGACTTTACATGTATTTCAGCAATCACATTTTGTAAATGATTTTCTTCAGGACTAGTGTGTGATTGGGGTAATCTGGAAAAATTATTCGATCCAGCGTCTAACTGATCACTACTTTTAGAATTTTTGAGCTGATATTTTCTTCTAGGACTTTGCGGTGATTTTCTTGTATCTAAAACTTCAGTGCTTTTAGAAGTAGCTTTGCAGTCGTTTAAAATTTTACCATCGCTCTCAAAGTGGTCGCTATTCTCATTGAAACTTTTTATTATTTTATGAACCCTATTCCATTCTTCTGAATGCGGGTCTAAAAGCTCTAAGCTTCGCGTTCGTTTAATGGGCGCTATATCTAGAGATCCCTTCGGACTGTAGTCTAATCTTCTTACTCTTTCGGATGCTCTGAATAACATGCCGCGAGTTAACCATTGCTCTAAATGCTGATGTCTACCCTTGCACATTGCTCTCTCGGCTGCAACGAATCTGGTCAGTTCTGATATCTGTCCCTGAGTTTTCATTTCCAAATCAGTCACTTTCTGGTCCAACCTTTCGTGAGCTCTATCGATGTGTCTTTTCAAATCTTTCTTGTCTTCATTAAGTTTTTCTTCCATGTGTTTAAAGAAAGGAGCACAATAGCAAGTGTATCCGGCGCCTATTGGACCCTTCTTTATGTTTCCAGCCAGGTCGAGGTAATACTGTTCGCCTTTTTTAAGCGGTTCGGTGGGTAACGAGCTGAGCTTTGGTTTCGGGAAGTATTTCGGATCGGGGTAGTAATGGCAGCCGTACGGAGACCACTGCGCCGCCGGTGGGGTCGTTTCGAAATGTACATTCTTCTTTTTCTTATCTTTATTCTTTCTTTTTCCTTCGTCCGGTTCGTCTGCTGTTCTCTCTTTGCTCTTGTCTCTGTGTTTTTCTTTCTTCTTTGTCTGTTTGGCTACAGGTGTATTTAAAATGTTGATGATTTCGTCCAGTCCTTTTCTGGTTGCTATGTCTCGGGCGGTTTCGTTTTGATGGTTTTTTATTGACTTGTCGCAGCCCGCTTCGAGGAGAATGCGCGTTAGTTTCCGCCTACCCATAGCGGCGGCAATGTGAAGCGCTGTGTCGCCATTTTTGTTCTGTTCGGACACCCGGCATTGCGCTGATATCAGGATACGAGTGACGCCCGCGTGGCCGTATCGCGCTGCAGTGTGTAAGGATGTATCGCCATAGTTGTTCTGCAAGTCTGGCGGGGCGCCTGCCAGTAGTATTTCTCTGCAGGACTGGTTGTGGCCGTTTTGGCAGGCGAGGTGCAAAGGCACAAAGCCACCGGCATTTCGCACGCGCAGATCGGCTCCTCCCGCCGCCAGCTCAGCCACGCACCGCGAATATCCCTTCCACGCGGCCTCGTGCGCCGCTGTGTTGCCATGCTGAAAAATTCCCAACATTATTAACACCAAATTAACACCAACATTATTCACACTCATTGCCATTTTATGGCAATGAGTATTTACATTTACTCGTATAACCTTTCGAACTAAATTCTTAATTTGAAAAAAAAAAGTCATAATCAACTAAATTGAAATAGTTTATGGGACCACGACGTTATTGTTTTGGTTACAAAAGAGGAATTATACCATCACAACTAGCTTTGAAAGCAATAATGTTACGACTAAGTTGTTTGGCGGTTGGCACGAACGCTTTTTCCAGAACGTTCCATAGTTCTGGAAAAAGCGTTCGCGCCAACCGAAAGTCTCCAACGTTCTACCCTAGCGAGCCACGCCTTTTCCCGAATAGTGTCAAAGGAAATTGGCCCTTATGTTTACAACATAGAGTTTACATTTCAACAGAAATAGCATTCCCGAACTTTCAATGGCTTGTTTACATTTTCTGGAAAATTCGAAATACATCGAGGCGTTTGGCGAGTATAAATAAGAGTGCGGTCGGCCGAGATGAGTGAGTTATGCGACAACCAGCGATACGAAAGCGACTCTTCGGAGCTTTTGCGAAATTACCTGCGGAAGTGAACCATTGACGATTTTTTGGCAAGTTTAATGGTTTCATCGGACAAGTTTGGTGATTTTGGCAGTCATTTTGCTTTGTGAAAATAAATCGTTCCTCTCGCCCTTAACTTTTTAACGGCACTTTAACTCACCCCGCACGTAACAATAAAAAGATTATTGTGAAATAAATCTTCACAAGTTTTATCAGAATATTGATAGCCGTTTGAGTCACTATCTGCTGTGTCTGAGGTTTAAGACAAACATTTGAATGCATGAATATATCTTTTGGGTCTGGGTGTTTTCTATGTAACCTATGTACCTACGTATATATTTGAAAAAGTATATAGCTATTATCAAAACCTAGCATTATTATAAGTATTATCAGTTATTATTTCTAGTACCCATAAAAATAAACCCACAAAACCTGATTAGTTTGAGGCTAAACGGCGCTGTACAAAATGCTCCACCATTTAATAAATAATTAAGGCTCCACAAAATGCTGCAAATTAGCAATATTGCTAAGTTGTAATATCAAATCAAAGGTTTGTTTGTTGGTTCAATATCGCAACTTTGGGCACGCTTAAGGCGAAGCGCTGATATTATTCTCGTATATCATATCAAGGCTTTTTTAAAGAAGAGTATACGTAAACTGTCTCTTACGTGAAATTCGTTTTTGAATTAGTTTTTTGACTCCAAATAAAATTGTTTCTTACTTTCTTTCTGAAATAATTTCGTATGTGGATTATAATTCTTCTAACTCCTTCACAACGACCAGAATACGTAGCATGCTCAAAGAATAATTCCCTTAAAGTACTTACCACGAGGTCCTGTTTGTTCGGATCAGCTCCGTGCTGGAGCAAAAGCTTGACGACCTCCACATGACCATCTGCGGCGGCGCGTTGTAACGCGCTGCATCCATTCTGTAATCAATAGAAAAGTATCTACTTTGTTATATTCATAATTTATCCACATTAAATATTAAAATGCATAAGTAACTGATAACTGATTAAAACCAATGAATTAAATTTGGTGTGAAGATGTTTTGAGTCCTGGGGTGAAGGATAAAAAATGGAATACGACACATTGAATTTGCGCGTTGGATGAGTGGTTAGGGTACTTCCCTTAAAGCTCTGTTCTGGATTCCCAGGTAAGATTCCTAGTAGGGTCAATTTTGGATATGAATCTTTCAAAGTTGGTTCTGGTCTGGATCTGGAAAGTAGTGGCAGGGCATATTGCGTTTCGCAGTCGCTAGGGCAGCCCGTCTGGCGGCAGTAACCACCCTGCTGTTGTATTTTGGTAAGGGATGCCATTTCCCTAATCCTTCCCAATCCCTTATATCCTTAATCCTGCTGTATTCGGCAGGGAACTTGCAGCACCCATAGCGTTGCTTGTGTTTTAGGCGACGGTAGTCACCTACCATCAAGTGGACCATCAGCCTGTCTGCCGACCTTAACGTAAAAAAAGTGTTACATGTATTGTAATTCGCTCATTGAGCGACTGGTGGGACCAGAGCCTGGATTCCAGGAAGAAGCGCTAAGGAGTCTTGGTCAATTTTTTTTGGTCCAACCAAACAACAATTTGGTTCAGTCAACTAAACTGTTGGTCGCCGTCAAAATCTGTATAAATTAGATTTTTTCCAAAACTGCGATTCGAAAACTATTGAGTTATTTCCCATCGAAATATTATAATTATAAGACCCATTCTGTTTTCGTTTACTAGGGTAGCTAACATCATGAGGTATGGTATTGTCAACAAGACAGTTATTTCGGTGATTATATAATTAAAATTCTATGATAGTGAACATTTTAATTGTCAACGTTCCAGCAGCGAACCTGTAATTATTGAACCGTATAGGCTAACAGTGAATGTCGGCTAAGATTAGCATTCATCGTAAACATGAAATACTGAGGTACCGAGAACACATAAATTGACTACATTTCACCTCCGGCTTTACATGCGCAATTTTGTTCATGAATATAATTATTTGAGTGCAGGTTATTAACATTCCACTGTAAGTCGAATTGTAGTGGTCGAGAGGGTCAGGTCAGCCCCCTTAAAAAAGGGTCAGGTTTTCGATAATTTTTGGTTCTTTTAAAAGTAAAGTGTAGCAGGCAGGTTAACGGCAGGAAAGTTGGAGGGGATTTAGTTGGATCTACACCCTAAATGGGCTCTATATCTCGGGATAAAAAACGGCTAAGATCTTATCTATTTTTGCTTTTTAAAAAAACTTTATCATCAACTATAATATTTTATGGAAATTAATGTCGTTTGAGATATGAAATAAATAGGTACGTAGTTAAATTTTATTTATTATTTCTATTATCCATTATTAAAGTCTAACAGCAGAACTCCGTTCGCCCTGCTACTATACAATACAATGAAAACATACTTATACAATTATTTGAATATGTTTCTACACAGTATACAGAGTCTAGTTTGACAGGTACCTTCATGCCATCCAATGATGCATGAAGGTTTTTCTATGTGACCATCAATAACCGTTATAAACTGGCGATGTTCCCACTTCCCGCAATCATGACAAATGTATAGAAATAACATAAACGCGCTATAAAATATAATGGGTGGCTCCTTTGTGGTAAAATTAACTTTACGACTCTCGTTATAAGGTTTAAAAGTGGAGGCGTTCGATGGCATTGTGAAGGAACGTAGCTCGCAAATGGACAAAGTCAGGTCTGGAACTCGTGCGTGCTAGAATGTTTTTCCGTTTGTAGCCCGAGGCGTCCAAGTAATTTTACAACACTAGCCGTATAGTGATGTGGAAATATCGATAAAATATGCAGTTGTTCTTTCGTCCCGTCGATTTATTGTTGAAGTTGTGTTGCGGTAATTTCTTCTTGTAAGCTCGCTGTTTCTATAAACTTTCGTTTCCTTGTTTGAGTTCGTAAGATCAATTTTATAGTTTGAGAGGTCAGTGACTTACAAAGGTTGATAATTTGATATTATGTAGTATTCAGTGTGGGTAAACAATATACTCTTCAGAATGTCTTGAGGGTTCAGAGTTGATAGCCAATCGGGCAGTTTCTTGCCAGACTCTCCGGGCAGGCTATAAAGGGTTTAGTGAAAGTGAAAATAAGTTTAACAATTAAGTATAATCCGCGCCAAACTTCTAGTCCCCTTTGAAGTTGCTTCGCGCAGAGGTACAGTCACGCACAAATAAATTATATTGTTTTGAAACACAAAACTCTTCTGAACACAAAACTCTTCGTGTCTCTTTGAAACACGAAACACAAACACACACTCTTTTCTGCACGTGCTTAATGTTTATTTTTATGCCTTCGTCCGCTTCTTTTTGCATAAATTTCAAAACATTGTACACAATTTTTCTTGCTTGACGACGTAAAACCGTATTCCGGTTAGGCATGTTTAAACTTATGTTATTAAAAGAACAATAAAAAAACTAAACAAATAACGGAATAACGAAAACAATAGACAACGAAAACTTAACAAAAACAAAGCAGAATTGTGAGTGACTGTACTTCGCTACGAAAAACAAGCGTGTGTGCTATTCGGAAGAATTCTGAACGCACACAAACACGCACGCACAGGTGAGATGGGTGTGGGGGCGGGGAAGTGGAGTGGGTCCTGCCGCCGCCGCCTCCTGCCGCTCCCCGCTGATACCTATTTTTTGCTACTGCGACGCGGTTCGCGCTGTGTTCAGAGCGGACTAGAAGTTTGGCGCGGATTATACCATAAATAGCGCGTCAAATATTTAGCGATTTTTTAATGCTTAAAGCGTCAAAAGTGCAGTGTGGCAGGGCACCTTGCGTTTCGCAGTCATTTGGGCAGCCCGTCCGACGGCAGTAACCACCTTCTTACAGAAGACCACCGTGAAATAACAGCACGTGTGCTGTTGTGTTTCGCTGAGTGAGTAAGGTATGCCAGAGCCCATTTCTCTATCCCCTCCTAATCCTTTATCCTTAACCCTACAGTGGTCGGATTGCTTGCAGCACTTGCAGCAGCAAAGCTTGTGTTATAGGCGACGGTAATCACCTACCATCAAGTGGATCGTCAGCCTGTCGGCCGATCTTAACATTAAAAAAATGTCATCAACTGACGTATATTCCACCACTTTATAGTCAGCTGACTTTTTTCTTCTTCGAGATATATTTCAATCGGGAGGAAATGACTAAAAAAAATTTTTTTACGTGTATGGGTGTATGGCTGTATGGGTGCTGCTCAATCCACCCACGGAGCCGCAGCTGACGTTCACAAGGTCTCATGATACAACTCTCGCAAATATTTTACGAGTTATCGCCCGAGAGGAAAAATGATTGATGAATTTTGTACCTGTCTCGTGGTCCATTATAGCGTTGCGTGTTTTTAAGCGACGGTAGCCACCTACCATCAAGTAGACCGTCAGTCTGTCTGAGCTTTACATAAGAAAAAACAAAAACTACAATCCATTTATGCCTGTTTGCTACAAAATTATATAGGTAGGTATGTTATATACCTACTTATCCTAACTAATATTATAAAAGCGAAAGTGAGTTTGTTTGTTTATTTGTTACGCATTCACGCCTAAACTACTCAACAGATCATCATGAAATTTTGCATACACGTTGACAGGGATACAGAAAAGGACATTGGGTACCTTTCATTCAGATAAATTGTAATGTTTCCGAGGGATCATCTAAGCTGTGAGTCTGCAACTTCGACGCGTGGTATTCGGTATAGCGCGTAACTTTTTTGTTTGTAAACCGATTGGAATGAAACAAACACTAAATGTTACGGAAACCTTGCTGCAATACATGAGTGAAAACCGCATTCAAATTGGTTAAGCCGTTTCTGAGATTAGCGTGCACAAACGCACAAACAGATAAAAGTTCTAATGACTATTTTTGACCTCTGTAACAATACAACGTGTACAAATTGTTTTTTTTTTTTAATATTTAATGTATAGACAAGGCTCGTTTAAGATTTTATCATGTCTAGATAGAATAAATTGTAGCTCATATATATTTGTGAGGCGTTGATTTTTTATTTTTGAATCTAAAAAATAGGCCCGGCGAATTCGAGGACAAAAGCCAGTATTTTATAAAAAAAGGCAACTTTATAATTTGTGTATATTATTATCATCAACTGTGCAACCGAAACCTGTTTTAGCATAAAAACAAATGAAGTATAATGTAGCATTCCTTTTCTTTTACGGAATATGGGAACGTTTTTTTAAACTATCAATTAATTAGGGTTGCACTATCTGCATTTCATCAATTCCAGTATTGCCAATAAAAAGAGAATAATTTGCCGACATTATCGACAACCTTTATCCGCGCGAACATCTCGCTTGTGCTAGTTTTCTTTTTCTGTTAAAATAAAATAAATAATTCATTCGGCCCCACTAAAATAACGTTGAGTTAAATTTTTTAAGGTTGTCTTACACGTGTAAACAGTTGTTTCCGCGAAACCGACATTTAGCTTCGTTAATTTTTTACAATTCACGTGTTAAACGTTTTTGGACAATCTCCAAAAACGTTTAACAAAATGTTGATTTTGTATAGGTAGACATATCAACATATAAAAAGTATCTACTTTATTTTATAAACAAGATAATGATCGCGACTTGGTTATTAAAGTACCTACTTTTAGTCTATCAAAATGTTATTATAGCGATCTTTTTCCTAAAATGCGGCGCCACATAGCAGAGTGGACTATCAGCATAGAATTAGAAACTGTTGTAAGACATACATACATACTATGTCTAAAATCGTAAAAAAGTTAGGAAATTGTTTTCTATTACTTACTATACTGATACCAATTTTAACATTAACATATTGGCAGGAAGTTCAAATGTTTTATTTATTACCATTAGAACAAATTGCCATAATTTTTACTCCACACCGTAAATCGTTTAATCTAATGTGCTTACGAATTAGCTTCTAATTAAAAGCCGTGAGCTTTATCAAGTTTAAGTATCCTAATTGAAAACTTAAGAGATAAGCACTAATTCTGTTCAATTGACACTTTTATGGCGCACATTTATGGCCTTATCAATACAAAGTTATTTTAAGCTTGTATTACTATTAAATGATACACAAGTTAGATCTTTATTCAGTTGAGTAAAAGTTTCAATTTCTCTGCAACTTAGATATAGTATAAGTAACTTTTTTTAAGTTATCTTTTGTTGACGAATCGAAGTTGGCTTTTATCTCAAATGATTTTTATTTTATGGGACTCTATGTGAAATTTGTCACTTTAAAAAAATAAATTACATAGCTTAATGTGCCTTCAATTTATCCCGTATTACAATAATTATCATCAATCTATATGTCTGTACATTTTCACTGGTAAAAACTACTGAATCGAATTTGATGAAATTTGATATGAATATATATTGAACGCAATACAAAAGTTATAAACTTCTCACTACTGCAGCCGTAGGCAGAAGTTAGTATATTAATAAATAAGACAAACACACTGTCTAGTCTTAGTCGAATGATTCTCAAATAAAAAATTAAGTAAAAAATTAAGTCTCCATCTTAATTTTATTGTAGGTACGACTCCTATTTATACTAGACCGACGTGCCCCGATTTTGTCCGGAAGCAAATAGAGGATTTTGTATACATATTATATAGCCTACGTCCATCTAGCTAGAATAATGTATTTTTCAAATAGTAATTGTGGTTCCAGAGATGAACCTCGACATCTCGTGACCAACGTTACCTCTGCTTCGCCGGACGTTATTGAGAACTTATTATATATTACCATTATATACTTTTTAATAACCTTTTAAAGGTCTATTCTCATTAGTTCAATCAAGAGTTCAAATTATTGAACTATTGCGAATTTTTAGTTTCGGTAGTTATAGTGAAAATATCTTCTTAAATAGGTGCAGTGGTTCACATGAGCCCTCAAAATTGAAAACCCTCATATTTTCATTGTAATAACACGTTAGTCTATTTTTCTAAAATTCTAATTGTTTAACGACAGTCAGGCTATATTCCGACATTGCTTTACTGTAAACACCTGTGGCTCTAGCATGAGTTTACGATACTACACTCGCTAGCGAGAGCGTAAAACATTTATATGGAAAATTGACAATTTGAAATTGACAGTTCACGATTTCCCATACAAAAGTTTTACGTTCTCGCTAGCGAGTGTAGAATTGGTGTAGTATCGTAAACTCATACTAGAGCCTCTGGATAAATACTTTATCGATGACCGTGAAATCTTGCATACACGTTGTCAGTGGCACAGAAATGGACATAGTCTTTCATCTAAAAAGGAAGTAGTTACAGTTCCCGAGGGATCACCTGAGAATAAAAATAAAAAAATTAACGTAATAAATGTATCAACGGCCGAAAAAAAGGACGACCAAAATCTGGTTAATAATAATAATAATAATAGTTGATACTATGTTCATAAGTCATCAATATATTCAAACGCCCACAAACCAGACGAAATATATTAGTTTAATTAAAAATTCTTTGACAAAAATTGTAGATTACTGCTTTAATTACCATACAGGGTGGCATTGTATCGTTTCCGAGCGAAGTCGTATCTTGTTCACATGGTTGTATCATTAGAAAGCCGTTCTTAAGCACCAACTCTCATAATTATCGCTCGGAGCGAATTCCATGCCCAAACGGGGCGGTAAGGACGATACGACATATTATGTTATAAATGCAACATTATGTTGGTAAGTTTTTTTGTTGATCTTTCTTGTATTATATTAGTAATAATGATGTTCAATTTCAAATGTTCCTAATAAAGTAAATGTTAAATATCTGGCCTTCCATTTGGATAGGAGACTAACGTGGGCCAATCATATTAAAGTAAAGAGACAAAAAGCAAATATGCAATATCAAAAGCTATACTGGCTGATAGGACGCCAATCCAGGCTCTCACTGAGTAATAAACTGCTCATATACAAGTGCATTATAAAGCCCATCTGGACTTACGGCCTAGAATTGGGGGAACAGCCAGTAAATCAAATCTGGAGATATTACAAAGGTTTCAGAACAATGTTTTGCGGATGTTATCTAATGCTCCGTGGTATGCTCGTAATGCCGAGATGCATGAATATCTTGAGATGCCAACCATTAAGGAAGAGATAACCAAATAGGTACTACACAAAATATAAAGACAGACTTCTGCACCATACAAATTATCTGGCTCGAGATTTACTCAAAACAGAAGAATAAATTGCTCGCCTTAAAAGATGGCAAATTTTAAATCTTAACAAACGGCATTACAGCTCCTTAAAACTCAAATGGTTATGATTCTCGCTGGAGAATCAACCTACAAGTATTCAACGTGGGAAAAGATCTGATCATGGCTCTGGAGCCGATTGCAGATAAAATAAAAAAAATTCAAATGTCTAGCAGAATTATCTATAGCAAAACAATATCGAAATATCAGTATGGGCTCTGAATAACCTTGATTATAGGGAGTTGACGTCAAGGGGACAGCTGCCGCTAGACGGGCTGTCACTTCTATAGATCTACGGTCCTGGACACTCCACTCCGGCTATTAGGAAAGACCTGACAGACATTGCAACCCGTCCTGTCGTTCAACTTATATTATATATAGGTAGTCTAAGAACAAAACTTCTCATATGTGATAAACCTTACATACAACCTTTGCACTTAATCTGGAGCCAAACGATTACCAGAGTAATTATTTGACAAACTTTTAATCTCTATAGAGTCTGGAGACATTTCCGTATGTTGTCCGTCACGAAATTTCAAAGACAGCTTTCATTACAGTGCTTCAAAACTTTTCTGTCTATCACCTCCATTTATATTTTTGCATCTAAATGATGTGTTAAAAAATGATTTCGTTCTTCGCTTATAAGCTTGCATAACCATAACAATAGCTTCTGGATCACATATTCTGGATTCTTGCATATCAAGTTATGGTCCGCATTGCAGTTAACAATATTAGACTGAGCGAGAGTAACATTTTACCACATAATTTAGGTGTATCCCACTATTTCCATTGATGGAAACACTGTAACCATTTGTCCTATTATTTCCATAACGACTTATAATCCCTGCGACCCAAGCATAGTCAAATTACATAGATTTATGGTAAAGACAAACAGTTCAGTTTTGCCTTCCTTTTTTTTCTTCTTTTTTAGTTTAGTTTCTATTGAGAACTTAGAGTTCTTTAGAGTAACTAATTATTAAAAAAAATAAACTGGAAAAAGTTCTTTCCCAACCGGGTCCACCAGGATCCCCTAACAGAATCGACCAAGGGATCCTGGTGAATTCTTTTTTCATCAGAATCCCCTCAGGGTATCGACAAAATATATGCCGCAGTTTACTGGGATTCCCTGCTTGGTTATGCAAGTATAGGTACGTAAAGATGTGAGAATAAAGTTATAGTCACACATGAATATACTTCATAGTAATTTATATAATCAATCTAGGTATACTTAATATTATATATATAGGGTATCCCACCTCCGAAATTCTTTTAAATTCAATTACCTATTATTTATTCACAACTAACACGGGCCAATGTGAACAAGTTCTTATTCGTTTTAGTATGCATGTTCATTTGGCAGTACAAAATCATAATATACACTACTTAATATAATATTATATGTAAAGAAACTATGTATAGGTATTTCATTAATTTTAATTCTATCAGTAAACAGTATGGAGTATAGGTATTCTATATAACCCGATTGTGGCGCCATCTATCGGGTCCAGTTTTATTTTCAAACCAAAATTTTTTGTTTTATTTTAAAGTCGACAGACCGGCTGATGGTTCACTTGATGGTAGATGGCTACCGTCGCCTATAACACAAGCAATACCACAGGTGCTGCAAGTGCGCTGCCGACCATAGTAGGATTAAGGGATAGGGAAATGGGCTCTGGCATCTCTTTCTCGGCGATACAAACAGCATACATGCTGTTATTTCGCGGTAGTCTTTTGCAAGGGGGTGGTTACTGGGCTGCCCAAATGACGTACTTACTTGTCAGATCCAGATCAGAGCCAATTTTGGTCTCAGCAAGGAATCAAACCCGGAACGTCCTGTATTTTGGCAAACACCTTAACCACTCAACCAATGGGCTCGTAAAGTTACTATTGTATACCTACACCTACATATATGTATATAGTAACCCTTTATACTTATAGTTATTTATTTTGTTGTGCTCTGTCACCATGGTATACAATATCGAAAGCAATGTGGTGTTATCTGTCAATGCACTTAAATGTGTACGGAGTCGTAGGCAGAACCGATCGGATCACGGTCCAATGAGACAATTTGAAATAAAAAGTCGAACAAGAGCTGGAAACCGGTCGTGTGTAAGCGGACTAGTTTTTTAATGATCCCCGTCTCCCTCCTCTCCGATATGGGAAGCGAAGGAAGGCTCACTTGCTCATAGATGACAGAAGATAAAAATTTCCGATAGAGAATAATTAATTGTGCGCGGTCTCGTCTCTAAGCTCATGCGTGAGTCGGTTTTTTCTAGCACTTGTGCTAATTTTGCATTTTAATTGTTATGTTTTTCTTTAGTGCAGTTATTTGTCACATGCAGTTTGTGACATATGCACTAACAATTGGACACAGTCTGGTTTCTATACTATTAAATACTATTTCAAACAAATATTTAAATGTTTTAGTAAAAAAAAAATACTAAAAATTTTTGAAACTAAAACAATCTATAAACACAAAAATATATTATGATATCTCAAAATTGCGAGTAGGTACTAAATAAACAAAGGCGATTACTTCTGATTTTGTCAAAGCATTTGACGACTCATAGTAGGTCTAGTAATTAAGGTTCGATTTCCGGCTGTAATTCAACTTTGTAAATAAACTTCTCAAAGTTGGCTCTGCTCTGGATGTGGAAAGTAGTGGCAGAAGCGCCTTTCAGAAGACCACCATGAAATAACTTGAAGCACTTAAAGCAACTGTGCCGTTGTTTGTATTATAGGTGACGGTAGCCACATACCATCAAGTGGACCGTCAGCTTGTCGACTTTCATATAAAAAAACAATCGTTACTTAATAATCAAATTTTTCAAAAATTTTAAAATCTTATTTACTGGAGCGATTTATGTAACACGATAACTGCGACACAGTTTTGTTAAGTGTCCATTCGATTCTTTGCAGTGATAATTTTTAACGCCCGACACAAAAGAGGGGTGTTATAAGTTTAACTTGTGTATCTGTGTCTTTGTCTGTGGTGTGGCATCATAACTCTCAAACGGATGGACCGATTTTGATACTTTTTTTTTTGTTTGAACGCTGACGTGATCGGGATGGTTCTTAGCTGTAATTTATGAAGAGCTGTTCAGACGTTTGAAGATATCAGCTCGTTTGCTAGTTGACGAAGGGATCTCAATAATTTTTACAGGTTCGATTGATTTGAAATATGGTGTACTGTTACTCGGTAGTATTTCCATGACGCGATGACATTGATATGATGCTGCAGCATTAAGAGCGTGCAGCGCGATCGAAAATCTTCGAGTTGGAGTAGCGGTGACGGAACGCACACAAAAATAACTTTACAGATTAGGCTCAACACAGAGTAAAACATATTTTTACTAATTTTTCTTTAGGAAAAATTAATGTAATAAATGATAATAGAATGTAATATATGTAAATAATAATTAGTTATTATTATAATATAACGTAATATTCAGCTGATCACTGTGTTTTGTTCATTTCTTATACATAATTTTACCTATGTATACTTACCTGCATATCTGGAAAAGAATAAATAAAGTATGAAAGAAGAAATGAAAAACTGCAAAAAATAATAAAAAGTTTTTATTATTAAATTTGTGATGTTTGGTTGTCGTGGTATTATCGTTATTTGTTAATTGTCGTTTATTTTTGACCTTATCTTTCGAGTGCTTTCAATATATAATCAGGCTCCTTAATTGCCATTTTTCTATCCAGTCTTTTTTCGTATGAAATATTTACGTATTGAATTTTTCCACTGTCTTGATTATCCGAGGATGTTTGAATTTCTGCTATTGGTAGCCTGAAATAAAATTAAACACTAAAAACGACAGAGAGCAAATTGTAAACACCGTTAGTTTATAATAAACATAACTGACGAATATTATGAAAGGAACATTGGATTTAAAATAAAACGCTTAAAAGTTGATAGTTTATAACCTCTCCGTTCCGAAATTGTCTACGAACATGCACTGTTCAGTACTTGGGCCTATCAATGAACAGTTTTACAAATTTACTGCGCGGTTTCAGTTTACAGTTTCGTTATAAACGGCTGTTATCAAAAGCAAAAAACCTAATCTAACGTAACCAATAAATGTTTGATTAGCTAAGAAACCTATTTGGTGACCAAGTACTAGACTAGGTCAACCAAAAAAAGTTGCTGACCAAATAAATATTTTGCTGAAAAAATATATATTCCTATTACAAACTAACATATGCAATGTTACCGGATAATAGCCTAATTGACAAAATTTGGAAATTAGTTTAAAACTATGGCTTAGCATCTATTTCACCCCAAAAATATATTATTTTAAGAAAAATAGGTCTTTTACATTAGTATTTTGAGTTTTTAGAAATGAACTTGAAATTAACCGCGAAAAAGGCCGAGACTGTCATGGCGTCTTGAATGACGTCACACCTCGCGAAACAGCCGTGTTTGTTTATGACAGTCAATTGTGTTTTTTAATAAATAATGAATTCCTCTTATTATAAATACTGTATAGTGCCCCAATATAAAAGTTCAACGATAAAAACGCCAAACAAATTATTCATATACGTTCCAAACAATAAACAATAACAAATTGATGAAGTTAAGGTTATTACAGCTCTCAACAGCCACTATCAATACCTCGTTGTGAATCTTCAATGCCAGAGATCTAGATTCACAACAAAGAGATTCGAAGAGCACTACGGAGTCTTGACGTGAACAAAGCTAGTGGACCTGATGGCATACCTGCAAGGGTCCTGAAGGAATGTGGTCCTGAATTGTCTCCTGTACTTACACGCTTGTACCATCTCTCTCTCAGGACGAATACCGTGCCGGATTTTGGAAGCTTGCCAATGTTCAACCAGTGCCTAAAAAGGGTAACCGTGCCAACCCCTGTAATTATCGACCAATCGCCATCACTTCTGTACTCTGTAAGGTTATGGAGAGAGTACTGAATAGTAAGCTGCTGACATATCTTGAAGTTAACGACCTGCTCAATGATCGCCAATATGGATTTCGCCAGGGACGTTCAACCGGAGGTCTTCTTGTATATGTCACGCAATACGGGAGTGAAGCCATCGAGAAACATGGCGAGGCTCTCGCTATGTCACTCGACATATCGAAGGACTTGAGAGGGTTTGGCATGCACGTTTACTTGGCAAGCTTCCTACATACGGCATCCCCTCCGGTCTCTTTGTAGCTGGATTTCTGATTTCCTGAATGAACGGTCAATTCGAGTAGTCATTGATGGCTGCTCCTAGGACCTCATGGCAATTGATGCCGGTATTCCTCAGGGATCTGTTCTCTCTGCAACTCTTTTCCTGCTTCATATTAATGACTTACTTCTTCCAGGAGTAGTTGTATACGCAGATGACAATACTGTCATAGAGGGATATTTGTCCAGGATTCGTTCTGAGAGGGAGGCAATGGTTGAGCGAATTAACTGAACCTAAAATGTTGTATGCCAATGGGGTGACAAGAATCTGGCTGATTTTAACGCCACCAAAACGCAAGCGTATTTGGTCTCTGCAAAAAGGAGCCCTTTCGACTTGGCTCCAACTTTCCGATGTGCATCCGTACCTGTGGCCAATGATCTTGAGCTTCTTGGTATGAAGTTGTGCTCAAATCTCAACTTCGGTAATTCTATCGAGTCCAAAGCCCAAACAGCGGCCAAAAAGTTGGGCATCCCAAATAGAGTGAAGCGATGCTTCACACTTGGACAGCTCCTCTCTTTATACAAGGCACAAGTCCGATCTTGCATGGAGTATTGCTGTCACCTTTGGGTTGGCCCATCAAAATACCAACTTGCCGCACTCGACTCAGTGGATCGCAGAGCTAGGAGGCCCATTGGCGATGATACACTAATAAGAACTAAGCTGCAGAGCCTAGCACATAGACGCAAAGTTGCCTGTGTATTCTATAAGATGTACTTCGAAGAGTGTGCTCGAGAGCTGCATGAGATCATACTGCCTTCCTCTTTCTTCTATCGGACATACAGACGTACGGCTGGTTACCATCCTCACCTTGTCGAAATCCCTCTAATTCGGACCAAGCGCTTTAAAACATCTTTTGTGATGCGCACTGCTAAGGATTGGAACTCCCTGCCGGCGTCTGTATTTCCGAGCTCATATAACCCAAATCTTTTCAAGGTTCGAGTGAATGGGCATCTTCTGGGTGAGCTCGCTCCATCGTCGGCCTCATCCTTCCTACATGGATAGATGTTGGTCAAGAGCAAGCTCATCTTTAATAAAAAAATAAAAATAAATAAAACTTTGTATTCGCTTACCTCAAAGTCAGCGGTTTTGAGTCAATATCAAATTAGAAAATAAACGTAATCACCATTTATTAATATTGTCAAGTTAAGTTTTTACTATCGTATTAATTGTATTTTTATATATTTATTGTCCTGATATCAGTGGCAAAAGAAATTCATCGTGTGATTTGGTAAAATAGCTTGAAATTTACCAACGCGCCACCATTTAATTGTAATTTAACAGGTGAAGTTGAATATATACAGATATAAACAAACAATTTTTTTACATTTTCTTAGCTTCTCAGCTCAATATTACAACATATTTTATATTGAAAATACTTTTTTTTATTTAGAACAAACTTTAAAGTAAGAATACTTTCAAAAAGTAAATCTTTAAATGTTTTAAAAATTTTAGGTTGTAAAAGCATTCTAGTCACAAAAGTTATAAGATTGTGTCGACAAGTGTCAACGTGTATTTAACAACATGGTGGAACACATTTTTTGTTTCCACCGGTTCTCAAATTTTTATATAAAATACCATTTTCCATGGCGCTCATCAATGAGGGTTTGGCTCAGTTCATATCAGTTGTACCTAGTATGTATATGGGTAAATGAAAATTCTGTCCAGTTTTGGTCAAGGGCAAGAAAAACCGGCGATCTTGAGACGGCTGATTCCACAGTAGGTAAATGCCACTCTCTGACTGGTAACTGCTAATTAAGTAAGACTTTGTTTGTTCTTCACATAATACTTAGATAGAAGTTTTACCATTGCGGAATTCCGATGAACAATAGTCGGTGTTCACTGCAAAAAATTGTCCAAGCATAACGGCGTCAATTTTGGGCAATATACTGCTGTTTGTTTTGTTAAATCCTAATTCCATGGCGAATTATACCTGTCTTTCAAGATTAAACTAAAAACGAACTGTATTAATTTAACAATAATTGCTGAAAACTCGAAATAACCTGTTCACTTTATACGAAAATGACAGCTACAACGTGGTGTTTCGCGAGGTGTGACGTCACGCTTCCATGCGCTTCTCTGATTGGTGTTTAATGTCACATAATTAAACGCCTCATTTTGTCGATTTTATTTTCCAAAAATATTATTAATCTTTTATTATTTTAATAGAAAAGTTGTTTTTTGTTTACTAATTATCATGGTTAATCATTAGAAACTCTAAGCCATCCGATTTATTCTCAGTGGAAACAAGCCTGTTGTATACACCTCTGTTTGAGACATTAAATAGATAGGTAGGTATTTACCTGTATGCATTTGCATGTTCTGCGTTCCCACTACTCTGTACGGAATTCGACTCAACTGCAATATTTTATTTTGCATGTCCAAATTTTCTTATTTGCCTGAAAGTGAAACCAATGACATGATTAATTTAGCCATATTTAAGTATGCAAATTAGAAAAAAAAAACAGAGAATTGCGTTCTCCGATAAAAATACTTCCAAATAGAAGTCTACTTACCACATTATAGCAGCATTCTTAGGATAATTTTTTTATTTAGTCACTTAGATAATGATTCTTTTTCTGGTTACCCATCCTTCACTTCCAAAAAACACTTAAACATGTGTAAAATGTAAATACAAAATTTATAACACAGCTGACTTGACATTGACCTCATGGCGTCATGTCATACGACAAATAAGTGCGCCTAGTGATTTTATTAGAGCAATGTTTTTTGTTTGGAAAACCATCAGGCGTTTGGGTTAAATATTGAAAAGTCTTAATATTTTCATATTTATAATGTTATAATGAATATTAAGAAGGGGGGGATCTGCGGAATATCAATACAAACATTTTCATGTGAGAATTAGTGCTTCATGCGTAAAATTTAAGAAGTATTCGAAGAAATAAATTTTTAGAAGTCGTTCCGTTTATGTATTTTTTATTAATTTTAAATGTATTTGTTTCAAATTTCAACAAGGCGGTGACCTTGTGCAAGGATCAGGCTAACCTACAAAAGTTACTTTAATGTATTTAACTAATTCAGCGCATAGTACTAGTCACTTAAAAATGAGTAAATTTCCAGAATTTTGTGCAGTATCCTCTTAAGTAGCTTGCGGAATCCCGAACTTCTCAGCAACTTACAGCAGATATAGTGTGTTTGGGATTATTAGAATGGTCTCAATAGAATGTCGGGGGTTAGTTTATATTTTTTCATTATAGCTTGTTTATATTCAGATATAAAAAGACTACCATTTTCCTTAAATTAAATTTAATGCATTATAACGGATCACCTATGCCATTGTTACGTCAAAAGCGTCGCACTAGCACGTTTAGCTTAGGGGAATTACCTACTAGAGAGAGAGAGAGATGAGTTTAAGCCGGTCATAAAGTTGGACGCAAAAATGTAGTGCTTGCTAAGCCTTTAAATGTGGCTGTAATAAATTAGTCACTAAGCGTCATATACATATAATATTATATGACACGTTTCCGCAATGAGTTCCGAAATGACACGTTTGCGCACCGACCCAATGTCGGTGTCAACAAATTAATATGGCGGCTACTGAATTTGATTATGCTCTGTGCTCTGTGGAATGTGCACAGATACTTTTACTTTCACGATTTATGGTGCGACAGGAAAGTTGTTATCTCTCAATCGGTGTAACTGTTATTTTTTTTATTTCAACTGACTTGCATGTTTATGTTAATCTATTTTATTTGATGTATCTATAAAAACGAATCTCTAAATGTGTTCGAGTACAAAACTCGAAAACGGATGGACCAAAACGGCATTTTTTTTTTCAAATATTCGTTGAAGTCCATGGAAGGTTCTTACTAAGAGAAAAATTGAGAAAAGTGCCCGGAAAAACGTAAATACCCCATTTTTCTTTTTTCTGTCCAAAGTGTCTAGATGACAATTCAAACATTTCAATCAAAATCAAAAACATAATATGTTGACAAAAAACGTGACAGTTGTGACAGTCGCTACAGTCCAATAGTTTTCAACAAAAGGGTCTGTCGGAAAGAATACCACCGTAAAATAAGAGCCATTTCCTTGACAGAGTCCATTTCCTTGACTAGAGCTTGCCTCTTTATCCTTTATCGGTTATCCTATCAGGAAAATAATAATGTTTATTTGCACTAATAAAAATACCAATAAAAGTTATTCCACAAGCAGATTTAACTTTTATGGAATAGATATTGGTAAGACCTATGACTATTCACTATATTATGTATAGTCAATAGCTTGACGAGCCCGTTGGATGAGTGGTTAGGCTGCTTTCCTTAACGCTCTGTTCTAGGGTTCCCGGGTTCGATTCCCGGCAGGGTCAATTTTGAAAAATGTACTTTCCAAATTAGACTCAGTTCAGTGGCTCTAGCATGAGTTTACGATACTACACTCGCTAGCGAGAACGTAAAAAATTTATATGGAAAATTGACAATTTGACATTGACAGTTCACTATTTTCCATACAAAAGTTTTACGTTCTCGCTAGCGAGTGTAGTATCGTAAACTCATACTAGAGCCTCTGGTCTTAATCTCGAAACTGCGTTTCGCAGTCACTTGGGCAGCCCGTCTGGCGGCAGTTACCACCCCCTTACAGAAGACCACCGTGAAATAACAGCATGTGTGCTGTTGTGTTTCGGTGAGTGAGTAAGGGATGCCAGAGTCCATTTCCCTATCCCCTTCCAATCCCTTATCCTCAATCCTAGTGTAGTCTGCAGCGCACTTGCAGCAGCATATGCGTTGCTTGTGTTATAGGCGACGGTAGCCACCTACCATCAAGTGGACCGTCAGCCTGTCCGCCGATCTTAACATGAAAAACTCATAGATCATACAAATGATTTAGAATATAGACATATTCTATATTATCACTATTTTATGCATATACGTATATCAAATTATAAAATACTACTGACCTGCTTCGCATGGATGCATTTTTTTCTGTAAATTGTATACACAAGCGTTTCTTGTTTATCGCTATTTGCATTAGTGGAAACCGTATCAAAATTGTATCATTTGATTTAATTGATAATATGTATAGATATAGATGTACGAAAACCTCAAAACGTATTTCGCATGAAGTGAATGTAAAATTGTCGTCCAAATCCATTATAATGTTTTTTTTAATACAGTTGCTCAAAAAGTGGCGTATTGCAGGGACGTATAGCGTTCGGGATGTGGGCTATTACATACTCGTGCTTTTTTTTTACCTTTCCCGAACTCGTGCGCTTTCTTTCCCAACTGTCAAAATAATGTCTATTAAAAATAAAAACCGACCATGAAGTTTTTACTAAAAAAAATCATAGAAGTTTTTATGATTCATGTAAATACGTATATTTCTAAAAAGAAGCTACTAATTTGTTTCAATATCAGATTTAATGATTTGATTGAATGAGTTAGGTTAGGTTTCATTTCATTTCATCTCATTAAATTTCATTTTCATTTCATATCAATAAAAAAATTCTACTGAAGACTTGGCTGTATGGGCATAGTTTCCTTTGCCTACCAGAATGGGTGAAGAAAAAAAAACTCTGCTTATATTCTACGGTTGGCGCCATTTTCCAGAAATTTTCTTTGCGAGTTTAGTTGTTTGTTTTATTAAATTGCTTCATTTTTTCGCAACTGTATTAAAAATAGTCGTTCAGTACACGTGCGGAATCGTCATTACAACTTGTTCCGACTGTCATCCCTCGCCTTCAGCTGCGCCTCGGCTCGGGTAGACATTTGTCGGAACTCTTTGCAATGACAGCCTTTCCGCACTTGTAATGAAATATACTATTTTTTACAGTTTACTGAGAACACGTTCGCGTTAGGACTCCCAAGTGTGTTGCTGTTAGCATGTCTGATGTATGGCGTCTGGTCAGCCAGCAGGGGCTAGCAGTGTTGGATACGATTAGATCGCGATGTGGACCTTAATAGGTCCATTATTTATTATTACGAAGAGCAATTAGTTGGTGCAGTTTTTGATCTCGTTACCACTTATAAGGATTGATAGGTAGCGTTGCTTCATAAGGGGGTGACTGGGATGAAGGTACTACGATATAATAATACTTAGTATAGGTCATATAGCTTTCTTAGTATTTAATTGAAAATCATTGTCCGGTAAAAGCTACTTTCTCTTAAATTAAACAGGTTTTAACTTGATTCTTAATTTGTTTTATATAAAAAGATTAAATATATAGGATACATAGAGAGGGCATTGGGAAATTTTTCCTACAAAAATATTGATCCTAATCGCCATAATCAGGATGGCTATGGCGTAGCTAAATAGGCTTGTGAATTTGACGATGGACTGAGAGATTTTTTACTACGTGGTTCCAAATGTCACATTACGGATTCTTTCGTTTTGCCCGATACAGTTGAAAATCTTTGGTTTTATTTAATATACTAGCTAACCTGACAGACGTCCTGTCAAAAGTGTGTTTGACGTTAATATTTCATTGATGGAATAAAATATAATTTTAAGAAATAAATTGTGTCGCTAGATCCGGGGGCAGGTCGCTAGTTAAATATAATTCAAATTCAAATAAAAAAGAAAGAATTCAGTGAATCATTAATTCTTACGTCAATAATAATGACCAACAGAATATAAATTATTTATATAATTATTTAAGTTTTCTTTAAAAAAGACAAAAGTTTACAAAATCGATTAAATGAAATATATGAGAAACTGCAGTTGATTAAATCCAATTTGTTTCCCACTACGGCATAATTAAATTCCGCATGTAATGACATTACAATGATTTATCGATAACGAAACGAGGCAACGATGCAAATTTAATTATTTTATCGATACTCAAAGTGCCTTCGTCTCGCCACTACGGCCGGCATTATTCGCACGCAAATATTTTCTGCGGAATCAGCGATGCGCCACTAACAAATTAGGCTCTAAATCAACGTGTGTAGAGTATATTATCGTTTAGTTCCTAAATTAATTTAGCTGGTAATAAATCCGCTCGCTGCGGGGTGCCAATTCTGTAATGGTGGAGGCTACCGCTACGACGCAATGAAGGTTTCAGATGCACAGTCAAACATCACTGCTTACTGTTTTGCATACATACCAAGTAACTTAAGTGACTTCTTTCGTTATCTTGGAATTAATTTATCATTTATAAATTAGATAAATGTGTCTTTTCTATACATATAATAAAATCGTAAACGAGCCGTGTCTGTACATTAAATATTTTTTCAAAAAGACAATTTGTACATGTTGTAGTTACCGAGGTCAAAAAAATTGTTTTTAGAATTTTTGTTTGCTTATCTGTTTGTCTGTGCGTTTGTGCACGCTAATCTCAGAAACGGCTTAACCGATTTGAATGCGGTTTTCACTTATGTATTGTAGCAAACTTTCCGTAACATTTAGTGTTTGTTTTACAAACAAAAAAGTTACGCGCTATACCGAATACCACGCGTACGAAGTTGCGGGCTCAGCTAGTTAATAATATATTTATAAACTGAAGAGTATGTTTAATGTTATCGTTTTTTGTTTGAATGCACAAATCTCTGGAACTAACGGTTGGATTTGAAAAATTATTTTATAATGATACTCCAATTCTATAGGAAATTAACTTCACCTAGGAGTTAGTCCTCTGAAGTCAGAAAGAGGCTAAGCGAAAACGAAGTTAGACGAGGTTGGGCCTTGCCCATTTGGTCCGTGTTGTAATTGGTAACACGCTGCATTGTTTTAAATGTTTTTTTCAAATTAATGGTGCTATAGGTTTTATTTGTTAAAAATGATAAAACTGGAGGAATAAGAGCTTTTAAGCCCAAGTTGTAGATTTCTTTATTTTGATAAAACTTTGTGGAACCAATGAACAATTCGTTTTATTTTTGTATAGAATAGTGTGTACCTACCTCATCAGTGACATTAATGTCAGAGCAATCTGCGTGCAGTACGCTAGCGAGTCGGGCGGCGTCTCCACGCGCCGCTGCCTCCAGTAGCGCAGCGGCGAGACCCATGCGGCTTCAAAACATTACTGTCAACAAACAAACAAACATGTATTTAACAAACAAAGAACAAGATTAGTATCAATACCAACTGCACATAAAACCAAACTGCACAAGATTCAGAGTAGGTATATTACGGAAAAAAAGGAACAGTATATTGAAATTCCTAACGCAGTAAAACATAATTTCATTCAACACATTCATTCTATGTCTGCTCTTTTTATAATAAAGATACACCTAACCACTAATCTGTCAGCCTCGCCTAATCTGTCAGACTGACGCCATCGCCGCCTTATCACAGTATGTAGGGGAGCCTGGACTTGGTCGCCGAAGTTGTGTACAAAGTTCTCGCGACCCCGTCCATTTGCGGCCGCGCTAGAAAGTCCTTGGGTTTTAGCCGGTAGGAGTCCGGCATAACCCGCAGCGCCCTCTTAGCTGCCGGGTATCCATGAAGGATTTCCCAACAAAAAAAAGGGAGCTCGGACTTGAATTAACAGAGGAATTAACAATTAACAAGTGAATTTCTAAGAAACTATAAACAGCACATTACCAGCAACTCCTGGAATTTGTCTCCGCGACAATGCTGTACAGGTTAAGACTCGTAAGTCCCTCTCATTGCGCCGTGGGTGCAACTTATGTGATGTGCATATATTTTGGCCATGTAACGAACTTTTTGATTTAAGTGTTGAATATTTTATTTTGTCGTAATATTTTTTGTGTCGTAATAGCTCGTTTTAGTTTTAATAATGCTACATAACTTTACTTATACTATTGTAAACTATTTTGTTATAATTATTTTTTATAATGAAAAGGACTCCATGGGGTTAAAATTAACAAAACATACGGGGCAAGTATTAATAATATATTCATTCATGTTGTGTTTATATTAAAATGGTTCCTAGTAGATTATATTGTTAAGATGTTGATTATTGAGACTGTTTTATGAAGGCTTTTTACTACGCGTATACGGTTGCTACTTTCTACCTCAAGGTGTTATTCGATAACACATTACTTGCCTCTGATTATAGAACACATTAAAAGTATTACACTTAAGCGCTGTAAACTTAATATATGTACAAACAGTATTTTATTAGAAATTATTTAAGGATTTGTTGATTTTCATTCTTCTATAGAGAGGTTTTGTTTGGATTTTATTACTTTAATTTGTATCGCTAAAACATTGTAACAGAAACAAAATGCTGTAAATTTGTAAGTCTAATGTTGATTTTAAGACA
Organism: Bembecia ichneumoniformis; assembly: GCA_910589475.2. Classification (NCBI taxonomy): domain Eukaryota; kingdom Metazoa; phylum Arthropoda; class Insecta; order Lepidoptera; family Sesiidae; genus Bembecia; species Bembecia ichneumoniformis. The sequence goes on along the minus strand of OU342536.1, from coordinate 11,263,358 downwards.
TAATAAATAAAATAGCATTGCTATTTTGCGATTTCTTTAATTATAAAAGAAAATATCAAGAATGTTATGTACCTTTCGTTAAGGGATTCACTGAGGCAAATGACATTTACTATAGAACTCGCTGGCGGCGGAGACAATTCAACGGGCCTAGAAATGGTGTTTTTTTCTTTTTACCATTAGAACATTACACAAAATATTTTTTTTTATCAATACAATTTTTTAATCTGATATCAACTTATTAATAGGTACAGGATTCATATGCGTGCAATAAGCCGTTTTCGAGAGAATTTTCAATAAAGGTCAAATTCTTCTTGTGTTCTAACTTTTTTGTGGAGTTTCTATTACTTTAACGAAAATTCTAATTAATACAATTGGTTCTTCACATGTTTAAGTATAATATATATTTTTTTCAAAGCAATTGTCTTGTCTATTTCTTGTAACATTTTCATTAAACAATGGATATTTTTAGTATTTAGCGTTTGTCTCCCCCTTAATACGTATATTTACTTACCTCGGAACTGTTACTTTTAGTCTCAATCGTGGGGTAAGTGTTAATTTTTCAATTTTTTTTTGGTAAAATCGACTTTTTGAAAAAACTACAATTTTTTATCAAATTAAAACCGACGATGAATATTAAATAGTCTAGACACAATAACATAAAAACCATATCAACATGTTCTAGGGTTTCGAAGTATAATCCCCGGTCTCCTCTTTTGATAAATAACAAGTCGACTCATCTGTACTTGAATCAGAGTATGCTAATGAGAAATTGATTTTTTATCATGATGCTCCTACTCGCAGACGTAACCACTTCCACTGCAGTATGAGAATCAGAACACGTATCTCTTGGTGCTCCTATCAGTAGGAGAATTTAGTAGTAGCATGAGACCGAACCGATTTAATCTATCCAGGCCGATTTAATCTATAAAAATCCAGATTACAGATAAAATCTATAATCTATCCAGGCTTTTGGTATGTAATGATTTTCTTGGCGAACGATCAGCTCTTAACAATATCTATTTTATCTAGATATTACATTAAATACTTACAATAAATTTTCAAAGCAGAGATATGGCAACACAGCCTTATTATTAGTATGCAAGATTAGAATATTATGTTAATGGCTATTTAGTAATGTTGACCTACCATTGACTTACTCGTCTGTCATTTGTATACTCGACAAACGGTAGGCAAACAGGTTTGGAAGGTAGGCACGAGCTATTTCCAAATAACCGTTTACGTAAATCATACACAAATTACATGAGTTTTCAAAGTTGGAGACATTTATTTCTGTATTAAAATATTTTAACACATATTTTTATTAATTAATTCTAGTATATTACTCGCCATTTCATAGGACGGCATTTTAAGTGCCACAGTTTATGAAATGTCTGTCACTTTATATTAGGCTGCCTGTGTTATATATTAGATGGTGAGTTATGACGGCTGATATCTTCATCGCTGTGACGACGGTGGCGCCGATATTTTATACTTTTAGACGATACCTCGGGAATCTAAATTTTTTCCAGGATGAAAAGTCTACATATCAATCCAGGTAATAAACTACCTATACGTGAGCCAGCCTATTACATCCAAATCCGTTCAGCCGTTTTTGCGTTATTGAGGAACATACATACAAACTTTCCCATTTATAATATTATTTTAGGATTATTAGTATAATCTTTACTTTTACAAATAGTACAAGCGCTTTTGTCACATTTTTACTCTTACACCCACACGGTCCAGTATCTGTTCAGGTATTAAAATATATACACTAGGGTGGAGTGATTTCTTTTTTTTTATAAATTTGAAATTGCGAAAATATATTAGCCATTGCGAAAATTAAAATAAAACTTAAAAAAATATTATTGTAAGTACTGCCCCAAGGGGGTCAAATTTTCATAATTATTGAAAAAAATGGGGTGCATTATACTGAACTAAAAATGTATATATGTAAAGATATTAGTAACGTTTATTAAATATAAGCAGTATTAAAGGATATAATTGTAATAAATTTGAAAAATTAGGACGAAATAATTAAAACAAGATATCGAAATAATATTTACAAAAACGAAAAATTCCAAAAAAAAAAACGCTTTCCATTCTGCCTTAAAACTTTTTTGGTATTGAATATAGGCATAATTTTGCGAAATTTCAGCCTGTTTTTATATAAATCCATCTCGCCTAAGGGATCCGCAAACCGCAGCTGACGCTTCTGTCACAATTTTTACACATCTTTCTGTTGCTTGCGTGTGGCAGCGATATATTTTGTTATATTTTTTAAATATTTCAGTTTCAAATAAACAAGGCTTTTGACAGTTTTAAATAACAACTTTTTTACGATTTTATATCACAGTTATAATTTTGTCCTTTCTGCCGTTAAAATAAAGTCCAAAAGAATCAGATTCGGTCACAACTTTTGTATTGATTAAACTATTACTCTCTTTCGATCGAGCTCGTCGGATTTTAATGCGATCTACGACCTTTGTAGTATCATCTTGAGACACCAGACCCATGCCTTGTAATCAGCAGATACTATAGCGGCTCCGTCTCGATTGGAAACTCCATATCTATCCAAAGTTTTTGCAACAGCCGACAATTTTATAACTGAGGCTGAAAATCAAACAATTCTTTTCTTACTAAGCTAGAACAGCTTTGCGTTGGAGGAACTTTCGATCTTGAATAAGAAGGTTCCGTCATTGCATTTTTTGTTAGTTTTCTTCTTGACGAGTCTTCCTAGCTATTCATTTCAAGTTTTTCTGAGTAGTTTCTCTATCTACGGCTCCTATGGCCATTTTTTTATTAGTTTTCTCATAATTAATTAGATTTAAGTAAACAAGAGTATTATCTTTATTTTTCTTTTTTTGTGGTCGAATAACACTATTGTTTTTTTATGCAGCCATAAAAATATTTTCTGTATATCCTTCCTTACAGTCACATAAAACAGTCACGCTGACCTCACCATAGTTTACTTTAAAAATTATATAAAGTAATATGTACATCTTACTAAATTCCGTTTTTGAGTTGTTGAAACATCAAAAACTTTAACGCAACGCTATTTTTTTTATACTAGCCTCCACAAAGTTTGTTACAATAAACTGGTGATTAGTTACCTTCAGCATGGGTGATGATGTTAGAGAATTGGAGAAAACACAACACTTGGATTATTAAATTGTAAAGACATAAGTTATAACAATAAAAGATAAAATCGGAACTTGAGAAGACACGCTAAGTATTTTCGCACATACATACATAGTACACAAAACTATATGAAATACTAGACTTGCTTACAATGTCGCCGTGAGCGCATCGCGATATACACTAACATTAGACCGTGTGCAATCTTACATTACATATTTATCGATCATTCATTTATCGCCTGATGCCTCATTACAGAAGCGGTAGCGTTTTCTAAGCGAGTACATCTTTGCTAGCAAAGAATGTGAACTACGGTTATTATTTCATTAAATACTAACGGTTTCGCCCGTTCTAAAATTTGTCAGCATTAAAACCTTCTTCGTGAAAAAATACATGTATGCGTACATGCCAACTTTCATGGCGATCTTCCAGCCACAAAATATAAAAAAGGTAAATTTCGTTTTTATACATAAGTTTGTATTGCTTCTGTTAACGAATGAAACAAAATCACTAAAATATAGGTACTTACTATGGCAAACAAGAGCTTTGAGATTTTTTAAAAATTCTACAGTGATATTTACTTTATATTTTTTGTAACTGCTTATTAATAAAAACACACGTGACCTTGACCTACTTACATACATACCTACCTATTATATATGCTTATAAACATTATGTTAATCCTAAAATGTAATAAGTAGGTATTTTGTATATGTACAAACTCACAGAAGATACAAACTACACATTTAAGATAGGAATAGGAAATTTAAAAAATGCGGTACTGAAGTAATGATTACATTAAGTTGAATTCCAAGAAAAATTGTAAACTAGCTGGTGCCCGCGGCTTCTCCCGCGTTGAAAAATAAAAAATAACGTCTGACTAAATATATAACGCCTAACTTCTTTATTGCAGGGGCCCTAGCCAAGATGCAAACGCTTCCTTTGCGTACTTACGAAACGAAAGAAAGAAAGCCCGGTGATTGGTTGTTGTAACAGTTGTAACTTCAACAACCAATCACCGGGCTTTATTTCTTTCGTTTTGTAAGTACGCAAAGGAAGCGTTTGCAACTGTTTGCATCTTGGCTAGGGGCCCAGTTATAGTTTTGCCAGGCATTAGATGATCCCTCTGATCCCTCGGAAACAGTACTTTTTAGGGTTCCTTACGTCCGAATAAAAAAACGGAACCCTTATAGGATCACTCGTGTGTCCGTTTTTTTGGATCAAAGGTACCCTATATCCTTTCCTGCATACCTGACAATAATGCAAAATTCCATGATGATCGGTTCAGCGGTTTAGGCGTGAAAAGGTAACAGACAGACGAACAGACAGAGTTACTTTCACATTTATAATGTTAGTAAGTATGGATACAATTTGGTATGGTATTTTATTAAATAACGGTGGTTTTCTGTTCATACATTGCACATTGTTCATCAGTCGGTTGAAGCAACAACAAATAACCGGATTAAAGGGGTAATATCAATTCGTTTCAAATTAAGAACAAATAAAGCTAATTGGGGTCCGCTCTCACATTCGCTCCGCTTATCCACCATGACAGAGAGTTCAGCCATGGGTTCTTAACAATAAGGAATTACAACGGTTGACTGAGCTGACCCGCCCTTCCGCGGGCGAAGTATCCGCCGCAAAAGACTCTGTTTCGTAACCTCTCTGTAATGTATTGGCCATATTATCCTATTTATTAATCCGCTCACATAAAGTGTAACTTATCTTTACAAACTTCTTTACAATTCATAGAAATGGAATTCCTATTTACATGAAGGACCTTACTTTAGTAGAGTAAAGGAGTAGTATCGCTTACTCACTCGCCGAATCACAACAGCACACATGCTGTTATTTTGTTAGGAGGTGGTTGCTATTGCCAAGTTGAATTGCGAAATACAGTGTGCCCTACCTACTATTATAACTAGCAGAACCTTTTAAGGATTTTTTTCCGAGACGCTTTGCAGGACACCATCACAAGTTGAGGATGAGTGGTTAGGGTGTATGCCTTAATGCTCTGTTTTTGGGTTCCCGCGTTCGTTTCCCGGCAGGGTCAACTTTGGAAATGAACTTTTCAAAGTTGGCTGGTCTGGACCTGGAAAGTAGTGGCAGAGCACACTGCGTTTCGCAGTCATTTGTTTGGCGGCAGTAACCACTCCCTTACAGAAGACCACCTTGAAATAACAACATATTTTCTCACTTTTTCATGTCACGCATACCTACCTTACTGTTTTCAATTTAAAAAAAAAACTGGCACAAAAAAATAACAATTAAACAAATGTATGAAAAAAAAAATATCTATCCGAAAAACACAAAAGAAATTATCACTTTTATAATTATTTTATTATTGTAATAGGTAAATGTAATAAAAAAACACACATTTTAAAAATGTCAAACGCGTGGAACGGAACTTGTGTCAATAGGGATTGACACTAGGGATATTCACTTATATTCGATATATCGAAAGTACTCTATGTATTCGGAGACTTAAGAATTTTTCTTTTCTATATATTCATAAAAATATCGTATTTTGATGATAAAACTAAAGCTGACTAATAATAACAATAAAACAAAAGTAAATTTTGTTCTGAGTCTGATACGAGTTGTCAAGTTTCGAGTTCTAACAGTAATGAATAAATAAATTAATATTTTAAACAGACTGCATTGTATTCTATAATTTATTTAATTTAACCTGTTTTTTCTAATTTATGAAGTTATTTCTAAATCTGAAAATCTAAAATCGGTAGTTCGATTCCATTAGCCTTGCCAATTGATTCGAAATTTTCAAACAATCGATTAAATGTCGTTAGGAGCATCACTAAAATTGTCAGTTAGGAATTGTCACGCATATCATCATATAGTGACCGGCACATAACTTGGCAAGATTTTAACGTAGTGGGGGAAAGTCTGCGCATCCTACACTCACGTACAATAAAAATGGTCACGGTTGTTTTCATAATATTTTAAATTGATGTAAGGTGCGGGCAAACGTAGTGATTATATACTCTTTGGGTGCGGGAGACAAGGGTCGACTGACGAACCAATCGCGCGTTCGGAGCTATGTTATCCCGCCCCCCTCGTCCCGCTTGATACCAGAGGCTCTAGTATGAGTTTACGATACTACACCATTTCTACACTCGCTAGCGAGAACGTAAAACTTTTGTATGGAAAATCGTGAACTGTCAATGTCAAATTATCAATTTTCCATATAAATGTTTTACGCTCTCGCTAGCGAGTGTAGTATCGTAAACTCATGCTAGAGCCACCGATTAGATCTAAAAAACGACTTCTGCGCATCTCGCCATTCTTGCCAACTTACGTGCCGGGAATTATACAGTGAAAATACTATAAAATAAGTGCGAAAATAATATTCCTTTTTAAATTTAGCGCTCTGTGACATGTCATAATAGACATGTAACAGATCAAGTGAGACGTAATTGGTCACAGCAAACAAATTAAAATTCTTTTGAATGTATTTATACCTACTACGTACTCAAGGTTCGTAATCTATTTGAACTAACAACACACTATTGAAAATAATATAGGTACTACAACCGTGTGAAGTTTGAATGAATGATTTATAACACATTAATTATACCAGACTAAAGAATTAGGTTATAAAAGAATGAGCTAATTAAATTAGAATATCTTTACACAAATAGTATAAAAAAAATATTTTAACATTTTAATAATAAATCTATTCTAATAAAGGTAATAAAGGAGGATTTTTTAATAATAGAAAGCATCTAGTTGAAAAAATTTGAAAGAAACTTTATTCCAGATGGACATAGGGTATATATTATGTATATAAAAATTAATAATAAATTTCTTTTAAACAAATCTAATTAATTGCATTCATTAGATACTAAGCAATACTTATTGGCGATACTTAAACACTTAAATAGAATTGTGCAAAGCAGTTTCTTTGAATAAAAAATATTGACGTGTACGAAAAAAAACCGCTTCCAACGATTCCAATACGTATTCCGTGACAATGTCATGTTAAAAAAGGCTCATTAAAATTCCGTGATCGGAGTACGCGGAAGGCGTGCGCAGACGCAGTGATAAAATACCAACAGGAATGTCAACAAAAACACATCTCGCGTATTGAAATCATTATACTAGGGGTACACCGTTTTATGCAATTTTACATCACGTTTATAAATAAATATATAAAAAAGCTGTAATTAAAAATTATAAACTTACCCCCGACAATCTTGAGACAATTCTAATGAGCCCAAACATGCTATATCTCCTGTAAGTTGCTGAGGAGTTGACTATACCGTAGACTACTTGATACTGCATCAGGTCAAGGTTACCATGTCATAGAAATACTACCGAAGTAACAGTATACCAAATTTCAAATCAATCAAACCTTTTGAAGTTAGTAACCTAAACAGGTAAACCTAAACAGATCTTCATAAAGTATAGCTAGAACCATTTCGATCATGTCAGCTTTAAAAAAAAGACTGGATCAAAATCGATCTATCGGTTTGGGAGCTATGATGTCACAGACAGACATTTAAACTTATAACACCCCTTTTTTGTATCAGGCGTAGGGGCTTAAAAATAATTAAGACTGTAAACATTATTAAGAGGTCACCCTTCCCATCTCGATCTTACTGACTCGAACATTCACAGGTAAGATCGTTTCTGCGCCGGTGGTTTGATCCACCGACTGTACATATAGTCTCCAGTGCGAGCGGCTTAAGGGGGCATACAAAACAAAACAAAAAAATCTAATATCACCCGCGTGGCCTCATAATTGAATGGACACGATACCAACAAAACAGAGTTCCTTTTATTATATGCCTGAACAAGAAGACGACTAGTCGCGTCAACTGTTGTTTTACTCGACTCAAAGGGCCTCCAAAATAGCAATTCATTATTCATTATTTAAGCAAATTCATTATTATTTCTTTAATTCCAGACTATGTCGATCTTTTATTTTCGAAAAGAAACTCCATCGATCCGAAATCAGTTGTTATAACATATCATAACCTCAAAATTTTAATAATAGCTGCATCTTTAGCAAGTAGTGATGATTTTTGTGTTTTGAATTAAGCAAACACTAATATTTGAGGTATTTTTGTACAAATATGAATGTAGTTCATCAGACCATATCATTTTTACATTAACAAAAATCGCACGTGTCCGCGGCCGGTGTTAGCAAATATGGTACTGTACTAAATTAAACTCGGCGGATTACATGCCGGTCGGTTAAGTTGGCGAGGTGCGAGAGACGCGGGAGAGGGGCAACTTCGCATTGGACTCGCCGAAAAATAGGATCGAATTCTATTCATCTCGACTTAATTAACAACTTACTACTTAACTCGCCGATGAGGCAACTTAACTCGCTACTGTACTTATTCAAATGTAAACCGGGCATTAGACAAAACTCAAATCTAGGATTACCTAGCTATTTCTATTTATACGCGCTCTTAAGTTAAGCTAGTATGTAAGTTTTGTTTTTAAGGGCTAGTATGTAAGCTATTATGTAAGTTTTGTTTTTAAAAGCAAAAATATTAAAAACAAAAAAGTTATATTAAAAAAAATATATGGCCGTTTGTGAAACTATGTAGTTTCGCAGATGGCCTTATCGTGTTTTTATACCATAGAACATACTAAGTATATAGTATGTTCTATGGTAGGATTAAAGTAAGGGATTAAGAAGGGATAGAAAAATAGTTTCTAGCACCCTTTATTCACTCATCGAAACATAACAGCAGAATGCTCTGTTATTTCGCGGTGATAATATGTTTGGGTGTGGTTACTGTCGACAGACGGGCTACCCAAATGACTGCAGTGCAAACGCAGTGTGCCCTGCCACTACTTTCCAGAACCAGGTCAACTTTGAAAAGCCAACTTTAAAGGCAACTCTAAAGTTGACCCTGCCGGGAATCGAACGCCTGACATCTTTATTGCTCTGACGACTGTGGCGCCACAACGGCGACAGTGACGACATTTTTTTCTATTTTTAGACGATCCTTCGGGAATCTAACCTAATCGTGTATCTGTTAGTCTGATTTGATTAGTTTTCTATCTAAAATTAAATTTTAATTAATTATCAAGAGAAAATTGTTTATTGAGGCCTACTAAGTGTAGCTTATTTATATAACCTAGATTTAATCATTTTGGTTTGTTCCCGGTATCTATCTGAATCGGATGGAAGATTAAATATTTTCATGGCGTTTGACGATCCATTAATAGTTAATAAAGTATTATAAATAAATAAATAATAATAATAATTATTATTATTATTAATAGAATGGTCTTATAGCGAAGAGCCTCGACCAACATCTCAGGAGGCTCTCGCTCGATGGCTGGATCAAGGGACAGGGACAGATACAGAAGCCGGTACTTCTTGACACGGCACGAATTGTCAGGAGGTTCCTCACTCTGCAGCCCTAACCACCGGTAGCTTGGCCTTGCTCCTCTACCTGCGGAGTTCTAGTGTTAGGTTTTTTATTATATATATTATTTTTATAATTATATTATAAAAAATGTAAAACTACGAAAAATTAAATATGTAGATTTTAATACCATACAATTTCACTTATGTAAAATAATGAATAAATAAATAAATATAGAATAAACATAAAAACTTTCAAACACGTTAATTAATAAATAAGAACCATTGGTTATATTATTTGTGGTCGTAAGCGGTTCGCAAGTAGGTATAATGCATGACAGATGTTACCAAACAATGTCAACAAAAATGAACCAGTAAATATTATATGGCCCAGCATTGACTGTGATTGACAGAAGCATAATACAACAGTGTTATTAGGCGTGTACAAATATTTAACCTCTTCAGTGAGATAGCAGGCGTGTATTTTAACTCCACATTTGAACGGCAAAGTACTAAATAAAGTTAAATAAAAAAACTGTGTATAAAATGATTAATCTTGTATAGTCAATTATTCTATGGCAATAATTTTGGTATGGAATTTGAAGGGTAGTGTTAATGTTTAACATTTCGCATATGTTATCAAAAGAGGGCATCATGGAACTTTATTATTGAATAAGTTATTGTCTCAGACCTAATAAGAACTAAAGACAGAATTTTACGAACAACATTAGTCAAGCCCGTTTTATAAACATGTGTGCGTAGGCCGGTTATTATCTCAATTTTTATTGAAAATTTTCAAAGTTTATTTAGGTGTGAAATGTGATTTCATCCTGCTTTTTATTTTTTTGAGGACTGGTTTTTACGCTCATTCACTACGCAATTCGGCATTTTCACTAGTAAATATTTTAATTTATTATTACGTCAAGCTCTACGCGCTGATATTGCTCAACTAAAGGCGAGGCGTAGTTTGATTGCATTTGTTTTGCGTGTAACCGTGTATGTAAAGTCAGAGTAAGAAAAGGTTCGTCACCTGAAACTCGACTTTTGCTTGCACCAGGACAGTTATCAGTCATGCCAAAATTTCATTTCAAACGTCTGTCAGTTGTCTGCTTAGTGCTTTAGTTTCAAAAGGTACTAAGAGTCTATGACTTGATAAAGGAATTAATTTGAAAACTGATGAAGGTTTTCGTACCCCGATTGTACACTGCGAGGCGTAGTTTTATCGGCTTCACTCTGCCATCCACAGAGGTTTATTTTTAATTCTTATTTTATCTGAGGTTATGATATTATTATTAGTTCAGCCATTGACTGCGACTGGCATTATAACTTATATATTAATCATATATAGTAATCATTTTCAATACATACAAAGTTACAATTATACGAGAACAAGCGGGCCGTCTTCGCAAGGATGCAATTTTTTTACTGCAAATTATATACACTTTGATCTTTCTACTAGTGAAAATCATATCAATTTCCGTTAGATGGTTTAGAAGAAATTAGCGAAGAAACAGACAGACGTGGACAGCGACTTCAATTTATAATAATTAGGCCAAGCTACAGAGATTTTGAGTGAACATTTTGTGTAGCGAGTGTTAAAAAAACTAGCTGTGTCGTTTTTTGGAGAATAGTTTAAAAGTTAAAAGAAAATTAAAGTTTAATTTTCCTCATACAATTATCTTTCTTTTTTCAAGTTTCAAAGATGTTTTCTGCGCTCTTCACTTTCACACGAACTATGTGAATACTAATATTTAGACGCACATCTTTTATTTTTAAATTACCTTTTTCTGTTTTTGTTTAAAAAAAAAATAATTTACTTAATTTATTTTAAATTTAAATAGTATCTTCATCTATACATATATTTTATAGTTGAACAACCCAACGGATTTGAATACGTTTTTCAGTAATGGAAAAAAATGCAGTTTGCAGAAAAAATTGCATCCGTGTGAAGCTGGTTCTAGTCGCTGATGTACTCTTATATTTTATTATTAAGACCGTATCATTCACCGACTTGTATTTTATCTGTTAGGTTAAATTGTATTTGGGATTAAATTTAAATAATTGTGTAAAATTAATGATAATTACCGTCGTTTTGTTTACAAATATATGTTAAATATGTTAAAAAAATTTTTTTTATAAATTAAATACACCAATAAAATTTTAAATAAATAACCTTGTTTAAAACTAGTAACATTAAAGAATAAATAATACGAACAAACTTTTCGAACGTTTTTCAATCTGATAAGAGCTGTTATGGTCGGTATGCCGAACGGTGGCTAGTTTCGAGGCACATTACATACGGACCGACAAATATGGCAGTTGTTATTAATAACTTGTCACAACGTATCGGCCTCAAGCTGGGACCACATTAGAGATTGCTATTATGAGACCGAAATGCCGGAAAGTATACACACTCATTTATTAACGCATCTCTTTAGCGGAAATAATAATTGCATATCTAATTTATTATTATTCTACGTGGCATGTCGGCTTTGCATAGACGGTAAACACTGTCGATAAGACACTCAAATGTGGCCAAAGAGCAGTGTTTATTTATGTAAATACTGGCTGGTTCCAGCGACTTCGCGTTGAAAAATAAAAGATAATCTTCGAAACGAATCATCTGAATTACGAGAGGTGTTACTTTTGAAGAAACAAATATTGATGATTGAAATTGAGTTCACTCATAGCATCGATATTTTCTGGCACAGCAACTTATATTGGACTTCCTTCTTTGAGCAAATCCTGGAGGGAAGGCCAACCACGATCAAACTCATTATACCAGCGTTTTACCGTGGCATAGGATGGAACTTCATTTCCAAAAGTCAATTTAAGTAGATCGAATCAATCTTGTCTTGATAAACCAAGACAAAAGTCGTAAAAAATCATGACACGAAAATTTTCACGAGATAAATCCATTTTCTCGCTGAGTTTTTTTCGCTGTCACTGGAAACAACACAAATCGTGTTCAAATTATAAATGTTATAATTGAGGTTATTTAAAAAAAAAATTGTCAAACTTTTCAAATGCCTAAAGCGCTCAGTGTTGCCAAGGCTCAAGACATAAGTAGCAACCAAAAAAAAAATCATCTATAGTTAGAATAGAATTTCAAGGTGGACATAGGCTAAATATTCTAATAGGGTATACCATCTATCTAAAAATAAAGATCTAACGCTTGGCAAAAGTATAATATTAGGCATTATATTGCTTTACATATTTTGTCAGGCATTATATCTTTTATTTTTCAACGCGGATGGAATAATAATAACGGATCGAGTAATCTAAGAGTAAGAGCTTGCGCTCAATACATCAGTGGGCACAGAAGCAAAACAGTTGATAAAATATAGTTTTATTTGTCGGTAGCGTTTTGTAAGTGGATGCTATTAGCAGACCGAATGGACGTGGGCGATTACGGGTGTAAATTATAAGTACTTAAACGTATACTTTGCTAAGGTATCTTCATTTCAGTATTCGCTTGTTTCTTACCCCAAAACGGCAACTGATCAACAAAAATGGCGTTAATTAGCGTGTGTGCATACAATACTATGTTGATTTACACTTTGCTCGTTAAAGGTAATGTTCGTTGTGAAAATGGTACCGAGTATCCAGTGTATAAGGGCAATACGACTGGATAAGGTGCGTTTTTGTCCACAAACGCTACGACATTTCTTGCCATTATAACACTCATTTACGCTTTCCTACGCTTTATTTACCGATCGTTTACGTTTAAGGCGGAGAATGAGTTTTTTAAAATTTACTATGGAAAATAGAAAGCCGTCTGGCGGCATTAACCACCCTCTTACAGAAATAACTGCACGTATGCTGTTGTGTTTCGCTGAGTGAGTAAGAGATGCCAGAGCCCATTTCTCTGTCACCTCCTAATCGCTTATCCTTAATCCTACAGTAGTCGGTAGCGCATTTGCAGCACCTACCATCAAGTGGACCGTCAGCCTATCTGTCGACCCTAACATAAAAAAAGATACCTTAATCTTCGGGAGGATTAGCGAGCACCGTCTTGCAAAATACCACTGTGAAATAATTGCATGTGCGTGTTAATTTTCTGAAGGAGGGATGCCGGAACCTTCTTACCCCATATCCTATCAAGATCGTTAGCGCCCTTGTAACACCTATATCCTTACTTATATTAGTAGGCGACTATCGCCAATTATTAACATAAACAAAACAAACGTTTAACGTCATTCAAATCAAATTTAATGCTGCCTACAAGAAATGTGACTTTGGAATGAAAAATTTGTATCTGAATTAAAGAAAACAGTTCAGGCAATCCACAAAGTCGTAAAGTCTAACTCGTAACTTTAAGTTATGATGTCATCCGTCGGTAGATTTGTATCAAAATTTGCTTACTTACTTAATTTGCTCTAACAAAGGATGACCCCGTCTGGTGCTTCCGGCGAACTGAGGCCGTTATGATCATTTGAGAACCTTGCAGCCTTTCGCTATTACGAAACTCTAACATAACATGAAAAAACTAACAAACGAACACAAGACTTAACTAAGTAAACGTAACTTAATTGAGTAAAAATAATAAAAAAAAACATTAATGCCTCAAGAAATAAGTTATGGTGTTTATAAAAGTTTGTTATTATATCTGTATTCGTTAAACGGAACACATTTAAAATACCAGTTGAATTCCCTCGAACAAAAGACATCAACGCACAACGAACTTTACAGATCACCATAACAAAAGCAAATTATATCTGCCGCGGTCATGTTTATGGGACCATAAAAGTCGCCCACGCGACCCGTACATCTGAATCCCACGTTTATAGTGTTTACTAGCTTATGATGGCGGCTTCGCCCGTATAAAATCGAACACTAAAATATATATTATGCCTCTTGAGGGAACTCGAAACGGTGAATGTTACTCTGTTTTCAAAGAAAGAAAGAATTTAACTTACAAGTTAAATCGCGCAACAATTCATGCGGCGAAAATAAGTAGGCCACGGACCAGTATACATAGAGAGGGAAATGTCTTTATCAATTATCTCGATATTGCTTGAAAAGTGGTTAGGTTTTTGGTTCAAGACAATATTCGAAAGAGATTGTGGAGTTTATAAATGATTTGAATAAAAATTGAGGTTTAAACAGAGAATTCGACAAGCAGTACGAGAAATACATACCATATCCAGTCTTTTTTTGAAAATGTATTGAATACAGTTTCCAATTTTATTGAATACAAGTAAAAAGTAAATTCCATAAATTGTTAGAAGAAATGAAAATATTATCCATACGTAAGGATAATATTTTTCTAACAATCTCTTCACTACGTGTTTTTTGTGTCGAAAATAACTAAATTGAATTGGTTTATAGAATATTCACCGCGTCTATCGTTCGACGCCGTATCCATATGGTATGCGCCGTATTGTTTCATACATTTTTGTTACCGTCGTTATATTATATTTCGATGGTTAGCGTCGGCTGCCGTGCCAATAATCGTGAGTGCGATACGCTCGGCAAATTCGCCGGTTGTCCCGCCGGTCGCCGATACGCGTTCTTTGTAAATTTCTATTAACTTGTTTTAGTAGACGCTTCGACTTACGCATCTCCGCTCTAGTCCGTACGCATTTCCGCTTTGGTGCTCATCTCCGCTTTAGTGGAACCCGGGCCTTAAGTGTTCATTCCTTACCTTAATTCCTCCTTAATTTAAAAAAAAATGTGAATTTTAAAAATAATTGAATACAGAAAATTAATTCGAATACAGAATAAAGGTTTTTCAACTCAATGAATATTTATTAATTTGTTTTATAATTAATTGCTTAGTGTCAACTTTTATGACTTCATCGATTAATTAGTATGAAAGATTTCGTTTTATTAGTTCCATTAATGTTTAATTTTCGTTTTTTATTTTTATTATTAACTAGCGGCCCGCCCCCGGCTTCGCCCGGCGTGCAATTTTTATATACCCTAAAACATTCCCCGTTTATCCCTCTTTCCATTAGCGAAAACCGAATTAAAATCGGTCTACCCGTTCACGCGTGATGCCGTGACCAGGAGAAATAGGGATTCATTTTTATATATAAGATGTGTCATTTTATTAGTCGGTCGTCAGGGTTGGCGCTAATTTGCGCCAACATATTACAACAACATCAAATGTTGGCATAACTACGTGTAAAATCGGTTTGCACAGTGACTTAACCCGCCGCAATAGATTATTAGTCTCCTTAATTCCATTTTATCTTGATCTATCTCAGGGACCGCCTAGTAATTAATGACTTGGGATATTAAACGTAAATTATATTTGATGTTAATGGAATGTAATGGTAAAAATGCATTTTTTCTTCATTCATTTTCTCGATTTGATGGTTTTTGATTGTGAGTTCGTGATGTTGTTTAATGGATAAGTTATTAAGTTATGGATTTCATAATTTCGGTTTCTTTTATTATTATGACATATATACCTAAATGTGTATTTACATTATATGAAGACATATTATGTATAAATTTGACGAGCTCGTTGGATGAGTGGTTAGGGTGCTTGCTTTAACGCTCTGTTAAGCTTTAAGCTCTGTTTCCTTAATCCTATTGCAGCATTTGTGGCGTTGCTTATCTTATAGGCGACGGTAGCTACGTACCATCAAGTGGACCGTCAGCATGTCTGCCGACCTTAACATAAAAAAAATACCTACATACAAATGTACAATATGTACTTACTATAGGTACTTGAATTAATGCAATAAAATGCTTCTTTATTTTGTTGGTATTATCTTTCTTCTTAGATCTTCCTTAATTTATTTAACATATTTATAAAAAAATATTTATACCAGAAACATTTATAAAAAAACATATAGGAGGAGAATAATTTGTAATACCTTTATAAAATTATTACAAATTATTCTGAGCACTAATATTTCAATTCAGAGAGTAGTTATTATTTTTTTAAATAGGATCAAATTTTAGACACAATTTGAAAGAAAGAAAAAAGAAAGAAGAAATTTATATGTGAAGCAAACAACAAATACAGAGAAAAACATATTTCTATTTTTTATTTTATTTTCATTTCTAGTACTTGCCAGTCTATCGCTTCAAATCGACGCTGCTGATAATCAGAGCTGTATGTACTACAGTCCATACTGTTAATCTTCCATTGGAACCTTATGGGTCTCCACGGATGTACTGCCCACAAAATAAATAAATTATTATACGACTATAAAAACATAATACAACAATAACATATGTAACGACACAAAAAATATACATAACAAATAACAATTTTGCAAAAAGTAATTAATATACATGAAGATTTAAATAAAATAAATAAATAAATAAAATCGCCAAGACTAAGACCGCCAATTGTAAGATCTATTGGTAAAATTTAAAATTAAAAAATAATTTGTCCGGGAGCAAACTTGGGACCCCTGAGTCAAAGGTTAAGGCCTTAACTACTCGACAAATGGGCTCGTTATTTAAATATTTGTAAATTCCCACTTACCGACAGTGAATGTTGATTCCTTTGTATAGTAAAACATACTTATACGTCATAGTTACATACTAAAAGAAACTCGAATGTACTACGAGTTTATGAACAATAATCCACTGGAGATAGTGTTTGTTGATTAGTTCTCCCGTTGCCATGGTAACCGGCGGGTCGATAGGTCAACCGAACCCGCAGCAACGAGCGAGGTTAATTGCTTCACCTTCCTACAGTATACCAGCACACCAATGTATATACTTTGCTTCCAGAATGTATGTAAGTCACGCGAGTTTCTCACACATCCATAGTGCCACAGAACACTATACACTCACAAGGAATATAGAGCACTTCGTCGACACCGCAGTGACGTCAACGCAAGGGCTTTCCGAATTTAAATTTTATCGAGGCGCACTGAAGCATATCTCGGAGCATATAAATTGTTATTTATATCTCCTCTTTTTAGGTCAACTTCTCAATGTATCAGCTATAAATTCATAATATTATTGCCTACTAATAAAATTGTTGCAGAGAGAAATTTATTATATTACCTACTAGTGACTTGACAGACTTCGTTCTGTCAAATTTGATTGATATGTTTGATTCAAACATATTTTTCAACAAAATAAATGTAAATTGACAATCCAACATAAACTTAAAAACCTTATTTTTCTTTATCTCAACAAAAGGGACGAGATAAGGAAAAATAGGGTTTTAACGTTTTTGCGGACTATTCAAATTTTTCTCTTCGCGAGAACTATATTGAAATTTGAAAAAATAATAATAACCGAATTGGTCCAGCTAACTAAACAAAGAGATGACATTCTAAAAGTTTTTTTTAATATTAGGTCGACAGACAGGCTGACGGTCCACTTGGTGGTAGGTGGCTACCGTCGTCTATAACACAAGCAACGCCACAGGTGTTGTCACGGTGGTCTTTTGTAAGGAGGTGGTTACTGCCGTCAGATGGGCTCCCAAATGACTGAAACGCAGTATGCCCTGCCACTTCTAATTACTCTTCACTTATTCGTTGAGTATTTTGTTTGGATTAATTTTAGATTTTTTGTTTACAATTTCAATATTAGTGAAATAAACAATTATTTATTAGATAGAAATAATTGCATTTACCACCTCCACCGGTTCTGAGCGCATATTCAATGAGAAAAAACCGACAAAAATAATTATTTTTGCCTATGGGTATTGTTATGTGTGTCGGAATAAAATTCACTTACCCAATCACTTATATATTTATATTGGTCTTTTGCACAATACAACAACACTTATTCAGAAGGACTTACTTCTGAACTTAAAGTGATTGAGTAAGTATACTTTGGAGAAAATAATTGATTTTCTCCTTAATTACTGGTTTTTCCAGCACAGGTTAGAAGTTTTTTTAGTTTTTTTTTGTATTTAGATTAATTAAACATTACTTCACATAGTTTTTAAAATAAGAATTTAAATTAAGAAATGCTTTCAACGAAACTCAGCGACATCATTCACCAATGAAGTGACGTTTAAAATTCACTGCAGGGTTTCTTACAACAAAAAAAAACCATTGTTTCAATTAATTACGCAATGCACATGCAAGCGAACGTTTTGATCGCGACGGGCGGTCGTTCGAATCTCTTGTACGTAGAATTGTGGAATCAAAAGATTTTTAGTGAATACGAGCTAACGAAACTCAGAAATTCATTGTTTTAATGGAACTGTTATCATTATAGTGAAAAATCGAAAATACTCAAATTACCCTTTATTCAACTAAAAATATACAAAAAGAAATAAAATAGCTAAAACAATAGATATTTTAGAAGATTTAAGACAATTTCGTTTTTTCATAGCCAGCCATATTTCTCAAAGATTTAACATTATACCTACTTATCAATTTTAACTAAAAAACAATTATTTTATATGTTTAAATGTGAATTTGTGTGTTAGTGTCTTTGGGTGTGTGTGTGTGGGATAGAAAGAGAGAGAGAGAGAGAGAGAGAGAATTAATGGGAATAGGTTTGCAATTACTTGTATGTATATATATCGGTACGCGTTTGAGAGGATGCGTGACTAGGAGGCATATGTACTATACAGGATTTGAAGACCGAATTTACATTACGAAATTAGTATTATGTATGTATGATAAAACTAATTTCATGAAACTTGTTGCAGTACTTGTGTAACTATAATTTTTTTTTTAATAGTGTCGTAAAATCAACAGTATTGCTAGGACCATGACATCGAAACTTTATTTAACACATATTTAGCAGCGCAAAATGTAGTCATACATATTTTAATATATAAATTTTAAAAAACATTGTTTCTAAAGAACGGACGTTGGTGCATTAGAGAATGGGTAGCAAGAAAGCTAGCATCTGATTGCAACTCAGTTAATCTCTGGATTAGGAGACGAAGATCCTGAGAGATTTGATAGAATGAACAAATACTATTTTGATATTTTTTAATCAAAAAATATCAAAATGTATACCTGCAAAGTATAACATACACACACGTTCACTCCTCGCAGGTTCGCTTTTGCGACACTAGTTTCGCTTTGCGTTTACACGATGAAATTAGTTGCATGACACTAGTTTTACCAGAAAATTGGGCATGGCACGACATTATTTCAGTGTCATAAAACTTGATGTTTACACGTGAAATCATTGATGAAATTAATGTCACGACATTAATTTCATGCCACTAATTTCGTAATGTAAATTCGGCTTTATTATTCCTAATCCTACTAAGGTCGGAAGCGCACTTGCAGCACCTTTACGTTACTTGTGTTATAGGCGACGGTTGCCACTTACCATCAAGTGGACCTGTCTGTCGACTTTTACATGAAAAAATACATACAGCTAGAACGGAGAATGTAACGAGCGTTATTTATTTTAAAACCTATATCCAGCAAATAATAATTATTATAAAAAAAATAACATATTTCAAATTAGGTTAAATTATATACTTAACATAAATTTATAATAATAAATTACAATACAATAAATTATATTACTTATACCACCAAAATTCTCCCAATTACAATGGCAATATTTTTCACAATTATCAACAGTTAAAAATCCAGTTTCTATGTGAAAGAATCCAATAAGATACTTTTGAAATTATCTTTTTTTACACATGTATTTAATAATGCTTTTGTTACCACTGTTTTATGCGTAAGCACCTACTTATAATGGTAACGCTGAGAGGTTTGTTATGGAAGCCTAGTTCATGAATAACTGCATAGCTACTTTATGGATTACTCGAGAAAGTTTATCACAAAAAAACAGTACGCTTGACATAAAAACAACAGTATTAACCACCATAAATGAAATAAAGCACGAGTATAAAATTTCTCCATTACATTGCATTTTGTTGCATAACAAAGAAAAGCAACGATGCATTCGAATTAAAAATGTATCCGCTTTTAATAAGGTTTCAATTACAAAAGCTTCGATTGAAGCACAATTGTATGTGGTGTTAGATCGTTAAAACAAGCATTGCTATTTGTTTTAGAGAGAGCGCTCAGAGTATAATGAACAGGCAAAAACGTCATGAGCTCTTGAAATATAAAGGTACATATATGTATATTTATTATACAATAGTCTTAAATTTTGTTTAAAATTAAATAAGAATTATCAAGCACTTATGTCTGTATAATTAGTGTGATATATAATATTACAAATTCTTGTAGTATTTATTTTATTTGGTTATTGCGTAATTAGCTCCGGAATGATTGATCTGTTTCCATTCAATTCATTCGTTCCATTGATTTGACGAAAGAGTAGGCGAGGTATCAACGTAATTCATTCGAATTGCCTTTTTGAGTGAAATGAGAAGAAATAAAAAAATCCAGAGCTGCCCAAAGTAGTTTCCCCAATTTATAGGTCTGAGTAGTATGTACTAATTTATATGTTTTTTTTAAGATCCCAAAAATCTATTTGTATCACCAAACGAGGCTGTATGGAATAATTGCCTTGGCCTCTCCATCGGGTTTGAATTACCTTTTATATTTTATATTTTACGACGACTGCCGCTTTCTTAAGATTTTGTTTTGATAGATAGATAGAACGTTTATTTGCACAAACATGACACACATACAATGACATACATACATACGGTTTGCCCTCTATACACTACTTTTGTTCATATCGAACTACATTTCACTTACATATTATTTTTGAAAGAAGCTGTCGATACTGCACGATACGTCTAGAATAGTTAGCAGCTAGCATAACCTACACAGATAAACTAACATGTCAAAAACAGGATTTACCTACTTTTTAACACTATGATACAATTAGATAAATAATTCATTGTTGTTCATCTCAGATACTTTTTGTATGCCTGATGGCTGTGCCTGATGGGCTTATTAGGGTAACTCTTTCTAGTTAAAACAGACTGTATAAAAGTTTATTTGGAACTGCCTGATAGTTACAAAAAATATATGGTTTAGTTTAATAGGGTGTTGCATGAGTTTATAGGCGACGGTAGACATCCACCATTTAAAAAAAACTTTTATAGACTACCTATAACAGGAAACTATTGATACGAAATATATTACATCTGTATTGTTGATTGCTTTTTTCTTCTTGGTTGATAAGTAGATAATTTGTACGCAGCGGGTGTCACTGTTATAATTAAAAATCTGCGGGCACGTTTCGAGTTTAGGGCAAGTGTACACATTAGAATGTTGATATATACCATCGCCAAATACGACACCAACTTACAATAAAAAATATCTACAAATATTAATGGTCCAGGATTATTTATATTTTTCAAAATGAAATTAATAAATTTTTACTCTATTGTTAGGAGCGTTATAGCTAGACCTCTGAGGTGAGCTAGGTGAGATCTAGCTCTCACCTCTGATAGCGAGATCTCGCCTGTCACCTTTTGACACCTTATAGCGTTAAAGCTACGAATACATCTCCTACTAAAGACGAGTCCTTTGGATGAGTGGTTAGGGTGTTTGCCTTAACGCTTTCTTCTAGGGTTCCCAGGTTAAATTCCCGGCAGGGTCAAGTTTGAAAATGAACTTTTCAAAGTTGTTCTGGTCTGGATTTGGAAAGTGGCTGGGTATACTGCGTTTCGCGGTCATTTTGTCAGCCCGTCTGGCGACGGAAACCACTCCTTGCAAAAGAACACAGTGAAATAACAGCAAGCGTTTCGGTGAGTGAGTAATGTGGTGAGTAAGGAATGCCAGAGCTATACCTTCCCAATCTCTTATCCTTAAGCTCACTTGCAGCACCTGTTGCGGTGGCTACCGTCGCAAGTGCTGCAAGTACGCTGCCGCCAGACGGGTTGCCCACGTGACTACAAAACCTAAACATCATACAGATTTTCTCTGACTTTAACCTTTATGGGGCAAATTAGTTTTTGTCTAAAGTTTTCTTCAATCATGACAAATATTTTATAATGATGTTAAGTGAGAAAATCTAGTAAAATGCATTTTAGACGTTTGTTTGGTTTTGTGTTTTCACAAACTGATTTTCCTCGAAAATCAAAATTTTCTGTACTCACTGTTCTAATAATCGATTGATTGAAACGATGTCGTTGGTACCGTGTGAAAAGTAATGATGACAATTGGTCAGGAAATGTTTGAATAATTGTTATTGATTTTTTTGTAAATTGCTCTGTCTGCTTCCGATGAAGTCTTTATATGTAGCCGCGAAATTAATGTACGCGGTTAGAACTATCGTAGCTCCGGTTTCAAGTGGTCATGGTTCTTTTGAATATTTACTTCGATTTCGCGTCACTGGTATTATTAGGTGCGTGTTTATATGTTATATGTTACACACCTTAAAAAATCAAAACATATCTTAGTTTCTTATATCAAATTGAATGTCTGTAGTAATATTAGAATATGTTGTATGTTGTGAACTATTACTAAATATTACTAGTATACTTTATAGTACACTAGCGACCCGCACCCGCAATTTTTTTGCTGCATATTATCGCTCTTTCCATTAGTAAAAACGGTATCAAAATCCGTTAAGTAGTTTAGAAGTTAGAGGAGCAACAGTCAGAGGCTGTCAGCGATTTCATTTTGTGTGCATATATTGTGTGGTATATTGTGACATAATATATTTTTTATATTCATATATACTTCTTGTGATGTGTGTAACTCCTTATGGCTGCACTGATTTTGATGAATTTTTTGAATGTGTGTGTGTGTGTGTGTATTTGAGTAACAACATATAAAATACAAATATGTTGTTAGGTTTATTATACTATATATAAAAGAAATTCATGATAGTTACATCATTTATGATTCGAGAACATCTGGACCGATTTTTTGTTGAATTTGTCTCCTCCCCAAATAGCAGAATAACCATTACGAAAAAATCTCAGTTCGTCGGGTCAGCTGGTAACAAAATACATAAAAGAAATTGCTTGGGAACTTCAAATTTAATGAATATATCCTTTCTGTAATCTGAACTGTATCCGAAATTGATTGAACATTAATTGATTGATAATAACTTAAGATAAAATTAATAATGAAATGTATGTTTACATCAGCTAAGGACATTACTGGTATTTACTGGGACAGAGTGCGATGTTCCATAGACCATGATCAAAGTACTCCTGAAGGAATAATACCAGATATTGGTAGATTCCCGTGGCTGGGAGTAGTGCAACACAGTTTCTGTAAGTCATTGTTAATTGCTTTTTTAATACAATAATATAATTTTCTTTGATATTAGTTTAAAATTTACATAAATAGAGGTCATTTTTATTCCTAGATTGCTATTAAAAATTATATCTGTCTAGATCGTCTTTTTTTTCTTTTTAATCACGCCAATGTTATGGCCTCTAAAGTAAGCACTTTTAGGTTTGTGTAATGGGATAATATACAACGGACAGGGATCGCCTCCTAGATCAGAGCCAACTTTAAAAACTTGATTTCAAAAGGTTTGCCCTTCCGGGAATCAAACCCGGGGCCCCTGAGTGTCAAGGGTACGCTAGGGTAAGCATCTTAACCACTCGACCAATGGCTCTAGGCAACACCTATTTTCGCACCGAAAGTCTACTGCACATGTGCTGTTATTTCTTTGTCAGAACACCAAAAATTAACAGCACTTAGTCCGTGTTTTTTTTCTGTAAACAGCATAGCTAGTTTTGAGCTGTACTCGTAATGCTACTAAAAAGTTGATTTTATAAATTTGTATATCAATTTAAATTGATGTGTTCAGCTTTAATTTGCTTGTATACTAGACCTTTAATGTTGAGTGCTAATGTTCAAAATGCTAAGCTGTTTCTGAAATAAATAAATATATAACATACATATGTGCTGGTCTTCTGTTATGAACTGCCGAATGGCAAATGTATTGCAGCCAGACAGAACTGCCTAATTCATGGGTGGGGAACCCAGTATGCCCTGCAACTACTTATTAGTTTATGATACTGATTTAGTTTAGTTACTGATTTATGTACTTGAGATTCAATATAACAATTAGATTAAACCCCTAAAGTTAGCCAAATTGTTTTTTTTTTAGATGTAGGAGGTACGACTAGGTTTGCTATAACTGGTGGCATACTGATACATCCCGCTTACGCTATAGCTGCAGCAGACGACATATCCAGAATATTACCGGAGGCACTGACGTATGTTGAATAAATTCATTTAAATCATGCACGCGGTTGACACATGTAAATGTATATACATATGAACAATTCTATGCATTCTCTTAGGTAAATTTAACAATTTATTTGAACTAATTATATTTATCAAGTAAAAGAAAAAATAATAGTAAGCTATTAAATAATTAATATAATTTAAAAAGCTATGGACAGCGTGTTCGAGGTAATGATGGCTTTCGTAAGGAGTGCTTTGCTTATTAGATTAGTGCTACCGATTAGTGATATTAGATTAGTGCTTTTTGTAACTTTTGTAAAGGGTTACTGCTACACGTGACTGTATAAATAAATAAAAGATGAGCAATGGAATCTTCAGTAATAGAAAATAGTAGCAAACATAGTAGCTAGTAATGTTAGTAAATTTATAAAATGATATTCTCTTATATATTGTACCTTAAACCTATGTGGTTAGTTTCGGTCCATGATAAGATGGTTTTAAGTTTAATGAGGGAAAAACTTGCGGTTGACACCACATCTATCGTGATTGTCCTTGAACGCCTGTTATGCCAATAATAGCCGTTGTTGCCAGTACTTTATTATACTAAGATATATAATACTAAGATCTAATTTTACAAAAAACCTAGCAACACAGCTAGTAGAATCGGATAAAAATATTTAGTTGCAGAGGCCGAAACGTTTGGAAAAGTACGAGAGGCCTTGATATTTTATTTGTATATTTACTTTATTATTAGCCCGCGAGTTTGTGTTGAAAAATAAAAATATTTTTATCGCTGTGACGACGGTGGCGCCGCCACTGCGACAGTGGCACCGATTTTTTTAAATATATTTTAGACAATCTAGATTTTAGAAATTGTCTAAAATGTAACAATTTTAGACAATTTTTATATATCCGGAAAACTAATATTTTTCCAGGATAAAAAGTATCCTATATATATCCAGATAATAAACTATCTATGTGCCAAATTTCATCGAAATTTGTTCACTAGTTTTCAAGTTAAAGAGTAACAAACACACATACATCCATCCATCCTCACAACTTTGGCATTTATAATAGCTACATATTAGTAGGATTACCAAAAATACTATGATGTATCGCATTTTCAGTTATATAGGTATAATTTTTTTATAGAAGAAAATAAATATAGAACTACATACATACACGATTACATATTTAATAAAAAAAAAAGAAAATTTTACAGTTATTATTTTAGGAAAAAAAAAATGTGAAGTGTGAGTGTCTGAAAGAGATTTTTGTCTGAAAGAATTTTAATCTTTTGAAGAAGATTAAAATTCTAAGCAGTTAATCAAGCCAGTCACAACCAGACCAGGTGACGTTCAGAACATCCTCAACACTTTATTCCATAATATTCCAGAAACAACACTAGATTTATTGTGTGGCAAAAGAACGCTTTGAAATTTTCCCTGGAAGTCCGGGATTACACTCTCCATCCGGAGTACGGGAAAGTTACTTTGGCGACGGTAGCATTACTTGAACTTTATAGTGCTGGAGAGACGGGCGTTGGAGACCTAGGTTGTAAGTAGACTTTCATTTTATAAGCCATAATAGCATTCAAGAACATATCACTTGCATCACTCCAATGTAAGATAATTACTGGGTATCAAATTACATACTAGGAAATATAATATTAAAATTATAGTATTAGAAAATAAGAGTCCTAGGAATAAAGTTCGTATTACCTAAACCTCACACGGACTGCGGGGGAAAGAAGTGCTAAACAGAGGCCAACTTTATCAGGCAGGCAGCCTGACGTTCCCCGTCACCTATAACACAAGCAACGTCATAGCTGTTCAAGTACGCTACCGACCTTAGAGGATCTTATAGGAGGAGATAGGGACAAAAAGTTGATATATAATTACTCTGATTCAATGTTTAAATCATATCTGTCATTGTAGGGGAATTTTTGTACACAAATCATTTATCTGAATACTTTTGTGAATATATTCGAGATATATTTTATTGTTATTGAAAGAAGGATAAGCAGTAAATTAATTATGCACAAACATTTTGTAATGCATCACCAGGTGCTGGGATTTTGAGAAATGAACAAATAGTGTTGCAAAATATTCTAGTGCAAAATATGAGATTGTCCGCACTTATATTAAAACTCTGTTCGTCTTTTTTGATGAAAACTCCTCAAGGGTTCACCCTGGGATAGGAAGTTATACATTAACTTACCATATTGTAAAAAAGTAACTTGTAAATAAACCTTCATTTCTGTTTTAGCACCAGTACTGCCAGTTTGTCTACCAGTTAAAGGCGGAGGAAGTTTTACAGATTTGTTCGCTGTGAGAATGAATGACGGTTCATAATTTTTATATATTTTTTGTAGTTTCAACTTACTTACACACCTATCAAAGCTACAGCCAATACAAAAATGAAGATAAGCGAAGTAGGCGTTTTACATTGACAGGATGTGCAATGAATGATAATAATAATCAAACTTTTATTTCCATAACCTACTAACAATTTTATTTTTCAAACTATGGACCCCTTTTGGGTAAAAGCCTCCTCCAGTCCCATCATTATTTTTGTTTTTAGCTACATGCATCCAATCATTCCCAGCGAATCCAATAATTTCTTCTGCCCGTCGTGTCTACCTTTAAGTCTTTTTCCTATAGGGTCTGGTCATTCCGTTGCCGGCAATGTACACCTTCGGTCCTGGTATCACGAGTATGGTCTGTCCACTTCCATTTAAGACTTAAAGCCTGTTTAAGAGCATCTATAATATTGGTTTATTCCTAATATCCTTATTGTTTATTTTCTGAATCTTCTTTAATTTTGAAACATTTCTCTCCATAACTTCTTTCACGTAATGACTAGGGAATGTAAATGAGGGCAATTTATTTCCTTAAATAAACTCAACTTTTATATTTATGGTAAACTCAATTTAAACTAATTTTAACTTAAAGTTTATATTGAAGTGAGTTTATAACTCGACTTTAACATCAGACGATATAAATATTAATTCCTAAAATAGAAGAAAGATCGGATACAATTGATTTAACATATATTTTCCAGATTCGGCAGATTTACAGAAAGAAATGTTGAGAATGGATTTCGTTGAAAGCGCAGATTGCGAGGAGTACTATCATAAAGCTCAAGTAAGTTGTTAGCTTGTGCGATCTTACTGCCTTTTTTTATATCTTAAAGTGGAACTTTTGATAGGTAAAATAAAAAGGGACTGCCATTTCAGTCTTTTTGGCATTCTAACGAATAAAATAAAATAAAAAATTACCTATAATTTCTTATATGTTAAATTCAATTAGTATTAATATTTTATTTTTAAATTAATTTTAAGAACTTATTATATAATTTAATAAAAAAATATGTCCATTTTCATTGTTCAACATATTGGTTATTTATTAAATTTGTGATCCTTGCAGCCCAGACCAGAAATCGATTTAAAGCGGTCAATAACAAAATCGCCATAACCTTATTTATTAATTTAATGAAACTAACGGGTTAAAATGTGGAAAAGTGAGTTTATGAGACCCTCTAGAATGTGTGCATACGAGTACATATGTAAATTAAACATAACATTGAATGTATTACAGTTATCGTACGAGAAAATGACGCCGAGTGACTCCTTTTGCGTTGTATCCACGCGAAGCAGCATGCCTTGCGTTTGGGACGCTGGAGGTGCAGTTATTGCCAAACAGTCCTGGGCACATTGGACACTAGTAAGTTAGAGGTTTTGGAACGAATAACCAAAGAGACAGAATTAGTTCGTACTATTAAGTAGAGAAAAGTCGCGTACATAGACCATATATTGCGACATGAGAGATACCGGCTGCTACATACAGTAATGATGGGAAAGATAGAAGGAAAACGTAAAATTGGAAGAAGAAAGTTGTCATGGCTATATAACATCAGGGGCCCTAATTCACATAACGACTCCTTACTTCGAAACCACGTCATATTCTCAAATTGTTACGATATATGCTAAAAAGTCATTCTCTTACATATAAATGCCATGACAAGACATTACGTGTTTTGATAAGGTAAGACAAAAGTGTGAAATCATAATTGCCATACAGAATCAAGGCCCAGAGTGTGGACCGGTATTAAAACCGTGGAACAATTGTTTCGACTTGCGAACGACAAGGAGAGATTTAAGAAATTGGCTGCCGACCTTCAGTAATGGAGAGGCACAGAAAGAAGAAGAAGTTAGAGCAGTCTTCATTTATGACTTACTCCTTTTTAACCGCGACTTCGACCGCGTGATTAGTTTCAAAGTGGTCCAAATTCTTCTCCATGAACATTTCAATCACGCCATCTATTTTAACGATGTAGAACTAAATTATAAATAGAATCAAGGCGCCATCTAGTGCGAAAGTTAAAGTATAAAATATTTCATGTGAACTTTATAAAAAATCATATTCCATGCTGAATGGACATGAACATCGTGTGTTTGTCTAATTGTTAGGATTGCTTATACTTATACGCACATTATACTTCACAAACTTTAGTTTTATACTATTACACCAATCTGGAAATCCCAGTGAGCTTGCAAGATTCCTACTATGTTTTAAAGTTACAACCCTTGTCAGGTAAATTGAGAATGAAATTTTGAATTCAAAATAAATTATAGTTCTATAAGATATGATGACTGTTCTATCCTAAATCACTGGATGAGGATAGCCTTAGGACATGTATAAGCCGCTGTATAGTAGTAATAAAGTTATTTGGGTTGCAATTATGTAACTTATTTTGTCAATTTTATTAGATTGGTTTTGGATTGCGAGGACCGGGCTGTGGTGCTCCGGCGAGATTCATCAACGTGCATTCTTATTTATCGTGGATAGACGAGATCATATCCAACAAACCGTTGGAGGAGCCAGAAGAAATGCACCGGTTCCTATACAGGAGACTGTCACCGTTCAAATTAGAAATGGTCAAAGGTACATTTTGTTATTTTTAATATACCTACCTACTAATCAAAATAAAAATCCGTCGTTTAATGTGTTGTTAAACGCAAACTTCGAGAACGACTGGGCCAATTTTTCGTCCGAGGAATGTTCTTACAAGTATAAGCAGAAAAAGTGAAAAAATTGCTCGGAAAATGTGAAAACCCCTTTCTTCTTTTCAATGAATTTTAGCTGACATTTCAAACATATCAAACACAGAAAGACGTCTATTCAGCTAGCCTCTAATCTTAATAATAATATTATAAACGAGAATGTTTGTATGTTTGTTACTCAATCACGCAATAATGGCTCAACGGATTTGGATGAAATTTGGCACACAGATAGCTTATTACCTGGATTAACATATACGATACTTATTATCCTGGAAAAATGTTAGGTTCCTGTGAGATTTTCAAAAAACGAGCTACAGCGCGTATGAAGTCGCTGGCACAGCTAGTGTTTAATAAAAGAGTATATTTACTCATGTATTAACTGTATTTTGACAGTGACTATGAAAATTTAAGAACGTTTATACAAATTCAAGAAAAACAGTGACTTAGAAATAAATAATGATTTAAATGTCTATGTATACGGTACTAAGATATGTTTTACCAATAAAATGGAAATTATTTATCAAAATTAATTAACAACGGGTTCTTTAAGGGAAACGTCTTTTTTTGAAAAGACATACGACATGAAAATTGAAAATGTCAGATATTATATTAATTATTAAATGTTGTGGTATCATAACTATTAGGTATCTAATATGTTTAATATTTTTTATATTAATTATTAACTTTTGTGAATTTAAGATTTATTTGAAAAGAGCGTACTCGTATCCATGTGAAAGAACAACTACTAGGTTTCCTGTTCTTTTCTGCAGCTTTTCGAATTGGTGGTAGATTATGTAATTAATTTAATGTTCCTGTGGAATATTAAAAAAACGAACTACAATTAAAGCTTAATTAAAGTTTATATAGATAAATAAATCGAAATCAAAGTACACAAATAATATAAGTGCCATTTGATCCGGAGGGAAAAGTCTTTTTTATTTTTACAATTAATTTAGTTAATTTTTATACAATTATATTGATTTTTAATAGCTTTTGAATTTTCTAAAGACCTTATGATAAACCATAATATGTTTCCTTCTTGTTAGCCATGAGTGTTGGGTGTATAGTCCGGGTCCTATTGGGAAAAGTGTGACAATTTTGAGTACAGCAATGCCACTTGGTACGGATGTTATACACGTCCACCTGAGCCTAAACAGTCCGGTAGGCAGACTGAACTCCGCGACAGGGAGGGGGGAGGGGGGGTCAAAGTACGGACCTCCCGGCGCTCAGAAAAAAAATTATAGCAGATTTATTTGGACTATTTAATCAAGTTTGGTTCATAAGTAAGTTTGGTAATAAGTTGGTAATAAGTTTGGTATCATAAGTGATGGCTACGAAGTTCTGAGTAAAACTACTCCAACTGATAATATGGCACCGTGCAAAAAAAAAGAGCGGGGTTGACAGAAAGAGGATAAAACTTGGATGCTACTGTGGACCCAAAATCCTATGGCTGCTCAAGCATGCCTAGAAATGACTAGACAAAAAGAAAGGAAAAATAAGAAAAAAATCATTAATTTGTATTATTTGAGAAATAAAAGAATATTACAAATACAATATTATTATGAGTAGGTACTTACATTTCTATTTATAGATATGAAATCTACTGATATCTTATGTTTTGTTAATAGCACTACGTTTTTCGGGTCTTTTTGCGTACCGCAGCGCTGCGCTGACGAACGTCGCAGTACGTTCAAAATTTTATTTTACATTAAAAATAGTTAAATGTATATATATTGTTTTTGTTTTTATAATCTACATTAAATGGACTTTTAGAGAGTATTTTTTATAAACCAAGTTTCATACAAAAATCTGAAGATATAAGGCTCTGTTTGCATTATTTTACTACTAAAAGTTTGTTATTTTAGGTATTGCGTCATATTTTTCTAAGGAACCCTACAAAACTGGTATGACAAATGAACGGGGCATTATCGATTTGCCTGATAACGACACCAAACTTTATTAAATAGTCCAAATAAATCTGCTATAATTTTTTTTCTGAGCGCCGGGAGGTCCGTACTTTGACCCCCCCTCCCTCCTCCCTGTCGCGGAGTTCAGTCTGTCTACCGGACTGTTTAGGCTCAGGTGGACGTCTATAACATCCGTACCAAGTGGCATTGCTGTACTCAAAATTGTAACATCTCCAAACAAACATTCCCAATAGGACCCGTACTAGTAAGAGAAAGCCTTACTAGATTCCATTATTCCTCCATCCTAATGTTGTCCTAAATTTCATCCTATAAGATCCTGACACCCCCCTGGGCTATCAAGTTATTGCTTGTGTTTCCTGGAAACGGTGCTCATCTCTATATCAATTGGATGGTTACCGTCTCCTGCCTGCCTGTTCACCGCCTTTCACACGTGTTTTTGTTACAGCGGACACGATTACGAACAAGGATCAGGGTCAATGTGGGAAGGAAGACAAAGGCAATGTACTGTTCAAAGACGCAGCTGAAATTAATACTAACGTAAACTTCGCTCAGGGCTTCTTTTATGTAATTGTTTTTTTAATATATAAATTTTAATTATTAAGCATTTTGATAATAATAATATCTTTATTTACTATTAAATAGACAAGCCCAATTCAGCCACATAAAACATCATCAATTGTCAAAGTCCTTTATATCAAACACAAAGTCATATAAAGCACTAAACATAATTTTTAATGTCAATGTCAGCAATGTCAATATATGCAAATGTCAGCAGGCAGGCTGGCGGTGGCTATTGACGCTTATTTACAGTAGCGACCCCACAGAAGTTGCCTACATTAGACCTTAAAGGTAGGAGGAGTTTGGGAAATGGGCTCTGGCAACCCTTACTTGCCGAAATCCTTAACTAGTAAAAGAATAAAATTATATTAGGTCGAGGAAAAAGTCTTTTCGCATATATATAGTATGTATAAACTTGTAATAAAATCTCTTGGCTGTACTATTTGTATCTGGCTGGTTTTGATGACATGAAAAAGGTTACATTTCAAAAAATGAAACAAATTAGTAAAATGTTGCTTCCAGCTATTTTCTTTTGTTTTTCTTTCTGTCAAAATGGGTTACTATAATGAAGAAATTCGATAAATTTTAAAATTTTATTACAAAAAAGGAACGCAAGCCGCGAAAAGAAAATTGTGACGTTTATGGACCTAATGCCACCTAAAGGATGATTCATATTACACCGGGCCGGGCGCTCACCGGGTTTTTCTCAACGTGCCCCGGCCGGGTTTGCTATTTGTCACCGTGCCGCCGACGGGCCGCCACCGGGCGTTGCCCGTGCCTTGTCATTTCCAAGTACTATTATACTATTTTGTATTAATATTACTATACTAGCTATGCCCGCGACTTCGTATGCGTGGTATTCGGAAAAACGTGTAACTTTTTTGTTTTTAAACAGATTTTCTTTTGTTTTTCAACGAAAATGTGAATTTCGAAATTTCGTCGTGAACGAAATTCGTCTCCCTGAGACCTCTTAAATGAGTACCAACACGGGGGGTCTGTGACGCACCGCTCCCGAGATAATTTTGAAAAAGTCCAAAAATGCCAATTTCGAAATTTCGTCTTCACCAAAAAATTCCTCTCCCCGAGACCTCTTAAATGAGTACCAACACGGGGGGTCTGCGACGCACCGCTCCCGAGATAATTTTGAAAAAGTCCAAAAATGCGAATTTCGAAATTTCGTCTTCACCGAAAAATTCCTCTCCCCGAGACCTCTTAAATGAGTACCAACACGGGGGGTCTGCGACGCACCGCTCCCGAGATAATTTTGAAAAAGTCCAAAAATGCCAATTTCGAAATTTCGTCTTCACCAAAAAATTCCTCTCCCCGAGACCTCTTAAATGAGTACCAACACGGGGGGTCTGCGACGCACCGCTCCCGAGATAATTTTGAAAAAGTCCAAAAATGCGAATTTCGAAATTTCGTCTTCACCGAAAAATTCCTCTCCCCGAGACCTCTTAAATGAGTACCAACACGGAGGGTCTGCGACGCACCGCTCCCGAGATATTTTTGAAATTCTTTTTTTTTTTTAAAATTCTTTTTTTTATACCTACCAGAAATATATTAACATATATTATTTAAAAAATATTATACTTCGAGGCAGTCAGCCTCGGGTTAATTAATTAATTAATTTATTTATAATTTTAACAATTTAAAAAAGAAACTAAATATACATTAAATGATACCACTAAAAAAACTAATAGGTACTATACCCCGAGCGGGCCTCGCGAAGCTGTCTCCGAGCGCACTGTGAAAACAAACATGTTATGAAATTTCGAGATTGGAGCGCTCCGGCCGTGCCCCGGCCGTGCTCCGGCCGGGGCACGGACACGGCCCGGTGTAATATGAATTGATCCATACAAAAGCATACTAACAATATCTTCACCGGGCTCCGGCCGGGGCACGGACGGGGCACGGCCCGGTGTAATATAAATCATCCTTCATGCAGTGTCAGTAACAGTAGGAAAAAATTGGTTTAAGCATTTTCAATCCGGGAATTTTGATGTCAAAGATGCACCTCGCTCTGGTCGCCCTGTTACGGATAAAATGGAGGATATTTTTGAAAAAGTGGAGCAAGATCGACACATCAGTAGTTAGGACATAGCTGAAGAATTGGGAATTGACCACAAAACAGTTTTGACCCATTTGAAAAAAGCTGGGTACACAAAAAAGCTCGATATCTGGGTGCCACACGAGCTCACTGAAAGAAACCTTATGAATCGTGTACTCATTTGCGATTCTTTATTGAGACGTAATGAAATCGAAAGAGATTGATAATTGAATGATGAAAAGTGGATCACGTTCGAGAAGAACGTGCAAAAAAGTCTTGGTCAAAAGTCGGTCATTCACAGACTGTGCCAAAATCCAAGTTAACTCGCAATAAGCTGTGTGTATGGTGGGATTGGAAGGGCATTGTTCATTATGAGTTTTTACCGCCGGGCAGAACCATCGATTTGGTTCTGCCCGGCTTACAACTGATGAGATTCTACTGCATACAACTGATGAGATTAAAACAAGAAGTTGAAAGAAAGCGGCCGAAATTGATCAATAGAAAGGGTGGGGTCTTTCATTCACTACGCTAGATCACACATCTTTAGACACTCATCAAAAATTAAGAGAGTTAATGCATCCGCCATATAGCCCTGACCTTGCACCTTCAGATTTCCATCTGTTTCGGTCTCTTCAGAATTCTTTAGGTAGTGTCAGGTTAAGGTCAAGAGAGGATTGCCAAAACTACTTGTCGCTTTTTACTTGTCGCTTGTATTGTAAACGTACTTTTTTTGATCAGAAGTCCCAAAATTTCTACAACAACGAGATCATGTCACTACTTACAAGATGGCAAAAAGTCATAGAACAAAATTGCACATATATGCTGTAATTAAATATAAATGAACTTTGTAAAAATGTCTTGAGTTTTCATAAAAATGCGAAGAAACCTATTATTTTACCATAAAAAATTGCAAGACATACTTATTTACACATAGTTACTAGATAGCGAAGTGATTAAACATCGGTCATATCTTGAAAGAATAATTATGACAGATATTTGAGGAAAGGAGATAGAGAAAAGAGAAAGGCAGTCAGGAGTAAGCTCAAGTTCTGTTTCAAAGTCGTTATACCTCTTTTTAGTTTTTCTAATATATATTTAAAAAAATATGTGAACTTACTTTGTTGATAACATATATTACAATTTGTTTTATTATTTGCATTGCGTTTTATATGTCTTGCACTAATTATATATTATCACCCGCTTATATGTTTACGCTATTCAATTGAAAATGACGATATTACTGTTATTATTATTAGGTAATAGTGACGCAGGTAGCCGAGTTCTTATGTGCGACGGTCAATTTGGAAGTTTCTTCGAGAACCAAAGCAGCCGTGTGGTTGGAACACCACTGCGCCAAGGAGAACGAGGGGAAATTGGGCAGCCCTCTTGACGAACGAAAGTACGTCAATCATTATTATCAAGTAACTTTAAACGAGCTATTAAGTTTTTCATCTTTATTGCTGTTATAGTTTTGCGAGGCGTTGAATTTTTATTTTTATATGGTACCTCGGAAAAATTACTTTTTTTATGTCCTTTTCACATTGTCAGGGCAATGTGTTGCAAAATTTCATGATGATATATTGAGTAGTTAAGGTAACAGACAGATAAATAGACTTATTTTCACATTATATAATATTCGCGTATCTCGGAAACGGCTCTAACGATTTAAATGAAATTCTGTATTTGTATGTATAAGGTTTTGCTTTTTAAAGTCTACCTTAATAGTTGTATTTCTTAAAAAACACAATTTCACATTTTTTGTGGTACTTGTTGGCAATGTTACCTCAAAATTTTGTGAGATGGCGCTATATTAATACGAATATATTCTGTTTACATCAAATAGTAATTAATGTATTAACCGGCGTCGGTTGCAATGCAATTATTGTGACGGTCTTAAGTCCACGTCGGCGTAAAAAAAAATACCGAGCGCAGCTTGGTCGTCCAGCAGGCGGTTGGGCAGGAGAAAGCGGGCATACTAAGCCCGTCTTCAAATGCCCTAGGGGACCTGCGCACATGGTCGGCTAGCTATGTGTGCTTGCACAAGGTAAGGCTCCCCAGCCTTGCTCATTGTTTCCGGGAAATCCCCTATTGGAGCCTAGTCAGCAATGACTGCCCTGGGCTGGATCGGAGTTGTTGCCTCGGCAGAGCCCGACCAACCCCGCTCAAAGGGCAAGGAGACACCAGGGAGTTTTAGTGGGTATTTCCAGTGCTGCTATGATAAGGCGCTGGGGCGACCCCCACATACCCCTGCCGTCTAGCCAGCGGCAGGAAATCTGTAAGCGGATTACTCCTCGTCAAAAAAAAAG
Source organism: Bembecia ichneumoniformis (assembly GCA_910589475.2). NCBI lineage: Eukaryota > Metazoa > Arthropoda > Insecta > Lepidoptera > Sesiidae > Bembecia > Bembecia ichneumoniformis. The sequence goes on along the minus strand of OU342536.1, from coordinate 11,226,974 downwards.
CTTGGTCGCTCAGGTACTATTCACTTGAACGAAGTTGTTTATTTATTTTATCCCTATCTTTTCAAATAATCATAAATTGAATTTCCAATTTACATTTCAGAACGGAATGCTTCGTCTACTTCAAGACATCGGCGTATGTAGAGTTCAGATTCCATTTCTCTTTTAAGGCCAATATTGAGGTTACGCTGTACGGTAATGAAGAACCGGAGAGGCAAGTACCAAATCCTTTCCATACGGACGAGACCACGGAGGCGTGGTGGCCGACGGGAACGTTCATGTGGGGATACTGGGTCCCCAAGGACACGTGGTGGTATTCGATGTGAAGTCGTTGTTATACATTTTTCAGTGCTCCCTCGGAGCTTTGTGATATGATGCACAATACACACTTGCTCTATTATAATCTTATGAAGTTTTTTTGGTGTTTTTAATTTTATAATAGGTGTAACTAGCGACCATGCCAACCATGTCTTGATAGGTTAGGTATACAGTACAACACTCAAAAGTACCATCATAAACTGATCGGTTCGCCAAAAAAATGTGGTTCTTAGCAGCAAAGCAAATTCAAATTTATAGAGTCAGCATAGAGACTAACTTACCATTATACTTAGTTGTGAGGTCACATATATCTATATGATATTGTCAAAAAATCATACTGTCGTCTGAACACATTACCGAGACAGAAACAGGCATTCATAAAATAATTGAAATTCTTATTATAAAAAAGATAAAACTGGTCAAAACTCCAAAATTTCTTTCTTGATAACACTAAAGCTCGAATTAAAATCGGTTTACAAATAAATTAGATAAAGGGATCCGAAGTTTTAATAGAATTATTATTGTTTATTGAGGCGGCTGCCCCCAGAAATTCATCATACTAGATCATGTTTTTCTAAGAAACGCAATATTTGTAGATGTGAAAAAATAATGTGAATATTGAGGATATCATCTGTAAAATGACAGCATTTATAACTCACTCGAACGATATTAAATCCTAAAGTAACGTCTAACATGGAATTTCAACCAAATATTGCTCTTGATACTTAACTAAAAATTTTACTAGAATATCGATAATGAATGTAAAAATATTTTGACAGCTTTTAGGATTTAAGTACTATGAATATATAATTATAAATAAAGGAAAAACTATAAAAAATTTCACAATTGGACTATTCAAAATGATACTTACGCTTATGCGTTCTCATTCATACTCGCAAAATGTGACAATGATAGCACTGATAGCTGAGCGACTGTGCTGTGCTGCTAAGCAGGGTTTGTGATACGCGCGGCCCGATTCTAATTTTTGGTGGCTAGAGGTAACGCCCTTAATATACCTAAAGATACCAAATAATTACCAAACTAGACATTAGTGAATGAAACGCAAAGTAATGATGTACCTATAATACTTATTATTTAATAAAAGATAGTGGAACTGGATACAGAAAACATATAATAAGTTTAATAGGTATATGATTAGTTGGAATATTGTCTTCATATCGTTCCAACTACAAGGTAGTCCTAGTAGACATTTTATCCCTCTCCCGTGCCCTCGAATTCTCAGAATTTTTTTTTGTTATAACTTAATTAGTTTAAGTCATTTTGTAATTAGCAGAAAAGTATGTTAAATATCCGTGAACAAGCTATATAAATGGAGTCAAATACACGAAAGACGACGTTTTACAATACCTACTGTCGCCGCAATAAATCTTAGATTTTATCTAATTAGTTGAATCGTTTTGTGAACGATTTATGACATCGCCTTTATAAAGAAAACCTGCTGTTGTACGACTACGACGCGACGGTTTTTCGCGAAATAAAGCCGGTTGCCGACCCCTGCTGAGATTAAAATCAAAAGAAATAAAAATTCTAATAAATAGTGCTTAATTACAAATAAATAAATTAAACGTAAAAATTTAAAAGAGACACTTGTTATTTTTGTTATTACTAGCGACTCGCTTCCGGTTCCGCACGGGTGCAATTTTTTTCTGCAAATTATTTATAAAAACCTTCCTCGGTTAACGTTCTTTTCATTGCTGAAAACCGCATCAAAATCCATTGTATGGTTTAGGAGGAGTTGAGAACATTTCAGTCAGACGTGGGCAGCAACTTCAATTTATACTATGTAAGGCTATTTTTTAAGAAGACCTCTGGATCCAGTAGGATATTCACAAACTAAATAAGGCATAGCAGAAAATATGTTGTTCTATTAATATATTCAGTTTGTTTAATTCAAGTAATTTTAATATTTTTTATGTATCATAAAGATCGGCATTCAGATTCTGTAAGTGAACTTTGGCCTTATTGTTGTTTAACTATTTTTTAAATTCGTATAGAGCTTTTGTCGTCACAGCTTAGAATGAAACTATATTGCCTATAAAGGTTTACTATATGTTTCGATTTCCAGTTTGATATTTTATCCCAGTTAACTGTTAATGAAACTTTTTAAACCCTTAAAATTTAAAAAAAAGGTAGTCTTGAAAAAATTTTGCTAGAGCGAAAATTAGCTTCATTAGCTTCTCATTACTTCAATTACCTATATGGTAAAGGTCGTCAGACATTTTGGCGGTCTACTTGATAGTAGGTGGTTACCGTCGCCTATAACACGTCAACGCCACAGGTGTTGTAAGTGCGCTGCGGTTAAGGAAGAGTGATTGGGAAGGGATAGCATGTTTACTCACTCACCGAAACACAACAGGACACATATTATTTCACGATGGTCTTCTGTAAGTGCGTGGTTACTGCCTTCAGACTTGCTGACAGAGACGCGGTATATCCTGCCACTACTTACCTAACGACACTTTGTAGTATCTTTCACTTTATTTGTAGTAGCTTAGTGTAAATATAAGTCCTCCCGTCTCCCGTCTCAATTGAGTGGTTTTGTGATTATGGTAAAAAAGGCTACGTTATAACAAAATTATCAAGGGACTTCTTTCAAGTCCTTGAAAGAAGTCCCTTGATCCTGCCCTTGAAAGAAGTCTATGTACATAAGAATGAATTAAAAGATAAACAAACACTAGAATGTATTAGATATCGAGTGAATGATTGCAAGACACTCGTAGAGACGGCAGCAATTGCATAACTTAATCAACTTAGAGCTAATAGGAAAGAAGACCTTCTTTGAAGATGAAACGCAAATCTAAGCTTATCATTCTGGTTGTTCAGTAAATAGGGCCAAAACACTTTTTTAAGTAGGCACTGCTTTTGTCTTTCGTAAATACAGCAAGTAGGATAATAAATAATCGTTTTGAACGAATTGTGTTTTGGTGTATTTTTTTTTCAATAAAAAGAAATACATATTTGTAGCAGTCTTCCTATTTTATGTTTATAATATAATCATAATTGTGTTTTTTGTTTTTGTTATTGTTATAAAATTTTATACAGAACAATGTAATAATAGTAGCCGTCATGTATTTTTTTCAAATTTATTTGCAAAATATATACACATTTTACATCGGAGTTTATATTTACTTGTGTATGGCATTAATAAATGAAAATAATAAAGACAAGTCAATGGTTTTGTAGGTTTATAAGCACCTCTTTCAGTATTGTAAAATTATCAATCAGTAAAACTTATTTAATATTATTTTGTTCCACCGATTTATATCTTATTGTTTTGTTGTGTTTTTATACTATACTATCGAATTGAAATTTTCAAAACTCCTTTCATCGCGGAAGCTTACGTTATAAAATATAGCTATGTTCTAAATTTCAGCTTTATAGACTTAGTAGTTTTTGCTGTGCGTTAATAGTCAGTCAGTATAAACTATTTTATAAGTGTGGATAATTGTATATCCCTTTATTATCCAATCCCATTGTATAATTAACGAGACCATAAAACATAATATAAAGTTAAAATTGAATTTCTAACTTAAAGGATTTGGGTTCAGGTGTCAATTCTCTACAGGATAATAAGCCACTAAACCTTTTAAAAATATAAGACTTATTTCGTTAACTTAAGGCTATACATACACTAAAGTCAATTTAAATTAAATGAACGCAATGAAATAATTTTTAAATGAGAAAATAAATGTATTACCTTGAAAGCATCCAATAAGACTCCAAATATAATAGAAGCCACAAAAACTAGACGATAAAAATATTCGTTTAAATAATGCACTATTTTCATCACGTCACTGAAACTGACACTGTCACAATATATGTCCAATCGCACTTTTTTAGTAAAAATACTAATTAATGTATAAATATCCACATAAAGATAAAACAGTATTGAACACAACGTATATGAAGAAGTATTTCGCGTGAACTAAAGTAAACTAAAGTTGAACGGCGCCCCTTGTACGCCTGCGCGCGCGCAGCCTTACGCGCGATTGCCGTCTTCTTCACGCCCGTTGATGCCTGAGGGAGACAAAAACAGTATGATTAATGAATGCAACTTCGGGCATCGATGACGCGCAATGAAAGCTTTCCATCGACAAAAATAAAAAGTTGGTGCACGCAATTAATTAAAATCGACCTCTTGCTGACTTCATACTCGGAATTTTAGTTTATCGACTTATTCAATATTATATATTAAAATGGACTAATATTAATAGGTTCTTATATTAATCTAATATTAATAATTCTTTAGTGATTAATACTAATAGGTACAAACTCAGGTTTAAATCTACAGTTAGTTTTACGCTTCATCATCAACATCATCATCTCAACCGTAGGATGTCCATTGCTGGACAAAACCCTCCCTCTTAATTTTCCAAAAGGACCGATCAGAAGCAGCTTGGATCCACCGTCGACCCGCGGCCCTTATGAGGTCCACCTTGTGGGTGGACGTCCTACCCTGCTCTTGCCGGTCCGTGGCCTCCACTCGAAAACCTTCCAGCCTCAGCGGTCGTCGGCTCTCCACACTGTGTCCTGCTCACTGCCACTTCAACTTATTCCGCCGGGTTATGTCGGTAACATTCGCTCGTCTAAGGATCTCCTCCTCATCCTGATTCGATCTAGCAATATAACCTCGAGCATAGCGTTAGTTTAGTTTTCTTACGAGGCCCGTAGTTAGAGACTACGTTTCAGTGTCATGTCTTCACTGGAAACACACACTGGTCGAAAACTTTTGTTTTAAGACTTTGAATAATTTTGGACGAGAAGATGTCTCGGAGCTTCCCGAACGGTGCCCATCCGACTGGATTCGACGATTGACCTCCTTTTCGAAGTTGGCTCTACCTAATTGGACTGTTTGTCCCAAGTTCTACGTTTAATCTTACTTAAATTGACTGATTTCACTCTGAAATGAGACAATTATAATACTGATAATACACAGTATTAGTAAATGCTAACTATTGAAATATATGTTAGGTCGGGGAAGAAGTCTTTTCGCATATAGCCAAATAGTACAGCCAACTCTATTTGGCTGGTTTTGATGTCTTTAAAAGGTTATTCCAAAAAAAGAAACAAATTAGTAAAATGTTGTTTCAGCTATTTTTCATTTGTTTTTCTTTCTGTCAAAATGAGTGAATCTAATGAAGAAATTCGATACGTTTTTAAATTTTATTAGAAAAAAGAAAAAAATGCAACGCAAGCCGAGAAAAAAGTTGTGACGTTTATGGATTTAATGCAGTATCAGTAAGAGTAGCACAAAGTTGGTTTAAGCGTTTTCAATCCGGGAATTTTGATGTCAAAGATGCACCTCGCTCAGGTCGCCCTGTTACGGATAAAATGGCAAAAAGTCATCAAACAAAATGGCACATATACATATACTGTAATTAAATGTAAATAAACTTTGAAAAGAAATGTCTTGAGTTTTCATATAAAATGCGAAGAAACTTTTCCCCAATCTATTATTATATACATTCATCAAGTATCCCTTTTTTTTCTAAAAATCTGCAGGCTATTCACATAGCGAATAATGAAAGCAATATACGGAATGAAGACCGTATATTTTTATCCCCCTTTTTGGGCTACAAAGTTTACTGCATACACATCTCTGCTGTATAATTTATTCTGTATAATGGATGTTTGTTATACTATATTGCTCCTCAAGCACTGTTTGACCAGGAAATTTGGCACATAGATATATAATGTATTTTTCGCGAATAAGGTTTTCATGCTGTTAAATTTCAAGGCTAGCCAAGCCACGAGGCACATCTAGTTCAATACATGATAACTCAACATCACATAACGTGATAACGTTTTAGTAAAATTTGATTCTTTGTTTGACATAAAGGAATGTAGGGTTAAGCAGATCCAGAGTTTTATCACGCCCGCTTATCTGCGATTATTATGCGCAGCACACCCAACGCCTTTCAGCTCCCGCCAAACGGGGAAGAGCATCGTTCGACTGTTTTTGTTAGATCAACACGCATCCATGTCGAAACGGTTGTTCGATAAAAAATGACGTCCATCGATGACAGATTACTGTTGAGAAAAAAGCGAGCACTTTGTTATAAAATGCATTTTATGCTAGATACGGTTTGATGCGAAGAAAAATATCAGAGGATATAAACAAGTATTTATTATAAAATGGATGCCTGTCTCTTCGGTTGAGTGAATAGCAAAAACGTAGCCTATGTCCTTCTCCGAGGTTTAAGCCAATATTCATAATAATTGCTTTACTCATTTTAAGCATTCATAAAATATTAGAATATCACGATCCAAATATTTTTTCCTGAAAAATACAAATAAATATTTGTATAAGTGTGTAATATACGTGAACAGCTGTGCGTCGCGGCTTCGCCTGCCTTTAATTTTGATAGCACAATAGCCATGGCATAGCCTATCATGAGAAATATATACATAATTATGTCAGCTTTCACATAGTTTTCTGTTGGATGAGAGGTTAGGGTGCTTGCCTTAACGCTTTCTTCTAGGGTTCCTGCGTTTGATTTCCGACAGGGTCAACTTTAAAAATGAACTTTTTTGGTTCTGGTCTGGATCTGTAAAGTAGTGGCAGGGCACACTGAGTTTTGCAGTCATTTGGGCAGCCCGTCTGGCGGCAGTTGCATACAGCACAAAATAACAGCATGTGTGCTGTTGTGTTTCGTTGAGTGAGTAAGGGATGCCAGAGCCCATTTCCCTAAATCCTACTGAATCCTACTGAAGTCGGCAGAGCATTGCATCACCTGTGGCGTTGCTTGTGCTATAGGCGACGGTAGCCACATACCATCAAGTGGACCGTCAGCCTGTCTGTCGACCTTAACATAAAAAAGTGTGTTTTGTGTTACTTTGCGTTTTTTGTGTAACATTAGAAAACGTTTATTTCTGTAACTATAAAATAAATTCCCATGGGATGATATTTTGAAATAAATAAATCTTTATTTGCATTAAAACATACTTAAAGTAGGTATAATTTCAGTATAATAGATACTATGTTCTAGATACTATGTAAGGGCATGCAAACATAAGGACGGTTAATCAAACATTTGTCTTCATGCTATAATGTAGGTAATGAATATTAACATTGGTATGCATTTTTTCCTAAAAACCCTCAATCGCTCAGACAATGTAAGTGCACTTTAAATCCCCCGATGTTCTCACCGTCAATAATTCTTCGTAAAATCACGATCAGTACTTGACATGTCACGCCACGGGCGTACGAATATGTCCCCGACGCGTGATCAAGAGGCAATCGTGATATCGACAACCCATTCAAGATGTCGCTACTTAAGAACTTCGGTGTACGCCGCCGTCGTCGGAATATTTAATCGTGAAACATTTGGATTTGGCTGAGGTATTCACAAGTGTTTATAGATCTTCAAATAGAATAGAATCAAATTAATATATTACCGGTTCAGGAAGCTGTTTCTACGGGGAAGAAATCGACGGAAAACCTCTGTATAAATCTTGCATTGACAAAAAATGTTAGGTATACATTCAATGTCAATCCACATTTTATTTTTAAGATAGTTCTCTACGCTATAGTAATCCTACTAATATTATAAATGCGAAAGTTTTTGTTTGTTACTCAATCACGCCAAAACGGCTAAACAGATTTAGATGAAATTTGGCACACATATAGTTTATTACCAGGAATAACATATAGGATACTTTTTATCCTAGGTTAAGTTCCCAAGTGATCGTCTAAAACCGTCGCCACAGTGATAAAGATTTTATATTATCTTATATTACTCATATGTTTTCTCAGGTGTTTCATTCATCAACGCGGACGAAGTCGCGGGCACCGGCTAGCCTCCCAGCCGATCATCATTAAATTTTGAAACAAAGTATAATATTCCCGACAGATCATATAACAATAAAAAAGAAATTCAAAGTCCTACAAAAATATGTGATAAATATTTTAACGACTAAAAAAAGGGGCGCGAACGAAGTCGCGGGCAAAAGTTAGTTTTTTTGATAAATTATTTCAATTTAGTTATGGATAGTGCTGTGTATCGTTCGGTAACTTATCGTAGTACATTGGATCTTTAAAAGAATTATTTATTTTATTGAACCTGCAACTATTAACAATTAAGTAGTTTATCCGTCCGCATATTTTAAGTTTAAATTGCTTAAATCGTTATTTTTCTTAAACTTGTCGAAATTCTTATGAATACATTTTTTTTATAAATATGAGAATAGATTTAGTATACATATAAATTATTTTAATTGATTTCTATGCAACTTCTTCAGATCTATTTTATAACACGAACAGCTCGTTTTTGGAGCAAAAATATTAAATTTATGGGTGAAATTAAATTAATGTTCAGGGTTGTACTACTTTTGAAATGACCTATATCTTTTGAGATGGGACGTCACTCATAGACTATAGATAGGATAGAATAAAGAAATGATTTAATTGAGCGAAGATGTGGTCACTTGATCATTGTTATTTCATAGTGAATTTATAGCAGAATTCAATTCCCAAAGACATTAACTTCTAAAATTCTAAAGCTTCTGAAGTATGTAGACTTTACAGACTGTAAATGATTTATGTTGAAAACTATTATCGGCCTGAATTGTATTTTATATTTCAGCTGATTAGGAATCGTGAACTACGCAGACATGAGGCTGAATTATTATTTGTAGAACCCATACTACCACTTTCTCTCTACAGAGTAGTTATGTCGTGGAACAAGCTACCAAGAGTAGAGATATCAGGGGATAATTTGAAACAATTAAAAAAAAATTGTATAATTTTTACACCGCGATTATATTCGGAATAGCGCATAACTTTTTTGTTTGTAAACAGATTGGAATGAAACAAACACTAAATGTTATAGGAATCTTGCTACAATGCATCAGTGAAAACCCAATTCAAATCGGTTAAGCCGTTTCTTAGATTAGCGTGCAAAAACGCACAGACCAACGACGATTATTATTATAAGTGTGGCAAAATGATATGCATCAGCGCAATTTGTTATGAATAAATAAATGAACTTATTGTCCAATTGGTGAATCCAATAATAAAAAATAAATAGAATTCAAAATGGCAGCTACAGTGACATACCTAATATGTTTTTCTCAGCGAAATATATATTATGCAAATTCTAGTGTCGGCAAACGGATTAAGTTATCAGTGTAATCTCAAACTTAATGACATCGCTGATAATCTCCACTAGATAAGCGTCCTTATAGTCATAACACTTTACATGATATACAGTAATTGAATGCTATCATTTCAATTGGACCACTTTACAAGGTTGTTTGCGTATTTTTAAAGTTGGAACAAAAAAGTAAGTTTTAAATGTTAGAAAATGGCTTAACTTAAGCGAACATAATGAAAGATGTTATTGTGTAGTTATTATAAGTTAAGTGAACAATTTGCGCCCATTCGCTGACAGGAAACGCTAATATACCCATAGCCACTTGGAACTTGCGTCCAAGGTAAGATTACCTGGTTCGCTGGCTGACTTAATAAGTCTTGATAGCATCTCTTCGATGATGGCAAAAATTTTCAATTTCAAAGACCATCCTAATTGATGGTGGACAGTCACCATCGTTTAACACGTCTGAAGTAATAAAAGCACTATCGACACCAATAACACCAAAACATCCTTATAAGGGATAAGGAAATTGGTTCTGGTATCCTTTACTCACTCACCGAAACACAACACTACATATATTATGCTGTTATTTCATGGTGGTCTTCTGTGAAGGGGTGGTTCTTGCGGCCACAAATGCAGGCCAGACGGCCTGCCCAAATGATTGCGAAACGCAGCCACTACTTTCCAAATCCAGACCAGAGCCAATCAGTAGTTTCAATTATATTATATTTTTTATTTTATTTTTATTTACATGAAAAACACAGAAAAAGAAGAAATACAAAAAACTAGGCATGGCCTATCTATATAAATCAGTGTTCAGTTATTCAGTATTTATTGATTTATTTTTTAATTTACTTATTTATAAATAAAGTTTTTAAAACCAACAGAAATGCAGGAATGTTGACAATCTACTTGATTGTAAGCAGCTACCGTTGTCTATAAAACAAATGACAACATAGGGGTTGCCAGTGCCCCCCCTAGGTGTGCTGGGACCTTGTCGCGGTGGGGGGGCTTAACCCTCGCCAATCCGGACGGTTGCAGGGGTCCGTGGGGTCACCGGCCTTCGCTTGGCTGACCGGATTGTCGCTGGGGAACTAAGAAAGCACACCCGTGAGGGCTCCGAGCGAACTCCGAACATCGGCGCTCGTGGCGGAGCGTTTGCTGGGAGGCTCCAACGGTCAGTTGGAGCTTCGCCGGTCACCGCTCGCTGGGCCGAGGATCCGTACTCGGCTCATGCGGGTGTGGGCCGGTGAGAGACGGCACCCCCGGTCCTTGTTCGTCGGACCGAGGTATGGGTCTCGGTCCCACCCTTAATGCCGTAGAGATGAGCGGCCACATGAGCAGGGGTTATCCGAGAGTTTCAGGTGGAAGCGGCCTCCGACTCTGTGGTAGGTTGTGCCGCAGAGAAGAGGTAATGGGGTGCTTCAGAGGTGAAGCCCCTCGCTGACTGCCCGCTGCGAGACGTGAGAATGGGCGGCTCGTGCCGCTTCGCCCGGGGGCGGTGGACATGGGGTTGTCCGCCGTCATCACAACACCGGGCAACGATGGAAGACGTACTGTGTGTTTCCGGCACGTCTCTCCACGGCGCGAAGATCAAACTCCGCGCCTAATCGAGGTGGAGCCCGCAACTGCGCGGGCCTCGTCTGGCGGGGGAGGCAGATGCATGTTTTCCACGATCCCTTACCCCCCGCCCATAGACGGCGCGAGGAAGCACCGTGGGTTTTTAGTGGGTAGAAGTCCCACATACCCCACCGATGTCCCCATGGTCGGTGGGGATCTGGCTCGCAGATTTTCCCACGCAAAAGAAAAAAAAAAAGGGGGTTGCCAGTGCTTTGTCGACCTTGATAGGATAAGGGGATAAGTTAGGTCCGGCGTAAATTTGAGGATTTCACTACAATGGCGATTATACCTTAAGTGCGCTTTCAATACAATTCTAATTTAATTGTATTATGCGAGTACGTACAACAATCAGCGTGCTGCGGCAATGCGCAGCATAACACAATGAAATCTGAATTATATTAAAAGCTCAATTCTATGAAAAAATTTCAATAAATGTATGTAATGTTTATTTTAATTAATTTAATATGTTTCTAATGCATATTATATAAAAATATTAGCTTATTCCGAGTGTAAACTTTAAGTGTAGGTACCAAATTTCAGATTCCTCCATCTGCGCAATTTTCTTAAGAGGGATCCAAAGTTTTCGCTTCGCGTATTAATATAATGTGGTGCTTGTAGAATTGATAAATGTCATTTAAATGTTAAACAATTTCTGCAGCCGCGAATGAAGTCATTTGCTTCCCGCTGTTCGTTAATCACCGCTCATTAAAATAATCTTTTTTACGTCAATTAATTTGTGTGATTCTAGAAAGTGGGTTCGTCGCCGATAACTAGCACAGGTGACTACGACTATTACGAATTGACATCGCTACTTTTGACAAAATAAGTTTTTGTCAATGACTGTACAACATTTTGTAGTTGCCTGTACTTGTTTACAACGTGAACATAAACTCTTACTAACATGTTATACCCCCCGTGTAACTCTGTGTAATTGTAAACAAATTACAAGGAGTGCGGTTGTAACTTTAGTAATGGGCTCTTTAAGGTGTGGGACACATGAGCGAATTTCGCAGTTAAATTGATGCCACTTCGCTTAGTCATATCTTTTCAATTTTTTGGAGATAACTCCTAAAATGATTTATTCATTATCATCATCATCTCAGGCGTAATACATGCATTGCCTTCCAATAGGACCGGTCAGAAGCAGCCTGGATCCACCGTCAAACCGCGGCCCTTATCAGATCGTCTGTCCACTTTTTGGGTGGACGTCCTACGCTGCGTTTGACGGTTCTTGGCCTCCACTCGAGAACCCCACCCACAAACACTTCAACTTACTGATCTGCCGGCTTATGTCGGTAACTTTCATTTGTCTACAGATCCCCTCATTTATGATTCGATCTCGCAGTGTAACCCCGAGCATAGTCCTCTCCATAGCTAAATGAGTGACGTTGAGCTTTCTTACGAGGTTAGAAACCACGTTTCCCCACCATTTGTCATCACTGGCAACATATATTGGTCGAAAAATTTTGTTTTGAGGTACTAAGGGATTTTGGACAAGACATCTTCCCGGAGCTTCCCGAACGCCAACCGTCCGAGCTGGGTAAAAGTGCACATAATACACTGTTAACCTTAAATGAGTACGATTCAGTTGCAATGTTATGAACTTTATGATTTGAATTAATTTGCAGAAAATGGTGGATACATGACGGAATTAAGACGGTGTATTAGGGGATGAAAATTTGTGTAGGGAACCAATCATTTGTCAATTTTTATATCCTTAATATAAAAATTCATCATAAATAGGTACAATTTTGTTGAGGGCTTCACTTGGGCAAATGACAATTACATTAGAACTCGCTGGCGGCGGAGACAATTAAACAGGCCTAGAAATTGTGTTTTTTTTTTTGTTTTTACCATTAGAATAATACAAAAAAAATTATACAATTTTTTCATTGTATAATTATTATTAACTTATTAATAGGTACAGGATTGATATGCGCGCAATAAGCCGTTTTCGAGGGAATTTTCAATAAAAGTCAAATTCTTGTGTTCTAACTTTTTTTGTGAAAATTCTAATTAATATAATTGGTTCTACGCATGTTTAAGTATAATATATATATTTTTTAAAAGCAATTGTCTTGTCTATTTCTTGTAACATCTTCATTAAACAATGGATATTTTTAGTATTTACTGTTTGTCTCCACCTTCGCAAACTGAAATTCTGTCTCTTAGCCTGTGGACAAAAATGTTTGTTTTTTCTATATGGTAACTTTTTTTTTATTATTTACGTTAAACAACTTAAATTTATAGTTAAATCTTTAATAACTTGTAAAACAAGAAACACATGGGAAAAAATTGTCTATTCCCATTAGTTCAATTCCGAGTCAATTGATTGAACTACTGAGACTTTTCAGTTCCAGTAGTCACATAATTATGTTTGTCTTAAAATTATTGTCCAAGAGCTTTGCGAGCTGGTGACGAAGACTATAAGATCCTCTTAGAACTTATATTTGTTAGATCTTATAACAGCGGTTGTAAATCGTTACGAATGAAACACATTATAAAATGTTTAAAGGACCAAAGAACAACAAACAAACATTGTTTTGCTCCGCATTCAAAAACCTTTTTTATTAGTTCAAAGTACATAAAATAATGTAAATAAGTCATTTCAGTTATATTTGTGAGCAATAGTAGTGTTTATGGATTGAATTGTGAAGTTTTTAATCAGTAAAAGTATTAAAAAAAAAAACGATAACAAAGTTCTGAAGTGTTAGTAGTTTATTATACTACCCTCACATCAAATTTTATAGAAGCGACTTGCAATTTGTTGAGTGGTTCATATGATACAGACCGCAATATTTGTATTCTCGCAGCATAGTGTGTTGGTGTAGCGGCTCGAATGCTAGATTTGAACCTTTGAGACCTGGTTCGAATCTCACCGCGAGACAACATCTTTTCTTCAAGTTTTTTATTTCTTCATAATGACAAATGAATGTAATAGTTGCAAGTTGAGTGTGCTGGTTACACAGAAAAGAATAAAATGCACAAAGTGTCAAGCAATTTACCATCTTGAATGTATCGTGCCATCTGGGAATAAATCGCCTGTGCCCCGGGGGCAGTGGACTTGTCCGGTTTGCAATAGTCCGTCATCGGCATCATCGTCGCATGAAGGTATAATTGCGACGGACATAACGTATGATTCAGGTAGCGATTACCTATTGGCTATAAAAAAAGACGTGCAGGAAATTATTTCACAAACTGTAAGTGTTGAATTAAGAAAAATTCGTGAGGAGTTGGCTGGTTTACAGAGTATAAAGTCGTCCATAGACTATTTATCAGGCCTTTTTGATACAGTAAAGAAAGAGTTGGAAGATACAAAGGCGGAAATTTCGATCTTAAGGAAGGAAAATATTGAACTTCGAGAAATTATACATAGTCACTCGAATACTCTAAATATATTGGATCGGGAGGCAAGAGCCTCCAATATTGAGGTGCACTGTATTCCGGAGAATAGAGGCGAGAACCTAGTTAAAACAGTAGAACAGATCGGACGAGTGATAAACACTCCGATATCTGAAGGGAGTGTAGTTAAGTGCACCCGCGTCGCTAAAATAAACAAGGATTCTTCGCGGCCTAGATCCGTTATTGTTAAGTTTAGCTCTTCCGTGCTAAGAGACAAATTTTTAGCTGGTGTAATAAAGTTCAATAAATCTAACAAGGACGATAAGCTGAATACGGCACATCTCGGACTATCGGGAGATAAGAAGCCGGTTTATATTTCGGAGCACATGTCTTCCACAGCTAAGGACATATATGCCGCATCACGTATTTTTGCCAAGGAAAAACAATATCGTTTCGTCTGGTCACGTAACGGTAGTATTTTCTTACGGAAAACTATATCAAGTGACGTGATATTAGTGAAATCAAAAGCCTTTTTAGCTACCTTAACATAGATTCATATTTGCGTCTCTGTGTTTTTGAGTGTTGCTATTTTTGTATTTTTGTTTGTTGTGTGGTAATTTAGATATTATCTTGTAAAGTATCAAGATTGTAACGGAGTTTATGGTTAAGTCTTTAAAAATTTTTTATCAAAATGTTAGAGGAATAAGAACAAAGACAAGTGACATATATCTTGCAGTACTTAATTCAAACTTTGACGTCATAGTGTTAACAGAAACCTGGCTTAACAGCGGAGTGTTGAACAATGAGTTTATTGATGATAGATATAACGTTTTTCGACGAGATCGTGAGAGTAGTGAGTCTTTCAAATTAGATGGGGGAGGGGTTTTAGTTGCTGTTGCTAGAAAATATAAGTGTTACAGGGTAGATTCGTGGGAAACTAGTCATGAAGACCTCTGGGTTAATGTGGTCCTAAACTCAAAAATTATTTCGATATGCGCAGTGTATATCCCCTCACCACTTAAATATGGTACTCTCGAAGTTTTTACACAAAATGTGGAACGTATTATTATTAATGAGCAATTACCAACTATAGTGATCGGAGATTTTAATGTTCCATCTATAAAATGGACACATGAAGATGGGCAAATCAGAAAAGTTACCCCATCCAATAATGGTCCTGCAGTGACTCTTATAAATGATTTTATGGCCCTAACGGGTCTGTCTCAGTATAACTGCATATGTAACGCATACGGTAAAATACTAGATCTTGTTTTCTGCACATTTAATAATGTTGAGACTGCACAAAGTAACTTTTCTGCTTGCTCAATAGATAAATATCATCCACCTCTTGAAATTTATTTTGAAATGGATGATAAAGAGGCTTTGTTATCTCCTAGCACAATAACTAAATATAACTTTGAGAACGTTGATTATGAAGGTATAAATGAATATCTTGAGGGATTGAATTGGGTAGCTCTATTTGGTGAGAGTAAAGATGTTAATGATATGACAAATACATTTTATATAGAGCTGCGCAAAATAATTGAAAGATGTATACCAAAGAAAAAAATAAATAATAAAGCTTCTTATCCTGTCTGGTATTCAAAAAATTTAATTAAAAGATTAGCAGAAAAGAATAAATATAGAAAACTGTACAAAAAATATCGTAATCCTATGGATGAAATTGAATTTAAATTACTAAGAGACAGATGTGAAATAATAATTAATTTAGATTATAAAAACTATTTGGAAAGGGTAGAACATAATATTAAAATAAATCCGAAATTTTTCCATTCATATTTAAAACAAATTCGTAATAATAAATGTGACTATCCTGCTCTAATGACTCTTAATGGCTCTTCATTCACGGATGGCTCGGATATTTGCAATCAGTTTGCAAATCATTTTTCACATATGTACATAATGTCGAAAAAAATAATAAAAACGGAACTCTCTATTAATACAAATTCATTAGATAATTCACAACTAGGTAGCATAAAAATATCTAAAAACAATATTATAAAACAATTAAAACAGCTAGATGTAAATAAGGGGCCCGGACCGGATGACATACCACCCATATTTGTTAAAAATTGCGCTGTTTTTCTGGCGGAACCGTTGTATTTGATATTTAACAAATCGTTATGTGAAGGTGAATTCCCAAGTATTTGGAAGAAGGCTAGGGTAGTCCCTGTATTCAAAAGTGGAGATAGAAAAGACATATCCAAGTATAGGCCAATATGTATTTTATCGGTGTTTTCTAAAGTTTTTGAATCGTTGATTTGTCCAGTCCTGGCATGGCATATGAAACCGGCGATGATGGAAAATCAGCACGGATTCGTTAAAAAAAGATCTACTATGTCAAATTTGGCTTTGTTTGTGGATGACTTAGCGGTAGCGTTGGATAATAAGGCTCAAGTGGATTGTGTTTACACGGATCTAGCAAAGGCATTTGATGTCGTTGATCACTATATATTGTTAGAGAAGCTTAGGAGATACGGCGTCTATAGAAATCTCGTTAGTTGGTTCGAGTCATACTTAATAAATCGTGAAATGAATGTGGTTATTGGAGGATATCAGTCGCACACATTTGTTGCGACGTCAGGAGTACCACAAGGCTCTAATCTTGGTCCCACGTTATTTGGAATATTTATTAATGATGTAGCTGATTGCTTTAAACATTGTCAATTCCTACTATATGCTGACGACCTTAAGATGTATAAAAAGATTAATGACATTAATGATTCAATCGATATGCAAAGCGATTTAGATAAGCTTGTAGTATGGTGTAATCACAATAATTTAAAATTAAATCACTTAAAATGCTATAGTATCACATTCAGTAGAAAAATTAAAAACGTTAAGTTCGATTATTGTATTAACAACAATGTGTTAGAGAATGTGGAGCAAATAAAAGATCTTGGCCTAATTATAGATAACAAATTGAGTTTTTTACCTCATATCGATAATGTAACTAAAAATTCATTAAAATTATTGGGTTTCATTATTAGGAACACAAAGGAATTTAAAAAGTCTTCTACCAAACTAGCACTGTTTAACTCACTGATACGAAGCAGACTTGAATACTGTTCTGTTGCATGGAATCCGTATTATCAAATACATAAGAATAGGATAGAAAGAGTGCAGAAGAAATTTTTACGACACTTAGCATACAAGGACAAAATGTTAAAAAAAGTTAACAGCTACACTGATCTCTTAAAATTATATAAAACATTGTCACTGTCCAATCGCAGGGACTATATTGATCTCTCTTTCTTAAAGAATATTATGGATGGAGGGATCGATTGCCCAAATCTGCTGAGCAGGGTGCGATTGGCGGTACCAAAGAGTAATTCTAGGTCGCATATTAAGAACAGGCTAACGTTCAGACCTAGAATCGCCAAAACTAATCTGGGCGGAGCCGCTCCCTTGAGCAGAATGGTCGTCACCTACAATAATTTAATTAGGGGAACTGGTGTAGATATCTTTCAGTATTCCTCCGCATGTTTTAAAAGAAGGGTTAAAAAAATTCTTTTATCACGTACTGCATAATGGTTTGTTGTTTTATGAGTTTTTGTTTTTTTTTTATTCCTTTATTATTGGTTTATTTTTTAATTTTAATTTTTTTTGTTGTTTTCGTCTTAGTGCATGCCAAGTTAGCCTATAAGTGGAGTATACGATATTGTAAATTAATTTTTGAATGTGTTTATGTATAAGGATTATTGTATACTGCGTTGGCTTCCTAATAAAATAAATAAATAAATAAATAAATAAATGATCAAATTTCATTGCATGTTATGAGAAAAAAGGTTACTCATTGATTGACGATCGTAGCGTTCTTTTTTTCCTCAAAGATCTTATCAGGTGATAACCGGCGACATATTATCAATGAGCTATTAGCCACTGAATTTAAAAAATGTTTAAGTCGCTTTTTTATAGTAAAGGCTGACTGTTCTTATGATTATAAGTGGCTATCGTTACCTAGGAAACCAAGGGAATGGAAATGCGTTGCTGACCTTCAAGTAATTTAAAAACAGCTGAAGAACCCCAATTGTAGCCGGATAGAACCATCTCAGTAGAGAATAATGAGGATGAAATATATATATATATATAAATCGCGCATTAAGTACTTTGAAACTGGAGGTAGACTTTACGTTTAACAATTTACTAGAACATCTCATGTGCTTACTGCTTCTGATATTAAAAGGTCATTCTGATATTAACATGTCTAATCTCAAACTCAAACACTCAACATGTCTAATCTCTTCTCTAAGAGGGTGGTTTGGCAGCAGTAACCACCCTCTTAGAGAAGACCACCTTGAAGTGACAGCAAATCTACTGTTATCTTACGTGATGGTGAGTACCAGATTTCATCTTCTTATCCGTACCTTATATTTTATCCTATTAAAATCGGCATCGCACTGGCAACCCTTAGGGCGTTGGATATGTTAATAGGCTACAGTAGTTACCAATCACCATCATTAAAAAAGCGAGGCGTGTAATAAATAGTTGTTTAAATTAGATTTTAAAAGGATTTTTTGTGTTTCAAAGAGGCTGTTTTGACTCTATATAACATACGTATATTTTGATGAGAAATTATATATCTATACTAATATAAAGAAAGGTCAGATACTGTAAGTTTGTTTGTATGTGGAGAACAATCTCCGAAACAACTACACCTATTGGAAACAAACTTTCAGTACTTCAAAGGTAGGTTCCAGATGGACTATTTTCCTACACTATTCCAGATGAATCTAGGTTATATTTTTAGTATGTGTACTAACTAACACCCTAATTTGTATTACCTATTATTTCACCAGGGTTAAGGCGCGGCGTGTCGTATTGTTATTTGATAAAATACTGAATGTAATGTTTACATCTATCAACAAACCCAATCGACGAGTTTTAATTAAGGAAATTCCTGAGATAATAAATATTCTTGAATTTTTAGTAGAAGGACGCCACCGATAATCGTCCAAAATAATCTGAAATAATTAATCTCCAGTCTAAACACGGCTTTAACTGGCTTTTAATCTTTGATAGGTGGTGTTGAGTCTTGAGCGCGTCCCGGTGGGCGATCGAGTCAAATTAATGGCCCTATATCTTACCGTTTACACCTCACCACGATAAAACAGACACGCATTTAATGTCTACTTAAATTAAACACACACATCTAATGGTTGATAGTTTTTCTAAGTATCCCAAACTATAACATTTCTAATACGTTTATTTTTAATAATGAGATGACCACCGGACACTGACATCAAACATGGGTGGTAATAAATTGTCCCAAGAGAAATTGAACCTGTCAGGGCTAAGTGTTGTTTTTCTCTAATGGTAAGGTCGTCCGACAGGTTGACCGGTCCACTTGACGGAAGGTGACTACCGTCGCCTATAACACAAGCAACACCAAAGGTGCTGAAATTGCGCTCCCGACTATAATAGAATTTAAGATAAAGGGTTATGAAGGGATAGGGAATTAGGCTCTGGAATCCCTTACTCACTCATCGAAACACAACAGCACACGTGCAGTTATTTCACGGTGGTCTTCTGTAAGGGGGTGGTTACTGCCGCCAGACAGACTGCTCAAGTTACTGAGATTCGCAATGTGCCATAACTTGCCAGAGTTAAACCAACTAACTAACCAACTAACTAAGGTCAACTATGAGAAGTTCATTCAAAATTGGCCCCGCCGGAATTTAAACCCGGGACCCCTGAGACAGAGCGTCGAAGTAGGCGCCTTAACCACTCGACTAAACTCATAAACTGAGCAGCCAGTCTGGTGGCAGTATCAACCCCTTAGAGAAGACCACCGCGCAATGACAGCACGAAAGATGTATGGATGAGTGTGTAAGGATCCTCTATCCTTCCTACCTTATTTTTTTATCTACAGAGTCTTTTTTTAGCTACAAACTTTTACACGAAATTAATTTGATTCTAAGTTCCTGCAGGCAGCCATAAATAAATTCCTGCAGGGTCGCACCTGCTTAATCTGGTGTTGTTTGTCCTTAGGCGACGGCAACCACCTACCAATATCAAGTGGACCATTAATATAAAATAGAATTTTCTTAATCCTATTCTGAACTGAATATAAAGAATCACTGAGTATTGGTATTAATGTAAAAATTAATCTTCTACGATTTTCTTTAAATAGTAATAGCAAGCAGTGTATTTTATAGTGCCAGGCACGCTGCATTTTGTAGTCATTTGGGCAGCCTGTCTGGCGATAGTAACCACTCTTTTACAGAAACATATCGGGAAAAATATCTTTGCTGTTGTGTTTCGGTGAGTGCGTAAGGGATGCCAGAGCTCATTTTCTTATCCCTATCCTTTATCCTCAATCCTACTAGCGCACATGCAGCACCTGTGGCGTTGCTTGTGTTATAGGCGACGATAGCCACCTATCATCAACCTCAACCTTGCAGCCTGTTTGTCGAGCTTAAGATAAAAAGAGCACACTGTGTTTCGCACAGAAGACAGTAACTACCGTGAAATAATAGCATGTGTGCTGTTGGGTTTCGGTGAGAGAGTAAAGGGAAGCCTCCAGTCCCACTAAGGATGGCAGTGTACAAGCGGCACCTATGCGTTGTACGTGTCAATATGCGAAGGTAACCACATACCATCAATTAGGCTGTCAGAATACCCGCCGCCTATTAGCATAAAAATGTGTGAATAAGAAATATGAAAATTACTGTCATTGACAAACATAAACGCCATATTATATTACTTTTAAAAAACGTCTGCGTTTGAATCAATTAGAAACGCTTTCAAAAATTAACGGCTTCACGAATTATTTAAACCATCTGTGGGTAATTGAGCGTGCAGTTCCGTTTAAAAACTAGAAAATTTTCATTGAATTAAAACATTTTTTACTCATTAATTGCCGACAATTGGACAAAACCCATTCATTGGTGCAATAAAAGCCGCTTTACAATGTCGGGAAGGGGCGGATTAGGTCTTTATGTAAATT
Organism: Bembecia ichneumoniformis; assembly: GCA_910589475.2. Taxonomy (NCBI): domain Eukaryota; kingdom Metazoa; phylum Arthropoda; class Insecta; order Lepidoptera; family Sesiidae; genus Bembecia; species Bembecia ichneumoniformis. Next base: position 11,205,611 of record OU342536.1, on the reverse strand, counting down.
TAATAATGCGAAATTAATTTATAATAAGCCCCACGCTGCTTTGGTGAAAGTGTTTAGGCAATTTATAATTCGTCGTGGTCGGACGAATTATAAATTGCCTTATTTTATACCTACTATTAATATGCTCTTCTAATTGGTAAACATTACAAGTGAAAATAAAAACATAGGAACAATATTTTTTATGTATATAAGCTATCGAAGAACTTCGAGTACTGCTGAGCTAATAATACTTTGGGCTGAGTCAGCGCATGATTAATAAAACGATAAATAAATGTTGCTATATTTTTTATTTTAGTTTTCATTGATATAGTACAAGCTTTCTGTAACATTTAGTGTTAGTTTAATTTCAATCGGTTTAGTAACAAAAAGTTACGTGCTGTACCCAGTGTTGGGCATTAATCAATTAAAATTTTAATTGATTAATTAATAGATTAAAAATTCAATTGCGATGAATTGTATAATTTTTTTTTTTTTTTTTTTTTTATGAAATCGAGGTAGCGCTTGACCACTATCTCACCTGATGTGAGGTGCAGATGTGGCCGAAGGTGGACCACGCTTACCTAGTAAATGCCCATTTACCCTAGTTTTGAAGACCCCGAGATTGTAGTTCTGTGGGAACACAGACGCAGGCAATGAGTTCCACTCCTTAGCAGTTCGAACAAGGAAGGTGGAACTGAAACGCTTTGTTCGTGATCGAGGTACATCGACCACGAAGGGATGAAACCCCTGCCCACGTCTAGTGGTCCGCAAGTGGAACGGTTCCGGTTGGATAATACACATTATATCAACAATGGTATAATAATACACATTATTATAGGTAACATAAAACATAAAAATAATTATTTTAAAGGGCTCAGGTGTCGTAATATTCCTCCGCTCCGCTATCAGCTTTAGGTAACGTGCCCAGAAGGCTGGCGGCATTGCCACGTTGGATGGCAATGCTTATTCTTTGTGCAAAGTAAAAGCCAGCCCTCTGGTCGCGTGAAATGCCGATCAGTCGTTTGGAGATTTCTTTAAAAAGGGAATGGGCACTCGGGCCCCATGGCCCTAGTGTCTCTACCCCAAACGGCTCAAATATGTAGTCACCAATAAGTTTACTGTATTTGCGTCGTTTGAGTGTTTCCGCGGATGCAGCAGCGATCCCGGCGCAGCCTGCTGTGCTTGGGAGATGTGATGGCGCGAGGGTGTCGACGCATGTAGCATCTCACACCAAGGGTCTACCGATCTTCCAAATTGCGATTAATTTAAGTGCAATTGAAATTAATTGCAATTAAAGTATTAACTGCATGTTACAATTAAATTATTTGAATTAATCTATATTAATTGTATCTTGCAATTAAATTAATTGCAATTAACTTTTTAAATTGTTTTAAAAGACAATTAAAATTAACAATTATCTTACTTTGATATGGAAAAATACATGACTTTAAGTGAACTGATATTGGTATAAATAGCGTGTAATAATACTAATTTTATTCATAACTTACATTTCATTTTAATTTTGACGCAACTGTGATTTTCATACAGACGTTAATAAGCAATACGCTAAACCAATATTTTTGAAAAATTTTGATGCATTTCATAAAAAAAATATTTCTGAACCCAAACATACTTTCGATAAGTTTTGGATGAAATATTGATCAAGACGTTATTGCTTATTACCATCCATATATAATAATAAATTTTAATTGTTAGTTTTTAATTGAACATTAAATCAATTAACAAATTAAATAATTGGTAATTACGAAACTTACGATTAACAATTAATTAATTGTTAGTTGCAAGTTTTTGAAATTACAACTAATTAATTGTTAGTTGCAGGTTTTTAAAATTACAATTAATTAATTGTTAATTGCAACAAACATGATTAACGATTAATTAATTGTTAATTTTTAGTTGTTCAAAAATTTAATTTTGCCCAACACTACCGAATACCACCCGTACGAAGTTGCGGGCTCATCTGGTTAATGATAAAATCGGTTAATGATAAAGCTAGTTATGAGTGTTATTCAAAAATACAAAACATTTCAAAACAGGTGAATATAATATACTTATATGTATACTTATACATACATATATTCATAACTGGTTTTATAGCTCAACCACTAATGACCTTTTGTAGTTTTATAATAAGAAACAACAAAGAAAACGGATCGTGTTATGATTTATTATTGGAATCTGCCTTCGGGCGTTATAAACAGTTGGGTAAGAGATATATTTTTATACAGAAAAGATTTTTACAAATACATCTAAACATTTCTAACTTCTGGCCGCGGTTCCTCCCACGTAAATAGATAAAAGTAATCTATAATGTCCCAACGGTTTCTCACAATTATCTCAAACTAACCGTGCATTACGTTATCTTGTTTAACGAAGGAGAACTTTAGTAAGATGCTAAACATAATCTATGGATAGTTCCATAGATGGTAGTTCCCATGGAATAAAAGGCATTCCAGGTCCAGGATTTAATCTGGGACAGTTCGGGTGCGCCGTCTAAACGAGCAGTGTCCGGTTGCGGACCCCGCAGTGGAGCTGCGGAAGAGTGTACGTCCGACCTCGGAACTTCACCAATAGCGGAAGAGGAGTAGGCCAAGAGGTTTAGTCGGTAGGTCTACCCCACTATCATGTCCGACATCCATGATGGATTCCTCTTGTATAGAAAAAGGATTTAATCTGGAACATGAACTATCCGTATGCCATGTTTCATCTTAATTAGTTCAACAGTTGAAGCGTGACCTATAAGAAACATTCAAATAAATATACTTATCCCGTTCCACTTATGATCATCAGTAGGGATATATTTCCACATATTCCCACTGTTCGAAAATTCAAAAAATATTACGAGTATAGTCATATTGATTTTTAAGAAACAAATATTCGTGTCAATTATGTTTTGAAATGTACATTTCTTTCATAAAGTCAATGTTTCGCTTCTATTATTAGTTATTATTATGTAAAATAATAATCTATATACATAATAAATTCGCAAACGAGCCGCGTTAAATAATTTTTTTACATTAAATATTTTTTCAAAAAACAATTTGTACACGTTTTTCATTTTTCAACGCAAACTAAGTCGCGGCCATCAGTTAGTAGTGCATAAATATAGAAATTAACTCGGTATCTGCTACTGCTACTTTTGATAAAAAATTGTGTTTTATATTTGCTATTTTCTGAAGATCTGATGGAGCCAAAACATTTTGTAAAAGAAGAAATATAGAAAGTGTGCTATCTAGAAAGTGTGCTATCTGTGAGATAAAACGTGTAGTGAAGTCAGTGAGTGCTTGGTGTAAGATCTTCGCTTCGCCCTGATGCATATTAGAGGGAGTTAGATACGTAATATATTGCCAATGTTCCTTTGAAATAATGCACCTTATATCAGTGGTTCCAAATCCTATTTTCGACAAATTAATAACTTGTAAAATCCGCTCTCTATGCCTCTTTATTACTTACGCGCTACGGCTTCGCCCAGATCCAATTGGAGCACTTTTAGCATCTACATATAATATAATAAAATCGTAAAAGAGCCGTGTCTGTAGATTAAATATTTTTTCAAAAAATACTCTGTACAAGTTGTACTTAAGTAACCGAGGTGAAAAAAGTAGTTTTTAGAATTTTTGTCTGTTTATTTATGCGTTTGTGTACGCTAAGCTCAGAAACAACTTAACCTATTTGAATGCGGTTTTCACTGTTGCATTGCCTTTCTGCTTTTGACCGTTTTAGTTTTCGTTTCGAGTATAATTATTTTTTTGTATATTTTAATTCTATCTATATATCCCCGTTTTTATTTCTTGGGGATCAAGTCCGGGAATATCAAGTACGGGAATAACAAGTTCAGGAGTAATAAGGATTCTCCGTAACTGTTATTTTTTGAGCCTCGGCTTGCAGCTGTTACTTCTGGGAGACATAGACTCTACCAAGTTTTTTCTTGAGATTGCATTTTTCTTACGACACCGGATGAAGACAAACCGAGCAGTCCAGAGGATTTCAACTTAATTGCCGAGCTTGTCCAAATTTTCCCGTTTCAGTTTAATTACTTACATTAGATATATATAAAGTGAAAATTGTGATTTCAAATGAGGATTGTGTATATATAAATTTAATTTCACGCATAGGGCAATTATAGAACTCACTCCCTGATTTAATTTAATTTTTTTATGTTAATACATATTTTTAAATTGCTTAATTACCGCATTTTATTTATTAGGTAATTAGCTGGCGCCATATTTTTTTCCTTTCTTACTCTGCCGATTGCATATTTTTTATGCCACCATAAGGCGGCTATGCCACAACAGCTAGTACATATATTATATAGTCTTGTATATAATATCATGTATTGTACTTTTTAAATAGTATTAAAAAATTTCAAATAGTTTATGTGGTTCCTGAGATTCATTATCTCAGCCGTAGTACGTCCATTGCCGGTCGCCGAAGTTGTGTAACAACGTTCCTGAGATCCCGCCCATCTACGGCAGCGCTAGAAAGTCGTTGGTAGGAGTCCGCCATAGCCCACAGCGTCCCCTTCGCTGCCGGGTATCCATGATGGATTTCCCAACGTAAAAAAAAGGAGGTCCATTGCTGGACAAAGGCCTCCCATCTAATTCTTCAAAAGGACCGATCAGAACCAATCTGGATCAACCGTCGATCCGCGGTCCTTATTACGTCATCTGTCCACTTTGTGGGTGGACGTCCTACGCTGCGCTTGCCGGTCCAAACCTCCACTTGAGAACCTTCCTGCCTCAACGGCCGTCGGATTATGTCGGTAACTTTCGTTTGTCTACGAATCTCCTCATTCCTAATTCGATCTCGCAGTGGAACATAATCATAATCATAACCCTCTCCATAGCTCGTTGAGCTACGTTGAGCTTTCTTACGAGATCCATAGTTAGAGACCATCACATATAATTAATCTTTTAAAATCCGCTCTCTTTATTTTTTATATTGGTATCGATATATATAAATAAAGATTTGAAGATGTATCGGTCTCATTAATTATAGAGCTACATACAAACTTATTAAATATACATATGCTCTATATTACATTTATTACGTAGGTTACCTTACTTCAGTTTCGACTGCAATTCCTTGATGTCACTGCTTTATCTACGAAATCATCACTACCTAACATTGCCTAACAAAAAATTTAATTTTCTTAACGAACCAGTTCATCAAATTCTATACACCTATTAAATCTGTACCAAATGGCTTTCTATCTAACAATAAAATTACAAAACCGGCACAGTTGTACTACAGATTACAATCGCGATTGCTGTGAAGATAAAAAATCTATAAGTACAGTTGAAACGACAATTACTTGGACACCGCAAACTTATGGGGACAAGATCTAAATAAAAACTGGCATTGCTGCTCTGATAATAAAAAGCTGGCGGAGAAATAGAGATGTGCAATGTAGTAACTCATTTTCTTAACGGCACATTTGGTAACTCATAAGTACAGACAATTAAGGGCACGCTGCCTTAAATTGGGCAGTCCGTTTGACAGAGGACCATGTGTGCTCTTGTGTTTTGTGTAGCGCTTTCGAAAAGTTATTTTATGCTAGAGGACGACAGACTGGTAGTCCACTTGATGCTAGTGGCTACCAAGATGTTATGAAGAAGCTGTTAATACTGTTAGTGTTAAGGCTAAGGAATTCCCACACACAGCACCCTCGTGCTGGTATTTCATGGTGTACTTTTCTAAGAGAGTGGTTACTGCTTTCTAAATTAAGGGGAGTTCCCATTTTAAGGTACCCACCCTACTAAGTTGGTGAGTACATCCTTACGTCTAACTGGCAGCGCGGCGCACGCGCGACCGTTATCATTGGAAATTCGAAAGTAAACTCGTTCAATCGAATGTGAGAGATAGACTTGAGCCTCTACGAGACTACAAAACTGGTCATTTTTTCTACATCTACACACTAATTTTATAAAGAGAAAAGATTTGATTTTTTGTATGTTTGTTTCTAATGGATAAACTCGAAAATAATTTAACAGTTCTTTTTTAAATGCTTTCAGCTATAGAAAGCTACATTATCATCAAGATCTTAAAAATATGTCTATAAAAGTAATTATTTGGCGTGTTCTAGGAAAACTACAGATGATACATAAAATAATGTATTATTGTCGTTGTCAAACCAAAATCTCCTATATGCACTTTTTTGAGATCCCAACATTTTGACCTTAGTGAATAGTTCACTGCCTTATCTATCGTAGAAAAAAACTACTAAGTGCTTATGAGCAATATTTGTCTAATTAGGATCTCTTAATAAATGAAGTTAGAATCTGTTATGCACAAAATTTGCTCTATTGTCAAAATAATAAATAAATAATTAAATTTTAATGTTTAGAAGACTGATAAGTTTAACAGCCCTAAAATTCAAATATATATATATTTTTTAAATAAACCTTCATGTAAACTTTTGAAGAAAACTTTTTTTTTATTATCTCAAAAGTATACTCTTTGCATAATAGACAGCAGATTTTGGTTGACAAGGACATGTTTGTAGTACTCATTATTACTCCAAAAAAGTTCGTTTAAATGTTACGAGGGGTATAAAAATGCTAAAATAAAGAAAATGCCACGATGTGACCGAACAGCCTCACGCTTAGTCTATTACACCTACACATTTTGTTTTTTCTTTAGTTTATAATATTACATTTTGTTTATAAAATTTGCATTTTAAGATGAAGTTCACGCGAACGAAATCGCGGGCATCGACTAGTCTTATAATCGTATATAGACTTAAGAGGAAAGCTAGTGGCCGTTTGTCCATTTCAACGACTATTATTTCCTCCATGATTTTTTGAAATTAGTATAAAAAAATATTATACTTACGAATACATATCGCGTGTCTTCTGGTTATTTTATATAAGTTATCAGGTAGAACGCTCAAAAAATCCTTAAAACGGATTAATTTTAGGCGCCTTTAAAAGAGGTTCAGAATGCAAATAAAACAATATACCTACTCATATTGTTTAAAAAAGCAAGACTATTTTCTTCTGATAGAGTTGTTGAAAAAATTTTAAAAATCGTCTAATTGGATTGTCATTACTAATTTATATCAGATTCAGAATTCGTTTATTTATTTATTTTAATACCAAGATCGTCAGACAGGTTGACAGTCCATTTGATGGTAGGTGACAACCGTCTCCTATAAAACAAGCAACGCCACAGGTGTTGAAAGTGCGCTGCCGACCTTAGTAGGCTACGGGTAGTTATTGCCGCCAGACGGGCTGCCCTGCCAACCGCAGTGTGTCCTGTCACTACTTGTCAGATCCAGACTAGAGCCAACTTTGAAAAGTGCATTTGCAAAGTTGGCCCTGCCAGGGATCGAACTCGGGACCCCTGAGACAAAGCGTTAAGACTAGAACCTTAACAAGTCGGCTTAGAACAGTTTTATTCATATATCTGTTATTATTATAACACAATTACTTTATCCTCTGATCTTGCCATTAACCACGTTTCCTGTCGGGTCCGCATCGGACTTGCATCCGCCCTAAAATTTCCTTTGTTTATAGGCGACAATAGCCACGTACAATCAAGCGGATGTCAGTCTGTCTGCCAGACAATATCACAAATTAGTAGTGGTAGGGCACTTTGTTTCGCAGACATTTGGGCAGCCCGTCTGGCGGCAGTAACCACCTCCTTACAGAAGACCACCGTGAAATAACAGCACGTGTGCTTTTGTGTTTCAGTGAGTGAGTAAGGGATGCCAGAGCTCATTTTCCTATCCAATCCCTTATCCTTAACCCAATTGTCGGGTAAATAAACAAAAAAATGAAAAATAAAGACCATTAGTGATTTTATTCTATACTATCGAACCTGCAGAATGGGAGCATTAATCGAGTAAGATTATTTATTGTCGATGGTCCATTTTAAAACGAGATCGACGCGGTGTCTGTCCGTAGAATGCGGAACTAATGATCTTCTTTTGATGTCAGGTTTGTGTAATATTAAATCATAGACTTCACAATACATATAGACACACACACTCAACAAAGTCTGAATACAAAGTGACTGTTTTGCACACCATTCTAATCACATCTTTATAAGTTTTTTAAGGTTTCTATTTAATAACTTTAAAAAAAACTTTAAAATAATATATTATTTTTAGCAAACTTTATAACTGAAAATCTGAGAAATTTATAAGAAATGGCATATATTATATTTAAATCCTAATTTTCGATTGATTTTATCATCACATTTTTGTATATTATGAATGTTTATAAATTTATTTTGATATCTGATTTGTTATAAAAATACAAATAGAAAATAAATTACTAAAATTTCTAATGCTATTATAATAATTCGATTTCTTTTCGACGCTTCGATTCGTTTTCTTGCAGAATATTTGAGGTAATATTTTTATTCTCTTTTTAATGTTGAGATCGGCAGACAGGCTGACGGTCCACTTGATGGTAGGTGGCTACCGTCGCCTATAACATAAGCAACGCCTCAACTGCTGCAAGTGCGTTGCCAACAATAAGATTAAGAATAAGGGATTGGATAGGAAAATGGGCTCGCGGGCATCCCTTACTCACTCACCGAAACATAACAGCACACATGCTATTATTTCACGGCCGCCAGACAGGCTGCCCAAATTACTGCGAAACGCAGTGTGCCCTGCCACTACTTTCCAAAGTTCATTTTTCTAAGTTGACCCTGCCGGGAATCGAACCAGGGAACCCTAGAAGGCGTTTTAAAAAGAAAGAAATTCTCTGATATTTTTAAGAAGAGTACTTAATCTATATATTAATGTTGTATTGTTAAACAAAATAATATCCGATTTGAATAATTTGTAGAGTGTAATTTGTAAAAAAAATGCACATATCTTGAGAATAGGCCTAAATAAGTAGAGTCTTGTTTGAGAACAGATACGGCGTAACATCTTACTTAAGATAAGATTGTTATTTCGTAGAAACCAGTGAGGCACTCTTAACTTTTATTCACTTCACTTAATTTGACCAAATTAAGTGTAAAAGTCTTCCACACTAATTATTCTCACCGGTCAATAAATAATGGAAATATAAAACTCCAGATCTAGTAGAAATCTCCTTGAACTGTTTGCAGTCTGGAATGCTGCATGCTTGTTACTGTTTTTGTGTTCCCTAGAGCTAACCCAACTAGTTTTTTTTATAGTTAACAACGTTATAATCTTATAATCATTCCGTGTTTAAATAACATCTTCAATGTTCCGTGCGTCATAAAAGTCGTCGGAAACTTTAATGTTAATTATTTTACCTAATTATAAACATAAAATGAGAGCTTATGACTCTATACAAGAAAACAGGTTCTACAGAAAGCTTTGCAGTAAGACGTGTACCGAGCTGATGTTATTTGTTCAATTTATAAAACAAACTAGATTGTCATAACTAATAAAATTAACTATGGTTATATCGGGAGTTAAATAGCTTAACATACAATTTCAAATTTCTTTTGATTTGAATGGTTTTGAAATCACCGACGTTTAGGAAACTTGGAATCCCCGAATTTCCGAATATGTCCCGGCTAAGTTTTTATCTATAAACTAGCTGACCCAGCAGATGTAACCCGATTGTGGCGCCACCTATCGGGTTATATTTTATTTTCAAACCATATGTCAAAGTGATGCGACACTTCACGTCAATCAACGACGGTTAAATTATTTGGATATTGTTCATACAAAAATACTAAAATTGCGATTAAAAATGGCGGGTAGGAGGGTGAAAAATATTTCACGACCTATTCTGGTACCTACCAAATATAAAAAAAAAAAATTCATAAAAATCGGTCCAGCCGTTCGGAGGAGTTTTGTAACAAACACTGTGACACGAGAATTTTATATATTAGATAATACAAATTCTCACGGGGGTGGGATGGAAAATTACATACATTAACCTTCCTTCTTATCACTCTTGCCATTAGTGAAAACCGCATTAAAAATGATGAAGTTCGTGGAGAGAAATCCGGACAGCGACAGGAGGTTGAGCTTTTTGTACTGTTTTTTGTCTGTTTTCCTTTTATACCCGCCTTTGTCGTACAATATTATGGCTTCTCGTCTCCTCGTCGCTTACCATGACTATAACAGAATTAAAATTAAAGTCTTGTATTAATTTTATAAGGTGAGTGTTTACGGTATCATATTTCTTTTTAATCCCCAAATCCAAATGTACAAACTGCAGCAGGTATCGAATCCTAATTTATGTGAATGTATTTTTATGTCTTAATTTCGTTATTGCATTGGTTGTGGTAAGTTCGATTTTATGTTCATTTTTATGTTCGGGTCGGACGTAAAATTTTATCAAGTGTTAAAGAATTTAATCGGTGTCCAATTTGGACCCTGGACAGACTTCATTTGAAAGAAATGCATCTTAATGCAATATCATTATTTGGTTTAATTTAATTATCAGTTAGTAGCGCACGTGCTACACTATCCCCTGTGTCTGCTATACTGTTGATGTCATATCTATTGTGTGTGCGCAGGTGGCAGGGGAGCTCCAATGAAATCCTGAAGATGATAGCTGAGAGGATGGACGCGGCGGTTTTAGGCATTTTCGTCATTGAGTTGCCTTGTGGATATTATAATTATTGATTTTTCTTTTTATTTGAAGATGTAAATAGTTCAGTTTAGTTTATTTTATGTAATTTACTAAGAATGGACTAATTTGTTTGAAAATAAAAATATTTATCATTATTCACTTAATTTTCTTAATTTTCATTTTTTTACAAAACAAACAATATATATCATAAATAACTTAAAACTAGAATTCCTCAGATAACGGGGCAAGGGCCAAGCTGCCGGTGGTTAGGGCTGCAGAGTGAGGGACCTCCTGACAATTCGTGCCGTGTCAAGAAGGACTACCTTCTGTATCTGTCCCTTTATCCAGCCATCTAGTAAGAGATGTTGGTCGAGGTTCTTCGCTTATAAGACCGTTCGCCGAGACGACTATCGCGACGATAATTGTCGAATCGACGTCCCACATGTTGGTCACCTCGTGAGCCAAGTCAATTATTTGGTAAGTTTTTATTATTATTTATTATTATTATTATAACGTATTCGCCTTACACATTTTTCTGACATGGTCTTTCATGACCATCACGTCAACCTATCTGCATTCTATCTTAAAGAAACCACAATTCATTCTGAACTACCACATAGTTTCTAAAACTACCAATTTATTAAGTAACCAGATTGCAAAATGTAGCTGAAATTGGATGAATGTCTAAGGAAATTTTGGTGCAAATTGGGTTAATTTAAGGTTAACTTATTTAGCCGTGAATATAGCTAGTAACCTAGTATCCTAAATCGCTGCGACTTTAAGATGGTTATTTAGATTAGTATGTTTTTATTTCCAACTAGAGCTAACAAGTTCTATCAGGTTTTAAAATACACAGTAACTTAAACGAACAGTCGCTAAATGTTACGTTGCTGACTGTCAGTATTTTTTTAAAGATGGATTCAGACAATTAACACGTATAATTGTATGATTGCAGTAACATTTGAGTGCGGTTCGTGTAACTGTTTCTGAGACCGTTTACGCGGCAACATTTGCATCGTTCCATGAGAACTATCACCGTCTCCATTGTTGCTTTGTGGCGCCCCGGTACACATGTAATACTTTCAATGAATCGAAGCCGATTGTGGAATATAAATTTGTGGAACACCAAGTGAATAGAATGCTCGCAGTTACTGGAGTGGCGCAATAATCTATGGTCTTCTATTTATATAATGATGCGGATCGGACACAATTTGAGCACTCATCTACGAGTCCAATGGTTTGATTTATGAGTTTAATCCACCACAGCAATTATGTAAGTTTCGCAAGCAATTGCGAATACAGATTTCTTATTCTTTCTTGGCCAATTATTTGCGACGGACTACTGATGTTACTTGTAGAAGTTAATATTTTACTAATTTCGCAACCAATTAACATTAAATTCTTCATATAATGCTAATACCAATGATTTCCTATTTGTTTCGAGGAGAAACAACCCTTACACAACTCGTTATAACTTTTCAAAAGTCTTTCCCATTTTGTTGAACAATCCGATCCGCTTATTTTATTAGATAATCTATTTTTAAATGTACAAAGCGCCTGCAATAGTACAGGCACATAATCACAAATCTTGGCTCGAGTCGGAGGCCCTAATCTGTGCAGATCGTTTGCACAGTCGCCCCAGGGTCTCTTCAGATAAACGCTGAACCTGGCATTTATGTGTGAAGGTATAGTGTGTGCACGCGCTTATGAGGATAATGAACTTATGACAGGTGAGATAGAGAGGGCTATCCAGTACGGGTAGTAACAAATAGCATAATTCCATGTACTTTCACAGGATCCGTGCTGTTAACGACTACACATTTTTTTAAATATTTGGCCGCTGGACAAGCAAACCCTCACTTACCAAAAGGTCTGTTTCACAGCAACTTTTAGGAAAGAAGAATAAATAGGACAGGATATTAGAATAATACATAAATTTCTTTAATTAAAATTGTTTGATATATTAATTTAATTAGCCCAAAATTTAATTGTTACTAAATAACATAATGTTTTTTGTTAAAAATAACAATTCCCAAGGACTATTTCAATTGTTTTAATTCAATTAATTTATTTAATAATTTATCTTACATAATTTAATTCCATAGAGTAGAGTATTATTTCTTTGCAAAACTTGTCTATTGGTTGCAAACAGGTTTGGTAATTACAAAATATCAAAAGCCTTCACTCAGTTTAAGGCACTTTAGAAATTTCTGTTTAATAATGATAAATCTACTGGCAAAGAATAAGTAGTAGTACTAGCGTACTACTGGCTTGATGATTTGCAAGATATTTTTTTATTATAAAGGGCAGAAGACAGGCTGACATTCCATTTGATTGTAAGTGACTATCTGCACCTAAAACTTACTGGGTTGAGGGATCCAAGACAAGAAAAAGATACAAGAATGGGATTTTGAATCTCTAAATTGTTAGTTATCACTACACCTATCTCCCTACGTCCCTAGCAACGGTATACTTTAGCACAAATGCTGTTACTTCACGGTGGTCTTCTTTGAGATTGTTGGGTACTGCCGCTAGACGGACTGCCGGATACAACTTAACATACTATCTGAACGTATCAACCCGATACCATAGCATTGATAACTGCATATTACATTACTTCTTTGGAAATCGAATACATCGTCAATCTCTATCATTTGCGTTGTAAAACGAAAAGAACAGGGCACAATGTCCCATTACGTATAATAAGCAATGTTACATTCGACGGTCTGTTACCATTTCAAAATGTTATTACTGTTATTATATTATTAGCTAAAAAAATAACAATAGCCTCGTCTCTATAACAACTACTGTAATATTCTCTCATATTATTATTCATGACTAGACGACTTTGAACATAGGATTCTGATCTTTCCACATGTTAAGGAAAAGGCTGCCCCGCTATCAAATCGTGTAGTATAAACACTTCGCTAAAGAAATGTTTTATTATAAGAACCGTAGAGATATTTTTAAATAAAAGGATAATGGCCAGAGCCCATTTCCTTATTTTTAAAGTTCCGTACGTCCGAATAAAAAAGGGAACCCTTATAGGATCACTCGTGTGTCCGTCTATTCGTCCGAGTTGAAATTTGGTACACATATCAATTTCTGTGACCCAAACGCAGATGTGTGACGTGAATAGATGAAATCTGTATATGGGAGGTCATTTTTGGAGGGAAGGTGGAAAATTAAAATTTTTTTGAAAACTGCATCGTGTGACATATCAAATGGAAGGTCTTGTTGTGAAGATCTTAAATGTATTTTTTTGTAATTTTTAAATTAGTTTCCAAGTTATTCAAGAAAATAGACGAAAATAGACCATTATCGAACTACTGAACCTAAAATTTTGAAAAAAATACAGAAATTAGTTTTCTACTTATAGATTATAGGAAAATCTATAAGAAGTCCATGATATTAAAATAAAATGGTAAATCACTCAACATCGTACGGTACCCTCTTCACGCGAGTTTAACTCGCACTTGTCCCGTTTTTTTTATCTTTTATTCCACTAAAGCAGTTATTCACTTTTGTCGTGGCTTATTTTAGATTTTTCATACCGAAAGGAATAGAAATGCCACATCTCCGGTATTATCAGCTATAATACCGGAGATCAACTGTCCATGAGGCTTATCAACTGTTCCATGAGGTTGAGACGACAATGTGTTGACCCTAGTTGCAACTTTTTTTTAAGTTGAGAAATCCTCATGGATATCCAGCAGCGTAGGGGACGCTACGGGTTATGTCAGACTCCTATCCGTAGACAAAAAAGCAGCCGTAGGTGGGCGGGCTCGCGGGAACGTTAATGACATCCTCGTCCCATCATCACACCACCTCGTCCTGCAGGGGGAGGGCTACGCTTCCTGTCGGAACCCGAAAGTGGAGATATGCCGGCCGTAGTCTCCCATAAGACTACGCCCAGGTCCCAGTCAAGGGGGAAAGTGCCGAACATAGGCCAGCCGCCTGTGCCCAAGCCTCACGCTAGTTGCAGCCTGCACTAATGATCGACCCTTATACTATGGAACCCGGGACATTCTCTGGAGTCTCTTGCCATCACCAGGAACATGTGGTACAAACATCGAATTTTATTTTAAACTAGCGACCCGCGAACTTTGTACACGCCGGACGAAGCCGGGGGGCTTCGTCCGGCGTGCAATTTTCATATATATGAACATTCCCCGTTTATCCCTCTTTCCATTAGTGAAAACCGAATTAAAATCGGTCTACCTTCACGCGTTATGCCGTGACCAAGAGAAATGGAGATTCATAGAAAAGAAGAAGATATTTTTTATACTAAGGATTATATTAAGGAAAATCGGACAACCAATTGTCACACTTATCAACGTTATTTTTATTTTGAAAGTGATATTAGCAATATTACATTCAACGAAAACACATCCAATGCTTGAGCTGCGTTGCGATTCAATTTATCCTCCAGGCAACTCTCACCGAGCACTCCGTACGCGAATCTGTCTTGGCCATTATATTTCATTCTTCAAATACATTGACGCGTTTGTACACGTGTAGCACTTTGGTATACATACAGAGGACTCAGTGAATTAAACGCATGAAACTTTGATTTTGGTAAATATGGTTTACGGTCACTTTAAGTTGAGGCAAGTAAGAGTTGCAGAGGAAACAATGGAGGGCTTCAGAACAGGTTTAAAGCGAAACTCACACCAGTTGGATGTAATAATGGCCCAAGATCCCAGGCATGCCAGAGATAAGTTATTTTCTAAAAGACAAAATGGGGGGAATCGAGTAGTGTTCCGTACCTACTTTGAACGTCTGCGTATCTGCTATGTTGGGTTAGCAGCGTACTTACTTAGCGTAACTTCACTTATTTTCTAAAGGTTGATTTTTATATACATGTTTTGTAGAATAATTTGTAATAACATTCTACAAAACATATATAAAATCGGTGTTTATTAAAATTAATATAAAATTAATTTTAATTAATAAAAAAATAATTTTAATTAATATAAAATTAATTAATATAAAATCAGTCCTATTTTTAATTACCTTTCTTACCTGATACACTACTCGATTCCCCACATTTTGTCCTTTAGAAAATAAGTTATGTCTGACATGCCTGGGATCTTACCCCATAAGAATGCAATGTCGTCTAGATGTAAGAGTGCACCTGTTCTTAAGTAAAATAAAATAAAAATAAAAAACATTGAACAAATAAAGACTATAGATATTCAAAATATTGTTTAATGTAGGTTGAAGTTGCTTGCTGAAAAGCAGGTGTGATCGCTGCAAAAACCTGCTTTCCTGGCGTCAGCTCTTTTCATATTTTATACGTATCGTATATATTTATTTATATACCCAATGTAATTTGGAAATAGAGTAAACGATTGGATGATTTTTATTCGATTGCAAAAATAATAGCAAAGCTATGACCACGTTTTATGGCCAAAAGGATTGGATAATAGACACTTATTGATTTTAGAATAGCCTTGTGTGTACATACAAAACATTGGTAAACAAAAGCTTTTCTCAAACACCGAACTACTGATACAAGAGGCGGCTCAGTAGTCCGGGTGACGTGTATAACCGGACTACTGAGACTGAAAAGTCTCATTAGTTCGGTCAACCGGACTAGTAACCGGACTACTGATACCAGGCCAATAAAAAGACAATGTTTTTAATAAAAATTCTTGTGTAATTATCGTTTTGAAATGATCATACGCAAAATAAATTTTCACATATATTTTACGAAATGAAAAAAAAAGAAACCAATTCTATTGGTTAATCCTTACTTAGTAACCGGACTACTGATACCAGGCCAATAAAAGGACTATGTTTTTAATAAAAATTCTTGTGTAATTATCGTTTTGAAATGATCTTACACAAAATAAATTTTCACATATTTTTTTACGAAATTAATTAATAAGATGAAAATTTTGTACTAGATATTTTTTATTGTTAGATACTCGTAAATAATCGATAATAATCGAAAGTTGGTATGTTGAGATGTTTGTTACTGAATCATGCATTTCACAAAATGAAATTTGGCACATGGACATGGCATTTATGGATTAACAGATAGGATACCTTTTATGATGGAAAAATGTTAGGTTTATGTGGGATTTTCAAAAAAGCGAACTAAAGCGCCACGAAGTCGCGGGCACAGCTAGTATGAAAATATACATTCTTATATAAATAAAAATCACGTGTCTCGATGTTCATTCATCTCCTAAACCACCCAACCGAGTGTGTATGGTTGGTTTCAACTTGAAAGGCTTTTTCCCTTGGGAAAGTGTACCTATGTGGCGTGCCACAAAATCTCCATAATAAATTATTCTATTTACTTTTACTTACATATTAATACGTAGGTAGATATTACCTTTTCCAGTCACTAAACAGATTTTTTTAATTATTAAATTAGCTTGGAGATTGATTAAAGCTTAGAGAAAAAAAAAACAAGAGATGTTTCTACGCAGACGAACTCGCGGACACAAGTCACTAGCATTGAGCCTTATTTTACTCTCAAAATCCGTATACCTATTAGTAAATCCTAGGTTTTACATGTAAGTCTATGATTTAACAACATTTGTTAGTAAATGTAAGGACTTATATAAAATGAAATGATTTTACTATCTTTTACTATTAGAGTTTGATAAATGCTAGGATTAGTAAATGTTGGTTTTGGTTCATTTGTTATGAATTGTTTGTTGATCATCACTCTAATACCTACCAAATCTTTAATTATCATTTGGTATTATTAATTTATCACTATTGAAATAAAAACACAATATATTTTAAAACATCTTCAAAAGCATAAAATACAGAAAAAGAAAAAAGACAAAGTAATGCAAGGATTTTACTTGTTACAAGATGGAGAGATATACTCGTAGTGGCATTTAGAATTTACAAAGAAATTTTGTTGCTCACATAAAACAACGCGACTGTTTCTTTTTCTCGCACTGATTCGTGACAAATCGCTCAGGCGTAGACCTGATTTCCAACATTTACCTTGTGTATAATGTTTTACCTAAAATTTACCGAGTTATTACTAGTAAAAGTTCGAGATTAACGTAGTAGAATACAGAATAGTTCGTACTTTTACCATTTAGACTTGGTAAATCCTAGTTTCTATTCTACTAAAAATATTAGGTTTTACCAATATACCGTCTATATTTACAGTAACATATATATTTAATGCATCGGTGTATCGGTTATTTATTCTTATAGTATCGGGTAGATGGGGCATGTGCGTGCGCGCACTTGGGCGCAGACGGTGAGGTCGACGAACTTGCAATTCGTCAACAGTCGGCCAATCGATACTGTTTCTTCGGTGACAATATTTACTTTTGCTCGCTCATGCACACTCGCAATAATCTACAACAGGTTTAACTCGTACCCAACGTATAGTTTTTTAAATATCAACAGTTTGATACGAGTCAAGCTCTGTCGTTTCGAATTAGATGTTACAGTGATTGATGATAACATTTCAAAAATATAAGCATCCACTTTAGTAATTTAAGAAAATGGCAGAAACAGTGCACAGAATAGTCATGGTTTAGTGAAAAAAGAAAATGGTAAATGGTAAGAATAGCTAGACGTATGATTTGAGTTACTCTGAACGGTAACTCAAATCAAGTTCTAGATATGTAGTTTGACAATACACTGATCATAATTGGCTCGTAACATCCAAATCACAAAAGAGATCTCTGTTTTTTAAAAGAATTGTTTAAAAAAATGTGTTTTTGCATAAATACTTTATAGTTTTTTTTTTAGTTCTTAACATGTTTATTGTGTGAATAAAATAGTTATAAATCAAAGATTTCGTCCAATTTTTTATTTATAACTTTAAAACGTAAATTTTAAAATGTTCAGTAAAAAACATTATATTAAAACACTCTAATCATATATACCTACGCCTATTCTATTTATTTAATACCCAATACTTAAAACTTACTTTAGTATGACTTTGCATTTAGATAATTATCATCTTTTGTACCTATTTGTAACTTTAACTTGATAATATTTGGTAAACTTAATAATTGATATACCTACTTTAGTTTACCAAATAATAATCATATATAATGATTTACACAAATAGTTTATTATTTTAATCCTACTTTGTTACTCTTTCACGCAAAAACGGCTCAACAGATTTGGATGAAAAGTTGCACACAGATAGTTTTATTACCTGGATTAAAACATAGCATACTTTCTATACTTAAATAATGTTAGGTTCCCGAGGCATAGTCTAAAAATACAAAAAATCTGTCGCCACCGTCGTTACAGGAGACGTATTTCATTTTTCAACGCTCTAAGTCGCGGGCACAAGCTAATATATAATAAGTTAAACAACTGAGTTTGACAGTTTGAGTCTTAAGGCTCAGGAGTTAAGACGCAAAGTAAAGTTAATTTTGTATACATAATTTGCAATTTATTGACTATTATAGCTTCCTCGCATGCAAAGGCTTCCAAGGCTGCCAATTTGTCATCCGAGGATTAGGCTACTCGTTTAATATTTTT
Source organism: Bembecia ichneumoniformis (assembly GCA_910589475.2). Classification (NCBI taxonomy): domain Eukaryota; kingdom Metazoa; phylum Arthropoda; class Insecta; order Lepidoptera; family Sesiidae; genus Bembecia; species Bembecia ichneumoniformis. The sequence continues at coordinate 11,186,607 of OU342536.1, read as the reverse complement.
ATTGGAGCTTGTTTGGTGAATTGGAATGTGAGATTCGTACTATATGGGCAATATTTAACGCTGCACGACATTTATATATCCTTGAACCCATTTTAGCTGACTAATTCCTTTTGATAATATCCTTCAATGAATTACTAATCATTGCCTCTTTCATTCCTCCATTGCTCGCCGAGCGATTTGCAATTTGTGGACGAGACAAAAAATATATTCGACATTATACTTAAAAAAATAAATACAAAATGACTAAATCGTCTAGGATTATATGAAGATATAAAAATTTCAATGTATTTTTTGTTCGTGTAAAAAAACACCGTTGCAGGTATGCCAACGGTCCAATTAATGCTGGGCGACTATTTTGTGCTGTATCTTCACGGTGGATAATTTGTTTGTTTAAAACTTAAATAGAAACTCTGCGATAATTCATGGATCAAAAACATATCCAATCTTGTACTGGTTTTATAATATCTATCCTTACGAAATTATGGGATTATCTATGGGATGTTGACACCCTTTCACGCAATAACTACTAAACTGGTTTTGATGAAACTTTACATGTATATTTGTAATTGAGAAGACCTACTAAGATTCCCCACTCCACCCCATTCACGTCAATATACAGGCCAATCTTTATTTAGGCTCTTAATCAAAAATTTGACTTCAACGACGACGGGAGATTGTATATCAATACAAAAAATTGTAACAGATTAGCTAAAATCACTTACCTACGAAGAAACTAAACTAAGTAAGCGATATTAGGCTAGTAATTGTTAAAATACACTTTATTATCGTAAAATAATAAATTTTTATATTTACTTCTTTCAATTTCCATTAATAATTTAAAAAATCTTTTATTATGGTAAAAAATAATAAAGTATATTTTATAAAGAATTAATATTTCATACATACATCAGAATAATAACAGAAAGCGAATAAAAGGTTTGTATTAGATATTTTAAATGCAAATACTAGTTTGTAATGGCAGAAATCAAATCTAAAAGCATCAGCTGTTATTTGACGTAAAAACAGCGAGACACATGTTGTAAATAGTTGATTTTAATAAAGCGGTTACAGACGCTCGAATATTTAGCGGTGTAGTGATAACTGGCGTTGGAGAGTCGTTTAGTCCTCAATTAGCTAACATATTTCTCATTAAAAGCCGTTCACACGAATGCGTTGCTGAATGCTTCTTTTTGTACAAGTTATTTTACCTCTAACTATACACTTACTACAAACCTTGTGATATTTATAATAGTGTGAATACGGTCGATCCCACACTCTTATAATCTAAGCCCACACGCCTGCCTGATACAAGTTTGTAGTCCCAATTTATCCCATCAGATAAGTACACAGAGTACTTACTTACATTTCCTTGTAGCCTTGTATTTAAGTCGGAAATAAAGTCAGAAATAACTTTTTTTTTAAATTTCGATATTTCAAAATACAGCATATAAAAGAATAGAAAAAACTACTTGATGCATTGTATAAAAGAGAGGCTTATAAAGCTTCAACTTGTAAAATAATAGACATTTAAGTTTCTAAATTTAGTAATTAATTTAGTAGCAAAAATTTACTATTTTAATTTATTAGTAATTTATTAGTAATTTAGTTTTAAAATAAAATAATATATTCTTTATCCGAATTGAAGCTTTGACTTTCTCCTCGCGGGAAGCAGAATCCAAACTGTTTTTATTTTTTTTATTATTATTAAAGATGTGTTTGCTTTTAACCAGCATCTATCTCGGAAATACAGACGCCGCGCCGGCAGGGAGTACCGCATCACAAAAGATGTTTTAAAGCGCTTGGTCCGAATTAGAGGGATTTCGACAAGGTATGAGGACACAGACAGACAACTTTGCGTCTATGTGCCAGGCTCTGCAGCTTAGTTCTTATTAGTGTATCATCGCCAATGAGCTTCCTAACTCTGCGATCCACCGAGTCGAGTGCGGCAAGTTGGTATTTTGCTGAGCCATCCCAAAGGTGACAACAATACTCATTGCAAGATCGGATCCATGCATCACTAATGGGAACAGCTATAGTAACAACGACGAAGGTTGCATCAGTGCGAAGTCTGTGGTAGGTCGCAAGTTCATAATATACCTACGTATAATAGTCTCATTAGTTGTTGAGTGCATATACTATTTAGTACCAGCAGACTAATGCTGGCCGGTTCCAAATAATGTATAAAATGGTATAATGTGATTCATAGAGACTGTAATAAGAAAATAATTAGTTATGGAATTACAATAGCTAGTTATTATGGACACACACAACTGTGTGTCTACCATGGCGGTTTTCTTTAAGAAAAAATCGGCAGGCAAAGCTGACTGCTAGTATTGCCACTATAGTAACCATTCAGAGAGTATATGTATGATGTATGATGCGAGTACAAAATAAATAATATAAGGACACACTACGTTTCGCAGTCATAAATACAAAAGCCCTTCTGATAGGAGTACCTAAGAATTCCCTTACATGAGACCACCGTAAAATAACAGCATGTATGCTGTTGTGCTTCAGTGATTAAGCTTGCCTATCACCTCTAACAACCGTAAAATAACAATGAGTGACTAAGAGCCCATTTGCCTATCACTTCGTAATCCCTTATAATTTATTCTACTAAAATCGAAGCACGTTTCCTATGGCGTTGCTTGTGAAAATAAACAAACGGTAGCCATCTACCGTCAACCTACCTGCCGACCATTACCTACATTAAAAAAATATACTCTTTTGCAGACAACTTATCAGTGGCTAACCAATTTTGAATTTGCGTCTGTCGTGTGTTACATAAAATATATGAGAAATAATGTAAACGAGCAAAAACATTTAAATATCTCCGTCAGTTAGTCAAAAAAACTGGTTTCTGATGACATTGATGACAGGATATTTAGATAAGGCTTAAGTGAAAAGGCAAATTTTATGTAAAGCATTTTTTTTGTTAAATTTATATATATTTAATATTTTAAAGGTACTTAGAAAACAAATATAGTGATTACTAATATTTCTGTGTGCAAATTTGTTAATGACATGTCAATAATAAAAGTAAACAGCGCTTTAGTATTTAATTTACTCGGAGGTAAAGCGGAAGTAATAGACATTTCTTTAATGTAGTTCACAAAAGAACACAAAAAAAATACTTTCATAGGAGTGTTACACCATGGTATCATTTCGCCACTAACAACTGCACACAAGTGTTAATTATTGTAGTTTTTCTAATTCTAATTAATATTATAAATGCGAAAGTGAGTTTGTCTGTTTGTTACACTTTCACGCCTTAACTACTCAACTGACAATCATGATATTTGGCATACACATTATCAGGGATACAGAAAAGTACATAGGATACCTTTCATCCAGAAAAAATACTATTCCCGGGGGATTAACAGAAAATAAAAACATAAATTTAACGCCTGACATAAATAAGTGAGCAAGATAGATTAAATAAATTATTGAACGCGTAAGAAAAAGGGACGCGGATGAAGTCGGGAAAAAACTAGTAGTAAAATAAAATAGCTGTTGTTTTGTTATGCATATAGTAGGTATTGCTTTTGTTAAACATTTTTCACTGGATAAAGTGTTACAATTTTAATACAAATGCCAGTGAGATATGAAAAATGGTAATGATACCAGTGCAAAAAATATTTTTACAACTTATCTGTCATGAAACTTATGTAGTCTGTAGTACATGGAGATCATTTTAAAAATGGAATATTACCTACATGAGTGATTTGCAACAGTGTAATAAATGTAATAATTACATATCTTTCAAAGTGGCTATAATTGAAGCCTCTAAATGCAACCTTCGTCAGACGTCTGTCGGTACTCGGAAGTTCCTCGCGTATACATCAGGTAGATATTGAGATAAGCAGGTTTTTTTCTAGAGTCGAGTGGGCGGGACAACTTCAAACTTGTTAATGGATATGAAATCAATACAGGTATATTTGCTATTAGGCTTTGTTAATGTTTCTAACTATTAAATCGGTTTCTTTAACAAGATTTCGCTAAATTGGTTTTGAGAATGTTTGTTAAATATTTTTTATAGCATTAAAGGTGGTTCCATAACAATGTTCATCAGAATTTGGAGAGCAACGTGATTTTTTAATTTTTTTTTAATATAGTAAAAGGCGACAGATTTGGTGGTAAACAAGTGCCCAACGTCGATTAATAGGATATAATGCACAGATTAAAGATGGATTCGCGACAAGGACTTACTAAAATGAGCGCAACCTATGAATGAGCGCAACCTATGAACAACAAATTTTTGTAGCTTCTCGGAGATAACCGAACTGATTTAAAATTGAAGGGTTTTTCTTAAATATTGTGTAAAATATGAGAAAAGAAATAAAAGTTTAGTACAGAACTAAGGTAAAAATAGGTTGTCGCTGAAAATAGGTTGTCGGGCAGGAATTTACTATTTTATTTTCTCAGAAAATATGTTTTTTTTTTTTGTATAAATCTGCCATAATCTTTTTTGTATAACCTGTATCTTTATTTAAGTTTTAATTTTACTCTAACAAGTCAAATTAGGCGACGAAAATAAAGCTTTTCTGCTAAGTTATCGTCTTCAGTTTCTAATATTGATATTTAAAGCAGTGATTCGCATACAAAGAATTTTGTTAAGAAAAAAAGAGTCTTATAGAGTCGAGCTCATACAACAATGAATTATATTACTAAAAAATAAATAACGATTTCCATTAGTTGAAAGTATGTTAATAAATAATACGAAAAAGGAAACATTTTTTTTAAATTGACGCTGACGAATCTGCTGACTGCTGCTGAGTGTGAATTTAATTCGTGCGAAACGATCAATAAGTCGTTTAATATAGATACTTGCCTTATAGTCTTCCGTAAGGGATAAGTTGCCTTATTCAGAAGTCCACTGATTGCTTTCTTTAGGTTCTGGCGACAGTAACCAGCCTCTTACATAAGAACACTGTGAAATAACCAAACGTGAGCTTTCGGGACAGTGCGTGAGTAAGGGATGACAGATCCCATCATAATCCTTAGTATACTTACATCTCCCCTAGAGTTGCTTAAATGCTTATATTTATTGTTGGCGACACCACATCAAGTAGACCGACAACCTTATTCCTTATTATTGTTATTCCTTATCTATATGTATTATATGCACCTTCCTATTTTAACTATTAATTACAAATTATTGTTAGACTTACATACGGACATCTGTAATTATCTGTATCTATACATATCCATACTAATACGTATATTATAAATGTGAAAATAACTCTGGCTGTCTGTTAACTTTTTACACCTTAACTACCTACTCAACCGATTATCATGAAATATTGCATACACATTTTCATGGACACAGAAAAGGATATAGGATACCTTTCAGTCAGAAAGAAAGAAATATTTCCGAGAGATTATTTAAAAATATAAATCCAAAGCCTGGCAAATACTATAACAGCAATAAAGAGATCACACATTGCTTAATATTTTGTCAGGCGTTATATTTTTCATTTTTCAACACACAATCTTCTCTATATATAAAAATGAATCCCCATTTCCCTTGGTCACGGCATCACGCGTGAACGGTTTTCACTAACGGAAAGAGGGATAAACGGGGAATGTTCATATATATAAAAATTGCACGCCGGGCGAAGCCGGGGGCGGATCGCTAGTCAGTTATAAAATAAAGTCGGTGTCCGTTTCTGTCTGTTTCTCAGCTAACTTCAAAAGCACCAAAAGATTTTGATACGGTTTTCACTAATTGAAAGAATCGCTCTTTCAATTAGTGAAAAAAAAAACGAGAAAGGTTCGTATATATAATTTGCAAAATTATACACGGAGGGTGGGTTGCTAGTGAGTATTAAATGAAATTCTGTTCTATTTGAGTATGGTCAGACAAAGTTTAGCCGGTAATGGGCTCAGCTTTGTTGGGACCAATTACAAAGTCGCAGACAAAGGTAGGTGCGGGTTCGATGGCTGGCTAGTGTTACCTTTAAAGGTGAAGCACGAACCGGCTAGGGTTACCGATTAACTGTAAAACGATATTTATTTATCGATACATATCGCTTTACGAATTTATCTTGTAACCTGAGTTGTTTGGACTCAACACTATTTGGACGGGCTTCCTGGTTATGTTCTACAAGAAAAATTCATTTATTTATACATACTATAGAGGTCACCCAGTGATCAAAATTCGACCTATAATGCTTATTACGTAAAAATATTAGCTTTCTCCAGTCCTTCATATAAATTTTAAGCGTCCGACAATTGGATAAGTTAGTTACTAATGGAATGTATAATATGACTAATAACTATTATTAGCTTTTGTATTACATAAGTTATTTTGAGACACATGAAAAAAACTTATTAAAATACTAAATTTGATAGTAAAAAAATATAATTTAAAAAAAATATTTGTTTTTAATTGTAATAAGTTAACTATATAATAAATATTATTTTTCAACTGTGTTACTCGCGGACACTTAATAAATACGCTATTGGTTCAGAAAGCCGTCCACGCGCAAAGAGAGCCTCTCTTGACGTTCATTTGAAAGATTTATAACGACCACAGCAGTGACATATTTAGTTCAGTCACAGCACAAGCTGCCTTCTATCTTTATAGTTGCATAGAAAAGGGGGATTACATATAGAAAAAAAGTCCTTATTCTAACTAGCTAGTGTCCGCTATTTCGTCCGCATAGAAAAATAAAAAATGTAATGTATATGACGCCATCTATTATACTACCTTAGAATTTAGTTTAGCGACGACATCTATCAGATTTGGATAGAACTGCTTGGTGATATACCTGTGGATAGTATTATCCAATTTGCAAACCCTCGGAAACCTAAGGATAACCTTAACGAATTATACACCTATAACGAATATATGTATATTCCTGCCAGAACCCGAAAATAATTCCGTAAACCGATAGGTGGGGTCCAATTTTATTTTCAAACCATATGTTAAAGTGAAGACGTTATTCTCATACTATCAAATATACAAAAAAAAAAAAACGTAAAAATCGATGTGACTTTGTGAAATAATGTTGCCATGTTCAATGTAATAGTGGGGCGTTCAGTTTTCGTTCAATCACACAGGAATTAATGATTATATGAATGAGTACATCGTTAATCTTATCTTACTATACAAAAAAGAAATTATTTCTATTTTACTGTTTCCGAATGTTGTATCGATAAATTAATCTACAGCAGGCCTACCATGAATGTCATTCGAAGTTTTCTCTCTCTATCGTACTTATGTAAGAAGATGCAAGTGGGACACAGGGGGTAAACTTCGGATGTCGTTCATGGTAGCAAGGCAGAGCCATCTATTAATAATTCATCGAACTAACCTATAAATAGACACTACTTTTGTATAATAAACATTTAATTTGTAATACCAAATATTGATGTCAATAATTAAGATATCCTATCTTTTAAGTTGGACCAAATAACATATACTTACGAAGTTTGATCAAAGTCGGTTCAGTAGTTTCAGAGTTTATCGCGAACATACATCCTGACACGAGATTTTTATATATATAAGATGATAATTTTCTGTTATATGTATATATATATATGAACATTCCCCGTTTATCCCTCTTTCCATTAGTGAAAACCGAATCAAAATCGGTGCCGTGACCAAGGGAAATAGGGATTAATTTTTATATATAGAGATATGTGTAGGTATAAAAGATATAGATATGCCAAGTTATGACGGTTTGCGTCAAAGAAGTGAGTAAAAATATCGATTTGCAATGGCAATAACCTAAATCTAAACAATGTAGGCCTATCTGAATAACAAAATAAAAATCTTAGGGCGAACGAAGCCGCGAGGCACAGCTGTTAATATCATATTTCTAAAGGTATTATTATCGCAAGAAACCTAATTGTCAGGCAATGGTAAAAAGCTCGCGTGAAAGCACGATATAAATCTATCGAAGTCAGCCGCAGACAGCTTATCGACGACTCGACTAAAATAGACTAGCAAACAAAATAATCGATGTTGCGTGACTCGATGACGGTCGGAATTATATCGAGATGAACTACATACGAGTTGTTGGCTGAATCGAAGCGACGCTTTATTAATGGGTTTCTACTATTTTAAGGCTATAAATGTATAAAAACGTAGTATAAAGTTAGAATGAATCCTCTTTCTCTGTCTGTCTGAATGTATGCGCTAATCTTGAAAAGTTGTGAATGTATTTTATTCCTGATTATATCGATGGAAAGAGAAATTTTCTAGTATGGTTTACGTGAACAATTTATGAATATCTTATTTGTATTTGCCGAGTTATCACAGTTTTTGTCAAAGAAGGCGGGCGTCCCACGCGCACACCGCAGCGGAAGTGTAGCCGGGTTCCACTGCGACTAGTATGAAATAAAAGCTGTTTTGTAGTGATAGAGCAATTGAATTCCGCGGTATTTAAATTGGATCGCTTGTCTGGCTGCAGTAACCATCCCCCTACAAATAGACCACTGTGAAATAACAACAGTGTGTTATTGTATTTCGATCCGTAATTAAGCCCCTTACTTTATTCCCTTTAACTCTTTACATCACAAACTAAATTGTCAATAACAATTGGAAAATAAATCTATTTTAATATTTTTTCGATTTTCATTTGAGGCCCCGGTATGGTAATTTTATGAGGAGTAAAATTAATACAAGCGTTAGCTTAAAAGCGTTACGTTAACTGTCACTTTGACTAACTGACACTTGATATAGCTAATAAAAGTATTATTATTATCAAGAAAAATATGCTGAAAGATTAAAGATTTATTATCATTATTTATTAAAACTGAAAAAAATTCATACACAAAACTCCAGATGAGTCATTTCGAGGTTTGTGTATAATTCCTCACGTGCCCCTATGAGAGAGAGGCGTTTGAAAATTTTCCTCCAGGGAGCTAAAAGTACAGCTCATAATACGATTTTTTGATTTGAAATTGATTTTAGTTCCTTTTTCCGCTACCTTTTCTGGAGTACATTTAATTACCGGCTATTTGTTTCATTTATAGGATACGTATCTGTTCGAAACTAAATGTTCCGAAAAAGTGAATAATGATTTTTTTTATAATTAGGTGGGCATTTTCGATTGGCTATTGACAAAAATTTAAGAAAAAAAATTGCGCCCCCCAGGCCCCGGCGCCCCGGAGCAACTGCTCCCACCTGCTCCCCCGACGCTACGCCCCTGTTACTAACGTAACGTGTAGGAACACGTGAAATTTTACATTTAATTTTATACGTTTAAAAGAGTAAACTCTAGTCTCGGGTTGGAGCTGACACACAAACTTTTTTTATCAATTTACAATCTGTATGTATGTTACAAATGCTAACATACCTACATACAAGTTATTTTTCATTAATTTACATAACGAAATAACTTTAGAACAGCACACTTAATAAAAATTAAAAATTAAATGTACAACAAAAATTGTGTGTGTGTGTGTGTGTCAGAGGAGGTTAAGGGGTATTTTTATGAGTGAATATTAAAAGAAGCTTGTAGTTGACTGTAAAATTTGTATCATGGTCCGTATAATTCTCGATCTAAACGGTTTCTTAGTCCCAGCAAATATATCAAACTACTACATTTTTGCGCTGTTTGTCACTTTTTATGTTCTGTTCTTTTTAGAGTTCTTACACTGTTATTGTGAAATCAGTATTCATTCATACAAATAATAAAATTGTTAACTAGCCGTGTCTGTATATTAAATATTATTAAAAAAAAAAAAAATTTGCACACGTTTTACTTATGTTACCGAGGTCAAAAAAATAGTTTTTAGAGGATTTGTCTGTTTGTCTGTGCGTTTGTGTTGCTAATCACAGAAACGGCTTAACTTATTTGAATGCGGTTTGCACAGATGTATTAAACCGGGCTTTCCGTAACATTTAGTGTTTGTTTCATTCCAATCGGTTTACAACAAAAAAAGTTACGCGCTGTACCGAACACAACGCGTACAAAGTTGCGGACTCAGCTAGTGCAAAATAAATTCGTAATAAATTATTGAAAAATATATAATAAAACTAATTGGTCGTCTTAGTCGCGACTTCATCAGCTTTGAAAAATGAAAAATATAATACTTAAATAACGCCTGGCATCTTTATCGCTGTGACGACAGTGGCACCCATTTTTTTAAAAAATTTAGACGCTCCCTTGGAAACCTAACATTTTTTCAGGATAAAAAGTATCCTATATGTTATCCAGGTAATGAACTATCTGTATGTCAAATTTCATCCAAAACCGTTGGGCTGTTTTCGCGTGAAAGAGTAACAAACATCCTTAAATTCATCATCACAAACTTTCTCATTTATAATAATATTACTAATATGTATTACTTAAATTACTAATATTATTAGTAATTATTACTTATTATTTCTTATTTATAATTATAGATATAATTTATATATCTACGTCCATTTTAAAGTCTATGGACATTGCTGTATTTTTACATGAATAAAACTGTTCTCGCACTCTCCTAAAAGCGTTCATCAAGAATGAAAAAAAGAAGTCTATTCTAGACAAAAGTTAAAAGCAAGAGGCACTCATAGCATTTAATAATTAAAATGCATACTCATTCATCATGGCCAGACATGTTGCACGTCGGTTATCTATGTAGCACGTCACTGATTATTTAATCGTTTCATCAAGTCATTATGTTGCTTTGGAATAAGTTCTGCTTATAATATGTATAATTAAACTTAAGAAATATTCGCTTTCATCATTTGTTTATGTCATAGTACAAAAAAGGTATTTTCCGTACATTAAAACAATTGAGCGTTTATTAAATATCTAAAAAGTTAAACGAGTAACTTATATGATCTTAATTGTCACTCCACTAGACGGTAAGTGGTAATTGATCAATTCCGGCCGCTTTCTCTCAACTTCTTGCTTTAATTTCATCAGTTGTTATCAGTAGAGATCTGAATCGATGGTTCTACCTGGCGGTAAAAGCTCAAAATGAACAATGCCTTTCCAGTCCCACCATGCACACAGCATCACCTTATTGCGAGTTAACCCGAGTTTTGGCACAGTCTGTGAAGCCTGACCGTACTTTGACCACGACTTTTGCGCTCGTTCTTGTCTTATGTGATCCACTTTTCATCATTGGCTTGGTTTCATTAAGTCTCAATAAAGAACAAGACGCCAGAGCGAGGTGCATCTTTGACATCAAAATTCCGGGATTGAAAACGCTTAAACCAACTTTGTGCTACTCTTACTGACACTGCATTAGGTCCAAATACGTCACAATTTTTTTTTTCATGGCTTGCGTTGCATTTTTTTTTTCTTTTTTGTAATAAAATTTTAAAATGTATCGAATTTCTTCATTAGATTGACTCATTTTGATAGAAAGAAATACAAATGAAAAATAGCTGGAAACAACATTTTACTAATTTGTTTCTTTTTTTGAAATTTTAAAACCAGCCATACAAATAGTACAACCATAGAGATTTTATTACAAATATATAAATACTAAATAAAAAATTTTTTTTCCCTGATTTTTTTGCAAATATATAATTTGCAAAAAAAATGGATCAGTGCGAAGACGTGGGCGGGGCGCTAGTGTAGAATTAACAAAAGCTAAGAATTTTAGAAGTATACAGAATTTGATTTAATTATTACTTGGTATTATTTTAGGGCTTGTTTAGGACGTGATACGAGTTTTGCGTAGCATTACTTAACATAAGATTATTAATTTATTAATAAATTTGATAATAATTATCATTTACTTAAACTCGAAGCCGCGCGTTGAACTCTTTTCTATAGTAAAATTTAGTAACTAATATTAATTATCTAATTACCTTTTCTGATTCCTAGAAATATATCCCTTTTCACTTTACATAGTAATTTATTTACACTTTGCACTATCGAAGCGACCGGAGTTTATTACACAAATTACATTTTTCCATTACGCGGATGTAATTTTTTTCCTACAATTAGACAGGTGCTGAACGGCTGACGAATGATCGCGTACTGGCTCCACGTGACATTTATAACGAATCATTAGGGAGTATGTAACTATGTTAATAATACATTGAACGCTTTCTCAAGTATAAATTTTATATTGTGGTTAATGTTCACGCAATGGAAGTCGCGTGCAGCAATAGCGGCGCAATCGATTAGTCGGCTTATCGATTGTTTTTGCCCTCGCCGAGTTTAGAATAAGTTTTTAAAGGTCATCTGACAGCATTAACAGATGCTATAGAAATATTTATTTCGAAATATGACAAAAAGAATTGTATGCTATTTATTTTTCCAAAAAAATAAATACAAAATATAATGGCTGGTAAAATATACAATGACCATTAATAAAATCATTGTTAATATTTTTAAGTTTGACAAAATTGTAATTTTATGTTAAAAGAGTGCTACTGGAGAGTTTCTCTCGCCGTTTCTTCTCTTCTAGAACGCCATTTTATTTCCTAAACGGGAGTGTAGTTTTTCTGTTGTCTGTGCGTTTGTGCACGCCAACCATCTGAAAAGGCTTAACCTATTTGAATGCGGTTTTCACAGATTTATTGTAGCAAGCTTCCTGTAACATTTAGTGTATTTTATTTTTTCATTCCAAAAAACAAAAATGTTAAGCGGATTATAAACAAAAATGATACACGCTATACCGAATACCACGCGTACGAAGTTGGGGACCCAGCTAGTTAAAAATATTTTTTTGTATTTTTTTTCCTAACTATAACAACACAATTTGATACATATGTTAATACATATATATTGAATTTTATTTATTATAAAAAAATAAGGCATAAGTGTTCTGTCAGCCTGACTGCCGCCCTCTATCGTAAAAAATATCTAATTAGCTGTCCTATGTATAAACTTATCTTAACGGAGGCGGTAATCGCTCGTAGTGTGACGAGCGTGGAATTCTTAGGCGGCATGCACACAGAAAGGTGACAATTACACCAATTACCTTCATTACATGCCGCGACACAAATGGTCACAATTTTTCATACTTTTCCCTTTTTAGTCCGCCATTAGCGCATCAATCATTTGTTAGGAGTTAAGCTATTTTTAAATGTTGCAAAGGTTTAATTCCACTTTTATACTTGAAAATCTACTATAAGTATTCAACTGTATCCTAACTCTTTCACGCAAAAATTACTGAACGGATTCGATGAAACTTTACATATCGTTATCCATATCATCTATATCAGGGGTCACCAATTAGTTTCGCTCGAGGTCTGTTTTAAGAAATGAAATGACCATCCCGGTCCATTTCATCCAAGAAATGAAATATTTACTAAACAAATGTAATTACGGAAATAACAAAGGTATTTTTTTACATATCAATGAGAAAAATATCATTTTTTGTTGCGGACTATCTGTCTGAAGTTTGGAGTAAAATTGGTGTCGAGATCGAAGTTGCTGTGTTTTCGCGGTCCGCACAAAATGGGTCGGCGGTCCGCCATTTGGCAACCCCTGATCTATATCGTTTAAATATTAGAATAAAACAAAGGATAAATTTATAAATATACCCGGGTGAAGTCCCGGGCAAAGCTAGTAATGTTATAAATGTGAAAACTTTACTTACTAAGATGTATTTTTTTTACTTACTAAGATGGATGTTTTTTACTTACTAAGCGGATTTTTGCCCAAGACCACCGTGAAATAACAACTTTGCTGTACATAAAAATACAGAAACTTTTCTTGCCAATCAATAATCTAGATTTAAACAATAAACTTTCCCACCTAAATAGAAGTTAATAATAATAAACCATAGCTTCATCTGGTATTCTTATTAGATTTTTGCTATTAGCATAATAAATAATAGACGCAAGACTGCATAATGCATGACTGTAGTAATTTATAATAAAAAATGCAATTTCGCCTATTCCAAAGTTTACTGATATGAATGAAAATATTTATATTATATATGTATAAATAAATATGTTTATTATTGAGGGATGCATCCCTTAGACTTAGGGGTGTCAGGAATATTTTTTTTTATTTATTATTTATTAAAACAATAGTGTTTCATTTGACTTAATAACATTGGTGTAAACAAAAACTCATTAGAGTTTTACCGTACACCATGTGCCGATTACAGAAAATTTAAATAAACCTTCAGTTGACGCCCAACGTACACTTCAGACTCCTCAATTACTTTAAGATACTTTAAGACTTTAATATATTATTTAGTGTCATATTCTGAATTAAAATATCTTACAATAATAATCTTTTAAATAGTATTTTTTCTCATGATAAAAGGCTACAGTATAATATACTACATTGGTTCTGTGATCTGGTGTGACCGAACCGTAATATTATACCACGTAAAACCAGTCGATACTCAGGATAAACAAACATTTTACGAAATTACATTTCGTGATAAATGGTAGAAGATAACATCTCCGATAAGCACAAACTATACTAAGAGGGTAACAAGTCCGCTACCTATCCTGGGATAGATTAACCGTTCGTAAGGATTTGTCCATTCGAAGAGTTATCAGAACTTCTAGTAATCCGTCTGGAAAATTTTAACAAATGTTTATTTAACTAATTCGTTAAGAAAATTAAATAAAATGTATAATACTTATACAAAAGAAAGTCTTGTTAGTTACACCATTTATAACTCGAGAACGGCTAGACCGATTTTCATGATGTTTTATATCTTGAATTTTTCTATAATATCAGAATAACTGTTAAAACATCTGAAATCTCCACGAAAAAAAAAATTGTGAATAAAATTCATTTTCTAATACACTTTGTATAGAAAGGGTTTTTATTCTGAAACGATGTGAAGTTGGCCGGGTCTGCTGGTTATAAATAAAAATACAATATTTTATCAACTTAAAAACTTAAAGTGAGTAACTTGTACACGATAAATAAAAGTAATATTGGAAGTTAGTGGATAGAAGATTTTTACCCTCGCAACTAAGATTTCCCTAACCCTTCCCAATCCCTCATCCTTAATCCTACTAAAGTAGTCGTCAGCGCACTTGCAGCACCTGTAGCATTGATGATGGCCACCTACCATCAAGTTGACCGCTAGCCTGTCTGCCAACCTTAACATTAAAAAAAGATGTTTATAAAGTCAAAGTGTAAACAGTTTTGTAAAAAAAAATATCCTTCGACAGTTAAGATAACAAATTATATTTATCCCAACGCTGAATGAAAAAACTATGTGAATGATTGCTGCCTCTGTTGTGAATCCTAGTTGGATAGATACAAGGTGTTACACCTGCGCAGGCGCACGCATCGCGTTACTTTGCGGTGTCGCGGCGCTGTTGGTTCTGTGATCTGGTGTGACCGAACCGTAATATTATACCACGTAAAACCAGTCGATACTCAGGATAAACAAACATTTTACGAAATTATTACCCAATCCTATATTAGTATCGGTATTCTTGCTGCGATTTGCGGTTTTGAACCGATTTCTCCATAATGACTTTTCAGTCATTATAGTCGTCAACTGTTATTTTTTGTTATTGTCATTATTATTTTTTTAACGGTCAACGTTTTTGTCTGTTTATATTTCATTTGAACAAACAAGTATTATGTTTGGTTGCAGCAATTGCTTCGCACAGATGCATTTTTTTTAAATGATATACATACAAACATTCCTCGTTTATTACTCTCAAAACCGTATCACAATCCGTTAGGTGATTTAGAAGAAGTTATAGTGGAGTAACGCACAGAGGCAGACAGCTATTTTATTAACATTCAAAGATCATAGATATATCTATGTATACATAATTATAATAAAATCGTAAACGAACCGTATTTGTTTATTAAATATTAAAAGAAAAAATTGTGCACGTTGTACTTATGTTACCGAGGTCAAAAAATTGTTTTTTAGAATTTCTATCTCTTTGTGCGTTTGTGCACGCTAATCTCAGAAACGGCTTAACCGATTTGAATGCGGTTTTCATTTATGTATTTTAGCAAGCTTCCTGTAACATTTAGTGTTTGTTTTATTCCAATCGGTTTACAAACAAAAACGTTACGCGCTATACCGAGTACCATGCGTACGAAGTTGCTAGCGCATCTAATAGATAATATATATAAATAGATAAATATGTACTCATCACTTTGTCCCGCGTTACATTAACAATTGGTTAGAGGAATGTCATAATAAAACTTTATTAAATTGTAGTAATAAAATTCAATTACCATGGGATAATCGATTCATACTTACTTACCTGTAGAGATATTCATAGGCACGTCAAACGCACAACAGTCAATTAAAAAATTGTTTCTTTTACGTCCACCACGTTGTTAGGAAAATAAGTAAGATGTTTTTAAAAAACTTTGCTTTAATACACAAACATTTTTAAACAATTTCATATGGTATTTGCAGCATTCTCGGTACATAATTTGATTTGAAAGTTGTACTTGTATTATTTTCCGTCTTTTTGATTGAATGTTGCCATTACATAAATAAATCCCTGACTATACATTAACACACGTAGTAGAACTTGTACCTACTATTAGATATATCTTAAAAACTATTACCTTCACCTCTGAATATAAATCCCAGAGCGGAACAGCACTCCTTTTTCTAAACAATACTATTTTGCTTCTCACAAGTCGAAATTAAATTAATATTATTGTTGGGTAATTCAATGAATTCTTGTGAATGCATTAATTAATCTTACGTTTTTATAAATTAATTGTTTCTAACGCAAATTGATACCAAAAGTGGGATTTGAACTGCCCACGCAGACATTCCACAATCAATTCCTTTTGGTTGACAGTAACATCCAAGAACGCAAGATACCTTTTTTATTTCTATTTTACTAGTTACTACCGACTTTCAATAGTTAAAACCAGCAACCAGCTACTAATCTGCAAGTAAAAGCGTTACTAATTAAAATTATATGAAGATTATTAAGATTAGAATCTAGACTTTGGATCCATCTGGAATAATTGTATTATTTTTTCTTTTTTTATGTTAAGATCGGCAGACAGGCTGACGGTCCACTTGATGGTAGGTGGACCGTCGCCTATAACACAAACAACACCAAAGCTGCTACAAGTGCGCTGCCGACTACAATAGGATTAAGGATAAAGGATTAGGGGGGGATAGGGAAATGGGCTCTGGCATCCCTTACTTACTCACCGAAACACAACAGCACACGTGCTGTTATTTCACGGCGGTTTTCTGTAAAGGGTTGGTTACTGCCGCCAATCGGGCTGCCTAAATGACTGTGAAACGCAGTCTGCCCTGCCACTACTTTCCAGATCCAGACCAGAGCCAAATTTGAAAAGTTCATTTTTTCAAAGTTGACCCAGCCGGAATCGAACCTGGGAATCCTAGAACAGAGCGTTAAGGCAAGCACCCTAACGACTCATCCAACGGGCTCGTCTTTGTAATTTTATATTAATTATATCATAAATCTGTATCTGCATATTTATATTTACAAAAGATATGAGTATTGATTTACATTTCCTAACGATCGCCTACTGGTTGATAATCGAGCATAATCATTTTGGTCAAAATGATTAAAAATACATGTTCAAAATTTTTTTTTAAATTATACAATGTCGATATAAATCTTCTATACGCCATAGAATTCCCGAAACGGCTGCGCGGTTTTGATGACTTTTTGTGTGTTTAAGTACGTCCGTGGATGGTTCATATTCTCATTTAAACCTGGTAGGTGGCACTGAGATTGAGTTAAAACCCCATGGTAAAACCCGCTAATA
Source organism: Bembecia ichneumoniformis (assembly GCA_910589475.2). Lineage (NCBI taxonomy): Eukaryota > Metazoa > Arthropoda > Insecta > Lepidoptera > Sesiidae > Bembecia > Bembecia ichneumoniformis. The sequence continues at coordinate 11,168,980 of OU342536.1, read as the reverse complement.
GCAGACTGAATTGTCTGCTATTAGCGGGTTTTACCATGGGCAGGACAACGTCTGCCGGGTCCGGTAGTTTCTATGTACATATTTACATATACATGAGCATCCCGTTGCTGATAGGCAGAACTTTACATATTTTCAAACTAGATAAGAGCTAAAATTAATTATAAATTCCTATCTGCGTTGGAATTATTCCTACGGGATTGACAGTGCACCTGCACTCACTCTACTATGGCTTGTCTTCATAGGTGACGGTAGCTACTTACCATCAAGTGGACTGTTAGCTGGCTGCCACCCTTTATAATATTTAAAAAAATATAGAACATGTCCGGCCGGGATTTGAACTAACGTATACCATTTTGGAAAGTTAATCATTTGCGCCGCATTCTATACCTGTATGTTTAGTTTGTTACCCAATATCGAAACCGATAATTACGTGGCTGATAGCAGAAAAAGACTAAAAAACAAGTATAAGTTTAGGTTCTTGGTTCCAGGTAACCAGTGGACAGTCGTTCGTAAATAAAGTCATATAGTTGGACTAAAGAATCGTGACCCGATACCGCTGGATAGTATTAGTTCGTGACAATACCTAGGCTGTATCTGAGCACTAGCTATTTACTAGACAAATAAAAAGCATCCACCATACTCGGCTGTGAGCTAAAGGAGCGTAAAACTTTCTCGCGGTATTTGATATTTACTTATTTATCCTTATAAACTTTTGCAAGTGCTTATAGCTCATCAAAGACAATAAATTTAAATTAATCTACAACTTATTAGGAAAGGTATTTCTACGAGGAAGAAAGTGATGAGAAACGGCTGTAGTTCTTCTTTTCTTTTGAACATATTTGTGTAAGCAACATATTTATTAGTTTGCAACGCTAAACACTAGCTAGACCTTAATTTAAACATCTTTCTTTTGTTTGGTAACTCATATGTACGTATACCTACCAGAAGACCTAAGAATTGCTTATTTCACGGAGCCTGGGAACCAGTAACAAGGTTTATATTAATTTTTTAAGTGTAGATAAATCATAGAAGTCACAATTTTTCTTAAAATTGACAAAATTTATATGAACGTAACCTTAAGGTTTCATAACATTTGTTTTCTTTGGACGTGATTTGAAAAAGCTTTATTTGCAAGAAAAAAAAAAAAAGCTACACTGTTCAAGTTACTTAGACAATTTAACCAACTCTAATTATTCCCTAACCTTAAACCTTAAACTATGATACGGTCATTCTATGAATGCTTTTTGACATTTCTTTATGTCGTTTGCATAAAATTCATTTCCGATTAAACGATATAGAAAATGTATGGAGATTGGACACGTGTCAAAACGGCAATGATGTAATGGCCGGAGTATAGGCGCCAACAAAACATTTAGCTGTATCATAGTCCTGAACAAATATAGTAGTTTTTTTTTTTTGTTCAAGTCGGCAGCTGATCCGTTGAAAATTCAAGTGCTGGTAAGCTACCATCACCTAGAAACTTAGCCAACACCAGAAGTATGCAAGTGCGCCTGCCGATCTTGAAGGATTCAAAAAAAGGGACACAGAAGAATGATCTCAGCCATCCCTTAATTACACACCGAAACACAAAAGCACAATTGCCGTTTATTTGGCAGTGGTCTTCTGTAAGCGGGTGGTAACTGCCCTGTCTATGAATGCAAATTCCGCGACCCATGGCAATACAGATTTTTTTGGAAAAAATATATGAAAATATGTGACAGTTCTCGAAAAACAATTATTTATTTGAGGTGTTTAATGTTTTTATTGGGTTATAAATATGGCATTTTTAGTACAGTAACGCTCTCAAGCTGAATGATAAATGATTCTACCAAGTTAAACACAAATACATTTAATAATATTATAGCCCTTTGAAGTGGTAATAATATCTGAAATTATGTCTCAATTATTATACACTTTGATAAGCATTTCACTGACATTCTAAATTATTTACAAAAAAAATAATTACAAATGATACATAACTAGCGTCCCGCCCTCGGCTTCGCCCGGTGTGCAATTTTTATATATATGAACATTCCCCGTTTATCCCTCTTTCTATTAGTGAAAACCGAATTAAAATCAGTCTACCCGTTCACGCGTGATGCCGTGACCAAGGGAAATGGGGATTCATTTTTATATATAGAGATATCCAGCTTGGATCCTTAGGCATCCTTCCTTTTGGAGGATTAGGGGGAAACCTTGTCAAACAGTGGATGTCCTATGGCTGCTGTCCAGGATTTTAAGCTTGCTGGCTGCATTGCCTCGTTGTATAGAAAGCCTAATTTTTATAATTGTTTTTTATATTGCTGTATAGTTTTTATTCTAGTAAAAATAAAATAAATAAATGAAAATTTATTACAAATTTTTAGAGCAATCTTGCATTTATGCCGACGTTATGTTGGATTTGACCAGCACCATTATTATATATCTATATAAATATAATATAAGAAATTTAATTAAATTATAATACCCACTCACCTATCAACGATACATTCCAGGAATTTGAAGAAAACACATTTTTTCTAAAAAATCAATCCACTTATATCACGTCACATGAACACAAAAAAAAACAATCATTTTACGAAAACAATTTAAAAGTCCATTGTGAATTTTCATTTTGATACAAAAGTTTCACATATCCACTCGTGCGTCGCGGACAACATCCGTGCGACTACTCTGCGATCCGGTGACCTTTTCTATCCTCGTCCCCCCTGTAGCCGCATGGTAGCGGGAAAGGGACAAGAGAAGTGTTGTCTTGAACACCTTGATGTGCCTTGATCGAGGATTGGCAAAAAATGCAGCTTTTCACCGTGCATATTGACTGCCAATTCAACGCCGTTAACATCGGACATGACTTATTTTGAATATTGCCGAAAAATTAATTTAATTATATAAATTTTATTTATTAACATATTCTACAGGGTGGTAATCATGTGGTAATTTGAGAGAACAAAACACTCTTAGGAGACTATCCATAATTTTAATAGTTATTCCCATCAGCATTCAAAGATTTTGGAAATATGGTACAATCATTGAGAAAAAGGACAATTTTCACGTTTGTTTTATAGAGCCAATCGATTCTGTTACAAAAATCAATTGACCCTACTGGACCACCTGAGGTTAGAGTACTAGAAACGTCTAAATCACAAAAAAACTATCACCATACATTTATTACAGAATGAGATCTAAAAACAAGTTCAAATATTTTTTTAAATTAAAACACTTTTAAAACAGAAGGCAATCATTACTATACGTACTATACCAGGTATACTCGTACTATACTATGTACATACTATACCAGCGATCGTACAAATAGGGTCGTAGTAAAAACGTAAAAGACATAATTCTAAAAAATTGTAAATAATAAGAAATGAAATTATAAATAAATGGAAGACACTATCTAGTTAGTTCTAGTTACTGAAGACAACCGTGAAATAACAGCACGTATGCTTTTGTGTTTCAGTGAGTAAGTAAGGGATGCTAGAGGCCATTTACCTCCCAATCCCTTATCCCTAATCCTACTGTAAGCAGCTGCGTACTTAAAGCATCTGTGGCATTTCTTGTATTATACCTAGGCATATTATAGGCGACGGTGGCCACCTACAATCAAGTGGGCCGTCAGATTTATCAGATTATCAGATGACAGAAACTTATCAGATGACAGTTTATATGCTACTATGAAAAAATATAAATGTCAGCTGGCTGTATCGCGGTGGAAACATTGACAGCAGGTGTCCTGAAGTCTGAAGGGTGTAACGCCAGAGCCAGACGGGAGCATCTATCGTGTATTAATGCGAGTTATCCCTCAACATTTTGTTAGCTAGTATTTTTATTACTTACAGTTTCATAACTATTTTTTTATCCCAGAGGAAATGACGTAATTCTAAAGTAATTTGACTTAAGTAATTTGACGCAGGAGCGCCAACTAGCAAAATTATGAAATAATATTTCTCGATTTTTTCACACAGTGGACCAGAGCCTGTCTTTGCTCTTTACTCTAATTACATAATTATGTAATTTTTACATTAAATACGTATGAGCAAATTTTTTTTTTTTTCGAATTAAAGTTTTTAGACTCGCATGATTATTAAGACTAACCCATGTAACAGTTGAATTTATTTTCAAGATACTTTTACTACGAGTAGATAACATTTCTTTTACTTTTCAAATTTTCCTAATAATATCCTCCCATCTCGTATGGGGTCTACCTTTATGACGTTTGTCCGGTGCCATGGTATGGACATCATGATGTTACCGTTTTATCCATCTGTGATCTTTGAGTCTCGCTCAGAGACTCCGTCCGGCCCATTTCCATTTTAATTTTTGTGCGTGGTGCATCAATTGTTGCTCTTATATCTGTTTGCCTTATTTTTTTTTGTATTCTTTTTATATTCATCATACTACGTTCCATGCCCTTTTGACATGTGATTACTTTATTCTTTGTTCTGGTCGTGAACTTCCAGGTTTGACATGTATATGTTAAGCATGAGATAAGACATAAGTCCATAACTTTCTTTTTAACTTTATGGGCATATCGCATTTAATTACTTCTTTAAAACTCTAGAACTTAGTTCATGTATTTTTGACTCTTCTTTCTACCTCTAGTTCGTTGCTGCCTCTGTTGAATCCAATTTGATTACCTAAATAAGTATATTGTTCATATTCTAATGCTTCACAATAGTTTTGTTTTAGTGACGTTCATTTCAAGGCATACTATAGCATATCTATAGCAATTAGTAATAGGTAATAATAATTGACATGATATCATGTAGGTCTAGTTACCTGAAATAAATATAATCTGTTATTTATTAATTCAAATTGATCTCAGTCAAAATAATTTAATTACGACACACATACCGCGAACATACTCTCAATTACATTCTTTTAAACCATTTTGGGAGTGCATCCGAGTACGGAGATTCGCAAGATATGGTGCGCACACGCTGCGACGTTAACATGGGTACTGTCGGCGAAATAAAAAGAGTCCGCCATTTTGAAATATGGCCGCGTCCGTCCACCAGACGCACAAAGGAATTAATGAGGATGGAGAGAATAGTTGTTGGTATTCGAATACGAGCTTATACGCTACTGTGACAATCATTTCAAAGGATCCTGGACAAATCGATCTTCAAATTCTAGGACTAAGTATGTATATTGTCGAGTGGTTAATGTGCCTGCTTTAGCGCTCTTACTCAGGGGTCCCGGGTTCAACTGCCGGCAGAGCCAACTTTCTAAATGAACTTTTCGACGTTCACTCTGGTATGAGTGTGTAGGGTTTCGCCCCGTGTCTGTTGTATTCCATAAAACACAAAGCTCACTTTCGGTGTGTTTACTCTTGTTATTATTTATTTATATTTACATTTTTTATTTTTTATGTAGATTGGCAGACAGGCTGACGGTCCACTTGATGATAGGTGGCTTCGTCGCGACACAAGCAACGTCACAGATGCTGCAAGTGCGCTGCCGACTACAGCAAGATTAAGAATAAGGGACTTGGAGGATATAGGGAAATGGGCTCTGGCATCCCTTACTCACGCATCGAAACAAAACAGCACACGTGCTGTTTTGTTTCGTTGGCCTTCTGTAAGGGGGTGGTTACTGCCGCTATATTCCAGATCCAGACCAGAGCTTACTTTGAAAAGTTCATTTCCAAAGTTGACCCTTCCAGGAATCGAACCCGAGAACACTATAACAGGTGTTTGCCTTAACACTTTAAGGTAAGCAAGGCGTACCTACGAGAAGATTTGGTGGACCTCTTTTTTGAAGTTAGATTTGCCTATAAATCTTAACATAAGAATTTTAAGAAACATTTACCAGGTGTCTGAACATTGTGATTGATTCGATTGGGTTTTTTTTTAATGTTTCGGTTGACTAAACATTGGTGTGAATATAAGCTCAATGGAGTTTCACGGCACACGATGTGTCGATAACAATAAGTATTCTTTAATATACCTTCCATTGACGTTTACGTACAAATTAAACCGATTGGGTGTTAATTATTACGATCGCAACTATTTATTGCAGCTGTTCGCGCTCGATGGCGGGAACTGTAGCGATTTCCTGGTCCCTAGATTTCCTCTCAAATTAATTTCGGATTTCTGGAAGACGTTTTTAATTTTCCTTTTAATTGATACGAATACAATTACTTGATAAGTAAACTAATTGAAAAATAAACTAAATAAAATAAAAACTAAAAAATTTACTCGTAGGGCGACAGCCCCAGAAATGACTGACGTCACAAAGTAGGCTATAATGGCAAGTAGGCCATAAGTTCCTATTAGTATACTGGGTAGCCCCCCCAGAATCACCTCCTTACAGAATAAGGAGACAACTGTTGTGTTTCGGATGCTGCCTGAATAAGGGTACAGCAGTGCGCTTGCAACACTTAATGTTGTTTGTGTTTCTAAGCGATGGTCAGTAAAACACAACTTTTACTCAAGTAAAACACAACTTTTACTTGAGCTATAACTGCCCAGGGCCTTGATTCTGTATGGCAATTATGATTTCACGCTTTTGTCTTACCTTATCAAAACACGTAATGTTTTGTCATGGCATTTATATATATGTAAGAGAATGACTTTTTAGCAGATATCATAACAATTTGAGGATATGACGTAACGTGGTTTCGAAATAAGGAATCGCGTGGAATCGCTAAGTGGCGTTAGTGAATTAGGGCCTAGGACTGAGTAGAAACGCAAAAATTCTAAATTCTTTAATCTTATCTTGTTATCCGTAAAGTTATCCGTAATAAAGCGCTTGCCAAACTGATGGTCTCCGCATTTAGTTCCACAATAAAGATCTCTTCGTTTGCATATGTACAACTTAAATACCATTTAAAGTTATATAGCACGTAGTCACGGGAAATGGCGTACCGTTTATCAAGGTAAACACAAATTTATTAAAGACTTGTGTTGAGATTGTGTTAGGAAAGATATTCTGTTATAAACTGCAAGCACACATCGAATTCACAGATATGTCTAGTCATAGTAGTAGATTGAATAATATAGATATTTAACTGTGTTTAATGTACTGTGTCACCAAAGTATTTCAAAGCGGGCACGATCTTTAGAAATTAATTAGGAAGGGATAGGTAAATCCTTTATTCACTCACTGAAACAATGTTGTTATTTGTTTTAGTAGTGGCAGGGCACACTACGTTTCGCAGTCATTTGGGCAGCAGCCCATCTGGCGGCAGTAACCACCCCCTTACAGAAGACCACCGTGAAATAACAGCACGTGTGCTGTTGTGTTTCGGTGAATGAGTAAGGGATCCCAGAGCCCATTTCCCTATCCATTCCTAATCCCTTATCCTTAATCCTACTGCAGGCAGCAGTTTAGGCGTAGCTTGTGTTATAGGCGACGGTAGCCACCTACCATCAAGTGGACCGTCAACCTGTCTGCCGACCTTAACTTAAAAAAAAGAAAAAAAAAATCACGGTGGTCTTCTGTAAGGTGGTTGCCAACTTAAAAACTTAGCAAACTCTAATTTACAATCGAGCAGATTTTACAGTCAATGCTCCAAATTCTGCTCTGTAAATAAATAAATACCTAATATAACCAGTATCATAATAATACGCACTATTCCCATGATTAATATTATTGCGGCAATAACTACGAATGTGGCACTGCAAGTGACATGCGACATTAATCTGACTGCAAGTCAAACAGAGCCGAAGAGTGAACCAAATGTTGAAATAAATGCAAATAAAGACAGCTCTCATAAAAAGAGTGAATCGTTCAAATGTTTATCTGAGATCAGTGAGAGGCTAAGGGTCAATTTACACCGCCGCGGAATGGAACGGAAGCGACGAAATTGTACATAGCATAATGAACTTTATATCAATTGCATAACACACAAACTAACGGCACCGGAGAATTCTCGAGAATGCGCGAGGATTCCGCGGAAGACGCGCGTCAAATTTTTTGGCTCGTTTTTAGTTTGTGTGTTATGAATAATGAAATGCTATGTACAATTTCGTCGCTTCCGTTCCATTCCGCGGCGGTGTAAATTGACCCTAAGGAGACCGAAGTCACGTGATACTCTGACAGTTATGATCATAATATATCAAAATACCTATACTTAAAAGAAATCTCACAAGTCGAAAGAAATCATTTAACGCTATGCTGCTTTTTCGGTTTTTTAGTTTGCTATATTATTATTTTTAGCCTTAAATTATGTCTAAGCCTATCTGCACACGGAATTTCATCAAAACAGATTAGGTAAAACAAATATTTTTTTCTTGCAAAGGACCAAATTGTTACAATGGTCAATTTTTTTGCATTTGCCACCAGATCGGAATGCATATTATATGAGGAACTGATAGGAACCCTTTTAACATTTACAAACAGACAGACAACGTATTCAACTGTCTCAATTATAATACTGCAGTTAAATTATTTACGTAGCGGGCTGCAAAATTAGTAAATCTTGCTAATTTTGCTAAAAGTGGTAAAGAAAATTATGGACTGCTAAACGGAATTGAAATATGCGAGTAACTTTGGCACACACAAATGTTCTGGAATAAGACATAGAAGAAAATTTAAACATACTTTAACCCCCTGACACGTCGGATTTGTATGGAAAGTGTTGACTATGCCGTCTCTAGCAGCTGATAGCATGGCGGCGGGAGGCGGCGGTTCCTTGCTCTGTGGGCCAAACTAATTATCATTTTTAGGGAACAACATATACTTACTGTATAACTTAATAAACACACCAAATTAGCTGAAAGCAATTTCAACCAACTGATTATGTAGTAAGTTACAATTACTTTTATTTAAAAGTAAATGGTCCGATTACAGATTCTCGTATTAAGTTTACAATGTACATACTAAAGCATAACGGCTAGCTAACGACTTTAATGGGCCGTTAAAACTAATTAGATTAACCAAAACATTGAATAAAATTAGTGAAGTGAGATAACTGTCATTTTAACTCGCAAACTGGTCGTTAATGTGCTTCAGAATACGTTTTAGGTTCACATCCTTACAAATACATATAATAAAATCGTAAGAGCCGTGCCGTGTGAACATTAAATATTTTTTAGAATTTTTGTCCGTTTGTGCGTTTGTGCACACTAATCTCAGAAGCGGCTTAACCGATTCGAATGCGATTTTCACTGATTCATTGTAGCAAGCTTCCCGTAATATTTTGTTTCATTGGAATCGGTTTACAAACAAAAAAGTTATGCGCTACACCGAACACCATACGAAGTTGCGGGCTCAGAAAGTTCATTAATAAAATGTTTTTGAGTAAAAGTAATAATAGTCACGTGTATAATATTAGGTACTAACTATTTAACTATTGCTTACGTTAGTCTCAGAGTATCTTTTAAATTAAAAAATATATAATCTATAACCAGCTGATGTTTCTTTATAAATGTCTGATTATAAAATCTTTATAAATGTCTGTCTTATGAAATAAAGGAGGCCTAGATTTAACCTATAGTCTGTGTTTAAAATAATTTGAATAAAATATAACCTTCAAGAAAAGTATTTTTCCGATAAATCCAACTCAATTGGGTCCGTCACTTAATTTACCTAAAAACTTAAGGAATTATGCACTTACGCCTTCCTAGGGAGCCACTCTGTTGATAAATGAAAACCATATGAAAATTTGTTCAGTCTTTCTTGGTATCAGTGCGAACATACATAGAGGATAGTCTCAACCACTGATTGTATAATCTTGTTCTGAACTTTCCCAAGAAACGTCTGGCAAAATATCAGTGTTGTGGTCTGTATCACAACTGAGCCAGGGTTCCTTTTCCTCATGTTATTTGTTTTTTTTTTTTTTTTGTTTGTAATGACTGTTTATATGTTCATAGTGTTTGAATTTAACTGATATCTGTATTATCTACTTATGAAATAAAAGTTGAAAAGCGTTCAAAAAACTATTGTATTATTATCTAGTCCGAAATATGTACTTACAATTAAAAGTCTGTTATATTGTAGACTTAATTCCTTTGTAAAAGAGTTCAAGATTTGAACTCTGCGTGACAGAATCCAAATGGAATCTGCAGAAGATCTAGCGAGCCTAGTAACCAAATTGCCAGTTCATTACGACGATGATGATGAGGTATGCAAATAACTACAAAGGCACCATAAAAACTAATCGCTCCAACTATACTAAAAACTATACAGTAATGAAGATTAGTTGCGTAGACTATAATAAATTGTTCGCGATAAAATTTGTATAGCTTATTATATTATACTATTATGTTATTATTTATAATTAAAACTTATGTGAGTCTAATTTTGATGTTATTTTAATTTGGTTTGTTTATCAACGTATTTACCTGGTTTTTATGTGATATTGTACCAACAAAAGGAACCTAATAGACGAGGGAATTGAATTGGTCTAATATCCTGACTAATATTAAGTATAAGTACGAAAGTGAGTTTGTTTGTTAACGATTTCATGCCTTAACTACTCAACCGATCATCGGGAAAGTTTGTATACACGTCCAAGTTACGGATAAGGACATAGGGTACGTATAGGGTATATGGGCAATAAAGATTGAATAAATGTTTTAACACTTAAGTCGCAGGCAAAAGCTAATCTCTTTATATACAATTCTTCTGTACGTGTGTATGTGTATGTACAAAGCCCATTTCCCTATCCCTTCCCAATCACTTATCCTTAATCCTACTAATGTCCGCAGCATACTTGCAGCACCTGTGGCGTTGCACCTGTGACGGTAGCCACCTATCATCAAGTGGACCGTCAGTCTGACTGATGACATCCACATTAAAAAAAAAAAATCCTGAACCGCTGAACCGATTGTGATGATATTTTTTGTGTGTGTTTCAAGTGGATGCCTGAATGGTTTAAATTCACACTTGGACCCTAGGTGGCGCTGCAATCAGGTTACAGACTTTTTTTGGGCTCGGGCAGGAAAATATCTGCTGGGCTCGTTAGTTATCAATAATGTTTTATTTGTTTCTTTTAATTTTATATTTTTATGAATGTCATATGATATTCATAAAATTATTACCTGACTTATTTTTCATTTAATCGTTTATTTATTTATTTATTTAATAATACCCACTTCGTTACACGACATCATTATAAAATAAGAGCACGTGTGTGGATTTTGTTTCGCTGAGTGAGCAAGGGATGCCAGAGAGTTTATCCCTATCCCTTATCCTTTATCCTACTATGTTTAGCTGCGCACTTGCAGCATCTGTTGCTTGTGTTAACAGGCGACGGTAACCACCTACCATCTTAAGTCACCCTGGCTGCCAACCTTTACAAAATAAATATAGATAAATAAGTATATATTGTAATTTACAAAGTAAAATACTTACATATTTGAAGCGATTTCTGGCAATATAATATCTACAGCTGAGATTAAGTTAAAATCTACGTGAAATCAACTCGTAAAATTCCAGTTTAAGTAGCTATAAAATAAATGAAGCCTCATAGAATTTGGACGTTGGTCGGCATGAATGGCCTCTATTTGCGTAATATTGTTTGAAGATTGATAGTGTGGTATGTACTGTCTGATTTATTACGTCCTATGTTATGGCTAGCTGTAAACCATTCAAATGACACCTCACAATATCTTTGGTACAGTTCACTATTGGTGAAAGTCATAAGAGGAGAGCGAGGAAATTTCGTTTCTTTACTTTTACTTCAAAAAGAAAAAACTCTCTGAGTCTGTTATTCACAAAAGATTAGTCAATATCAGTCCAATCGTTTTGAAAATCAAAGCGCAGAAACAAACCAATTTCGTAAGGTGAAAATGCCAATCTCTGAATACAGAATTGTTGATGAATTAAACTTAAAAACTGACTGCAATTAAATAAGTTTGATTTTAAACATGGAAAAAGGAAAATAAAAAGTGAGTTGATTTCTAACTGTCATAAGATGAAAAATAGAATGAAGTAGTGAGGACGAAAAAGAAAATTATGTTTTGATAGTTTTAATATAGAAAATGTTATTGTTATATATATTAGTTATTGTGGTTTAGTAATGTTAAGTATATATGTGCACATATATGATGGAAACATTACAGTGTTTTATTGATATAGAATAAACAGATCCCAGAGATATGAAGAAATAGAGGTAGATATGCAAAATTTTACCCATAATAAGAACAACAATAAAAAGGACAATTAGTTACCGCTATTTATAATTACAATCAGTTGCCTCGTAAATACGAAATAACAATGTGGTTTAACGAGCTCGATTCAATTAACGTGATTAATTGATTTGATTTTTTTAATGTGCTTGAGTGACACCCTGGGTGGATAAGATGGGATAACATCTACTAAGTCTTACTTCTTTCATCTTATTTAATAGCAAGTCTAAGAACATTTTTACACATTAAAACTAAGACTTCACATAATGCAGGTAGATACTTCATAAATCAACTACTCGATAACAAACCTATTTTAAAAATAGGATTAGTATGTTTTTCCAACTAAGAAACTATGCAAAATAATCTGTGAAATGTGATATATGAGATATATTATGAGATTAGTAGCTGTTCACTTAGATTTATGTGCGAGAATTTGTTTCTTGGTATTATGAGATACTAACGTAAGCTTACAAAAAAATTCGACCAAACCAGTCATAGTCATAAAACCTAAATGGCACCTTGTAAATAGAGAGAATTAATGGGTGTGTGTAGGTGTAAGTATTTTACCTTGACACTCATGGTACTATTATTGGTTGATTGTCATAGACAAGTTCCTTTATTTCTTTTGGCACAAAAGTAACATGAAAGATAAA